>CM033442.1:45756734-46956734 GCA_019425775.1 Rafetus swinhoei | reverse complement strand
TTCAGCAATTTTTGTTTTTATAAGAGCATCAACACGTTGATATTCAGCTTCCAAAAGTTTGTTAGAAAGTGTTTACCTGGATGGCATCTTGTAAGATGGTCTTAATTTTTGCATGAAAGTAATCCAATCTTCGTTTTCAACCAGTGAAAGAGGTGATCCCGATGAGAATATAGCTTGTGCAAAAAATTAATCCAAAACTTTGTTTTCAGTTTCATTCATAGAATCAAAGTAGCGACTTATAGAGTGAGACACCTTGGCTGAACTAGATGTGGAAGGTGGTGATGTAAATTCACTAGCACTCTCACAGTGGTCTATAGATGTTGATGCAGTTGATAGTTGAGGTGATCTGCTTCTGGACTCTGAGAATTTTGTTGCCTTTTCCTTGACATAAGCAGGAGTCTTCAAACAATTGGAAATATGCTATCTCACCCTTGTCACATTTCTGATGTATTCAGCCTTGCAGTACTTACATTCATATAACTCTTTGTCTTTAACTGTTTTATGAAGGAAATAATCCCACACATCACTTTTAGGCTTAGTTCTTCTTTTCATACTGATGAAAACACAATTACACCTTTCACAAAAGAGAATAAATGTGTTATTGCCTCTTTATATACTTTTTGTGATGCTTCCAGAAAGTTCCATAACAGTCAGAATTCCTGACTCATGAATGTTCTAAAAAGTTCCATAACATTCTCAAACTATCTTGAATGATCAAGAAAGCTCTTTAACATTCAGGGTGTTCTAAAAGTTGAATACAATATATTATTTCAAGAGGAAATGAAAAATCAGAAAATTCTCAAAAATTCTCAGGAAATAATCTTTTGGGGAATATTCTCCAAAGAATATTCTCACCTCACATCACTACATGCAGCCCATCGGGGTTCTGTGTGTGGCCCCCAGGACATTGTGCTTAAGGGCTGCCACATTCCGCTGGCTTCTACCGGGGTATTTTTTTCCTACGGGTGTTTTGAAGGTGACAGGCCCATCAAGTGAGGGCCGTGAAGTGAGGTACGTGCCAGACGCACACAGCACTGCTCGTCAGAGCCGTGGCCTTCTGCAGCCAGTCCCAGCACTGCTCCGGGTCAGTCGGTGCCCCCCGCGCATTGTAGATACACATGTCGTTAGCACAACGGCCCTCCCGTGGGAGACTGAAGACAATTGTGTGGCCCACTGGAAGGAAGGAGGATCTTGTGCCGCCCACTTGCTAGCCTAGGTTGCCCATAGAGTCAGGGCCATGGGGAGAGCCCTCACCCAGCTCAGTACTGAGACACCCCTGAGGCTGGGCCCGAGCCCGTCAGCTGGGCCCAGTGTTCAGGAAGTTGGCTGCCAGGAGACCCCAGTGGGGTGCAGCATTGCCTGGCCCACTGCTGCTCTCCAAACAGCTGCACAGAGGCCTCTTGTTAATTCAGCGCAATCCTTTTGGCAAGATGCTTTATTTCCTGCCCACTGGAGCAGTCTGGTAGCTGGGCCCTTCCTGGCAAAACTCACCCCCGCCCTGCAGCTGCTGAAATAACTCCATCCATCCTGCCAGCTGCCCCCGCCATTCCCGCATGCCCTCTCTGGGCCTAGCTCTGCCCAACTCCGCACCAGCAGCACCTCCTGCTAGGCCAGCCTGGGGCTTTGCTGAGCCGCACACAGGCCAGTGTTTTAATGACATGCCAGGGAATCAGAGAATCATCAGGAGCCATCGAGTCCAGCCCCCTGCCCAAAGCAGGACCAACCCAATCCAATCAGCCCAGCCAGGGCTGTGTCAAAACTGCTCTAGGGATGGAGATTCCATCCCCTCCCTCAGGAACCCATCCCAGTGCTTCCCACCCGCCTAGGGAAATAATCTCCAACCTAGACCTCCCCCACTGCCACTTGAGACCATTGCTCCTCGCTTGCCATCTGTCCCCACTGAGACCAGCCTCTGTGGAAGCCCCTGCAGAGTGCTGGAGGTGAGGCACTGGGCCTGGACTGGGGTGCGCACAGCTGCACACTGGCTGAGCAGGGCTGCTGGGGGGCTCGGCCAGAGGCGGTGCAGAGGCAGTGCGCCTGTGTGACCCTGAGGAGGTGCAGACGCAGGCGTAGTGACCTCGGGTCTGTTTTGAGACCAAATCTGGCCAGCAATGAGAAAAGGCCAAGGCACCCGCAGCCCTGCGCACCGAGCTGTCCAAGGGCAGGTCTTGGGGCCAAGCCCTCTGGGGCTGGCAGGAGTGCCGAGGCCCCCGCTGCTCGTCCAGGTGCAGAGCTAATTCAGCAGCTGAAGGGTTGAATCGCCAGTGCTCCTCAGGCTTGCAAATTCCCATGGATCTGGAGCAGCAGGCTGGTGTGTGTGTGTGTGTGACGGGTTAACCCGGGCCGGCTGGGTACCGGCTGGCCGGCTCCGCCGGGAGCAGGCTGGGAAGGCAATGCCCACTGGGTAACTGGTTACCCCTTCACATCCCTCGGGGGAACTCCTCTGCGCACCTAGCGGACACCGAGCTTGGGGAAGATGGGCTGGCACCTGGAGCAGGCTCGTTTGGCTTCGTGCATGGGCTCTGCTAGCTACACTAACGAGCTACAGCTTCCCTCCGCCAGCAGAGCCGAGCCCGAGCCTGCCGTTCGCTGGGCGTGTGGCCCGGGGTGCCTCGGCCCAGCACGCAACCAGCGTTTCCTCACCACACCCCAGCGTTTCCTCCCGTGCCCCCAGAGTGACCCCACGAGTCCAGTGCAGAGCCCAGGGCTGCCCCCACTCCGTTCCAGGACTTCACGGGCAGGACAGACTGGCCAAGCCGAAGGAGGAACTGAGGCCTCCATTTGGCCAGGGGCCCCGGCCTCGGGGGCAGCTCCGAGTCCGGCTGGGCAGGGGGCTCCCTCGCACAGGGCGGCTCTGCACCAGGCCCGGCCTGGGCCCTGCTCCTGGGCATCTCGCATGGCCCTGGACCACGGGGAATAGCTCCTCACGCTGGGGACACGGCCCCAACAGCGCCTCAGTCTCGTCTCACGCTGCCTGCCCCACAAGCCCGCCCTGCCCCACATCCTCCTCCTCCTCCCCCCTGCTACTCCCAGACCCGCCCTGCCCCACATCCTCCTCCTCCTCTCCCCTGCTGCCCCCAGACCCGCCCTGCCCCACATCCTCCTCCTCCTCTCCCCTGCTGCCCCCAGACCCGCCCTGCCCCACATCCTCCTCCTCCTCCTCTCCCTGCTGCCCACAGAGCCACCCTGCCCCACATCTTCCTCCTCCTCTCCCCTGCTGCCCCCAGACCCGCCCTGCCCCACATCCTCCTCCTCCTCCCCTGCTGCCCCAGACCCGCCCCTGCCCCACATCCTCCTCCTCCTCTCCCCTGCTGCCCCAGACCCGCCCCTGCCCCACATCCTCCTCCTCCTCTCCCTGCTGCCCCCAGACCCGCCCTGCCCCACATCCTCCTCCTCCTCTCTGCTGCCCCCAGACCCGCCCCTGCCCCACATCCTCCTCCTCCTCTCCCCTGCTGCCCCCAGACCCGCCCCTGCCCCACATCCTCCTCCTCCTCCTCTCCCTGCTGCCCCCAGACCCGCCCTGCCCCACATCCTCCTCCTCCTCCTCTCCCCTGCTGCCCACAGAGCCACCCTGCCCCACATCTTCCTCCTCCTCTCCCCTGCTGCCCCACAGACCCGCCCTGCCCCACATCCTCCTCCTCCCCCTGCTGCCCCCAGACCCGCCCTGCCCCACATCCTCCTCCTCCTCTCCCCTGCTGCCCCCAGACCCGCCCTGCCCCACATCCTCCTCCTCCTCTCCCCTGCTGCCCCCAGACCCGCCCTGCCCCACATCCTCCTCCTCCTCCTCCTCTCCCCTGCTGCCCCCAGACCCGCCCTGCCCCACATCCTCCTCCTCCTCTCCCCCTGCTGCCCCCAGACCCGCCCTGCCCCACATCCTCCTCCTCCTCCCCCCCCCCGCTAGTTCTGGGTGGGCGGGGCCTGCGTCACGGAGCCTCGCGCTGCGTCATGACGTCAGGTGCCCCAGACGCTCCGTGCTCCGAGACCCCTGCTCCGGCCCCGCCCCCCGAGGGATTCCGGCCCCGCCCCCGCTAAGCGCCAGCCCAGCAGCCGGGTCCATGAGCGGGCCGGGTGCGGCCCGCGGGCCGGTGCACAGGGAGCGGCTGCCCGGGCGCTGGGACCCGCCCGCCCTGCAGAGGTTCGGCCCGGCCCGGCTCCCCGGGTGCGCGGGGCGGGGCTGCGCGGGGGGCCGGGCCAGGTGCCCTCCCTCTCGGGCCGGGCCACTGACATCTGAGCGCGCCCGGTGCGGGCTCCCCGCGGGGAGGGTGGCTGGAAGATCCGGTGTTTGCCCGGCAGGGGCGGTACAGGGACTAGGAAGCACGTGGCTGAAATGCACCGTGGGTAACCTGCGGCACTCCCTGCTGCATGGCGCTAGTGGGCAAATTCTGGGTGCGGGGGTTAAGTTTTCTATTGAAGTCCGAGAACAGCCCCTGTAGTGATGCTGACTGGGACGCAGGCTGCAGGCGCCCTCAGTCCTTGGGCCACATCACGGCTTGAGCTGCGCAGCTGGGCTCAGGAGAAATATCTGCCCAGCGGGCAGGTGGGCTTTGGTGTCAGAAGGCTCTGGCTGTGGCTGAGGGGGGCGTGGCGCTAGATGGCTGTCCTGGGGGCTGTCTCTGACTGTCCCTTTCCCTCCCCCCGCAGCGGGCGTGGTGTGATAGTGGAGGGAGAGCTCGTAGACATCTCTCGTCACCTCATCGTGGATATTGACGGCGGGAAGGTGAGTGAGGTGCCTTGTCCAAATTCCGTAATCCCAGGCTTCCCTGGGGGTGGGGGAGGCCCAGGGTAGGTGCCGAGGCCCAGGGGAGTGGAGAGAGAGGCCCATACCCTGTACGGAGAGGGCAGCAGCAAAGCCAGGCCTGGGAGGGCCTTCTGCTGGCACTGCCATTTTTCTCAACGCGTTTCCCACAGCTGTGTTAGGATCATCGCCATGTCGCACAGGGGAAACTGAGGCACGGAGCTGGGCATTGACTCCTGTGGCCACGCAGGGAGTCACTGGCAGATGTAGGAGCAGAACCCCGGTCTCCTGAGCTGCGCCCACTGGGCCGTGCTCCTCTCTGAACCAGTGCTTTTCCTGACGCCTCCCCTTGGGCTCTGGGGTCCTGCTTCGGGGGCGTGGCGTCTGGCAGTCCAGCCGAAGCCTGGTGCAGGCTGGGAAGGCGCTTTCCTTGCTGGTGCAGGTGCCCGAGGGAGGAGGGCGCAGTACTGGCTGCCTTCCGGACGAAGCCTCTCCCTGCACTTGGCTCCTCCTGGGATGGCCTGGGTGCTGCTGGGAGCGGGTCCCGGTGGCTGGGGGGGGCTCTGTTGGCTGGGCGCTGGGGGCTGCAGCCTGGGCAAGGCTGGGCAGCTGCTGACCTGCCACCCGGTGCCTCCCTGCAGGAGCGATGCTCCGTGCTGTACGTCCGGCCCAGCCGGGCCCAGCGCCGCTGGTTCGACGCCCAGGGAAACGAGAGGGAGCCCAACGTCAGCGACACCAGGAAGGTGAACACCGGCTTCCTCCTGTCCTCCTTCAGTAGGTATCCGAGGAGCCCTGCACTCGGCCCCAGCAGCGCCCAGCCCACCCTGTGCCCCCCTGGCTCCGGGTTCCCGTCCTCGCCCCGAGACGGGGAAGGCTGGGGCTGCCTGGGCCTGGGGCCGGGCAATGGTCCATCTCCTTCCTGCCGGCACCCTGCCCAAAAGCTGCTGCTTTTCCAGTGCTCACCGCGGAGACTGTCTGGGGAAGGGGGAAGGGCCCCGGGTTTGAGTCCCTCGCTCATCCTGCTCCGGGCCAGGGCTCTGTGCTGAGGCCTTGGCATGTAGGGCATGTGTGGTCCAGGGAGCTTGGAGTCAGGCTCCTTGGGCCCAAGGACCAGAATCGGAGTCTCCGCCGGGGATTCAGACTCCTGGGCCTCCTTGTGCCCTTCCCCTGGTGGGGTCCCTCCCTTGCCCTGGGCCGAGAGGGCTCGGACTCCGTGCCGGCCGTGCCCTGACGCTGGCCTGGCCTTTGCATGCGGCAGGAGTGGAGGCCAGAGGCGATCCGGACCGGCTGTCCCCCGAGGAGCTGAAAGGGCTGGTGAATAAGCCAGAGCTACTGAGTGTGACTGAGCGCCACACCCCCAACCAGGCCGTGGCCTTCTGGCTGCTGGAGGCGGAGCTGGAGGCGCTGGAGCTGGAGCTGGGGACAGAGATCCGGCTGAAGACCCGGGGTGACAGCCCCTTCGTATGTGAG
The DNA here is from genome assembly GCA_019425775.1 of Rafetus swinhoei. NCBI lineage: Eukaryota > Metazoa > Chordata > Testudines > Trionychidae > Rafetus > Rafetus swinhoei. Next base: position 46,950,529 of record CM033442.1, on the reverse strand, counting down.
TGGCCCCTCTGTGCTGCACCTGCTCCCCGGAGGGGCACTGGGGTATTGCTCTTGGCTCCGAGGCACCATCCCCCAGCTGCCTCCTGCCTGGAATTAACCAGGACTGAGGAGCTGCAGCCCTGGCCTGGCGTTGTCGCTGTAGCCCCAGCCAGGCCCTCAGTGACCAGAGAAAATGTAGTCGCACCGGCGCGTGTCCTAGGCATGTCCTGGCCCAGCTTACCCAGCAGCCAGGGTTCCTGCTCCCGTGGCACCAACGTGTCCTAGGCGTGTCCTGGCCCAGCTTACCCAGCAGCCAGGGTTCCTGCTCCTGTGGCACCAACGTGTCCTAGGCGTGTCCTGGCCCAGCTTACCCAGCAGCCAGGGTTCCTGCTCCCGTGGCACCAACGTGTCCTAGGCGTGTCCTGGCCCAGCTTACCCAGCAGCCAGGGTTCCTGCTCCCGTGGCACCAACGTGTCCTAGGCGTGTCCTGGCCCAGCTTACCCAGCAGCCAGGGTTCCTGTGCCCAGGGAATATTGCTGTGGAAAACTACAGCTTGCTCAGGAAGACTAGGCAGGGAAAAAAGGGAGGAGGTGTTACCTTATGTAGTAAAGATGATTGCACTTGGACTGAGGTGGAGAGGGACGTAGGGGACAGACTTGTTGAGAGTCTCTGGGTTAGGTTACAAGGGGTAAAAACCAAGAGTGAAGTCATGCTAGGGGGCTACTACAGACCATCTGCCCAGGCAGAAGAAGTAGAGGAGGCCTTTTTTAATCAACTCACAAAATCATCCAAAGCGCAGGATTGCGTGGTGATGGGGGACTTCAACTATCCAGACATCTGTTGGGAAGCTAATACAGCGGGGCACAGACTGTCCAATATGTTCTTGGTCTGCATTGGAGACAGTTTTTTATTTCAGAAGGTTGAGAAGCTACCAGGGGAAGCTGTTCTAGGTTTGATTTTAACAAATAGGGAGGAACTGGTTGAGAATTTGAAAGTGGAAGGCAGCTTGGGAGAAGATGACCACGAATTCATAGAGTTCATGATTCTAAGGAATGGTAGAAGGGAGAACAGCAAAACAGAGACAGTGGATTTCCGGAAGGCAGATTTTAGTAAACTCAGAGAGCTGGTAGGTAAGGTCCATGGGAAGCAAGACTAAGAGGGAAAAACAACTGAAGAGAGTTGGCAGTTTTTTAAAGAGACATTATTAATGGCTCAAAAGCAAACTATTCTACTGCGTAGGAAAGATAGAAAGTCTGGCAGGAGACCACCTTGGATCAACCAGGAGATCTTACGTGATCTAAAAATCAAAAAGGAGTCGAATAAAAACCGGAAACTAGGTCAAATGACAAAGGACGAATATAAGCAAATAATACAGGTATGCCGGGGGAGGATTAGAAAGGCAAAGGCACAAAACGAGCTAAGTCTAGTTGGGGTAAAGGGTAACAAGAAGATGTTCTACAAGTATATTAGGAGCAAGAGGAAGAGCAAGGACAGGGTGGGCCCGTTGCTCAGTGAGGAGGGAGAAACAACAACAGGAAACCTGGCCATGGCAGAGTTGCTTAATGACTTCTTTGTTTCGGTTTTCGTCAGGAAGACCGATGGTGACGGGACGCCTAACATGGAGAATGCTAGTGGAAAGGGGGTAGGTCTAGAAGTTAAAATAAAAGAATAAATTAAAAATTACTTAGAAAATTGAGATGTCTGCAAGTCACCAGAGCCTGACAAAATGCATCCTAGAATACTCAAGGAGCTGATAGAGGAGGTGGCTGAGCCTTTAGCTATCATCTTTGAAAATTCATGGAAGTCGGGAGAGATTCCAGAAGGTTGGAAAAGGGCAAATCTAGTGCCCATCTATAAAAAGGGAAACAAGAACAACCTAGGAAACTACAGACCAGTTAGTTTAACTTCTGTGTCAGGGAAGATAATGGAGCAAATACTTTAGGAATCTGTCTGCAAACATCTGGAAGAAAATAAGGTGATAGGTAAAGAACAAATCATGTCAAAGCAATCTGATAGCTGTCTGTGATAGGACAATGAGCCTTGTGGCTAAGGGAGAAGCGGTGGACGTGGTTTACCTAGACTGTAGTAAGGCGTTTGACGCATGACCCTCTTCTCAATAAACTAGGCAAATACAACCTAGACGGGGCTACTATAAGATGGCTGCATCACTGGCATGATAGCCGTTCTCAGAGAGTAGTTATTAACGGTTCACAATCCTGCTGGAAGGGCAGAACAAGTGGGGTTCCGCAGGGGTCTGTTTTGGGACCGGCTCTGTTCAATATCTTCATCAACGATTTAGATATTGGCATAGAGAGGACGCTTATTAAGTTTGCAGATGATACGAAGCTGGGAGGGGTGGAAAGTGCTTTGGAGGACAGGGTCAGAATTCAAACTGATCTGGACAAACTGGAGAAATGGTCTGAGGTAAACAGGATGAAGTTTAATCAGGACAAATGCAAAGTGCTCCACTTAGGAAGGAACAATCCGTTGGACATTAGGAAAAACTATTTCCCTAGGCGGGTGGGGGAAGCGCTGGGCTGGGTTCCCTGGGGAGGGGCTGGAATCTCCATCCCTAGAGGAGTTTAAGTCTCGGCTTGACAAAGCCCTGGTTGGGCTGATTGAGTTGGGGTTGGTCCTGCTTTGGGCAGGGTCTAGATGCGATGACCTCCTGAGGTCTCTGCCAGCCCTGGGAGTCTGAGTTTCACACACACAGGCTGGGGAGTGACTGTTTGGGGAGGAGTCCTGCAGAAAGGGATCTAGGGGTCAGAGTGGCCCACAAGCTCAATACGAGTCAAGAGTGACACTGTTGCAAAAAAAAAGCAAACCTGATTCTGGGCTGCATTGACTGCAGTGTTGTGAGCAAGAGTCTTTGCTGCTCAGGCCTCAGTTGGAGTCTTGTGTCCAGTTCTGGGCACCGCATTTCAGAAAAGATGTGGAGAAATTGGAGAGGGTCCAGAGAAGAGCAACAAGAATGATGAAAGGTCTAGAGAACATGAGCTAGGAGGGAAGACTGAAAGAATCGGGCTTGTTTAGTTTGGAAAGGAGCAGACTAAGAGGGGACATGATAGAGGTTGTCAAGTATCTAAAAGGGTGTCACAGGGAGGAGGGGGGGAAATTGTTCTCCTTGGCCTCTGAGGACAGGACAAGCAGCAATGGGCTTACACTGCAGCAAGGGAGGTTTAGGTTGGACATTAGGAAAAACTTCCTGCCTCTCAGGATGGTTAAACACTGGGATAAATTGCCTGGGGGGTTGTGGAATCTCCATCCCTGGAGAGATTTAAGAGCAGGTTGGACACACGCCTGTCAGGGATGGGCTAGCTGGTGCTTGGTCCTTCCATGAGGGCAGGGACTGGACTTGGTGCCTCTCGAGGGCCCTGCCGGTTCTGTGATTCCATGGCACCGGCCCGTGTCCTCGGCGTGTCCGGTCCAGCTTCCCCAGAGCCGGGGTTCCTGCTGCTGTTGCTTCTTCCCTGCTGGCTTCCCAGCAGAGGGAGCTCGAGCAGGTTCCGTTTCCGTGGCGGAGGTGCCAGCCCTGTCTCCCTCTCAGTCTCTCTAGCCAAGCTGCAGGCCGGCACAGTGACCCGCTGCCACGTCGTTGGGGATGGACAGGCGGGGGCTTCCTGGACAGAGCACGTCCTGGCTCACCGAGCCCAAGTGGGGCCCTCCCCTGAGCCCAGGGGGCAGGGGGACGGTGCAGAGGACGACGAATGGGTAGGTGGAACCCCCCCTTCCCTGCTTCCCCAGAGAGTTACCGCTGGCAAGTGCCTCTCCTGCAAGGTGCTGGTGGCAGAGGCTGGGCTTGTGGGCCGGGGGCTGCCCGACAGTGGGCCTGGCTGTGCCCTGGGGAGACGGCCGGGCAGCTCTCCTGGGAGCACGGAGGAGCTAGCGTGCCTCATGGGGTCTGAGCGGGACAGCCCAGCGTCGCCAGGGAGCTGCCAGCCCCCTGCCTGTGGGTGTTGTGCCAGGCCGCCCGACTTGGCGCCTTCCTCCAGTGCACGCCCAGGGCTCTGTTCCCCTGCGTCCCGGGCAAAGGAGGGAGCCAGCCGTGGGGCTGAGCTGGCCCCTCTCTGCAGCGGCTGCTCGGCTTGGAAGGGGCCGGGGACGTCACGAGCGTGGGAGTGGCCCAGCGGGATCACAGCAGGGCCCAGGGGGCCCGCCGGGGGCGTGGGAGAGTGCGGACAGAACAGTGACCCCACCCTGGCGTCTGCTCCCAGCTTCTGGCAACTGAGGCCGAGAGCCTGGAGCTGCATCCCAGCCCCCTTGACACCTGCTCCGGGTGTGTGGGAGGTGTCTGTGCTTGCCAGCCAGCGCAGGGGGCTGTCTGCCCCAAGGAGTACCCCCCTCGCTGCTGCGCCCGGGCAGGGGGCTGTCTGCCCCACGGAGTACCCCTCTCGCTGCTGCGCCCGGGCAGGGGGCTGTCTGCCCCACGGAGTACCCCCCTCGCTGCTGCGCCCGGGCTGTGGTCAGGGGGCTGCCTGCCCCATGGAGCGCCCCTCTCCCTGCCATGCCCGGGTTGTGGGCAGGGGGCTGCCTGCTCCACGGAGTCCCCTCTCCCTGCTGTGCCCGGACTGTGGGCGTGGGGTGCACCTGCTGCTGCTGCTCCTGGGATGCTGCAGCTCTGTGCTTTCCTCCTGCAAGCCAGCAGGGGGCGCTGCCCGCCTGCCAACCCGCCCTGCCCGCGTGGCGCCGGGTTCCCAGCCAGCCCGGGCCCTACCCTGCTCTGTTGGCTTTTCCCTAGGACGCCTGAGAGCGGCCTCCACCGAGGCAGGCGCCGCCCTGAGCAGCTTGGGCCATGGCTCCGGAGGGACGTTCAGGCTGCAGCCCGCCCCCAGGCCGGCCGTCTCCACGCCCAGCTGGTACGCTCACAGGAAGCACACGGGACCTTTTCCAGGGGACAAGGCAACACGCCGCATTTATTGACAATAGAGCAAAGTAGCGTATGCATTTACACGCACCCATGCCCGCGCCCACGCACACGCACATGCATACGCCCCCCATGCACACGCACACGCCTGCGCACACGCCCACACACACACACATGCACACGCCCACCCCCATGCACACGCGCACGGGTACACATGTGCCCTGGTGCTGGAGCAGTTACCAGTCTGTTGCTCGGCTCGACCCATTGGCCCGGTAGGTCGGGTGGGAGGAAGGAGCCGGGCTCGTGTCCGTCTGGACTGCAGCTCCTCTTGGCAGGACGGGAACCCGAGGATCCATACAAGACGCTCTGTGCTTTCTAGGGTTTTCCTTCCGTGCAGGTCTCTGCATGTTGCCTTGTCAGGCCTTACCCAGTCACTCGGCATCACGACCAGTGGTTCTGCGCCATGTTTGTCTGCAGGTTGTTCTCGCAGTTGTCTGACGTCCGTGTACTGACGACCCCTCCTGGGCGTTGTCGTTCCGGTGGAAGTTGTTAGCGGTTCCCTAGCAAGGGGGGCTTGCCACTGACTTCAGGGTTCCTCAGTCGGCCCTGGCAGTCTGCGTCTTCAGAGTGCTTCCGCTTAGTTGCTGGTTAATTGGTGCGTCTGAGTCTCCGGCCCCTCCTCTGACCAGCTGGGCGTGCAGTGGCCTTCACACTTCTCTCTCCTAAACCATTCTGTGTCTCATTCGCACAAACACCTGTACGCAACTGCAGCGTGGGACAAAAGGTCCTTCCAGTCACTGTAACAAAGTTACAGAGTCTTTCAACGCTCACCTTCTTTCTCTCTGCGAGGAGGCTTTATCTGACGCTGACATCGCTGTGCATCGCGGTGCCCGTCCCTTCACGGCAGCCTGCTCACCTCAGGCGGAGCTGGCGCTGCCTTTTAACAAAGCTGCCTGGCCTGTCTGCAGCTGTGTCTTGTAGTTAAGTTGAATCCAACCCTTCTGCTGTAGCATCCCTCCATTCTCCCTGACGATGGCTTACACAACCCCAGGTTTCCCAGCGGCTGGGTGTGTTCGCACAGAGCCCTGTGGGCCGCATGGCTCTGGAACCGCCCGGCAGGCCTTGCTCCCTCCCCAGCTGCGTCGGGCAGAGGGGGCAGCACCAGCGGCCCAGCTGGCGCCTCCCGTTGAGACAGAGCGTGTGGGCAGGGCTGGTACACCCCTCGGCCCGGTGCCCCTGCCCTAGGAATCCCAGTCCGGCCCAGCTGCCTCAGCCAGGCCAGGGAGGCGCGCTCTGAGGGCACGCACCCCAGGGCTGCATGCGCCAGCCACACCCTGCCTGCACACAGTGCTCTTGGATCAATGCATCTGGCCTCCCCCGCCTGCCTGCTGTTCTCAGCCGGCTCCCGCGGTGCCCGGATCCCGCCCACCGAGAGTGCTGTGGCTGACGGAGGAGGAGACTTTCAGTGGCTGCTGGTGTCTGGCTGTGCAGAGGAGGGTGCTGGGGGAGTTTCCTTACCTGCCGGCCCCTGAATCGCCCGGGGGTGGAGCGGGCATGTTTTACGGCCCGTTCCCTGCTTCCCCGCAGGGGGGCCCGCTGGCCTGGGTAGGGCTGGGCAGTGCGGTGACAAGCGCAGGCTGCCTGGTCCGAGGTGTGAGCGCAGCGCCCCCCGCAGGCCACTCTGGGCCAATTCCCACGCTGGGGTAGGCTCTAGCTACTGTGGCTCCTGTGGGGCAGCCCCCTCTCAGCCAGCCAGGCTGGGAGCCGAAGGGCTGCTGCCCAGCCTGGGGGCCAGGCCCCGGTGGGCTCCAGGCTGGGTGCGAATGCTTGTCCCCCGATGGCAGCTGTGCCCCCTGGCCCTGCCACTCAGGGTATCCCCCCATGGCAGCGTGCCCGCCCTGCAGCGCCCACTGGCCCTGCTACTCCGTGTGCCCCCGATGGCTCCTGGCCCCTGCAGCGCTGGGGTCCCCTGGGGGCCAAGTGGAGGTCGGGGGCAGGTTGTCCCCGGTCCCCCGAAGTGGGACAGGCCAGCTGGGAGAGGACTCGAGTGGCAGCAGGTGCAGGTGGCACAGGCTGGCTCGCCAGTCCCTGCACGGGGCTCGTGGGCTGCCAGGGCTGCTGGATGCCTGCTCTGTGGGCCACCCGCTGCCCATGTGGTCGGGCCCGGGAGAAGGGGGCAGCCTTCCCATGCGCTGTCTGCCTGAGCCCCTGGCCCTTGGGGGGGGCAGCTGGCTTCAGCTGGGCAGTGAAAGGAAGAGCCTGGAGGGGCGGCAAGGGGGACGGCCCAGAGGGAAGCTGGCCTTGCCGTGGGGGTGTGCCGTGGGGGCCAAGCTGGGGCTGCAGCGAGAGGGGCCTTGCTGGAGCGGTGCCGGGACACCCCCGTGGCTCTGCCCCCCCGCCCTGTGTGTGGAGCTGGGGTTGGGGCCATGTGGTGGTGCCCCCGGGCAGCATTGGGAGCCCTGTGCTGGCAGCACGGGCCGGGCGTAGGGCAGGGAGTGGCTCTTCTGGACGGCCCAGCCCGTGGGCGCGGGGCCCTGCTGGGCACTCTGGCAGGCTGCCCCCTCTGCTCGCTGTGCTGGCTGGAGCTGCCCACACCTCTCCTGTGCCTGGGGGGCCGGGGATGTCTCGGCTCCCCCCAGACCCGCAGGCCCCCTTGTCTGTTTGCTCCCTGCCCCGCTTCCTCAGCGGCATCCCCCCATCACCAGCCCTGCCGGGGGGCTCCAGCCACGGGGGTGTCCCGGCACCGCTCCAGCAAGGCCCCTCTCGCTGCAGCCCCAGCTTGGCCGTGCAGCTTGGCAGCCGAGGCCTGGGCACTTAGGGCATGTGTGGTCCAGGGCAGCTGCCCAGGGGGCTCTCAGCAGCGCTGGGCCCAGTGCCCGTGGTCCCTGGCTCCGCTTCTGCCAGGCCTGCCAATGGGGGACAATGGCCGGGGCAGCACGGCGGGGCTGAGAGTGGCTTCCAGGCAAATCAACCGTTCTGTGGAGGCCTGCTGACTCCCTGGGGCGGGAGAGGCCCAGGCGGTTCCGGCCCCTGCCCGCGTGGCCCAGGCGGTTCCTGCCCCTGCCCGCGTGGCCCAGGCGGTTCCGGCCGCTGCCCGCGTGGCCCAGGCGGTTCCGGCCGCTGCCCGCGTGGCCCAGGCGGTTCCGGTCGCTGCCCGTGTGGCCCAGGTGGTTCCGGCCCCCGCCTGTTGCTGCCCGCGTGACCCAGGCGGTTCCGGTCGCTGCCCGCGTGACCCAGGCGGTTCCGGTCGCTGCCCGCGTGGCCCAGGGGGTTCTGGTCGCTGCCCGCGTGGCCCAGGGGGTTCTGGTCGCTGCCCGCGTGGCCCAGGGGGTTCTGGTCACTGCCCGTGTGGCCCAGGCGGTTCCGGTCACTGCCCGTGTGGCCCAGGTGGTTCCGGCCCCCGCCCATCGCTGCCCGCATGGCCTGGCTGGTTCCAAGGCCCGGCCGGTACTGCTGCATGTCCGCCTGTGACGTCATTGAGTTTTATTGTGAGCAGGCAGGCCATGGTTGTACCCATGGGTGGGTGTTTGCCCCAAGTCGGCGCAAAGGGGCCGGGTGAGGGGTCCGGTGAAAGCTGGTGAGCTCGGCTGGTTCTGTCTGTGCTACTCAAGTGCGTCTCGCTATTGGCACGGGCCCTGGGCTGGCACTGCAGTGGGCCCTGGCTGGGGGGCAGCGGCAGGCCTGGCCCCCCAGCTGTGCGGGGTATTCCCCAGCATTGCCAGTATGCGCCCAGGGACCTGCGCTGCCAACCTGCCTAAGCGGACGGGGGCGGGTCACTTGATCATGTGACCGACTCCGTTTTGGGAGGCGCCTTCATTTGGAGGCCGAGGGATCCCCTCCGCTGGGGCCGGGGATACAAGGGCCCCGGGGCGCCTCGCTGTGTCTTCACTCGAGTGCCAGGCCGAGGCCGGGACGGTTTGCTGACCCAGGACGTGCCCCCACGGCTCTGAAGCTGGCAGCTTGTCCCCCCACTGCTGCAAGCCGGCCCCAGGCCCTTGCAGGGAAAGCGCTTTCCCGAACCCGCCTGCCCTCAGCCGTGCTGCCCGTCCGGGGGGCTGGCCATGGGGGTTGCCTGCTGGCAATAACGAGCCCACGCGCTGCCCTCTGCTGGCAGGGCCACGTCTGCCGGGTGAATGGGGGAGCGGGGGGGGCGGGTGCTGGGCTGGGCTCCGAGATCCGCTGGCGAGGCCGTGTGACCAGCTCGGCTCATCGCCTGCCTGGCCTCGGGGCGCGTGTTCTCCAGCGGGACCGACGCGGCCGGCTGCCTGCGACGCGAGAGAGCTGGCCGGTGGGGGGCTGCGTGCGGGGGGCCGGGCAGCACGGGTCACGCACGGGGGATCTTCGCTTGTTTTGTGCAAGGGAAGAGGCCTGAAAGCAGGCGCCAGCCGTGGAAACGGCCTCGCTGGAGCGGGAGCTACACAGGCAGCGGGGCGGGGCTGCGCGGCAGGAGATGAGACCACCGGTGCGTTTGGGGCTGCGCGGAGCGAGGCGAGACCAGCGGCGGGAGCAGTCGGTCAGCCAGAGGCAGGCGGCCCAGCAGCAGTAGGAGCAATGACTGAGCTGCTGGGACAGGCCTGGCGCCCCCCTGTTCCCACTGGCCCAAGGGGGCTGTCACCCTAGCCCGCGGCGCGAGGAACGCCGGGCTGCCCACAAGGCCTCGAGCTGCCTGGAGCCGCAGCAGAAGAGAGCCCCGCCGCCGGTCCCCTCGGGCAATGAGATGCCAGTAGGGGCAGGGCTGCGGCAGCCTGGCCGAGGTTGCAGGGGCCCCGGGATGCTCAGGGCGAGGCCCGGTGCCCTCAGCCGAGCGGTTCTCCACAGTTGCCGTTACCTGACCCGCTCCCGCCCGGGGAACTCAGCGAAGCCAGCCGGGCTCAAGCGCGGCCATGGGCAGGGTTGTGTGCCCGGCCCCCAAGGCTCGCAGGGCTCGTGCCGTTTGGCTGGGCCATGCCCGCGGCTCCTCGCGCAGCTGCCGGCGCTGGCCCGGGGCTGCGTTCCTGGCAGCGGGCGCTCAGCGGATCCTTTCCCGGCGTGGCGTTGCTGGGGCACAGGGCTGGGGGGTGGGGCCTGGCACTGCCACAGCTTGGCATGGACCGTGCCCGGGTGGCAGGGCACCAGCCCCTTCTGCTGTCTCAGCAGAGCCTGCCTGATAGGCAGGCTGTTTACGGGTCCGTCAACCTTGGAGCGCCCATAAAGCAATAGAGCGATCACATGCTGCAGCGCCCGGCTTCAGAGAGCTCAGCCAAGGGTCGTAAACGCTTTATCGGCCAGGCAAGGCAGCTGGCACCGCTGGGCACCGGCGGGCTGGGCGGGACTCAGCTGTGGGGTTGCCATGGCTCTTTTGGGGGGAAGTCACGGATAGGTTGCAAGTGACAACCAGTCGTTCACGGATGCTGCAGCTGTGCCACCTGGCAGGGCCCAGCCCTTCCGCCGCTGGGGGGAGCTGCCGGCCGGAGCCATGCCGGCTCGGGGGGAGCTGCCGGCTGGAGCCCTTCTGCCGCTGGGGGGAGCTGCCGGCTGGAGCCCTTCTGCCGCTGGGGGGAGCTGCCGGCTGGAGCCATGCCAGCCCGGGGGGAGCTGCCGGCTGGAGCCCTTCTGCCGCTGGGGGGAGCTGCCGGCAGGAGCCATGCCGGCCCGGGGGGAGCTGCCGGCCGGAGCCATGCTGGCCTGGGGGGCGCTGCCGGCCGGAGCCCTTCTGCTGCTGGGGGGAGCTGCCGGCTGGAGCCATGCCGGCTCGGGGGGAGCTGCCGGCTGGAGCCCTTCTGCCGCTGGGGGGGAGCTGCCGGCTGGAGCCATGCCGGCCTGGGGGGCGCTGCCGGCCGGAGCCCTTCTGCTGCTGGGGGGAGCTGTCGGCCGGAGCCATGCTGGCCCGGGGGGAGCTGCCGGCTGGAGCCCATCTGCCGCTGGGGGGAGCTGCCGGCCGGAGCCATGCCGGCCCGGGGGGAGCTGCCGGCCGGAGCCATGCCGGCCCGGGGGGAGCTGCCGGCTGGAGCCCTTCTGCTGCTGGGGGGAGCTGCCGGCTGGAGCCATGCCGGCCCGGGGGGAGCTGCCGGCTGGAGCCCTTCTGCCGCTGGGGGGAGCTGCCGGCAGGAGCCATGCCGGCCCAGGGGGAGCTGCCGGCCGGAGCCATGCTGGCCTGGGGGGCGCTGCCGGCCGGAGCCCTTCTGCTGCTGGGGGGAGCTGCCGGCTGGAGCCATGCCGGCTCGGGGGAGCTGCCGGCTGGAGCCCTTCTGCCGCTGGGGGGGAGCTGCCGGCTGGAGCCATGCCGGCCTGGGGCGCTGCCGGCCGGAGCCCTTCTGCTGCTGGGGGGAGCTGCCGGCCGGAGCCATGCTGGCCCGGGGGGAGCTGCCGGCTGGAGCCCATCTGCCGCTGGGGGGAGCTGCCGGGCGGAGCCATGCCGGCCCGGGGGGAGCTGCCGGCCGGAGCCATGCCGGCCCGGGGGGAGCTGCCGGCTGGAGCCCTTCTGCTGCTGGGGGGAGCTGCCGGCCGGAGCCATGCCGGCCCGGGGGGAGCTGCCGGCTGGAGCCCTTCTGCCGCTGGGGGGAGCTGCCGGCAGGAGCCATGCCGGCCCGGGGGGCGCTGCTAGCCGGAGCCACGCCGGCCCAGGGGGAACTGCTGGCATGGCTTGGCCAATGAAGCGCCCGCGCTGCTGCTGTCCGGTGGCGAGTCGCTGGCGCGGGGAGCCTGGCAGGCACCCGGCTGTGCTTGTCGCAGCAACACTATCTGAGAGACTCTTGTGCAGTTGTGGCTCCTTCCCGCCTCTGGCCCCTCTCCCCAGGTGGACAGAGCGGCTCTGAGGGGCCCGGGGTACCGTCTTGCAGAGGCTCCGACAGGCTCCGTCACAGAAGTCCCCTTGGGACTGTCACTTGATGTGCTGAAATACCACGGAGCCTGCCCGGAGGGGCGCCCACCCCTGTCCTGCTGGGCTGCGAACAGAGGGCCGGGAAGGATTCGTGGCCCGTCCTACCACAGGACGTGGCCACAGACTTGTGGGCCGGCAGCTTGTTCCCTCTCTGCTCCGAGCCGGCCCCAGGCCCGCGGGGACCGGTGTGTGGAGTGAGCTTCCCCGCCCTCCTCGGCCCTTCCTTTCCTCTCCCCGATAAACCTCGCCAGGCTGGATGCTAAAGGACGGGCCCAGATGGGACTGTGGCTGGGCCTTTGGGACTGGGAGAACCTGTGGGGGATGGGTTATAACCTCTCCCCTGTGTGAGGGGGGCTGGGGGGCACAGGGGCACTGGGGTGTCTGGGGGAAGTGGGGATGGGTTATAACCTCTCCCCTGTGTGAGGGGGCTGGAGGGCACAGGGAGCACTGGGGTGTCTGAGGAGGTGGGGATGGGTTAGAACCTCTCCCCTGTGTGAGGGGGTTGGGGGCACAGGAGCACTGGGGTGTCTGAGGGAAGTGGGGATGGGTTATAACCTCTCCCCTGTGTGAGGGGGCTGGGGGCACAGGGAGCACTGGGGTGTCTGAGGAGGTGGGGATGGGTTATATCCTCTCCCCTGTGTAAGGGGGCTGGGGGCACAGGGAGCACTGGGGTGTCTGAGGAGGTGGGGATGGGTTATAACCTCTCCCTGTGTAAAGGGGGCTGGGGGCACAGGGAACACTGGGGTGTCTGAGAGGAGGTGGGGATGGGTTATAACCTCTCCCCTGTGTGAGGGGGCTGGGGGCAGAGGGAGCACTGGGGTGTCTGAGGGGAGGTGGGGATGGGTTATACCCTCTCCCTGTGTAAGGGCTGGGGGCACAGGGAACACTGGGGTGTCTGAGAGGAGGTGGGGATGGGTTATAACCTCTCCCCTGTGTAAGGGGGCTGGGGGCACAGGGAGCACTGGGGTGTCTGAGGAGGTGGGGATGGGTTATACCCTCTCCCCTGTGTAAGGGGGCTGGGGGCACAGGGAACACTGGGGTGTCTGAGAGGAGGTGGGGATGGGTTATAACCTCTCCCTGTGTAAGGGGGCTGGGGGCACAGGGGGCACTGGGGTGTCTGAGAGGAGGTGGGGGATGGGTTATAACCTCTCCCCTGTGTGAGGGGGGGCTGGGGGGCAGAGGGAGCGCTGGGGTCTCTGAGGGGATGTGCTTGTGAGGCTTCCTGCTGGCCGGGGGGCAGCTGAGGTGCTCGGTGGGGCTGGTTTGTTGCCTTGTAGAGGGGGCCCAGGCTGGGGCTGTGAGGAGCCCCAACTCTGAGCCATTTGCCCTGGTGTGACCTGGTACAACCCAGCAGGTCCATGGCTTGGGCCCACCTCGGGGCTGGTCCCTGGGGGCTGGCCGGGGAGAGCGGGGGGGCACGGGCACTGCTCACACCCTGCTCCCTGCTGCGGTGAGCCGCGGGCACAGGCAGGGCCGGCATGGACAGGGCCGGGGGCAGGGCAGTTGCATGTAGTTGCCTCAGCACTCTTGGAGCGAGACAGGCCCTGTGTGGACGTGGCCGGAGCCCTGGCTCTCGGCATGGTGGGGGGACGCCTCCCTGCCCCACTCCTCGGGCAGCTGGACAGCGCCAGGGCCAGCCCGTGCCCCGGAAGCAGAGGCTGTGTGGGAATGGCAGCAGCGGGGCGGCTCGCACGGCCTGCCCACCACATCCATCACTGCTGCCTCCGCCGGGCCCGTGTGCTGTGGCGGGCACTGCCAGCCCAGCCCCAGGGCAGGGCGCTCACGGGCACTCTCCGTGGCTGACGTTGCCTGGCTGGCTGGTGCATTCCCCTTGGGTGTCGCTGGCGGCTGGGCCTGTGCTCCGTGACCTGCCAGCGGGGCGTCACGCGGCAGGGTGGGCAGGGAGCTGGCCGGGGCTGCTGTGCTCACGGCAGGGCGCAACACCTGGAGTCAGGCTGCCCCCCCCGTGCCGCTGCGCCCCCGTATTTCTGCGGCAACAGGGCTTGAAACAGGAACGTGTGTAACTCCACTCTGCTTTCTGGTGTCAGGCTGGGCCGGGAGGGGGGACCTGCGAACATGCTGCTGTTTACTTGAACCTGCTGGAGACCAACAGGCACCCGCTTGGTGAAGAGGCTTCCCATCGGTGTGGGACGCGCACAGGCAAAGCGCGCACACCGCTCACTGCCACGCACCATCGGGCTGGGACAAGGCCACACTTCCCTGGATGGGAACCCTTGAAAGACAGGCTCTAGAGCACAGGAACTGAAGGGATGCCGCGTTGATTGTGCGCACTGACAGTGAGTACAAAACCCCCCTAAACGTGACTCCAGAGGACTGTGAGGTCAGCAACAGCACATTCATCAGGTGCTGACTGGCCCGCGGTAACACCCGGTGTTTGGATGATCTGCCAGTTTGGGAACAAAATCTTCATAAACAAAAAGCTGGTTTCAAGAATCTGTTTGAATCTGGCAAAAACACGGTGGGGTGGGCCTATCCACTTTTAAAAATAAATGTTGCTAATAGTCACATTGTCATCAAATCAATGAGTAACTGACACTGGTACCGTTTGCCGGGGCGCAGGCAGTTGTGCCCACGTGGAAAACCACAACACAGGAAATATGTGGAAATGCTGTAGGACTATCATCCGTGCCAGCCCTGCCCAAGCCCACAGCCCAGTGGTCTGCAATTCCTTAGGCTTTTTTCTTTTGTGTAAAATTACCTGAGCTCAGATTTGTTTGCAGATGTTTTTTTAAAGCAAAACATGAACATGTTGAACTCCACAGCCTAGAGAAATCACAGGAGGGGGAAATCCCCAAATCTTTTGGCAGTTTACTACAGCCGGGGGAAAAATGGGCTTCAGCTTTTTTTTCCTTTAAAAATATATGAAAATGCAAAACCGTTATTAAACCAGTCCTGCTTTAGCGGGGTGTTCAATTGTTACCTAAAACCCAGACTCAATTTGGGCGCTCCCTGGAGTCCCTGATGTGAATGCTGCCTTTAATCCGGATCACTGATGGTTTCTCACACATTCACAAATGCACAAAGGGTCAATTGGCTGTGCCCTGCATTGTCATGCACACTGGGGAAATGGGTATGCAATGCTGCCCTGCTGAGCAGGCTGGCTCCACGCCCTTGCTCGGGCCTAGCTCATAGCTCAGAAGAGCAGGAAATCTCTCCTGGGTAAAACACACAGGTGCATCGCAGCAAGTCTCCCCGAAAGTGGCTTGTAGGGTGCAGCGCAATGGGATACTGGGCCCAATGGACACACCAGCTCCCAGTGATGTCAGTGGCAGAGACGTGAAGTGTAAACCTGCTTCTTGCTCTAGAATTTCTCCAGAGAGCCAGTAATGGGGCTTACGGGATTCAATGGCCCAGTGCTCAAGGCACCAATCTGTGAATGGTTTTGTTTTTCCTATGAGCCCAAACTGTGGCTGGTCCCACGCAGACATGGGACCAGGCCACCTGGGGCTGGAATCATCTTGAATTTGCTATTTTCCCATGGGGATGGGGAGGATTCCCACCCTGGGAAACTCCACTGAAGGGATGGGAAGCAACCAATGGCCGTCTTCAGCTGGCTTTTGAAACCGCCTCCCCACCCTGAGGGGATGCACAAGAAGAAAGCTGAAAACAAAGAACTCTAAGGATACAAGGCGCTGATAGACTCAGGCCAGAGATAAGGTCTGCTCTGGCTCAGGACTAAGATGAGAAATATGACCTGTAACAATCTCCCTGTGTATTTGGCTTAGCTAGCGCATTTTGTTTATTTTAGATTAGTAGCCTGCTTTGATCTGTCTGTTTTCACTTTCATGCACTTTCACCCCACTTTGTATGCGCAATACGAACACTTGTTTATTATCAGCCCCAGTGTGAATAATTGTTGGGGAAGGGGGAGTGACAGCTGGGTATCTTTCCTTGATAAAGAGGGTGAAGTTCTGAGCTTTCTCAGCGTGACTCGTCTGTCCAGAGAAAGGTGGATTGATTTGGGGCTGCGCTCCTGGGTAGGGACAAGGCCCTGTGACTGAGCCCTCCCAGAGCGGAGCCGTTATCAGGGTCTGTTACTCTGCCGAGGAGGGGACAGTAACCCCAGCTCTGGGCCCTGGATCTGGCCCAGCAGGACAGGGCGATGGGTGCCCCAGTGGGCAGGTAGGCAGGCTCAGGAGTATTTCCAACACAGCGGGTGACAGTCCCAAGGGGATCTCCGTGACCCAACCTGTCACACCTCCCTCCCCTCTGACTCTGGGGCTGCCCTCCCCAGCAGCACTCCAGGGAGCTGGTCCTGGCTGGCAGCTTTCACTGCTCCCCTCCCCTCCCTACGGCAGCTGGCACTGCCCATGCTGGATAATCTCTGTCCCCTGTAAAGGGCTCCTAACCTCCCTCGCCCCATGGGCGGGGCCCCCCTCGCCGGGGATAGATCCAGTGTCTCCCCCACCCTCTGCACTGGCCCCCTGTGACGACGCGGTGGGGTCCCCTGACTCCTGCACCCCCGTAATGGCACGAACAGACTCCACCAGCCCGTAGAATGTAGGGAGTTTATTCCTTCTCCAGGATACAGCACAGCACAGCACAGCACCGATGTAATCGGGTTACAGAGCAGGTCTAGGATGCCTCAGCCCCCCTTGAGATGGGGGAGACTGGGCCCCTAAATCCCAGCCCCTGGCTTAGGCTGGTTCCTCCATGATCCCAGACAGAAACTAACCTAACTCTTCCAGCCCTGCCCCCAGCCAGGGCAGCATTCCCCCTTCCTTTGTCTCTCTCCTTGGGGGGTAGCTGGTCAGACAGGTTGAGAGACCCTCTTTGCATAATGACTCATCCTTCTGGGCTGTGGTACCGATGGCAGCCATTGGGGATTACCACAGAGCCAGCATAGGAACTAGCCAGATACCCCCACTACGTCACACCCCCGCCTCCCCCACCAGGGCTTGGGGATGGGCTGGATGGAGCCTGCACTCCCAGGGCCTGTGAATGGCTCCGCACCCCTAGGGCCCTGCCCCAGCAAGCCCCTGGGCCCATTGGCACCCGCCCAGGCCTGGGCTAGCCACAGGGCTCTCGGCTTGGCTGGGGGAGTGGAAACCCCAGGACAAGTGTTCAGGTGAGGGAGAGCAACTGCTGCCATGCCAGGCTCCCTGGGGCTCGGCGGGGCCGGGCGCTCGGCCGGGGGCACAGCAGGAATTAGAGGGGTCAGGATGCTCCGGGAGTGGCTGCCACTTCATCTCCCCTCCCGCAGCCGGCGCCCCATTGCCGGGGCCTAGTGGAGCAGCGCCATTGTAGCCCTGTGGCCGGGCACATCTCCAGACAGGAACAGTCTGACGGGTGACCCTGCGGCGGCTGGCGTACCTTGCCCAGCAGGGACGGGCCACGGAGCCCAGGCCATGACCCCATGGCGGCTGGCACACCCTGCCCAGCAGGGACAGGCCACGGAGCCCAGGCCACGACCTCGCAGCGGCTGGCACACCCTGCCCAGCAGGGACGGGCCACGGAGCCCAGGCCACGACCCCGCGGTGGCTGGCTCACCCTGCCCAGCAGGGATGGGCCACGGAGCCCAGGCCATGATCCTGTGGCGGCTGGCACACCCTGCCCAGCAGGGACGGGCCACGGAGCCCAGGCCATGACCCCGTGGCGGCTGGCATATCTTGCCCAGCAGGGACGGGCCACGGAGCCCAGGCCACAACCCCGCAGTGGCTGGCTCACCCTGCCCAGCAGAGACGGGCCATGGAGCCCAGGCCACAACCCCGCGGTGGCTGGCTCACCCTGCCCAGCAGGGACGGGCCACGGAGCCCAGGCCATGACCCCATGGCAGCTGGCACACCCTGCCCAGCAGGGACGGGCCACGGAGCCCAGGCCACAACCCCGCGGTGGCTGGCTCACCCTGCCCAGCAGAGATGGGCCACGGAGCCCAGGCCACAACCCCGCAGTGGCTGGCTCACCCTGCCCAGCAGGGATGGGCCACGGAGCCCAGGCCATGACCCCATGGCAGCTGGCACACCCTGCCCAGCAGGGACGGGCCACGGAGCCCAGGCCATGACCCCGCGGCGGCTGGCGTACCTTGCCCAGCAGGGACGGGCCACGGAGCCCAGGATTCTTGTGGGACGAGAAAGAGGTCAAAGAACGTGGTTGTTTTCCTTCCCCAGGATGAGTCATGTGAATGGATTCCTCCTGCCAGCGAGTTCCTGGCCTGGAGCCCACAGTGGGAAGGGATTAGCCCCCTGAGGAGGACCTGGATCTGCTGCTGGGCTCTGGGGCAAGGTGCTCTAAGCGTAAGTGAGAGAGCCTTAGCTGTGGGCAGTGCTAAGGCCGTGTCCCGGGTACCAGGGCCTGGCTTGTGCCTCCCTAGACTGTCTGGGGGAGATCTCCGGGGGGGGGCTGGTCCAGGGGCCCATTAGGAGACACCGCCCTCGGTCAGCAGGGGACACCGCCCTCGGTCAGCGGGTCATGGGGGGACACCGCCCTCGGTCAGCGGGTCATGGGGGGACACTACCCTCGGTCATGGGGGGACACCGCTCTCGGTCAGCGGGTCATGGGGGGACACCGCCCTCGGTCATGGGGGGACACCGCGCTCGGTCATGGGGGGACACCGCCCTCGGTCAGCGGGTCATGGGGGGACACCGCCCTCGGTCATGGGGGGACACCGCCCTCTGGCACCAGCTTCTCTGCCTTTGGACGCGTGAGCTTGTTGCTCGCTGGGGCACTGGCCTGCGGTCACCTTGCAAACTCTGGCCCTGCCAGCAGCGAGAGCGGAGCGTGGCCTTCGGAGCGCGCCCGAAAGTGCAGCCCACGCGGGCGAGCGCCCGGCCCCGCTGCACACAGGAAGAAAGTGCAAGTGAGCCGCAGCGCAGGGACCCTGGGGCCCTCACGGGCCTGCAGGTCCTGACGGTGCCACTGGACTCCTGGCGCGTCTGCCGACCCAGCCCCCTCGGCCCTCCTGCACACGGGCCCCTCTCGTGCCCCACAGGCGGGGAGCTCAGCACCCCAAGGGTGCGCCGGTGGCTCTAGGCCAGGTGTGAGGGGTTTGCACGAGCTCCCTGCCCTCTGGGTCAGCGCCCTGGCTTCTAGCGGCGTGTCCCGAGCCGGGGGCTTGACTTCACCCTGGCGGAACTGGTGGCTCCCGGGGCTGGGGAACGGCCTGGAGTCGGCAGCAGGGCCCGGGTGATTCCCTTCCTCCCTGGATCATCTCTGGCCCATCAGGCGGATCCCTAGACAATCCCCTTCCGGCACACAGAGACACCTCCCTTCCCCTTGCAGCTCTCCGGGCTGGCCCCTCAAGGCTCCCTGTCCCAGCACACACGGGTAGGAGCCATTCTCTCTCCCTCAGGTGAACTACAAGCCCCAGGCCCGTCCGATCTCTGGGGTCCTGGCGAGACGCTGCCTGGATCCACTCCAGTCACAGCATCCTTCTCCCCAGCAGACACCAACCTAGGGCCACCCCCTGTCTGGGCCTTAGCTGTATCCAGACCCAACTCGGGGACGACAGCCCTGCTCTCAGCCGGAGGGGCACCTTCCGCAGACAAAGGACTGGGAGGAAACCCTTCCCCACACAGACAGAGGACTAGAGACAGTCTCTCCTTCGCCCCAGCACCCCGGCTGATCTCAGACACACGGCCAGCGGCTGAGCCAGCTTCCTTCACTGACACACTGCCCCTCCCAGCAGCCAAACTGCCAGTTTCCACACACTGGTTGCTCACACTGTTCCCTCACACAACTCACTTCCCGCTTGTGCAAGTGCGGTTTCACAAGCACCACCAGCCAACAGCCCATCACCCTCCAGAACTTTATCTTCTTCCTCAGTGAGGAATTCGCCCCGGCCACCCCCTGCAACCTGCCCCAGAGGGGCATTGTCCCGACCCCTGGGCTCTCCCTGCCCCGCTTCTGGTCCCAGCCTCACCTCTGAGGCATCAGACAGGCCCCCAGAACCCTCACTCCCAGGCCCGCTGCTCCCCTGCACCGACACACGGCCACCTGCCTCAGGCAAACTCCCAGAGTAACCTTTGGCAGGCAAGTCCCTGCCCCTGGCAGACGGAAGCTCGGTTGTTTCTCTCGGGTGCTCCAGTCAGCGCACTCTGGCCGAGCACGGCTTTGACATCGATCCCAGTCCCGAGACCCTTAGGGGTTGTGGCTCCCTCCCTCCACCACGGTGCCCTCACACCCCTTCCACGCCCGGCAGATTCCGGCCAACGGCACCGTTGCGACATAGTCACACAAGGCTGCCACAGCCAGGCCCTCTCCCGGCACAGACCCCTCCGCCCGGCCAGAGTGATCCCTGCGGCCGTGTCTCTCCAGGCCTCGCCCCTCACCTCAGCGCCACTGATGAGCTCAGCCTTGTGGTTCCCACACCCGGCCCTGAGGGGCGTTTGACGGCTGAGCCCCTTCCCGACAACACAAACAGCATTTGCACCCAGGGGCCCAGCGCTGGGCTCGCTGGGGTTCACCGGGCTGCTTAGAACAGCAGGATTAGCGCTGACTCCCCTCCTCACGGGGCCCTCGCCCCTGGGCAGGGCCGAACTCTCTGCCAGCCGCTCGGGAACCAGCCCCAGAGGCTCCCGCCGAAACGCCCAGCCCGGGACCTGGCGCTTGCCGGCCGGCCCCCAGCCCGCCACTCTCAGGGAATGTGCGTGCGGCGGCTCGTATCCGGGAGCAGGGATTTCCCCGCCTGCGCGGGTCTGGGAACCAGGGCGCCTGCTGCCGAAAGCTGCCTTGCAAGTGGTGATAAGGGACAGCGCAGATCAAAGGTGGGACCTGAGCTTCCCCGAACGGCCACGCACCTGCGCAGGCAGGTCTCCTGCCTCCTGCCGGGGCCCCTGCCCCCGCCAGCTCTGTCCCCCATCTTCCCAGGGCTCTCTTGTGGGGGGAGAGGCCAGGCACGAGGGCCCTTCCCCCTTTTTCTATCTTCTTCCACCTGCGCCTGAGCCAAGCAACCGCTGTGTGCCGCTGGCTCGGGGAGGTTTGCGCGCCGTCCCCGGGCCCCTGAGCATGGGGCTTCCTCGCCAGGCCCGGCACCTCCCTTGTGGCCCCGGGCAGGCAGCCGGTGAGTGTGCCCCCCCCCAGTCATGCACTCAGCCAAGTGCTGTCACTCCCAGGCCACGCCGGCACACACAGCTCAGCGGGATGCTAATGTGCACCAGATGGAGACAGGCCTCCCGGCCTGCGTGGCACAGAACACAGCCTGGTTGTATCCCAGGATAGCCGGGGGTGCCCCCGGCGATGACACCAGCTTGCGGGCAAGGCTGCTTCGCACGCTGGCTCGGCTCCAGTTCCCGTGTGGGCTCTGGAGGAGCGTGCGGCCGAGAGCAGCCCCCAGGGCCGGGCCGGGCTGTCCCCTCCCTTTGCGTTGGGCTCTGCGCTGGCCACAGGGTGCCTGGCGAGGGTGCTAAGGGAGGCCCCCCGTGAATGCACAGAACTCCTTGTGCTGGGCGTTGGTGCAGAGACACCCTGCGGGGACCAAGCCCCCTGGCCCGGGCTTGTTGGCTCTGTGCTGAGCAGCGCGGGGCTGAGGGGAGTGCAGGCCCAGCTCTGTGAGGAAACGGCCGTTCTCCAGGGCGGCTGGGCTGCGCGTGGGGCCGCGGTGGCTCTTCAGTACCGGCCATGCCCAGGCCGCGGCGAGGAGCCCGCAGGGGCCCACGGACACGGCTGCCGGCTCCACCCCTCGGAGCCTGTTGTGCTGGGCCCGTGGCAGGAGGGAAATGGGCCAAAGCGTCGGAGCCGCCGCCGGGGGCAGAGGAGACTTAGGTGCCACGGCATAAGAGCCTCCCACGCAGAGCAGCCGAAGCCCGTGGGCAGCCAGCCTGGCACAGGCCTCGATGGCCGAAATGGGCCGCGGCCGCGAGGAGGGAGCGCTGGCCTGCGGGGGGCTCCCGGCCCAGGGCGGGGTGGCTGGGGCAGGTTCCCCGGGTGGGGGCAAGTGGGAGGGATTCGCCCCAGGCCCCTGGGCTAGCCCTGCGAAGTAGCAGCCGGGGCCAGTGGGCTGGGGAGGGGCTGCCCTGGGAACGACGCCCCGCGGCCGGGGGCTGCCTCTCCGTGGGGCAGGGCTGGAGCGGCCGCGCCCCCGGCTCCCCTCCCCGCTGCCTCCGTTTCCCTCTGGCAGGAAGAGATGACGCTGCTTGGAAGGAATTTTCCTGCAGTTTCTTCTGCTGCCTGCCCCCCACTTCCCAGCCAGGCTTAACCCCGCCTGTGCTGGCGGCAGCCACCAGAGCCACGCCGGGCCTGGTGCCGCGCAGGGCCGGGCACTCTGCAGGGCCACGGGGGGAGAGGGGGGCTGCCGACGCAGGGCGGGGGGGCAGAGTGCTTGGCACCAGCCACAGGGTGGCCCATTGTGCTCCCCCCAGCCCCCACCTCCCAGAGCTTCCCTGTCCCTCCCTGCCCAGCCCCCCCACTCAGGCCCTCCAGAGACACCCCACACCCTGCCTCCTTGGGGGGTGCGAAGCCCCGGACAAACCCTGCACCCACCCCCCCGCCCTGCCCCTTTCGGCCCTTGGTCCGCCCACCCCTGCTCTCATGCCCCTCCCCCAAGCGACTTGCCCTGGGGGAGTGGCGGGAGCCCGCACAGGGGTCAGGCCTGCCCCACACTCGCCGTGGTGGTGGGAAGGGGGGGACCCGGCCCAGCCCACTCTGCACCCCCAGCCCCCAGCCCCTGCGCTCGGGAAGGGGATCGGGGCAGGGGCGGAGTGGTGGGGCTGGAGCCGGGGAAGCGGAGCAGGCTGGGGCCACGTGACCCAGGAAACCTCTGCCCTTAGCACAGCCCCTTGCATTGCATTGCTGCCCCGCACCTTGGCGCCGGACAGGTCTGATGCAGGCCCCAGGGTCCATCAGACCAGTGTCCTGTCTGCCCACAGCGGCCAGTGCCAGGCGCCCCAGGGGGAGGGGACACAACAAGGAATCCTCGCATGATCCCTCCTGTCGCCCATTCCCAGACAAACAGAGGCCAGGGACCCATCCCTACCCATGGATGGACCTAACCTCCGTGAATCCATCTCGCTCTTTCCTGAACCCGGTTAAAGTCCTGGGCTTCACAATATCCTCTGGCGAGGAGTTCCACAGGTTGACTGTGCACTGCGTGAAAAAACCCTTCCTTTTGCTTGTTTTAAACCTGCTGCCTATTCGTTTCATTGGGTGACCCCTAGTTCTTGTGTTATGGGAACATGTAAATACCTTCTCCTCGTTCCCTTTCTCCACACCAGGCGTGACTGTGTAGAGCTCTGTCCTATCCCCAGTCTCCTCTTTTCCAAGCTGAAAAGTCCCCGTTTTATTAACCTCTCCTCATATGGCAGCCGTTCCAAACCCTCGGCATCCACCCCGCGGAGCCACCTCCATGGCCACCTTCGCTGTAGCCCCGCAGCCAGGCCCCGGAGCCCAAGGCATCCTGAGGGCTTAGCCCCTTCTTGCCCGCGCTGCAGGGGCCGGGGGCGTCTGGGTTCTGGCAGTGGTCAGCAGCAGCCCGGGGGCGAGAGCTGCCTTTCCACGCAGTGCGGGCAGGAAGGGACAAGCGGTGCCCAGCCCATGGGGCGGCAGGGAGAAGAGAGGAGTTCTGCGAGGATCTGGGCCAAGTCACCCCCCTCGAGGCTGGGAGCAGCACCCGTCCCTCCCCTCCCCTCCCCTGCGGTGCGGAAAGGCTGCCGCCGGCCACATCCTGGTGTGAACCCGCCGAGGTCTGGGGAGGGGCGTGAGACCCTGTCGGGAAGGGGCAGCCCCACGTACAGGAGACGGGGCCCTGCCAGGCGTGGAGGGCGGGGAGCAGCAGAGGCGGGGCCCCGTGGGAGAGGGGTATGGAAGTGTGCGTGACCTCTCCCCGCGTGGGGGTGTATGTTCCCCCGCCATGTGACCCTTCCAGCCTTACGGAGGAGGCAAAGACCCGCCGTCCGGGGCTCCCTCCCAACGGGCTCAGGGACTGACTCTGGGCAGCTGTGCCGCCTGGTTCCGACCCAGCGCCCCCCCCTTGCCCCTAGATGAGTCACTTGAGCCCAGGCCCCGGACTGAGACCCAGGGTGGCTTGGCCGCCTGCCCGGGCTGCAGCCCCTCGTGGCTCCCGGTGTCTGCCCTTTCCACGCGAGCTGTTGGGGCAGGATAGCGGCAGGCCAGGGGGCCCAGCTGGGGCCAAATGCCCCGTCCCTCAACCCTGCCGGCGAGGCCCCCCCAGGGCCGGGACCCAACGAGGTTGCTAGCCAGATGGATGCGGAGCAAGGGCCCTGGGAGGCGGCCGCCCGGCGAGTGCTCGCCTGGCCCTGCGGCACCCGGAGCCACGTGCTGACACAGCTGGTGTCCCGTGGCGCCAGCTGTGACAACGCGTCGGGGTCCCCTGACTCCTGCACCCCCGTAGTGGCACGGACAGACTCCGCCAGCCAGTAGAACAGAGGGAGTTTATTGCTTCTCCAGGATACAGCACAGCACAGATGTCATCTGGTTCCAGGGCAGGCCTAGGATGCCTCAGCCCCCTTGAGATGGGGGAGACTGGGCCCCTAAATCCCAGCCCCTGGCTTAGGCTGGTTCCTCCATGATCCCAGACAAAAAACCCACTCACCTCCAGCCCTGCCCCCATCCAGGGCTTCACCCCCCTTCTTCCCATTGTTCCGCTCCCTGGGAGATACTGGTCAGACAGGTTCGAAGCCCCCTTGCATAGTGACTCATCCCCTGCCCTGCCGGGCCGTGCTGCAGACAGCAGCCAGTGGAGGTCACTCACACTACGTCACACCAGCCCGCCCGGGTCACACAGTAACTCCGCTCGCCAGGGCACTGCCCTTCCCCCCGCGCTTTGGGCCGTGGCTCGTGGCAGCGCCCCCCTTGCGGTAAAGCCACGGCCCGTGGCCTGGCCCCTCCCACGCCAGCTTTGCCGAGTCACGGTGACTGGCCGTTTGCTGGCAGCCGCCGGGCTCCCGGGGTGGGGCGCGGGCCTGTCTCCCGGGACGTCTCTGGCAGTGGCCTCCGGGTTCGGCGGGGGTGGAGCCCAGTGATGTACCCTGGCGCGGGGCTGGGGGCACGGGGACTGGAGTCATGGGGACTGGGGGCACGGGGACTGGAGGCACGAGGACTGGGGGCACGGGGACTGGAGGTACGAGGACTGGGGGCGCAGGGCTGGAGGCACAAGGACTGGGGCGTAGGGGCTGGGGGCACGGGACTGGAGGCACGGGACTGGAGGCACGAGGACTGGGGCACGAGGACTGGGGCACAGGGCTGGGGGCACGGGAGGAACTGGGGGCACGGGGACTGGGGGCACGGGAACTGGGGCACGGGGACTGGGGGCACAGGGCTGGGGGCACGGGAACTGGAGGCACGAGGACTGGGGGCACGGGGACTGAGGCACGAGGACTGGGGCGCAGGGCTGGAGGCACAAGGACTGGGGCGTAGGGGCTGGGGCACGGGGACTGGAGGCATGGGGACTGGAGGCACGAGGACTGGAGGCACAGGGACTGGGGGCACGGGGGCTGGGGCACGGGGGCTGGGGCACGGGGACTGGGGGCGCAGGGCTGGGGTCACGGGGACTGGAGGCACGAGGACTGGGGGCACAGGGCTGGGGGCACGGGGACTGGGGGCGGCAGCGGTGGAGGGTGTGTTGTTAAAAACCTCCTGGCAGCAGCTCTGGCTGGGCCCTGGCTCCTGCCCCACGGCCCGGGAGAGCTGGAGTCACGTCAAAGTGCCAGGAGCCTCTTGGCAAGGGCCCATGCCCCGTGGCAGCCATGCCGCCCGGCCCGGCAGGGGCAGGCTGTGCGGCTGGGGCCCATGGGGCAGTGCTGGCGTTCCTGGGCTCGGGGCACCGCTCTGCGAGGAGCCGACCGTGCTGGTGCAGTTGCGGGTCCCAGGCACAACGAGCTGGGGCTGGAGCCTGTGGCCATGGCGAGCGGGGGGGGCCTGGCCACTGGGGGGGCATTCACTCTCAGCCATGTCCCACCAGGCCTGGGGGTGCAAGAGACAGACCCTGGCAGCTCCCCCGCCTGGCTCCCAGCCAGGCCCCTAACTGACCACACTTCCCTCGGACCTTGCTCCTTCCGGCCCCGGGGCCCTGGCCAGAGCGCGCCTGGCTGCAGTGGTGAGCAGGCATCGCCACGCACGGCGCTCGCACGGCCCAGCCGGGCTCCGCCCGAGCCCCCTGCCCCCAGGCGCTGCGGGGGGCTTGCTCTCCCATGGCTTCTCCAGCCATAGGGGCCCGGGCAGGAGCCGGTGATGCCACGGCGGGCGGGGGCCGGCAGTGACTGGCATCCTCTGAGGCCGGGTCGTGGTCCGTGGCCTGGCGCGTAGCAACAGCCGAGGGTCTCGTGGCCTGAGCCTCTCCCCAGAGGCGTCCAGCACGACTGGCCGCTGCTGCAGCTGGGACAGAGCCCCCGGGCCATGCCACCAGGCAACGGCTGGTCCCTGGCGGTGCCAGCGTGGCCGGGCCGGTGCCAGCTCCTCCCTGGTGTTGCCCTGGACAAGTGGCGGCAGCTCCGTGGCACACCGGGGCCCCAGTGCCACAAGGTCTGTGGGGCAGAATCCAACGTCCAGCCCCCGGCCGGGGCCCCACTGGGCCGGGCCCATGGGGCGGAGGCTCCTCTCCGCTCGGAGCTGACACATGGCACGGCCCTGCCACCCGTGCCAGGCGTGCTGCGAGCTTCCCCAGGGCAATGCCCTGCAGGCAGCGGAGCTGGGCCGTGGCTGGCCGGCAGTGCAGGGGTTAAGATGGTGACTGTGGTGCAGGTCGGGTTACTTCCCCTGCAGCGTTTGGAGGAAACTTTCTTTGCTGCTGGTTTGGGGGGCGGAGGCAGATCCCACAGCCCCTCGGAGCCACATCCCGGCTGGGCGGGCGCTGGGAGCACCCCTCAGAGCGCGCACCCCGGGCATGAAGCCACAACGGTGAGTGGGGGCCGCCTGCTCTGGCTGGGTGTCCCTGCTTTCCTAGACCCCCCTGCGCCCCACCCCTGCGTTCCCCCAACCCCCTTTGCACCCCCGACACCCCCTGTGTCCCCCAACCTCCTGGGCACCCCTTACGCCCCTGCCTCCACAATCCACACCCCTGTGCATCTCCCCCAACCCGCTGTACACCCCTGACACCCCTGCG
Organism: Rafetus swinhoei; assembly: GCA_019425775.1. Taxonomy (NCBI): domain Eukaryota; kingdom Metazoa; phylum Chordata; order Testudines; family Trionychidae; genus Rafetus; species Rafetus swinhoei. Next base: position 46,923,814 of record CM033442.1, on the reverse strand, counting down.
TCCCCCAACCCCCTGGGCACCCCTTACACCCTTGCCTTCACAGTCCACACTCCTGTGCATCCCCCAACCCGCTGTGCACCTCCTGACACCCCTGTGTCCCCAACCCCTCTGGGCACCCCTTACACCCCTGCATCCCCCCAACACGCTGTGCACCCTGACACCCCTGTTTCCCCATCCCCTGTGCACCTCCTTACACGCTGCCCTCACAATCCACACCCCGTGCACACCCTTACACCCCCTGCATCCCCAACCCCTGTGCACCCCTGACACCTCCTGCTCCCACAATCCACACCCCTGTGCTCCCCCTTACACCGCTCCCCCTCCCACGCCCGTCACATGTCCCCTTTGCCCTCCACAGCCCACACAGTCCTCTACGCGCACCCCCAGCCCCTGCACACGCGCCCTAGACACGCCTTGCCCACCCCTCCCCCTGCCCACCTCACCGACCCCCCTGCATTGCCAAGCGCCTCCGTCCGTGGAAGGGTTGGTGGGGGCCAGCCCCAAGCAGCCAGTGGTTGGGGTGTCCCTGCCCCGACACAGACCGGAGGGCTGGGCTGCTCCCTGCGCTTGGCAACACTCGGGAGTCGCATGACCTGTGTGTGCGGGAGCAGGGGATGCCATGGGGGTGTGAATCGGGAGCAGGCTGTGGGGTAGATTGTGCCATGGGGTGTGAATCGGGAGCAGGCTGTGGGGGGGTGCAGATTGTGCCATGGGGGTGCACAGGGGGTGCCTCGGCGGTGCACATGTGGCTGTGGGGTGGATGTGCATGGGGCACATGGCAGCGGCCCATGGCGTGCGTGGGTTGTGGGGCAGCAGGGTGTGTGTGTGTGTGTGTGTGTGTGTGTGTATGAGCCGTGGGCAGGGGGCTGAGGTGTGAGGGAGGAGGAGTGTGCTGCGTTTCGGGCTCAGGGATGTTCATGTCCCCCACATTTCCCCCCACCCAAACCTTCCCTCCCCACCCACATGCCCCCCTGCTTCGTACTATTCACAGCGCCATTCCCTCGCCCCACATGTGCGCGTGCCCCATCTCTCACAGCACCCAAACCTTCCCTCCCGCCCCAGACGTGCGCGCTGTGCCCCATGTCCCCCACAGCCCTGCCACCCGAACCTTGGGGGCACGATGACATGGGGGCACGCGGCGTGGCGTGTGGGGCGGGGAGGGAAGGTTTGGGTGGCGGGGCTGTGGAGGGAGATGGGGCACGCTGGGGCGTGGGGCGAGGAAGGAAGGTTTGGGTGGCGGGCTGTGGGGACATGCACGCGCGTGTGGGGCGGGAGGGAAGGTTTGGGTGGCGGGCTGTGGGGACATGGGGGCATGGCGAGGGGCGCGTGTGGGCGGGAGGGAAGGTTTGGGTGGCAGGGCTGTGGGGGACATGGGGCACGGCATGGGGCGCGTGAGGCGGGAGGGAAGGTTCAGGTGGCGGGGCTGTGGGGACATGGGCGCGGGGCGTGTGGGGCGAGGAAGGAAGGTTTGGGTGGCGGGGCTGTGGGGACATGGGGCACGGCGCGGGGTGCGTGTGGGCGAGGAAGGAAGGTTTGGGTGGCGGGGCGCGTGTGGGGAAGGGAGGGAAGGTTTGGGTGGCGGGGCTGTGGGGACATGGGGGCATGGCGCGGGGCGCGTGTGGGGCGGGAGGAAGGTTTGGGTGGCAGGGCTGTGGGGACATGGGGCACGGCATGGGGCGCGTGAGGCGGGAGGGAAGGTTCAGGTGGCGGGGCTGTGGGGACATGGGGCACGGCATGGGGCGTGAGGCGGGAGGGAAGGTTTGGGTGGCGGGGCTGTGGGGAGATGGGGCACGGCGCGGGGCACGTGTGGGGCGGGAGGGAAGGTTCGGGTGGCGGGGCTGTGGGTGACATGGGGGCACGGTGCAGGGGCACGTGTGGGGCAGGAGGGAAGGTTCGGGTGGCGGGCTGTGGGGACATGGGGGCACGGCGTGGGCGCGTGAGGCGGGAGGGAAGGTTTGGGTGGCGGGGCTGTGGGGAGACATGGGGCACTGCGTGGGGCACGTGAGGCGGGGAGGGAAGGTTTGGGTGGCGGGGCTGTGGGGAGATGGGGCGCGGGGGCACGTGTGGGGCGGGGAGGGAAGGTTCGGGTGGTGGGGATTTATTCTGAGTGGACAGGTTGTGGGAGTTGGGTGGGAGCTGGCTGGGGGGGCTGGCGATGGGGTGAGCTGGGAGAATTGGGGGGCTAGCCTGGGTGTGGGTCGGGGGTCCCCACCCTTCCCAGCCCCAGGGATCGACTCCAAGGCCTGCTTGTGCCCCCCAGCGGAGCCCTGGCGGGAGCCCCGGCCCGTGGGAACATGTGGGGCCGGCCCCGGGCCGGGCGGGCTGGCGCAGCGGCAGGGGGCAGGGTCGTGATACTTTGCTGCTGGAAAGTCTCTGAGGCCTTTGCCAAAGCAAATTCCCTGGCCTGGGGTCACGGCCCTGCCGCTCGCTGCGTGGGAACCTCCGCCGGCCTCGGGAACCGCCGCGCTCCCCCGCCATCCTCCCCCGCGCTCCCTCGGTCAGAGCCGCCCGCGGGGCCTGGGCCGGGCGCTGGGCAGCCCGTCCTGCACCACGGCCTGGCCACAGTCCTGCCGGCGCTGCACCGCGGCCTGGCCCCACTCGCGCCCCTCTCCCCGCGGCGCCTAGAACGGGGGTGGCCCCAGGCTGCCTGGCCTGAGGGGCTGGGCCCTGCTGCTGGCCTGGGGCTGAGCAGCCCGGCTCCCCAGTGCAGAGCTGCCTCAGGGGTGCCCCCCCCAGCTCCTGCAGGGGCTCCGGGCGCGGGCCCCAGGAGCCAGCCATCCGGCCGAGATGCAGCACTGCTCCAGCGCCTGGGGCTGGCCTGCAGGGGCCTTGGCACCATGGCCAGACCTGCCTGGGCGCTGCCCGGCCTTGGAAGTGGCCCCGGGGGAATGAGACCGCGCTTCCTGGGCCTTTGCTCAGGGCCCCTGCGAGCTCTTTGCTTCCCAATCCGCTGATAAACTTTATTACCCGAGGCAGCCGATCAGGGACTTTGGAAGCCGCAGGTGGCTGGCAGCTCCCACAGTCCTGAGAACGCCCAGACCGGGGGCTCTCAGAGCAGGCCGGGGCTCCTGGTGCTGGGGGCGAGGCGCTGGCTCTGACCCCCGGGGTGGGCAGGGGCATGCCCCCCATACCCACACCCCGACTGCCTGACAGCATTGTGCTTCTGCGGGCCCCGCGCCCCACCCGGCGCACGAGCTTTGCAAGCAGTCAGGCGGTGGCTTGGCGCGAGAGCCGCCTCCGTGCGAATGAGGCACCTGCGGGTGCCCAGGGACACGGGGCTTTGCCGGGCTCTGCGCAGCGTGGGGGACGGGGCTGTCTCCCGCAGCCCAGGGCTCAGGCCCTCGGGAGCTGCTACGCTGGGGTCCCCGCGCTGCGGCTGGGCGAGGGACGGGGCTTGTCTGGCCTGCGCTGAAATCCCCCAGGATGGGCGCCCGCCCCCCCGGCAGCCCCTGCGGCACGGAGCCACCTCTGCGAGCCGCACGTCTCCTGACGTCTGGCTGCAGCCTCGGCCATTGCCTCCGCCCTTCCTTGGGTGGCATGGAGACCGGCCATCGCCACCCTGGAGCGACAGCCCGGCCGGCGCCCAGCTCAGCCGTGGGGCTCCAGGCTTTGGCTGCTCCTCCCAGGGCAGGTTCTGCAAACCGTGGCTCTGCCCTGGACTTGCTCCGCGTCTCCCTCAGGTGCAGTGCCCCGCGGGGTGCCGAGCGGCGCCGGACACTCGCGCCCCTGCCTTACACAGGCCCCCAGGGAGGTGGCAGTAAGCGTGTCCCCGGGCAAACCCAGGCCCAGAGAGGGAACCGGGCCAGGGCAGGCCCGCCGGGGTCTAGCCACTGGGGTTCTGACTCTCGCTTTCCTGCTTCATCCACTAGCCCCCCCCAGGAGAGACTGCAGGTGCCCTGAGTGCTGCGCGCCCCATGCGGTGGGAGAGCCGTGCCGTGCCGTGCCGTGCCGTGCCGTGCCGTGGGAGGAGACGGGCCCTGCCCCCCGCAGGCGCTGCGCGGACGCCCTGGTTCCCAGTCACGTTCTCGAGAGGGGGAGGCAGGTGGCAGATGCTGCCGATTGGCAGTGACCTTTGAGAGCCTCGCAGCAATTAATACCTCACCCATTAACCCGGAGCCCACAGCCCCGCATAAAAGGCTGCGCCGAGCCTGCCACCACTTCCTGCCCTGCCTCTCCCTCCAGCGCCATGGCAGCCGGCTGCTTCATCAGCAAGCCCCTGTGCATCACGGGCATCGTCCTGGGCGTGGGCGCGGTGGCCACCATCATCGCCTTGTCCGTCGTGTACTCCCAGGAGAAGGGGAGAAACGCGGACGTCTCCCAGCCGGGCCCCTCTGCCCCCCCCAGCAGCCCGGCCCCCACAACCAGCCCCGCCGGCCCCGCCAACCCCTGGAACAACCTGCGGCTGCCCCAGACGCTGCTCCCCACGCACTACACCGTCTTCCTGCAGCCCTTCCTGACCCGGGACGCCTCCGGCCGCTACCTCTTCCGGGGGAACAGCACGGTGCTCTTCTCCTGCCAGAATGCCACCGACCTCATCCTCATCCACAGCAAGCAGCTCAACTACACCATGCAGGGCAGCTTCCACGCCTCGCTGCAGGGGGAGGGGGGCTCCAGCCCCCCGCCCATCTCACAGACCTGGCTGGAGCCTCAGGCCCAGTACCTGGTGGTGCAGCTTGGCGGGCAGCTGGAGAAAGGCAAGAGCTACCGGCTGTTCAGCATCTTCACCGGGGAGCTGGCCGACGACCTGGCCGGCTTCTACCGCAGCGAGTACGTGGAGGACAACGTGACCAGGTATGGCCCTGGGGTGTCGGCTGGGGGCGGAGCTTGGGCTGACCACGGCCCCGGGGTGTCGGCTGGGGGCGGAGCTCTGGCTGACCACGGCCCCGGGGTGTCGGCTGGGGGCGGAGCTCTGGCTGACCACGGCCCCGGGGTGTCGGCTTGGGGCCGAGCTTGGGCTGACCACGGCCCTGGGGTGTCGGCTGGGGGCAGAGCTCTGGCTGACCACGGCCCCGGGGTGTCGGCTGGGGGGCGGGGCTTGGGCTGACCACGGCCCCGGGGTGTCGGCTGGGGGGGCGGAGCTTGGGCTGACCACGGCCCTGGGATGTCGGCTGGGGGGAGGAGCTTGGGCTGACCACGGCCCTGGGATGTCAGCTGGGGGGCGGGGCTTGGGCTGACCACGGCCCCGGGATGTCGGCTGGGGGGAGGAGCTTGGGCTGACCACGGCCCTGGGATGTCAGCTGGGGGGCGGAGCTTGGGCTGACCACGGCCCTGGGGTGTCAGCTGGGGGGCGGGGCTTGACCACGGCCCCGGGGTGTCGGCTTGGGGCCGAGCTTGGGCTGACCATGGCCCCGGGGTGTCGGCTGGGGGCGGAGCTTGGGCTGACCACGGCCCTGGGGTGTCGGCTGGGGGCGGAGCTCTGGCTGACCACGGCCCCGGGGTGTCGGCTGGGGGCGGAGCTCGGGCTGACCACGGCCCCGGGGTGTCGGCTGGGGGCGGAGCTTGGGCTGACCACGGCCCTGGGGTGTCGGCTGGGGGCGGAGCTCTGGCTGACCACGGCCCTGGGGTGTCGGCTGGGGGCGGAGCTTGGGCTGACCACGGCCCTGGGGTGTCGGCTGGGGGGAGGAGCTTGGGCTGACCACGGCCCTGGGGTGTCCGCTGGGGGCGGAGCTCTGGCTGACCACGGCCCTGGGGTGTCGGCTGGGGGCGGAGCTTGGGCTGACCACGGCCCCAGGGTGTCGGCTGGGGGCGGAGCTTGGGCTGACCACGGCCCCGGGGTGTCGGCTGGGGGGAGGAGCCCGGCTGAGGCTTGGTGCAGGTTCTGGGTCGCTCACTGCCCACTGGGACAATGCTGCAGGCTGAGCCCAGCTCCCCTGCCCCCGCTGCCCCAGGCCTGTGCCATGTGCAGGGGGAAGCTGCGAGACATGTGGGGCTGGGCACCCCCCTCCCACAGGCCGAACACACCCGCCAGACCAGCTGCTGGGGCCTGGGGTGCTCTCTGGCAAGTGGGGTGCCAGGCTGGGCGCCTCGTCCGCGCGTTGTGGCTTCCGGCGGGCAGGATCCTGTGCGGACCGACCCTGCTGGGGACCCCTGGGGATCTGAGCCAGCCCCCTCGGGCCCCAGTAGCAGCAGGTCTGGGCCTGGGGAGCCCCAGGCCAGGGCCGCCGGGCTGACGGGCTGCTTGGCTTGCAGGGTTGTGGCCACCACGCAGATGCAGGCGGCCGACGCGCGGAAAGCCTTCCCCTGCTTTGACGAGCCCGCCATGAAGGCCAACTTCTCGGTCACGCTGATCCACAGTCCTGACGACACGGCGCTGTCCAACATGCCAGTGCAGAGTGAGTGGGCCAGGCCCACAGGAGCTGGCAGCAGGGTCCCCGGTGCCAGCAGCTGCCACCTTGTGCCCGCCGGGCTCCCTGGCCCCCCGCTCCCGCAGGGCCTGGCCTGAGTCTGCCCCCGGGGACGTTCCCTGGCCAGGCTGGGTCACTGGGCCAGCAGGGAGCAGCTGGGAGCCAGAGAAGGGGCTGCAGGGCAGGGAGGGGCTGGACTCTCATGTGGGCTTGGTGCTGATGCCCACACTCAGCCCCAGCCTGGCCGGGCAGCCCCCGGCACAGCCCCTCCCAGCGCGTCACAGGTTGGGCGGCTCCGCGCTCGGCTGCTGTGCCTGCCGGGGCCGTGTGGAGCAGGGGCCCCCGTGTCTCGGCCCCCGCAGGGGTGGGGTGAAGGGGGAGCAGGAGAGGCCATGCCAGGGCCCTCCCCCAGCCGGGCCAGAGGCCTGCAGCTCTGCCGTCGGGAAGGGGGGTGCCGGGCTGCTGCGGGAGAGGAAGGCACCGTGCCCTGCTCTGGGGGGCTGGAGAGGCGTGTGTGTGGATGATGGAGCCATGGCTCCTTTCAGGCTCCAGTCAGTACACTGAGGCTGGCGTCACCTGGAACGTCACCGAGTTCCAGACCACCCCCAAGATGTCCACCTACCTGCTGGCCTTCATCGTCAGCCAGTTCCAGGCAGTGGAGCGCAAGCAGGACAACGTACAGGTGGGCGCGGGACGGGAAGGGGGGCCTGCCTGGGGGGGCCCGCTGGCCATGACTGAGCCTCGGTCTCGCCTTGCAGATCGGCATCTGGGGGCGGCCGAAGGCCATCGCCGAGGGGCAGGGGGCCTACGCCCTCAACGTGACCGGGCCCATCCTCAAGTTCTTCGAGGGCCATTACAACACGGCATACCCACTGCCCAAGTCTGGTGAGTGCCCGGGAGCAAACCGGCACGGGCCTGCGCCCTGGGGGGAGCGGGGTCCCGGGGAGTATTCCCTGCTCTCCAGGGGCCGGGGGGGCCATGCTGTGCTCTGCGTGCAGCTAGGCGTGCGTCCGGCGGCCTGCGGGGATGCCCCGGTGTGGGTCTGGCCTCCAGGCAGGCCGCTAGGAGCCAGGGCTCTTGGACTGCTCCTGCCCTTCTCCAGTGTAAACCCCTCGCAGCCTGGCCTGGAGCCACCGAGCTCCCCGGCCCTGGGGCTGCCCGTGTGACAGGGGGGGCCGTCCGCCGAGAGCCCCGGCAATCTCCAGGCCATTCCCAGTCCCAAGGGGCCCGTCACGGCCCCAGGGCAGCTGGGCCTGTAGCCCGTGCAGGGGCGTCCTGCCAGGACGGGGAGCAGGAAAGCAGAGAGCTGACACCACAGCGAGCTGCAATCTTAGGGTCCAAAGGGACTAGAGCGGGGCTGGGAGGCCTTCCGTGGGTCGGGGCCGCTGACCCACAGAAAATCCAGTCGGGGGTCGTGCACAAGTGAGAAGCCCCCGGCTGAGAAAGAGAAAGACCCTCCCCACCGTGCCGGCACATCGGGGCCCCCCGACCCTGCACCCCCGTCCGCAGGAAGATGGGACTCCGCCAGCCGGTAGAAGGGGGGGGGGGCTATTGCTTCTCCAGGATACAGCTCAGCACAGACGTGACGTGTCTACAGGAGTCTGGGCCAGGCAGCCTCAGCCCCCTTGAGATGGGTCCCTGGGCCCCTGGATTCCAGCCCCTCCTTAGACTGGTTCCTTCATGGTTCCAGCCCCAGACTGACCCTTCCCCCAACACTCACTTCCCTAGTTCCCTCGCTGCCCCAACCCGTCTGACCGGTTGGGCCTTTGTCTAGTGACCTAGGCAGCCCCCCACTGGGCCGTGCCCACAGACAGAGGCCAGTAGGGGACACCCACAGCCCACAGCCCAAGCCCAGCGACCAGCCAGGTACTGGCACTACATCACCACATGCGGGTGAGTCAGTGGGAATCGCACCTCACAGCGCCGGGATACAGAGCAGACAGCCCCCCACTACGTCACATCTCTCCCCCCTCCGAGAGCGAACTGAGCAGGGTCACTCCGCTTGTGACCTAGGGAAGTTCGGGCCACCTGCCCGGTAAAGCTTCAGCGGGGATATTGGTGCTCGCCTTGGTTTGGGCCGGCCATGGTGCTGCCCTGCAGGAGCCGGCTCCCCCCTCTCCGGTTGTTGCACGGCTTTGGGGGGCCGGCACGGGTCCATTCTCTGTGGTCGTACCAGCCCTTCCACTGCCCTTGAGCTCTGGCCTGGGTCTCTCTGGACAGGCCCATGAGCTCAGCGAGCCTTCCCCGGAAGGCCAGGACGTCTTCCACCCCCGACGCTCCATCCAGGGAGGTCTCCCCCTCCCATAACTCTCTCAGCAAGCCCAGGGGGTCCTTCTCCCTTCCGCACCCTGGCTCCGTCGGGGAGAACCTGGCAGACCCTCAGGGTGCCTCCTTGTGTGCAGACAGCAGGTGGGGCAGGTACTTGTCCCAGTTCTGCGGGTGCCATGCATGAAGGCCTCCAGCATCTGCTTCAGGGTCCCCTGGAACCTCCCCACCCACCACAGCCGGGGCCCCTCAGCTTCTCCGCTCCGCCATGGCCAGCTCATGCTGTCGCTGCTTCTCTCGATCCTGGTGGTCCCTCTCTCGGTCCTGGCGCTCCTCCCTACGGTCCTCTAGTTCCTTTATCTGCAGTTCGATCTCCAGCCACTGCAGCTCTGCTGGGCTGGACCCCACCCTGGACGGACCGCGGCTGGCAGGGCTTGGCCTGGTGGGCACCGTGTCTCTCCGGCGGGCTCCAGCCCTCCGTCCGGTCTGAGAGCCTGAGACGCTCCCAGGGGGTGTCTGGCTGCTCCCTGCTGGGGCAGGATCCAGGCCCCTGGATGGGTCATTCTCTTCCAGCCGGGCGATCAACTGGGCCTTGGTTCCTTTCCCCACAGGCAGGCCCCTCTCTCTGCAGAGCCTCACCAGCTCTGCCTCCAGGAGTTGGGTGTAGGCCATCTCCCCGCCGATCCCCACGGTGCAGACTCACCGGTCTAGTGCTGCAGCGGCCACGATTCCCAGGAACCGCTTTGCTCTGTCTCCAGCACGCCTGGCTCGAAGCCCCTTCCCTCTACTGCGCCTTGTCCCTCGGTGCTGGACGCTCCATCCACGGGGTGCAGTGCATCCCACTCCTGACACCACTGTGACGGCGAGTCTGGGTTCCCCCGACACTGCACCCCCGGAGCAGCCAGAACAGGGGGGTTTATTGCTTCTCCAGGATACAGCCCAGCAGCACAGATGGGATGTGTTTACAGGAGTCTGGGCCAGGATGCCTCAGCCCCCATGAGATGGGTCCCTGGGCCCCTGGATTCCAGCCCCTCCTTAGACTGGTTCCTTCGTGATTCCAGCCCCAGACTGACCCTTCCCCCAACCCTCACTTCCCTCGTTCCCTCGCTGCCCCAACCCGTCTGAGCGGTTGGGTCTTTGTCTGCCTGACTTAGGCAGCCCCCCCCCGCTGGGCCGTGCCCACAGGCAGAGGCCAGTAGGGGTCAGTCACAGCTCAAGCACAGCGACCAGCAAGGGACTGACCCTACATCACAACATGTGGGAATCGCACCTCACAGCTCAGGGGGACCCCGGGATACAGAGCAGACAGCCCCCCACTACGCCACACCCTTGCCCTCCAGCGGCAGTGAGACAGCCCGTTCCCAGGGGCCCACTCCATGCAGTCTACACCATGGGGGGCCCACTCTCACGGGGGGTCCGCCCCTCCGCCTCCAGGACAGCACCTCTCAGGGCCTCCAGCCACCTGCCTCCGCCGTGAGCCCCTCGGGGTTCCCCTCCCTCTGGCCCCCCGGGGCCTCCCCTCCCCGAGGGACTAGCGCAGCCTGTTCCCCAGCCCAGAGCGACTCCCAGCCAGCACCCACAGGAAGGGTTATTGAGCTTTGAACGCAGCAAAGGATCCCTCAGGCCAGTCGGCCTGGGCCCCAGCCCCACGTCAGCCTCCCCTGCAGCCAGCTGAGCCCTGCCTGCTCTGCTCTCAGCCCCCCAAAACAGCCACCGTGTCCCAGCAGAGCCTCCAATACCCCAGCAACAGCCCCTCCCCCGCCCATTGCCTCTCCCCAGGTAAGAGGGTCGCCTGGGCCCCTCTTCTCCGCCCCCCGGCTCTGCCCAATGTCCCCCCCTCGCTGGGACCAGCTGGGCCGGTCGCCGGGGTCCCCTCTGCAGCCCCTTGTCTGGTGTCTGGCCGGATCGGCCGTGTCCTCCAAGCAGGGCCGGGGGCACCAGGGCACCAGACACCCCAGCTCCAACTCTGGGCTGTTCTCTGCAACAACCAACTCCCCCCTTTGTCACATTGAACCAGTAACTTCTGGGCACTGAGCGCCCCCCTGTGTGCAACACCCCCCCTGAATCTCCAAACTCCCCCCTTACTCACACCAGACTGCCCCTTCTCCCAGCCACCGAACACTCCTCCCCCCAAACAGCCCCCCCCTTTGTTCACACGCCTTCCCCTGGCCAGGGGAGAAGCGGCTGGGCCATGGCCTACGTGCCACAGACACCCAGGCTGCGTCTAGACTGGCAAGATTTTGCGGAAATACTTTTAACGGAAAAGTTTTTCCGTTAAAAGTATTTCCGCAAAAGAGTGTCTAGATTGGCATGGATGCTTTTGCGCAAAAAGTGCTTTTGCGCAAAAGCATCCGTGCCCAGTATAGACGCGCTTTTGCGCAAGAAAGCTCTGATGGCCATTTTAGCCATCGGGCTTTCTTGCGCAAGAAATTAAGGTGCCTGTCTACACTGGCCCTCTTGCACAAGTATTCTTGCACAAGAGGGCTTATCCCTGAACGGAAGCGTCAAAGTATTTGCGCAAGAAGCACTGAATTCTTACATTAGAACGTCAGTGCTCTTGAGCAAATTCAAGCGGCCAGTGTAGACAGGTGGCAAGTTTTTCCGCAAAATCTTGCCAGTCTAGACGCACCCCCAGAGTCTCTGCAGAGCAGCACAGCCAGTAGGAGGCACCCCCAGCCCACGCACAACCAGGGACTGCCGGACCAGCGTGGGCCCAGGGCCACAGGCGTGGTCAGCCCCCCCCCACGTCACACCGGCTGCCAGGCTAGCAGGGAGTGGCCATGGGAACTCTGCACCCTCTGGAGCCGCTGAGCAGCCCGAACAATGGCCTGGTGTTTCCTCTCCCGCCCGCCCTGCTCCAGGGGGCCTGCCCCGCCCCAGCCTGCATTAGCTCTGAGCCCAGGGCAGGCTTGAACTGGCACCTTAGACAAAGGCTCTGTTGTACCCCTGATGCCTTTGTGCCTGGCGTGGCTCCTGGCAGCCAGGTCTGTTCTGGAGCCACCGTTCGCCCCTGGCACGCCTGTGGGGGGCTGCCAGGCCCGTGACAGCTCTGAGTGGTGCGTGGGGCTGGCCAGCTCCCTGCTGGAAAGCAGCACGGTGAACAAACCCACTGCCGGCCCCTGGGCCCACACGTGCCCTCGGATGCCTTACCCGTGAGGCGGGCTTCGTGAGCCTTGCGGCGCTCGCCCCACACGGCTCCGTCGGCCTTGGCTGTCGGCCACGCAGCCGTCCTTGCGCGGCTGCGCAACAGCCCGAGAGGGACACGTTTACGCGCCCGGAGGCCAGCGGCCCCCCGGACCAGACTTCTCCTGGCAACAGCCTGGGCAGGAGTTTGCAAGTCTCCGTGAGTCAAATCTAGAGTTCCTAAGAGTCCGGCATCCACCCCAGCGGCCCTTTCTGCAGGGTCAGGTGGGTGAGGGCATTCCCCCCTAGCGCCAGGCTCCATCTCACCTCTTGGGACCGTTGGAACAGGAGACGCTCTGGGCCTGTGACTCAGTAACTGCCCGCGTCCCCAGCCTGCTCCCACGGGCCTTGGATCTGGCTGCGGTTCCCTGTCCCCGCAGCAGAATGCCCAGCCGGTAAAAGCCAGCAGGGTGGAAAGTGCCGGCCCCAGGTACTTCAAGAGGCCTGCAGCCGCGCCCTCCCAAATAGCTGTGCTTTCGAGAGGCGACTCTTCCCCCCGCCCCTGCCCCCGCCCCGGCCCCGTAGCGAAAAGGGCAGTGAACGGTCCCTCCTCAGCCCAGCGAACCATATTCGCCCCGCCTCTGTGCGGGAAGCTTTGGGTCTCCGGCCGGGTGCTGTTTGCCCAGCTCCCGTGCCATGGAGCATCTGCACGGTGAGTGGCCTCATTTGCGCTGGCACCAACCCTGCCACCAGCCTGCCTCCCGGGGTCACCCCAGCCCACGCCGCCGGGACGACGAGCCCTCTCCTGCGGAGTGCAAGCGTAGGCACCTCTCAGAACGCGTAGGCCCCAGTCCCGGGGCGGCCTGACCTCCCGGCTGCCCCGGAGCCTCCAGGACCGGAAGAGGACTTAATGATTAGGTCACATGTGGAAACTGCCCAGGATCCATCCATCCGCAGCTGGCAGCCTGGGGAATCTTGCTCTCCGGAGCGGAGGGTGACAACACCCCACGCCACCACGCCGGCTTGGCCAACCACTGCAGCACACTGATTCGCCCCGAGGGCGCTGGCAAGGGGGACCAGTGGAGCAGCCCAGGTCAGAAAGAAGGACAAGAGAAGTGACGCCCCAGCTGCTGAGACCGCACTGAAGACAGGCGGTTGAGTTCAAGGCCCAGGCTTGCTGGCCAGCCTTCTGAGACCAGAGCCTTTCCCAGCTGCTTCCCGCGCGCCTTCTGTGCAGTGCATCAGGGGCTGTGCGTCCGGCCCCGCTTCCTGTAGCCCTGCCCCCCGGAGCAGCAGCCGTCTGGGGGATGGGGACTCTCGGCTCCTTCTTTGCTAAATGAGACTTTTTTTTGCTCCACCTCCTTTCCTGGGAGAACGCCCCTGGGGCTGGTAAGGGCCTTTGGCCTCTTCCCTTTGAGCCTGGGGCACAGAGATTTCCCCTCCCCGGGAGCCCTCCTTCCCCATGGCCTCTGGACTCAGCATATTCAGCCTAAACCCCTGGAGGGTGTGTCTGGGCCGGGCCGCGGGCTCAAGCATTTCCCAGGCACCGGCAGCCCCGCCCCTCGTCCATTTCCCCCTAAGGCCACACCTTCCGCATGCACATTGCAGAGGGGTCGCTGCCAGGCAGGCTGAGGTCCCCCCAGGGCCGTCACCCCCCAGGGACCTCAGGGACCGTCACCCTCCAGGGGCCAGGGGCAGCATCACCCTTTCCAGTCCTGGCTGCTCCTGGTCCCCCTCCGCCATCTCCGTCTGCCTTGTGTGGCTCACCGTTCCTTGCCTCAGTGGAGCGGCAGCTGGTTCTCTGCTGGGGCGCTGGGCGGGAGCCCTTGTCTGCCTCTGCTGGGGGTAACTCGGGCAGGCTGGCACCCCTCCCTCGTCCCGGGTGAGGACGCTCCTTTTGCTGCTGCAGGAATGGGAGCTGCCCTGGGCCTGCCCGCGCCCGTGCGCGCTCTGCTCCGCTTCTTCCTGGCTTTGACGGCTGTGTTTGTCCCGGTGTCTCCCCTCCGCGCCGGGCGGCTCCGCTCCCCTGCTTCCACCGGCAGCCTCTGGCACTCGCTTTCGGCCTGGGCCTCGGGCACCGGGCTCTTCTCCCCTGGGCATGGGTGGGGAGCAAGGCTCGCTGGGCTTTCTCGGGCAGGCTGTGCCCCTCTGCCGGCGGGGTCTGGCTCGGGGCACCAGGGTACTGCCCCGGACAGGCAGGGGTTCTGCACGTGCACTGTCCCAGCCAGATGCCCAGTGCCCCCCGGCATGGAGACAGCCCGACTGGGCAGCCACACACAGCCCCCGGCTGCTCCCACCTGCCCCATGATAGGGGGCCCTGCGCCGAGAGCCATGGCAACTCCCGGAGCTCCCTGCGCCAAGGGCGAGCCAGGGCGGCTGTGCCGGAGCTCTCGCCAGGGCCAGGGCTGGCTAGCTGGAGCTCTGTCAGCGGGAAAGGGAACCAGAGCTCCTCCCGGGGCTCAAGCAGGTGACCACAGACCCCAAGCGCGTCGCTGCCTTCGTGCCAATGCAAGCCTCCAGCCCCAAGCCGGGCGTGGCCTGCCGGCTGACCCAGGCTGAGCCGCTGGGATGTGGCTAGAAACCCGCCCCAGCAGCCAAGCAGCCCAGAGAGCCTCTTCCTTCCCCTGACGGGTCTTAACCCTCCTGCCCACGCCCAGCCCTGCCCGCTCAGCTGATGGGCGGAATCCGCGTGCTCTCCCGGGGTGCTAACACGGCCCGTCCCTTTCCCAGACCAGGTTGCCCTTCCAGACTTCAACGCGGGGGCCATGGAGAACTGGGGCCTGGTGACGTACCGGGAGAGCGCTCTGCTCTACGACCCCAACTTCTCCTCCATCGGCAACAAGGAGCGGGTGGTGACCGTCATCGCGCATGAGCTTGCCCACCAGGTACCCGTGCGGCCCCCCTGCTCCCACCCTGTGGCCCCCTCGCCCCCTGCCTGCCCCGGGCGGCCCCCACCGCCCCCTGCCTGCCCTTTCCTGGGGGTGGGAGCCTGAGAGTCTGGAGCCTGCCTAGGGTTCCCTGGCTGTGTGTCTGGGGGGGCTCGGGGTTCCCTGGCTGTGTGTCTGGGGGGGCTCGGGGTTCCCTGGCTGTGTGTCGGGGCTCCTGGCTGTGTGCCTGGGGGCCTGGGGCTCCTGGCTGTGTGTCTGGGGTTCCCTGGCTGTGTGTCGGGGGCTCCTGGCTGTGTGTCTGGGGGACTGGGCTCCCTGGCTGTGTGTCTGGGGGGGGCTCCCTGGCTGTATGTCCGGGGGGGACTTGGGGCTCCTTGGCTGTGTGTCTGGGGACTGGGCTCCTGGCTGTGTGTCTGGGGAGGTTCCCTGGCTGTGTGTCTGGGGGCTCAGGCTCCTGGCTGTGGGTCTGGGGGTTCCTGGCTGTGTGTCTGGGGGGGCTCGGGGCTCCCTGGCTGTGTGTTTGGGGGGTCTTGGGGCTCCCTGGCTGTGTGTCGGGGGGGTTCCCTGGCTGTGTGTCTGGGGGGGGCTCCCTGGCTGTGTGTCTGGGGGGGCTCGGGGCTCCCTGGCTGTGTGTCTGGGGGGTTCCCTGGCTGTGTGTCAGGGGGCCTCGGGGCTCCCTGGCTGACCCTCGCTGTCTCGCGCTCAGTGGTTCGGGAACCTGGTGACGCTGCGCTGGTGGAACGACCTGTGGCTGAACGAGGGCTTTGCCTCCTACGTGGAGTACCTGGGCGCAGACTCTGCCGAGCCCTCCTGGAACATCGTGAGTCTACCCCAAACGGGCACCGCCCAGGGCTGCAGGGGCCCTCGAGACCTGCCCTCCCTGGGGCCAGTGGCCTCAGCCTCCCAGCCGCCTGGCAGGCAGGTGCTGCGTGCCCTGGGAAGGGGCCTGCTCTCTGGCTGGCTGCAGCCTTTCCTGGCGCTAGCACCAGGTGCGGGAGGCCGCTGGGTCTCCGTCGTCCCTCCGAGGGGCAGTCGGGAGCTGCTGGCAGCCGTGACCGGGCCCTGTCCCCGCTCCTGGTGCAGCTGGGTGGGGAGGAAGCGTGGCAGCCCGCGCCCCCCGCGGGGGGCCGGCCTGTGGCTGGGCTCTGGCACTGCCTGTAACCGGTGCCTTTGCAGAAAGACCTGATCGTGCAGAGCGAGATGTACCGCGTGATGAAGATCGACGCGCTGGCCTCCTCGCACCCGCTCTCCTTCCAGGAGGACGAGATCAAGACGCCGGCGCAGATCAGTGAGGTCTTTGACGCCATCGCCTACAGCAAGGTGAGGGGCCCTGCGGGGAGAGGGTCCCGTGCCGCCCCGCCCATTGCAGTTTTGTGCCTACTGGTGGTGCATGTTGGCACTGGCGTCGGTGCACGTAACAAAATGTATTCTGCACGCGGCTGGGGAGGAGAGGGAGCGGTGCCTGTGGGGGCTGCCCCTCTTCGCTCAGCACCTGTCTCCGCTCTCCCGCAGGGGGCGTCGGTGCTGCGCATGCTCTCCGAGTTCCTCACCGAGGAGCGCTTCAAGCGGGGGCTGCAGGTAGGTGCCCGCCGGCAGACCCGGCTTTGCCCAGCAGAGGGGCTGCTGGCCCGGTTCCTGGGGGAGGGCTCTTTGTCGGGGGAGCCTGCCCCAGCGCTGGGTGGGCCCACTCGGCACACGCACAGCCCTGCTCAGCCGGAGTTACGTGCTCACTCTGCCCGGGCAGAGGCTGGAGCTTAGAGGTCCCGGATCCAGCAGGGCAGCCCTGGTGCCCTGGGCAAGGGCCAGCCCGTGTGCTCGCTCCTGCGCTCCCCCTGCATGGCCCAGCTGCCCCTGCCCATTCCTGCCCGAACACCCCGCCGTGCCGCCTGAGGGCCAGCAGCGGGCGGGTACGGCCGCTGGGAGCCGAGGGCCCCTGGCCTTGAGAGCCTTGCCAGGGGCTTTGCTCGGAGCCGTGCCTCTGCCTTCGCCTGGCAGCAGGCACAGGCTGCTCTGCTGGGCTCCCCTCTCCTCCCAGCCTGCCTCTCCCCGTCTCTCCACAGTCCTACCTCCAGACCTTCAGCTACGGGAACACCGTCTACGACGACCTGTGGACTCACTTGCAGAAGGTACGCGGCTCCCCCACCGGCCGGAGCAGCATGGCCAGGGCTGTGGGGCAGGGCACTGGCGGGACTGGCCTGTGACAAGCCTCTTCCTGGTGTGGGCAGGAGAGCTGGGGTCCCCCCACTGCCATGCCACTGGAATACGGTCCTGCAGCCACCTTCCCCTGGCACGCAGGCTCCGTGTGGCCCCAGCAGGCACAAGGGCGGGCCTGGCACCTGGTTCCGCTGGGCACACCGGAGGCACGCGGGCAGGCCTGGCACACGGCTACACTGGACACACCGGAGGCACACGGGCAGGTCTAGCACACAGCCCCGCTGGGCACACCGGAGGCACACGGGCAGGCCTGGCACACGGCCGCACTGGACACACCGGAGGCACACGGGCAGGTCTAGCACACAGCCCCGCTGGGCACACCGGAGGCACACGGGCAGGCCTGGCACACGGCCGCACTGGACACACCGGAGGCACACGGGCAGGCCTGGCACACAGCCGCACTGGACACACTGGAGGCACACGGGCAGGTCTAGCACACAGCCGCACTGGACACACCGGAGGCACACGGGCAGGTCTAGCACACAGCCCCGCTGGGCACACCGGAGGCACACGGGCAGGTCTAGCACAGAGCCCCGCTGGGCACACCGAAGGCACACGGGCAGGTCTAGCACACAGCCCCGCTGGGCACACTGGAGGCACACGGGCAGGTTTAGCACACAGCCCCGCTGGGCACACCGGAGGCACACGGGCAGGTCTAGCACACAGCCCTGCTGGGCACACTGGAGGCACACGGGCAGGTTTAGCACACAGCCCCGCTGGGCACACCGGAGGCACACGGGCAGGTCTAGCACACGGCCCCGCTGGGCACACCAGAGGCACACGGGCAGGCCTGGCACATGGCCGCACTGGACACACTGGAGGCACACGGGCAGGTCTAGCACACAGCCCCGCTGGGCACACCGGAGGCACACGGGCAGGCCTGGCACACGGCCGCACTGGACACACCGGAGGCACACGGGCAGGTCTAGCACACGGCCCCGCTGGGCACACCAGAGGCACACGGGCAGGTCTAGCACAGAGCCCCGCTGGGCACACCGAAGGCACACGGGCAGGTCTAGCACACAGCCCCGCTGGGCACACCAGAGGCACACGGGCAGGTCTAGCACACAGCCCCGCTGGGCACACTGGAGGCACACGGGCAGGTTTAGCACACAGCCCCGCTGGGCACACCGGAGGCACACGGGCAGGTCTAGCACACAGCCCTGCTGGGCACACTGGAGGCACACGGGCAGGTCTAGCACACAGCCCCGCTGGGCACACCGGAGGCACACGGGCAGGTCTAGCACACAGCCCTGCTGGGCACACTGGAGGCACACGGGCAGGTTTAGCACACAGCCCCGCTGGGCACACCGGAGGCGTGCGGGCAGGACTGGCACATGGCCCTGCTAGGCACAACAGAGCATCGGTGCTGTTCCCTGGCAGGGCCTCCGTGGCTCTTGCCTTCTCTGTGTTGCACGGGCGTGGAGGGTGGCCTGGTCCATGCCGTGGGAGCTCCTGCCCTGACGCCCCTGAGCCCAGGTCCTGTGGCTGCACCAGGAGCCCTGCGATGCTGGCGGGCGCCCTGTGGAACAGTGTGGAGCTGTAAGATGCCGAGTGCTTTGCCACGGAGGCTGGCGGGAGGGGAGCAGTGGCACACAGGCTGCCGGAGCACGAGACGGGGGGGCGTCCCTGTCTCAGCATGAACCTCGACCGCACCTCCCCCGACACCCAGCTCCGGGCACCTCTCTCTGCCCCCAGCAGTGCCCCATGGCCGGGCAGGGGGCTGGGAGGGAGCCGGGACTCCCTGGCCCAGCCCCTGCAGGAGCCCATCCAGACCAGAGCCCTTCCTGCCCCGGCAGGTGGTGAATGAAGACAATGTGAATCTCCCCGGAACCATCAAAGTCATCATGGAGCGCTGGACCCTGCAGATGGGCTTCCCCGTGCTGACCGTGAACACGCAGAACGGCTCCGTCGCCCAGAAGCACTTCCTGCTGGACCCCGAGTCCACCGTGGCGCGGCCCTCCCCGTTCAAGTGAGCCCCCGAGCGGCTCCGGGCCCCGAGGCGCCGCGCTGGAGGCATCCGTCCGCGTGTGGTCGGAGGGCGCTGGCTGCGGGATCCCAGCCAGGACTGCACCGGGGCACCCCGGGAGAGCGGAGGCCTTGCGGTGTTGGGTCCCAGAGCCCCTTGGGCCCTCTGGCTCCCTGCAGGGCCCTGCCCCTGGGCTGAGGGGAGGGGGTGCGTCAGAGCGACCGCCGGGGCAGGGCCTAGCAGGGAACGGAGGCACAAGGCCCCAATGTCTGCCTGTCTCTGCAGCTACGTCTGGATAGTCCCTGTCACCTGGACGAAGAAGCAGCCGGCTCCGACAGAGCAGCTGATGTACTGGCTCACCGAGTCCTCAGGTACTCGCGGTCCCTGCCCGCCCCAGGGCCGGGGCTGTCCCGCTGCCACGCCTCGTGGGCGCCACGCTGGAGCTGCCAGCTGTGCCATGCCAGGCCAGGGTGTCGCTACCACCTCTGCAGCCCGGAGGGGATGGGTGGGGCGCTGTGGGGTGGCCCCTGGAGGGGCTCAGCAAGGCGGTTCTAGGGGTGTCCCTTGGACAGCATCAGTGGGGGGAGGCTCTGGGGGTCCCCGGGGGGGCTCTGCAGCATTGAGGGGCCCCTCACAAGTTCCCTTTTCCTCTGTCAGCCACGAACCCAGCATTCAGGGTGACCGATGCCAGCGACTGGCTCCTGCTCAACATCAACGTGACGGGCTATTTCCGGGTGAACTACGACCAGAGCAACTGGGACAAGCTGCTGGCTGAGCTGGGCACCAATCACCAGGTACCCGACGGCCCGGCCCAGGCCCCCGGGGGCTGCCGTGGGGCGGCCCGACCCGAGCTGGGCCAGGGCCCCCAGCGGCCCGGCCCATGGCTCCCCGCCTGCCCCGGGTAACCGCGCGTGTCTCTTCCAGGCCATCCCGGTGATAAACCGAGCCCAGCTCATCGATGACGCCTTTAACCTGGCCAGGTGAGTCGCTGAGCGCCTGGGGCAACCGCCCCCCAGCCCCCCCACGTGCCCGAGCCGGAGTCTCCCCAACTCTCCCCCTCTGCTGCCCCTTCTCCGGGCGCCTGTGGGGGCCGGGCGCAGCGAGAAGGAGGGTGCATTGCTGGGGGGTTCGGGCAGGGCGGGCCCATTGTGGGCAGAGGGGAGCTGGGGGGGGCCATTGCTGGGGGGCGGGCGGGGCGGACCCATTGCGGGGCAGGGGGCATGAGGGGCAGGGACGGGCCAGCACGTCTCTGGCTGGGCCGTGAGCTCTACCCTTGCTGCGCAGGGCGAAGTACATCAGCATCCTGCTGGCCCTGAACACCACCCGCTACCTGGACCAGGAGCGGGAGTACCTGCCCTGGAACGCAGCCCTGGACAACCTGGGCTACTTCCGCCTCATGTTCGACCGCAGCGAGGTCTACGGCCCCATGCAGGTGCGCCCCGCGGCAGCCAGCCCCTTGCGCCAGGGGACAAGCGCAGGGCGTGGGGTGGGCTCTGCGAA
Organism: Rafetus swinhoei; assembly: GCA_019425775.1. Taxonomy (NCBI): domain Eukaryota; kingdom Metazoa; phylum Chordata; order Testudines; family Trionychidae; genus Rafetus; species Rafetus swinhoei. The sequence goes on along the minus strand of CM033442.1, from coordinate 46,903,511 downwards.
TGCCCCTGCTGTCGGGAGAGAGGCTGAGCGGGGCCCAGGGGCGGGAGGTGCTGGGAGAAGGGGTGGGGAGCTGCTGGGGAGAGGGTGGGGGAGTGGAGCTGCCAGGGGAAGGGTGGGGGGTGGAGGCAGCAGGGGTGGGAGCTGCTGAGGGAGGGTGGGGGCTGGAGCTGCTGGGGAAGGGCCAGGGGAGCGGAGCTGCCGGGGAAGGGCCGAGGGGAGGAGCTGCCAGGGAAGGGGGAAGCGGAGCTGCTGGGAGAAAGGTAGGGGAGCAGGAGCTGCCGGGAGAAGGGCCAGGGGAGTGGGATCTGCCATGGGAAGGGCGGGGGCTGGAGCTGCCGGGAAGGGCCAGGGGAGCGGAGCTGCCGGGAGAAGGGGGAGGAGCTGCCGGGGAAAGGGGGAGCAGGAGCTGCCGGGAGAAGGGGGAGCGGAGCTGCCGGGGAAAGGGGGAGCGGAGCTGCCGGGAGAAGGGGAGCGGGAGCTGCCGGGAAAGGGGGAGGAGCTGCCGGGAGAAGGGGGAGCGGAGCTGCCGGGGAAAGGGGGAACGGAGCTGCCGGGGAAGCGGGGAGCGGGAGCTGCCGGAGGAAAGGGGGAACGGAGCTGCCGGGAGAAGGGGGAGCGGGAGCTGCCGGAGGAAAGGGGGAACGGAGCTGCCGGGAGAAGGGGGAGCGGGAGCTGCCGGGAGAAGGGGGAGCGGAGCTGCCGGGGAAAGGGGGAACGGAGCTGCCGGGAAGCGGGGAGCGGAGCTGCCGGGAAAGGGGGAGCGGAGCTGCTGGGAAGCGGGGAGCGGAGCTGCCGGGGAAAGGGGGAGCGGGAGCTGCCGGGAGAAGGGGGAGCGGAGCTGCCGGGAAAGGGGGAGCGGGAGCTGCCGGGGAAAGGGGAGCGGAGCTGCTGGGAAGCGCGGGGGAGCGGAGCTGCCGGGAGAAGGGGGAGCGGAGCTGCCGGGGAAAGGGGGAGCGGGAGCTGCCGGGAGAAGGGGGAGCGGGAGCTGCCGGGAAAGGGGAGCGGGAGCTGCCGGGAGAAGGGGGAACGGAGCTGCCGGGAGAAGGGGGAGCGGAGCTGCCGGGGAAGCGGGGAGCGGGAGCTGCCGGGAGAAGGGGGAGCGGAGCTGCCGGGGAAAGGGGGCAGGAGCTGCCGGGAAAGGGGGCAGGGCTGCCGGGGAAGCGCGTGGCAGGGGAGGCTCAGAGTCGCGGACCCACCTGGCTCGCGGCTGGGCCGGCGGGGCTAATGCCTGCCCCTCCCCCACAGAGATACATCCAGAAGCAGGTCCTGCCCCTGTTCCAGCACTTTGCCACCATCACCACCAACTGGACCACGCTGCCCGAGGGGCTGATGGATCAGTGAGTTGGGCGCCCACCAGTGAGACGGGCCGGGGGCCCCGCAGTGAGACGGGCCGGGGGCCACGCAGTGTGACGGGCCGGGGGCCACGCAGTGTGACGGGCCGGGGGCCCCGCAGTGAGACGGGCCGGGGGCCCACCAGTGTGACGGGCCGGGGGCCCACCAGTGAGACGGGCCGGGGGCCACGCAGTGTGACGGGCCGGGGGCCACGCAGTGTGACGGGCCGGGGGCCCCGCAGTGAGACGGGCCGGGGGCCCCGCTGTCCGGGCGAGTCCGGGCGAAGGGCTTGGAGCCAGGGATGTTTCCTGAGACCCTCCTAGCACTGCTGGCTCAGAGCAGCTGCTCTTCCACCTGCCCACTCGCAATCCCAAAGCAAATGTAGAGCGGGGGGCCTGACCCAAAGCCCCACTGCCCTGCTCTGTGGGGCCTGGCGCCCGCGCCACTGGCACGGAGCAGGCCGGTCTGGGCACCGCTGTGGGTCACACCCGGGCGAATGGCTCAGAGCCAGGGCTCCTCACAGCCCCAGCCTGGGGCCTTCCCTACGAGGCACCAAACCAGCCTCACCCAGCACCTCAGCTGCCCCCATGGCCAGCAAGGCGCCTCCCCAGCAAATCCCCTCACACACCCCAGCGCTCCCTGTGCCCCCCCAGCCCCCCTCACACAGGGGAGAAGGTATAACCCATCCCCCACCTCTCCTCAGACACCCCAGTGCTCCCTGTGCCCCCAGCCCCCACACAGGAGAAGGTATAACCCATCCCCACCTCTCCTCAGACACCCCAGTGCTCCCTGTGCCCCCAGCCCCCTTACAGGGAGAGGGATAACCCATCCCCACCTCCCCTCACACACTCCAGTGCTCCTGTGCCCCCCAGCCCCCTCACACAGGGGAGAAGGTATAACCCATCCCCCACCTCTCCTCAGACACCCCAGTGCTCCCTGTGCCCCCCAGCCCCCTTACACAGGGGAGAGGGTATAACCCATCCCCCACCTCCCCTCAGACACCCCAGTGCTCCCTGTGCCCCCAGCCCCCTCACACAGGGGAGAAGGTATAACCCATCCCCACCTCTCCTCAGACACCCCAGTGCTCCTGTGCCCCCAGCCCCCTTACACAGGGGAGAGGGTATAACCCATCCCCACCTCCCTCACACACTCCAGCGCTCCCTGTGCCCCCAGCCCCCTTACACAGGGGAGAGGGTATAACCCATCCCCACCTCCTCACACCCCAGTGCTCCCTGTGCCCCCAGCCCCCTCACACAGGGGAGAAGGTATAACCCATCCCCACCTCTCCTCAGACACCCCAGTGCTCCCTGTGCCCCCCAGCCCCCTTACACAGGGGAGAGGGTATAACCCATCCCCCCACCTCCCCTCAGACACCCCAGTGCTCCCTGTGCCCCCCCAGCCCCCCTCACACAGGGGAGAGGTTCTAACCCATCTCCCCGTCCCAAAGGCCCAGCCCCAGGTCAATCTGTGGTCCGATCTCACCCAAGGAGCTGGCTGGGCCCGTCCTTTAGCCTCCCGCCTGGCAAGAGGAAAGGAAGGGCGGAGGGGCCGCGGGCCTGGGGCCGGCTCGGTGCAGGGTGGGAACCGGGCTCACAAGTCTGTGGCCACGTCCTGTGGTAGGACCGGCCACGAATCCTTCCCGGCCGCCGTCCTTAGCAAGGTGCTTCCGAAGGCAGGAGCCGGGGGCAGACACAGCGGGAGGCGCCTCAGGGTCCTTGTAGCCCCTTGTGACGGCGCGTCGGGGACCCCCGGCCCTGCAGCCCCGTCCGCAGCCAGGTGGGACTCCGCCGGCCAGGAGAGCAGGGGGTTATTGCTGCTCCGCGGTACAGCCCGGCCCGGGTTCCATGTGGGTATCGACGTGAGGGGCCGGCAGCCTCAGACCCTGGGGTGGGGCACACTGGCCCCTGATCCCCCAGTACCCGACTTAGTCCTTCTCTTCATGTTTGCCCAGCCCAGACAGCCCCTTCTCCAAACCCCAGAACACTCCCCCCCCCTTTGTTCACACCCCTTCCCCTGGCCAGGGGAGAAGCTGCTGGGCCATGGCCTACGCCCTGTCCTCAGGGACCCCCCCCACTCCCGCTGGGCAGTGCACACAGACACCGGCCAGCAGGGGTCACCCACAGCCCAACACAACCAGTGAATGCCCAGCAGAGCGGGCCCAGGGCCACCAGGGTGGACAGCCCCCCCACGTCACAGCCCTGGCCCATTCGGAGGGATCCCTGGTCCCCCCGACTGCTGGCACCTCCCAACCTGGAGGGGGTCACGTGATGAAGTGACCCGTCCCCATCCCCTTAGGCAAGGGGCCTGGGTCCCTGCTGGTCTGCCCGTTCCCCGCCCGTCCCTCAGGTGCGCACTGGCCGCCTGGCGAGCCAGTGTGGTGCAGCACAGCCAGCGGGCCCCGCCAGTCCCTGGGGAACGCCCCGCCCCACGGGGGGGCCAGGCCTGTCGCCGCCCCCAGCCAGAGCCCACTGCCGTGCCAGCCCAGAGCCCGTGCCCACAGCGACACGCCCAGACGCCCTCAGCCCAGCACCAGACCCCCCGTGGCGCCGAGGGGGGCAAACGCCCCCCGGGGGTGCAGCCCTGCTCTGTGTTTTCCTACTGCAAGGTGACAGCCCCTTTCCTGCCCCAGCCCTCAGCCAGAGGGGGCGCTGGGCAGGGCTGGTGCCCGAGTAACGCCCACTGGTGGCTGCAGAGAGGTGACCCGCCCGGCACACGCTGGGCCTGGCACATGGGGCAGCGGGAGAGGCTCCTGGGCCCAGCGGTGACAGGCCGGGGGGCGCCTGTCCCTCCCATGGTCATTGCACCTGGGCTCCCTGCCGCCGGGTACAGCCACTGGCACTGCTCCCCTCCACCAGGTACAACGAGATCAACACCATCAGCACGGCCTGCTCCTACGGGATCCAGGAGTGCGGGGACCTGGCCGCCGCCTTCTTCAACGCCTGGAAGCAAAACCCCAGCAGCAACCCGTGAGCCCTTCCCCGGGGCCTCTGGGCTGGGCGGGACCATGGTGCCCCTGGGACGGGGGCTGGGGCAAATCTGGGGGGCAGCTCAGGCAGAAGTTGCCCGTTTCCAGCTGGCAGATCCCAGCTTGCTGGCGCTGCCTGGGCCCTTGGCATCCCAGAGATGCTAGGCCTGGGCATGGTGATGTTCTCTGTGTGGGGGGGGCCCTGCTCTCTGTGTGGGGCATGTCCCCCAGGCTGCTCCACGGCTCTGTGCGGGAGGGGCCCTGCTCTCTGCGCGGGGCACGTCCCCCAGGCTGCTCCGTGGCTCTGTGCAGGGGGGGGCCCTGCTCTCTCCGAGGGCTGGCACGTCCCCCAGGCTGCTCTGCGGCTCTGTGCAGGGGGGGGCCCTGCTCTCTCTGGGGGGGGGCACGTCCCCCAGGCTGCTCCGCGGCTCTGTGCGGGAGGGGCCCTGCTCTCTGCGTGGGGCACGTCCCCCAGGCTGCTCTGCGGCTCTGTGCGGGGGGGGCCCTGCTCTCTCCGAGGGCTGGCACGTCCCCCAGGCTGCTCTGCGGCTCTGTGCAGGGGGGGCCCTGCTCTCTCTGGGGGGGGGCACGTCCCCCAGGCTGCTCCGTAGGCTCTGTGCTGGGGCGGGGTTCTGCTCTCTGTGTGGGGCACGTCCCCCAGGCTTCTCTGCGGCTCTGTGCTCGGGGGGTGCTGCTCTCTCCGAGGGCTGGCACGTCCCCCAGGCTGCTCCGTGGCTCTATGCTGGGGGGGCCCTGCTCTCTGAGGTGGCACGTCCCCCAGGCTGCTCTGCGGCTCTATGCTGGGGCCCTGCTCTCTCCGAGGGGTGGCACGCCCCAGCCTGCTCCGTGGCTCTATGGTGGGGGGGGGCCCTGCTCTCCGAGGGGTGGCACGTCCCCCAGCCTGCTCCGTGGCTCTATGGTGGGGGGGGGCCCTGCTCTCTCCGAGGGGTTGCACGTCCCCCAGGCCGCTCTGTGGCTCTGTGCTGGGGGGGGGGCCCTGCTCTCTCCGAGGGGGCACGTCCCCCAGGCTGCTCTGCGGCTCTGTGCTGGGGGGGCGCTGCTCTCTCCGAGGGGGGGCACGTCCCCCAGGCTGCTCTGCGGCTCTGTGCTGGGGGGGCCCTGCTCTCTCCGAGGGGGGGCACGTCCCCCAGGCTGCTCCGCGGCTCTGTGCTGGGGGGGCGCTGCTCTCTCCGAGGGGGGGCACGTCCCCCAGGCTGCTCCGTGGCTCTATGCTGGGGGGGCCCTGCTCTCTCTGAGGGGGGGCACGTCCCCCAGGCCGCTCTGTGGCTCTGTGCTCGGGGGGTGCTGCTCTCTCCGAGGGCTGGCACGTCCCCCAGGCTGCTCCGTGGCTCTATGCTGGGGGGGCCCTGCTCTCTCTGAGGGGTGGCACGTCCCCCAGGCTGCTCTGCGGCTCTATGCTGGGGGGGCCCTGCTCTCTCCGAGGGGTGGCACGTCCCCCAGCCTGCTCCGTGGCTCTATGGTGGGGGGGGGCCCTGCTCTCTCCGAGGGGTGGCACGTCCCCCAGCCTGCTCCGTGGCTCTATGGTGGGGGGGGGCCCTGCTCTCTCCGAGGGGTTGCACGTCCCCCAGGCCGCTCTGTGGCTCTGTGCTGGGGCCCTGCTCTCCGAGGGGGCACGTCCCCAGGCTGCTCTGCGGCTCTGTGCTGGGGCGCTGCTCTCCGAGGCACGTCCCCAGGCTGCTCTGCGGCTCTGTGCTGGGGCCCTGCTCTCTCCGAGGGGGCACGCCCCCAGGCTGCCCGCGGCTCTGTGCTGGGGCGCTGCTCTCCGAGGGGGCACGTCCCCAGGCTGCTCCGTGGCTCTATGCTGGGGCCCTGCCTCTCTGAGGGGGGGCACGTCCCCCAGGCCGCTCTGTGGCTCTGTGCTGGGGGGGGGGCCCTGCTCTCTCCGAGGGGGGGGCACGTCCCCCAGGCTGCTCTGCGGCTCTATGCAGGCTGGTGTGCTCTGGCTCGTCCTGTGACAGCATGTTCCCACCCCAGGATCCCGCCGAACCTGCGCTCCTCCATCTACTGCAGCGCCATCCGGACAGGCAGCGAGGCCGACTGGGACTTCGTGTGGCAGATGTTCCAAAAGGCCACGGTGGTGGTGGAGGCCGACAAGCTCCGCTCGGCCCTGGCCTGCAGCAAGGACTCCTGGATCTTGAGCAGGTGGGAGGCGGCGTGGGGTGGGAGGGGGTCCTGGAGACGGGCGTGGGGCTGCCTGGGGCAGTCGGTGGCCCTGTGCCTGCCCAGGGCTGCGCGTTCCAGCCTGCCTGCCCCCCCAGGTACCTGCAGTACTGCCTGGACCCCACCAAAATCCGCAAGCAGGATGCCACCTCCACCATCACCAGCATCGCCAGCAACGTGGCTGGGCAGAGCCTGACCTGGGACTTCATCCGCGGCAACTGGAAAACCCTCTTCTCCCAGTGAGTGCCACCGTCGGGGCGGGGCAGGGAATGGGGGGCAGCCTGGGGGAGGAGGAGGAGTCAGGGAGGGGGGGAGCCTGAGGGAGGGGCCAGGAAATGGGGAGGAGCTGGGCACTGGGGGGAGCTCGGGAGAGGGGGAGGAGCTGGGGACTGGGAAGAGGGAGGAGCCATGGAAAGGGGCGGAGCTGGGGGCACTCTGTGTCTCTCCCTCCTCTCCCCCCATGGTACCTGCCCTTCGTGCCCTGCCAGGCTCCTGTGGTCCCTGGGGAGGGTGGGGGGGGGCGCTTGTCTGGCTCCGTGAGCTGCGTGCCCGGGGCGAGCCCTCGGCTGGCCATGGAGAGGCACCGCAGGACGCCCTGGGGTGCTGCCCCTTGGAAAGGAAGGCACCTCCCCCACTCACCCCCCTTCCCTCCCAGGTATGGCGGGGGGTCCTTCTCCTTCTCCTCCCTGATCCAGGGTGTGACGCAGAGGTTTGCCTCCGACTTCGAGCTGAAGCAGGTGAGGCCCCGGCAGGCCGTGGGGGGCGGGGCCCCCGGGAAGGGAGAGCCCTGCCAGGTCTGCGCCAGCCCTCCCCGCAGCCCCTGCCCCGCGCCCGAGTGCTAGGTCGGGGCCATTGGGCCTGGGGTCACTGGAGCTTCGCAGCCCCGGTCCCAGCCCAGCCTCCCTGCCAGGCCAGCTCGTCTGTCCAGCCCCATCACTTGGGGGGAGCCAGGGCAGGTCTAGGGAGGGGCCCGCTGCAATGCCAGCCCCAGGGGCGGCAGCGCCCGCTTCCTCCATTTGTGGGGCCACAGCCGAGGAGTCTGCTGCACCCGAGCACCCCTAGGCCCAGCCCAGCCCCGCCCTGGGCGTTGCCTCCCTGTGTGGCCAAGCAGTGCGCAGACTGCTGGCTCTGGCCCTGCTGGTGCCTGGGCTGGGCAGGTCTGAGGCCGGGAGGTGCGGGGAGGGCGCTGGGGTGTAGGGAGGGCGCGGGGAGGACTCCGGGATGTGGGAGGGTATGAGGAGGGCACCAGGGTGCAGGGAGGACGCCAGAGTGCGGAGAGGTTGCGGGAGGGCGCCAGGGTGGGGGGCCCTGGGGTGCAGGGAGGCAGGAGGGTGCCGGGTGTGGGGAGGGCTTTGGGGTGCAGGGAGGACGGGAGGGCTTTGGGGTGCAGGGAGGGTGCCGGGTGCAGCGAGGTGCAGGGAGGGCGCCGGGTGTGGGAGGGCTCTGGGGTGCAGGGAGGGCGGGAGGGGTGCGGGGAGGCGCCGGGATGTGGGGAGGGCTTTGGGGTGCAGGGAGGACGGGAGGGCTTTGGGGTGCAGGAGGGTGCCGGGGTGCAGCGAGGTGCAGGAGGGCGCCGGAGTGTGGGGAGGGCTCTGGGGTGCAGGGAGGGGGAGGGTGCGGGAGGGCACCGGAGTGTGGGGAGGGCTCTGGGGTGCAGGGAGGCGGGAGGCGCCAGAGTGTGGGGAGGGCTCTGGGGTGCAGGGAGGGCAGGAGGGTGCCGGGGTGTGGGGAGGGCTTTGGGGTGCAGGGAGGACGGGAGGGCTTTGGGGTGCAGGGAGGGTGCCGGGTGCAGCGAGGTGCAGGGAGGGCGCCGGGTGTGGGGAGGGCTCTGGGGTGCAGGAGGGCGGGAGGGTGCGGAGGGCGGGATGTGGGGAGGGCTTTGGGGTGCAGGGAGGACGGGGAGGGCTTTGGGGTGCAGGGAGGGTGCCGGGGTGCAGCGAGGGTGCAGGGAGGGCGCCGGAGTGTGGGGAGGGCTCTGGGGTGCAGGGAGGCCGGGGAGGGTGCGGGAGGGCACCGGAGTGTGGGAGGGCTCTGGGGTGCAGGGAGGCGGGAGGGTGCCAGAGTGTGGGAGGGCTCTGGGGTGCAGGGAGGGCGGGAGGGTGCCAGAGTGTGGGGAGGGCTCTGGGGTGCAGGGAGGCGGGAGGGTGCCGGAGTGTGGGGAGGGCTCTGGGGTGCAGGGAGGGCGGGAGGGTGCCGGAGGTGTGGGAGGGCTCTGGGGTGCAGGGAGGGCGGGAGGGCGCCAGAGTGTGGGGAGGGCTCTGGGGTGCAGGGAGGGCGGGGAGGGTGCCGGAGTGTGGGGAGGGCTCTGGGGTGCAGGGAGGGCGCCAGGGTGCGGGGAAGGTGCGGGAAGGGCGGCGGGGGCACAGACTCACTGTCCAGCTGCCACCCGCACTCACCCAGTCCTGCTCCCTCGGCAGCTGGAGCAGTTCAAGGCTGACAACATGGACGTGGGCTTTGGCTCGGGCACGCGGGCGCTGGAGCAGGCGCTGGAGAGGACCAAGGCCAATATCAAGTGGGTGGCGGAGAACAAGCAGCAGGTGCTGACGTGGTTTGAACAGGCGAGCAGCTGAGCGGGTTCGCTCAGTGACACCAGCCCTCCCACGTCGTCCCTCCCACCGCTCCGGGGGCGGGGGCCGAGCCCCGTGCTCTGGGCATGCAGCCTCCTGAGCCAGCCTGTCACTGCGCCCGTGCTGCCCAGCTCTGCCCCACGCCCCCTTCCCCGTTCGCCTCCACTCCCTGAGTGCCCGGCCCTGTTGGTGCTCAGCCGGCCGTGGGGCGCCACACACAGCTTGCAGTGGCGGTCCCGGCGCCGTGGGGCCATTCCGGGCAGACAGGGGGTCGAGGCAGCGGGCTGCGGCCAGGACAGCCGGTGTGCGCTGTACAATCCTTGTCACACTGTAAATAAAGGCTTGATGGTAAATGCCAACGGCTGTGGTGCCGGCCCTGCTCCTCCAGCAAAGCGCGCCCACCTGCGCCCAGCGGCACTTCCCACCTCTGCTCACACGCACAGCCTGGCCTACGCCCCCAGCACGGTCAGCACTGGGGCGGGGGGGAGGGGGGGGCAGCAGAGGGGAGTGCTGGGGGAACAGGAAGCAAGCACTCCCCACAGCCGGGTGTCCGCTGGAGGGACATCCCTGCCACAGGCCAGCTTGCCCCGCCTGGTACTAAGTGGCTATGAGGGCCTGGCAGCACCATGGCCCTGCGGGGGCCGTCCAACTGTGTCAGGGGCTGTCCGGCCGTGTCAGGGACCCCGTGGGGCCGTCCGGCTGTGTCAGGGACCCCGAGGGGCTGTTTGGCTGTGTCAGCGATCCCAAGGAGGCCAGAACGGGGAGCTGGCAGGCTGGGGGAGGTGGGGAGCGGGCAGGCTGGGGGTAGGCGGGGAGGGAAGCTGGCAGGCTGGTGGCAGGTGGGGAGGGGATCTGGCAGGATGGGGAGGTGGGGGGAGCTGGCAAGCTGGGGCAGGAGGGATGGGAGCTGGCAGGCTCGGGAGGTGTGGGAGGAGCGGGTAGGCTGGGGGCAGGCGGGAAGGGAGCTGGCAGGCTGGGGGCAGGCGGGAGGAGCTGGCAGGCTGGGGAAGGTGGGGGAACTGGCAGGCTGGGGGCAAGCAGGGAGGAGCTGGCAGGCTGGGGGAGGTGTGGGAGGAGCCGGCAGGCTGGGGGCAGGCAGGGAAGGAAACTGGCAGGCTGGGGGAGGTGGGAGGAGCAGGCAGGCTGGTGGCAGGTGGGGAGGGAGCTGGCAGGCTGGGGAAGGTGGGGAGCTGGCAGGCTGGGGGCAGGTGGGGAGGGGAGCTGGCAGGCTGGGGGAGGTGGGAGGAGCCGGCAGGCTGGGGGCAGGTGGGGAGGGGAGCTGGCAGGCTGGGGGCAGGGAGGGGAGCTGGCAGGCTGGGGAGGTGGGGGGAGCCGCAGGCTGGGGGCAGGCGGGGAGGGGAGCTGGCAGGCTGGGGGAGGTGGGGGGAGCTGGCAGGCTGGGGGAGGCAGGGACACTGGTTCAAAGGGTTTGAAGGAGCCAGAGAGATGGTGGCAGGGCTCAGCCACCCGCAAACAGCCCCCCGGACGCCCCCCGGAAAGCGCGTCCCTGCAGGGGCGGTGCCCGCGGCTCCCACAGGCTGGGGCTGGGTCTCCCCAGGGCCCTGCGGCTGCAGGAGGAGAGAGGGGCACAAGCAGGGTTGATCCGCCTGCCGGTGGGACCTGGAGGGAGTGGAGAGCAGCACGTAGCCCCCAGCCTGCTTGGGCGCTGGGCGTGAGTGGGCACCGTGTCACCAGCAGGGTCGAGCCCCACGGTGTGCTGGGCCCAGCAGGCTGGCGTGCCCTCCTGTCCCGGCGTGTGCCCTCCTGTCCCGGCGTGTGCCCCCCTGCCCTGGTGTGTGCCCCCCTGTCCCGGCGTGTGCCCTCCTGCCCCGGCGTGTGCCCCCCTGCCCCGGCGTGTGCCCCCCCGCCCCGGCGTGTGCTGCCCCGGCGTGTGCTGCCCTGGTGTATGCCCCCCCGCCCGAGCGTGTGCCCCCTCACCCCGGTGCATGGCCGTCATGCTAAGGGAGCCGCGCCGTAAGTCCCGGCTGGAGCGTGGTTACGCCCGGGCCGGGCCCATCTGTGCAGGGACTCGCCTGTGCCCTGCGACTGTAACTTGACTGCAGGGCTCATGCCCGGGGCAGCGGGCTCCTGCTGGCCCAGCCCCTGCAGCGGAGCCTTTCCGACATGTGGATCCTGCCGCCCCTCGGGCGCCCCACGCGGGGCCGGGCCGGGGAGAGGAGGGAAGGGGGGGCGGCTTTGCCGGGCCATTGTGGCCACGGGGGGAGAACAGAGGCTCAGACAGGGTCGGACCGGGTCCAGCTCAGGTGGGTGCTGCTGGCGGAGAGCAGCCGGGGCAGCCTCCCGCCAGCCCTGCCGTAGGGAGCGGTCGCCTGGCCGCAGGCCGGCTGGGGGCTGCCGAGGGGCCGGACCGGCTGCAGGTGGACCCAGCCTGCTCTGGCCCGTGGCTGCGTGGAGGCCTGGCTGAAATGGGGTTGGGGGGCCATCCAGGTGCCCTGGGGCAACGACTGAGCTGTGGGGCTGCCAGGTTTCTAGCTGCACAAGCCCCACACCCTGGCCCTGCCTGTCACAAAGCCGGCCCCTTCCTCCAGGCTGGCCAGAGGTGAGGGGCAGGGGCACTCTAGGCCAAGGCAGAGGGGTGGGATGCGAGAGGGGGAGAGGGCTCTCGCTGGGGGTGTGGCTGTGCGGTATAGAGGGGCTAGCCAGTCCCTGCCCACTCCAGGAGCTGGCCCGGCCCCCCGCAGCAGCCACCCGCTCCCAGAGCCGGCCCGCCCCCCCCAGTAGCCACCCGCTCCCAGAGCCGGCCCGCCCCCCCCAGTAGCCACCCGCTCCCAGAGCCGGCCCTGCCCCCATCTCCTCCCAGAGCCGGCCCGGCCCCCCCCAGTAGCCACCCGCTCCCAGAGCCAGCCCTGCCCCCATCTCCTCCCAGAGCCGGCCCGGCCCCCCCAGCACCCACCTGCTCCCAGAGCCGGCCCTGCTCCCATCTCCTCCCAGAGCCGGCCCTGCCCCCCCAGTACCCACCCGCTCCCAGAGCCGGCCCGGCCCCCCCCAGTAGCCACCCGCTCCCAGAGCCGGCCCTGCCCCCATCTCCTCCCAGAGCCGGCCCGGCCCCCCCCAGCACCCACCTGCTCCCAGAGCCGGCCCGGCCCCCCCGTACCCACCCGCTCCCAGAGCCGGGCCCAGCATGGGCAGCCCTGCAGTAAGAAGCCAGGCTGCAGACATGCAGAGCCCAGAGGGTTTAATGGGAGAGTCCGGAGGAAGTGGCTGGACTCAGATCTGCTCCCCGAAGAGCCCCGGGTCTCCGTGCCCCACGGCGGCCGACGTTCTGCTGCTCATCCCGTGGTCTGTGCCAGCTGCCCACCACTCCCGCTGCCAGCCCGGCCCCGCTGCGGGGCCGTCGGGGAGGCTGCCGATGGGCTGGGGGCCGGGGTTGACGGACCAGTCCAGGGCTGGCGACGCGGGCCTTGCCTGGGCCAAAAGAGAAGGCGCATTCAGCGAGGCGCGAGGCGGGCCAGCCAGGTGGGGTGCCCCATCAGACCCCTCTGGCTTCCCGGCACTGAGGGCCTCAGCTGCGCCTCCCCTCCCCACAAGGCTCCGGCTCACCCCCGCCTCCGGCTGAGCCGGGCCCCTTGCACGGCCCTCGTGCACGTGGGGCGCTGAGCATTGTGCTAGTGAGGGCAGTTCCCGTGTGCTGCTGCACGGGCGGGCCCTGGTGTCCTGCAGCCCCCCCCCCCAACTGGCCCTAGCTGCTGTCTCTGATCAGAGGCCCCTCCCCTCACGGCCGGCCTGGCACATCTGCCCCAGGCCCTGCAGCCCCCTTGCCAGGGGAACGCCCCACCCGCCTGGGGTCCAAGGCCCCGGAAGCACCGCTGGCGAGGCAGGTCCGGGGGCTCCATGCCCAGTGGCACGGGTGGCTCAGCCCGGCACAGCATACCGAGGGGGGACGCTGTCTGCCCCCCGCCAGCATTGCTCAGGCAGAGCGACCAGGGCCCACCGGGGACAGCGAGAGGCTCCTGCTGCCCGGCCGTGGCTGCCCATGCGGTCCGAGGGGCCGGCCAGCTCCCTCCTGCAGGGGAAACCCGCCGGCCCCGTCGCGCCAGGTCCCCAGCCGGGCCGTGCGTACCTGGTGGAAAGCCGCCAGCAGGGGGCCGTGTGTGGGCCATGTCCGGCGCCTGGCGTCCAAGGCTCCTGTCCCACTGTCCTCGGGGACGGCTGGCGCGTCCGGGCAGGAGAGGGGCGAGCCCCAGGGCGCTGTGTCTGTGATCTGTCGCCCACGGGGCTCTGGAGGGCTCCCTGCCGTGGGGCGGGCGGTGGACGAGCCCCAGGCCAGGACGTCTGAGAGCCGAGCCCCATGGAGCTCCGGGGGAGTCCCGGGATCCGAGCAGGAGGTGGCGGAGACCCAGGAGGCTGCTCCAGAACTTGGAGTCGAAAACAGCCGGCAGGGCGCCGCGCCGGGGCAGGGGGGGGCCGAGAGCCACGCGGCCGTGTCTGTGCCCGGGGCCCCGTGCGGCCGGAGGGGCGTCCCCACGGCTGGGCAGTAGCTGGGCGACACCCAGGGCTCTGTGGCCCGCCGGCCGGGGGTCCTGGCCTGGCAGCAGCCCAGCCCCTCGGGGCACAGCTGGCAGCGCCGGGGGGGCTCCCTCCTCTGGGCCAGCGCCTGCTCGCTGAGGCCCAGGCGCTCCGACAGGTGGGCGATGTAGCGGATGGCCAGGCGCAGCGTCTCGATCTTGGTCAGGCTCTGCCCGGCCGGGGCCACCGAGGGGGGCAGGTAGCAGCGCAGGGTGTGGAGCGCCTTGGCCAGGTTCCTCATGCGCAGCTTCTCCCGCTCGCTGGCGCTCTGCCTCTGCCCGCCGCGGGCCGCCCGTCGCCCACCGCGCTGCTTGGGGGCCAGAGAGGGCACTCGCCCGAGCCGGGGCTCCCGGGAGGCCGGGGGCGCAGACGATGGGGACAGGCAATGGGCGTCTGGGGAGGAGGTGGGCGAGGTGGAGTCCGAGTGGGCCCAGCCCCACTCCTGCAGCAGGAGCAGCGGGCCGGGTTGGGCTCGGGGCTGGGCCGGACAGCTGGCCATGGCTACAGGCCGGGGGTTCAAGCCTGCATGTGGGGAGCAGGCAGCAGCCCCAGCTTTATGCTGCGGCCGGAGGTGTGAATTGGCACCTCCCCAGGTTGCATGGAGGTGTCAAAACCCACAGAGCCCGGCTGGGCTGCGGCAGGAGGCCCCTGGGAAAGGCAGCCCCATTTGCAGAGGTGTCAGATCTCGCTCCTCCGGGCTGGGAAGTGTGCAGGGACCAATTCACATGGCAGTGAGAGCTGCTAATTTTCTTACCATCCCTCCCAGGGCCAACCAGGCCAATCCCACAATGCCCTGGGCTGCCCCAGGCTGGGAGCTGCCCGTGCGCCAGGCCATGGGGACCTTGACCTTCCGCAGGAGGAGGCCCACGGCGGGGAGAGCCCAGGGCGCTTTGCCCCAAGTGTGCATGTCGGCGGGGCAGCGTGGGGCCGGCGGGAAAACCCAGCACGCCTGGCTCTTTTCCCCAGCCCCGGGAGAGGCTGTGGAGCGAGCAACCGGCCGAGCGATGGCCAGGAGGGGTCACCTGCGCTGGGCTCTGGCTGCCCTGCCCAGCGCTGTCCCCGAGGTAATGCCCAGCTGGCCGTCCCGGCTTGAGTTACCCCATCCCGTGGCAACTTGTTCCAGTGGCAGGTTACCCTTCCTGGGAGACACCCACGTGGACCGTCCCACTGCAAACGTCCCACGCTGACCATCCCACGCCTGCATCCCACATCAAATATCCCAGGCCTCCGTCCCACACCGACCATCCCCCACCAACCGTCCCAGGCCTCTGTCCCACACCGACCATCCCCCACCAACCGTCCCAGGCCTCTGTCCCACATCGACCATCCCCCACCAACCGTCCCAGGCCTCTGTCCCACACCGACCATCCCCACCAACCGTCCCAGGCCTCTGTCCCACACCGACCATCCCCACCAACCGTCCCAGGCCTCTGTCCCACACCGACCATCCCCACCAACCGCCCCAGGCCTCTGTCCCACATCGACCATCCCCACCAACCGTCCCAGGCCTCTGTCCCACACCGACCATCCCCCACCAACCGTCCCAGGCCTCTGTCCCACACCGACCATCCCACACCAACCGTCCCAGGCCTCTGTCCCACACCGACCATCCCACACCAACCGTCCCAGGCCTCTGTCCCACACCGACCATCCCACACCAACTGTCCCAGGCCTCTGTCCCACACCGACCATCCCACACTGACCATTCCACGCCGACCGTCCTAGGCCTCTGTCCCACACCAAATGTGTCAGGCTTTTGCTTCCAGACTCGCGATTGTGTTCGACCTTGCTCTGCTAGATTCAAGTGCAATAAGCACTGGAACATGGCGGGGGACGGGGGGTTGGGCTGGCCTGCCTGCCACAGCCCCAGAACCCAGGATCACATGACTCCTAATCCTAGAATCCTAGAGCACTAGAACTGGCAGGGACCTCGAGAGTCATCGAGTCCAGTCCCTGCCCTCACGGCAGGACCCAGCACTGGCTAGACCAGGGCTACTCAGCTTTGGAAGCCCCAGGGGCCACAATGATACTCACAGCACATGCTGAGGGCCGCAACTTAAGTGGGGCTGCATTTATAAGCAACTATATATACAAATAGCTTCTTTCACACGGACGGGCATGAATACAAGGATTGAGGCAAGACTACACCACGGGCAGGCCCCATTGAAGCCAGCTCTGCGGCTATTACTAAAATGCAGCATTGACCCGATTGCCACCCGTAAGACAGCACTTGGAATGAGCAACGACCGTCCAGGAATGTAACTACGAAAACGCATCGCAACAGACGACCATTCTATGGACGACTCTTTTGTTCTGGTTCCACACCCATGAGAGCCCCACGTAAATCCAAACTGCACCGTGGGCCTGTGAGCAAGGGGGAGTTTTGGGGGTTCAAAGGCAGGTTGCACACAGGGGGGGTGCTCAGGGCCCAGAAGTTACCAGTTTAATGTGACAAGGGGGAGTTGGTTGTTGCAGAGAACAGCCCAGAACTGGAGCCGTGTGTCTGGTGCCCTGGTGCCCTGGTGCCCCCGGCCCTGCTCAGAGGACACGGCCGGTTCTGCCCAGACGACAGACAAGGGGCTGCAGAGGGGGGACTCAGCAACCGGCCCAGCTGGTCCCAGCGAGGGGAGAACATTGGACGGGGAGGGAAGGGAGAAGAGGGGCCCAGGCGACCCTCTTACCTGGGGAGAGGCAATGGGCAGAGGAGGGGCTGTTGCTGGGGTATTGGAGGCTCTGCTGGGACATGGGGGCTGTTTTGGGGGGGCTGAGAGCAGAGCAGGCAGGGCTCAGCTGGCTGCAGGGAGGCTGACGTGGGGGCTGGGGGCCAGGCCGACTGGCCTGAGGGATCCTTTGCTGCGTTCAAAGCTCCATAGACCCGCCTGTTGGGTGCTGGCTGGGAGTCGCCCTGGGCTGGGGAGCAGGGCTGGGCTAGTCCCTCTGGGAGGGGAGGCCCCGGGGGCCAGAGGGAGGAGACCCCCGAGGGGCTCACGGCGGAGGCAGGCGGCTGGAGGCCCCGAGAGGCGCTGTCCCGGCGGCAGAGGGGCGGCCCCCCCAGGGGAGAGTGGGCCCCCACGAGAGGGTCACCGCACTGGAGTGGGCCCCTGGAAAGGGCTGTCTCACTGCTGCTGGAGGGGGGGGCGGCTCCCTGAGAAAGGGCTGCCGCACTGGGGGGGGGGATCCGCCCGGGACGGACGGGCCGAACGTGGGCACCACCTGTGAGCCGTGACAGGGCCGCAAACAAACAGGCTGCGGGCCACATGGTCAGTAGCCCTGATCTAGATCATCCCCGACAACTGTCTGTCCATCCTGCTCTGAAATCTCTCCAGCGATGGAGATTCCACAACCCCCCTGGGCAATTTAGTCCAGTGTTTAACCCCCCGACAGGCAGGAAGTTTTTCCTAATGTCCAACCTCAACCTCCCTGGCTGCAGTGTAAGCCCGTTGCTGCTTGTCCTGTCCTCAGAGGCCAAGGGGAACAATTTTTCTCCTTCCTCCTTTTAGATACCTGAAAACTGCTATCACATCCTCTCTCAGTCTTCTCTTTTCCAAACTGAACAAGCCCAATTCCTTCAGCCTTCCCTCCTAGCTCATGTTCTCTAGACCTTTCATCATTTGTGTTGCTCTTCTCTGGACCATCTCCAATTTCTCCACATCTTTCTTGAAATGCGGTGCCCAGAACTGGACACAATACTCCAACTGAGGCCTAACCAGCGCAGAGTAGAGCGGAAGAATGACTTCTCGTGTCTTGCTCACAACATCCTGTTAATGCATCCTAGAATCAGGTTTGCTTTTTTTGCAACAGTGTCACACTCAGGGCTGGACTAAGGGCTGGGCGAGCTGGGCAACTGCCTGGGGCACCAATTGATGGGGCGCCTGATGGCAGCTGTAAGGGGTGCATGGCATCCCTTATAGCTGCCATCAGGCGCCGAGCACCCGGCTCCCGCAGTGCCGCCCCCCCCCATCTCTGCAGCGCCAGCCAGCAGCGCCCTTCCCCCCATGGCCGCGGGGCCCTGCATGGCCAGGCACGGCCTGTCCCGGGCTCCGCGCCAGCGGCCGTGGCCGGGCAGTGCATGCACCGTGTGCCCCAGGGGTGGCGCCATGCGCCTGGGCCCAGGGCGCCAAAATGGCTCTGGCCGGCCCTGGTCACACTGTTGACTCATATGCAGCGTGTGGTCCACTATGACCCCTAGATCCCTTTCTGCCGTACTCCTTCCTAGACAGTCGCTTCCCATTCTGTGTGTGTGAGACGGATTGTTCCTTCCTAAGTGGAGCACTTTGCATTTGTCCTTAGTAAACTTCATCCTGTTTACCTCAGGCCATTTCTCCAGTTTGTCCAGATCAGTTTGAATTTGACCCTGTCCTCCAAAGCACTTGCAACCCCTCCCTGCTTGGGATCAGTCGCAAACTTAATAAGCGTACTTTCTATGCCAATATCTAAATCGTTGATGAAGATATTGAACAGAGCCGGTCCCAAAACAGACCCCTGCGGCGGAACCCCACTTGTTATGCCTTTCCAGCAGGACTGTGAACCAATAATAACTACTCTCTGAGTACGGTTATCCAGCCAGTTATGCACCCACCTTAGAGTAGCCCCATCTAAGTTGTATTTGCCTAGTTTATTGATAAGAAGGTCATGCGAGATCATATCAAGTGCTTTACTAAAGTCAAGGTATCCCACGTCCACCACTTCTCCCGTATCCACAAGACTTGTTGTCCTATCACAGAAAGCTATCAGATTGCTTTGACATGATTTGTTCTTTACAAATCCATGCTGGCTGTTCCCTATCACCTTATTTTCTTCCAGATGTTTGCCTTAATTACCTGCTCTATTATCTTCCCTGGCACAGAAGTTAAGCTGACTGGTCTGTAGTTTCCTAGGTTGTTCTTGTTTCCCTTTTTATAGATGGGCCCTAGATGTGCCCTTTTCCAGTCTTCTGGAATCTCTCCCGACTTCCACGACTTTTCAAAGATGATAGCTAAAGGCTCAGACACCTCCTCTCACAGCTCCTTGAGTATCCAACCTAGACCTCCCTCAGTGAACCTGAGCCCATTGCTCCTCCTTCTGCCATCTGCCACCTCTGAGACCAGCCTCTCTCCAGCCCCTCTGGAACTGCCCTTCAGGGAGTTGGAGGCTGCTGTCAAATCCCCCCTCCCTCTTCTCTTTTATACACTAAATAAGCCCAAATCCCACTGTGACAGACCAGGCTGGGTCTGGGCACAGCTGAGGGCATCCGCTCAGGGTGAATTGCTCAAACTCGGGGCTCCGTACAGCCCCAGACCAAGGCCCTTCCCAATCAGGCCACACACCAGTCCCACCGAGTGCTTCAGCTGCCAATCTGGCCAGCCAGAAGCCTCATGAGCAAAACCCCTCAGACACCCCAGCTCTTCCTGTGCCCCTAACAGCCCCGGGCCTGCCCACAGGTGAGGGGTTATAGAACCCAATCTCACCTACCCCGAACGGGTTCTTCTGGTCCCAAGAAACCAGCCACAGGTCCCAGGTCAATTTACACTCTGGATCTCACCCACAAGACCACGCTGAGCCAGTCCTTTAGAATCTACCATCTAAATGTTTATTATTAAAAGAAAGAAAAGCCTGAGAGTGAGGTTGTTAAGGAGAACACATGACATGCATCGAATCCCCCAGTTCTCGATACAGGCCCTTAGCAGAGATGTTATAACTGCTGGCTTAAAAGTCTCTGGTTACATCCTATGTCAGGATGGGTCCACGGTTCTTCCCAGCTCGTGGTTCCCTGCAAGGCTGCATCTGGGATCAAGAGCTAAACTGAAGAGCAGATGGAGGGTGCCACATGGCACTCTCCTGGCATCTTCCTGGCCAGAGCAGGTCACTGCAGGTCACATGGTCCAGTGACCTATCCCTGTGTCCCAAGTCAGCAACCGTTATCCCGGCTGGCTTGCAGGTCTCCAGACATTCCCCAGGCGTGTCTCTGGCACTTAGAGATCTGTTGTCTCTGGAGCCCTGCTAATTAGCATAAACATGGAACGAACATTGCTTGCCCATTGCTCTGCCTCAGACAGAGAACCTTCCAGTATCAGCACAGAGTACGTGTTTATAACCCCACATACAGATATTATACAGGTACATGAATAGCACACACAGAATCAGTAGAATACAAGCTCTCATTTGACACCTCACATGGCCCCCTTTGTACCAATTTTTGGGGCAAACACCCTCCCACAGGTGCAGCAGTGACCTGGCTGATCCCCTTAAAATCCAGTAACGTGACACCCTCGGCCTCTCCTCGTAGGTTGTGTGCTCCAGCCCCTGAATCATTCTGGTTGCCCCCCGCTGGGTCCTCTCCAATGCGTCCACATCCTTTCTGCAGTGGGGGGTTCAATACTCCAGATGTGGCCTCCCCAGAGCCAAATAAAGGGCAATAATCACTGCTCTGGATCTGCTGGCAATGCTCCTCCCAATGCAGCCCAATGTGCCATTAGCTTGGCTACCAGGGCGCCCTGGTGACTCATCTCCAGCTTCTCAGCCACTGGAACCCCCAGGTCCTTTTCTGCAGAACTGCTACTTAGCCAGTTGGTCCCCAGCCTGTAACTATGCTTGGGATTCTTCCATCCCAAGGGCAGGACTCTACACTTGTCCGTGCTGAACCTCAGCAGATTTCTTGTGGCCCAATCCTCTAATCTGTCCAGGTCACTCTGGACCCGATCCCTGCCCTCCAACATATCTACCCGTCCCCCAGTTCAGTGTCAGCCGCACACTTGCCAAGGGTGCAGTCCATCCCCTCCTCCAGGTCATTCATAAAGATGCTGAACAAAATGTGTGAAGAAAAACTTCCTTTTGTTTGCTTTAAACCTGCTGCATATTTATTTCATTTGGTGACCTCTAGTTCTTATATTGTGGGAATAAGTAAATAATGTTTCCTTATTCGCTTTTTCCAGACCTGTCATGATTTTATAGACCTCTATCCTATCCCCCCCAGTCTCCTCTTTTTATGATGAAAACTCTCAGTCTTTTTAATCTCTCTTCAGATGGGACCCGTTCCAAACTCCTCGTCATTTTTGTTGCCCTTGTCTGAACCTTTTCCAATGCCAAGATCTCTCTTTTGAGATGAGGTGACCACATCTGCACGCGGTATTCAAGCTGTGGGCGTCCCATGGTTTTATACAGAGGCAATAAGCTATTCTCTGTCTTATTCTCTATCCCCTTTTTAATGATTCCTAACATCCTGTTTGCTTTTTTCACTGCCACTGCACACGGAGTGGATGTTTGCAGAGAACTACCCACAATGACTCCAAGGTCTCTCTCTTGCGTAGTTGTAGCTAAATCAGGCCCCATCATATTGAATGTCTAGTTGGGATTGTTTTCCAATGGGCATTACTTTACATCTATCAACATTACATTTCATTTGCCATTTCGTTGCCTAGTCACCCAGTTTTGTGAGACCTTTTGACGCTCTTCAGTCTCCTTTGGTCTTAACTACCTTGAGCAGTTTGGGCTCATCTGCAAGTTTTGCCACCTCACTGTTTGCCCCTTTCTCTAGATCATTTCTAAATAAGTTGCATAGGATGGGTCCCAGGACAGACCCTTGGGGAACCCCACTAGTTACCTCTCTCCACTCGGAAAACTGACCATTTATTGCTACCCTTTGTTTCTATCTTTTAACCAGTTATCAGTCCACAAAAGGACCTTCCCTCTTGTCCTTTGCCTAAGAGCCTTTGGTGAGGGACCTCGTCAGAGGCTTTCTGGAAATCTAAGTGCACTGCATCCACTGGATCCCCCTTGTCCACATGCTTGTTGACCCCCCTCAAAGGACTCTAGTGGCTTAGTGAGATGCCCCCTGTGTTCCCATAGCCACAGGGCCAGTTAGCTGGTCATGGGAGCAAGCAGGTGGTCCATCACGGCTTGCCCCTGTTGGCCCTGTGGGAAGTGGAGCGTCGCAGCTGGGGGAGAAACGCCCTGCCCTGCGGGTGAGTGTGGGGAGGGGCTGGCCTTGCTAGTCAAGAGAGTAAAGAGGCAGGGCGAGGGCAGGGCAGGGGTGGGTGGGCAGGGGCAGGGCAGGGCGGCAGAGGTGGAGCAGGGTGAGAAGAGGAAGGGCCTGGGGGGGGTGGTCCTGGCCCTTCCCCAGGCTGGGGGGGTGGACACTTGGGCAGTGGCCCTTCCCCACCCCCTTGCCCAGTCGCCTCTGCCTCCCTGTGCTTGAGAAGGGTTCCTTGAGGGCCTGCTCCATGACTTTCCCGGGACTGAGATGAGGCTGACGGGTCTGTCTCCCCAGATTCGCCGTCTGCCTTTGCTAACGACAGGCCCCACGTCTGCCTTTTCCCATTGCCCGGCCCCTCCCCCAGTGGCCACAGACCAGCCAGTGGCGCGACCACGTCCACCAACTCCCTCCGCACCTAGGCTGCGTTACAGCTGGCCCCGGGGCTTTGTACGTCCAGCTTCTCCACACAGCCCTTCACCTGGCCGTTCCCCGCCGAGGGCTGCCCACCTCCTCCCCGGCCCCCGGCCGGGCACAGGCGTCTCCCCTCCCCCGGCCAGGCACAGGCGTCTCCCGGCCCCCGGCCGGGCACAGGCGTCTCCCCTCCCCCGGCCAGGCACAGGCGTCTCCCCTCCCCCAGCCGGGCACAGGCGTCTCCCTTCCCCCGGCCGGGCACAGGCGTCTCCCCTCCCCCGGCCGGGCACAGGCGTCTCCCCTCCCCCGGCCGGGCACAGGCATCTGCCCCTCCCCCGGCCGGGCACAGGCGTCTCCCCTCCCCCGGCCGGGCACAGGCGCCTCCTCCCAGCCGGGCACAGGCGTCTCCCCTCCCCGGCCGGGCACAGGCGTCTCCCTTCCCCCAGCCGGGCACAGGCGTCTCCCCTCCCCCGGCCGGGCACAGGCGTCTCCCCTCCCCCAGCCGGGCACAGGCGTCTCCCCTCCCCCGGCCGGGCACAGGCATCTGCCCCTCCCCCGGCCAGGCACAGGCGTCTCCCCTCCCCCAGCCGGGCACAGGCGTCTCCCCTCCCCAGCTGAGCACAGGCGTCTCCCCTCCCCCGGCCGGGCACAGGCGTCTCCCCTCCCTTGGCTGAGCACATGTCTCTGGGGGTACGTCTACACTAGCCCTCTAGTTCGAACTAGGGAGGCTAATGTAGGCATTCGAAGTTGCAAATGAAGCCCGGGATTTAAATATCCCAGGCTTCATTTGCATCTTCCCGGGCGGGCGCCATTTTTAAATGTCCCTTAGTCCGAACTCCGTGCCCGCGGCTACACGCGGCACGAAGTAGGTAGTTGGAATTAGGATCTCTATTTCGAACTACCGGTACTCCTCGTGGAACGGCTTCTGTATCTGCCCCTTCGTCCCCTCACCGGGCCGTGGGGTCTGCTGGGCACAGCTGCTGGGCTGGGGAGCACCTGGGTGGAGTTTGTTGCAGCCAGAACCCTGTGCTCGGGGACACGCCCTGCAGCCACGTGCTCGGGGACACGCCCTGCAACGATTTGCTCGGGGACACGCCCTGCAGCCACGTGCTCGGGGACACGCCCTGCAACGATTTGCTCTGGGACACGCCCTGCAGCCAGGGGTTGTGTGTACGTGTGGGTGTGTGGGGCAGGGGCACACGCCTGTGTTGGGTGGGTGGTGTGTGCGTGTGGGTGTGTGGGGCAGGGGCACACGCCTGTGTTGGGTGGGTTGTGTGGGTGTGTGGGGCTAGGGCACACGCCTGTGTTGGGTGGGTTTTGTGTGTGTGTGTGGGTGTGTGGGGCAGGGGCACACACCTGTGTTGGGTGGGTTGCGTGTACGTGTGGGTGTGTGGGGCAGGGGCACATGCCTGTGTTGGGTGGGTTGCGTGTGCGTGTGGGTGTGTGGGGCCGGGGCACACACCTGTGTTGGGTGGGTTGCGTGTGTGTGTGTGCGTGTGGGGCCGGGGCACACGCCTGTGTTGGGTGGGTTGCGTGTGCGTGTGGGTGTGTGGGGCCGGGGCACACGCCTGTGTTGGGTGGGTTGCGTGTGCGTGTGTGCGTGCGGGGCCGGGGCACACGCCTGCGTGGGGTGGGTTGCGTGTGCACACCGGTGGCGGGGGGGGCTGTGTTTTGGAAGCGCGTCCCAGGCCCCCTTCCCTGGAGATCGCTCCCCTCTCTGTTTCCTTTCCCGTCGCAGCCCCGGGTTTCCCTGGCAACCTTTACACCCCTCGTGTCAAACGCCAGCTCCCTGGCCTGGGAACTCCGCCCGGGGCGCCCTCCCAGCCCTCACACCCCCCCGCGCCCTCCCCGGAGTGCCAGGGGGCCGGCTGTGTGTGTGTGTGTGTGTGTGTCTGTGCACGCGCCACGCTGCCTGGGATCTGTGTGTGTGTGTGTGCACCACGCTGCCTGGGGTCTGGCTGTGTGTGTGTGTGTGTGCATGTGGGGGGGTGCTATGCTGCCAGGGGTCTGGCTGTGTGTGTGTGCGTGTACATGTGTGGGTGCCACGCTGCCTGGGATCTGGCTGTGTGTGTGCGTGCGTGTACATGTGTGTGTGTGGGGGGGGGCGGCACGCTGCCTGGGATCTGGCTGTATGTGTGTGTGTGTGTGTGTGTGTGTGTGTGTGTGTGTGTGCATGCGCGTGTGTGGGGGTGCCATGCTGCCTGGGGTCTGGCTCTGTGTGTGTGCATGTGTGTGTGTGTGGGTGCCACACTGCCTGGGGTCTGGCTCTGTGTGTGTGCATGTGTGTGTGTGTGTGTGGGGGGGGTGCCACGCTGCCTGGGATCTGGCTCTGTGTGTGTGTGTGTGTGCATGCGCGTGTGTGGGGGTGCCATGCTGCCTGGGGTCTGGCTCTGTGCATGTGTGTGTGTGTGTGTGTGTGCGCGTGTGTGGGGGTGCCACACTGCCTGGGGTCTGGCTCTGTGCATGTGTGTGTGCGGGTGTGTGTGTGCATGCGTGTGTGGGGGTGCCACGCTGCCTGGGGTCTGGCTGTGTGTGTGTGTGTGTGTGTGTGTGTGTGCGGGTGTGTGTGGGGGGTGCCACGCTGCCTGGGGTCTGGCTGTGTGTGTGTGCGTGTGTGCGTGTGTGCGTGTGTGTGGGGGTGCCACACTGCCTGGGGTCTGGCTCTGTGCATGTGTGTGTGTGTGGGTGTGTGTGTGTGTGCGTGTGTGGGGGTGCCACACTGCCTGGGGTCTGGCTCTGTGCATGTGTGTGTGCGGGTGTGTGTGTGTGCATGCGTGTGTGGGGGTGCCACACTGCCTGGGGTCTGGCTCTGTGCATGTGTGTGTGCAGGTGTGTGTGTGCATGCGTGTGTGGGGGTGCCACACTGCCTGGGGTCTGGCTCTGTGCATGTGTGTGTGCAGGTGTGTGTGTGCATGCGTGTGTGGGGGTGCCACACTGCCTGGGGTCTGGCTCTGTGCATGTGTGTGTGCGGGTGTGTGTGTGCATGCGTGTGTGGGGGTGCCACACTGCCTGGGGTCTGGCTCTGTGCATGTGTGTGTGCAGGTGTGTGTGTGCATGCGTGTGTGGGGGTGCCACACTGCCTGGGGTCTGGCTCTGTGCATGTGTGCGGGTGTGTGTGTGTGTGCGTGTGTGGGGGTGCCACACTGCCTGGGGTCTGGCTCTGTGCATGTGTGTGTGTGCGGGTGTGTGTGTGCATGCGTGTGTGGGGGTGCCACACTGCCTGGGGTCTGGCCTTCTCATCATTAGAGAGGGGCCGGAGCTGGTGGGGAAATCCCAGGCTGAGAACGCTCCTGTGGGGGTGTCCTGCCCCCCCCCCGGCAGGGGACTGTCACATGGTAACTCTGGGGGCCCCAGGCCGGGATGAAGCAGAGCCCCTCCGGGGCGCTTACAGTCTAGAGCCCTGCCCCAGACAGGGGAAACTGAGGCACACCGCGAGTTAGTGGCAGAGCCAGGGCAGAAGCCGAGAGTCCTGGCTCCAGTCCGGGGCCGACGTGCCCAGCGGCCCTGCCCACCACATCCCTGTGCCAAGGGGCACGGGGGGACTCTGCTCAGGCTGGCCCCAGGGAGCGATGCTGGGGCCCGGCTCTAGGGCTGGAGCAAGGGGACATGTGCTGATCTCAGCCTTGCCCGGCTGCCCCAGCTGGCTGGCCGGTGGGGAGCCCCACGGCTGGAGGCTCTTACCGCGGGCATGGGGGGCAGAGGCCTGGGGTGGGCCTGGCCACAGCTGGGGGGCCCGGAGCGCAGGGTCCCGGCTGCCTGGCACCGCAGCCAGCCCAGGCAGCCTGCGACCAGCCAGGGCCAAGCCCACTGCCAGCCCCGGATCCCTCTGGCCCTGCTGGGCACCAGGGGCACCTCGTCCCCAGCCCCTCCCCATGGCAGCCACACCAGCTAAGAGCCTCTCCCCCGCTCGGCCCCAGGCCGCTGGGGGCAGCAGACAGACAGACGGACGACAGACGGACCCTCCTTCCTGGCCCCCTGCAGCCAGCAGGCCCAGGCGGGGGCCTGCATGAGATAACGGGCTGCAGGCTCATTAGTGGCGGGGTGTGAAATGCCATTAGCCTGTGGCTGGGAGGGGCCGGCTGCTGCGCAGGCTGGCCCCAGGGAGCCATGCGGGGCCCCTGTGGGTGCCTGGCTGGGCCCCGCTCCAGAATCCCGGGGTGGGGGTGCGGTTTGGTTCCTGCCCCAGGCCGGGCCTGTCCAGCCGGAGTGGTGGGGGTAGCGGTTCGCCGCGGTCCCCGGCCCGGAGGGCCTGCACAGTCGCTGTGTTGCTGCCCTGCCCTGGGGGCGCACAGAGCTGCCCTGAGCCCCGGGGGGCTCCGGGGCAGGCAGCTGGGGCGCCGTGGGGCCGGTGACTTGTCAGGCAGCCAGCAGCAGCCCCTTCCGAGGAGCTCCCTGCCCAGCCCCCGGCCCCCGGCTTTGATGTGCTGATGGGGCCGAAGGTGCCACTTCACACCTCCGGCCGCAGCATAAAGCCGGGGGCTGCCGCGCTCTCCCCACAGCCGCCTGGAAGCCCCACAGCCATGGCCAGCCCTCCGGCCCAGCTCCAAGCCCACCACGTCCCACTGCTGCCCAGCCAGGCTTTGCTGCAGGAGTGGGGCATGCTCCAGCCCAGCACGGAGGGGTACAGCAGCTGCTCCCCCACGCCCTCCACCGACTCCTGCGGCCTCTCGCCCCTCCACCCCCTCTGCCCAGCCCCCCCGGAGCCCTGCAGCAGCTGCCCAGCCCCCCCGAGATGCAGGGCCAGCGCGTACCCAGCCCACGGGGGCAGGAAGGGCAGTCGGGGCCAGGCGGGAGGCGGGCGGCGGGCGGCCGGCGGCGGGCAGAGGCAGAGCGCCAGCGAGCGGGAGAAGCTGCGCATGAGGAACCTGGCCAAGGCGCTCCACACCCTGCGCTGCTACCTGCCCCCCTCGGTGGCCCCGGCCGGGCAGAGCCTGACCAAGATCGAGACGCTGCGCCTGGCCATCCGCTACATCGCCCACCTGTCGGAGCGCCTGGGCCTCAGCGAGCAGGCGCTGGCCCAGAGGAGGGAGCCCCCCCGGCGCTGCCAGCTGTGCCCCGAGGGGCTGGGCTGCTGCCAGGCCAGGACCCGGCCGGCGGGCCACAGAGCCCTGGGTGTCGCCCAGCTACTGCCCAGCCGTGGGGACGCCCCTCCGGCCGCACGGGGCCCCGGGCACAGACACGGCTGCGTGGCTCTCGGCCCCCCCCTGCCCTGACGCGGCGACGCCGACGGAGCCCCGGGCGGCCCCTGTCCTGGCTGCGGGGCCGATGCTGCTGCCGGCAGAGTTTGCAGCCGTTAGCCCGAACTCCCAGGTACGTTCGCCCTCGGCTCCCTGCCCTGCCCAGGCCTGTCCGGGGCTGGACCCGCCAGAGCGGCCCCACGCGGTTGCTCCGTGCCGGGCTCTGCAGACCCCGTGCCCTGCAGCTTTGCCAGGCTCACCCTGAGGGGCGCCAGGGGCTCCCCACATTCCTGGCCATGGGAGGAGGCAGCACGCACTGCCCGGGGCAGGGGGACGGGGGAGGGGGTGTCCCGGGCAGCGCTGGGAGGAGGCAGTGTGCACTGCCCGGGGCAGGGGGACAGGGGAGGGGGTGTCCCGGGCAGCGCTGGGAGGAGGCAGTGTGCACTGCCCGGGGCAGGGGGACAGGGAAGGGGGTGCCCGGGCAGCGCTGGGAGGAGGCAGTGTGCACTGCCCGGGGTGGGGGCATGGTGGGAAGGGGGTGCCCCGGGCGGCACTGGGCATGGAGAGCTGGGAGCGAGGTGCCAGGAGCTACGCAGCCGGCTGCATACTAAGCCCGCAGGGGCTGCCCCCGGGGCTCTGCCTCCACCAGCCCCCTCTCCGTGGCCGGCAGGGGAGTCAGCTGACAGCCAGCAGCTGGGGCCGGCTCCCAGGGGCTTGCTGGCCCTGCCCTGCTGGGGGCCCGTCGATGGCTCCAGGGGCAGTTTGTGGGCCCTGCTCAGATCCCGGGGTCAGCCCGGCCTTGGCCCTGCCGCGCCACTGACCCCTGTGCTGCTCCTCTCTGCAGGACCTGTCTGGGGAGCTCCTCTCCCTCCTGGAGGCCCTGCTTCCCCAGGCCTGAGCCCGCGGCCCCGCAGCCACGCCTGAGCAGCGCCTTGGCAGAGTGAACCCCGGAGCGCCCGCAGCCCGGCGGAGAGGGTCACCCGCACGCGCGAGAGGCACCGGGTCACTGGCTGAGACTCTGCCCTGGAGCACAGGCAGCCTTCCTGGACAATGCAGCTGTGCATGGCCACACAGGCGGGGGACACCTGTGGGACGTGCGAGGGTGGGGCACATGGGGGATGTGCGAGGGTGGGGTACATGGGAGCCACGCAGGCGTGGGGCACACGGGGGACGTGCGAGGGTGGGGCATATGTGGGACATGTGAGGGTGGGGCAGGCTGGTGCCACGCGGGGGATGGGCACACTGGGGGTGGGCAGGGTCACGTGCGGGGGAGGGTATTTATTGTGGTATCTGCAGGCCGGGGGCAGGAGCTGCAGGGCTCTGGAAGCTGATGTGACGCTGTGAATGAATAAACCCGTGTCTGTGACCTCCTGCCTCTTGCTGTCTGCGGCTGGGGGGGCTCTTGCAGATCCACGGGCTGCTCCCCAGAGGCCTGGTGGCCAGGCAGGCTCTGCCACTGGGGGACTGGCCTTGGGCAGGGCAGGGGTCTGGGACCCGGGGCTCCATCTACCCCCGGCTTGGCCCCTGGGCTTCCGCCCCGGGCGTGGGCTAGCTGGCAGGCTCCCCGGTGGGCAGGCAACAGACCCAGATTTGGTGTAGGGGCAGGCCCCTTTGCCCACCCTCTGAGCCTCAGTTTCTCTGTGGCCTGGGCTGGGTGGGCCAGAGCTGACCGGGGGCGGAGGCCTTGGGCAGGGCAGGGTGCGGCGTGAGCCCTTTGCCCACAGGAGGGGCTGCCCTGTGCCTGGGGGGTGGGGCAGGGCTCCCTTCCACACTTGCCTTCCTGTGACCCCGCGGGACCAGCAGGGCCCAGCTTGCTGGGGCAGCCCCAGGGCAGGGAAGGAGACTCCGACCTGCCTGGGTGGGAGGCCCCTTGTCTGGCACCCAGGAGGAGCCATGGCCTAAAGGAGCCATGGAGCCCAGTGGCCTGGCTTGGAGGGATGGGGCCAGCAGCTCTCGGCCAGCCTGCCCAGGCCTGGGGGGCTCTGAGAGGCCCCGTGCGGGGCTGTGCGTGTCATGGGGCAGGCGGGTGCCCGGTGCCTGCCCGAGCCCGGCCCTAAGGATCCGATGGGGCGCAGCTCGGGGCGGGGGCGCAGTCCGTGAGCTGGGAGGCCCGTGTCCCTTCCCCTCACCGACTCTGCTGTGGCGGGCGGCTGCCGCCTGGCACCCCAGAGGCAGCCGCATTCCCGTGGGCTGGGAAGGGGCCGCAGTGCGGGCGGGAAGCCCTTGGGCACGGAGGCACACTGCCAGTCCCACGGGGTATCCGGGGAGGCCGGGGACCTGCCCCTTGCCCCACAGTGCTGGTCCTGGTAGGAAGGGGGCTCTGCCCTGCTTGTGGGCAGCGGGCACAGGAAAGGCTCGGCGTTCAGCCTGGAGGGTCCCGGGGCAGGGCGGGCCCCAGGCAGAGCTCCCTCAGCCCGGCCCTGGCCTGTGTGAATGCAGCCAGGTGCAGGAGGGTGTGAAATGCCACAGCCTCTGGGGGGGAATTGGGGAAAGTGATCACAGCTGGCCGGAGGGGGCAGGGCCCAGCAGGCAGTGGGGCAGCCGCTGGGGCTGGGCAGAGTCCAGCTGTCCCTGCTCGTGGCAGGGAACAGGGTAAGAGCTGTGGGGCTGGTTCCCCCCAAGCCCAGGGGTGGGCTTGATGCTGCTTTCCTAAGAGCTGAGCCCCCCATGGCTTGCCTCTGGGCATGGGGGTGTCGTGGGGGTGGCATTGAGCAATGCGTTCAGGAAGGGGCCTGGAGGGGCGGGACGGGGTGCAGTGGGGCCGGTGGGGGTCAGGTCCCGCAGGAAGGGGCCCTAGGGGGTGGGGTGGAGTGCGGTCAGTGGGGTCGGGTCCCGCAGGGAAGTGGCCCCTGAGGGGCAGGACGGGGTGCCGTGGGGCTGGTGGGGGTCGGGTTCCTCCGGAAGGGCCCTGGGGCGTGGGGCGGTGGGGTTGGGTCCCGCAGGAAGGGCCCTGGGGTGTGGGGCCGGGGTCCCACAGGAAGGGCCCTGGGGTGTGGGGCGGTGGGGGGTCCCTCTCCGGAAGGGTCGGGGGTGGGGTGGAGTGGGGTCGGGTCCCACAGGAAGGGCCCTGGGGCGTGGGGCGGTGGGGTCGGGTCCCGCAGGAAGCGCCTGGGGCGGTGGGGTCGGGTCCCGCAGGAAGGGGCCCTGGGGGTGTGGGGCAGCGGGGTCGGGTCCCGCAGGAAGGGCCCTGGGGCGTGGGGCCGGGGTCGGGTCCTGCAGGAAGGGGCCCTGGGGCGTGGGGCAGTGGGCCGGGTCCTGCAGGAAGGGCCCGGGGCGTGGGGCCGGGGGCCGGGTCCCGCAGGAAGGGCCCTGGGGCGTGGGGCAGTGGGGTCGGGTCCTGCAGTAAGGGCCCTGGGGGCATGGGGCGGGGGTTGGGTCCCGCAGGAAGGGCCCGGGGCGTGGGGCCGGGGGTCGGGTCCCGCAGGAAGGGCCCTGGGGCGTGGGGGCCGGGGGCCGGGTCCCGCAGGAAGGGCCCGGGCGTGGGGCCGGGGGTCGGGTCCCGCAGGAAGGGCCCGGGGGGTGTGGGGCCGGGGGGGGTCGGGTCCCGCAGGAAGGGCCCTGGGGGTGGATCCAGCGCGGCTCTGCGAGGGTCCCTGCCTGCCCTGGCTCCCGCGGGGCTGTGGCCTGTGGGGGGCCCATTAGAGGGGCCGCGCTAATGGGGCTCGACAGGGAGATGCTAATAGACCCCCGGGCTCCGGCTGCCCCCGTGCGCTGGGCCGCTAATGAGCCCAGGGGCTGTGAGTGCCCCGCTGGGGCCTGGCCCTTTGAGGTGCAAAGGGCACCCCCTGGCCGGCCACGGGCCTGCCCCCCCTCGCCGGGCGGGGCCTGGCTGCGGGACGCTCGCGCCCCAGGACGGGAGGAGCTGGCTGAGTGCGAGCGCGCGTGATCCCTGCGCTGTGTCCCTGGGGGTCCCCCCCCCGCATGCGGTGAGCCCCTGACAGCGCCCCACGAGTCTCTCCACGCGCCGCGTCCTAGGGAGACCCCGCGGGGGGGCCGCGAGGGGTCAGCTAGCTCGTCCTGCCCGTGGGGGCGGCTCCAGGGGCTGCACCGTCTGGCTTGCCCGGGCTGGAGACGTCCCGCCGGCTGCCGGGGGTGTCACTGCAAAGCCGCCTGCGGCAGCCCCGGCCCGGCCCACCCCAGGGGAACCGACCGCCCCCCCGCTCGCAGGGCCTGGGGCGCCCCAGCCGGGCCCCTGGCTGCCCTGCCCTTGCGCCCCGTGGGGCAGGGTCTGTGCCTGCTCCTGGGCGCGAGGATCTGCACGGCCCGGAGGGGAAGGGCTTCCCGCCCCACCCCAGGGCTGCGGTGGAGAGGCCAGCAGGGTGGGGCTACCTGGCAGGGCTGTGCGCCCCGCCTGCCCCGCAGCCCGGCAATGGAGGCTGGCGGCCCAGACAGACCCCCCGGCGGGCTGTTCTGGGCGGGACAGGGCGACTGGGCCTGGGAGTGAGTGAGCGTGTGGGGGTTAGTGTGGTGGGAGTGTCACTGCAGCAACTGGTGTGAGTGCAGGCGACTTGGGGCACGTGTGTGATTGTGAATGCATGTGTGAGTGCATAGGTGTGCGCAGCACATTTCATTAGGGTGTGCACCCAAAGAATTTGTGAAAATGTACTTTGACCCCCATTAGCCACACTCCTGACCCCTGTTAACTACGCCCCTGACCCCCATTAGCCGTAGCCCCTGACCCCCATTAGCCGTAGCCCCTGACCCCCATTAGCCACGCCTCTGGAGGTAACACTCTCTGGGCAAGATGGACACATGACCAGAAGTAAAAGGTGTCATGTAACCCCCCCCCAAGGACTTTTCCCACCATCCTCCTACCAACAGGGATTAGTTTGGCCCCCACCAAACCCCCCTCATGCAACTATCCTGCAATGGCATTACCCCAATGTGTGTGACATGAACTCGGGCGGAGAGGAAGAGGCTGGGAAGTGTCCTCTAAGAGTTTCCTCCCATGAGCAGAATGGATTTTGTGTTGTGCAGCACTGAGTTCATGGGGCTTGTTTGGATGGGCCACCGGGGCACCCAAGTTATTAATAAATATCTCATAAAGCTCTACCTTTTCCCTCTGCTGCCATGTCTCCTCCCCTTGCTCCATCAGCTCCCCTGGTGCCTGCTGCCCCCAACTCCTCACCCTCCTCTGCTGTCCTGACTCCTGCCCTTCTCGCTGCCCTCAGCCCTCCTGCGACCTGCCCCCCTCCACCAGTGCTTCTCTCCCCTGTGCCCCACTCCTCCAGTAGCCCCACTCTGATCATGTGAGCTACCCCTCTTCTAACACCTCCCTCTACACACCTGCCCTGCCTCTCTCCTCTGGTGCTGGTCCCTCCTGCAGGTGTCTGCCCTTCTGCTTCACCCCAGAATCCCCTGGCACCTGCACCTTCCCTTAGCCCTGCACCCTCCTGGTGCCTCCCTTCCTCACTGCCCCTGCCCCCTTTGCCTCTTTTTCCCTGATGCCCACCCCCTCACCACCCTCTGCCCCCATTCCCCTCATGCCCTCTGTGCCCTCACACATGACTTGCTCCATCCCTGCCTTCCTCATGCCCACCCCTTCTTTCAAGCCTTCTCCCAGCACCTTCCCCTCCCCCCTCTAGCCCCCAGTGCCCTTCCCCTCTCCTCTCCCAGCATCACCCTGTCCCCCCTCCCACTGACACCTCCTCCTGCCCTTTCTCATTGTCTGCACTTGGCCCCTGGCATTTGTCTCTCCTCCACCCTGTCCCTTGGTGCCTTCCCCTTTCTTCTCCTGACCTGCCCCCCTCCCCTCAGCACAAGCCCCTTCCTCTCCCGCCCCTTCCTCTTATTTTTCCCCCTCCCCTCCCCTCCCTTACTTTCGGCTTCTGCCTTCCAACTCGCAGGGCTGGAGTCAGAGCTGGCCCAAGTTACAGGCCAGCCAGGCCCTAGCCCAGGGCACCGCGCGGTGCTGCCGGGCCAGGCGGGGGCGTCCCCTGGGCGCCTCAAGGGGGCCGTGCAGTGCTGCCAGGCCGGGCGGGGGCGCCTCCAGGGGCGCCGCGTGGTGCTGCCGGGCCGGGCGGGGGAGCACCCGGGTGCATAAGGGGCGGTGCTGCGGGGCCCAGGGTGCAAAAATGGCTCAGGCCGGCTGGCGTTTGTGGTTGGGCCCCAGCTGCTTCTGGAGCTCAGTTTTAAAGTCCCGGGCCGTGACGTTACGCCATGCCCGGGCATCTCCCCTCTCACCTGTTGCGCAGCGTTTGAGCACGCCACACGTGTGCTCTCTGCCCCACAGTGCCCCATAGATGGCCGTGGGGAATTTAAAGTGAGGGGCTGCGGCGCTCCATCACAAATCCCTCTTCTCCTCCAGCAGCCGCTAGCTGGCCCGAGACATTAGGGTGTGCCTGGGCACACCCGGCACACCCCGTGCGCATGCCTATGTGTGAGTGCATCTGTGTGAGTGCGTGTGTGAGTTCATGTGTGAGTGTGTGTGAGGCTGTGACCGCAGGCGACTCGGGGTGTGAGTATGTTTGTGAATGTGTGTGAATTCACGTGTGAGTGTGTGTGTGAATGTGCATGTGAGTGTGCATGTGTGAATGTGAGTGCATCTGTGTGAGTGCATGTGAGGCTGTGACCGCAGGTGACTGGGGGTGTGTGTGCACGTGTGAGTGTGTGTGTGTGAATGCACATGTTAATGCGCGTGAGTGTGTGTGTGTGTGAATGCACACGTGAATGTGCATGTGAGTGCGTGTGAATGCGCATGTGTGTGTGTGTTTGAATGCACACGTGAATGCGCATGTGAGTGCGTGTGTGTGTGAATGCACACGTGAGTGTGTGTGAATGCACACGTGAGTGTGCATGTGAGTGTGTGTGAATGCACACGTGAATGCGCATGAGTGCGTGTGAATGCGCGTGTGAGTGTGTGAATGCACACGTGAATGCGCATGTGTGTGAATGTGCATGTGAGTGTGTGTGAATGCACACGTGAATGCGCATGAGTGCGTGTGAATGCGCGTGTGAGTGTGTGAATGCACACGTGAATGCGCATGTGAGTGCGTGTGAATGCACGTGTGAGTGTGTGAATGCACACGAGAATGCGCGTGTGAGTGTGTGAATGCACACGAGAATGCGCGTGTGAGTGTGTGTGAATGCACACGAGAATGCGCGTGTGAGTGTGTGTGAATGCACACGTGAATGCGCATGAGTGCGTGTGAATGCGCGTGAGTGTGTGAATGCACACATGAATGCGCATGTGAGTGTGTGAATGCACACGTGAATGTGCATGTGAGTGTGTGTGAATGCACACGTGAATGCGCATGAGTGCGTGTGAATGCGCGTGTGTGTGTGAATGCACACGTGAATGCGCGTGTGGGTGCGTGAGAGTTGTGTTGCAAAGGCTTTGCTGCACGAGTTTCTTACATCAAGAGGCAATCTGAGCCGTCAAGGGCATCTCCTTGATCAGCTGCGTCAGCGGCCGGTGAGTCGCGTGGGGGGCAGGTGGCAGCGCCTGCAGCCCGGGGCCGGCGGGGCCCAGTCAGAGGGAGGCTGCCCGTGCAGGGCCCACGAAGGGAGGTTCTGGGCCCAGAGCGGGATCCAGCAGGCGCCAAGCGAGTGGGAGCTGTGCCCGGAGGTGAGGAGGGCGGGCGGACGGGCGGGCAGCATGGGCCCTGCTCCGGGTTCTCTGGCGCTTGGCGAGCCCCGTGTGCTGTGGGGAGGGATGCCCTGGGCAGGGGACAGGGCTAGGCTGGGCAGGCAGCCAATGGCCCAGGGTCTGGACAAGCCTGGGGGAGGTGGCTGGATGGAGCAGGCCAGGGGGCTGTGCGGACCGGCCGTGGGAGCCTCTTCCACTAGCAGGGACGGTGCGGCTCCCATGGGGCCGTGTGGGCGGGCACAGCGGTGCGCGTGCGGCGGGCAGGGCGTGTGCCAGGCATGGCACAGACGCTGCGCTGGCCGGAGCTCACAAACACGCTGCCAGCCGGTGGAGGGGAAGGGGGAGGTGGTAGGCGCAGCCCCTGCCTTGCTGAGCAGAGGCTGCTGGCTGGACTCTGAGCCAGGACCGGCGGGGAGTCCCCCTGCACTCCGGGGCTGGGCTCTCTGGCCCGGGCAAGCCACGGGGCCCTGGCAGGGAGGGTGAGGGGGGCTGTGTCCAGCTCCCTGCCCTCCCCTCTCCAGAACCAGCCCCACACCCCTCGGCTGGAGCCCGTCGCTGTGGTGTCTGGGCTGCCCGGACAGGCAGGTCCGGGGAAGCAGGGGACAGAGGGAAGGGAGGAGACTCAGGGCCTGGCCCTGCCGCGGGAGAGCAGCCCCCACAGGCACACGCTTCGTCCAGCCATGCCAGGCCGTCTGGCTGGGGCTCAGCCCTGCTAGGGGGTGCCCTCTGCCTGGCGCAGTGCCAAGAATGCTGCCTGGCATCTGCCCCCGTGGCGGGGGCGCTGCATGGGGGAGTAGCCTGGGAGGAGAGGGTGCTGATGCCATCTGTCCGTCTGTCGCGGCAGGAGGAAGCCGGCCTGGCCCCACATGCCCCTGGGATGAACGGCAGCCTGGGAGCGGGCAGGGTGGCCTGCAGCAGCCTCCTGCCCTCGGAGGGCGGCTGTGGGTGGGGCCCATGGCCCAACGGGAGCGAGGGGGCCCTGCCGCTGCCCACCTTCTCCCCGGCTGCCCAGGCCCGCGTCATCCTCACCTTCGTGCTCCTCGTGCTCTCGGCCGCCGGCAACCTGGCGGTGCTGCGGCCGGGCGCGGGCGGGCGGCGCGGGCGGCTCTCCCACGTCCGCCTGCTCCTGCTGCACCTGGCGGCCGCCGACCTGCTGGTCACCTTGGTGGTGATGCCGCTGGACGCCGCCTGGAACCTCACGCTGCAGTGGCGGGCGGGCGACCTGGCCTGCCGCCTCCTCATGTTCCTCAAGCTGCTGGCCATGTACGCCTCGGCCTTCGTCACCGTGGTGATCAGCCTGGACCGCCAGGCCGCCGTCCTGCGCCCGCTGGCGGTCGCCCAGGCCCACCGCAGGAACCGCCGCATGCTCTGCGTGGCCTGGCTGCTGAGCGCTGGGCTCTCCGTGCCACAGGTACCGCTGCCTCTTCCCCCGTGGGTACCACTAGCCCCGTGCCAGGTACCCACCCACTGCCCTTCCCCCCATGGGTACCACTGCTCCTGTGCCAGTACCCGCCACTGCCCTTCCCCCCACAGGTACCACTGCCCCCATGCCAGGTACCCTCCCGCTGCCCTTCCCCCCCCGCACAGGTACCACTGCCCCTGTGCCAGTTACTTGCCTGCTGCTCCTCCCCTGATAGGTACCACTGCCCCCCCGTGCCAGGTGCCCGCCTGCTGTCCCCAACACCCACCCATCCCCACCTCACAAGGACCCACTGCCAGGGTTGAGCCCAGGCCATTGGCGGGGCCAGGGCTAGGTGCAGGGCTGGAGCCGGGCGGGGGGTTGGGGCTGAGGCTAGGTGCAGGGCTGGAGCCGGGTGGGGGGTTGGGGCCGGGCGGGGGGCCGGGGCGAGCTCTCCTCTCTCCCGCTGTGTTTGCTCCCAGCTGTTCCTGTTCCACACGGTGACCGTCCGGGCCCCGCAGAACTTCACCCAGTGCACCACGCTGGGCAGCTTCTCGCGGCGCTGGCACGAGGCGGCCTACAACATGCTCAGCTTCGCCGGCCTCTTCCTCCTGCCCCTGCTCATCATGCTCTGCTGCTATGGCCGCATCCTGCTGGAGATCTCCCGGCGCATGGGCGCCAGGCGCGGTGAGTGCCAGCTGGGCGCGGCCCTGCACCTGGGCGCCTCAGCGGACGAGAGGGGGGAGAGCCGCGGATTCCCGCTGTGTCCCTAGCCGCGTGGTAGCAGCACGGCTCAGACCCTGGGGCGGGGTCCCTGTGGAACTTGGGGCTGGAGCTAGCTGCAGGGGCTGGGTGTGGGGGGCTGGGGAGGAGCGGGCGGGGCTGGGCGTGGGCCCGAGGCTAGTCTGTGGGGCTGGGGCTGTGAGCTGGCGCTGGGCTCCCGGCGGCCGCCGTTCCTCAGGAGATGGCAGCGGCCGTGGGACCACTTCGTACGCGGTGGTGCTGTGGGGGGTCGGCAGCTCCCCCCGCCCCGCCCCCACTGCCTGCTCCCCCCGCTCCAGGCTCCCCACGGGAGGTGCCCCTGCGCCGCTCCACCAGCAAGATGCCGCGGGCGCGGCTGCGTGTGCTGAAGCTCAGCCTGGCCATCGTGTGCTCCTTCGTGCTGTGCTGGACGCCCTACTACCTGCTGGGCCTCTGGCACTGGTTCTGCCCCCGCGCCATGGAGCGGGCCGTCCAGCCGGCCCTCAGCCACATCCTCTTCCTCTTCGGCCTGCTCAACGCCTGCCTGGACCCCCTCACCTACGGCCTCTTCTCCATCCCCTGGGCCAGGGGCTGCTGCCTGGGGGGGCCCAGAGCCGGGCCGGATCCCTGCTCCCCAGCAACCGGCTCCTCCCGCTGCTCCGCCGCCTCCGCCCACGCCAGGCGGGGCACCCCGGCCGCCCCCGAGACCCAGAGCCACCCGGGCAGCGGGGCCAGCAGCGTCCACAGCAGCTGCCTGTGAGCCGGGGCCCTGGCAAAGTCTGGCGCCCAGAGGGACCGGCTGGGGGGTGCTGCCCGGCCCCCTTGGGCTGTGAAGCGCCGGCACTGCGGGAGGAGATGGGCTCCTGGCACTGATGCTCAGCGGGGCAGGCTGTGAGCAAGGGGGGAGTTTGGGGGTTGAAAGGGGGGTTGCACACAGGGGGGCGCTCAGTGCCCAGAAGTTACTGGTTCAATGTGACAAGGGGGGGAGTTGGTTGTTGCAGAGAACAGCCCAGAGTTGGAGCCGGGGTGTCTGGTGCCCTGGTGCCCCCGGCCCTGCTCGGAGGACCCGGCCGGTTCTGGCCAGACGAGAGACAAGGGGCTGCAGAGAGGGGACCCGGCAACCGGCCCAGCTGGTCCCAGCGAGGGGAGAACATTGGACGGGGAGGGGGGCGGACGGAGAAGAGGGGCCCAGGTGACCCTCTTACCTGGGGAGAGGCAATGGGCAGAGGAGGGGCTGTTGCTGGGGTATTGGAGGCTCTGCTGGGACACAGGGGCTGTTTTGGGGGGCTGAGAGCAGAGCAGGTAGGACTCAGCTGGCTGCAGGGGAGGCTGACGTGGGGGCTGTGGGGGGGCAGTCCGACTGGCCTGAGGGATCCTTTGCTGCGTTCAAAGCTCCATAGACCCTCCTGTTGGGTGCTGGCTGAGTGTGGCGCTCGTCTAGAGAGCAGAGTGGCCCTAGTGTGACGACGCAGGCGGGGTTCCCCCGACTCCTGCACCCCCGTAGCAGCAAGAACAGACTCCGCCAGCAGTAGAATGGGGGGAGTTTATTGCTCCTCCAGGATACAGCACAGACGTGGTGTGTTTACAGGATTCGGGGCCAGGGTGTTTCAGACCCCTTGGGTTTGGGGTCTATCACCCCTAGCCCCAGTCCCAGCAACCTCAGTCTGTCTCCCTCATGGTTCCAGCCACAGACTGCCCCTTCCCCCCAGCGCACACTTCCTTTGTCCCCTTGTCACGTTACTGGATTTTGAGGGGAGCAGCCAGATCACTGCTGCACCCATAGGTGGGGGTGTTGGCCCCAAAAATGGTATAAAAGGGGGCCATGTGGGGTGTTGAATAGAAGCTCACTGTCTGCTAATCATACGTACGCTAGTCATGTGATTGTATAATGTCTGTGTGTGGAGTTAGGAATCTGTAATCTGTGTAGATACTGAATATTTCCCCTGCATGTGGTTGAGCAGTGGGCAGAGCCCGGCCTATGGACATGCTAATCAGCGAGGCCCTGTGGGACAATGGCACTCAATGGGCCAAGGACACACCCCAAGAATGAGTGGTGACTCACACCTAAGGGCTACCAGCAGGGGACACAGGAATAAGCCGTGGGCCAGGTGACCTGCTGTAGCCAAGAAGAGACCAGGAAGGAGGGATAAATAGGCCATGTGGGGGACTCCATCTTGGTCTTCAGCTCAGCACTTCATCCCAGAGGCAGCAGTGCAGGGATCGAAGAGCCGGAAAGAACTGTGGACCCATCCTGATCCTAGGATGTGCAACTAGGACTCTTAAGCCAGCAGCTGTAACATCTCTGCTAGAGCCTGCATCGAGAACTGGGAGATTTGATGCATTTAATGTATGATTCTTTAGCAACCTCACTCTCAGGCTTTTCTTTCTTGTGGTATAAATAATACATTTATAAATTAATGGAGATTGCCTATCTCCTAGGACTGGAAGGGACCTTGAAAGGTCATCAAGTCCAGTCCCCTGCCTTCACAGCAGGACCAAGTACCATCCCTGACAAATTTTTACCCCAAATCACCTCCGCAAGGATTGAACTCACAATGCTGGGTTCAAGGAGGCCAATGCTCAAACCACTGAGCTATCCCTCCCCCCTTAGGGGACATATTCTAAAGGATTGGCTCAGCGTGATTTGTGGGTAAGATCCGGAGGGTAAATTGACCAGGGATCTGTGGCTGGTTTCTTGGAACCGGGCACAACTCGTTCGGGGTAGGTGGGGTTGGGTGCTAAGACCCCCCACCTGTGTGCAAGGCCCGGGGCCATCTGGGGCATGGATATTGCTGGGGTGTCGGAGGGGTTTTGCTCGTGAGGCTTCAGGCAGGCAGCTGAAGCGCTCTGTGGGACTGGTTTGTGGCCTGCTGGGAAGGTCTCAGTCTGGGGGCTGTAAGGAGCCCCGGATTTGAGCAATTCGCCCTGAGCGGACGCCCTCAGCGGTGCCCAGACCGGCCCGGTCCGTCACACCCCTCTCTTCCCTTAACCAGTAGAACCGGTGTGGCCACTGTCCTGAGGCCCCTCTCGCTGGGCCGTGCTACAGACAGTCGCCCGTGGGGTTCCCCCCCGCCCACGCACAGCGACCAGCAAGGAACTGACACTGCACCACACCATGTGGGTGAGTCAGTGGGAATCGCACCTCACAGCGCAGGGGGACCCTGGGATACAGAGCAGACAGCCCCCCCACTACGCCACAGATAGTCCCTCTGGGAGGGGAGGCCCCGGGGCTCCAGAGGGAGGGGACCCCCGAGGGGCTCACGGCGGAGGCGGGTGGCTGGAGGCCCAGAGAGGCGCCGTCCCGGAGGCGGGGGGCGCCCCCCCCATGAGAGGGTCGCCGTGCTGGAGTGGCCCCTTGGGAAGGGGCTGTCTTACTGCCGCTGGAGGGGAGGGGCTCCCTGAGAAGGGGCTGCCGCGCTGGATGGGGAGTCCTGCCTGGGAGCCGAGGGGCCCTGTGTGGGACCGACCTGTGAGCTGTGACACAGGGCAAGCCAGGGGTCTCCTGCCCGGCCCGCCGTGCCCCGTCGGCCGCCAGGCTGCCCCCACCCCCACTGGCGGGGCAGGGGCACTGAGCGAACGGGGGCTGGCAGTGACGGGCCAGGAGCCCCACAGGGCACCGCAGGGCCAGGGGAGGCCAGGTGGGGAGTTCCCTTCGGAGGTTCCTGCGGGGACTGGCAGTGGGGCTGGCTCCACTGTCCCCTGGAGCGGCTCCCCCCAGCTGGCCCGTCTCTGCTTGGGCCCCAGGGTGCCAGCCCTGCCCCCTCCCCAGCCAGCCTCAGTGTGGGCAGGACCCCAGCTGGCAGCAGCTTTACTAGTGGAAAGTTCCCCCTTCCCCCAGACTCTGCCTGGCCCCCGTGATGCGCCCTGAGCCCTGGCCCAGCGTGGGGCTGGGTGCTCAGTCTGGGCTTGCAGACTCCACCTGTCTGGGAGCAGCTTGGGGCAGGGGCAGGCCCCCACTGTCTGCCTGGGGACCCCTCGGGACGGGGAGGGCTGGAGCCTCCTTTGGAGTCCACTGGTTTTGGGTGCATGCGGTGCTGGCTCTGCTGCCCAGCCCATGGCTCCAGCTGCCCCACGCCCCGCTGGGTGTGCGTGGGCTCTGGCCAAGGCCTGGCCCTCCTGCAGGTGGCAGGTGGGGCCAGATGGACATGGGTTGCCAGGAAGTTGGGCTCCAGCTCATAGGCTCCGTGGGCGCTGGCACCCGCAGCATGGGACCTGGGGAAGGGTGGGACACGCAGGCTGGCTGGGGCTGGGCCTTTGCTGGGCCGGGTGGGAAGTGGGGGACATGGGGCCCGAGGGGCTGGGGGGACGTGGGTCCCAGGGGGGACGTGGGGCCCGAGGGGCTAGGCTGGAGCATGGCCAGCTGGGCTCCGGAGCAGCGTGTGCGTCACCGGGCGGCTTTGCTGGTATCCGAGGCGGCACAGGCAGCTCTTGCAGCTGGAGAGCAGCTAATCCCGGGGGCCTTGGCAGAGCCCTGCTCCGCACCAGCAGCTCCGCCTGCTCCCTGCCCCGTCCTTGCTCGCCCGCTGGCCTCCCGTCCCTGCAGTGCCAGGCTCCAGGGGTGTGTGTGTGTGAGCCGGTCCCAGGCCAGTAGCTCTGCACAGCCCCGCCCTGCCCGCAATGGGGTGCCCCTCGCAGCGGGGCCGGGGAGGAGCCAAGGGGCCGAGGTGGGGCTGGACAGGGGGCAGCTCACGAGAGGGCGGGTGGGAGCAAGGAGCTGAGATTAG
Source organism: Rafetus swinhoei (assembly GCA_019425775.1). Taxonomy (NCBI): domain Eukaryota; kingdom Metazoa; phylum Chordata; order Testudines; family Trionychidae; genus Rafetus; species Rafetus swinhoei. The sequence continues at coordinate 46,861,948 of CM033442.1, read as the reverse complement.
GGAGCCAACTGTCCCCCTTCCTGGTGCCGCTGCCCCACGTCCTGGCCCCAGATGTGCAGGGCCCAGGGGGCGCGGAGCCACGCGCAGGCTGCTGCTGGACTGGGGCTGCTGCAGCCCCTTGCTCGGGCTGGGCCCAGGCCAGCAGGCGCTGCCAGGGGCTGGGAGCTGCCTGGGGGAGGGGTCGGTGTGGGCGTGGGAGGCGCTAGCCTGGGATTCCAACACCTGGCCTTGTCTTCGTACCGTCTGCCAGTGCGGGCGCTCGGCCGGGGGGGGGGGGGGGGCACAGCAGGAATTAGAGGGGTCTGCCGCTTCATCTCCCCTCCCGTTGCCGGCGCCTAGGGGAGCGGGGCCATGGTAGCCCTGTGGCCAGGCACATCTCCAGACAGGGGACAGGAACAGTCTGATGGGCGACCCCGCAGCGGCTGGCACACCCTGCCCAGCAGGAACGGGCCACGGAGCCCAGGCCACAACCCCGCAGCGGCTGGCACACCCTGCCCAGCAGGAACGGGCCACGGAGCCCAGGCCACGACCCCACAGAGGCTGGCACACCCTGCCCAGCAGGAACGGGCCACGGAGCCCAGGCCACGACCCCACAGAGGCTGGCACACCCTGCCCAGCAGGAACGGGCCACGGAGCCCAGGCCACGACCCTGCAGCGGCTGGCACACCCTGCCCAGCACTGGGCGGCTAGCTGGGGCAGTGCAAGTGCAGACTCCCTGCCCGTCTGGGGCAGTGCCCTGGTGCCTAGCCCCTGCCCTGAGCCAGACCCACACTCCAGAGTCCCTGCGGGCAGCATTGCACTGGGTCTGCTGCTCAGCCTACTCAGGGCTGGCCCTGGAGGCGGGCGTAGCAGTAACCCCCCTTGCTCCAGGCTCTGCCCTGGCTCCCTGTGCCCCACTGCTCTGCCAGCCGGCCCATCCCCAGGCCCTTTGGGATGCACCTGCCCTGGCCTGGCAGACAGTGAGCGGGAGGAGGGTCGTGGAATGGGGCCGGGGGGGGGGGGCAGCAGCAGAGTCTGGCGTCCTTCCCCCGCAGGAGGAGCTGGGAGAACTGGGAGCCCCCACGTGGCAGACACGTGGGCTGGCCCTGAGCTGGCACCCAGCCAGCCCCTGCGCCGAGGCAGGGCCACGCGACCCTCGACCAGCCCTGCTAGCTGCCTAACTTGTTCCTGACGCCCGTGGCAGGGCTCCCTCCCCCGTCCCGCCCGCCGCGGCCAGCCAGGCGCCAGCTGCCTAGCCAGAGGCCTGGGCTGAGCCCTGCGGCGGCCCCCGCTGCACATCTGCCTGGCTGCTGGCGCGTGAGCGGGAGAGGAGTGGGGGGTCTGTGTTGACTTGGGGGACGTCTATCAACGGCCAGTCCCGTTGCCTAGCGCACGTCGCAAGGGGCCACGTCACGCCTGCCCACGGGATGGGCTCTGCACCACCTCCAAACCACACAGGCCGCCTGGGCCAGCACGACACGGGCCCTGCTGGCTGCCCTGCACAGCTGTGCGCAGGCGGGTGCACAGGGGCCGGCCCGTCGGCCTGGATTCCAGAAGACAGCTGACAAGGGCAGCGTCTCCTCTCTCTGCGCGAGGGAACAGAAGCCGAGATCCCGGCTCGGCCTGGCCTGGCCTGGCGCGGCGCGGCGCTCCGGGCCGAGAGATTGCTGCGCCTGTCGCTCACCGCTCACGTGAATCTGCACGTAACCCCCGTGTCGGGCTGAGTTCGTAAAGCCGTGGCCAGCGTCTGGTGGGAGTGGCTGCCCCGTCCGTGGCGGGAGACGCACGTGGGTCCAGCCTGGGAAGAGCCCCAGGGACCAGCCGGCTCCCCGGCAAGGCTGTGAACCTGCGTCAGGAGTTCCCATTTGCTCCCGGGCTGGGGAAGTCTAGCGCGCGCGGGGCGTTATTGGGGGACAGGCAGCACTGAGTGGGATGGGCCCGACCCCGCGGGGTCTCTCCGTGCGGCCCGGCCAGACGCTCTCGCCGCCTTTGGGCACTGAACGGCCAGGCCACAGCATCACCCTGCGCGTCCGACTGTGCAGCCCGCAGCGCCTCGCCCGCTCCGCAGGGCCCCACGCTGCGAGACCGGCCCCGGGTCGCCCAGGGACACGCAGGCCCGTGCTGCCAGCCCAGAGCCGTTCCACACCCGGCTGCGCCAGGCTGGGCCCGTCCCCCCGACTGCCTCCGGCCCTCCACCGGCGGGAGGTGGGCTCAGCCCACCTCGGACACTGCTGCGGCCCGTGTAGCAGGGCAGCCCACGTAGGCCCGGATGTGGCAGCCGCTCGAAGAGCATCGAGCCTCCGGAAGCCCCTTTGGGCCAAGGCCGCCAGGGGGCAGGCGAGCTGCCTGCAGGGAGGGAGGCTGAAGGCTTTGCCGTTGGCAGGGTCCGAGCCCCACGCCCTGCACGCGGAGACAGAGGCCGGGAGGCTCTCCTGGGTATGGAACCTTCCTGCCCGGCAGCGTCAGCCCAGGCTGCTTTGGCCCAGCTGTGAATGTGGCAACCGAGTCACGGCCCCCAGGGAGCAAGCTGGGAGTCAGGCCAGGGCAGCAGGGTGCCCCGGCCAGCCCCGGGGACCAGGGCGAGGCAGGAGTCCTTGCAGCAGCTGGGGGCAGCAGAAGTGGCTGCGGTGCGGCCAAAGGAGGGGGGGACCGGGTAGGCAATGCATTTTATTGAAGGCCTCCTGGAACGTGGGCGTTACAAAGTGTTAATGGGGGGGGGTGTGACCGAGTGCTCTGCCTGGCTGGGGGGGGGGGGGCTCACCCAACGTGAGCGGTGGGGGGCTAATCAGCGCTGAAGACGGAGGGTCCTCTCGCCTGCCCCCGAGGGAGGGGAGTACAGTGGTGGGGCGGGGGGTGCTCTATGCGCCTGTGCCTCTCGGCTGCCCCGTCTATAGTGCAGAGCCCTGTCCAGGGGCGGCTCTCGGAGCCCCCCTCAGCCTTGTCCGTGAGGGAGACTCCACCGCGCCCTGGGAAACCCCCCCAGCCAGACGCATCAGGCGCAAGCGTTTAGGTTCCCCCCCCCCCAGGCTTCCCACAAGCCCTGCCACAGCCAGGCTGGGCCAACATGGGGCCTGCGGGCTGGTTTCCACCGTCCCTCCCTCTGGCTGGGCCGCACCGACTGGCTGCCCGGAGACGGGTGGGATGGGAGGCCAGGGGCTCCCCCACCTCGGGGCTGGTTCTCAGGCAGCTGCTCAGGGTTAGCCAGGCCTTGTGGGTGGGGAAGGGATTTTCCCTGGGTCAGACTGGCAGTGACTGGGGGGGGGAGCACCTCTCTCTGCTGCCCGTGGGTGGGGGTCTCTTCCCAGCACTACCTGGGCACAGCTCACTTGCCCCCTGGGCCTTGGTGCACCGGGTGTGGCCCGTTCTCCACCTCCCGTGGTCTCCTGGGGGGTTGGGGGGAGTCCGAGGACAGGCGCGTAGGCCATGACCCAGCAACTTCTCCCCTGGCCAGGGGAAGGGGTGTGAACAAAGGGGGGGGGGCTGCCTGGGGGGTGAGTGACCGGTGGCTGAGAGGGGGCTGTCTGGGCTGGGCAAACATGAAGAGAACAGACTAAGTCGGGTACTGGGGGATCAGGGGCCAGTGTGTCCTGCCCCCAAGGGTCTGAGGCTGCCGGCCCTGACTCCTACGTCCACATCGAACCCGGGCCGCGCTGTATCTCTGAGAAGCAATAGACCCTCCCTATTCTACTGGCTGGCAGTGTCACATCTTGCTGCGGATGGGGGTGCAGGGTGGGGGGCCTTTCCCAGAGACCCGCTGGGCTCCTTCCCTCCCTGCCCCTGCCCAGGCATGCCGGGAGCCCCCTGCTCCCGCCCCCACGCACCAGGGGCATGGCCCGGCCCCGTCCCCTCGCCCGGTCCCTAGGTGCCACCGGCCCTCGGGGCGGCCCTTGTCTCTGTGAAAAAGCTCTTGAGCAGCAGCACTTGGCTGACGCTGACCACGACCAGCAGGACCGTCTGCCCCAGAGACCAGTAGGAGACACGGCGGTTCAGCTCCTCGGCCCGGATCCGGTGCTGAGCCTCCCGCAGCCGGTAGCGCGTCTGCGAGTCGGTCACGCTGCTCAGAGCCTCGTGAATGGTGATGCAGGCCGACTCCATCTGGGGAGACAGGCATCCCTGGGACCGGCGGCACGGCCGTCCAACAGCCTCCCGCGTCACAGTGGGGCACAGCCTTCCGGGGCAGCAGCGCGCAGGCCCAGGGCTCAGAGCTGGGCTCCCCGGGGGGCCCTGCCTTCTCCAGCTGAGCGGGGTGGAGAGGACACCCAAGCCAAGGCCGCTCTGGGGAACCTAGGCCTGCATGGCCTGGAGACAGATGCTCACAGTGCCTGGCTCTCTCCTGGGACACCAACCCAAGCCAGACTGGGGCCAAAGACCTTGCCCCGGCTCCCAGAGGAACGGGCTGGCCTGGCCTCTGCCCGCAACCAGGCTCCAGTTCTATGGTACACACCTTCCCGGTCCCTCCCGCTGCAGCTGACACCGCGCCACCCTGCCCCCAGCAGGGCCGTTACCGGGGCCTGGAAGTTCTGCTTTTAGCGAGCGCTGCAGGACCCAGCCCCCCGCCTGGCCCGGCGGTTTCTTTCTCAACCCCGGCCAGCCCTGCCAGCGCCCAACCACAAGCCAGGGTGCAACGGTCCCTGCCCGGGCAACGGCCCGGAGCACCCCCCACCTGCGTCAAGGCCGTGGCCCGGTGCTTCGTGTCGGGGAGAATCGGGGGCTCGTCTCCCACTTGCAAGTCAAAGTAGACGACTTTGTGCGAGAAGGTGGAGAACTCGTTGCTGAAGCAGAAGGTGTAGACGCCGGCGGCCTCGGCGCGGTGGGAAAAGCTGCCGTACTGCTTCTTGGCTTCTTCGTACAGCGTCTTGCCGCTGGGATCCTCCACGAGGCAGTCCACGTCATAGTGGCCCCCCGCAATCACCTAGTGAAACAGGGGGAATTAACCCCCCGCCCAGCCGACCCCCCGCCCACCCCGGCCGGGGAATTAACCCCGCCCAGCCGACCCCGCCCACCCCGGCCGGGAATTAACCCCGCCCAGCCGACCCCTGCCCACCCCGGCCGGGAATTAACCCCGCCCAGCCGACCCCCGCCCACCCCGGCTGGGGAATTAACCCCGCCCAGCCGTCCCCCTGCCCACCCCACCCGGGGAATTAACCCCCCACCCACTCCGCCCTCCATATGCCCAGTGCCACTTGGCGGGGCCATGGTGCTGCGTGGCGTGGGGCTCTGGCGCTGGAGGGGGCCACGTGTGTGGTGGCAGGACGCCCACAGCCTAGGAAGCACTGTGATCTGCGGCCCCGGGGCGCTGCTCTCCGCCCCGCTGGCCTTTGGGCTGAGTCCCAGGCCCTGCGGGGGGCTCACCGGGGTTTGGGGTCTGTGCCCTGCCCTGGTCCCCAGACAGAGCTGCTCAGAGCCCGGGGCCCAGCACGGAAGGGCTGGGGGACCGAGCGCCCCGCCAGTGAGCGCCGGCCCGCCAGCCCCAGCGCAGGGGGCAATGGAAGCCGGGCAGGCGGCGGGGGCAGAGCTGGAGCTGAGCCGCTCTCCCTGGTGCTGTCAGCTGCTGCCCAGCCTCAGCCGGGGCCTCTGGGCGCAGCCGGGCGGCGATGCCTGGTCCGGGGAGAACCTGCTGCCCCCGATAACCCCCCGCCGAGCCGAGCCGAGCCAGGCTAACCCCCGCCCCGCCTCCCAGTCCAGGCCGGGATAACTCATGGCCCCGACTCCTGAGCTGAGCGGGCCGGGCCGGGCCAGGCTAACCCCACCCCCCAGAGCCGAGCCGGGCTGTCCCGGGCCGGCCGGTACCTGGTAGTCCAGCGAGAGCCGGAGGCCGCGCTGCAGCGGCTGGTGGAAGCACTGGCGGGCGCTGTCGGGCAGCTCGAAGGTGAGCTCGGCGCCGCCGGCCCGGCCCGCCAGCAGCAGGCAGAGCAGCCAGCACAGCGCCCGGCCGCGCAGCGCGCCCATCCCCGGCCACACGTGGCAGCGCCGCCCCGCGCAGCCTGCTCCCCCGGGCGGGGAAGGGCGGGGCCGGCGGCGGGGGCAGGAGCTGGCGAGGGCGGAGGTCCCGGCAGGGGCAGGCGGGGGCTCCCGGCGGGGGAGGGCTGGCGAGGGGGGGCGGTGCTGGCTGGGCGCGTCCCGGAAAGTCTCTTTCCCTCTCTGATACTCGGAATCCCAGGGACTCGCTGCCTGGCTGAAAACTGCGCCCCTTGCTCCTGGCCTCTGGGCTGGGGCTCTGCGAGCCGGGCAGTGGTACCTGGCTTGAGCGGAGGTGGGGGGATGGGTTATACCCTCTCCCCTGTGTGAGGGGGGGCTGGGGGCACAGGGAGCACTGAGGTGTCCGAGGGGAGGTGGGGGGATGGGTTAGAACCTCTCCCCTGCGTAAGGTGGGGCTGGGGGGGCACAGGAGCGCTGGGGTGTCTGAGGGAGGTGGGGATGGGTTATAACCTCTCCCCTGCGTAAGGTGGGGCTGGGGGCACAGGGAGCGCTGGGGTGTCTGAGGGGAGGTGGGGGATGGGTTATAACCTCTCCCCTGCGTAAGGTGGGGCTGGGGGGGCACAGGGAGCGCTGGGGTGTGTGAGGGGAGGTGGGGGATGGGTTATAACCTCTCCCTGTGTGAGGGGGCTGGGGGCACAGGGAGCACTGGGGTGTCTGAGGGAGGTGGGGAATGGGTTATAACCTCTCCCTGTGTGAGGTGGGGCTGGGGGCACAGGGAGCACTGGGGTGTCCGAGGAGGTGGGGATGGGTTAGAACCTCTCCCCTGCGTAAGGTGGGGCTGGGGGCACAGGGAGCGCTGGGGTGTGTGAGGGGAGGTGGGGATGGGTTATAACCTCTCCCTGTGTAAGGGGGCTGGGTGGGGCACAGGGAGCACTGGGGTGTGTGAGGGAGGTGGGGATGGGTTATACCCTCTCCTGTGTAAGGGGGCTGGGTGGGGCACAGGAGCACTGGGGTGTGTGAGGGAGGTGGGGATGGGTTATAACCTCTCCCTGTGTAAGGGGGCTGGGGGCACAGGGAGCACTGGGGTGTCTGAGGGGAGGTGGGGGATGGGTTATAACCTCTCCCCTGTGTGAGGTGGGGCTGGGGGGGCACACGGAGCACTGGGGTGTCTGAGGGATTTGCTTGTGAGTTTTCCTGCTGGCCGGGGTGGTAGCTGAGGTGGTCTGGGTGGCTGGTTTGGGGCTGTACAGGGAGCGACCCCAAGCTGGGGCTGTAGGTAGCCTTGGTTCTGAGGACTGTGCCCTGATTTGACCCTCGGTGAGATTACGCAGGTGCTCTCCTGAGCCCTAGTTGGTGGAGCACCATGGAGCCTGCCCTCGGCCAGGGCTCCTAGCAGCTCCTGGGTATGAAGAACCAGGCCAGACTCCTCTTCCGGCCACAGGCTTTGAGGTGCGGTGCGAGGGGTTCTGTGTTTGAGCCACCCCTTAGTGCACCGGGGGGCTCCTGAAGAGTGTGGAGTTTGCACTGGGGAGCGCTGGGAAGCCGAGCCCTTGCACCAGGCTTTGTACGCCTGGGCCAAAGCGCCTGGCCCTAGTGAGGGGTTTTCATCTGCATTGAGAATGCAACAGGCCCTGGGGAGAGGGCCAGTGGGTTCCCAGCATTGCCCTGCTCAGCAGCTGCTGCTCGCCGGCCACCCAGCTCTGCGGCAGCGCAGGAGTAAGGGAGGCAACCATGACACCCCTAAAATAACCTTGTGACCCCCCTGCAACTGTCTTCGGGGGCAGGGCCCCCACTTTGAGAAAGGCTGCTGGTCTCCCCAGTCAGGTCTGACACGCGTGGGGTGCAAGCAAAGCAGAGAGCAGAGCTGACAGTCGCTGGCGTGGTTTTCCAGGCCGTGAATGTGCGAGGGCCCCGTCGGCGTCACTTCTGAGCTCTGTCTCTTCAGGCCCCTTCCTCAGGGGCGCAGCTGAGCCTTTTCCGCCCAGCTCGGCGAGCCGGCGTGTGGGGCTGCAGCTGGGCAGAGCAGACGCTCCCTCTGCCCGAGAAGACCGCGGAACCGTCCAGAGGCAAAGGCCCCGGCCGGGTGTATTGCCAACAAAGCACAGTCCTACTCCTGGGGTCTGTGTCTGGGTGACACAGCGCGTGTGTGCCCATGACAACGGGCTTGGCTCAGCGAGGGGGGACTTTCCACTCCCACTCTAGGCAGCACATGGACCCCCGTCTGCGAGCCCTCCGCTGGGCTAGTTCCCACCCTGCACTTCGCACCCGCACGTTCCAGCAGCACCTACAGTCGTAGGATTCAAGGAGACGTTTCTCCGGACGCCCAACCTAAACCGCCCTGGCTGCTTGTCCTGTGCTCAGAGGCCAAGGGGAACAATTGCCCCCTTCTCCCTGGGGCGCCCTTTTAGATGCCTGAAAACCGCTGTCACGCCCCCTCTCAGTCTGCTCTGGATAACATCTGTACCCGTCACCCTGACGTAGCGCGGCGGGGTCAGCGTGTCTGTAACGGGCTGTGCGCGGGTCTCTTACCCTGGCAAACGTCAGTGCCCCGTGGGGATGAGCCGGGAGCCTCTTGGTTCAAATCGCGCAGGGATGTCGGAGGCAAGCGGTGCTGCTGGTTTAACAGCCTGCTGGGCGGGGGGGCCATTTCAAATGGGGGGGGTGACCTGTGCATGCCATGATGGGGGGAGGGGCAGATGAGGGCAGCAGCGGCAGCAGAGTTATTGAGCATGCTCAGTATAAGCCAAGCAGCAAATGGGGCAGGTGAATCGATTCCATCGCCCCCCCCCCATCTCCCCTCCCCACATCACCTCTTTCTAGGGCTACTAAGGGACTGGAAAACTCTAGCCTTTTTTGGGGGGGGGGGCAGATAACTGAGCAGGTAGCCGACAGGAGCCCTCTATCTAATACCCATGTACAAGAAAATTAAATCCCTATTGGACCCAGTCAGCTCCAACACGGCCATGTCCTGGCATCGTGCGGCAAGTCACCAGGGACCCTGGCGAGTCTTCCAATGTCAGCGTCGATTCTCCCTGCGTTACGGGGAGAGAGACGGGCAGGACTCCTGGGCTCTGGCCCTGCTCTGGGAGGGGAGTGGGGTCTAGTGGTAACAGCAAGGGGCAGGTACATTTGGGCTCTACATATGATCAGACCAAAGGCCCACCCAGCCCAGGGTCCTGTCGGCCCAGCGGCCAGTGCCAGGCGCCCAGAGGGAGGGAACACAACCAGGAATCCTCACGTGACCCCTCCCGTCGCCCACCTCCAGACACACAGAGGCCAGGATGCCATTCCTACCCAGCCTGGCTAGTAGCCATTGATGGGCCCGTCCTCCCCGGGGTGACCGTCTGTCCTGGTTTTAACCGGACAGCCCCGGGCCAGCCCCACTTTTTTTAAAAGCCGGGTGAATTGTCCCGTATTTTCAGCTCCGGTGCCCCCCCGCTGGTCAGTCGGTGTCAGGGAAGCCACAGCAGGCAGCCCGTCTCTGAGCTCTGCCTGAGAGCACCACCTGCCACGCACAGGAGGCTGCTGCTGGGCCCCCTGGAACCGCAAAGGCCAAATAAACTCGCCTGGCTCGTGGGGCGCGGCTGCCGCTCAGCTGTGGGAGGGCTGGGGGCCTTGTGTTCCCGTCCCCTCTCAGGAGGCGGTTTGCCAGCGATCGTTACACGGCCAGTGGGACCCTCCTCCGCTTTCCCCCGTGGGCCCAGGCCAGCCCGGCTGCTGGCTCCAGAGAGGCAGCTCTGGGCCGGTGTGTGTCGGCGGGGGTATGAGCCCCGCCCTGGGGTGGGGGCTGGCCCTGTGGCTCACCTTGGGCGGTGCGAGGGCTTACCCAGTGTCACGTGATTAGATTTTAAAGATCACTGCTGCGCCCGCGGGGGGGGGAGTTTGCCCCGAAGTCTATACCAAGGGGACATGGGAGGTGTCCCGTGAACGTGTCTGCTCTGCTGGTTCTGTAGGTGCTGGTCATGTACCTGTGTGAGATCTGGGTGTGGCGTTAGAAACGCGGACTCTGTGCTTCTGCTGGAAGGGTCTCTGTCTGGCAGGGCAATGGGCAAAGACTGTGACTGGGCTAAGTAGCGAGGCTCCCGGGACAATGGCTCTCTAGGTGCCAATACACACCTGAGCAATGTGTCTGGAGACCTGGCTACCTGCCAACCAGCCAGGGCAGAATGGCTGCCAGCATGTGGACCAGAGAGAGGTCACTCGGCCACGTGACCTGCTCCGGCCAGAAAGATGCCAGGGGAGGTATACAAGTGCCATGTGGCACCCTCCATCTGGTCTTCAGCTCAGCTCCTGATCCCAGATGCAGCCTTGCAGGGAACAACGAGCCGGAAAGAACCGTGGATCCATCCGGACATAGGATGTAACCAGAGACTTTTAAGCCAGCAGTTATAACATCTCTGCTAGAGCCTGCATCGAGAACTGGGAGATTCGGTGCATGTCATGTATTCTCCTTAACAACCTCACTCTCAGGCTTTTCTTTCTTTCAGTAATAAACCTTTAGATGGTAGATTCTAAAGGATCGGCTCAGCGTGATTTGTGGGTGAGATCCAGAGTGTAAACTGACCTGGGACCTGTGGCTGGTTTCTGGGGAAGAACCCGTTTGGAGTGGGTGAGATTGGGTCCTATAACCCCTCACCTGTGTTAGGCCCGGGGCTGTTAGGGGCACAGGAAGAGCTGGGGTGTCTGAGGGGTTTTGCTCGTGAGGCTTCTGGCTGGCCAGGCAGGCAGCTGGAGCGCTCGGTGGGACTGGTTTGTGGCCTGTTTGAAGGTCTCCAGTCTGGGGCTGTAAGGAGTCCTGAGTTTGAGCAATTCGCCCTGAGCAGGTGCCCTCAGCTGTGCCCAGACCCGGCTCAGCCCGTCACAGCCAGTCAGTGGCCGGGCGGTGGGAAGGCTTCAGGGAAAGGGCCCTCGCTGACCCCCCATGCTGACAAGCAGACAGCAGCAGGGCAGGGCAGGTTCTGCAAGCTGCTAAGAGCCCCACCTCGCTACCCCTGACCCCTCCTAGGCTGGGGCATGTGGGACTCTATGGAAGGGCACCCCTTCAGCCTGGCTGGTGGGGTCGCTCTGTGGGTTGTCAGTGGTCAGACAGCAGCCTGAGAACGGTGAAGAAACCTGAGGTTGTAACCGGTGTCCCCCCCCCAGGGGCATAGCCAGCACCTCGGCCCAGAATGCATCTCCCTGTCGGAGCTGGGGGCTCTGCGCCAAGCAGGGCCGGGCTGAGGGGCTGCAGGTTCTAATCCTGGCTCTGACACCGGCTCAGCAGCTGGTCTTGGTCAGGTCGCTTCACCTCCGTTCCCCCCACCTCGCAGGCCTCTACCAGGCCGAATGAGCCAGGCGCTCACACAATAGCGAGCAACTCGCTTGTAGAGCAGCGTCTGGCGGCAGGCAGGGCTGTGCCCAGGCCCCTGCGCGCTTGTCGGGCGTTGGGTTTCCTGCTGCAGCACCCGTCTGACCCGCCAGCATGGAGTTCACTGGGCCCCCACGCTCAGACCATGGCGATGCAGGTGATGGTCACAGTCCCAGCAGCTTTCGCAAGGTGCCCCAGCAAAGGGAGGAGGAATCATCCTGCGTGTTTCAAAGGCAAAACTGCAGCCCCGAGGGTGAGACCCCTCCATATCTCTCTGGGTAATGGAAGGGTCGAGCAGGCTCCAGGCTTTGCCCTTTGGTGCGATGTGCCCCGGTGCCTCCAGCGTTCACACGGGGCATCGCAGCTCCTGCCACGGGTCATGGACACGGGCTGTGGACCTGATGTCTTAGCTCAAAGCCACGTTACGCATCAGAGCCAGAGCCTCTCGGGGCCGCTGGGTGGGCGTGAAGCTGGAGGCTTGACACACAACTCTGAGATTGTATGTTGGCAGGAGGTGCGAGGCCTGCCTGCGCGATGTGGACGTGCGTGATACGGACGTGCAAGGCCTGCCTGCGTGATGCGGACGTGCGAGGCCTGCCTGCACGATGCGGACGTGTGTGATGTGGACGTGCGAGGCCTGCCTGCGCGATGTGGATGTGCGTGATACGGACGTGCAAGGCCTGCCTGCGTGATGCGGACGTGCGAGTCCTGCCTGCGCGATGCGGATGTGTGTGATGCGGACGTGTGAGGCCTGCCTGCGCGATGCGGATGTGTGTGATGCGGACGTGCGAGGCCTGCCTGCGCGATGTGGATGTGCGTGATGTGGACGTGCAAGGCCTGCCTGCACGATGCGGACGTGTGTGATGCAGATGTGCGAGGCCTGCCTGCGCGATGCGGACGTGCGCGATGCGGACGTGCGCGATGCGGACGTGCGTGATGCGGACGTGCGAGGCCTGCCTGCGCGATGCGGACATGCGTAATGCGGATGTGCGAGGCCTGCCTGCGTGATGCGGATGTGCGTGATGTGGACGTGTGTGATGCGGACGTGTGAGGCCTGCCTGCGTGATGCGGACGTGCGAGGCTTGCTTGTGCGATGTCAATGTGTGTGATGTGGACATACGAGGCCTGCCTGTGCGATGTGGACGTGCGTGATGCGGACGTGCGAGGCCTGCCTGCATGATGTGGATGTGTGTGATGCGGACGTGCAAGGCTTGCCTGCGCGATGTCAATGCGCGTGATGCGGACGTGCGAGGCCTGCCTGCGCAATGTAGACGTGCGTGATGCGGACGTGCGAGGCCTGCCTGCACAATGTGGATGTGCGTGATGCGGACGTGCGAGGCCTGCCTGCGCGATGTCAATGTGCGTGATGCGGACGTGCGAGGCCTGCCTGCGCGATGTGGATGTGCGTGATGCGGACGTGCAAGGCTTGCCTGCGCGATGTCAATGCGCGTGATGCGGACGTGCGAGGCCTGCCTGCGCAATGTGGACGCGCGTGATGCGGACGTGCGAGGCCTGCCTGCGCGATGTGGATGTGCGTGATGCGGACGTGCGAAGCCTGCCTGCGCGATGTGGCTGTTTCTGGTCACTGGTCTGTGGACTACTCGGCTCGTTGTCCCTGACGGTGTCTTGTGCTTTTCGGACGTGTCCAGAGGATGCCCCAAGGCGTCCCGGTGACGGCCGTTCCCCGGGGGGCTCGCACCGGCCGGGATGCAATGCCCCGCTGAGGGGTGGAGGCAGCCCCCGTCACACGGTGCATCCGGTCTGTGCGGCTGGCGGAGCCTTGGCCGCTGAGGCCCACGCGGGTGCACGGGAAAGGCCCAGTGGCGAACGCCCGTGAGGGCTGGCCGGGCAGCGAAGCGTGGCGCAGCGGCAGGGCGCTCCGAGGCACTACCGTGCGGTCAGCATGGAGCAGAGGTGCTTTCCCAGCTAGAGCTGCGGGGGATTTTGTGTTTCCAGCCTGCCGCCCTCCGGTCCCATTGCTGCACCCAAGCCGCATGCCGCGAATTCTTTGCATAGAAGAGAAGCGAAGCCTGTGGGTTGAATCCCCAGTGCCGGGAGATTTCGGCTTTCACGCCCTAAGGGAACGAAGGGCTTGAGCTGGCATCCATCTGTTTTGCCGTTCACACGCTTGCTCGCATTCCCAGCCCAGCCATTTCCGTGCCCCGGGGAGGGGCGGCAAAGTGGCCCAGCCTTTCCGGCAGTTCGCCGGCTCCTGCTGCTGCTGACGCCCTCTGGGGACCAGAGGCGCGGTGAGAGACCCTGCAACTGTCCCCAACACCCCGCCGGGTCCTGTCCTGGGTGTGGACGGGCGCCCGCCACCTGCCCCTAGGGCTGAGGGCCATGTAGAGCAGGCGGTTGGCACACACTGCCACCTGGTGGCCCAGCAGGGTAGTGCAGTTCAGCCCTCTGGCCGGGCGCTCTGGGCCCGCACGCAAGTGAGAAGCAAAAATCCCCAAACAGCCCCTCACGGTCGTGGCCCCGATGGAGGAGACAGACGCTCCCCACAGTCCCCTCACACAGCACAGCCTGCAGGGCCCAGGCTAGGAGATTTTGAGTGCTCCAGCCCCATGGTGGGGCGGGCGGCAGGAGGAGGGGGGCCTGGAGCACCAGCACGGACTCTCCAATGCTGGGGGGGCCCCTGAGCCTTGGGGCCAGATCCAGGCAAGCTGGGGGCTGCATCCAGCCCCCGGGCCTGAGGTTCCCCACAGTGGTGTGGTGGGGGGGCAGTGGCCCCCGGGCGCCAGGCTAGGGGGGCACCAATGTAGTCCCCCTCTGTTTCCCCTTTCATCCCTCGGCTCACGGGCTCCTCTCTGCCCCAGCCTGACCCTCCTCCATCTCCACTGGCGGGTTAGTGCCTGTGGGGGCTGTGATGGACCGGGCCAGGTCTGGGCACAGCTGAGGGCATCCGCTCAGGGCGAATCGCTCAAATTTGGGGCTCTCTCTATCCCCCAGACTGGAGACCTTTCCAACCAGGCCACAAACCAGTCCCACAGAGCGCTCAGCTGCCTGCCTGAAGCCTCACGAGCAAAACCCCTCCGACACCCCAGCGATATCCATGCCCCAGATGGCCCCGGGCCTCATACACAGGTGGGGGGTCTTAGCACCCAACCCCACCTATCCTGAATGAGTTCTGTCCGGTTCCAAGAAACCAGCCACAGATCTCCGGTCAATTTACCCTCCGGATCTTACCCACAAATCACGCTGAGCCAATCCTTTAGCATCTAAGAACATAAGAACATAAGAACGGCCGTACCGGGGTCAGACCAAAGGTCCATCTAGCCCAGTATCCTGTCTGCTGACAGTGGCCAGCACCAGGTGCCCCAGAGGGGGTGGACCGAAGACAGTGATCAAGCGATTTGTCTCCTGCCATCCCTCTCCAGCCTCTGTCAAACAGAGGCCAAGGACACCATTTTATCTCCTGGCTAATAGCCTTTTATGGACCTAACCTCCATGAAATTATCTAGCTTCTCTTTAAACTCTGTTATAGTCCTAGCCTTCACAGCCTCCTCTGGCAAGGAGTTCCACAGGCTGACTACACGCTGTGTGAAGAAGAACTTTCTTTTATTAGTTTTAAACCTGCTACCCATTAATTTCATTTGGTGTCCTCTAGTTCTTCTATTTAGGGAACTAATAAATAACTTTTCTTTATCCGCCCTCTCCACACCACTCATGATTTTATAGACCTCTGTCATATCCCCCCTCAGTCTCCTCTTTTCTAAACTGAAAAGTCCCAGTCGCTGTAACCTCTCCTCATATGGGACCCGTTCCAAACCCCTAATCATTTTAGTTGCCCTTTTCTGAACCCTTTCCAAGGCCAAAATATCTTTTTTTGATACCTTTACCATCTAAAGGTTTATTACCACAAGAAAGAAAAGCCTGAGAGTGAGGTTGTTAAAGTACCATACATTATGTGCATCGAATCTCCCAGTTCTCGATGCAGGCTCTAGCAGAGATGTTACAGCTGCTGGCTTAAAAGTCCTTGGTGTACATCCTATGTCAGGATGAGTCCACAGTTCTTCCCGGCTCGTGAATCCCTGCGAGGCTGCATCTGGGGTCAGGAGCAGATCTGAAGACCAAGATGGAGTCGGCCACATGGCCTATTTATCCCTCCTTCCTGGTCTCTCCTTGGCTGCAGCAGGTCACCTGGCCCGTGGCCTGTCCCTGTGTCCCCTGCTGGTAGCCCCTAGGTATCAGTCCCCATTCTTGAGGGGTGTCCTTGGCCTATAGAGGGCTATTGGTCCATAGAGCCCTGCTCATTAGCATGTCCATAGGCCGGGCTCTGCCCATTGCTCAACCACACCCAGAGAAACATTCAGAACCCACACAAAGCACACGCTTATAACGTCACACCCCGACATTCTACAGTCACATGAATCGCATCTATGGAATCAGAAGAAAGTGAGCTTCTATTCAACACCTCGCATGGCCCCTTTGTACCGACTTTTGGGGCGAACGCCCCCCGTGGGTGCAGCAGTGACCCGGCTGCTCCCCTCACAATCCAGTAACGTGACAGGGGCCCGGCCCCAAACTGGAGGGGGTGGGGGAAGACGTGGTACAAGCTCCCCCGTCCTCCCAGGAGCGGGCTCAGCTGAGTGCCAGGTTCAGCGTGCGGTGGTGGCAGGAGGGAGGGTGCAAATTTTGCCTTTGCCCCTGGGCGCGTCAGCCCCTCGCTCCACCTCTGGTTCCCTGCCCCTGCTCTAGGCGTTGCCTACTGCCTCATTAAGGACGGGCTCAGGGGGCACACCCGGAGCGTGGTTAGTAGTGGCACGAGAGGTGGAGCACAAGGACCTGCGCCCGCAGGTGCCCACTAGTAGGGCCAGAGCTCATGGTGCCCACTGCAGGCACTGCCCCAGCAACGTGGCCAAGAGCGGGCTAGGAGTGGCGCTTTCCCTGCAGGTGGGCGGCCATGGGGCCGGCTGGAGCCGGGCTGTACTCGCGGCGTGGCACTTCGCGTGGACAGATTCGCACGCGTGGACAGACTCACACGCGCGGACAGACTCGCACGCGTGGACAGACTCGCACGCGTGGACAGACTCGCACGCGCGCAGGACGACTGGTTCCGCTCGAGAGCGGGCATGTGAGACGTGGCACGGGATCGCAGGCTTCTTCTGCAGCACCTGCCTCCGAGCACCCCGGAGCGCTGCGCCCAGGCTGAAAACCCCCATTACCAATGAAATCAGCCCCCAGGGATCTCCCCAGGGCTGCCAAGGCTGCTGCGTGACTTCCCCAGCTGTATTCCGGGGGGTCGGGCCAGGGTCTCCTCGCGTGGACTCGCCCTGGGAGCGTGCGAGGGAGGTGGTCTGGCGTGCGCAGCAGGGTCTGTCTGTCCGCTGCAGAGACCGTCTCAGAGCTCGGGAACAGGTTTTCTCAGCCCTGAACTCGCTGGGATACAGGCACGAGGAAAGGGGGCAGCAAACCTGCCAGGCCAGGGGCAATTCCGCTGGCCTTTCCTGTCTGCGGAGGGCAGCACGGCGGGGCGGGACAGGTCCCCGGCGCTGTGGGAGAGCCCGTGGGGGAGGCCCAGGCTGGGCCGCAGGCGGAGGAGGTGCAGGGTGAGGCCAGGCGTGGGGATGGCAGCTAAGCCTGCCGAGAGCAGGCACTAACGGGCGGAGGCGCAGTGGGGCACAGAGTGCCCATGTGGGGAGGGGCTTTCTCTCTGCGATCCATGGCCTCCTCGGGCGAGCCAGTGTCCCCCCGCAACACAGCCACCCCCTCGCAAGATCTCGGTTCCTCAGTTTGCCTGGCTCTAGGCTTAGCCATAGCTCACGTGCGTGGCCGGGGGGTGAAGGTACGGCTGGTGGAGGCAAGGCCTCAGCCCCGCCTCCAGCCCCGCCCCTTCTGCCCAGGCCCCGCCCCATGAGACCCAAGGCCCGCTCCCCCACCCAGAGCACCCGGAGGAGCTGGGGTGGTGCACAGCTCCTGGCCCCGGAGCATGGGAGGGCAGCCATGCTCCGCCCCCAGCATGCCTATGGCAGGCATTTGGGGCAGAGCCAGGTGGGCAGTTTGGGAAGGCAACGCCTCGCCTTGCCTTGTGTATCCGCTGCCCCGGCTCACAGGGCTGGTCACCGGCGCTGCTGCGCACGACCCCCAGCGCCAAGAGGCGGAGCTTTGGGTTGGGTCGCTCTCCAGGCTGCCGAGGAGACGGCAGGTTCTTTAGAAATAAAATCTGAGATTCCGACTCCTCCTGCCCAGCGGAGCCCTCCTGCGGGTGCCTGGCCCGGGTCTGCGCTTGTGCGACCCTCGCCCACCTCAGGGCCCTCCTGCAGCGTAATACCCCCAAGGATGGGAGGGCCAGGCCGTCGGTCCATGGCAAACCTCCCTGTGGCTGCCACCACTGCACACACGCCCGGCCGGCTCCGTGGCAGTGCCCAGCTCAGCTGGGGTGAGGCGCCCTTGGCAAACGCGGTTGGCGGCGCGGGACGGGACGGGCTTTCCAGTGCCCAGCCGAGCAGCTGGGCCACGACCCACGTGGGCGACCCAACGGCCAGGATCGGACGCCGTGGTTCCGAGAGGGGTCGCTGCCGAGCAGCCCTCCCATCCTCCTGGGAGCCCGGCAGCTTGCAGCCTCCGTCCCTTCGCAAGGCGCCCGGGTCCCGGGAAGGGCTGGCCGAGCGCTTGGCCGGCAGTCAGCCGGTGCAGCGACCTTCCCGCCAGAACCCGCCGGGACGCACCTTCCAAAGCCACCGGCTCCCCGCAGCCACGAGCTTGGCCCCCTCGCGCCGTCTCCCTAGGGGCAAGCCACAATCCAGGCCAGCCCGGCCCTGAGCCTTCCCAGAGGGGGAACCCGCCCGACGAGTGCGGCTGGAGCTGGGCCCCAAGCCAGCAAAGCCCTCCTGACCACGCGCCCCGTTAGGCTAATTAGTCTGGTTAACAAAGCTAAGAATGTCCGAGTGCGGAGGCGGGGCCTTCCTGCGCTAGGGCTGCTGGGAGCTCGCGCGCCTCCCTCCCGGGGCCCCTCCTCTGCCCCGTGCCGGACGCCCTTCCGGGGGCGTGTGAGCGCCTGGCCTGGCCGGTCTGTCTGGGCGCCGGGATAGCACAGGCAGCGGCTCGGGCCAGCCCCTGAAGACGTACCTGCCTGGGCCCCGGGCCCTGGCCGGCTCCACCGCGCACCCCGAATGAGCCCGAGTGCCCGCGGCGTGTCGGGCGTGGCCTTCCCCTCCAGGCCGTTCGGGGAGGCTGTGCACAGCTGGCTCTGCCGCGGCCCTCGGGGCACCTGTACCCCCCTGTGACAGACCGGGCCGGTCTGGACACCGCTGAGGGTGTCCGCTCAGGGCGAATTGCTCAAATCCGGTGCTCCTTACAGCCCCCAGACTGGAGACCTTCCCAAACAGGCCACACACCAGTCCCACAGAGCGCTTCAGCTGCCTGCCTGAAGCCTCACGAGCAAAACCCCTCCGACACCCCAGCCATATCCGCAAATCACGCTGAGCCAATCCTTTAGCATCTACCATCTAAAGGTTTATTACCACAAGAAAGAAAAGCCTGAGAGTGAGGTTGTTAAAGTATCATACATTACATGCATCGAATCTCCCAGTTCTCAATGCAGGCTCCAGCAGAGATGTTACAGCTGCTGGCTTAAGAGTCCTTGTTGCACATCCTAGAATCAGGATGGGTCCACGGTTCTTTCCGGCTCGTTGTTCCCTGCAAGGCTGGATCTGGGATCAGGAGCTAAACTGAAGACAAGATGGAGGGGCCACATGGCACTTATAGACCTCCCCTGGCATCTTCCTGGCTGCAGCAGGTCACCTGGCCAGTGGCCTATCCCTGTGTCCCATGCTGGTAGCCCTTAGGTATCAGTCACATGCCTGAGATGTGTATTGGCACCTAGAGATTCATTGTCTCCTCGCTAATTAGCATAGCCATAGGCTGAGCTTTCCTTGCCCTTTGCTCAGCCACAGACAGAGACTTTTCCAGGCTCCACACAGAGTCCGTGTTTCTAACTCCACACACAGATACGACACCGTTACATGACTAGCACCTACAGACCCAGTAGAACAGACGCTTTCATGGGACACCTCACATGGCCCCTTTGTATGCACTTTGGGGCAAACACCCCCCCCCCCCATGGGTGCAGCAGTGACCTGGCTGCTCCCCTTAAAATCCGGTAACGTGATGCTCCCCTGGCTGGCGAGGCCTTGGAGCTGCAAGGAGGCTCAGGGACAGAGCAGACAAGCGCTGCGGGAGCCAGCCCCAGGCCTTGGGCCTCTCCCGGCAGGCGGGCGGCACCCGCAGGAGCACGTAGGGCTGGTTATGGAACTGGCCGGGTGCAGCCGGCCAGCTGTGCGTTTCCCGGGCCGCCTTCAGCACTAGCCTGGCCTTAATATCTCTGCGGCCTGAAATTTCCTGGCCCTGCTTTGATGTCCTCATGAAATATCCGGCTCCTGCTTGGGTGGGGGGGTGGAATTTCCTAGCGGTGGATTTAATCGCCAGGCTCCGTGTTCCAGCGCGCGGGGCTGGCTCCGGCTCAGCAAATGGCTTTCCTTTGGCTCCGAAACGCAGCCATCCGTACCGGCCAGACTGGGCCCCGCGTCCCCTGGGGGCACAGGAATGGCCAGCGGGGCTGGGAATTCAGCTGTGTCATCAGGTTTGCAGCTGGAAGTAAGCCTCCCTTTCATGCCTAATCTCGCGGGCCGGGCTGGGTGCGTCTGCAGTGCCAGGTCCCCGGAGGCCTGTTTAGACAGGGATCAAACGCGCCCCTGCCCCGCTCCTGAACTCCGCATGCCATGCCCGGCCCTGGGCGCGCACAGCTCCAACCCGCCCCCACGGAGAGCCGCAAGGGGGCACGGTGCTGTCCCAAAGCGGGGGGGGAGCTGCCGGCTCTCAGTACCCTGCTGGGCCTGAGGCTAATCTCGACGGGACTCCTCGCCGGTGCCTGTCAGCTGCACCAAGCGTGTCGTGTGCTCTCCAGCCGAGGAGAGGGCTCAGGGCTCGGGCAGTGCCGGGGCTTTCCTTGGCGAGTCTCCCTGTTGCTGTGCGCCCGCAGGCCAAAGGCACGGAGCAGCGGGGAGCCAGGCTTGTGACGATCCTTAGCTCTCGGGCCCCCCTGCGCGCTCTGCCTTCGCCCAGACTACCAGTCCCGTTGTGTCCCCGGCATGGAGCCGCCAGGCCCCTTCCGTGTGTCTAGTGCCTGGCCGGGGCATTGCCCACCCATGCCAGGCTGCTCACGCAGCGAGGGTCGTCCCGCGGGGGCCAGGCTGGCAGCCTGGGCCACGAGGCTGGGTGGGTCTGTGGTGGACTCCCACTTGTCACTGGGGAACACGCATTTCACGGTCGGACGCGGCCCGCCACGCACCCAGGCTCGCCCTCTGCGCTCAGGGCCCAGCGCCCGCAGACCCCTCAGGAGTTGCGGTGCCGTGGGAGCCCGGCTCTCGACCACAGGCCACTCCCGAAACGGGGGGCGGGGGCTGGCAGGGCCCCGTGCAGGGCGGCTCCCGCCGGTAACGCACCTGGCCGGGGCTGGAGGCAGCTTGCAGGGGTGCGCCCACTTCCTGGGACCCGCGAGACTTTTCTGGCCACAGGGGGCGTGTGGGTGGCAGGCGGGCGCTTGCAACAGTCCGATTTCCATTTCGGCCACAGGCCGGCCTGCCCCGCCCCGCAGCCCGGCCCGGCCCCGACGGAGCGAAGACACCGCTGGGCAGCAGGGATAGCCGGGTGCTAGAGAAACAAGCCAGACTCGCAAAGGGACCAGCAGTCTGGGGGCTCAGAGGGGCCAGTCCTGGGCAGCGCATGCAAGGGAACAGGCTGGCCGCAGACACGGACGCGTCCCCACCGCCCTGACCCCGCCGGTTCCCATGCGGTTCGGGAACACGTGTCCTTGCAATCCTTGGCGCCAGCAGGTCGCACGCCAGCCCCGCCAGAGCCTTCCTGGGTGGCAGGGCCCTGGAGTCTGGCGCTTCTGCCGTCCAGTCGGGCTGCAGCAAGCTCAGGGCTGCAGCGGCTCTCTGGCGGAGCCCAGCTCCACGCCTCCCGCCCTGCTGGAGAGTGACACGCAAGTGAGAGGGACTGGGGCTCGTGGGCCCAGCTCCCTTGCTCCCCCCAGGCTAGCTCTGGAGCGTCCCCCTGGAATGCGGGCCACGCCACGGCGAGCAGGAGGGACGCTGCTTGCTAGCAAGGGGCCGCGTTTTCCAGCCCCCCGCTGGCGCCGGGCCGAGGCCTGTCCGCACCCCGGTGGGCTCCACAGCCTGCGCACTGGGACCCACTCGCCCGGAGCGGCCAAGGCTCTGTGTCACAAGGCCCGACAGCGCCCGGCGTCCCAGGGGCCGCGCTCCGCTCCAGCAGCGCCAGGCCTGAGGACGTCCAAGCTCTGGGGCCGGCATGCGTCAGTGGGGCTCCCCATACCTGGGAGGCTGGCAAGCTGCAGTCTGTGGGCCCCAGTGCAAAGGACATTCTCGGCGGCGAGTCGACCCCCGAGTGTGGGGCGAGCCTCGGGGCCCCGCTGGCTGGCTGCCAGTGCGGGCTGGAGCAATTGAAAGGACTCGTGCCCCGCAGTCGGCTCTCTCCCAGGAGCGGCGCTAACCGGTCAGGCTGCCCGGGGCCGGCAGGCCGAGTCCGGCAGGGCACCCTGCTGCCCCTCGGTATTACCCAGCTTGGTATTGTGCCGCGAGCTGGGCAGGGGAGGCACAGGGCGGCTGGCAGCGGTTCCTGTGCTGAGGGGGGTCTGGAGAGGTGCCCGCATCCTGTCTAGCTGGGTCGCGGTGCCTGCGAGCTTTGCCAACGGCCATGGGACCGGCCTGGCAGAAGACTCGCAGCCCTGGGTGGGCGAGACGCTCTCTAAAGACGCCCCCTGGCCAGCCCGGCAGCCTCAGCGGGCGCTACGCGAACCAGTGGGATGGTCTCTGCCCCGTCCCCCCTGCCCAGCGCAGGTGCCGTTCCACAGCCAGGCCGCCCCCGGCGCCCGACAGGCAGCGCAAAGGGGGGGGTCTTCCCTTTCCTTTGTCACCTGCTGAAAATGCTTCTCGGCGGCCAGGACCCCGCTGCACAGAGCGCGTGGACGTTCGTCCCAGAGAAGGGCTGAATCGCGCCGCGGGGCCTGGGGATGTGCCTGCCCCGGGCTGGCTCTTACTCTGTCCCTGCGGGTCACGCCTGGGCAGGGCAGGCCGGGGTACAGCTGCAGCGTGAAGCAGGAAAGGGTCCTGTCTACACAGTGCTCTGGGCTGGGACAGAGCCCTCCTCCCCTCCGCCCCGCGGGCAGAGCGCCGAGGAATCGACCCTCGCTCAGCATCGGGTGTGAGCGGCACGCCCGCCGGCGGGCGCAGGTGGAGTACTGCGGGCGGAGGGGTGCGTGGATCTCGCTACAGCCACATGCCCGGCCATGGGAACGGCACGGCCGGGGAGCGACCCTGCTCGATGGACTTTCAGAACTGACCGGCTTTGCTTTTGTAACGGCGAGGGCGGTTCCTGTTCCGTGACCGACGGCGCTTCCGCCCGCGGGGCTCGGGGCCAGAGTGCAGCTCCCGGCTGACACGAGGGCCAGTACTTGTCTGGCAGTGACTAATGGTACCGCGCCCGGAGACTCAAAGGAGACATGAAATTACACTCGATCAGTAATTAATTATTCGCTTCACTTTATACTCTGCGCGGTAACAGCCCCCAGGGCGCTTTGGGAGGGAGCAAAATGCTTTGAAACACGGGCAAACACATCGAAACCAGAATTTACCCCCCTTTTCATAAGCATCATTCCCTGGGTTTAAAACACGGCGCATCTCTGCTGCGGCGGCTTAGCTCCAATGCGGAATGACAGAGCGCAGCGCCCGGCACCAAGTCCCACGCACGGCCCCCGGGGTCGGGCTGCAGCGCATGGCCCCGAATCAGAGCCCAACCCTGCAGGTTACAAAGCTGCGTCTACAGCAGCAGCCCCGGGCGGAGCCCCAGCCTAGCCCCGCGCGGCTCCCGCCTCCCTCACGCACGCAGCCCAGCGCCGAATCCGAAAGCGCCGGTGTCGGCCAGGTCGTTGGTGTCAGTCCCATTCCCTTATCAGTTCTCCGTCCAACACCTGCAGTGAGACAGCTGGGCTGGAAAAGTGATAAGGAGACGAGAATGGCTGCAGGAGACTGTCCCGAGAGCTACACCGAGATGAGTGGAAATAAAGGGTAAGACATCACCGGTCGCCCGCCTCCGGCCTGTCTTCCACGTGCAGGAGGATGAACCGGCGAGGCCGCGCGCTGCTCCGCGGGAGTCGGGAGGGAGACGTTTCAGGCGCCCGGGCGCTCCGGAGGAGACGCGGAGGTGTGCGATCCCGTCCCAGCAGCAAACGCGCCCTGTGTGCCTCTCTGCGCACAGCCAGACACAGCCCATTCATAAATTTCATAACCTCGAGTCCCCTCCCTCGCCCTGCTGGGATTGGCCCCCTCCGACGGGCTGCACGACCCGCTCTGGCCCGTGCTGCGGGGATTAGCGGCTGGGCGGGGGCTGATGAGTCTGAACTGACAGATGTGAGCCGGTCGGGCTGTCCCAGCCTTGCAGGAAGACGGCCACGGCTCCGGCTGCTCTAGTGGCTGCTCGTGGCCTGGTCATGGCCAGGCCGTGCCAGACCCCGGCTCAATGCTGCTTCGCTTGGCTTCCGGCAGCCTCGAGCGTCCTGCGGCTGGCGAGGA
Source organism: Rafetus swinhoei (assembly GCA_019425775.1). NCBI lineage: Eukaryota > Metazoa > Chordata > Testudines > Trionychidae > Rafetus > Rafetus swinhoei. Next base: position 46,838,110 of record CM033442.1, on the reverse strand, counting down.
AGGGGCCGACCCCGCAGTCCCGGCCTGCCTGTAGCTCCTGTGCAGGGGCTAAGATGGGGATGTGGCCTTAGCGTGATGCGTCCCGGGGCCCCGCGTGCGTGAGAGGAAGCGTCAGAGTGCTGAGGAGCGGGGCCAAGCCACGGCTCTGCCCCCCCAGCCCCACAAGGCACCATGCCACGTGGGACTCCCCCCAGCGAGGCTGCAGGGCCGAGGCCGGGGCTGGAGAGGCCTCTGCCCCGCCAGTAGCTCTGCCCTGCATCTCCTGAGCATCCCTGGCAGCCTGGCTCCCTTCGGCTCCCGGGGAAGGGCCTCGGTGACTAACCGGTGTCCAGCCCAGAGCTCCCCACCCTGCGGGCTCCCAGACAGCCCAGCCCACCGAGCTGGCGGGAGAGGGCTCTCCGGCCCCGGGGGCCGGGGGGCCTGGGGCCTTCCCCAGAACTCCCCTTGGCCCAGCTGTGAGGCAAGCGGCATTCTGGGCGGCGATGGACCAGACGTGGGCGGGGGGGCTGGGCTCTAAGGCCAGGCCTCAGCGGGGGGCGAGGGATTTCGTCCCGGCGCTGGGGGCTCGGGTTACTTTGTACCACGTCCTGTGCAGGCGTGGCCGGCGCGTGCAAAAGCCGCCACAGGCACAGGGGCTGGACCCCAGGCTGGCCCGCTGGGAAACTGAGGCAAGGGGTCTCCAGAGGAGGCGTTTCCACTGCCGCAGGAGTAGAACCGATGCTTTCCCCCAGCAGGCCGCAAGTGCCCAGGCGCCAGCGTGAGCGTGGGGGAGCCTCCCCCCAGCCATGAGGCGTGTGGGACCCGGGAGACATTCCCCTGGGGCCCGCAGGCCGCTCCTGGAGGAGGGGTCTCCTCGGCATGGGAGCGGGGCCGCCTGGCCGAGCTGAGTGCTGCCTTTCAAGCTCTGGGGTCGGGGGGTAGCTGGGACCCCCTCCAGCTGACACTGTGGAGATCTGGAATCCACAGCTCAGCCGGCTCTCGGGGGGGGCCCTCAGATGAGAGAAGGGGAGTCTTCTGAGTCTCCAGGAGTGGAGAGGAGCCAGCTCGGGTGCAGGGCGCAGGGCACTTGGCGCAGGCCTGGCTGGCGGGCCCCGGCGCGGAGGCTCCACGGTGCCGGGTTCCAGGCTGGAGACAGGCCAGCGCTTTGGCGGCGCGTCAGAGACATGTCCGCAGGGCGCGCTCTGCGCCGAGGGAGGCCCGCCCGGCCTGGGATGCCTCCACCACTCTCCCGAACAGTCCGGCCACGACTGGCCGTGGGTCGCGGAGGTGGGTGTGGGGGATGGGGACCCCCGAGCGTGGGGCCCTGCGGCAGGGCGGTGCCCTGAGGGAAGGGCTCCGTGGTCTGGGAGGAGACCAAGCGGGTAAAGCAGGCGAGACTCCGGCCGGGGGCTGCAGGGCCGGACTGAGTGTCCAGCAGGGGGCGCTGCGGCGGCGACTCGCCCCGAGGCACACCCCCACTGCTGCGCGGTAGCGCAAAGGCCCCACAGCGGCCCCTGCAGGCCGGACACACCCGGGGCCAAACCCCGCTGGCGTAAGCAGCAGCGCCCCCTGGCCCTCGCTCCGGGGATTGCCCCAGTCAGACCCGCACAGGGCTGGTGGGGGGGGCGGTGCTGCTTTGGTTGCGATCCCTCGATGGGGGGGCCCACAGTCGGGGGGGGCTGCGCTTTGGGGGCGTCGTGCGCTGCAGCTGGGGGCCTGCGAGGGCTGGAGCGTTTGCAAAGGGGCCAGGCGGGACAGCCTGCCTTCGGCCGGGGGCGGCAGCTGCAAGCGCGTGGGGTCGCGCCTCCCGCCGGGGCAGAGTGAGACGCCGGGGTCACTTCATAAGAACATAAGAACATAAGAACATAAGAACGGCCGTACCGGGTCAGACCAAAGGTCCATCTAGCCCAGTATCCTGTCTGCCGACAGTGGCCAGCACCAGGTGCCCCAGAGGGTGGACCGAAGACAATGATCAAGCGCTTTGTCTCCTGCCATCCTCTCCAGCCTCTGTCAAACAGAGGCCAAGGACACCATTTTATCCCCTGGCTAATAGCCTTTTATGGACCTAACCTCCATGAAATTATCTAGCTTCTCTTTAAACTCTGTTATAGTCCTAGCCTTCACAGCCTCCTCTGGCAAGGAGTTCCACATGCTGACTACACGCTGTGTGAAGAAGAACTTTCTTTTATTAGTTTTAAACCTGCTACCCATTAATTTCATTTGGTGTCCTCTAGTTCTTCTATTTAGGAACTAATAAATAACTTTTCTTTGTCGGCCCTCTCCACACCACTCATGATTTTATACACCTCTATCATATCCCCTCAGTCTCCTCTTTCTAAACTGAAAAGTCCCAGTCGCTTAACCTCTCCTCATATGGGACCCGTTCCAAACCCCTAATCATTTTAGTTGCCCTTTCTGAACCCTTTCCAAGGCCAAAATATCTTTTTGAGGTGAGGAGACCACATCTGTACACAGTATTCAAGATGTGGGCGTACCATAGTTTTATACAGGGGCAGTAAGATATTCCGGTCTTATTTTCTATCCCTTTCTTAATAATACCTAGCATCCTATTTGCCTTTTTGACCGCTGCACACTGTGTGGAAGTTTTCAGAGAACTGTCCACGATGACTCCAAGATCTCTTTCCTGATTTGTCGAGCAAATTAGCCCCCATCATACTGTAATGATAGTTGGGGTTATTTTTCCCGATGTGCATTACTTTACACTTATCCACATTAAATTTCATTTGCCATTTTGTTGCCCAATCACTCAGTTTGGTGAGATCTTCCTGGAGTCCCTCACAGTCTGCTTCTGTCTTGACTATCCTAAACAGTTTGGTATCATCCGCAAACTTTACCACCTCACTGCTTACCCCTTCTCCAGATCATTTATGAATAAGTTGAACAGGATTGGTCCTAGGACTGACCCTTGGGGACACCACTAGTTACCCTCTCCATTCTGAAAATTTACCATTTATTCCTACCCTTTGTTTCCTGTCTTTTAACCAGTTCTCAATCCAAGAAAGGACCTTCCTCTTATCCCATGGCCATGTAATTTACATAAGAGCCTTTGGTGAGGGACCTTGTCAAAGGCTTTCTGGAAATCTAAGTATACTATATCTACTGGATCCCCTTGTCCGCATGTTTGTTAACCCCTTCAAAGAACTCTAATAGATTAGTAAGACAGGATTTCCCTTTACAGAACCCATGTTGACTTTTGTCCAACAAATTATGTTCTTCTACATGCTTCACAATTTTATTCTTTACTATTGTTTCGACTAATTTGCCCGGTACTGAAGTTAGACTTACCGGTCTGTAATTGCCCGGATCGCCTAGAGCCCTTTTTAAATATTGGTGTCACGTTGGCTACCTTCCAGTCATTAGGAAGCCGATTTAAGGGATAGGTTACAAACCACAGATAATAGTTCAGCAATTTCCCATTTGAGTTCTTTTAGAACCCTTGGATGAATGCCATCCGGTCCCGGAGATTTGTTAACATTAAGTTTTTCTATTTGTTCCAAAACCTCCTCTAATGACACTTCAATCCGGGACAGTTCCTCAGATTCATTACCCACAAAGGACGGTGCAGATTTGGGAATCTCCCCAACATCCTCAGCCGTGAAGACTGAAGCAAAGAAATCATTTAGTTTCTCCGCAATGGCTTTATCGTCCTTGATTGCGCCTTTTATAGTTCGATCGTCTAGGGGACCCACAGGTTTTTTAGCAGGCTTCCTGCTTCTAATGTACTTAAAAAACATTTTGTTATTTCTTTTTGAGTTTTTGGCTAGCTGTTCCTCAAAATCTTTTTTTGCTTTTCTTATTACATTTTTACACTTGATTTGACAGTGTTTATGTTCCTTTCTATTTATCTCACTAGGATTGGACTTCCACTTCTTAAAAGATGCCTTTTGTCCTCACTGCTTCTTTTACATGGTGGTTAAGCCACGTGACTCTTTTTAGGTCTCTTGCTATGTTTTTTAATTTGGGGTATACATTTAAGTTGGGCCTCTATTATGGTGTCTTTAAAAGTTTCCATGCAGCTTGCAGGATTTGGCTCTAGTCACTGTGCCTTTTAATTTCTGTTTAACTAACCTCCTCATTTTTGTGTAATTCTTTGAAATTAAATGCCAGGGTGCTGGTCTGCTGAGGTGTTCTTCCCACCACAGGAATGTTGAATGTTATTATATTATGGTCACTATTCCCAAGGTCCTGTAACGGTTATTTCCTGACCTGATCCTGCGCTCCACTCAGGACTAAATCGAGAATTGCCTCTCCCTTGTGGGTTCCTGCACTAGCTGCTCCAAGAAGCAGTCATTTAAGCCATTGAGAAATTTTATCTCCGCTTCTCTTCCTGAGGTGACATGTATCCAGTCAATATGGGGGTAATTAAAATCCCCATTATTATAGAGTTCTTTGTTTTGGTAGCCTCTCTAATCTCCTCAGCATTTCAATGTCAGTATCCCTGTCCTGGTCAGGTGGTCGGTAATATATCCCTACTGCTAATTTCTTATTTTTGGAGCATGGAATTACTATCCATAGCGATTCTATTGAACATGTTGATTCATTTAATATTTTTATTTCATTTGATTCTACATTATCTTTCACATACAGTGCCACTCCGCCACCCACCCGGCCTGCTCTATCCTTTCGATATATTTTATATCCCGGTATGATTGTGTCCTACAGATTTTCCTCATTCCACCAGGTTTCAGTGATGCCTATTATGTCAATCTCCTCATTTAAATAGGTACTCTAGTTCACCCATCTTATTAGTCAGACTCCTAGCATTTGTAGAAGCACTTTAAAAATTTGCCACTGCTTGTTGTCTGCCTTCCCTGATGCATTGGATTCCTTTGTGCGGTTGTTTGTCTGCTCTGGCCCATGGTTTGCCCTCTCCCCTCTCTTTCTGACTACAGCTTAGAATCTCTATCAATGGATTCTCCTCTAAGAGAAGTCTCCCTCCGATTTCGTGCATCTCCACACCAATCGGCTTTCCCCATCTCTCAGTTTAAAAACTGCTCTGGCCTTTTAATGTTTAGTGCCAGCAGTCTGGTTCCACCCTGGTTTAGGTGGAGCCCATCCTTCCTGTATAGGCTCCCCTCTCCCAAAGTGTCCCCAGTTCCTAATAAATCCAAACCCCTCTTCCCTACACCATCGTCTCATCCACGCATTGAGATTCTGAATCTCTGCCTGCCTACCTGGCCCTGCGCGTGGAACTGGAAGCATTTCCGAGAGCGCCACCATAGAGGTCCTGGATTTCAGTCTCTTTCCTAGCAGCCTAAATTTGGCCTCCAGGACATCTCTCCTACCCTTCCCTCGTCATTGGTACCTACATGTACCACGACCACCGGCTCCTCCCCAGCACTACACATAAGTCTATCTAGATGCCTCGAGAGATCCGCAACCTTCGCACCAGGCAGGCAAGTGACCATACGGTTCACTTCCCCCCTTGCTGGCCCTGCCCCGGGGCCCGGCCTGGACTAGCAGCTGCTTTGACATGCTGGGCGTGGCCGGTGGGCCTGGGCGCCAGGGTTGCATCTGGCTGACGCAGCTGAGCCAGAGCCCTGAGCCCTGTGATGCCCCCACGGAGCCGGGAAGCTGCCTCGCCCACTCGCCGGGCATGGGCGGGGGGGTTGGGTGCAGGCGAGGCGCCCTGTGGCACAGCGCGTGCCACCCCGCGTGGGAAAGAGACGCCGCTCAGGGCGCTCGCTGCTGACGGCCACGCCTGCGGCGCTGCCCGGGGCGCCCGAGGGGGGCGAGGAGCCTGTGGCTGGCCGGGGGCGTTGCACTCGTCACGTCCAGGAAATCATCTCGCCCTCCTGCTGAGTTCTGGAGCGGTTTGGCCCGGATCCGGTCCCAAGCCACCCCACTCCCAGCCCCGTTCAAACGTGGCTCAGCCAGCGACTCCGGCCCACCTGTAATCCCAGCTGCTGACCTCGCTCCGGCTGGGGGTCGTGAGCCCCCAGGAGCAGGCTGCAGAGCCACTGAGCGTGTCTGGGAGCCTAAAGGGGTCGATATCGCAATCTCGGATCTTCAGCCTGGAAGTTCCCGTGGCTGGTGAGCTCCGGGACTCGGGACAGTTTTGGCTCCCTGGCTGGATGATTTGTGTGTCGCACTAGCATGGTGCAGATCCTGGGTTTCCGGGGTTTGAATCGCACACACAACTCACAATTCATGTGCAGCAAATGTGCGAGCCAGGAGCTGCCGGTCTCTGTGCTAGGCGAGCGCAGCTTGGGCGTGTTCGCAGACAGGGCCGGCGCGCTCTCCGTCAGCTTCTCCGCGAACCATTTCCCCATTGGCATTGCGTGGCTGTCCCGGCTCCTTGTGCCGCTCAGCCCTGCGGAGTCAACACACGAACTTCATCCGCCCGCATGTTCGGGGGGCACGGCCTCCCCCGCGCGGCGTTTCTGGGTGCGCTGGCCCCGCGGCCGCGGTGTCTGTCCCGCTAGAGGGCACGTGGCCCCGGACTGCCGCACGCACACGGGCGGTGCTAGAGGATTGGCCCCGGGTCTTAACGAGCCTTGATGAACTTTACTTCTGTTCTTTTCTCCCTCGGTGACCCTTCCTGACCCCTCCTGACCTAGCCGGCCGTGTAAACTCCCCATTGGCCCAGGATGGCTCACCCAGAGCCACCGTGGCCTCGCACTCAGCCGCTCTCTGCACGCACAACAGCAAGTGCCACAGGCAGAGCAACGTCCTCCCGGGGGCTTTGTTTTGCCAGGACGGGTCTTTATTGGCATACTGTGGGTGGGTGGGGTCTGGGCTGGAGCAAGTGCAGCCCCTCGGAGCCATGGCCCTGCGGAGCGCCCGGCTCTGCATGCCTCCGAGCACGGGAGCAGCTCTTCTCCGGCAGCTGTCCTCCGCCCCCCCGGCCTCCGGCTGCCAGCTCAGCGCGCTCAGGAATGTGAGCTCTTCCCGCGCCCAGGGCTGGATTAAGGCCTTTTCAGTCGGACGCTTGCCGCAGGCTCCTGATGTCCATGGGAACGAGCTGCCAGCCCCGTCCCTGTGCACTCCTGGCCGAGGCCGCTGGCCCCGTGTGCACCCTGCCACCGCCATCCACGTCCCCGTGTGTGCCCGGCCGCTGTCCCCGTCCCGATGTGCGCCCGGCCACCGCCGCCATCCCCGCGCACGCCCTGCTGCCGCCGTCCCCGTCCCTGTGCACGCCCCGCCGCCGCCGCCGTCCCCATCCCCACGCACACCCGGCTGCCACCATCCCCGTCCCCGTGCGCGCCCTGCTACCACCGTCCCCATCCCCGTGCGTGCCCTGCTGCGGCCGTCCCCGTCCCCGTGCACACCCTGCCACTGCTATTCACGTCCTTGCGCATGCCCGGCCGCCGCCAGGGCCTGCAGCGCGTGTGGAACGCCCTGCTATTGAAACCTTGGGCCTGGAAGCCTCTTGGCTTTAGCACAGGCCAGCTGTGGGAGGAAGCTGGTGCCTCGGCGCGCAGGTGGCGGAGACGTTCGGTCCAGCCGAAGCTTTAAGCAGTGCCCAGCAATCGGCCTCCTGCGGCAGTTCAGCGTGACCGTTCCATAGGCCCCGCCGTGAGCGCTGGCTTTATGCAACGCTTGGGCCCTGGCGCGGCCCAGCGCACGGTCAGCGGCCCACTTTGCTCGCAAGACCCAACCTCCCCCCGGGAACATCCGGCGTGCGCAGGGCGAGGAAGGGCGAGTGAATTTCCGAATTGGAACGACGGCCCCTCCATCCCCGGGCACCGCAGCGGGGTGGCAAGAGAGCAGGGAGCAGCGGGTGGGGCCCGTGTCTGGCAGGCTCACGCAGCGCCGCGTGCCGCTGGATTGGGACGTGCTCCCTGGCGCCGTTGGGCATCCGCCCCCGGTGCCGCTGTTTGCACGGGGAATGCAGGCTGGGGCGGACCTGCTACCACGGTTCTGAACTGGCTGCGTGGATCGACATGCCCATGGACGTGACGGGCTCGCCCGTGGCTCTCCGGCGCCTCCCGGGCCTGCAACGCGGGCCTGTAACAGGCTGGTGCAGGACGCGAGCGGCGCTCTGAAAGCCCTTTCCCTGGAGCGCGGGTTAACATTTCGCGGCAGGCAGCCTCCCACCATGGGGCCCTTCTCTTCCCGCCCCCGCGAGCTCAGCCCAGCCACGGGGCCGGCCCTGCCCTTGGAGCAGCGGCGGGAGGCAGAGCTCGGTGCCGTGGTCACGCCTGTCCCAGCCCCGCCCCTCTGACCGGTTGTCACGTTACTGGATTTTAAGGGGAGCAGCCAGGTCACTGCTGCACCCATGGGGGGGTGTTTGCCCCAAAGTGGATACAAAGGGGCCATGTGAGGTGTCCCATGAAAGCGTCTGTTCTACTGATTCTGTCTGTGCTCTTCATGAACTTGCATAATGTCTGTGTGTGGAGTTAGAAACGGACTCTGTGCTGATACTGGAAGGTTCTCTGTCTGAGGCAGAGCAATGGGCAAGCAATGTTCGTTCCATGTTTATGCTAATTAGCAGGGCTCCAGAGACAACAGATCTCTAAGTGCCAGAGACACGCCTGGGGAATGTCTGGAGACCTGCAAGCCAGCCGGGATAACGGTTGCTGACTTGGGACACAAGGATAGGTCACTGGACCATGTGACCTGCAGTGACCTGCTCTGGCCAAGAAGATGCCAGGTGAGGTCTATAAGCACCATGTGGCACCCTCCATCTGGTCTTGAGTTCAGCTCCTGATCCCAGATGCAGCCTTGCAGGGAACAACGAGCCGGAAAGAACTGTGGACCCATCCGGACATAGGATGTAACCAGAGACTTTTAAGCCAGCAGTTATAACATCTCTGCTAGAGCCTGTATCGAGAACTGGGAGATTCGGTGCTTGTCATGTATTCTCCTTAACAACCTCACTCTCAGGCTTTTCTTTCTTTCAGTAATAAACCTTTAGGCTACGTCTACACTGCAGGCTTCTTGCACAAGAACTGTTTTGTGGAAGAGTTCTTGTGCAAAAGGTCTTCCACAAGAGAGTGTCCACGCTGCCATGTGCTTTTGCGCAAGAACATCCATGGCAGCGTGGACGCTCTCTAGAGCAAGAAAGCTCTGATGGCCATTTTAACCATAGGGGCTTCGTGTGCAAGAAATTCATGTGGCCTGGCTACACTGCCTTCTTGTGGAAGAGCTCTTGGGCAAGAGGGCTTGTTCCTCGTGGGGAGAGGAATAACTCTGCCGGAAGAAGCCCTGTTTTCCGACGCTGGACTGTAAGTTTACTTGCGCAAGAACGCGCGTGAAGTGTAGACGCTCTGCAAGTTTTTGCGCAAAAAGCCTGCAGTGTAGATGTAGCCCCAGATTGTAGATTCTAGAGGACTGGCCCAGCGTGGTCTTGTGGGTGAGATCCAGAGTGTAAATTGACCTGGGACCTGTGGCTGGTTTCTTGGGACGGGAAGAACCTGTTCGGGGTAGGTGAGATTGGGTTCTATAACCCCTCACCTGTGGGCAGGCCTGGGGCTGTTTGGGGCACAGGAAGAGCTGGGGTGTCGGAGGGGTTTTGCTCGTGAGGCTCCAGGCAGGCAGCTGGAGCGCTCTGTGGGACTGGTGTGTGGCCTGGTTGGGAAGGTCTCCAGTCTGGGGGCTGTACGGAGCCCCGAGGTTGAGCAATTCGCCCTGAGCGGACGCCCTCAGCGGTGCCCAGACCCGGCCCGGTCCATCACGCCGGTGTGACGCCAGAGCGGGGCCGACAGCCCGCAGTGCCCTGCACAAGCCGCTGCCTGGCTGGCTCAGCCGGGTTTGGCTGGGGACGGGCCTGCTGCCCTCGCCAGGCTGAGCTACACTTGCCCCAGGGCCGGGCAGCTCCCTGCTCTCAGCAGGGCAGGCTTCGGAGGACGCAGGTCGGCGCGGAGGCACCTCAGCAGCGCCTGGTCAGTGGTGCCAGGGAGTGGCCCAGCCCTTCTCCAGGCCGTGCCACGGCTGAGCCCGGGGGGCCTCCTCCAGCCCAGCCGCCGCACCTCTGCTTTGTGGGGACGCCGGCTCCCTCTAGGGATGGGCTTGTGCCCGCTCACCCCTTTCCAGCCCCCTGTGCCCGCAGTGCAGGCCCGGCAGCCATCTCCCTGCCACGTCTGTGGGCCCCAGGGGTGGCGTGGGCAGGCGCCGTGTTAGCCAGTGCCAGCAGAACTGCCCGGCTCCCTGCACATGCCCTGCCTGACTCTCTGGCCGTGGCACAGGGGGCCGTGGCATCTCCAGCACGGAGCGGGCAGCGCTGCGCCTGTGCCACGGGTCCAGCACAGCAGTGGGGCAGCTGTGGCCTTCGGCAGGGAGGGGAAGGGGGCGGTCTGGCTGCGGGGAGCAGGGCTGGGTCCCTTTCCCTAGGACAGCCCGGCCGGCCTGCGTTCTCGTGTGCTAGCGCGCGGGGCCGGCGGCTGCAGAGAGCTGCTCCCCGCTCGCTGGCCCAGGCCTAGTCCTGCTCGCGCCCAGGGAGAGGCCCCCGCGCCGCTGTGGGCGAGCGAGGCCGGGCTCAGCCAGACAATGGGGCCATCGGGGCTTGCGTGATTAGCCGCTGCCCGGCCAGACCCCCCCTTCTGTGCGGGAGAGCGCCGGGGCCGGGGCAGCCCTGCCCCTCGCCTGGGTCCGGCGGCATCTGGACGCGGCTTTGAGTCCACACGGGGCCGTTCTGCAGCGGCTCCTGAGGCTCAGCCAAAGAGCTGGCGGCGTTGCCCCTCGCCTGCAGCCTGATCCCTAGACTCCAGGGTCGGAGCAGAGCGAAGGACCCAGCTGTAGTGCGCCCCGGCCCCGGCTGGGCGTGGGTCACTGGCCCGGGGGCTGGCACTGACGCTACTTGGTGTTTGCTCTGCAGCCTGGGCTGAGGGCCGGCGGGCTTGTAGCTCCAGCTGCAGAGGCTCCTGCACGAAGCTCCAGAGGGCCCTGGCTCGGCTCTGCCTGTCGGTGCTATGCCAGCTCTGCCCCGGAGAGGTGTGGGGCCACGGCCGGGGGAGCCAGGCGCTGAAGCTGTCACAGAGGGCGGGCGAGGGGGGCAGGGAACCTGGCATGCACGCTGGCCAGGGCAGTGCCCAGGGGTGTGTCCAGCGCTTCTGCTTCTCCCCTCCAGAGCCACAGAATCACAGCGAACCTCGGCACCTGCGACCGAGCCCGGGACAAGCAGCAAGGGGCTGAAACTGCAGCAAGGGAGTTTGGGTTGGACATCAGGAAAAACTCCCTGTCAGGGGGTGAAACACGGGAATAAGGTGCCCAGGGGGGTTGTGGAATCCCCAACCCTGGAGACATTTACGAGCAGGTTGGACAGACTGTGACGGACCAAGCGGGATCTGGGCACTGCTGAGGGCATCCGCTCAGGGCGAATTGCTCAAACTCGGGGCTCTCTCTAGCCCCTGACTGGCGGCCCTTCCCAAATAGCCCACAAGCCAGTCCCACCGAGCGCTTCAGCTGCCTGCCTGACGCCTCACGAGCAAAACCCCTCCGACACCCCAGCAATATCCGTGCCCCAAACAGCCCCGGGCCTAACACACAGGTGAGGGGTTTTAAAACCCAATCTCACCTTCCCCAAACGAGCTCTGTCCAGTCCCAAGAAACCAGCCACAGGTCCCAGGTCAGTTTACACTCTGGATCTCACCCACAAGACCACGCTGGGCCAATCCTCTAGACTCTACCATCTAAAGGTTTATTACTGAAAGAAAGAAAAGCCTGAGAGTGAGGTTGTTGCAGAGAACACATGACATGCACCGAATCTCCCAGTTCTCGATGCAGGCTCGCAGCAGAGATGTTACAAACTGCTAGCTTAAAAGTCTCTGGTTACATCCTATGTCCAGATGGGTCCACAGTTCTTTCCGGCTCGTTGATCCCTGCAAGGCTGCATCTGGATGAAGAGCTGAGTTGAGCACCAAGATGGAGTCGGCCACATGGCCTATTTATATCCCTCCCTGGCTTCTTCCAAGCTGGAGAGAGTCACATGGTCTCTGGCCAGGCACCTAGATTCCTCCTCAGGTGGGTCTCTGGTACTTAAGAGCCCTATTGTTCCTGGTGGCTTGCTAATTAGCATGTCCATAGACTGAGCTTTTCTCTGCTATTGCTCAACCACATACAGAGAAACTTCCAGTCTCCACACAGAGTACATATTCATAACGCCACACACAGACATTATACAGGTATATGAAGAGCAGATACAGACTCAGTAGAAGGTAAGCTTTTGTTTGACACCTCACATGGCCCCCTTTGTAATAACTTTTGGGGCCAACACCTCCCCCCATGGGTGCAGCAGTGACCTGGCTGCTACCCTCAAAAACCAGTAATGTGACACAGACGCCTGTCAGGGACGGTCTAGACGGTGCTGGGCCCTGCCGTGAGGGCAGGGACTGGACTTGGTGTCTCTCGAGGGCCCCCCAGCCCTGTGTTTCTGCGGTTTTACACAAGGGCAGAGAGCGCCGAGGTCGGCTCCGTGTCTCAGCCGCGCCCAGGGCCTGCGCACACGAGTAACAAGTCCCCCCAGTACCTGCCCCAAGAGCCGAGAATCCAAAGGGCCTGCAGCCCCGCCTCAGCTCTGCTTGAGGCCGGCACCCTCCGGGAGAGGGCGCCTGGGACGCGTCGCTTTGACTGCGCCATTCCTATGCCCGCTGCCGAACCCTGGAGAAACGCCCCTGGACCCAGCAGGAGGGGACGGGACCCAGGCGGATCCAACGGAGTCTCAGATCAGCGCAGTGTCACCCGCGGCCTCCTTCGTCCCAGCCACCTCCTCCGCCCCTTGGTGCCCGGCAGCCCACAAGTTGTATCGTCACACCAGCCCCCGCTCCCGGATATAACCGAGGACAAGCGGCCTTCTTCCATCTAGCCAGATGGGGTCAGCCCAAAGGCCCATCCAGCCCAGGGTCCTGTCTGCCGGCAGCGGCCAATGCCAGGGGCCCCAGAGGGAGGGAACAGAACAGGGAATCCAGTGATCCCTCCTCTGTCGCCCATTCCCAGCCTCTGGCAATCAGAGGCTCGGTTCGCCCCGTGCGTGAGGTGGCACCCCTGCCCATCTTGGCTATCCTCCGGCACTTCCCTACCGATAATTATTTCTTGTAGCTCATTATGCTTTGGACCTTTGCAATGTCCCCTGGCAAGGAGTTCCACAGGTTGACTGTGCGAGGTGAGAAGTTCTTCCCTTGTGTTCTGAGAAGGAGTCAAACTCCTGCTTGTTCACATTCTCCACAGCAGCCACAGCTGGGGAGACCTCTATCGCCCCCCCCCCCTTAATTCCCTCCGGTGGAAGCTTGGCCACACCCCAAATCCCTGCCATTGCCCTTCAGGCTGTCCCTGCCCTGCTGCCCTTTGGGAGGGGAGGGGCCCAGAACCGCAGGCAGGATTCAAGGCCAGGCATCCGCAGGCTCTAGAGCAGCACCAGTCTTCCCCTCGTTACTCTCCTGCGCCCCGGTTCCTACCTTCTGGTCGCTTTGCGCGCCGCTGCCCATGGAGGTGGTGGCTCGGCGACGGCCAAATAGCCACGTCCGGGTCAGTGAGTCACGGGGTGGCTGTCACTGCATGGCTGGCGATGCCACCCGCCGCCGCAGGCCGGGCTCTCCAGGGCGCTGCTTGGCTGGTGGCCGGTGCCCACGGGCACACGGTGCCCTGCCTTGCGTTGCCCGAGGTGGAGAGGGCGGGTCTGCCAAGCACCGTTCTGGCGTGGTTCGGCGCGCACGGCTGTGTCCGGGGCGTTGCTTTGGGGAGACGGGTGAGCAGGGCCGGGTTCGGGCATTCGCATTGTCGCCGAATCCGTTCTAGAGTGTCTCCAGTGCCAGCGAGGACCCCACGAGGCTCTGGCTTTGCCGGGGCTGCAGCTCGGGGCCACGCTTCCTTCCTGTCCGCCAGGGTGAGGGCGGGGGTGTTCGGAGACATCGGCCTCTGGCTTGTTCCCCTCGGTGATGCGCAGCGTGAAGGGTGCCCAGCTCAGACCAGGCGAGGGCTGCAAAAGGGATTAGGGGGTCAGGCCATCTGGGAGCTGTACCCAGCTCTGCTACTGACTTGGGCTGTCACCTTGGTCAAGTCACTCACTGCTACAGTGGGTACACAGTAGACTCTTGTGGTTTGCGGAATTGATTCTGGGTATTTGCGGGTCTGTGCAGGCCCATCCGGGGGGCAGCAGGGGTCGGGCGCCATGGGGAACTCCCCACGGGGGCTGGGAGCCGCAGAATTTCGCCATTCGCGGTGGTGCCAGGAATGCGTCCACCGCGAATGGGAGGGTTTCCTGTCATTCTGTTACCTCAACCCAGGCACGCCAGGCCCCTCTCCAGTCGCCCCCGTGGTGCTGGGAGCCCAGAGCAACCAGCGCGCTGCTCCCAGTGTGTAACCGACCCAGCAAACCAGGCTGGGCTAGCAAGGTGCAGCCAAGCCCGGGCACTGGTCCCTTACCCGCTCTGACTGTCCAGGGGGAGCTCCTGGCCGGCTGCACTGGCCCACGGAGGCAGACCCGGGGGATCCAGTAATGCAGCCGTTCTCTGGCCTGGCAGGCGAGATGGAGAGAGGAGGGGCTGGCAGCGGGATGCCCAGGGACCGAATGGCTGATGCCTGGTTCTGCGTCCGAAGAGAATTGCTCCTCTCCCGGCCAGTGAGGCGGACGCGGCTCTTGCTTGAAGCAGTTGCCGGTGGTTGGCTGACACCTGCCTCTGCTCGCTGGCTGTGCAGCAGAAGGGGCTGGGCGGGGAGGCAGGGCGTCAGACGGCCCGATCTGGCTTCTCCGGGGTGTCTGAGCAAGGCTTGCACGCGTGCTCCCCCGACGCCAGGGCCCAGCCCCGCATGCCCCGCAGAGCCCTATGCTTACACCGGGCTGAGCTGGATTCAGCGCCCCGCTCGGCTGGGGGCGGCCAGCCGCGTTGCACCAGGGGGATGAAGGCTCCAGAGGCACGAGAGCCTCCGCCGTGATTCCAGCCCACCCGCTCGGCCCCCGACCGGCCCCACAGCCGGCTCTAGGCCGTCCCGCCGCGGGAAGGTGCGGGGCCAGGGACCGGCTAGCTCCGGACACTCCCCGGTATGGGCAGGGCCTGTCCTCGTGGAGCTGCTCCTTGAGCGATGTGGTGGTGGCACCGAGGTCCGGCCGTGGCCCTGCCACGGGGCAGGTGAAGCGAAGATGCTTCGCTCCCAGCCAGAGCCGTGGATGCGGCTGGGATGAAGCCGGCCGGTGGGTTTGGCGCACGCAGCCCTGCTGGGCCGGTCCCATGGGTGCTGGGCCTCAGCCAGAGCCCGCCCGCGTGGCGACCCGCCAGTGCTCTCGCCAACAACACGCTGGCGCCGGCTGGCTGGGGGCCCTCTCGGCCACGCAGCCCAGACGGTCTCTGCCTTTGAGCCCGGCGCACGGGGCAGGAGGCAGCCCCCGTCTGTGCGCCTTAAGGCGGCTGCTGGGGGGCTTGCTGGCGCGGCTGGAACCGTCCGTGTCCCAGAAGGCAACTGTGGGGCGTGGTTCGGCAACGGGCACACGGCATGGGGCTGCCCCGCCAAGCGTCTGACCCCACGCCCCTCCCCTGTGCCATGCACCTGCCCGGGGAGGAAGGCAGCTTGCTCTGGCCAGCGGCGACTCCACAGCCTCTGAGACCCCACAGCCTCCGGCCCCTCCCTCGCGCCCTTCGCCTGGTCTCTGGCCCAAGCAGACAAGCCGGGGCTCGGGGCTCGGGCTGGCCGGAGCCTCCTGCTAAGGACCACGGCCAAGGGCGGCGGCGCGCAGCGTCTGCTCTGCTCCCTCATAGGCCTCCCCCCAGCCGCATCCCCCTGTCTGGCTTCCTGGGAGACGAGGGGCTGCGGCCACCAACCCTCCTGTGGGGCCTGCCCCGGCTCCGGCAGCCCCCCTGCCCCCTCGCCGCTCCGCCAGCTGGACGTGCTTCTGTGAGGCCAGGGCCTGCCCGTGGGGTGCCATGTTCCACGCCCCTCTCCGTGGACCCGTGGGGCTTTAGGCCACGGACTCTGCCTGGAGGCAGGTGGTTGTCCGTTGCCCTAGCGCTGGCCGAGCCCAGGTCTCATGTGCCGCTAAGCGCAAAGCCCAGCGGTGGGGGATACCCAGTGCCCCCGCCACACCCGCGGGGCAGAAAGTCACCCCGTTTCGCTCTCAGGCTTTGTCTACACTGCAGGGTTTGGTGCAAGAAGCCTTTTGCGGAAGAGTTCTTGTGCAAAAACGTCTTGTGCAAAAGCGCGCCCAGACCTCAAAGTGCATCGCAAAAGAGAGGTGCTCTTGTGCAAGAGAGCTCTGATGGCCATTCACAGAACTCACATAGCCTCAAAGGGCTGCAGTTCGGCTCATGTAGAAAAAGTGTCAGTGTCGCACCGGCCCCTTCTGCTCCTGCCTGCTTAAACTAGCCCTGCCCTGGCCGGCTGGCTCTTCGGCTCCGGGGCTGCCCTGGCCGGCTGGCTCCGGCGCCCTGCCCGTCCTGCGAATGATCCCGTGTGCTCGAGCACAGCGGCCTGTAGGTGCCAGTCTTGTGCTGCTCAGCGAGCGGTGAAGCTGAGGCAGGTGCTTGCTCCTTGGCTCCATGGTTTAGCAGGACAGCCCTCGTTTCCATGGTGCTTCCCAGCCCAGCTGTGGCCGGACGCCCGGACAAGGATCCCCCGGCTCCCGCCTGTGTGAGGCGGCGCAGCGGGCGCAGGGGCTGAAGCTGGCCCGTTTGGGGCGGGCGCCTCCGTTTGGGGACCCAGCGAGGGTGTGAACAGCTGCATCCCCGAGCTTCACAGCTCTGGATCCGCTGGAGCGAGCGCCTTCACATGGGGAACGGCCCAGGAGAGGGTGGCAGCACCGTCTGTCTGCCTGTCTGTCTGCCTGCCTGTCTATTGCCCAAGTCCCGGGCCAGCCTCCGGGACAGGCTTGGAACGGGGGGCGTTGGTTCCGGGGCAGCCGGCACCCCCCGCCCCTGCCCTGCTGCCCCAGTGCTGTAGCCAAGCACAGAGCTGTAGGGGCGCAGGCCGGCACTTCCGGGTGAAAGCTAAATTCACCCCTGTACGAAGGTGGCATTTAAGAAGCAGGCCCAGGATCGGGAAAACCTCTGCTACCCTGCCCCCCCCCCAATGGAGCAGCCTCTGGGAACGCGCCCATTCCCCTCCCTGCGCTACTGGGCTACCCGCCGCCTTCCTCCTCCCCCTCCTGCCAGGCGGGCCAGGCTGGATTCCTCCGTGGGGCAGGGACGGTGCGGCTGGCCTGGCCCGGGAAGGGAGGCCGCATTGCAGGAGTCTGTGCTAGCAGGTCCCCTGGGTCCTATAGCCCCTCACCTGTGTTAGGCCCGGGGCTGATTGTGGCACAGGGAGAGCTGGGGTGTCTGAGGGGTTTTGCTCGTGAGGCTTCCTGCCGGCCGGATTGGCAGCTGGAGCGCTCGGTGGGACTGGTGTGTGGCCTGGTTGGGAAGGTCTCCAGTCTGGGGCTGTTTGGAGCACTTCACCCTGAGCAGACGCCCTCGGCAGTGCCCAGACCCGGCCCGGTCCGTCACAGGGGTCCAGACACTTCCCCGAGGAAACACGTGCCCTGCTGTCAAAGCCAGGCACCGGGCAGAGTGGTCCCAGGAGGAGCACAGAGCTGGGCAGAGGAGCAGGGTTGCTCCTGCCCACTCCTGAGGCTGGGCCCTGGTCATTTCCCTTCGGAGCCCACTGCGGCACCAGGGTGCAAAGCGGAGAGAAAAGGGCAACCCTTCCCCCCAGCTGTCCAGCCACTGCCCCTCGCTGTTTCTGAATTGTCCTTCAGGGCTTGTGTGCCTGGGAGCTGTAAGCTCTGCCCAGCACGACTGCCCCTGCCTGAAATCCCATGCCCGCCCCGAGCCCAGCCGTGCCGTTCTCTCACTCAGTGCCCCCGCCTCAGTTTCCCCATTTCTCAAGCTGGCCTGCCTGTGCATCTAACCATGACTGGCTGAAATCAGCTGCGGGCAGGACCCTCTGGCCTTGAGCCCTGGATTTGATGGCGGAGGCAAACTCCTGGAGTTTTCGCACTCTGATATACTCAGCAAGTGCACTACCCGTGTTGGCCTTTGCCAGGACCGGGTGCCACGTGGCACCTGCAAGCCCTTGTTCGACTCTGTCCTTTCTGCACCCAGGGAGCTGGGCCTGCGCTGACCCAGACAGCTTTGCTCCCCGCGGGCCTGGCGTCCTTCGCTCTCTGCAGCTGGGAACGCCCAGGGCACGACATTCGGTGCTCAAGTTGGCCCTGCCGTGCGGGCAGGGGTCTGTCGCTGGCCTCTCCGGCTCCAGCACTGCCTGTGCACGCAGCACCAGCCCCCATGCATCAGGAGCCGGTGGGCGGCCCCTGCGTGCCCACCTCCCTGTTCTTGGGTGGGCGAAGGGGCGGCCGCCTGGGCTGCCCGGCGGGGAGGGTGAGCGCTCCGAACCAGGGCTGCTCTGAGAGCTCATGCCCCCACCTCGCTGCCCAGTGGGCGATGCCACCCCGAGGCTGGCCAGGCCGTGTGCGCTGCCCCTGCGCCTCCTGCTCGCTGGCTGGGGTCTGGCCCGTGGCTCCTTGGGGCGTTCCATCTCGCCGCCCCCGGTGGGTGCAGAGCTGCCAGCTGCCCTGAGCGCATGGCCAAGGCTGGGCACTGGCCGGGATACTGCCCAGAGCTCCCGGGCTGTAGAGCAGGGCCGGGCGGGATCTGCAAGGGCAGGGGGCTACAGGGCAGCAGGATGTGCGCCGCGGGCAGGGATGTCGCGCCACCCTGGGAGGGGCCCAAATGTCCTGAGATGGTTGCTTAGGACAGCACAGGAAAGTTGGGGGTTTCTCCTGTGTCGCTGAACCACTGCCTTTCCTGAGTGCCTGGCATGTCCCGGGTCCATCCTCGGCCCGCGGGGCATGGCTCAGTCTGCCAGCCACCTGCAGGGTGGCCCCAGCCTGGGAAATAGCCGCCCGGGCTCGCCTGCCTGGCTAATCTCCCTGCACAACAGGACTGCCAAGTGCACACCTGCTGGAATCCTGCCCCCGCGCTGCCAGGCACCGGCATGACACACACCTGCCGCACAACGGGAGGGGGGCCCAAAAGGCTCCGGGACCACGCCAGGAACTCTTCCCCCCTCTGCCGGCTGCGCGGGAAATGCACAGCCCCGTGGCTGCCTTCCCCGCGGGAACGCGCAGCCGGCTGCAGCAGCAGGGTGCAGGCAGACAAAGGCAAGCAGGAGAGAAGAATCTGTTCAGCTCTTACCAGCTCCCCAGGCCCGGCTCGCGGGGGCCGTCCCTGCCAGCAGCGGGTGCCACCTCCACATCCCATTGCCTGCATCTTGGCTTTGTCCGCTGCTCCCAGCTCCGGATTCCCTTCCGCTCCTCTTGACGCGTTTACATTCGATTTCCCACTCTGGATCTTTGTTCCCTTCCTGCCAGCACTGGGAGCAGGGCTGGGCAGTGCTTCCTGCCGGTAGTTTGTAGATTTCTTGTTTCAGGAGTGCGGGTGTCATGCGAGGGGGGTAAGAACGACCCGATCCCTCCAGCTGGAACGACGCGGCTGCGAGTACAATGTGCTTCCATTCGGCAGCCCCCCAGAGAGCAAATTAGTCACTAGTGAGTTTCGTTTTCACACCGACATTGTTCTGCTACTGTGGGAGCTGCCCTGTCGCCGTTTGATGTTAGGAATGGCGAGAGGGAGAGGCAGCAATGTTTTCAGTGCAGCGTCTGCCCGAGGCTCGCCTGTGAAACACCCGGCCCAAAAGCTGGTTGTAGCTGGCATTTTGCGGCACTCTGACCAGAGCAGTTGATCCTGCGAGGTGCTGAACCCGCCTGATTCCCGCTGAGCCCAGCAGGAGGGGGCGCCCGGTGCCCGGTGCCCAGCAGCATTGCTTCACATGTAGTTTCGATTTTTTTTTAAAGTTCCCAAGAGTATTGTCAACCATATAGTTAACGGATGTGCCCGTTTTCCAACCGGACGCTGCAGCGCTTGGCACGCGGCGGGGGCCGGGCACACGGCTCTCCAAGTGCCAGGGGCAGAGTTACCCGTCCTGAGAGCAGTTCCACTCTCCCGCCCCGCCTGCGCCCGGACCGCCTAAGGCCGTGCTACCCAGCCCACGGGTGTGTCCGCCCGGGGTCTCGGTGCCAGGCGCGGCACTCGGAGCAGCCACGGAACGGCCGGGAGCGTGTGGCTGGGCCGGAGGCCAGGTGTTTCCGCAGGGACTCCGTCCCACAGCACGTGCGGCTGGCGGCTTGCAGCTCCGGTCCCCACTATTAACCAAAGCTCGCGCTGCACCAGAGGGAGTGCACTCCCCGGGCCGTGCGCTCCTCCGTGACCCGGCCCCTCTCCGGATGGTGGCGACCGTGGCGCGGTGCATGTGCGGGCCCAGCCCGGGCAGGCGGGCTCGGTGGGGAGGCGTTGCTCTTGCTCTCACAGGCTGTCGGGGGCTTGGCGAGGCCAGCAGGGCTCCTTGCCCGTGGCCAGGGGGAGCAGGGCGGGGAGGTAAGCAGGAGGAGGGAATTTCAGGCAACTTCCTTTCCAGATCTCCTGGGCCTTGTGCGAGGCCTGAGGGCGGCCGGCTGCAGAGCTACCCCTGCTGCCTCCTTCTCACTCATCCGGTGAGTTTGCCTCCCTGGTCCCACGTGTGGGCAGGCCAGGCCAGGCCGAGAGAGCAAGCGCTGACTTGGGGGGTCGTCCTCATGTGGGGCTGGACCGGCCCCTCCTGTGGAGAAAACCAAATCCACCCCTGCCACTTATCATTGGCCCCAGAGTTCCTCAGTGGCACAGCCGGCCTGCGGTGTCCGCATGCCTGCATGTTAGACGTTTGTTCGCGGCTCAGGCCACGCCAACTTCCGTCAGCCACGCACCCTCCCCACACGCCATCCTCCCCCTGCTGCCAGTGGGCCTGCTCGTGCCCTCCCTGCCACTAAGCGCCCAGCCAGGCCTTGTCCCCGGCCCCGACACGCCTCTACCGCGCTCTCTCCTTCTTTCCCATGCGCCAGCTACTTCTCTGGAGCTCCCCAGTTGCTGGTCCCACGTTCGGGGAGCAGGTCGTAGGCTCGCTGCTGTAGCAATGTGATGTAGTGTCAGTACCTTGCTGGTCGCTGTGCTTGGGCTGTGGGCTGTGGGTGACCCCCACTGGCCTCTGTCTGTGAGCACGGCCCAGCGGGGGGCACCTTGAGGGCCCCATGACAGTGACCGAACCGGTCCTACTGGTTAAGGGAAGGGATGGAACGATGGAAGTGAGTGTTGGGGGAAGGGGCAGTTTCTGGCTGGAATCATGAAGGAGATGGACTAAGGAGGGGGCTGGGAGTCTAAGGGCCGAGGCACCCCGTCTCAAGGGGGCTGAGGCATCCTGGTCCAGACTCCTGTAGCCACACACATCTGTGCTGGGCTGTGTCCTGGAGAAGCAATAAACCCCCCATTCTACTGACTGGCGGAGCCTGGTCTTGCGGCTATGGGGGTGCAGGATCAGGGGGACCCTGACGCGTCGTCACAAGCGGCATGTACCCAGAATGGGGCAGCCTTTCCCCTCTCCCGCAGCCACCCGGCAAAGCGCTCATACGCTGGTCCCCAGCCGGGCGCCCGGCACTCCCCAAGGACGCAGACCCATCGCGTGGGTGCCAAGTCCCACATCCCTTCCTCCGGGTGGGCTGCCTGCCATGGCTGCTGAGCCTTCTTTGCCCACAGCAGCCTGGCTAGATGGGGCAGACACCCAACTTTTGCCCTCCGCCGCGAGAAAGCAAGTTCTAGGGCTTGCGTTGTCAGAAGCTACATATCACGCTGCGCACCTCAGGCATGTTCTAGGCCCTAGGGTCATCCTCAAAGCCATCTCAACCATGACTGTTCTTGGCGTAGACTCATTGAATAATAGAACGGGAAGGAACGTCAGGAGGTCAAGTCCAGCCCTGCCCTCACGGCAGGACCCAGCACTGTCTAGACCATCCCCGCCAGGCGTCTGTCCAACCTGCTCTTAGATATCTCCAGGGATGGAGACTCCACAGCCTCCCTGGGCAATTTATTCCAGTGTTTAACCACCCTGACAGGCAGGAAGTTTTCCCTAATGTCCAACTGTGACAGACGGCGGGCTAAACCAGAGCTCTGCCACTGTAGCCTGGCTGAAGAGGCTGATGGCCAACAGCTGAGCAAGCCCAGGCCTGAAGGGCTAGTAGAAACAGCTGTGGGCTTCACGAGCAGAGGGCTATTTAAGGCAGGAAGAGGGGACGAGAGAGGAGCCAGGAGGAGGTGCCACGGTGTGGCTGAGGGTGCTCCCAGGCAGACGGAGGAGCTGGCTGAGTTTGCTGTAAGTGTTGTGCATAGAAGGTGGTGGGAACGGACAATACAAGGCCCAGGGTGACTGCACCAGAAGGTCTCTGGCTGACTTGTGGACCAGAAGGTGTCCAAGGGCGAGGGGCCTGAGTGAGGACCCTGCAGCACCAACCCAAACCTCCCGTGCTGCAGCTAAGCCCATTGCTTCTTAGCCTGCTGCGGGTGTTAAAACGCGGTTAGTTGTCTGCTCGACAGGCACATCCGCATTCCTCCTCCGAAATGCACAAGAGCCCCTCCTGGGCCCCCGCTGGGACTCTGGTACACCTCAAAGGAGGCATGCAGAACTCTGCGTACAGCCCGGGGCCGGCGGGAAGTCCGGCTGACTCCGGGCTGCAGGTGGGTGCCTGCTTTGAAATGCACCAGAGTCCCCAGTGGGGGCTCTTGTGCATTTCAAAGCCATGGAGCCCGGGGTCAGTGGGGGACTCTGAGTGCCCCCTTGGCCCCGGGCTCCATGCTACGCTGCCTGCCGCTAGGAGCCTGGGGTCAGCTGGGGACTCCCCGGCTGATCCCGGGTTCTGGGGAAATGCCACAGGGAGCCTAGGGTCAGCTGGGGGTTCCCAGCTGCCCCTGGGCTCCGTGGCAGCTGCCCCTTTTTTGAATCGCGCAGAGGCAGCGTTTTAAAGGGCAGCCCGCCGCACCGCTGATCCGCGGATAAGCAAATGCTTATCGGATAGTTGACTTGTCTTAACATCGCTAGGCCTGTCCTCAGAGGCCAAGGAGAACAATTCCGCTCCCCCCCCGCCTTTTAGATACCTGGAAACCGCTGTCATGTCCCCCCCCTCCGTCTGCTCCTTCCCAAACTAAACAAACCCTTCACCTAGAATCATTCGTGTTGCTCTTCTCTGGACCCTCTCCGATTTCTCCACGTCTTTCCTGAAATGCGATGCCCAGAACTGGACACAGCACTCCAGTTGAACCCTGATCAGCGCAGAGCAGAGCGGAAGAATGACTCATTGTGTCTTGCTCACAACACTCTTGCTCATGCAGCCCGGAATCAGGTTTGCTTTTTTGCAACAGTGTCACACTGTTGACTCATATTTAGCCTGTGGTCCACTATAACCCCTAGATCCCTTTCTGCAGGACTCCTTCCTAGACAGTAACTTCCCATTCTGTGTGTGTGAAACGGATTGTTCCTTCCTGAGTGGAGCACTTTGCATTTGTCCTGATTAAACTGCATCCTGTTTACCTCAGACCATTTCTCCAGTTTGTCCAGATCATTTTGAATGATGACCCTGTCCTCCAAAGCACTTGCAACCCCTCCCAGCTTGGGATCAGTCGCAAACTTAATAAACGTATTCTCTATGCCAATATCTAAATTGTTAACAATATTGAACAGAACCAGTCCCCAAACTGATCCCTGCAGAATCCCACTTGTTCTGCCTTTCCAGCAGCATTGTAAACCGTTAATAACTACTCTCTGAGTATGGTTATCCAGCCAGTTATGCACCCACCTTATAGTAGCCCCATCTAGGTTGTATTTCCCTAGTTTATTAATGAAAAGGTCATGCAAGGCTGTATCAAATGCCTTAGTAACATCTAGGTTTACCACACCTACCACTTCCCCCTTATCCACAAGACTTGTTATCCTATCAAAGAAAGCTATCAGGTTAGTTTAACATCCTGATCCATGCTGACTGTTACCTGTCACCTTATTATCTTCCAGGTGTTTGCAAACTGAGTCCTTAATTTGCTCCATTATCTTTTCTGGCACAGAAGTTAAGCTGACTGGTCTGTAGTTTCCTGGAAAAACTTAAAAAACAACAAATAGTCTTGCAGTACCTTAGAGACTAACAAAAGTGTAGCTGGCATCATGAACTTTCGAGGGCACAATCCACTTCTTCAGATGAAAGAAGTGGGTCGTGCCCACAAAAGCTCAAGATACCATCTACATTTTTTGTTAGTCTCTAAGGGTACGTCTAAACTACATGGCTCCATCGATGGAGCCATGTAGATTAGTGTACTCGAAAAAGGGAAATGATTTATTTGCATCAAAATGGCTGCCGCGCTGTGCTGATCAGCTGTTTGGCGGCAGAGCGCTGTAGTCTGGACGCTCTGCGGTCGACAAGGGAATCCCTTGTCGACGCCGCAAACCTCATTCCATGAGGCATAATGGGGCGGTCGACAAGGGCTTCCCTTGTCAACCGCGGAGCGTCCAGACTACCGTGCTGTGCCGCCAAACAGCTGATCGGCACAGCACGGCGGCCATTTTGATGTAAATGAAGTGGCAATTATTTAAATCGCTGCTTCATTTCCCTATGTCTAGAAACCTCATCTACATGGCTCCGTCGACAGAGCCGTGTAGTCTAGACATACCCTAAGGTACTGCAAGACTTTTTGTTGTTTTTTAAGCTTTTCCAGTTACAGACTAACATGGCTACCCCTCTGTCGTTTCCTGGATTGTTCTTATTTCCCTTTTTATGGATGGGCCCTTGATTTGCCCTTTTCAAGTCTTCTGGAATCTCTCCTGTCTTCCAGGACTTTTCAAGATACTCACTAATGGCTCAGATACCTCCTCTATCAGCTCCTTGAGTATTCTAGGATGCATTTCATCAGGCCTTGGTGACCTGAAGACATGTAACTTGTCTACGTAACTTTTAACTTGTTCTTTCCTATATTAACTTCTGACCCTATCTGATTTTCGCTGGCATTCACTGTGTTAGACGGCCAATCACCACCAACCTTGTTGGTGAAAACCAAAGCAAAGAAATCATTAAACATCTCTGCCATTTCCACATTTTCTGTTACTGTTTTTCCCGTGTCATTGAGCAATGGACCTACCTTGTCCTTGGTCTTCCTTTTGCTTCTAATATATTTATGGAATATCTTCTTGTTACCCTTTATGTCTCTAGCTAGACTGAGCTCATTTTATGCCTTTGCCTTGCTAATCTGGTCCCTGCAATCCTGTGTTATTTGTTTATATTCATCCTTTGTAATTTGACTTTTTATAGGATTCGGTTTGATTTTTAGATCATACAAGATCTTCTGGTTAAGTTAGGGGGGTGGGTCTCTTGCCAGACTCCCGATCTTTCCTACGCAGTGGACTCCCGATCTTTGCTACGCAGTGGAATGCTGAGCTCTTGCACCCTTAATAATGTCTGAAAAACTGCCAGCTCTCTTTAGTTGTCTTTCCTCTTAGTCTTGCTTCCCCTGGGACCTTACCTGCCAGCTCCCTTTACTAAAAACAACGGGTAGTCTTGTGGCACCTTAGGGTACGTCTACACTAGCCCCCTAGTTCGAACTAGGGAGGCTAATGAGGGCAACCAAAATTGCAAATGAAGCGCAGGATTTAAATATCCCGCACTTCATTAGCATGTTCCCGAGTGGTCGCCATTTTGGAAACTGACTAGCTCGGAATAACTGCCGGCGTCTACATGCAGCAGTGAAACGGGAGTTTGAAGTAAACCCCTTAACTTGAATTAGCTGTTAAACCTTGTTCCACAAGGAGTAACAGCTAATTTGAGTTAGGGGTTTACTTTGAACTCCCGTTTCACTGCCGCGTGTAGACGCGGACAGTTATTCCAGGCTAGTCAGTTTCCAAAATGGCAACCTCCCGGGAACATGCTAATGAAGCGCAGGATATTTAAATCCCGCACGTCATTGCAATTTCGGTCGCCCTCATTAGCCTCCCTAGTTCGAACTAGGGGGCTAGTGTAGACGTACCCTTGGAGACTAACAAAAATATATAGAATCGCAAGCTTTTGTGGGCAAAACCCACTTCCTCAGAGGAGCAGAGTAGAGAAAGAAAGGGGGGAAGCTCCCAATATATAACAGAAAAAGAAGAGAGAGGGGAAGGGGGAAAAGTGCCTGTCAATTGTAGTGCGGGTGCTAATGTGTCTGAGTGGGCTGGAAATGTCACATCCTTCGCTTTTGATGTCAATTGGGCATTGAATATAATGGCCCATCCAGTTCATGTCTTTGTTCGGGCCCTGAGAGATAGCATCACATTTGCATAGGAAGGCCAGTTCTGCCATTTCTCTCTGCAGTTGGTTTTTGAAATTGCTTTGTAGAAGAACAGCTCCATTACTGAGTGCCCAGGCAGGTTAAAATGCGCTCCTCCAGGTTTCTATGTGTTACCAAGTCTGATGTGTGTCCATTTATCCTTAGTTGCAGAGACTGTCCGGTCGGGCCAATCTCCTCGGCAGAGGGGCATTGCTGGCACTTGATGGCCTAGATCACATTAGAGGATGTGCAGTAGTCTGAGCCCCTGATGCAGTGGTTGATGTGGTTAGGTCCTGGGAAGATGTGGATGTGTGGACAGAGTTGGCACTGGGGTGTCACTTCACTGGATTTTAAGGGGGAACTGCCAGATCACTGCTGCACCCATGGGGGGGGGGGTTGCCCCAAAGTCTGTACAAAGGGGGGCCATGTGAGGTGTCAAATGAAAGCTTGTGTTTTACTGATTCGATGTGTGCTACTCTTGTGCTTGTGTGATGTTTGTATGTGGAGTTATGAAGAGGCGCTCTGTGCTGGTATTGGGCATGGACTGCCTGTCATGAGGAAAGAAGGTCCAGTCAATGACTATGCTAACTAGCACAGCCCCAAGGACAATGGCTCTCACGGTGGCCAATACACACCTGAGGGATGCGTCTGGGAACATGCCAACCAGCCAGGGCAGAATGGCTGCTGACATGTGAAACAGAGATAGGTCACTCGGCCACGTGACCTGCTCCACTTGGAAGGTACCAGGGAGATATAGAAGTGCCATGAGGCGGGCTCCATCTTGTCTTCAATTCTGCCACTGATCCCAGATGCAGCCTGGTGAGGGACAGAGAGCTGGGAAGGGTTGCTGACCCGTCCTGGCGTAGGGTGTGCACCAGAGACTGCTAAGCTGGCAGTTTGTAACATCTCTGCTGAGAGCCTGCAGCGAGAACCTGGCAATTGGGGCATGTGATGTATTCTCCTTAACGACCTCACTCGCCATCTTTTCTTTTTTTATTAATAAACCTTTAGATGGTAGATTCTAAAGGATTGGCTCAGCGTGCTCTTGTGGGTAAGATCCAAATTGTAAACTGACCGGGGATCTGTGGCTGGTTCTTTGGGACCGGAAGGACCCGTTCGGGGTAGGTGAGATTGGGTCCTATAACCCCTCACCTGTGTGTAGGCCCAGGGCTGATTGTGGCACAGGGAGAGCTGGGGTGTCTGAGGGGTTTTGCTCTGTGCGACTGTTGCCTGTTTGAAGGTCTCCAGTCAGGGCTGCAAGGAGCCCTGGTTTTGAGCAATTCGCCCTGAGCGGACGCCCTCAGAGGTGCCCAGACCCGGCCTGGTCCGTCACAGTGGAAGGTGTGGCTCGTGTGGATGTGTGGTCAGAGTTGGCACCGGGGTGTGTTGAGGGGGCAGGTTCTTGAGTGGGCGAGTCTGGGGTGTGCTGCGGGGCTGCCGGAAGGAATTTGCTTCTGGTTGGGGGGTGTCAATAGGCGAGGATTGGCCTGACCCCCCCAGGTAACAGCGTCCCTGCTGTGGCTGCCAGGGAAAGGGGCTGAACTCGTGATCCACCCTGCACCGCTGGCTCCACCGAGAGCGCCCCAAACGCTGCCGGGGGCGGCTGGCTCCACGGTGGCCCTGGCACAAGTGAGGGGAAGGCAGGAACTGTCACTCCCCCACGGTGCTGGTCCCCACTGGCTGCGACCAAAGCCAGCAGGTCTGCGGCAGCGCGGATGCTCTCCAGGGCCTAGCAGAAGCCCCGCAATGTCCCACAGGTCTGAGAGCCGGATGGCTAACGCCAACAGACGCCCGCTCCTTGATTCGCTTTACGTCACTAGTCTCGGGCATCCTCTGCCCCGCAGGGGAACCCGGCTCATCTCCCCACCCGCAGCCATTCTCCCTGCCCTTCGCCTCTGCCAGCTGGAATTGGGCTGGCGCCTGAGCCCCGGAGCGCGCTGGCTTCCCTCGGTCTGGAGCAGCCCAGTGACGCGGGTGACGTGACTGGAAGGAACGGGAGATGCGAGGCAGAGGGGGCCTGTTTCGGGGCTCCCCGCCGAGGTGCAGTGAGCGCGGGGAAGAGGGCCGCTGTGACTACTAGCTGCTAACAGGCGATGTGCTTGCAGCAGGGGATATGGACGTCAGGAGGAGGGTATTGGCGCCGGGGCGCTGCAATTTTTGCTTTTTATTTCATATGCGTAACAGCGGCAATGAGAGACGAAGGGAGCCACCCAGAGACATGTCTGAACCGCACCTGGGCGAGGGAGACGCCTCTGCTGAGCGGGGCCCGGGGCTGGGGCGAGGCTGGGATCCGCTCGCTGGGCTGGAAACCTGTCCGGCCCTGTGGTGCGATGGCTGAAGACGGCGTGTCCAACCTGGCGCGGGGGCAGGGCACAAGCCTGCGGAAGGGAGACCTTGGCCCCCGCGGACGGGGGCGCAGAGCAGCCAGAGCGACGCTGTGCCTCCAGACGCACACACGGCAGCGCAGGTGTCCTGGCTTTGGGCCTGCGGAGACCCACAGCGGGCAACGCCCCCCGCAGCCCAGGGCTGCCTGCCTCGGGAGGGAGGCACCAGCAATCAGGGGCCGGGCCTCACGCGGGTTTTGTGCTTTCTCACCGGACTTGCAAGCCTCGAAGGGCCGGGCTGCCCTGGCAAGCCCTGGCACGAACGCAGCCCTGCTGCTGGCCCCATGGGCAAAGGGCAAGGCGAGGGCAGGGCAGTGGGGCAGAGGTGGGGCAGGAGCAAAGGGTGGGAGTCTGGGGCACTGCTGAGCGCGGCTGCACTGGGCATGGGAGCACAGCTCAGCCCCGGCACTGGGCCAAACCAGGGGCCTTTAGGTTCTGCTCAGAACTCTAGTTGCTCCTTCCGTGGTCCAGAGTCCTCCCACCCGCACCCCTGTGGCTGGCGGAGGAGAAACTTGGATACATCAGGAGGGAGATTCTGACAGTGGGAAGAGTTTCAAAGATAAAGCAGTGAGCCAGCCCTGCCCTGCAAGTGTCGGACGCCGGAGCCGGCCGGCCCTGCCCTGCAAGTCACGTTGTGCAGTGTCGGATGCCGGAGCCGGCCGGCCCTGCCCCGCAAGCCATGTCACCCAGTGTCGGATGCCGGAGCCAGCCGGCCCTGTCCCGCAAGTCACGTTGTGCAGTGTCGGATGCCAGAGCCGGCCGGCCCTGCCCCGCAAGCCATGTCACCCAGTATCGGATGCTGGAGCCAGCCGGCCCTGTCCTGCAAGTCACGTTATGCAGTGTCGGATGCCGGAGCCGGCCGGCCCTGCCCCGCAAGCCACGGTTGCTTCAAAAAGGGCATTCTGAAATGAGTGCTCTGGATTCCTGCCTCCCCCGCCCTGCAGCAAGCTGCCCCCCCCTCCGAGGGACAGAGCCTGTCTCAAGGGGTTTGTCTGTAGTTCCCGGACGTGCTGCCTTCCGCTGGCGCTCTGGCCTCCCGGGAGAGGTGAGCAGAGCTCTACAGGTCAGCTCCTGGAAGGGTGGAGTTGGGGCCCGGTCTACACGGCAGGGCAAAAGTCGAATTAAGCTCCGTAACTTCAGCCGTGTCACTTGCGTCGTGGCGGTAGCTCCACTCGGCGCTTGGCGGGGAGCGGAAGGAAGAGCGCTCCCTCCGACCGCCCTTGCTCCTCGCACAACGAGGGGTCCAGGAGCCAGTGTTTCGAAATCATGGCGGCTGGGGAGCCGTGCCCCATGTTATTCCCGCCCACCCAGGGAGAGGTGGGATGAAGGGCACGCTGAAGGTGAGGTGGTTCTGGCATGCCCTACGGGATAGGGTGTTCAGCTGGGGAGGGCAGGGTGGCAGGTTCAAGTCCTCCCTTCCCACTCCTATTCCTGTCACTGGAAGCGAAGCGCCGGGAGCCCAAGGGGCTGGAATTGGAACCCTCCATTTCTCTGGCTGTCATCAGATGTGTTTACATGCAAACCCGGCCCAGCCTCTGCTTTCCCCTCAGCCACATGATGGGGCACCAGCCCTGCTGCAGGAGGGGGCCGGAGCATGCTGGCATGGGGTTCCTGCTCGCAGGAGCCGTCCCTGCACCAGTCCCGTGCCGCAGCCCACCCTAAGCTGTGTTCTGGGGGGAGAACAGTTTGGTGTTGTCCTCACCCTTTGCGCTTGGCTGCGGAGATGTCAGAAGGGATCAGTGCGCACGAGTGGGTGTCAATGTGCAACGGCAGTGGCTGGTTCAAGCCGAGGCGGGGGCGCCCCAAACACTCGCTGTTAGACCCACGTGGAGCAGAGGAGGCGTGGGCTGACACCTGGCTCGTCTCCTTCCGTGGGGCGTGTGACGTAGTGGGGGTATCTGGCTAGTTCCTATGCTGGCTCTGTGGTAATCCCCAATGGCTGCCATCGGTACCACAGCCCAGAAGGATGAGTCATTATGCAAAGAGGGTCTCTCAACCTGTCTGACCAGCTACCCCCAAGGGAGAGAGACAAAGGAAGGGGGAATGCTGCCCTGGCTGGGGGCAGGGCTGAAAGAGAGTGAGTTGAGTTTCTGTCTGGGATCATGGAGGAACCAGCCTAAGCCAAGGGCTGGGATTTAGGGGCCCAATCTCCCCCATCGAAAGGGGGGCTGAGGCATCCTAGACCTGCCCTGTAACCAGATTACATCGGTGCTGTGCTGTGCTGTGCTGTATCCTGGGGAAGGAATAAACTCCCTCCATTCTACGGGCTGGTGGAGTCTGTTCTTGCCATTCCGGGGGTGCAGGAGTCAGGGGACCCCAACGCGTCGTCACAGGGCGCTGCTGGCATGAGGCAAACCTGGGGAAGGAACAGGGAGCGGCCGGGGGCAGGGACACCAGTCTTCAAGCTCCTTCTGGCAGCAGCCCGTCGTGCTCTGCGGGGCAGGCGTTGCTCCTCTACCCCTCGCCTGCCTGCCCCATTGCTGCCTCTTCTGTCCCCCTTCTCCCGGGCCTGGGATGCCCGGTGCATCTGGGTGGCCCTCCTCTTCAGTCAAATCTTCCTTTCAGCTACCTCCTCCAGGGAGCCCCCACGGCCGGCCCCCTCCCCTCGTCTAAAGAGACATCTCCAGCATGCAAGCACGTGTGCCCGGGCATTGTCCTGATGTCCCCAGGGCCTCTCACCTGTGTAAAATCCCTGTTGGCATTTGCTGGACTGGGGCTGAAATTTACACTCTTGTGAGCATCACAGGGGTTTGCACCCCACCTTTGTCTCCTGGGGCAGAGGCCAGGCCGTCCCCGGAGCCTGGCCTGCGGTCCGTGCTTAACGACCAGCAGCACTGTTCCAGGCAAGTGCCCGCCTGTTTCTCAGGCTCAGGGCGGATGCTCTGATAACAGGCCCCAGTCTGACAAAGGGGCCATTCGCTGCAGGTCCCGTCCCCTGCTCCCGTTCAGAGTCCCAACCCGGCTGCACCTGCCGGAGAGGAACCAGAGGAGCCCTGTTTCGGGGGACGGTAGAAAAGCAGCACGCAAGGAATGCCCGTCAGCCAGTCCTGTTCTTGGCATCTCCAGGAGTGCGGCTAGCCACGCCAGCAGGGGGAGCAGTCACAGGAACGTGTTCGCCCCCTTCACTGGTCCAGCTTGGGCACCTCTTGCTCACTTCTAATTTAAAAAAGACCTGGACCACGTTGCTGCCTGTCTGGAAGCCCTGCCTGTGCCTTTCCCCTATTGTCACTTGGGGCATGCTAATGCCATTGGGATTAGCCAGCGTCAAGCAGAATGCAGCGATTGATTGGCCAGCCAGTTCCAGTCTGAGTGTTTGCAAAGATCTTGTACTTCTGGTGCCCTGGCAAGGGAATTAGCACGTTCCTGGCTGTAAAGACCCAGTTCACAAGAGGCCCGGGTTGCTAGCAGTCCAAGTGCTCCAGGATGATAGACCCCGTAAGCCATTGGTTCCCGCTCTCGCTGTATTTCGGCCAGGAGGTCTCAGGAGTGCAATTCCAGGCGTTCTGCCGGCCTCAGCTTGTTTTTGTGCAGCGAGTGAGTCTGACCCTGGTTTGGACTCTTCCTCTGGCCTGGGATACAGTTTGCCGTAATTCAGAGGTTTGCATAAGTCGGGCAGCGCATGCTACAGCGGTAATGAGGTATTTCCATGCGGAGCACCCAGTAATGAGTCACAGCCACGACGGTGCTATTCAGTCTGCAGCCCCTGGTGCCAGAGAGCAGCTTTCTGAAGCGGTCCGTCTGCTAATCTGTGGAGACACTGGAATGCAAGCAGAAAATATTATGAACTCGTCATTAGGAGGCTGACATATTGATGTGACACCTGCACCTGCTTGCGGGGGTTTCCAAAAACTGCTCTTGAATGCAGCTGACAGTTGGTTAGTTTCAGATTCAGCCTGCTTGTTTAGTGCACGGGAGCGAGCCCAGACACTGCCTGTTTGGGCAGCTGCCTCTAGAACCCATCCCCTGTGAAACGGGAGCGGTTTGCCAGTGACTCTGCACCCACTGGGGCCTGTGTCAGCTCCAGCCCCACTTGGAGCCTCTCCTTCCAGCCCCCCACACGGCAGGGACAGAGGGTTAGAATCCTAGAATCCCAGGGCTGGAAGAGACCTCAGGAGCCATCGAGTCCAGCCCCCTGCCCAAGGCAGGACCAGTCCCAACTCAATCAACCCAGCCAGGGCTGTGGCAAGCCGGGACTTAAACACCTCTAGGGATGGAGATTCCACCCCCTCCCTAGGGAACCCAGCCCAGTACAGCAGCGCTGCCAACTGCCTGCTCCCCCGCCTCCCGCCCACCTCGCTGCTGGGAACACGAGGGAACAGGCGTGCGTGCGGTCGCTCCCCGTTTCCAAGCAGAGGTTCTGGGCCTCAGGGGCAGTCCCGCGCCCAGTGCCAGTTCGGCTAGCAGGCCGGGAACCAAGAGCAGCCCTGCTCCTCTTCCCTCCTGAGCCGGGTCTCTGCTGAGTCCCTGAGACATCTCGCCGTCACGGAAAGACAGGTCCCCCCGCGCCAGGTTTCTTCTCTCCACCTGGGAAAGTGGACATGGCCCAAACCAAAACTGTCTGGTCCTTGAGCACGGTGGGTCTGGGAGGGCGCGGGCCTGGTGTCCTTTACAGGCGCCATCTCCCCCACGCTGGCTCTGCCGTACGTCTGGGAGCGTTTTGAGAGGCCCAGAGCTGCCAGGGGTCAGCGGCTCAGCACTCCAGCAGTTGCTGTCTGTGTCAGAGAATCACAGACACTAGCACTGGCAGG
Organism: Rafetus swinhoei; assembly: GCA_019425775.1. Taxonomy (NCBI): domain Eukaryota; kingdom Metazoa; phylum Chordata; order Testudines; family Trionychidae; genus Rafetus; species Rafetus swinhoei. The sequence continues at coordinate 46,804,933 of CM033442.1, read as the reverse complement.
GCCCTCGAGAGACATCGAGTCCAGTCCCCTGCCCTCACGGCATTGTCTAGACCAGCCCTGACAGGTGTCTGTCCAACCTGCTCTGAAATCTCTCCAGTGAAATCTCGCCAGGCAATTTATCCCAGTGTTTAACCACCCTGCCAGGCAGGAAGTTTTTCCTAATGTCCAAACTAAACCTCCCTGGCTGCAGTTTAAGCCCATTGCTGCTTGTCCTGTGTTCAGAGGCCAAGGGGAACAATTGCCCCCTCCTCCTTGTGACACCCTTTTAGATACTTGAAAACAGCTGTCATGTCCCCTCTGTCTTCTCCTTTCCAAACTAAACAAGCCCAATTCCTTCAGCCTTCCCTCCTAGCTCATGTTCTCTAGACCTTTCATCATTCTCGTTGCTCTTCTCTGGACCCTCTCCAATTTCTCCACATCTTTCTTGAAATGTGCCCAGAACTGGACACAATCCTCCAGCTGAGGCCTAACCAGCGCAGAGCAGAGCGGAAAAATGACTTCTCCTTTTCTTGCTCACCACACTCCTGTTCATGCAGCCCAGAATCAGGTTTGCTTTGTTTGCAACTCTCCCACTGTTGACTCCTCTTGAGCTTGTGCCCCACTCTGCCCCCTAGATCCCTGTCTGCCGGACTCCTTCCTAGACAGTCGCTTCCCGTTCTGTGTGAATTGGAGGTAGGACCCGCGGTGGCCCAAGGGAGATGTCGCAGACCCAGTGTTTGGACTCCGATCCGGATTGCTCCAAAGCTCAGAGGAGTGCAGCGCTGGGGTTTTGTCTCGGGCCCATTTCTTCCCAGGGAAGATTTTTGGAGTGGGAGCCGCTGGGCCCGGAGGTGTAAGTCTTGTGTAGCATCACAGCACAGTGGAAGGAGCGTGTGCCGCAGCACGTTGATTTCACCGCTCTCCAGCCAGCGGACCAGTTTGCTGGTGTCCTGGGCAGGCCTGGGCTCAATTTACCGAGCGCCCAGAAGGGAGAGAGAATGGGCGTTTGCCAGCCACCTGGCCTCACCAACTTCCCACCGGTCGCACGCGTAAGGCTCAAAGCTGGATCCCGGGTTTGCAGCTGGGGTGTAGGTGGAGACAAACGTCGCCTCCTGGGTGCACGGCGAGCGCTTTGCTGGGGCACCGAGAGCGGCTTCCCAGATTCGGAGCCACCCTCCCTAGCAGGGAAGTCTGGCTCCATTGCCGCCGGCCCTGGCCCAAGGGGCACGTGCCACACCCTCTCTCGCGTGCCGGTTGCCTCTTGCCGGAGGCCACGGGCCTCGGACTCCCGGCGCACCGGGCACAAGGAAGATACGACACAACTTTCAGCAACGCTGATGCTTTGGCCAGTTGCCCGCAGCTCTCCCCACCAGCGCGGTGGCCCAGCAGGTCCTGTCGCTGGCGCTAGTGCCAGAGGAGAAAGGCCTCACGCGGGCTTTGGGCAGGACGGTACAAAATTCCTTCCTCGGGGCAAAGGGGAAACACGTCCCCGCACTTTCCCTCCTGCTCGGGGCTGCCCCGACACCTGTACCCCTCCACAAGAGGGGTCTGTACTCGGGGATCCTGGCTGAGGGCAGGACCTCTCTCTCTCCCTCCCTCCCTCCCATGCAGGATCTGTCTGCTGAGTGTGGAAATGAGCAGGACCCCAATACGTCCCAGCTCCCGCTCCTGGACAGCCCTCCCGGGACCGGCGAGTGCCGCTCGGGCGCCCTGCGGCAGGGTAGGGGTGTTTCCAAGAGGCTTCACACACGGGGCTATTTTCTGCTGTACCAAAATTCCCCGAATGACCCATCGCACTTGCAAATAGGGGCCCGTGTCAGGTGCTAATTAGACTCGTCTTTCTGAGCGCGGCTGCTCCCGACCGGGCGACATCGGTGACCTCCAGGGTGACGCGGAGGAGGAGGGCTGTAACGCGGGGATTGACGGGGATAGCCTTGCTCTCCCTTCAGTAGGAGCCGGCCTCGCTGCCCGTGTCACACGAAGTGACAGGCGCCGTCGGGTGCTGCTGGAGCACAGCTAGTCCCGGTTCCGGCAGGATTAGCGTCACCCCGGGATAAAGCAAAGGGACAAGGCCCTAAATGAGCGCCCCTCCTCCGGGGCAGCAGCAATGCACGCTGCAGGTCCATCTAGCGGCGCACCGTCGGCCAGCCAGCGCCCCGCAGCGAGGGCCGGCGCGTTAACGAGGAGCTGGCCTCTTGCTGCCCGGCTCAGCTCAGACGTGAAGGGGCACAGGATTAAACGCTGGCTCCTGCCAATCTCCCGCGGGCTGCAGGCCTTCCCTGGCTTCCCGGCCGGCTTTCCGGCGGATAGCCCTGCTCCCGGGAAGAATTCTCCCCGACGTGGCTCCGGCGCAGCACGGGGGGGCCTGGCCCGGCCCGGCGGGCGTCTGGGGGAGGGATAACTTGCACACCCAGCAGCCCTGGCTGGCCGGTAACTAAGGTCTGAGGGCCGCTCCCTTTTGCCCAGAGCTCGTGGACCAGCAGAGGGGCTGGGAGGTGCTCTCTCGAGGGAGGGGCGGGGGGCCGGGGGCCGGTCCTACATTGCCGTCGTCTCCCAGCCGCTGGGCCCCTGGTTTTGATGCGCTGGAGCGTCCCCCCAAAGCTCTTCAGACAAGCGCCCTGGGGGCTGCTTTGCAGGCGGGGACGCCTCCAAAGAGCAGCACTTGCCCAGGGCTGCGTCGGCACAGGCTCCTTCTGCCCCCCGGCCTGGCCCATGCGGCTGTGGGAGCCCCCGGCCAGCTGCCAAGGCCCAGTGGGCGACTGAGACCGGCGGGGGACAAATCCCATGAAGCCGCAGCCAGAGCCCCGGGCAGTCACCACCCGCGCGGGCCAGGCTGTGCTGAGCGGGGCGGCGGGAGGTGCAGAGAGCTGGGAGCGGAAGGAGCCTGCTCCGCACCTGGGGAAGGGGTGGAAGGACTCATCCCGCCGTGGCTCCTGGAGCTCCGTGGGAGCTGGGCGCGTGGGCGGCCTCCCAGAGGAGAGTCAAGGGCCGCCCCGCTGATTAGCAGAGCGCCTGCAAGGGGCAGTGTGATTCTATGGGTGGTGCACGTCTGCGCATGCCTTGGTGCGCTGAGCACAATTTATTCCGCACATGAATGGAACCAATTAGAGGGAACGTTGACGGTTACCCCTTCTTGCGAGTCTGAGCGCGCCCAGCGTGGGTGGCATGTGGCCTTCCTCAGCCGGCTCACCGGGGCAGAGTTGTGCGTGCAGGGCCAGTCGCCCCTTGGCTGCCGAGCCAGCCCTGGTGCTGCAGCTCATGCTGGGCTAGTGAGCCGAAGCCGGGGCACGCGGGAACGTCCGGCGACAGCCTGGGTGGAGCCATACCGTCGCTTGCAGCACTGCTGCGTGGTCCCTGGGCTCTCAGGCAGGTGGGAGATGAACTCTGTGGGGTGCTCAGGGGAGCCCGGGGGCTCTGTGCTCCCAGAAGGGGCGGGGCTGGAGGGCCCGTTGCCCCCCTGCCCTTAGAGCTGCCTGCAGGGCTCTGGCAGCGATTTAAAGAGCCCAGGGCCCCCGGCAGGGGGCCGGCACATCCCGTCCACTTCCTACAGCGTGCACAGGTACCGGGTAACGTGGCCCGGCAGCCGGTGCCCTGTCGCCGGTACCTACGGGCTGAGGCCCAGCGGCCCCTGTCCCAGCGTGAAGCGGGAATCCGGCCCCGTCCTGCGTCACAGAGCAGGGCCCTAGCTGCTTGAGGGCTGCACGCGCCCGGTGCTCACATCTCCCTCTTGCCCAGCGAGCGGGAGGGCTCCGTTTCGGGCGGGGGCGCCGTTCCTTCTCGCGCTGCCGTCACAGCCGCTTCCCCACACAGCTCCGCGGCTTTCTGCTGCACAATGCAGGGCTGCCAGATGGTTTCAACAAAAATCCCGGACACACTTGACATCCCATCACAATCGCCATTCCAGCCCATTTAGAAAATCCCCGACAGTTCTATTGTCTCCGTTTGTTTCCTGGACAGAAAGCTCCAATACTGGACTGTCCGGCTCCAAACTGGACACCTGGCCACCCTACGCACAAGCACTGCTGCCGGGAACCCCGGAGACTCTGTCTGACAGCTCCTGTAGCCCAGAAACAGACCTGGCAGGGCCCTCGAGAGGCATCGAGTCCAGTCCCAGCCCTCATGGCAGGACCCAGCACCGTCTAGCCCATCCCAGACAGGTGTCTGTCCAACCGGCTCTTCAATATCTCCAGTGATGGAGACTCCACAACCTCCCTAGGCAATTTATTCCAGTGTTTAACCACCCTGACAGGTAGGGAGTTTTTCCTGATGTCCAACCTAAACCCCCCTGGCTGCAGTTTAAGCCCATTGCTTCTTGTCCTGTGCTCAGTGGATATGGAGAACAATTGATCACCCTCCTCTGCATAACAACCTTTTCCACGCTTGGAGATTGTTGGTGTGTCCCCCTCAGTCTTCTGTCCTCCAGACTAACCCAGTGTTTACAATCTTCCCTCACAGGCCATGTTCTCTAGACCCTCCCTCATTCTCGTTGCTCTTCTCTGGACCTTCTCCAATTTCTCCACATCTTTCCTGAAATGTGGTGCCCAGAACTGGACACAAGACTCCAACTGAGGCCTGAGCAGCGCAGAGTAGAGCGGAAGAATGACTCCTCGTGTCTTGCTCACAACACTCCTGTTAATGCCTCCCAGAACCATGTTGGCTTTTTTTGCAACAGCGTCACAGTCTTGACTCCTATTAGCTTGTGGTCCACTCTGACCCCCAGACCAGTGTTCCCTGTAAGCGGAGTGCTTGAGCGGCCATCCAGGAGAGATTCAGGTGCCGCCTAGCTGAGTGGCAAAGTGCCCACAGCCAGCAGCATGTGTTTCTAGTGGTGGTGCACATCTGCACATGCCTTGGTGCACAGAACAACATTTATTCCACACATGAATGGAAAACCGTAGCGGGAACATTGCCCCAGTTCCCTTTCTGCTGTGCTCCTTCCTAGACAGTCCCTTCCCATTTTGCATGCGTGCTGCCAGGACTGCTGACAGAGTCGCCGGGCCCCTGGGCAAGGCTGGGGGAGGGACCTGGAGGGGCGGAAGGGGTGGGGATGGGGGTTAGCCTCCCCCAGCCAGCCCTCCAGCATTGCCCAGCCTGCACCGTGCCAGGCTCTGGTGGCAATTTGAAGAGCAGGGGCTCTGGCAGCGGCTGCAGTAGCAGTGTTGGCAGCCAGGCGCCCTGGGCCCTTGTAAATGGCTGGGCCCCAGGACAGCTGCCCCTCCCCACCCCCGCTGGCAGCCCTGCGTGTGGGATTGTTCCTTCCTCAGTGGGACTCGCCCCTTTTGTCCTGACTGGATCTCACCCTCTCTGCCTCCGTTGGTCCCTGTCACAGGGCAGTCTCATGTGGGTCTGCAGCTGAGCAGGCCTGGGATGGACGTTTCCATCCCTGCTGGACCCAGCTTAGCAGAGCCTGGGACCCTGCAAGCCCGACCAGCAGCTGGGCGTTATCAGCTCTAAGCCAGGCCTTGAGCTGGGAAACCACTGAGCAGTGAACAAGTCTGATCTCGGTCTCAGCCCATAGGAGTGACAGGAACGGCGCTGGGCCAGGCACACGCACACCCGTAAACAGCTGTAGGATCACTAGTGCAGGGAGTCCCCTGTCCGGTGAGTCTCAGCAGGGACCTAGACCTCGAAGGGTGCCCTGGGTCCCCCTAGCTGGAGCCACGTCCACTGCGGCCGGGTGCGAGGTGACCGGACCGGGACTCCCCGCAGCCTGGTGGGGCGAAAGCATTTCCAAGTGCCTGCTACTCTTATATGCATTGCTCTGCCTGTGCTGATTGGTGTGTCACGTTGCAGTAGCTGGGTAACCGTCGGGCGGTAGTAACCCTGTAATAGCAGTGACGTAGTGAGATTAATAAAAGCAACTCTCCCTAATCGAAGCGAATCCACAGCCCTGCCGGGCCCTGCCCCTGTGCGGTGTCAGTCCCGATCACTGAGTGGTTATCCTGTCCTCCGGGCGCTTGCAGCCCCTCCCAGCTTGGTATCCCACCGGACCTACCCTAGGCACAGCATGCCGCTGGGTGGGGCACCCAAAAATCTGGGGCACCGCTGGGTCTTACTGCCCACCCGCCCGCCTCTCCCCTCCCCCCCCGGGCCTGTGGCTCTGCTTCCTCGGGGGAGGATCTAATTGACCCGAGAAAAGCCTGCCAGGGCCACTAGCAGCCCTGACCCTGGGAATGAGCCATGTCGCGGGCGCTGGCCAGGCCCAGACACGGCCTGTCGGGTTCGCGATCTCCGGTGTCAGCCGGCAGCACCTCAGGTCCAAACGGGCTTGACAATATTTCACCCCATGGTGCCGAGGGTCATAAGAATCACAGCTCTACACACTCACCCCGCGCTGGGCTGCTGGTGGCCCGGGGCCCCGTGGAATAGCCCTGCGCAGGGCCCCGGCAGGATCCTCCGCCAGCTGTGGGTCCCGCAGGAGGCTGTGGAAGGGGGAGATTTGGAGGGCGATCGGTGCAGAGGCTCGGGGAAGAGCGCTCCCGTGAGCAGGGGCCACGCCGTCGGAGCAGCCCTCAGCTGTGGGGAGCTGAGAGAGAGCGGATGCCTCGAAGGTCTGAACGAGCAGGAAGGAGAAACCGAGGCAGTGTGGGGGTGCCCTTTGCAAACCGAGGTTCCAGCCCTTGGAAGCTGCCCGGGACGGGACAGGCTGAGCTTACGCTGTTTGGTGCAAGCACCGTGCCAGGGCCAAGGGCAGCCGGGACACCGGCGCGGGAGCCTGGGGAGCTGGGTTTGTGTCAGGCTCCACGGGGCGGCGGGGCTCCGTGTCGTCTTTAGGGACGGTGGCGTTGCTCTTGTGGAGCAGCCCGTGAAGGAACAGCGTTCGGCAAGCCGCTCTGCCGGCGGGCGGACTAGCGGAGAACCGCCGTGCAGCGCCTGCTAGCCGTGTTTATGCGACCCGCACACGTGCTGGGGCGCTGTCCCATGGGGCGGCACTTGGACCACTTATAGCGAGAGAATGAGTTTCCTCTGCAGCGGGGGGGCACTCACCCACTGGAAAATCAGTCGGGGGCCGCACACAAGGGAGAAGCAAAAAACCCCTCACTGACATGGCCCCCAGCTGAGGGGAAGGCCCCTCCCCACATTCGCCTTGCCCCCCAGAGCCTAGGGGGCCCAGCCTAGTGGGTTTTGTGTGCTCCAGCCCTGCAGTGGGGCAGCAGGGGGGCTGGAGCACCAGTGCAGGCTCCCCAATCCTGGGGGGCTCTGAGCTTGCGGGGGGCCAGATCCAGGCAAGCCAGGGGCCACATCTGGCCCACAGGCCTGAGGTTCCCCACCCCTGCTCCACAGCATTAGCTGAGAGCCCCCTAGCTTGTTGCTCCAGCAGTCAGGGTGTGTGCCCTGCGGTCCCAGGTTCAAGTCCACCCACTGTCATGATGTTTGCATGTAGCACAGTTGAAATCTGCTGTGTTAGCAAAAGCCTGGGATGTGCCGATTAGCCCAGGTTTCTACTCGTTTGTTATCTGGGAAGGGCCCTGTGCACGTAATAAATGGACAGGCCTGGTGCTTTCCTAATACATGTTCTCTAGCGTGTCTGCAATGTGTCCCTAAGCTTTTCCCTCCATGTGCCGAATACATTTTGTCACGTGCACCAAGGCCCATGCTGATGTGCACCACCAGCAGCAACACTGCGGGCACTCTGGGAGCTCTGCTAATCAGCCGGGAGGCATTTGAATCTCTCCTAGGCGCCCGCACAAGTGTGCATCTCACAGGCAACACGGTGGCTGTGTCTACCCAGCAGTGTTATTTCGGAATAACACAGTCCGCGACTGCACACAAGCAGTTAGTGGCCAATGTCGACATTCTGGTGAGCTGGCGGACTGCTTCCTCCGACTCCTGTAGCCCTCGTTGTGCGAGGCGGAGGGAAGTCGGGAAGAGAGCTCCACCTCGACATCACCGCACAGCAGGTGTCACCTTATTGGATTTTAAGGGGAGCAGCCAGATCACCGCTGCACCCCAAAGGGGTGTTTGCCCCACAATCTATACAAGGGGGCCATGTGAGGTGTCAAATGAAAGCTTGTGTCCTACTGATTCTATGTGTGCTACTCATGTACCTGTGTGGTATCTGTGTGTGGAGTGATGAATATGGGCTCTGCGTATAGTGTGAGTGTCTGAGACAGAGCGCGGGGCCTGGACTGTCCAGTCAATGGCTATGCTAATTAGCACAGTTCGGAAGACAAGGACTCTCAAGGCGTCCAATACACAGGTGAGGACTGCGTCTGGGAACCTGCAAAGAATGGCGGCTGACACGGGACACAGGGACAGGGCACTGGGCCATGTGACCTGCTCTGGCCAGGAAGATGCCAGGAGAGGTATATAAATGCCATGTGGCAATCTCCATTTTGTCTTCAATTCTGCTCCTGATCCCAGATGCAGCCTTGTGAGGGACAGAGAGCCGGGAAGGGTTACTGACCCACCCTGACACAGGATGTGCACCAGAGACATTTAAGCCAGCAGTTTGTAACATCTCTGCTAAGAGCCTGCATTGAGAACTGGGAGAGTCGATGCATGTCATGTGTTCTCCTTAACAACCTCACTCTCAGGCTTTTCTTTCTTTCAGTAATAAACCTTTAGAGTGTAGATTCTAAAGGACTGGCCCAGCGTGGTCTTGTGGGTGAGATCCAGAGTGTAAACTGACCGGGGATCTGTGGCTGGTTTCTTGGGACTGGGAGGACCCGTTTGGGGTAGGTGAGATCGGGTTCTATAACCCCTCACCTGTGTTAGGCCCGGAGCTGATTGTGGCACAGGGAGAGCTGGGGTGTCTGAGGGGTTTGGCTTGTGAGGCTTCCTGCCGGCTGGATTGGCAGCTGGAGCGCTCGGTGGGACTGGTGTGTGGCCTGGTTGAAGGTCTCCAGTCTGGGGCTGTATGGAGCCCTGGTTTTGAGCAATTCGCCCTGAGTGGTGCCCAGACCCGGCCCGGTCCGTCACACCAGGCCACGCCAGCGGGCGAAAGAAGCTCTTCCGAGTGACACTGCACAGTCAGCGTAGCTCAAGTTGCGGGGCTTGTTCGGAGTGCCGCCCGGCTGCGGAGCCGCGCCCCGTGTGTCTGAGCCGTGCGGCGTCTTTTGCTTCCTTCCGCCTGAGGTACCAAGGCCAAGCACCTCCTCGGGCCAATGCACCAGCCTGCCCCGGCCAGCGTCTGGCTCAGCCCAAAGCGGGGCTCTCCGGGGCTACGCCGGCATTCCTCCTCTTGGGCTCGTCGCGCGGGGCGGAGAGGCGAGCGCTGGGCTCCGAAGGCAATTGTGCTGCGCCTGTCCTGGTTACAGGGGCTTTTGCCCTCCCGCAGGCGGGAGCAGCAGGCCAGGGCTAGGTGGACGTGCTGGAAGCCCTGCCCAGACAATTCAGACGGGAGACACAGCCCCGCGGGGGCTAGCAGGAAGACACCGAATGGACGCCAGCAGCCTCCAGCCGCTGTACCAGACCATGCCGTGCAGCATGGACCAACTCCCCCATGAGGCTTGCGCTTGCCAGCTGGGTTGTTCTCCTGGCACCGGGCAGTCGGCGTCAGATCCGGCTGCCCACGCAGGCTGTGTGGAGACGGCATAATGCACGGAGATGCGACGGCCTGTCTGCTGGGGAAAACCAATGGCACCTGGAATAGAACCAGCTCAGCCCACGGAGGTTGCCCCCGCGCCACCGCTCAGTCAGACCGAATTTCTCCCCCGGAGGAATGCGATCGGCGTCCCTTGCCCTCGCCTGTCAGCTTGGTCGGAGACCAGCCCGTGGGCAGTGAGGCGTGTGCACCGGGCTTTCGCCGCCTGAGATTAAGAGCAAGTGGCAGATCTGATTTCCGGGCACATGCAACTAGCAGAGCCGTTCGGCTGAGGCAGCAGCGCGACCCAGCCTGCACGAGCTGGGTGTGAAAGCTCTGAATCGATTTCCCCCCAGGCAGCCTGGGTGTCGGCCCGCGCCCGCAGCCGTCCCAGCGTGAGCAGGCGCTGCTGGGACGTGCCTTGCGCCCATCCCGGCTCTGGGGTTACGTGGGCCCAGCGGGTTCCCCTCCAGGGAGGCTCCCGGGAAAGACTTGGGGAGGGTTAGGGGTAGCCCGGCCGCGGTGCACACCGCTTGGGAAAGTGCAGCCCACGGCACCAGAAGGGTTTTCTCCAGTGGGACCGTCGCCTCCCCCGCTGACGCCCCAGCAGCCGCCCCCTCCCCTCAGCAGAGCTGCGGCCACGTGCTGGCGTGAATACGTTGCTCAGGGGCAGGGATTTCCCTCATCCGGGCTCAGGGCCCCCGGTTCCCCCACTAGAGCGGAGCAGGAGTGAGCGCTCCCTCCGTGACGCCCACGGCGCCGAGTCCCTGCAGCGGCCGAGCCGAGGGAACGGGCCTGCCCTGCAGGTGGAACGGAGCCTGACCTCGCTCCCTCGCTCACTTTCGAATTCATCCCCCCGACCTGTCAGTCGACCCAATCCGCGGGGTTGAGGCGGCTGTGGGGTGGAAGGTTCTTCCGCTGCCACTCAGGGCGGTGGGTTCCCTACCGCGAGAGGGACCCCTCCCTTGGACTAGGAAGTGTCTCCATGGTGGCTCCGTGCCATCGGGCTCCGCCAGGCCAGGCCTTGGCCAGATCCTGCAGGGGCCCAGCGCTCGCTGGGAGCCGGCTGTGCTCTGCGGCTGCCAGGCCCGGGCCCTAACTGCAGACTGGGGTCGCCATTCCGGGAGCGACGGGCTTCTCTGCGCAAGCTGGGAGAAGTTACCGGGTGGCCCGGCCCAGGGCTCTGCCAGGGAGATTCCCAGGCAGCAGGTGGCCACCAGACACTGCGCTTTGGGGGCTTGACTGTTGTTGCCATTTTGGCCAAGCCGAAAGGGGCCGTGGAGGGGCCGTGGACATGACGTTGGGGCCGCCATCAGCCGGTCTCCTGGCGTCCTCTGACATGTGGCTCCCTGGGCAGTAGGAGGCTCCTAGGGCACCCCGCCACGCGCAGAAACGCCACGCGCAGAAACGCCACATGCAGAAACGCCACGTGCACGCTCCCTCTGGCGCCGGGAGGCCACTGTCTCTGCCGCTGCCCACTCTCTGGAGCTCCCCGGCCAAGCTTGTGCCCGTGTGGGCTGGCAGGGCGGGGCTGTTAGCCAGGCCAGAGCCTTTCCGCCGCTCCCCGGGCGGCCACCTGCTCGTATCCATCCACCGACCACAGTGTCTGCTCCCGTGGCAACATCAGAAATCGAAACCGCACGCTGGCGGCCATTCTTCCTGGGCCCATTGTTGGCGGGTCCTGGTCCCACAGCCCTGACTGGTCATCCTGGGCCATCTCCACCTCCTCCGCTGCTTTATCAGCCCCCCCGGGTCTCCTCGCCCACCCCCCTGGCACGGCTCTACTGTTCGGATGTGCACCCTCCCATCCCTGCTCCTCCACGCTCGGCTGCCCCCGCCTCAAACCCCAGCTCTGCATTCCCTGGGCACCAGCCGGGCGGCGGGCAGGGCCAGCGGAGTCCAAAGGCCCCTCCAAGGGACATCAAGAGGCCTGCGTGCCTAGAGTCCCACAGGCCTGTCCTTGCAGGCCATGCCCAGAAAGCTGGAGCGCTTTCGAAAGACTAGGATCCGGCGGGGGCTGCATTAGACACTTTCGCCAGCGCGGCAGCATCCATTATGGGACAGCCAGCTGCATGTAGCTAGTCCATAGAGTGGGTTTGCTCTCACTTCGGCCACGGTTGGGTTCACCGAGCCCGGCCCCCTGCCCGAAGCGGGACCAGCCCCCTTAGTCATCCCAGCCAGGGCTATGTCACACTGGGACTTAAACACCCCTAGGGATGGAGATTCCACCCCCGCCCTAGGGAACCCAGCCCAGTGCTTCCCCACCCGCCTAGGGAAAGAGTTTTTCCTCATATCCAACCTAGACCTCCCCCACTGCAACTTGAGCCCATTGCTCCTCGTTCTGCCACTCGCCCCCACTGAGACCAGCCTCCCTCCAGCCTCTTTGGAACCCCCCTTCAGGAAGTTGCAGGCTGCTCTCAAATCCCCCCTCACTCTTCTCTTCTGCAGACTAAACAAGCCCAAATCCCTCAGCCTCTCCTCGTAGGCCATGTGCTCCAGCCCCTGAATTATTTCGGTCGCCCTCTCCTGGACCCTCTCCAATGCGTCCACATCCTTCCTAGAGTGGGGGGCCCAGAACTGGACACAACACTCCAGATGTGGCCTCCCCAGAGCTGAATAAAGGGCAATAATCACTGCTCTGGATCTGCTGGCAATGCTCCTCCCAATGCAGCCCAATGTGCTGTTAGCCTTCTTGGCTACCAGGGCGCCCTGGTGACTCATCTCCAGCTTCTCGGCCACTGGACTCCCCAGGTCGCCAGCACCTGTCCGATTCTAGGAGTTTGCCTCATCCAATGGGAAACCAGAACCAAAACCCGTGGCCGTTGGAGCGTGTGCAATCCCACCATGGTGCTCCAGGCAGGTTCCCCCAGAAATAACGGGCCCCACTGGCGTGGGGAGGGATCCCCCTGATTCGGAGCTGGAAGCCAGGGACGGCCCATCATGAGATCTCATGGGAAAAGGGTTAATGCACCGCCTGGGAAATGAATGCAAGTTACCATGGTAACTAACTCTAGAAACCTCATCCAAATGTGTCAAACCCTGGGAATTCACAACTAGCCCGTGTGCTGCCAAGGAACACGGATGTGTTTTTAGTTCAGGGCGTGTAATTTCTGCAAATATTTTGGTCACATCTTCATGTCATTTTATGGGCACGTGCCTGAGTAGAAAGGTAGTATCTGAGCTCCCCGCAGATGCTCAGCTGGAACGCTCCCCAGGTCCTGGCCCTGGCGATAGCATGTTAGCGCATCACCAGAGAGAAGAAAAGTATTTTAACAAATCTTCCTCGTTCCCAGATTGTCCTGACCAATAGAACTAGCTCTTGTACAGCCCCTCTCAGGATCAGCCTGAGCTCACAGAAGCGGGAGCACATCAAGAGACATGTCCAAGGTCATCCAGCCTTTCAGTGGCAGAGCCAGGAAGCGAATGCTTGTCTTTTGAGTGCCAAGCCAGGGTCCTGCCCACTAGACCATACCACCTGCTTGTTATTTGTATCGCAGCAGCACAAAGAAGCCCTGTCAGGGCGCAGGCCTGCCCTGTGGTTGCTTGGTGCTGTATAGACACAACCTAAAAAGACCTCGCTCCCAGGTGAGGCTCTGTCAAGAGGCAACAGGAGGGTGAGGATGAGGAGGTGGAAACAAGTGAACTGTCAGGAAACAACCTGCAGCTGTGATCCCGTCCCACACAGACCTCACCAAGGGAGTGTAGGGGGCCAGACACACAGAGCTCTGTACAGCCAGGCTGGGGTAGATATAGTTGTGACGGCACGTTGGGGTTTTCCCATCTCCTGCACCCCCGTAATGGCATGGACAGACTCCACCAGCCAGTAGAATAGAGGGAGTTTATTGCTTCTCCAGGATACAGCACAGCACAGATGTCATCTGATTACAGGAACCGGGCCTAGGGTGCCTCAGCCCCCCTTTAGATGGGGGAGACTGGGCCCCTAACTTCCAGCCCCTTTCCCTAGGCTGTCTCCTCCATGATCCCAGACAGAAACTACTCCCTCACTTCCAGCCCTGCCCCCCAGCCAGAGCTCCACTCCCCTTCTTCCCATTGTTCCGCTCCATGGGAGATACCTGTCTGACGAGTTTCGAAGCCCCCTTGCATAGTGACTCATCCCCTGCCCTGCTGGGCCGTGCTGCAGACAGCAGCCAGTGGAGGTCACTCACAACCCAAGCCTAGCAACCAGCAAGGTACCCACACTACGTCACAATAGTGAACAAGGAAAAGTGATTTACTGGTTCCCATCACATAAGAACTAGGGGTCAGCACATGAAACGAATAGGTAGCAGTTTTAAAAAAAACCAAAGGAAGTTTTTCTTCATGCAGCGCACAGTCAACCTATGGAACTCCTCGCCAGAGGATGCGGTGAAGACCAGGACTTTAATAGGGTTCAAAAAAGAGCTCAATAGATTCACGGCGGTCAGGTCCATCAATTGCTATTGGTCAGGATGGGCAGGGATGGTGTCCCTGGCCTCTGTCTGTCAGAGGCTGGGAATGGACAGGAGAGGGGTCACGGGCGGGGTCACGTGATGATTCCTTGTTCTGTTCCCTCCCTCTGGGGCCCCTGGCATTGGCCACGGGGCAGACAGGTCACTGGGCTGGATGGAGCCTTGGTGTGACCCCGTCTGGCTGCGCTGATGTTCTTGTGCTCTGTGTATGGATCTCAAGGGGCAGGAATCCATCCTGAACGGGGCAGTCTGGGGGGTTGACATGCTGCCCATTGGACGTTCTATGCAGCTGGTCTTGGCCACTGGATCCCAACCCGCTGCATCCAGTAGCGCCCCGACAGGTTCCCACGCTGGCTCCAAGCATCCCTCCCCACGGGGACGGGTGCCCAGAGGCTGCCTGAGCAGCTGCTCCATGGGGCTCCTCCGGTTTGCGCCTGGGGCCCAGCCCTGCCCAGCAGCGCCAGGACGCGGGGCAGGGCTAATGTGACTTGTACAGCTCCCTGCATTCCTCTGTCCCTTCGCGCTAGCTGGGGATCCTGGGTGCATGCTGACCAGCAGAGCCGCGGTCTGACGCAACGGGGACCCTGAGCCTGTTTGGCGAGTGCCGGCTCTCGAACCCCCCGGTCCCTGGGGAAGGCCCTGCCCGAGCAAAGGGCCGTTAGGGGGTGGCCAGCTGCTTCGTGGAGGCTGGAGAAGAAACACTGCAAGGCGAACTTTCCCTGCGCAGCCCAGTCAAGGTGAAAGAGCTCACGGGAGCATGGGAGAGGGCCGGGCTTTGATTCCAACGCTGTATTGCAGCTTCACTCGCTTTATGGCCCCTTTACCTTGAAAATTGGGCTGATTCAAAAGGCCTCCCTTGGTGGTGGTGGTGGTGGCTTTTAAAAAGGACTCCAGTTTGCTTCATCGCCATTTACAAGCATTGACAATTCTGCACTGTATTACCGACAGTGTCTGTTGCAAGCGGTGAGCAATTCCGGAGTTACTTCCTTCCCACTCCTGCTTTTAAGGCAAGATCATCTTTGTCTGGTTTAGAATTGTCATTTATTTCTTGTGTAACCAATTACAATTATTATATTAAGTGGCAATAAACACAAGCAAATATGAGGCAACAGTGGGACACTGTTGCAAACGAAGCAAACCTGATTCTGGGCTGCATTGACAGGAGTGTTGTGAGCGAGACACGAGAAGTCATTCTTCCGCTCTGCTCTGTGCTGATCAGGCCTCAGCTGGAGTCTTGTGTCCAGTTCTGGGCACCACATTTCAGGAAAGATGTGGAGAAATTGGAGAAGGTCCAGAGAAGAGCAACAAGAATGATGAAAGGTCTAGAGAACATGAGCTAGGAGGGAAGATTGAAAGAATTGGGCTTGTTTGGTTTGGAAAGGAGCAGACTGAGAGGGGACATGATAGTGGGTTTCAAGTATCTAAAAGGGTTTCATAGGTAGGAGGGGGGGAGATTGTTCTCCTTGGCCTCTGAGGACAGGACAAGCAGCAACGGACTTAAGCTGCAGCAAGGGAGGTTGGGGTTGGACATTAGGGAAAACTTCCTGCCTGTCAGGGTGGTGAAACACTGGAATAAATTGCCTAGGGGGGTTGTGGAGTCTCCATCCCTGGAGAGATTTCAGAGCCGGTTGGACAGACACCTGTCAGGGATGATCTAGCTGGTCTTTGGACCTGCTGTGAGGGCCGGGGACTGGACTTGGCACCTCCCATGGTCCCTTCCCGTTCTAGGAGTCTGTGTAGCTTGGCTGGCTTGGGAATTGGCGGCCTGGGCTGAAACGCGGTGGCGGGAGCAAGCGGCTGAGCAGTTGAGTTTCGCGTGTGGAATGCAGATGTTGGAAGGGTAACGGAAGGGGCAGGAGCAGCGCCGCGCCACCGAGCCGTGCTGCGTTCCCTCTGGGGAGCTCACGGGGCATGTCACTTACTGAATTCAGGCTCCTGGCCCCGTGCAAATCGCTGTCTGCTCCGGGCAGGGCATTGCCACCTCTGCGGCGCACCTTGACTCTCTGGCACGTTGGCGTTCCAATGCGCGGCTGCATGCTTGTTGTCAGAAAACACATGAATTTGCCAGGCATTTGTGCTATTGTACGTGTCACATTAGGAACGCTCCGCCAGGTCATCAGCATCCTGTGCCAGCAGTGGATTCAATTAAACCCACGTTCAATCTCTTCTGCTAATTCGAGGCAGTCGCTAAAGGCTGCTAATTAGATCATGATTCCCTTTGTTTTATATTCACAACTTACATTGCAAAGCGGCTGCAAAAAAGAGCAGAGCCTGGAAGAAGCTGCACGAGGGGGCGGCTTGCTGCATCTCACACACGGCAGGGTTCTTTCGAATGGCTGCTTTTGCTGACATTTAGCATGCAGTGACCTATGGCCAGTGTTCACAGCCTCCCGAGAAGAGGGCCAGAGGCAGATGACACAGGCTGATAGAGGTCCGAGCTGGGAGGCTGTGTGGAGAGATTCCATTGCCACCCCCCAGCTAGTTTTTTTGTTTCTACTGGTAGTGCGCATTAGCATGTGCCTCTGTGCACATACAAATTATTCTGCACATGGATGGAAACAATTAGAGGGAGCATTGATCTGAAAGAGAGACTCCTGAACCAGGAGCGTGACGAGTCGGCGACTGTTTAGATCAGAGAGGAGGTGACCAAGAAGGAAAGGAGACAGAGGGGATGCGTAGCAATGAACAGTACAAAGGAGTTACCCTGGACACTTCGATTAGTGCTTTGTTGCAATACAAGAAAGAAAGAAAGAAAGAAGGGAAAAGTGAATATCAAATGACAACAGTTTAAAATGGGCAAGAGGTATTTGCATAATTAACCGGTGGGACTCCCTGCCACAAGGAATAATTGGCGCCAAGAGTGTAACAGGCATCAGAAAAAGGCTCTAAAATGTATATTGATAGAGGATGGTAGCAGCGTGTTAGGGATAATCAAACATTTCTTAGCAGGGATAAAAAGCGTCATGTTTCAAGGCGTAAACTAGTTGCTGGGGATCAGGAAGGCATTTCCTCAGTGAGCAGGTAATTCCAGCAATGCCCCTGGCATGTCTGTGAGTGGCGTGGCCGGGGCTGAGCAGACCCTGTTTGGCTTGGGGTAGGCCAGTCCAGGGTTTCTGAATAAGGGGTCACCTGGCCCGCGTTTCACGTTACCTGTTCAGCTCCAGCCAGTGATATTTCCGACATCCGGGAGCGTGTGTGTTTGGGGGGCAGGGCCAGGGCAGGAGATGCGGAAGCAGGGCGCCACTCCACAAGGAGCCACTGCCAAAGTCCTCCCGGCTGAAGTGCAATGGTTTTCTTTGGAAAAAGCAGGAAGTGCTCAGTTCTCCCACGATGCTCTGCTTCCCCCGGAGACGAGCCTGGAGTGAAACAGAGGGAGTTGCTCCCTGCTTTCAGGGCAAATTTCAGCAGAACCTTATCTTTGGATACCTGCCTCCCCAACGCCCCCGTAACCATTTGTGCCGAGGGAAGGGCGGTCATTGCGCTGCCCTGGCCTGCAGGCTCCGCCCACACAGCTCCCCTTGGTGGCAATCCCAGCCAGTGGGAGCAGTGAGGGGCCGGGGACTGCAGGGGAGTGCAGGGCAGCATGGCCCCAAATGCTTCCCTTCCCACAGCAAACAGGCGCTGCCCCAGCTAAGCGCCCCCACACCCCAGCCCCCTGCCCCAGGCCTGAGCCCCCTCCTGCACCCTAACTCCCTCCTGGACCCCATACCCCAATCCCTGCCCTGAGCCCTCCCACACTCCAAAGCCCTGGAGCCCCCTCCTACACCCCAAATGCCTCATCCCCAGCCCCACTGCAGAGCTCACCCCCCCCGCTCAGAGCCCTCTCCTGCACCCACTTCCCTGCCTCAGCCTGCAGCCCTGCTCGCACTCCCACTCTTGCATTTTTGGCCCCAGCCCCGAGCTTAGGGAGCCTCACAAAATCAAACGGCCCCCGGCCCCCGTGGGGTTAATCGGCCCTGCCCATAGTGCAGGGGGTCTTGCTGCTTCCTAAGGGTTGGAGGCTAGAGTGCTGAATTCATTCCTTCGCAGGCAGGCCCGTCTGCGAGTAACCTCGCTTGCCCCAGGTGCTGCTGTCCGTGGTTGTGTGGCCAGGCTGCCTGTGTCCCGGCTAGGCTGGCCCTGGGCAGCGCACTGGTGGGCGGGTGTTGTTGTCTCCTTTGGCGGGCTGGCGGCTTTGACCCAGCGTGCTAGGAGGGGTGGGCCGTTTAGAGCAGCGGGTGGCAGCCTGGGGCCCTTTGGGGCTCTGTGCGTGGCCCGCCCTGAGGCAGGGCGTTCATGGTTGCCCGTGCGCAGGGCTGCCGGATTCTGCTGGCTTCCCTCCATGCTGGGTATTTTCCTGTGGGGTTGCTGAAGTGGCGCACCCACAAAGCCAGGGCCCATGCAGCGAGGGGCATGCCGATTGCACACCACAGCGACGGCGGGAGCCATGCACCCCTCTGCATCCAGCCCCAGCGCTGCTCTGGCTCAGTCGGCACCCCTGTCCCCATTCTAGGCACGCAAGCACAGAGAGCAAAGCTGCTCCGTCCCGGGAGGCTGGCTAGGATACGACACTCTCACGGCCGCTAGGGTTGCAAAAAAAAAAAAAAAAAAAAACAACAACCGGGAAAAAAATTCTGTTGAGAAAAAAAAAAAAAAAAAAAAAAAAAAAAAAAAAAAAAGGGCCCTGACAGCAGTTATTAAGCAATAAATTAAAATTAAAATAAAAAAATCAGCATGGCCCCTTTAAGAGACTTTTTTGCTGGTGGCCATCTTGTTTTTCTGTTCCAGCCACAAGACAAGCCCCTGCGGAACCAGGTAAGCGGGGGGTGGGGGGGCGTCCAGGGGGCCGGGCCCGGTTGCTGAGCGTGTGGGGGGGGTTGCCAGGTGTCCGCTATTTTCGCCTCCTGGCAGGGAAAAAAAATCAGAAAACACCGGACATTTCTGAATTTTTTTTACCAGACAGGAGGTGAAAATATCGGACTGTCCAGGTCCATGCCAGACACCTGGCACCCCTAGCCTCTGGCTGCTGAGCTGATGGAGAGCAGGTTCCCAATTTCCCAGCCCTCCCCTAACCCTAGCTCCAGCCAGGGCCCTGGTTAACAGGACAGCCCCTTGCCAAAATGACCCTCCCCCGGGAGATCAGTCGCTGTTCAGGGAGCGCAGGGCCTAGGGCCTGGCTCTGGCCTCCGGGACCCCAGTGGAGCCGCACGGACTCCAAGGGAGTTAGCTGGGTTTACCCCAGTGCAGTAGCTCCCCAGCCCCAGCTGGTACACACCCAGCCCGGCTCCAGCCTGCCTAGGACCTGGAGGCTCCGGTGGCCGGGAAGAGCAGCTGGAGGTGAGGCAAGCTCTGTGTGTCCTGCCAATGGGACGTCTCTTCCGCTGGGCCGGGCGCTGGTGGGGACCAGAAAACCCAGGGGCTCGTGCCCCGATACTGATGCAGAGAACAGGCCCAGAGCCAGGGGCTGGGAAAGTCCTGGGGCGGCGGGGTTCAAATCCCTGCCTCTCCACCATGGCTTGTCTGTCTGAGCTCGGGCCAGCCGCGGAGCCCAGCTCCCCAGGGACGGGGGGGCAAAAGCACTGCCCTGCCTGGCCAGGATGTGAAGGTCACGGCAGAGCCCCTGGGTCGAGCCCGGAGACCCAGGCGGGAGGCCGAGTGACTTAGCTGGGCGCAGACCCCCGATTTCGCTCCAGGCCTGTCAAAGGGTGGGTGGGACGAGTCAGAGGGGCTCTCGGGATGGCCGGGCCCTGGCCGCTCTGCTCCCACGGTAAGCGGCCCAGGCAGGGGTTGGCCTCCTTGAGAACCAGGCTGCGAACGGCCTCTGGGCTGTGTCTGTCCAAACCGGGCCCAAGGATCAGTATCGTATCGGTGCCATTGAGAGGGTCCTCTCCAGAGCGCCCCGGGCAAGGCCCCATCAGTCACACTGGCCTCTGCTCATCCCCGGTGGGGGGTTTCATGTGACGTGGGTGTGACGGTGAAATCCCACGGGATCTGCTCCCGCTGCACCCGCTGGCTGAGGCGTTCCTCAGCATCTGGGGAGAGGCCTTTCCTTCGCCTGAGAGGGGAAAGCCAGCAGGCAAACCCAGACCCCTGCGATCGAAGGGCTTACAGACAAGGCTTCCAAGAGAATGGGACAGCCTGTGTATCTCTGTGTGTGCGCATCTGTGTGTGCGTGCACTCGCCTGTCCCTGTGTGCATGTGTGTGTGTGCGTGCGTGCGCACTAGGGCCTGTGCACGCTCAGAGATTTTAGCTAGCAGTGCACACGCCGGTTCCCAGGGGCCAGGGTGCAGAATAGGGAGGGGAGCCCGTTGCTCCCTCCAGTTCCCTCTCGGGGGAGCACCACAGGGTCTGCTGCTCGTCTGGGTTTGTTCATTCAGGGTGGTCCCCCCACCCCCCAGCCTTTTCTGGGAGGGGTGAGCACCCTCAGCCCTCATTGTGTGCAGCCAGCAGCCCCGCTTGGGGTGCTCCAGGGACCCAGGGTTCACAGGCCGGCCGTGGGCCTGGCAGGCTGGCCTCTCCCACCCTGCGTTCCAGCTGCTTCCCCTGCCCCGAAGGTCCCGCGTCCGGTCCGAGGGCGAGGGCCGCTCCGGCTGGAGGAGCAGAGGGTAGTGTGGCGCTCCTCTGGGGGGGCACTCCTTCAGGCCTGGAGGATCCAATCCCCCCACACATTGACCTCGGCCTCTCGGGCTCCATCCGTGGACAACGGGCCTTCAAAGAGGAAGAAGCACCAGTCTCCGGAGAGAGACTCCAAAAGGAGGAGAAAGTTGGTCCCCTCTCGGGCCTGGAACCCAGGAACCCTGGTGCCTCAGTGTGGGCCCCGCTGGGCTTGCTCAGGGTCCTGGAACCGCCATGCCAGTGTCCACCCCAATGGCTGGCACCACTGGCTCTGGCAAACCGCACTGCAAGGCGCCTCGCTCTGCACCAGAAACTGGCGCGACCGGACGCTGGGACATCCCGGGGGCTCAGGCAGCCCTCTTGGGAGAGCCTGGGACCCTCTTGGGAGAGCCTGGGACCCTCCTGGGAGAGCCTGGCTCTGCTCCCCCAGGCCCAGCCACGACGGGGACCGGCGAAGATTCTGCGCTGCAGCACTGCGCCTTTCAGAGCCGGAGCCCTTCTCTTGTCGGGCATCCAGCACACGGTCCCACTGTTGGTACCGAGCCGCTCCCTGGCACCTCCTCAGCCTCAGGTACCCGGCCGGCCCCGGGACCGCCAGGAGCCCCCCTCTAATCCAGCCACTTCCATCTTCTTTCTGCAAAACCCTCCTCCGCTGGGCTACGTCTAGACTACAAGCCTCTCTCGAAAGAGAGCGTCTAGACTACAGGCAGATTTTTGGAAAAAGCAAGCCGCTTTTTCGAGCGAGAGTCTAGACACTCTCTTTCGAAAAAGCACCATTTGCATTCAATAGCGCCTTTTCAAAAGAGCACTTTCGAAAAAAGGCGTTCTTCCTCGTAGAATGAGGGTTACCGCGATTGAAAAAACCGCCGCGTTCTGATTTACTTTCGAAAGGACGCGGCTGCAGTCTAGACACAGGGGAAGTTTTTTGGAAAGAACCCTGGAGTCTAGACACACTGGAGAAGGAGCTCGCCGCATCCCACAGGCAGCCTGAGCTGCCCTTTTGGCAGGGGAACCGCCCCGCCCAGCGTCAGGCCCAAACAGTGTTATTGCCCCCACTTACTTCAGTCTACGCCGGACATCTGTGACCTCCACGAGGGGTAAAGCTTAACACGTCTGCTTACTAGTCACGTGGTAGTAAGCCTGTCAGCAGGGTCCAGTGAAGGGTAAACCCAGCAGGCGGCTGAGGTGGGTTAACGTTACCCATGGAATGGCTAGGATCGTTAGTCCCCGTCAGACGTCCCGTCTAGCGCTTGCTGGTCTCTGCCGAGGGGGAAGTGACCCCTGAGGAGCCCTGCACTGGTGCTTGTTACCGTCAGAGGAGTTTGTAGCTCTGCGCATTTACATGGAGCATGCTGACATGGGGGGCCTGGGGCAGGCACAGTGGATTCAAGACGTGGCCCCTCGGAATGCGTTTACACAGCAAACTCAAATCAGGATATTTAAATCCGGGGAGAATTGAGCAAAGGAGTTTCCGCTCAGGTTCCCAGGGAAACGTACTAAGCCAGGGCTACTCAACACGCATGGCCCGTTTGTTTGCGGCCCGTGGGGCAGTCTGGGTTTACGCGGGGCTCAACGCGCTGTCTGTGGGGTCGAGCCCAAATGAAAAAGTCGTCAATAGAATGATCTGCCATTGCGATGCATTTTCGTAGTTACATTCCTGCACTGTTGTTGCTCATTCCAAGTGCTGTCATACAGGTGGCAATCGGGTCAATGCTGCATTTTAGTAATAGCCGCAGAACTGACTTCATTGGGGCCTGCGTGTGTGGTGTAGTCTTGCCTTAGTCTTTGTATTCATTGCCGTCAGTGTGAAAGAAGCATTTGCATATATTTGCATATATATTTGCATGTATATGCAACCACACTTAAGTTGCGGCCCTCGGCATGTGCTGTGAGTATCATTGTGGTCCCCGGGGGCTTCCAAGGTTGAGTAGCCCTGTACTAAGCTCAGAGATTGCAGGAAAGAAAGCACGGAAAATCCCGCCATATGCCAATTCGAGCAGAGGGCATACCAGTGCTGGGATTCATAGATACCGTGAGAGAAGGACACGGAACTGTGCGGAGAGGTGTTGGAAATGACACATCCAGCAAGGGAAAGGACAGAACATTGCTTTGACACGTACAAGCGTTGAATCGCTGTCACACTCCTTGGCAGGTGCACATGGCACCAATTTCACTGGCAAAGCCACGCAGAGGAGCCCTGCTACACGTTCTGTTTTACTCTTTGCTTGGCTAGCAGCTTTCATTTGATCACAGTTACAGAAATGATGCTGCCATCTGCGGGACGCAAGACACGCTGCATTTTCAGAGAGAAGGTTGGCGAGTAAATGACACACAACAGGCTTACTCTGAGTATCAGACTTTTGCTCCTAAAAGGTTGCTGGTGGGTTTCAGAAATACCGAACGGCGTTCGTGTGATTCTCAGTGTTCGGCATCGTTCCCACCATCTTCTCCTTTCTCTAGATTGCTGAGTCCCTGCTCCTAAATAATGGGGACCCACGAAAGCAAACTGCAGGCAACTTGCTAAATGCCTCCTGCTTGACAGAGGAGACAGGCAAACTGCCTCGCTGCGAGTAAACCAGCCATGCAGTGCTACCACACCTCCTCCAGTCCCCCGCCGACGCTGGGCCAAGTGCTGCTTGTGTTTCACGCGCCGGTGCCAGGCTGACTCTCTTCTGGGGGGCGTCTGACTCGGGGAGCTGTACCTTTGTAGTGATGGGGCTGGAACCCCCTGGAATTGCTGCGGGGCTGTTCCCAGGCCGTGCTCCAGCCACGGGAGTGGTAATCCAGCCCCGCAGGCCCCTCTGCACGGGGAAAGGCAGGGGAAGTCACGTCCATGGGGTATCCTTCGGCCACGACGGGGCCCTCCACGCCCATGGAAGCTGGAGCAGGCTATGCCCCGACCAGTGCACCACCGTGCAGTTCAATGACTATTTGGGTGTCTCTAGGAAGAGGGCTCCTGCCCCCCCCCGAAAGCTGATGGCCCAGATGGACCCAGGGGCACGGCGCTAGCGTGCTTAGCGGTGTAGATTCTAAATCTGTGGCACCGTGAGCACTGTGGCGAGAGCCAGGCCGCCTGGCTTACGCTGGGGAGGGTGGACCGGGGCTCAGATTTTCACTGGTGCCTGTTGATGGGGGGGCAGGGGGTGTCTGTATTTTTCCCACCAGCCCAAGGCCATCGCTCAGCTGCAGCCCTGGGAAAGCGCAAACACATGGACAAGGTGGGTCTGATTTCCAGACAAGTGTCACGTTGGCCCTTCTGGCCAGCACGGCCCTAGGAATTACCCATCTGGGCGGTCCCAGGGGCTGCTCTCGGAGTGCGGCAGCAGCGGATGCGCCGGAGGAAGGTGAATGAAGCCCCAGGAGCAGATAGAAATGGTCGACCCCCACGCGAGGTCTCGGCGCCCTGGAGCAGGAGGGGAATATCTGTGCACCCATTAGCCTTTGGGCTTTGGAGTCCTGTGCCCATGTGAATGTTCATCCCCTCTTGGGATGCTCTTGGCCTAGGGGGCTTCCTCTGGCAGTGTCTGGGCCTTGCCCTACTTCTGTCTTCCCTCGCCACAAACCAGCCGGAGACCTCCCTCGGGCCAAACAGCTGGCGTGGTTTCTTTGCACTGCTCTCCCCAGCGGCCCGAAGCTCTGTGCAGCTCTGTGCGCCCGGCCCAGCTCGCTCGGCGGGGAGGGGGACCAGCAGGCAGCACCCCCGAAAGGGCTCTCCTGACTGTGATCCCCAGGGTCAGGGCAAGGTCTGAGTTCCAGCCCTGCCTTGCTGGGCTCGCGGCCGGCAGCTCTCTGCAGCCCACTGCCCGGGCCCAGCTTCGCCCTGCGGGTCGAGTGTCCAGACGCCTGCAATTGCCCCGCACTCTGCCAAACGGGTGAGCCCCCCCACCCCGCACTGCAGGTGGGTGAAAGGGTTGCAGTGCCCCCGAGTGTTCCCTGCTGTTCTGAGCCAGGGCGGCAGCGATTGTCACATTATTGGATTTTAAGGGACGCAGCCAGATCACTGCTGCACCTGGGGGGGGGTTGCCCCAACTTCTGTACAAAGGGGCCATGTGAGGTGTCAAATGGAAGCTTGTGTCCTACTGATTCTGTGTCTGCTACTCATGTACCTGTGTGACGTCTGTGGGGGGGGTTATGGATATGGGCTCTGCGCTGGTCCTGTGCCTGAGACAGAGCGATGGCCTGGACTGCCTGTTGAAAGAAGGATCCTTCAGTCAATGGCTATGCTAATTAGCACGGCCCCAAGGACAAGGGCTCTCGGGGTGGCCCATACACACCTTAGGATGCGTCTGGAAACCTGCAACCAATCGGGGAGAACGGCTGCCGGCGTGTGGAACACAGACAGGTCACTGGGCCCCGTGACCCGCTCTGGCTCGGCAGACACCGGGAATGGATATAAAGTGCCATGAGGTGGGATCCATCTTGTCTTCAGTCTCGCTCCTGCTTCCGGATGCAGCCTGGTGAGGGACAGAGCCCGGAAGGGTTGCCGACCTGTCCGGACATAGGATGGACACTAGGGACTTCCCAGCTGGCAGTTTGTAACATCTCTGCTAGAGCCTGCATCCAGAACTGGGAGATGCGACGCATGTGATGTATTCTCCGCAACAACCTCACTCTCCTGCTTTTCTTTCTTTTGTTAATAAACTTTTAGATGGTAGATTCTAAAGGACTGGCTCAGCGTGGTCTTGTGGGTGAGATCCAGAGTATAAACTGACCGGGGACCTGTGGCTGGTTCTTTGGGACCGGAAGGACCCGTTCAGGGTAGGTGAGATTGGGTCCTATAACCCCTCACCTGTGTGCAGGCCTGGGGCTGACTGGGGCACAGGAAGAGCTGGGGTGCCTGAGGGGTTTTGCTCGTGAGGCTTCCTGCTGGCCGGATTGGCAGCTGGAGCGCTCGGTGGGACTGGTTTGTGACCTGTTTGAAGGTCTCCAGTCTGGGGCTGTAAGTAGCCCTGGTTTGGAGCAATTCGCCCTGAGCGGATGCCCTCAGCGGTGCCCGGCCCCGGCCCAGCCCATCACAGGCGTCCCTGCGCTCTAGCCCAGCCCTGCCTGCCCTGGGAGCACTCCCCTCCCGCAGGCAGCAGCCCAGCCCCTCCCCGTCTCTCCCTGGGAGTTTCTCAGGCCCTTGCTTGGGACCCCTCTCCTTCCAAGTCCGGGCGGGCGTGCTGGCTTTGGTGGCTGCTGCTGGGCTCCGGCGCGCTGCCGGGATGCAGGGGGAAGACACCCGCGCCGAGCGGTGTCAGCAGCACCCCGAGGCAGGTTGCGCCACGTCAGACCTGCCTGCACCACCCACAGCTGATGGCGGGAGGCCCTCAGAACCTGGTTCTGGCAGCGCCAGGCCACCAGAGAGGCAGCGGGAGGCAGCCTGCCGTGGGCTGGGTCTGGGCAGCCGGCGGAAGCCAGTGTGACTGCACCAATGGAGCCCTTTCCCCACGTGTGTCTGGGGGGCAGACGTCCCGGGCCTGCACTGTTCTTACCTCCTGAGCGCGTCGCGTCCGGGAGCCCCGAAAGCGGCTGCTTCCTCGGGACGCTGCGCGAGGGAACGGCAAGGGCTCCCAAGGGCGCGTCTCCCCCGCAGAGCCTGCCTCGGAATAAGCGACGCGCGCTGAGCTACGGCCATGGCGGAGTTATGTCGGAATCGGGAGCATCTCCGCAGCCCCGCTGTTGAGGTGGAGCACGCTCCTTCCCGCTTCCCTCCCTCCTCGGACGCTGAGGGTTACAGGAGTCGCAGTGAGAAGTCCTCCCTATTTGGCAATAACTACCGGCGGTGTAGACGCGCACGAAGTGATTTCGGAACAGCGCTGCAGTGCAGACGTCCCCGCGGAGCCCTGGTGCGGGAGCTCTCATCACACCGACTCCCGTCCTCCTCTTCCCGCGCACGTTCCAAATCCAGCCCCCTCGGCGCCCGACACCCGCTCTGCGGCTCCGAGCCAGCAGGGGCACCTGCTCTGACAACTTGCTGACACGTCTCTGACAACAGCCCCCACGGGGAGGGCGGGGGTTCCGGCAGCACCTTTGCTAAATGAGCACCTGGCAAGGCAATGCCCGTGCTGCTTGGAGCGCCCGCCCGCCAGCGTGTGGCAGAGACAGATGAAATGTGTCCTCATAGCTGTGAGCGCACCAGCTCTCTGCCGGCTCTTTGGCACGGGGCAATGAGCCACATCCCTCGTCCTGGCCCAGCTTCAGTCGCACTTCTCCGAGGAGGGCTCCACAGACTCGCATTTGTGGGAGGCGCCTTCTGGGCCCGCAGGGACCCCTGGATCTGCTTGCTGAGCAGTGCCCCTGAGAGATCTCGCGCTCGGCGTGGCGCTCTGAGAGCTGCGGTTGCAGCAGGCTTGCTGTACCCAGAGGCGTCCTGGCTAGGCGGGACCGGCTGGGCTCACAGTGCTGTGCACGGTGTCAGAGCAACGGTCCTTCCACTTGGCGTCCTGTCTGCAGGGGCAGGTGCCAGGCGCTTCGGAAGGCATGAACAGGCCAAGGAGTGAATGATCCTCCCTGAAGTCTTGCCCCAGTTTCCGGCACTCAGAGGGTTAGGGACATCCGGTTGCGACCAGGGCCCCCTGGAAGCTGGGCGCTCGAGGGGCTGCTCAGGAGAGAGTCAAATGCTGCCCGCCTGGTTTGCAGAGCACCTGCTGCTAGGTATTTGGTTTTTCCAGGTAGTGCACGTTCACACATGCCTCAGAGCACGTAGACAAAATGATTCCCCACGTGGATGGAAAAGATTAGAGGGACCATTGGTTGCACCTCTGACCATCTTGGCTAATAGCCATCGATCGACCTGTCCTCCAGGAGCTTTGTAATTCTTCTTTGAACCCCGCTATAGTTCTGGCCACCACGACCTCCCCTGGCAATGAATTCCACAGATTGTCTGTCTGGGCACTGGATGAAGAGATCCCCTTTGTCAGGTGTCAGCCTGCTGCCTGGACTTCATTGGGCAACTGCTGATTCCAGGGTTAGGTGAAGGGGGGAATAGCACTTCCTTATTCATTTTCTCCACGCCGTTCAGGGTTTTATAGACCCCTATCATAGCCCTCCTTAGAAAAGTCTCACTCGTTTTAATCTCTCTCCTCCGGCAGCGGTTCTATACCTCTAATCATTTTTGTTGCCCTTCTTTATACCTTTCCCAATTCTAATATGTGGGACAACCCACACGGCACACAGCATTCCAGGGGCGGGCGTCCCATGGAGTTAGATCATGGCAAGATGGTACTTTCTGGTTTCTTAGCTGTCCCTTTCCTAATGGCTCCTAGCGTTCAGCTTGATTTTTTGACGGCACCGCACATTTAGCAGCTGTGTCCAGAGCACTATCCACACGGACTCCGCGATCTCCTCCTTGGAGAGTAACATCTGGGTTCGACCCTGTTGTATCGTGTGTGGCTGGGGTTATACGTTCCCGAGTTCAGGGCTTTGCATCTACCAACACTCCATTCATCGGCCGTGTCATTGCCCAGTCTCCCCGGTTTGGGATCCGCCGTGCGAGGCACTCCCACCTTACCACGCCCCAGAAATGCCGTGAAACCCGTTGACAGGCAGTCTCCGTGGTTTCCTCCTCTGTGGCCTGACTACCATCAGCTCAAAAGCAGCCAGTTTGGTACAGAGCCTGGTTCCTGTTAACCACACGTGCACACAGAGACCAGTTGAACGAACCCCGTTCGGCATCAACGGGTTTTTAAACTAAGCGAATGAGGCAGCTGGCACGATGCTGACACCGGGCAGCTGTTCTCTTTACCCCTGCGCAGTAAAGCCCATTGCCCTTTTCCTTCCCAGCACAACGCGGTTCGAAGGCACGCGCTACCGTGCACTGGAGTCGTTTGGAACTAGGAGAGCCAGCCCGGCATCTGACGTACCCTAGACTGCTGGGAAGATTTTTTATATGCAGCAGAATACAGCAAGCCTGACATTTGAAATTCACGTATTTCACTGCAAGGCAAAATCGTATCCCTTTATACAATATTTGTCCTGCTGCTTCTCAGCACAAGAATGCCTGCTTCACGGCCGCTTCCTATTGTTACGAGCAGACCAACACGAAAAAAATCTATGCGGTAATAATAAAATTGGGGTGGAGGCTGCAGAAATCTGGATTGTCCAGGTAGTTCCAGCCTTAGAGGGCAACTCCTGCACCCCCCCACCCCGCCTTTGTGACTATCATCATCTACTATATATTTCAGAGAGCTTGTGCCTCTGCTTGTCTGTGTGTCCGTCTGTCTGCCTGTGAGTCTGTTTGTTCACAAGAACACCTCCTACACAGTAAGAGCCAGGATAACCAAACTTGGCAGGCAGCTTCCTTTCATCCTAACTTAAAGCAAGGGCAGGGTTTGGTTGTGCCAGGACAATGGGATGTGCCTGGAATGTGACTCTTTCTCATCAGATGGAAAGGGAGGGGTCTGGCTGGAGGGACAGTTATGCTGTGGAGTGACCACAGGGGGCAGCAAGGGGCCAGAGATGGGGACTGGGACAGCTCTAACCCCATTGGGCCAGCAGGGGATGGGGTGGGAAAAGGAGCAACTCTGTACTATATATTTCAGAGAGTGCGTCTGCTTGTGTGTCTATTTCTCTGTGTGTCTGTCTGTCCCCCAGCTGGGGGGAAATGCACCCTTCCCCAGCTGTGCCCGCTGCAGCAGCCATGGAGGGGCACCTCACCTGGCCCCAAGCTGCTGCAGTGACAGAGGGCTGGGGGTGTTCTCTCTCCTTGGGCAGCCTGCAGCCTGAGCTCCTCCTCCCCAGCCCCGCCCCAGAGCAATGATTTAAATAAAGAAAAACAAAACTTAAACTTAAAAATGGAGTGGTCCTGTAGCACCTTAGAGACTCCCAGAAAAGACCTAGCTAGTATCAAGAGCCTCCGTGGGCAGCACCCACTTCTTTTGAGTTAAGGCCCAAGCAATGCTGGATAAATCTTCTCGTACACTCAGAAGCAGTGAGCATATGCACGGCAGTTCTAGCACCCTGCACGCCTAAACCACGTGAAAAGTGAGACTGAAAGAGACTGTTTGATGTTTGGGGTTTTGAAATTAATTCGTGTATTAAATAATAATCTCCAAAGTGCTGCAGCAGGCGTTAATGTGTAACATTTACCCTACAGTGATGAAAGAAATTATATTTTAAACTTTCATGACTCAGAACGTGCATAGAGCTGTTCCAGATACATACTTGCCATCACTTAAGTAATTTTCATCTTCCTTTCTTAGACCCTGACTGCGCTGAGCAGACTGACATGGTGTCTTTAAGACAATTGAACAGTTGATTTTTTTTTTCTGCATTTACCTGGATTTGCTGGGGGAAGGGGGTGGGGGGTTGGAGTTTATTGGGGTGCAAGGTTCCATTTGGGATGCATGGAAGTCAGCGGCCCCTTTCGCTCGTTCTTGCTATCGCTGTTAGCTCCTGGCTGCTGTGGCGGCAGTGAATGTGTACACGCTCCCCCGCGGGCAGATGCTGGTGGATAAAGCTGCCGTTGTGTTCGGGCTGAGTGATGGGGCATCCATCACGTGGCTCTTGTTCTGCGTGGCCGCTGCGGAAGCCATTGCGTGTCCTCGTAAAGCACCTCCTTTATTCCTTCCCACCTGCGGCGCTGGGCCTTTCAGGGGCATGGCCGGAGGGGCAGAGGGGCCCAGGATTTCAGCGCTGTTGCCTGGTGGCTCATCACTTTCTGATGTGGCCGCCATGGAGCAGCTGCCGCGAAGGGGCCCGGGGCAGTACCCTACGGCCACGGCCTTGTTTGGGGGAACTCCGGGAGATGGGGCGCACGTTGTGCGGAAGTCGCTGTGGTTCCAGGGTAACACGCCGTGGGCGGGGGCAGCTGGAGTGGGCGTGTCGGTCCGTCCCACGGGGAGTGGAAGGCACCACCCTGCCCGGCACGAGTCCCTGGAGCGCCCCCAGTTCCGAACTCTTCCCTTGGCTTCGCAGGCTCAGGGCGGCTCTGCCCTGCCCGCAGCCCCTCCCAGCGGGTCCCGCTCCTTGTGCTGGCTTTTGGGGCTTCCATTCTGGCTGCGGCCCAGGCCCTGGCATCCCCGCCTGGCTCCTGTGCTCCCACCTCTCCTCTGGTGCCCCGGCCAAGAACGTCCTCTCGTAGCCTGCTGGCTGGGAGAGCCCCCAGGCCTCCTCTCGCGTGCTCCTCAGAGCCCTGCCCCTTCCCCTGCCCCAGCAGCGAGTCCCTTTGAGTGATGGAGGGAGATGATGTGCTTGCCCCACGTGACGCCGCCCCCCCCGCCTTCCTCACTGGCGTGCGGGGCTCTGTGTGCCACGCCCTGCCCACACAACAGTACCCCCAGCAGGCCATGGCCACGCCCCTCTCAGCACCGCCTCCGGCCAGACACGGCTGGCAAAACGCAGCGGGGTCCCACCAGCGGTACCCACTGTCGACAAGCACTGGGTGCTGGTGGGGGGGCTGCTGCCTGGACCCCCAGACCAAGGACGACTTATTGAGGGACCCAAAGGGGGAGACCAGCAAAAGGGAGCCATGTGACCTCCCCATGCTCTGCCCTCCTCCTCCCTGCTCGGCCCCCCCCACTTTCCCCCGCCTCTGGTACCTGCCCGGGGGGGCGGGGAGGCTCTGTCCTGCTGCTGCGCTGGAGACTCTCCAGAGCCCCAGCAGTGAAAGGAGCAGAGCGTGTCCCCCTGCCAGCAGCTCCTCTGGGACAGCAGCTCTCCCACTCCCCAGACTGTGTCCCTCCATCTTCTCCGCCTTCTTTCTGGCCTCACCGTGTTCTCCTTTCGGCAGATCCATCCTGCCCCGTCTCCCCCCCCCACCCCAGGGTCCACGTCATAGACGCGATGGAGCAAAACGTACCAGAGACAACACCCCCCCCATCTAAGGAGAGAGGAACGTCCGCTCGGTTTGTACGCCCCGTGTGGGCGCCTTGGGGCAGGGACAGTCTCTTGCGGTGGGCTTGTACAGCGCCTAGACCAGTGGTGCCCTGGGCTTGGTTGGGGCCCCGGGCCCTGCCATAACACCACCAATGGTACGGCCCTTTCTCCGTGAGAGGGGCTCTCGAAGCTGCCGCGGCGCGTAGGCCTGGTCGTGGGAGGGCTGGAGATCGCAGTGAATTACTTAAGAGCTATTTTGAAAGCGGAGTGGAAGGCCCCGGAGCCAAGCTGTCTTCTCTCCAAGCATTAGCCCAGAACTGTGAGTTCTCTCCAACGCTGCAGCGCGTGGAAGGGTTTTTATAGCTGCAGCTCGGGCAGAGGCTGCCAAAACAGGCCATCGGCGGAGCCGGCTACTTCTCGCGGCGGGGGGAGACTGCGCCGCAGCCCTGGGTCGCGCCACACCAACGTTGTCAATGCTTCCTTGACGCCCTGCGTGACATACCGGCTGCTGCCTGCGCCTGCTGAAACCCCATCCTGGGGGCCGCTCGACTGGGACGTGGCCGCAAGTGACCTCCCCCGGCTCGCTGAGATGACGGAAAAACTGCCCCGGCAGGGGACTGGACTCGATGACCTCGCCATGACATTCCAGTTCTAGTGCTCTAGGATTCTATTGCAAAATGAAATGGGAAGCCAGCTGCCAGGTCTTCTGCTACGTAGTGACCGGCCTGGGAGGTTTCCGGCTAACGAATCCGTGCGGGTGGAGAGCCAGGGCCTAAGAACGGGGAACGGCGTTTGGACTGACATTCGGCATTATAGGATAGCTAGGAAAAACTTCCTACCTGTCAGGGTGGTGAAACACTGGAATAAATTGCCTGGGGAGGTTGTGGAGTCTCCATCCCTGGAGATATTCAAGAGCAG
The DNA here is from genome assembly GCA_019425775.1 of Rafetus swinhoei. NCBI lineage: Eukaryota > Metazoa > Chordata > Testudines > Trionychidae > Rafetus > Rafetus swinhoei. The sequence goes on along the minus strand of CM033442.1, from coordinate 46,772,670 downwards.
GTTGGACAGACACCTGCCAGGGATGGGCTAGTGTTCTATGATTCTATAAGACCAGGGCCTATTCCCAGCAGCAGTCTGAGACCAGCTCCCAGGCATGGACACAGGGTTAAGGGCTTGAGATTAGGAGTCAAATACCCTTACAAATCTGGGTTAACTCCCTTGGCTCCTTCTCTGTGCCTGGCGCTCACTGGCTCAGATCACACAACGGGGGCAGGCAAAAGGGTCGGAGACTTGCAAGTGGAGGGGATGAGAGCCAAAGTGATGCGTATTATCCACCTTGGAGGCCAGGTCAGCTCCCTCTGTCCCTGGCGGAGGCTGGCCCAGAGTGGCACCTCTGACATAATTATGAAGTGAAGAGGATGCAAAGTCATTGCACGGCCTCCGGGGATTGGAAACTGGCTCATTGGCCCATCTCAAGGAGAAGTGTAAAGGGGACTCGTCGTCCAGTCGGGGGGTGTCGCGCGGGGCCCCACGGGGAGCTGTTCTTGCCCAGAGCAGCTCAGTAGCTCTGCCGGCGAGCTAGAAGGAGCAGAAAGTCGTGGCTGGCCGATGGCGCGTGACAGCAATAAAGCCAAGTCCGCTCCGCAGAGCAGCCGGGCTCTCCTGGGAGCTGGGCACATTTGAATACAAGGAACTGCAAGGGACAAAGAAAGTGGGCCGTGGGCCCACGAAGGGGCGGTCCCTTGGAGAACAGGGACGCAGCCCAGGATGCAGGGACCTGCCGGAGTAGCCAGGAGCTGGCAGTGAGGCCGGGCCGGCGAGAGTGAGCAGCGCTTGGTGGTACCACGCTGGAGGAGGGAGGTCACATTAGCTCGGTGTGTGCATCCGTTCGGCCAGTCCTGCCTCACTTCTGGTACCCAGCCCAGGCGGGGCGGGGGGCGGCACAGCCCCGCCGGAGGACAAGGCCGGTGCGGTCTGGGGGCGGTAAGCCACGTTGGCCTTTTCTCTGTGCTGTGCTCCCACAACCGAAGCTGAGCACCCCCTTGGGCCACTTATGCTCCAAGGCCTTGGATGCAGCTGACCACTTGTCCAGCCCGCTCTGCGCTGGGGGCCAGCAGGGAGCCTGGTCTGCGTTCTGTCATTACCAATAAACATAGACGGGATACGCCCATCGCAGACCCAAAGTGCCCACCCCACTACGGGCCCGGCCGGAATGAGGGTATGTCTACACTAGCCCCCTAGTTCGAATTAGGGAGGCTAATGTAGGCATTCGAAGTTGCAAATGAAGCCCGAGATTTAAATATCCCGGGCTTCATTTGCATCTTCCTAGGTGCCGCCACTTTTAAATCCCCCTTAGTCCGAACTCCGTGCCCGCGGCTACATGCGGTACGGAGTAGGTAGTTCGAATTAGGATCTCTATTTCGAACTACCGGTACTCCTCGTTTCACCTCGTTCCACCTCGTTCGACCGGTACACCTTGTTCGAATTAGAGATCCTAATTCGAACTACCTACTCTGTGCAGGCAGTCAGTTCGGACTAAGGGGGATTTAAAAATGGCGGCGCCTGGGAAGATGCAAATGAAGCCCGGGATATTTAAATCCCGGGCTTCATTCGCAAGTTGGAATGCCTACATTAGCCTCCCTAGTTCGAACTAGGGGGCTAGTGTAGACATACCCTTAGACAGTAACCTGCCTTTCGCGGTCACCCGGCCAGGACGGCTCAGGCTGCTCGCTCTGGCTTCCGAAATGGAACTGGGGAAGACGTGAGAGATTTGCACGGCCTGCCCTTTCTCCCTAGGCCACGTCACGTAAGCAGCAGCCACGGTCCGAGGCCAGCGCCAGGCGGAGGGAGCCAACGGAGGGGGAGGGCCTGGCGCGCGACGTTCTGGTGTCTCTGCCGGGAAATCCGAATGGACGGGGCTCGCTCCAGAGAGCCCCTGGCTGACAAGAAGTGATTGATGGTGACCTGCTAGCAAGACAGCATGGGCAGGACGGGCTTTAGTTCAGCAACAACCCCAAGGGGAGGGAATGACCCGCTGGACCAGCACACAGCCAGGTGGCTTCATACTGTTGGTATCAATTCAGACCTAATAGTGCCTATAACTTGGGGGGTGTAGTGGGTCGGAGTGGCCACCCACTGACCCCCGAAGGGAGGCACCTCTCCCAGAGCCTTGGTGGGCTGCACCTGGCCCTAATGAGCCACCTGGCCGGAAGCCAGGGGTCGGGGTCAGAGAGATAAAAGCCTGCCAGCAGGAGCAGGGAGGGCCTGGCCACACAAGGAGCCAGAAGAGGCGGAGAACTGGCTTGGCCGGCCGGGGCCCCTGCTGGCCCGCGACCGGGAGGGACTCCTGACCACGCCCGGCTTCCTGGAGCCCCTGCAAGCCACTGAGGACGGGCTGCTGGATCCGGACCCCTTTGATTCCTGGAGGGACCTACCCGACATCCAGGTACACGCTGAGGGGAAGGGGGAAGTGGCCCAGGGAAAAGCACAGACACTTAAACACCCCGGTCAGCATATTTTGGGCTGGAGCCCCCGCTGACCCGGCAGCAGTCTGTCCTGCTGCTTCTCGGGCCTGGGGCCGGGGCACCCCCCCCCCACCACCCATCACTCAGGTGGCTGCCTCCCCCTCGCTGTCACTGCAGGTGAGCTGCCTGCACCCTCCGGAGCAAGGAGACCTCAATTGTGGAATTGTTATAAACTGCTTTGCCCGCCGCCCGCCCTGACGCAGGGCTGGGCTTATACACTGTTGGCCTGCCGCCCCGCCCTGAACGAGGGCCGGCACTTCCTAGACTTACAACCTGCCGCTTACGGCCCTGCCCTGAACCAGGGCTGAGGCCTTCTGAGACTGTCTTGCCTGCCACCCTGCCGTGAGCCCAGGCAGGGGCTTTTGAACTGTGGACTTGGGCCAAGACGGTCACGCAGGGCCGGGTTCAAGTGAAACTGCTGCAGCCTGAAACCCGGTGGGACGGGCCAGTCGCAGCTGCCTTTTGCTTTGGCTTTGGCTGCTGCCTGAGGCCAGCGAGATGCCCGGCAGAAGTCGCGGGGCAGGGAGCCAGGAGGCGCATGGACGCGAAGCAAGGCGGCGAAGCAGGTTTGTGCAACCCCCTGCAAGCGGGAACTGCAGAGCAGCACCCAGGGACTTACCTCGGACCCGCCGGGGCAGCAGGCGCCAGGGTGGGCGCCGAGACCGGGGCTGAATTCCGAGCGCTGCCCCCGGGTCCCGGCGGGACTTGGGCTAAGTCACGTCACCTCTCGCCCTCTGCTCCCCCCCCAGCGGGGTCACTGGCCCCTCCCTTGTCTGGTGGGGCTAGGGTGCTCGGAGCTGCTCCGCGTGAAGGGCCCGGGCGGCTCTCCCCGCCAGGAACCGCGCCAGCAGGAGGGTGCCAAGGAGGGAGGCCTACGCGCAGCTATCGTGGCTGCATTAAACAGCCAAAGGGAAGGTCCCAGCCGCACATTTCTCGCCTGGGGGAAGCCAGCGAGGGTTAGAAGTATCCACACTGTCTCCAGAGAGCTGAAAATAGCCCCCCCCCGCTGCCTCCCCGCGAGCCGGCTCCTCGGCCAGCGGCTCAGACACATCCACAGGGCAGGGCTGAAATCGGAGGCTGGCGCGGCTGTCAGCTGAAGATGTCGAGGGGTTTAACTCCGCCACCTGCTGGCTCGTGGCTGCGCTGCTCAGGGGCCGGGGCAGCCAGGCGACAAGCGGACATAGGGGGCCCCACTCCGCTGCGTGGGGTGGGGAGGGTCACTCAGGGCGCTGCAGGGTTCTCCGCTCCAACGAGACACGTCCCAGGGCAGGCCCAGGCTGACTGGCCAGAGAAAGATCCCAAACCCACAAGCACTTGGCTAGCACTGGCCCCTGCCAGCCCCCCACCAAGCCCCGCCAGCCCGTCACCCCCAAAGAGCCCCGCCAACCCGGCGCCCCCCCGCCAGCCCGTCACCCCCAAGTACCCGCCAACCCGGTGCCCCCGCCAAGGCCCGCCAGCCCGTCACCCCCAAAGCCCCGCCAACCCGTCCCCGTAAACCCGCCAGCCCGTCACCCCCAAAAGCCCCGCCAACCCGGCGCCCCTGCCAAGCCCCGCCAGCCCGTCACCCCAAGAGCCCTGCCAACCCGGCGCCCCCCAAACCCTGCCAGCCCGTCACCCCCAAAGCCCTGCCAACCCGGGCGCCCCTGCCAAGCCCGCCAGCCCGTCACCCCAAGAGCCCTGCCAACCCGGCGCCCCCTGCCAAGCCCCGCCAGCCTGTCACCCCCCAAGAGTCCTGCCAGCCCAGAGCCCCCCGCCAGAACAGTCCAGGGTGAGGCTCCAGACACGTGCGATCCAAGCCGTCCCCAGCAGCAGAGCAGACGGGGGACAGCCGCGCAGTGGAGGTGAAACTCGTGTGCACTGTGACGGCGGCTGGGAGGTGGGTGAAGGCTGCAGCAGAGACTCTCCCGTTGGCGCGGGGTCCAGGCCGGTGGTGTCAAGGACAGTGCTGGCTGCGGTGCACCAGTCCCCCCACTGTAACAGGAGTCCCGCCCAGGCATCTCCCGGCCTTTGGGCAAGTCAGAAGCCTGGTGGCGATGGGCGAGGGGCAACGGGAGCAGGCCGGTGAGATCCGGCAGTTCCCAGTCACGGACCGACACAGGTGGTGGGGGTGTGGTTCCGTTGTCTTGCTCGAGGACTGGGGCAAGTCGAGCATCTTAGCTGCTGCACCCCTGACTGAGCTGTCCTCTCTAGGACCCACACTGCTAACCCACTCCGGGAAGGGGACTAGAAAACGTGCCCTAAGAATAGTCCTGCCTCTTTTCCTCCTGGCTGGACAGCTGCAGGATCTCCGCCCCAGTGCTCAGAAACGTAAGAAACTTTTCAACTTTGGAACCTGGAACGTACGTCCCCTGGTGGGCAACTCAGACCGTCGAGCAGAGCGACGTACGCTGTCATTGCTCGGGAACTGAATCGGTTTGACATTGATACGGATGCTTTGTCCAAAAGGAGAAGAGGCACCGAAAGACAGGTGAGGGAGGAGAAAGGAGGATACACCGACTTCTGGAAGGGAAAACCTTTAGAGGAGGAAATTGCCAGTGAAACGAGGGACACCTGGATTGCAACCCTCCTTAAGTAAGGGGATAAAGCGCACTGTGGAAACTATCGTGGTATCGCTCTCCTTGTTGCTGCAGGCCAAGAAATTCTGCTGGAGTCACAGAGCAGTTCCGACTATATTGCAGTACTGCGGATATGATCTTCGTTGCACTGCAGCTGCAAGAAGTGTCGGGAGTAAACCTGACCACTGTGCATGGCTTTTATTGATCTAACTGAAGCCTTTGACTTAGTGAATCACCGGGCCCTTTGGACTGGACTTTCGAAGATTGGCTGTCCTGATAAATACACCAGGATCCTAAAGCTGCTGCATGACAACATGAAAGCGACTGTTCTGAGCAGCACTGGCTCCCAGAAAGTACAAACAGGAGTCAAACTGGGCTGTACCATCGCCCCAACCATGTTCACAGTCTTTATTGCCAGCTGAGATGGGGTGGACTAAGCCCTGGTGCCCCCTACAGGAGACTGGAGGCCTTGCCACACCCCATCCTAGTGAGAGGAGCAGAAGAGAGGTCCTCCAGGCAGGATAGAGTGGCTGTCTCCACGGCAGCCAATCAGGGCCCAGCAGACCAGTATAAAAGAAGCTGCTGGGCTAAGGCCTGGCAGTTCCTCACAGGAGCTCGACCCAGGCAGTTCTAGATACTGACTGGGAGAACAGCAGTACTACAGACAGCTCCGAGTGTGAGCTGAACATAGACCTGGGCCTTGCCCAGGTCCCGTGGCCAAAGACTGGCCACAATCTGAATACAAGAACTGACAGCACCGTGGGCAGGGCTAGTGAGATCCTCAGAACCTCGTGACAACCAGACAGGCTAGCATCTGGGGGAAGTGATCCAGGGAGCAAGCAAGTACCAGATGGCCAGGCAAAGAGCTTACCCAACACCCCTCGGCCACAGAGGGGCGCTCACAAGCGGATGGACCCTGTTACACCGTCATTTTCTACCTAATTGCTGGGAAGCTCCCAGCTGGCGTAGAAATCCTCTACAGAATGGATGGAAAGCTCTTTACGCTCAGCAGGCTGAAAGCTAGGAGTAAGATTCCCACCACATCTACTGTGGAACTTCAGTCTGCTGATGACAATGCAGCTTTTGCCCACTCTGAGAAAGATCATCAGGCTACCTTGACTGTGTTTGTTGATGCTTATGCAAGTCTTGGTCTCTCCCTCGACATCAAGAAGACCAACGTGCCACATCAGCCCTCTCCAAATGAGGTTCCATGCGCCCCATCTTTTGAAGTCAATGGAGAAGCATTGGAGAATGTCGACCATTTTCTGTACCTTGGAAGTTATCTTTCATCCCAGGTAGATACCGATGTAGCAATTCAACGTCGTCTTAGCTGTGCCAGTGCAGCCTTTGCTCCTTCACGGCTCAGGGTTTTTGAAGATCACGACATTCGAACAGACACCAAATTTCTTGTCTATCAAGCCGTCTTTCTCCCAACACTGTTGTATGGGTCTGAAACCTGGACAACCTACCACCATCACTTGAAAGTCCTTGAGAGGTATCACCAACGCTGCTTCTGCAAGATCTCGAAGATCCAACGGGAAGACAGGCGCACTAACATCAGTGTTCTGGATGAGGCAAAGACCACCAGTATCGAGACAATGATAATCCGTCAGCAACTTCGCTGGGCTGGTCATGTTGTTTGGAGGCCAGACCCTCGCCTCCCGAAACAGGCCCTGTGTTCTCAGAGGAAGGACACCGTAACGCGGGAGGCAAGCGGAAGCGTTACAAGGACTTGCTGAAGGATCACTTAAAGAAGTTGCAATGTTGACATTGACACTTGGGAGACACTCGCCCAGGATGGCTCAAACTGGAGAGATGTCCTACGCGATGGCCACCTGCGTTTTGAACTTGCCCACCAACATGCTGAGGAGAAGAGGCGCAGGAGGAAGGGAGGGGAGGCTGGGTTCTAGTCATGGTCAGTAGCCTCCTGCTGTGTCTGGAAACATCTGTCCTCATTGCAGCAGAGCTTGTGGTTCAAGGATTGGCCTTGTCAGCTGTGATGGACCAGGCCGGGTCTGGGCACAGCTGAGGGCGTCTGCTCAGGGCGAATTGCTCAAATTTGGGGCTCCTTACAGCCCCCAGACTGGAGACCTTCTCAAATAGGCCACAAACCAGTCCCACAGAGCGCTTCAGCTGCCTGCCTGGCCAGCCAGAAGCCTCACGAGCAAAACCCCTCTGACACCCCAGCAATATCCGTGCCCCAGATGGCCCCGGGCCTCATACACAGGTGAGGGGTTTTAGGACCCAATCTCACCTACCCCGAACAAGTTCTGTCCGGTTCCAAGAAACCAGCCACAGATCCCAGGTCAATTTACCCTCTGGATCTTACCCACAAATCACGCTGAGCCAATCCTTTAGCATCTACCATCTAAAGGTTTATTACCACAAGAAAGAAAAGCACGAGAGTGAGGTTGTTAAAGTATCATACATTACGTGCATCGAATCTCCCAGTTCTCGATACAGGCTTGCAGCAGAGATGTTATAGCTGCTGGCTTAAAAGTCCTTGGTGTACATCCTACGGCAGGATGGGTCCACAGTTCTTCCCGGCTCGTTGATCCCTGCAACCCTGCATCTGGGACGAAGAGCTGAGATGAGCACCCAGATGGAGTCGGCCACATGGCATATTTATATCCCCTCCTGGCTTCTTCCAAGCTGGAGGGAGTCACATGGCCAGTGTCCAGGTGTGTCTTTGGCCTCCAGAGGTCCATTGTTCCCTGGAGCTTTGCTCATTAGCATGTCCATGGGCAAACATTCCTGGCCCATTGCTCTGCCTCAGATAGAGAATCTTTCAGCATCAACACAGAGTACATGTTTATAACTCCACACACAGACATTCTACAGTTACATGAATAGCATATAGAGAATCAGAAGAAAGTAAGCTTTCATGTGACACCTCACATGGCCCCCTTTGTACCACTTTTGGGGCAAACACCCCACCCCCCCCGGGTGCAGCAGTGATCTGGCTGCTCCCCTCAAAATCCAGTAACATGACATCAGCCACCGGAAGGTCCCCAGCTCCCATGGGAGATGATGGCACTCGGCAGCGCGTGATCGCCGTCACCACTCGGCTAGTGCAAGGTGGAGCGTTTTGTCCTTTCTGGTCTTCCCAGAGTCTGCTGGGCGGGGAAGGAGTCTCTGGTGCCCTTCCCCCGGGCGGGTCTGTGCGCTCTCCATCTCCCCTTGCCTGCATCCATCGCCCCAGGAGTCACGGCAGGGCCTGCCCGGGCAGGGCAGCGTGGCGCCCATGTGAGTCCTCCTGACACTACTCATGAACCTCTCCAAGGTAAGTTGCCCCTCTGCCCCAATCCTCTCCCCCTTGGTCCTCAGCCCCAGTGCTGAACGTGGGGGGGCGGCAGAGAGGAAACCCCTCTGGCCCCACTACCACAGTCCCCCCAGCCAGAAGCAGGCAGTGCCCCCGGGTCCCACTAGTGGTTCCCCCACCAGGCCACCAAGTGTGGCCACAGCCAGCCTCTCCTTGCTCCCCAGACCAGGCCTGGGGAATGCCAGCAGGAAGCCTGCGCCCCCCCATCCCGGCCGGCACTAGCGGGGAGTCTTCTAGGCTTGTTCGCCATTGGGAGGCGGTAACATCAGGTGCGCAGGGCCCCCCAGAGTCACAGCGAGGCAGCTTGTAGTGAGCAGGGGTGGCTGCTCGCTGACCCTGAGGAGGAAGAACCCCCCGCCGAGCCTGGGCGGGCTGAGACGGAGCCTGCCCCTTTCAGTCCACAGAGGCCTAGGGGAGGGGCAAGAAGTATCAAAGCTGAGCCCAGAGGCCTCCTCACAGGTTTGTTTAGCGCCTGGGCGGGGTCACATATAACACTCCCTCGCCGCCTGGATTATCTGTGTCCTTGCTGGGCGCCGGCGCTGGGCCGTGCTCGTCCGCGAGGGGCCGGGAAGTGGCGCCATCGCCTCCTACCCAGAAAGTTTTAGGGAGTCTCCAGTCTGTCGTCTTCCACCTGCGCCAGGCTGGGGACCGGTGTTGGGCCGGGCGCTGACCCACAGACAAATCAGTCGGGGGCTGCACGAGTGAGAGCAAAACAAACGCCCTCACTGCCAGGGCCCCGACTGAGAAGCAGAAGGACCCTCCCCACACTGATGGAGGTTGGGCCCAGCCATGGCGATAGGCCAGGCTGGGTGGGGATGGTGGCCCTGGCCTCTGTGTGTCTGGAGGTGGGTGACGGGGAAGGGATCGCTTGAGGATTCCCTGTTCTGTTCCCTCCCTCTGGGGCACCGGGCACTGGCCACTGTGGGCAGACAGGACACTGGGCTGGATGGACCTTTGGTCTGACCCAGTCTGGCCGCTCTTATGTTCTTATTCCCCTCGCCCACCAGAGCTAGGGGGGCCCCCCAGGCTGGTAGCTGTTGTGTGCTCCTGCTCTATGGGGAGGTGGCTGGTGTGCCAGCGTAGGCTCCCCAATGCTGGGGGGAGCCCTGAGCCTCAGGAGTCAGACCCAGGCAAGCCGGGGGCTGCATCCGGCCCCTGGGCCTTAAGTCCCCCACCCCTGATCTGAGCCGAGAGGCAGGGCTCAGGACAAAGGCACCGCCCGCCTCTGAGTTCAGGCACTGCGGAGACCTGCCCGCACTGGAGTGGGCTTGCTCTGCCCTGCACCCTGGGGGAGGCAGGAGCCAGGGTTCCTCTTTGCTCGGAGGCTCGTGCAGATGCCGTTATGCCCTTGGAACGAGCGTTCGGTGTGGCCGGCCCCACTCGGCCCAGCGGAGGGTTAACCCTGACCCCAGCGCTGCCTGGATGTGAATGCGTGTGCACAGGGAAAGGGTTGGGGTTACGTGTGCAAACAGTCGCATTGTAATCTAGGGTAGGGCCAGGGTCCCAGGGGCACAGGTGCTGGAACTAGGGTGCTGGGGGGCAGCAGCACCCCCGCTTGAAGGGGCTTGGGTCCGTGGCTCTCAGCCTGCCCCCCACTACGCAGGTTGTTCCAGCCCTGACTAGAGGCGCGTGCTTTAGAAATCTCAGTGGCTAGATCTCACCAATAGGCTGGCTACCGTTGGGGGCGGGCTGGGCCGGGAGAGGGCTCTGTATGAGGGCTAATGCCGCAGAGGTCCCTGGTGCCCAGGCCGGTGCAGACGGGCCGCAGAGCTGGAGGAAGGCGGCACTAGGGGCTGGCAGCATGTTTTGGCAATAGCCAGCCAGGTGTCTGGGGGATGCCAAGAGTCCCCATCGCCCTATTGCAGGGAGATTTCCACGTACCCACCGAATTAACGTATCCGGAGGTTCCCGCCCCGCAGCTTGGCGGCAGAGGCTGTGAGAATTGCCCCGCTGCTGGGCCGAGCATTCCCGTGGCTTCCCAGCGGCTGTCGGCGTGAGAGGGCTGGAAAGCAGGCGGCTGCAGGCCGTGCCAGAGGCTGGCCCTTTCCGGCCGCTGCGGGACTCCTGCTGCTGCAGAACGGCCAGGGCCAGCTCCCCAAGTCTGGGAGAACGAGACGCTGCTGCAAAGCCGGGAGGTTGCCCAAGCAAGAGTCACTGAGCCTGTTGCCCCCAGAGCGAGCGGAGCGTCCTTGTTTCCGTACCGTGTGGCGCTGCGTGGTGCAGGGACAGCCCCCGCGGGGCGTGGCCCTCACCTCCGTGTAAGGGGCCACACGTGGAGCCAGGGCTGCCGAGTTCTAGTCCTGCCCGTGCCATGGCCACAGGGGCCTCGCCGTGAGACCCTCCCCAGCCTGGGCAGCCACATGTGGTGGAGGCTTTTGGACATGTTCGCGTTAGGCTCCCTGGGGCTGCCCCCCGCCTCTGGGAGACCAACCCGCACTAGGCCTACTCCAGGCAGCTTGGGGCCCCGGGGCTGCGCAGGCCTGGACTCTGGAGGCCAGGCCCAGCCGCTGCCCAGGCTGCGACGACCACACCTGTTTCAGCGTGCTAGCCTGAGCCGAGTGAGCCGCAGCCTGCCTGCCTACGCTCGGACCGTCGGTCTGGGGCTGTGCTTAGCGCCGGGGCCGGTCCCCCAGGCCGTATCCAGACAAAGCCCACGTGCCCTTGAGGACACACTGAAGAAGAGCTGGGATGTAAAGTTAGCCAGTTAGCCGGGACGCAGAGGGCTTGCTGGGGAACTGGTGGGAAAGCCAGCTGTGCCAGGCGGGAGCAGCAGGACGCCAGCCCTGGCCTCGCTGGGCCAGCAAGCGGGACCCCGGCCGTGCTGGGGCGGCACAGGCGGGGCTCTGGCCCTGGCTGCTTCGACTTGGTCAAGGTGGGCAGGAACCCGGCCCCGGCGGCCGTTCACTGGCCCGCCAACGGTTAACCAGCTAACCAGTATCGTGGGCCTCATTTAACCAGCTAGCTACTTCAATGGCTATTTACATCTCTAGCAAGAACTGCAGGATTGGGCCCCCAAACTGCCCAGAACTCCTCTGCCGTGACCTTTCTGGGCTGCAGGGACACCACCTATAAGCGGGCACAGAAAGACCCTGGCCTGGCCCACAGCCACAGAAACCAGAGCTAAGGCCAAAGTCAAGAAATCCCGTCCCTCCAGCCCGGCTGGCAGGACTGGGACCTGTGGGCTCGCAGCTGCAACGCGGGCGGGGGGCAGCAGACTGGGGGTCTCTTCTCAGCTCTTCCCGAAGCCCCTTGCGGGCACCACTTTGCCCGTGCTCCTCCGAGCAGTGTTGGGGGGTGGTGGCCATGTGCTGGTCACGTGCCTGGACATCTCCAGGCAGAAGGTTGTGGAGACGTGCGGTTAGTTACCCGACAGCCTCTGGCAGGCTCCCTTCCAGGGCCTGGTGCATCCCTGCAGGGCCCCTGTGGAGAGTGATCATGGCGGAGTCTGCACCCCCCTTCCCAGGCTGGGCCCCAGAACCGAGGGCTTGGCCCGGCCGTGAGGGCATGCGGGGAGAAATCGGAATTGCAGCCCCTTTGCGAAGGCTCGGGCTTAGCTGGGAGAGCACTGCCAGGCACACCTCGGCCCGCTGGAAGTCTGGTTTCCGAGATCTCTGCAAAGACACACGCCCCAGACCCTAGAAATCAGCTGGCTGTGTGGACGGGTGGCTCTCTCCTTTCCAATCAGCCCGTTTACCGAGCAGACCAGGTAGAGAACAGGGCGGGGCCTCCCTCCAGCTCCGCCCCCACGCATATTAAGAAGGCTCTGTTAAGTGCCAGGGGGAAACCCAGGCCCAGCAGGAAACCAGCAGTAGCTAATAGTAGGAAGTCGTTTCACGGGGTGCAGATAGAGCCCTGTCGGGGGGGATTGGCTGGTTCCAACCCGGGCCAGAGACTGTCCGTTTCCCCTGCCGCTCACATCGTTCTAATCGAAAGGCTCCAGCAGAGCCCTGGTCTCTGATATGCAAATTGGCTCCGGGGCTCCTCCAGCCAAGCAGCCCTTTCCGCTCTCCGCCGGGCTCGGCGGGGGGTTGACAAATGCTCGGTGGCCAACAGCAGCTGCCGGCGGCCTGATGATGGGGCAGGAGGCAGGAAGGGCGTAAGGCCGGCTCCGCTCTGATCCTTGGGCTGCTCCTTGTGTCTGCTGTCTAGCCCCCTTCCTGCCTTTCCTCTGCACAGCGCCGCCCCGCTCGTCCTGTGCGCCAGGCAGCCGGGGGTACTGTCAGAGGCTGGAAGGAGGCTTCCTAGGGGCCTGCTTCCCACAGGCTGCCGCCAGCAGGAGTGGGGAGATGCCACGTAAGCCCCTCAAAGAACGCGACCAGTCGAGGGCATCACCGAAGTCCGGCCAGGGAGCAGGGAGCTGGGGCGAGGGGGATTCTTTGGTGGCCTGCATGGGATGAGTTGGGCAGCTGCAGCCCGATTCCCAGTGGACCAGGGTTTACGCTGTGGAAAGTGCCCCCCCCCCCCCGGGTCTCAGCCTGACCCCTGCAGCCCTGGAGGGACTCACAGTGGGGCTGAGCTCTGCCCTCGTCCACCAGGTGCTGGTAGGCAGGTCCCTATGGCCTCCCAGTGCCAGTCTGCTCTGTAGAGGGAGGCCCTCCGTCCCCAGGGCCCCCTTGGGCAAGCCTAGCCTGGCGGGGTCTGGAGCAGCCCCCCTGCACGGCCAGGCGAGAGTTTCCTTCCACACCCGCCTCCCCACACTGCATCAACGGGAGCAGGACGCGCTGGCTGGTTTCCCTGCCCGCTCGAGAAGCGAGAGGGAGACGCTGGCATAAATTACCAGGTTGTCATGCCGAGCTCTGAAATCCCAGGGAATAGTTTAGCAGTTCAAAGGGCTGTTGGAATAATTTAGCAGCGCCCAGGCACCGTGCGGGCGCTTGCCGCTTCGAGCACGTCAGCAAAGCCGCGATTTCACAGCGCAGACCATTTCCTGGCGTCCGCGGGCCACGGGCAGCCAGCCCTTTGCTACCCCCAAGCCCCCGAGTGGTAGGTGAGCCTAGCGAATGCGCCGGGCCTTCGTTCTCAGCTGCCAGGCCCGCGCTGGGCTTCAGGCTTCCCCGGAGCCTCTTCAGCGCGAAGATCACGTTCCCCTCCGCCCCGTGGGCCTGGCCGGGCCTAGGTGAGGTCCCCTGCAATATCTTCACAATCGAGACACATCCCTGTGGGCCACCGAGCCAGGCCTGCGCCCGGCAGCCAGGGGAGCTGTGCTCACGAAGGTGACCAGGCAGTGCCAATGCATGAGCGAGAGGCTGGTCGTTCCACTGATTTCTGCTGCCCCCGGCATGTGGGCCACTCCTAGCTCCGCGGTGTTGGACTCAGCCTCAGCCTCTGCTCCGCAGCCATGATTGGAAAGGGTCTTGACTGATTGCTTCAGGGAAGAAAGCCCCGGGAAGGCGTCCGCAGGGAGCCAGTAGCATTCCCGTTGTCCGTGGCATTCAAACAATTGCTGGCTATCGCTGAGCGTTGGCTTGATTGTTCTCCTGTCCACCTGTCTGTTAACACGCAGGGAACGTTGTGTTCAAGGCCATTTGCACCCGGAGCATTCAGGGCATTGTAAATGCTTCGAAACCAAAGCTACCATTCTCTGTGAGTGCTCATGTGTAAACCACTGGCTACTCCTGACGGGCATGTAAAACTCCACGTGGGAACAGAAGAACGGCCAGACTGGGTCAGACCAAAAGTCCATCCAGCCCAGTGTCCTGTCTGCCGACCGTGGCCAATACCAGGTGCCCCAGAGGGAGGGAACACAACAGGTCATCCTCACGTGATCCCTCCCCTGTCACCCACCTTCAGACAAACAGAGGCTAGGGACACCATTCCTACCCATCCTGGCTAATAGCCATTGATGGACCTGACCTCCATGAATCTAGCTAGCTCTTTCTTGAACCCTGTTAAAGTCCTGGCCTTCATCACATCCTCTGGCAAGGAGTTCCACAAGTTGACTGTGCACTGTGTGAAGAAAAACTTCCTTTTCTTTGTTTTAAACCTGCTGCCTATTCATTTCATTCCCTAGTTCTTATGTTATGGGAACAAGTAAATAACTTTTCCTTATTCAGCTTCTCCACATGACTCATGATTTTATAGACCTCTCTCATAATCCCCCTTAGTCTCCTCTTTTCTAAGCTGAAAAGTCCAAGTCTTTTTAATCTCTTTTCATATGGGACCCATTACAAACCCCTCATCATTTTTGTTGCCCTTGTCCGAACCTTTTCCAATGCCAAGATCTCTCTTTTGAGATGAGGCGACCACATCTGTATGCAGTATTCAACATGTGAACATACCATGGTTTTACACAGAGGCAATAAGATATTCTCTGTCTTATTCTCTATCCCCTTTTTAATGATTCCTAACATCCTGTTTGCGTTTTTGACTGCCGCTGCACGCTGAGTAGATGTTTGCAGAGAACCATCTACAATGACTCCAAGATCTCTCTCTTGAGTAGTTGTAGCTTAATTAGTCCCCATCGTATTGTACGTATAGTTGGGATTATTTTTCCAATGGGCATTACTTTACACTTATCCACATTACATTTCATTTGCCATTTTGTTGCCCAGTCACTTTGTTTGATGAGATCTTTTTGGAGCTCTTCACAGTCAGCTTTGGTCCTAACTATCTTGAGCAGTTTGGTCTCATCTGCAAGTTTTGCCACCTCACTGTTTACCCCTTTCTCTAGATCATTTATAAATAAGTTGAGTAGGATGGGTCCCAGGACAGACTGTTGGGGGACACCACTAGTTACCTCTCTCCATTCTGAAAACAGACCATTTATTCCTACCCTTTGTTTCCTGTCTTTTAACCAATTATCAGCCCATGAGAGGACCTTCCTTTTTATCCCATGATAACTTACTTTACTTAAGAGCCTTTGGTGAGGGACCTTGTCAAAGGCTTTCTGGAAATCTAAGTGCACTGTCTCCACCGGATCCCCCTTGTCCACATGTTTGTTGACCCCATCAAAGAACTCTAGTAAGGCATGATTTCCCTTTACAGAAACCATGTTGACTTTTCCCCCAACAAATTATGTTCATCTACGTGTCTGATCATTTTATTCTTTACTATAGTTTCAACTAATTTGCCAAGCACTAATGTTAGACTTACCAATCTGTAATTGCCAGGATCATCTCTTGAGCCCTTTTAAAATATTGGTGTCACATTAGCTATCTTCCAGTCGTTAGGTACAGAAGCTGAATTAAAGGGTAGGTTACAAACCACAGTTAATAGTTCCGCAATTTTCCATTTGAGTTCTTTCAGAACTCTTGGGTGAATGCCATCTGGTCCCGGTGACTTGTTACTGTTAACTTTATCAATTTGTTCCAAAACCTCCTCTAACGACACCTCAATCTGGGACAATTCCTCAGATTTCTCACCTAAAAAGAATGGCTCAGGGTTGGGAATCTCCCCAACATTCTCAGCCCTGAAGACAAAGCAAAGAATTCATTTAGCTTCTCCACAATGACCTTATTGTCTTTGAGGGCTCCTTTAGCATCTCAATTGTCCAGGGGCCCCACTGGTTGTTTAGCCAGCTTCCTGCTTCTGATGTACTTAAAAACATTTTGCTATTACTTTTTGAGGTTTTGGCTAGCTGCTCTTCAAACTCCTTTTCTTATTATATTGTTAGACTTAATTTGACAAAGTTTATGGTCCTTTCTATTTTCCTCACTAGGATTTGACTTCCACTTTTTAAAAATATGTCTTTTTTATCTGTCACTGCTTCTTTTATTTGGTTGTTAAGCCACGGTGGCACTTTTTTGGTTCTCTTACTGTGTTTTTAAATTTGGGGTATACATTTAAGTTGGGCCTCTATTATGGTGTCTTTGAAAAGTGTCCATGCAGCTTGCAGAGATTTTACTTTTGTCACTGTGCCTTTTAATTTCTGTTTAACCTCCTCTTTTTTGTATAGTTCTTCTTTCTGAAATTAAATGCAACAGTGTTGGACTGCTGAGGTGTTTTTCCTACCACGGGGATGTTAAATTTTATTACATTATGGTCACTATTTCCAAGCGGTCCAGTATATTTACCTCTTGAACCAGATCCTGCACGCCACGTAGCAGTAAATCAAGAATAGTCTCTCCCCTTGTGGGTTCTAGAACCAGATGCTCCAAGAAGCAGTCATTTAAGGCATAGAGAAATTTTCTCTCTGCATCCCGTCCTGAGGTGACGTGTGCCCAGTCAATATGTAGGTAGTTGAAATCCCCCACTGTTATGGAGTTTTTTAATTTGATAGCCTCTCGAATCTCCCTTAGCATTTCATAGTCACTATCACTGTCCTGGTCAGGTGGTCGATAATAGATCCCTACTGCTATATTCTTATTATTGGAGCATGGAATTACTACCCATAGAGATTCTATGGAACATTTTGGCTCATTTAAGATTTTTACTTCATTTGATTCTACATTTTCTTTCACGTTTAGTGCCACTCCCCCACCAGCATGACCTGCTCTGGCTTTCTGATATATTTTGTGCCCTGGTATGACTGTGTCCCATTGAT
The DNA here is from genome assembly GCA_019425775.1 of Rafetus swinhoei. Taxonomy (NCBI): domain Eukaryota; kingdom Metazoa; phylum Chordata; order Testudines; family Trionychidae; genus Rafetus; species Rafetus swinhoei. Next base: position 46,755,846 of record CM033442.1, on the reverse strand, counting down.
TGTCCTCATTCTATCAGGTTTCTGTGATGCCAATATATATCAATATCCTCCTTTAAAACGAGGCACTCTAGTTCACCCATCTTATTATTTCGGCTGCTGGCGTTTGTGTATACGCACTTTAAAAATGTGTCACTATTTATCTGTCTGCCATTTCCTGATGCGGTAGATTCTTTTTCATTTGATTGTATCTCATCTGATCTGACCCATACGTCCATCCTCTCCTCCTGACTAGAACATGGAGAATCTCTAATAGACCCTCCCCTAAGAGATGTGTCTGTCCGATCCATGTGCTCCTCTGCACCTGTCAGCTCTCCTCCAGCTCTTAGTTTAAAAACTGCTCTACGACCTTGCTCTATGAGAAATAAGATATGTTTGGGCACCGGTATGGAAATCCCAGGCACTGTCCTTAGACTGTTGTCGTGAGGCAACAGAGAGATTGGAAAGGAGACAAAGAGAGAGAGAGAGAGAGACGTTTCCATTCAAATCGTTGGAAATGGAGAAGAAAGGAACACTGGTTCTGGAAAAAAAACCCTTTTATTATGGCTTATAGAAAGTGTGTAAGTCGGAGCTCTCGGTAATATGCCCTGGCATCACCCCCAGCCCCTCTGGGCACAAAGAAAGAGCCACTCGGACCTTGTAGCTTGGGCCCGGTTCTCCTGCTGGGCTGGAAGCGGATCCACAGGAGGGCCCCCCAGTGGTGTCAGGCTGGAGTAAGGAAGAGCAGAGGCAGGCCAGTTCCTCCCCAGCTGGGATTCAGCCTGAGTCCAAAGAAGACAAGAGAGGGAACAGCAAACAAGCCCCAGCTTCCAGGGTGGTGGATGATTCCTGTGCGTGCAGCCTGTGTCTGGACACATGGACGCCCCTTTGGCTGGCATGTGGGACCAGTCCTTGTGCCCCAGCGGGGGGACACGCCGCCGGCCACAGGGGCAGGAGTTGGGTGAATTGAGGCTGCCCGCCTGGAACCAAAGAGATGCAGGTAAATGCTGGAGAGCACCTGGACAGGTGAGGGCCTAGGCCCTGCTCCGGCTGTGGGAAGGGCCATGTCCCCGCTGGCTCCCCCAGCCCTGTCCCTGCAGCCTACATGTGCTGGCCAAAGCCCCAGCTCCCCCCGGCAGGTCCAACCCATCAAAGGCCCTGCCAGGGCGATTCCCACCCCTCCGGGGCTGGCCACGAAGAGCGGGGTCCGGCTCACTGTCCCATCCCACTGGCTCCTGGGTCTGCAAATGTGCACAACCGCCTGTTCGCCAGGCCATTCCTCCGTGTTACCATGGCAATGGGTGACCTCATTCAAATCTTTGGAGGCCTTCCAACATTTCCAGTCTGACTGAGGCAGCTCAGCGCGGGGTTCCTGCCTCCCTGCCTGCTGCGGGGAGCTCGGTCCCCCCTTTCCTCCTGCCCAGCTGCGCTGGGTTTCAAGCTGCGGTGCCCATGTGGTGCCAGGGTCCCACGTCCACCCCACAGGGGGTGCCACTGCGCTCCCAGAGCTGGCATGTTCCCACGGTAGCCACGCCAGCCAGGCCACCGTTTGGTGCCCCGCTGGTCCCCGCTGGCACAGAGAGGGACGGGAAAACCCTGCCCACTGCTCCCTCTGCGCCCTGCTCGCCTGGCTGCTCCTGCCACTGGCTTCCAGCCCCAAGGCCCGCAGGCCCCAAGGAAGGACTGGCGGGGCACCGCAAGCCCAAGGGGAATCCCCTCGCCTGCTCCTCTGGCTGGCCCGGCTGGGCTCCCACACCTGGGCGCTGGGGCTGGCGCCAAGGGGGCCAGGCCCTGGGGAATGGCTGTCCCGGTTCGGGGCCTCGGGCTGGTCTCGCTTGACCCCAGACTCTGAGGCGCCTGACGGACCCCCGAGGAGACTGATCCCCGGTCGCTCCGGTGGGGAAGCGGTTCCTCCAGCCAGGCGTCCCCCCCGTGTAAACACAGGCCGGGGTGCGGGGAGATTGTCCGGCCGGGGAGGGGGGGAAGGAGGGTGGCCCCCTGCGGAGCCGCAGCCCCGGTGCCTGGCTGCGCACCACGGCCGGGGCTCCGCGCCCCGCCTGCGAGAGGAGACGCCGCAGCCCCCGGCTTGCGCGGCCCCCGAGCAATCCCGGGCGCGCGTGTAGGCGAGGAGAGGCTAAAAATAGCGCGCGGGGCTGCGCGCCGCGCTCCGGCTCCCGGGGCCAGGCAGGTGCGCAGCGCGCGGCCCGGCCCGGCCCGGCGCGGCTGCCCCAGCTCGGCGCGGCGCGGCTCTGTCCATGGTGCTGCTCTTGGCTCGGCTCGGCTCGCGTCACATGACTCCCCGCTGGCAGGAGCCGGGCTCCCGCATCCAGCCGCGCTGCCAGCCGCGCGGGGACGCGTCGGGCAGGGGCTGCTCCCCAGCGCGCCGCGGGCTCTGCAGCATGAGCCGGCGGCCGGGGCCGGGCGCTGCGAGCCGGGGCCAGCAGCGGCGGCCCGAGGCCCGCTGAGCGCCATGCAGAAGGGCATGCGGCTGAACGACGGGCACGCCGCCTACCTGGGGCAGCTGGCGAAGAAGGAGGGCAGCCGGCGCGGGTACCTGAGCAAGCGCAGCTGGGACAGCCCGAAATGGCAGAGCCGCTGGTTCGCGCTGCTGCAGAACATGCTCTTCTGCTTCGAGAGCGACTCCAGCTCCCGGCCCGCCGGCCTCTACCTGCTGGAGGGCAGCGTCTGCGACCGGGCGCCCTCGCCCAAGCCCTGCCTCTCGGCCAAGGACTCGCTGGAGAAGCAGGTCGGTGCCGCGCGGGGAGCCCTGGCCCGGCCGCTCTCGGGGGGCACCGCAGGGCACGGCTCAGCGGGGGCGCCCTTCGCCTTCGCCTGGCCCCGCACAGGGCTGCGGGTATGGGGGGCCCCGGGAGGGACGAGCCAGCCCTGCGCCAGGGTCGGGGGGTCGCAGGCGCCGGCGGCCCCGAGTCCTGGAATATCGGGTGTGCAACAGTGTGCGCGCGTGTGCAAGGCAGTGCGGGTGTGCAACAGTGCGCGTGCCAGGCAGCCTGTGGTGTGGGCTAGTGCGCGCGCGTGCAAGGCAGTGCGGGTGTGCAACAGTGCGCGCGCGTGCCAGGCAGCCTGTGGTGTGAGGTAGTGCGCGCGCGAGCAGTGCAGTGCGGGTGTGCAGCACCGGCTGCGAATGTGTTGCGGTAGAGCATTTGGAGACTGCTGTGTGTGTGCGCGTGCAACAGTGTGTCTGTGTGCGGTATCGCGTGCGCGCGCAATCCATTGCGCGTGCAACACTGTGGCTAGCTGTGCAGTGCAAGGGGTGCGTGAGTGCACCCGGGCCGGCCAACCCCCGGGGGCGCAGCGGTTGCGCGGGGCCGGGGGCGGCGGGCGGGCTGCAAACGCACCCGAGGGCGGCAGGCCGCGCCGGGGGCGCTCGGGGCCCGTTAGTTCATGAGCGCGCGGCCTGGGGCTCCCCGCCGAGCGGCTCCCTCCGGGACTGGCCCGCAGCCGCGTTTAATTAGGCGGGGCCCGGCAACGCACCGGCGCCCTCGCGCTCTGCAGCCGCGCCCCCTCCGCCCCCGCCGCCAAATCCGCGCCTGCGGCCAGGCCCGCCACGAGGCCCTGCTTCGGCCCTGCGCGGCGGCCGGAGGAGGGACCCCGAGCCTTGGGCTGCCTTGGGCCAGGTGGGTGAACCCAGGCAGGGGAACCGGGGGGCAGCAAGTGTGTGTGGGACTTTCCAGAGGCCCCGGGGAAAGCTCCTAGGAGTGTGGGCTGGAAAAGTGCCACCGGGGCACCCCACGGGTGCTGCTGCGGGTGCAAGATTGTTCCTTCCCGTTTGTCTTTGGGTAGCTGGCAGCGAGGCAGGGCCTGCTCCCAGATGGGCCGGCCGGAGCCGTGGCCAGTTTCCGCGGGCCCTTGCCCTGGGCCCTTGCCCTGCGCCCCTCCGTTGGTGGGGAAGCAATCCCGGAGCGTGACGTGAGCTATAAGGCTCCAAAAGAGAATGGTCCAGATCTGACAGATGCGAGCCCTTTGAAAGATCAGGCCCATGGTGTTCCTCACGCTAGCTCTGTCCCAGTGTAACACACCAGCAGGCTCCAGCCAGGTTTTTCTAACACAAGTAGCTGCCTGGCGCCTTGGAGGTTGAAGGCTCTTACATTCCGTGTTTCCATTGTGCCCTTTGGATGCCATCTGCCCAAATGAATGTCTCAAAGTAGGGGTGACTGGGTTAGTCTGTAACTTGAAAAACAAGCAGTCTTGTGGCACCTTAGAGACTAACAAAAATATATCGGATCATGAGCTTCCGTGGGCAAAAACTGCTTCTCAGATGAGTTGGAGTGGAAATAACAGAATCCGGGGTATGTATATAATTGGAAAAGCAGTTAAAACCTGTCTATTGTAGGACTAGTGTTAATGAAGCTAATTGAATCAGGCTGGATGTGTCCCATTCATAGCTTTTGATGTGAAAATGTGTCTATCAAAGGCAGGGGAAATTGGCTTTGTAGTGCATTAACAGGTTCATATGTTTATTCAAGCCCAGAGAGACAGTGTCAAACATGCAAATGAATTCCTCTACTCCAGTACAGTTTCTCTCTGTAATTGGGTGGTAAAATTCCTTTGGAGAAGGAGGGCTATTTTTAAACCCGTTACTGAGTGTCCCGGCAGGTTAAAATGTTCCCCTAGAGGTTTGTGTGTTACCGTTCCCAATGTCTGACTTGTGTCCATTTATCCTTTGGCGCAGACTGTCCGATTGGGCCAATGTACATGGCAGGGGGCATTGCTGGCACGTGAGGGCAGGGATCGCACTGGTGGAGGTGCAGTTGTGGCTGGCTCCTGGGATGGAGTCGCTTGTGTAGATGTGCGGGCAGAGACGTTCATGCAAACTCGACAGTGCTTTCAAGCCGGGGAATGCTAATTCACACCCCAAATGGCCCAGCCCGGCTGTGCTCTGTTGCATAGAGTGCAGCTGCTCTATTATGGCTTTCGTGGCTGGGATCGTGGCTTTGAAGGGAAACTGCTCAGGAAGCCGAGCTGGAGACTGTGCCACCAGGCCTGGCAGACACCTCCAGAAGGGTCACGTCTCTTTGCTTATGTTGCCAGTGTCACTGCGATCCCAGCGGGTCGAGTCCCCCAGTTCTTCCAGCTCTCGCCCTGGGGCCCAGCTCCATGGGAGCGGCGAGCCCCGCGCTTGCTGCAGGGTCGGGTCCCCCAGGGGCCGATGTGAAAGGTGACATTCTGGTGGAACAATCAGTGTGCGCCTGTTTAATGGTCTCCAGATGGATCCGGACTGCTCGGCCCGGAGAAAACAGCAACAGCCACATGCTCAGTCTAGGGCGCACCCTGGCAGAAGCCTTTCCGGCGTGGGCAGGGGGTCACATTGCCGTGCCCCCCTGTGCAGCCACGGGGCCTTCTGTCATCTGACTGCAGGGCTGAGCGAAAGGGGACCTGTTGTTTTCCAAGATGTGGTTAGAAAGGGAGGAGGCTGCCATTTGAGGGGCCTGGCTTACTTGTGTCTAGGCTGCACGTCAGTGGGATTTTCACACTGCCGTTCCAAGTGCAGCAGCCCACATCCCTTTAGACGGTAACTTTATAGCTATTCCTGCCCCCTTCCCCAGAGCTGGCAGGCTGCATTATCACCGCTTGGGTTTGTACGGAGCCGCTAAGCACTGCTGCAGAAATGTCAACATCTCTGCAGACTGGAGAATGCACCTAGAAAAATTGTCCTCGAGGTAAAAAGCAAATTGTTATCCCATGCCTGCTGGATCTGCAGCCCGAGTAAATACTTAGGAGTCAATGAAGCACCAATGACTTACCCTGGTTTTCGATCTGGCCCTTAATTCTATATAATGTGATAAGACAAACAATTATATAAAACTACTCAAGCAGCTGAATGCCTACTGCTTTGGAAATTAATTAATGAGCCCTTCGGATGAGGTAAATGGCAGCATAGTTGTGTTCCGGCCCTGCAGTATGTTCTGTGAGAGACAGTGGAGGAAGAAAATGGCTAGCAAGATTTGAGGTTTGCAGCTCCTAAAAAGGACAGGTTCTGAAGGCTGCAAAATGAAGGCAGTATTTCCTTCCCGCGCCCCCTGCGCAGAACTGGATTCCAGGGACGCAGGCCTCCCCTTCCTGTCTAATCAGAGCGCCATGAAGCTAATTTGAAAGGAAAGGCGCAGGAGACTTTTCCAGTGTTCGAAATGGTTGTTTTCAGTTGCAGCAGGGCAGTGCGGGAGACGGACGTTCTGTTGCACAAAGGATTTCGAGATGTGGCTCCATTCTGCATCCTCGTGAAACCAAATATTTCAGAATTCCTCAGGCAGGAAAATTCTGAGAAGACGCTCCTGGCTTTGGGTCACTCGTGTCTGGTTTGAGACAATCATAGCGTGTTTTCTTGTTGACTTTTATTTGGATAGTATACTCTATGATAACATAGATTAGAATACACTATAAATGACCCAATAAAGTGATTTCGCAATGAAACATCAAGATGTTTTACTCTGAAAATGCCCAAATGACCAGTGATGAATTTCCACCCAATTTTTTCCCCCCTAAACAAAATCCCCATGAAATTGATCGGATTTGTGTTTTGATTCCTATGGGGCTAGGCATTCTAGCAGACTCTGGTCCCGTCCACATTTCTCTGCCCAGCTCGAGCTCTGGCACGCCTCCCCGTTGTCACTGAGCCCCCAGGCCCTTCCCTACATGCCCTGTGCCCGAGTGGCAGTCTGGTTGTGTTAGTCGGGCGCTTTTGGTAGAAGCTGGCCTGCTCTTTCAGTCCGAGGGCAGTGAGTGGGGTCCTGGACTGGGCCAGCTGTCTGCCAAGCTCCATCTCCAGCGATCGCTCTGTCATCCTAGGAGGGACGAAAGCGCTGGGCCCCCTGCTGCGGCGGAGGATGCCTCAGGACACATGGCTCAGTGCCCTTCGTCCGCCCTTGGCCAAGGGCTGCCAGCCAGCCCGGGACCCCTGGCGTGCAGGGAGGTGCCTTCCCCCAGCCACTGGGAGTGTGGCCCAAAGCCAGTCTGGCGGTTCCCAAGGCAGGTCCATACAGAGCCAGCTCGGCTGGGCTTACGCCTGCTTTGGGCAGGGTGGGCCAGGGCCCAGAATAGTTTTAGGTGGGGTCTCTAGAGAACCCTTGGGAAGCAGAGTCGATTCTTGCAGTTCCTCTCGCCTGGCTTTACCCTGAGAGCTCACAGGAGAGGCCCCGGGGCAGGGGTGGGTATTTGGGGTCGCACTAGGGCTCGTGGTGGCTTATGGGCGGCGTTTGTCAGAGTGCGGGAGGGGCTGGGTGCCGCCGACGAGGGGTATCTGCATCACGGGGTGAGAGGAGGGACCAGAAAGGAGTCTGAGCCTGCACCTGGGGCACTGCTGGGCTGGCTGCATGGGGCCCGGCCCGGCCTGCACCACTCGGCAGCACGACTTGTGGGACCTGAGCTTGTGCTGCGTTGAGGCCAGGGTGGTGCTGGGCAAAGCCTTGACTTGGCGCTCTGGGCAGAGGGCTCCTGAGCGTGCCCTGTATCCTTGGAGCCATCTTCCCCGCTGAGAGCTTGTGCCTGAGCGGGGCATGGGGGTGGTGGTGGGGAGGGGAGGTTGTTGGCCAATCAGAACAGCCGTGGGAATTTGAGGACACTCCCCATTCGGTATTGGGAACGTCAAGCGGAGTCGGAAGTCACATGGGAGTTGCTCTGGTTTCCTGATTGGCTGAATTGACAGCCTGTGGTTAGAAAGGCCTGCAGAAGCCGCCTCTCGGGGGGCGGGGCTTCTTCCTGCTCTCTGGAGCACTTTCACGTCCTCCCGCAGCCCAGCCGCGTGCTCCGCACCCCGGGGCGCTCCCTGCGCGGAGGGGAAAGCTACCCTGGCGGGTTCCCTGGGCCCACGGGTGGCGCAGACCCGCTGGGCACGAGGTGCCGCAAGGGGGCAGGCTGAGTGTGGCTGAGAAGCACGGGGTGGGGGGGGCGGGCTGTGAAATAGGAGCTATGCAGCACAAGCCCCTCCCACGTCCCCATTGGCCATGCCCGGGGGAGGAGGCAGCTTGGGAGACTCCAGCAGGAGGCACTGTGCTGCAGCAGAGCCCGGCTTTGCTGGCCTCATCCCAGGGGAGGCCAGGTGCTGGCATCGGCTGTGATCCTGTGGCGCTGGGGGCTGGAGAAGCAGCGCCCCCGCCGTCCAGCCGGCACACGGCACCGGCAGCATTCGTCTGCGGCCGGCTCGCTGTCCGGCAGCAGCAGCCCTGCGAGGGGGACCGGCCCACACCAGGCCAGAAGGGGCTAATGAGAACCTGGGGGCCCAGTCGGTCCTGTCCCGCTAACCGGCAGGGGCCAAGCCCCGCTCGGGGGCTGATCAGGAAGGAGAGCAGCCTTGATGTTCATGCCGGGGGCGAAGTCTGGGGGGAGGTAGGGGGCTGGCCTGCCAGTGCAAGCCCCAGAGAGATGGGGGTGGGTCTGCCCAGGGTTCTCCACGCTGCTGGGGGGCCAGAACCAGCTGGGGGTCAGGACATGCTCAGAAGCCCTGCGGGGCCTGGGTGACGGCTTAGAGCAGGGCTCTCTTCCGGGGTGCGCAGGGCTCTTCCGGGGGCACGTGAGCTCCGCTAGAGATTTCCCCATTTTCCAGCAGGCTACGTCCCAAGCACTAGCCAAGTTCAGCGCAAACTGCACTTCCGCCCGGACCGTGCATGCGACCTTTGAGAAAGAAACTCCACTGCTCTACCCCTCTGATCCTGTTCGTCTGCAGCCTCCTCCCGCGAGGTCTGTGTCCCGGGGCTTTTATAAAGTCCTCTTCCTGGGAACACAAGCTATGCGTGTCCCCTCGGAGGGCAGCGTCGCAGTGCACATGCGCGCGCTGAACGCTCGACGAAAGAACATCTAGGACTTGCAGGGGCCGGTCCAATCCAGAGGCGTTACGAATTTGGGGGAGAATTTTTTAATCAGACCAAGGAGTGAGGGTGTTGGAGGAAATCGGTCTGCTTGCCGGCTCTCTTTGCACACGAAAAGAATCTAAAGTCGTATAATTGATTCTCTCCATGGGAATCCTAACACAATAACCGGTGGGGTAGGGCTACGTTTGTAGCCAAAAGCCAGATTTATGGCCGTTTACAACCATCCCCTTGGATCCAGAGCCGCACTGCTGGTAGGGGAACTCCAGCAAACGGATGGGTAATATTTATGAGCTGGGTAGTGCAGTTTGCTAACTGCTGTAATTTACCACAAGCAATCAGGGGCACATTTTTCAAAACACTGACATAGGAAAGGACTCAAATGTGCCTTGATCACTACAGTTCCCTGGTGCACATCATCAGAAATGCAAATCACATTTTAATTAAAATAGTCTCTTGCACACAGAAGTCCCCTGTCTGTCACTTGCAGCTCCAAGAATATTTGTTCATGGCACAATCAATATTAGACACTAAAATACCCCTGAGCCCTCAGCCAAGTGCAGATGTTACCAGCTTCCTGCTAGTTTGCCAGCCAATATTATGGGCCACATTCTCCGCAGGCGGAAATAGGCACACGTCTGCTGACTTCACTTAGGGCGCGTCTACACTAGGAAACGATTTCAAAATAACTGAAATTGATGTAATAACTCCCGAAATAACCACATCGAACTAGCATGTTCCCACTACAGGGAAGCCTCGAAATGCATCCGAGGCAGGCTCCGTTAACGTGGACGCTACCTCGACGTAGCGCCCCAGGAAGCACTGGGGAGTCATTCGTTTGAATGACTCTGGGGAGTCGTTATTTCGCAATAGCAGCACTGGAGCGCCCGCACTCCCGCTATTTCGGAATCGGTGTTATTCCCCGAGGAAAGCAGGAGGACAGATTTCGAAAGAAGCAGCCCGCTATTTCGAAATAACAGGCTTGGTAGTGTGGACATGCCACTTATTAATTCGACCTAAGGGGGTTATTTCGAAATAAAGTCCTAGTGTAGACCGGCATTTAGAGTAGCCGGGAATTGGGCCTTGTATGTCTGCCATGCCAGTAATATCTATCGCTAAACTGTTACAGTTTGTTTAATTACTTACTCTCTGTTGCTGTTAACTTGGGGTAAAAAATCTATTACGTGAAACCCCATCCCCATTGAAATCAGTGGGCAAAACTCTCAGCCTGGTCTACACTAAAGGGGAAAGTCGACGTACGCTACACATTTCCAACCATGTCAATTACATTGCTGGAGTCGACTTATCTTCACTTATGTTTTGGTGCCATCCACACAGCGGGCGGTGCTTCCCTCACTCCTCGCCGCCGGGCGCGCCCTCTCGGATCGAATTAGCAGGTCTTCATTAGACCCGCTAATTCCAACCCTGGAAGCTTGACTGCAGCAGCATCAGTCTTCCGCATAGTAGAGCCAAGCCCCCAATGACTTCAGCAGGGCCTGAATTTCACCTCTTGGGTCTTTTCTACTTTGGACACTGGGAAATCTTACAGCATGGGCTCGGCTCGGCTCGGCTCGGCTCGTGGCCTCCTGCCTGTCTCTGCCGCATGAGAGGGTGAGATTCTGCTCTCCCAGCTGTGCAAAGCCATCGGCCATTTCTCTGTTCACACACAACTATTGGCCTCTCCTTCTGGCACGGGGAGAGCGTCGTGGTCGGAGCAGAGGCCAGGGGTCAGGAACACAACGGTGTGGATCTCAGCTCTGACCCAGGCAGCGAGGTGGTTTTGAGCAAGGATACTACACTCCAAGAGGCTCTGGGAGACAGACCCATAGTCTCCTATAGACAACCACCTAACCTCAGGATGATTCTTACCAACAACCACAGGACATACCACGCTAATACCAACCCTGGGACTTTTCCTTGCAACAAACCCCATTGCCAACTTTGTCCACATATTTACTCTGCTGACACCATCATTGGACCTAACCACGTCAGTTACAAGATCAAGAACACGTATTCCTGTTCATCCAGAAATATAATTTATGCCATCATGTGCCAACAGTGTCTGTCTGCTATGTATATTGGACAAACTTCTCAGACACTTTGCCAAAGAATTAATGCCCACAAATCAGACATCAGACAGTTTCACAAAGAAAAAACAGTTTCTTCTCATTTCAACCAGACTGGGCATTGTCTCAAGGACCTAACTACATGTATCTTATTTCAAAGAGACTTTAACACCAGACTACAAAGGGAAACCTCAGAACTGTCATTCATGCTTAAATTTGACACTTTACGAATGGGCCTTAACAAAGATGCTAATTACCTTACCCATTACAAAGATAGCTTCCCCAATTATCACCCCTAATATCGTTATCTCATAGACACTAACCTCCCCCCCACCCTGCCTCTGTTCTAAAATCTGATTTGTCAATTTTATGTGTGTTCACTTTTTTTTGACTGTATCCCTTTGGTATATATGGTCGTGCCAATTTTCTTCCACAAATTGATCTGAGGAAGTGGGTCTGGCCCACGAAAGCTCATCACCTAATGAACCATCTTGTTAGTCTTTAAAGTGCTACATAGTCCTGTTTTTTGTTTGAACAAGTCTCTTCATCTTCCTGTTTTGTGCCTACAGCCGGAAAACAGGGACTTTTCCAGAGTGCCCCAGTGACATTGGTAGCCACAGAATTCCTCTGGCAGGCACCAAGGTGCTTCTGGAAATGTTTGCAGCCGTTCAGAATGAGTCTCCATCCCTGGAGTTTCAAACGGATCCCTACGTCCTCCCAGGAGCGCAGAGATTTTGTACAGGCGTTCAGAGTGTGCCGCTTACCCTGGAGCTGGGGGAAGACGGGAAAAAGCTGTTAAAGTGACGTGGTGACCAACCAGCCGAGACTGTTCCTGGCTGCGTGACCAGAACCCTTCTCGGAAGGATGAAGGGGAAGGTTTTCCTGATTGCATGACGAGCGCAAGGTTCCGAACGCCGCAGCGAGGCCCCTCGCGTAGCCTGAGTTTCAGAAACGGGGGGGTGTCTGATCTGCTTGGGTTTTGTGGTTTTTTTAAAAACAAAACTGTAATAAGCATTTTTGTCAAAATAATTGAAATCGTTCTCAAGCCGCTTATGGAAATGCTTCATTTACTAAAGACTAGATTTTCCGTACAACTTGGCTTTGGATAAAAAAACATGGTTTTGATTTTTAAAAAGTCCATAAAAATTGGGGGAAAAAAGAGAGAATGTTTGAACAAGTCAACAGATTGGGAGGGTTATTTTCAAAAATAAGACTGTTGTGGGAAAAGGCTGTTTTCTAACCAAGACGCCCTTTTGTTCAGACCATTTTCATCTCTTCTCATGGGAGGCTGTGGAATCTCCATCTCTGGAGATATTTAAGTACAGGCTAGAGAGGCATCTATCAGGGATGTCTAGATCAGGGTTTCCCAACCTATGGGTCGGGACCCAAATATGGGTCGCCATTACATTTCAAAAGGGTCGCCAAGTGTCTCCCCAGGTGGCTCTACCCCCCCCCTCCCCATTTTTGAATTGCCCCCGGTCACCAAGTCTTCCTGAATTGTCAAAATGGGTCCCCATCTGGAAAAGGTTGGGAACCGCTGGTCTAGATGGTGCTTGACCCTGCTGTGAGGGCAGGGGACCGGGCTCAATGACCTCTCCAGGTCCCTTCTATGATTCTAGGATTCTCCTGAGCTGGCAGCTGTTCCCACTGACTTCAGGCTTGGAAAACGTTGGCCCGACCCTCCATCCCTAACTGGCGGGACCCTGCGCACATTTGAAAGCTTTGAACTGAAAACTTTGTCCAGGCTTACCCAGCGTTAGCTGAAACTCAGCCTCGAGCCAGCCGCGTGTTAGAAGCTAGCCTGCGTCCAGAGGAAACGGAGCGCTGAGCAGATTACGCCTTTCAAGTACAAAGTCGCCGATTTGCCTGCGTGGTCGGGAGGCCTGGCCCTCCGGTTCACCCGTTCACCGCTCACCTGACAGCCCTCTGCAGCCTGCCAGAGACCCGGCTTGGTGCAGGAAAGAGCCCTTCCCTGGCTAGCACAGCCCGGCGGCCCCGGACCGCCCCGGCTCGCCGATTCCTCGGGAAGAGGCTGAGATGTCGCCATCAGAACATGAATATGCAGATTGTGACCGAGCTGTGGCGGCCAAACACTGCCCGGCGTGGGGACTGCAGAGAAGAGAGACGTTTCTTCCAGTAACTATTTCGGAAGAACAAGGGCCTTGGATATTAACACGCTTAAGGACACGAGCGGCCAGGCTGGGTCAGATCAAGGGTCCATCCAGCCCCGTGTCCTGTCTGCAGTGGCCAGTGCCAGGTGCCCCAGAGGGAGGGAACAGAGCACGTGATCCCTCCCGTCACCCACCTCCAGACAGACAGAGACCAGGGCCACCATCCCTACGCAGCCTGGCTAGTACCATTGATGGACCTACCCTCCATGGACTGATCTTCCCTGCCCAGCTCCCAGGCGGCTGGAAGTCTGTTTCACTTGGGCTCTCATGTCAGTGCAGGGCTCCCTGCGTGGGTAGGTTTGCAAGCCAACATTCCCGTGGGCCTGATCCAAGAGACGCAGGGTTCAGCTTTTCCATTCCATTGCTCCCTCCATGCTGCGCCTTGGAGGGGGCAAACCCATCCCCCAGCACTCCTGCCGTGGGTGCTCCAGCACGGCCCGGCTGGCGGAAAGCCCTGTGCAGACTCCGAGGGCGTTGGAACTCCGCCCGAGAACAGAGCCGGGTCTGGGAATCCGGGCGCGCACCAGCAGCAGGAAAACAAAGCAAAATGCTGGTCCCTGCCCAAAGCAAAGGAACCAGTTGGGGTGAAATTCCCAGGGGGCTGGGCAGTGACTGAGTCCCAGCAAGTCTGCGCCCCACTGACGCCCCAGCAGGCTGGCGCGGAGCAGGAGGGTGCCAAGCCCCTTCCGGCTCCAGTCCAGGGCTCTGAATCCAGCCCCAGGTCGACACTGGCCACGAGTTGCCACCATCTGCTTCATGTCCGGAGCTGGTGCCCTGTTGCCCAGGGACACACGCCCCCTGCGGACAGAAGCACATCGCAGCTGGCGCCCTTGCTGGCCAGGCTCGGAGGGAACCCCGGGATGTGGCCACGTGTCCTCTAGGAAAGTAATTGCTGAAAATCAAAATGAAACGAGAACGGGGGTAGTCCCCCTTCTGCACCTCGGGGATGGCGTGGGGATTGTGTTCGCTCTGTTATGTGGTGGGTGATTCCTACTGTCCTGTGCTGTTCTGTTGTAACTTTGTGTGAGTGTGTGTGTGTGCGTGTGTGTGTTTGTGTGTGTGCCTCAGTTTCCCTGGGCACTGCACCAGGGTCCGGCGGGGGATGGGAATGCTGGCTCTGACTGAGGGGAAGGCTGCCCCATCTCAGCACGTCCACAAGGATAGCTCAGGCTGTCCTGTAACCTGAGCCAGGGTGGGGGGAGCAGCCAGGTGACGCCTTGCCCAGGAATCTGAACAAAGGAGGGGGTGGGGCTGCCTGCAGGCGGGGGGACGAGTTGCTGGGGGGTGTGAGCTCTTGCTGGTGGAGGATGCCCAGGGCGCTGGACCCTGTCCCCACGTGGGATTGTACTGGCTCTTGTGACAAGTCTGCGCTTCGCTGCGTCCCTGTCAGCGAATCACCCTTCTCTTCTACCTGCCGCCTGAGAGTCCCCTCTGGCTGCTGATGGGGTGCAGGGCCCGGCGACTCCCCCACACTCGGTGCCAGCCTCTCAGAGCAGGTCTCCCTGGCTGGGCATTTCTGTCTGCGGCCCGCCTGCGTGGGCAGATGCCCCCGGGACGTTGCTTCATGGCCTCGAGCCGGGGCCGCGTTTCTGCCTTGGAACGTTCTGTTCTTGTCCGTGGGCAAATGCAGGGTCTGGGCCATTCGCCCGCGTATCCCGCGTGACAGGCCCTGTCTTGCGCCGCACGGCCGCTATCCCGGTCAGCGGAGTTAAAAGCTTCATCACAAGCTGCTGACTTTGAGGCTCATCCAGCCAAAGCAGGAAGATGCGACCGTCTTGCCCTTCCTGTCAGCGGTGATAACCGTCAGCGCCGGGCACCGCCCTCTGCAGGCCTCCCCGAGCACGCTGGCCCCGATTAGGAGCTTGCGCCGAGTCCGGGGGAAGGCCCCCAAGTCAGCGAGTGTGGGGCGCAGCTGGCGGGGGATAACCACGTTCTGTAGCGAGGAAAGGGCGGCGGCGCAGTGACGCGTGACCGTCGCTTGTCAGCGTGCAGGTCTGCGCTAGGCCCAATGGCGCAGTGGCGCCCGAATGTCCTAGGCCCCAGACGCAGGGCGTTGCTGGAGGAGGGCGGTGGGCGGGATATTATTATTATTATTATCACACACACACACACACACACACACACACACACACACACACACACACACAATAATACACACACATATTATCTAAATATCCCCACCCACAGATCAAACCTCGCGGGAATGCCAAAATCTCCCCCGCCTGCCGTCTCTCCCAGCGGCGTCCGGCAATGCTGGGCAGGAGGGGAGACGGGAGCCCGCAGGCAGGGTGACTGGTCACCCCATCACACTGGAGCCCTCTCCAGGTCCGCTGCATCCCCGAATGCCCCAGGGGCAGCTCGAGGGGTCCACGTGGACGCTACCTTCTCACCCGGCACCAGTGCCGCACCCCCCAGCCCAGAAAGGGGGGCGGGGCTTGAGGGGCACGCAGGGGTGACGTCACGGGGAGAGCCGGTCCCAGGCCTATTTTGATTGCCAGTCCCCTCGTGGGCGGGAGTCCCAGGGACGCAGCCTGGCTTGGCACCGCCCCAAGGGAGGCTGGAGGGGGCGAGCCGTAGCCCCGCCGGACGGGAGTGCTCGGTGGGCCCGCAGCGTGCCTGGCCGGGCGTGAGGCGCCCCAGCAGCCGTGTCGGTACCGCGGGGCCGGAGGCGCGCGCGTCTCAGCAGGAGCAGGGGGCCTGGTCCCCCGGGTGGAATTCGCCCCTGCAGAAGCCAGCCCAAGGCCTGCGCACCCCAGAGAGCCTGGCCCGGGTCTACTGTGAGGGCCACAGGGCCAGCGCTGGCCCTCTGCAGGGTGGAGGGGACGGGGCCTCCGGATACGTGGGCCCTCCCTCTCCAGGGGCCCGTCCGTGGAAGCTGTCGCAGGGCCGGGGCAGAAAAACCAGAACGTGCTCCCTGGGAAGGTGCTGCAGGATCCTTCTGCAGGGGAGTTGTCTGACTCGAGGCTTTTGCTGACTCCACGGTGCAGCCACAGCTGTGACAAGGGAAGGGTGGAGCGGCTGGAGGAACAGCCTGGAGAGCTAAGCGGGAGCCAGGCTATATTTAGATGGGACGCCCTCCGTGGCGCTCGCCGGGAACGCCGCGCCCTTGCGGCCGGGCACGCTGTCCTTGAGGGGGTGCGCTGGGGAGGGCCAGGGAGGTTTGCGTCCCCAGGAAGGGCAACAAAACCCGCTTCAGTAAGCGCAGTTAGCTTAGAACAGCAGGGCCCCCGACCCACGGCTCCTGCTGCCGGGACACGAGGAGCCCCCGGGGTCTGAGACGCTCCGTCACAGGGCTGTTCTTACGGTGGGCTGGGCCCAGGCCTGACGCCCTGCAGCTCACGGGCACCGGGGCTCGTGTTCAGAGACTTAGGAGGCTTTGAGCTGGGATTTCCAAAGCAGCCCGGAGAGGGGCCAGGTGCTGTGGGCGTCAGTGCTGGACACAAGGGAGGGAGCGCACTGCCGACTGGTGCAGTCTCACGGCCGTGGTGCAAGAGGGGCCGGGTGCAGGGGCGTCAGTGCTGGACACAAGGGAGGGAGCGCACTGCCGACTGGTGCAGTCTCACGGCTGTGGTGCAAGAGGGGCCGGGTGCAGGGGTGTCAGTGCAGGACACAAGGGAGGGAGTGCACTGTCGACTGGTGCAGTCTCACGGCCGTGGTGCAAGAGGGGCCGGGTGCAGGGGCGTCAGTGCTGGACACAAGGGAGGGAGCGCACTGCCGACTGGTGCAGTCTCACGGCTGTGGTGCAAGAGGGGCCGGGTGCAGGGGTGTCAGTGCAGGACACAAGGGAGGGAGTGCACTGTCGACTGGTGCAGTCTCATGGCCGTGGTGCAAGAGGGGCCGGGTGCAGGGGTGTCAGTGCAGGACACAAGGGAGGGAGCGCACTGCCGACTGGTGCAGTCTCACGGCCGCGGTGCAAGAGGGGCCGGGTGCAGGGGCGTCAGTGCAGGACACAAGGGAGGGAGCGCACTGCCGACTGGTGCAGTCTCACGGCCGTGGTGCAAGAGGGGCCGGGTGCAGGGGTGTCAGTGCAGGACACAAGGGAGGGAGCGCACTGTCGACTGGTGCAGTCTCACGGCCGTGGTGCAGGGGCGTCAGTGCAGGACACAAGGGAGGGAGCGCACTGCCGACTGGTGCAGTCTCACGGCCGTGGTGCAAGAGGGGCCGGGTGCAGGGGTGTCAGTGCTGGACACGAGGGAGGGAGCGCACTGTCGACTGGTGCAGTCTCACGGCCGTGGTGCAAGAGGGGCCGGTGCAGGGGCGTCAGTGCTGGACACAAGGGAGGGAGCGCACTGCCGACTGGTGCAGTCTCACGGCCGTGGTGCAAGAGGGGCCGGGTGCAGGGGCGTCAGTGCTGGACACAAGGGAGGGAGCGCACTGTCGACTGGTGCAGTCTCACGGCCGTGGTGCAAGAGGGGCCGGGTGCAGGGGTGTCAGTGCTGGGCACAAGGGAGGGAGCGCAGTGCCGACCGGTGCAGCCTCACGGCCATGGGTGGTGATGTCCACTCTGGAGCAGTGGCTTCCCACCCAGCCGGACGGGCAGCCAGGCCTTTCCAGGGACCAGTAGTGATGCGACCGGCCCGTGGTTCCACGCGCCATGTGGTTTGTCTCCACCAGCTCCGCCCCCTCGTCCCCCCGGTCTGGGGCAGGCAGGTGCAGGCAGCGTGTCTGGGGCTTGGTTTGGTGCTGAGTGGGGCAGTAGAAAATTACATTTGAAAACCCAGAGCAACAGAATGTCCCGGTTGCAAAGGAAGGCCCCAAAGCTGGGACATGCCAGAGGTAAGGCCGCCCGTGCGCCCGTAGTGCTGGGGTTTGACGGTCCGGGTGTGGTAACTCTCCAGTGCCCGGCGGTGCGTGGCCGAGGGCTGGCTTTGTGCAGCTATTGTAATAAGAGATCACAGGGAGCCTCTTCAGTGGCTAATTGAAATCTTCGACACTGGGAGGCTAGTGAACAAAATGGTAAGCCCGGGGCTGTCCATTTAGAGGTTAAACCTGATCAAATTACCCTTTGAATCTTGCCTGGCCAGAAACCACTGGGGGGCGTTTGCCGTGGGAGTTGTGTGTGTTGACACTGTCGAGCAATTCGGTCCCAAGAACGTTAGGGCTTCATCCAATGCCTGTTTACATCGCCGGGGTTAGCGCTGATGGGAATGGGTGTCGGATCTTCGCCTAAGGGCGCGTCTACACTAGGAAACTAGTTTGAAATAACTGAAATCGATGGAATAACTCCCAAAATAAGAAAATTGAACTAGCGTGTCCTCGCTACGGGGAAGCCTCGAAATGTGTCCGAGGCAGGCTCTGCTCGTGTGGACGCGCTACCTCGACTTAGCGCCCCAGGACACGCTGGGAGTCATTAGTTCGAATGGCTGGGGAGTTGTTATTTCGAAATAGCAGCACCGGAGCGCCCGCACCCCCGCTATTTCGGACTGAGCGTTACTCCCTGAGGAAAGCAGGAGGACAGATTTCAAAGTAACAGGCTTGGGCGTGTGGCCGCTCCCCTCATTAATTCGACCCAAGGGGTTATTTCGGAATGACCCCTAGTGCAGACCAGAGCTAAGTGACACATTAACCTGAGTGTAACTCCCCGTCGAGGAGCAAGGAATCCAGGCCGTATCTGCAGCCGGGTGCTGTGTCCGGGGAGCAGTGACTCTGAAAAGGATCTAGGGGACCAGTGGGGGTGAGCGCCCAGGCTAGGGCGCAGAAAGAGGGGAGGCGTGAGCAGAAGAAAGGGGGTGGCTCCATATCAGGCCCTGGATGCCGTGTCCGCGTGTAACGAACGGGAGGGAGCAGGAAGAAGCCTCACCGGCCTTTTCTCCAGCCGCAAACGGCATGACAGCGAGCGAGGCCAGAGCTGGGCCTGCATCGCTGGTCAGAGGCAGGCTTGGCTACGGCGTCCAGGCTCCGCCCCAGAGGACGCGGGGCGCGAACGGGCCTGGCAGAAGGGGGCCGAACAAGAGGCAACGTCTGGCCGATGAAGCTGGACAAATTCCCAGTGCGTCTGAGGTGCGACATTGAACAGCGAGCGGACGAAGTGACTCCCGGGGAAATGGGGGAGTCTCCAGCCCTGTCTTCACATCTGGACAGGCCGCCTGTTCAGGGGCCGCTTTAGCCCGGGGCGGCCGGTACGCGAGGCGGGGGGAGGCGTTGCCTTCCCAAACTGCCCGCCTGGCCCCGCCCAGACTCCGCCCCCAGAACGCCTGCTGTAGGAGTGTTGCTGCCCCCAGTGCCCTGGGGCCAGGGAGGCTGGGGACACGCACCGTGCACTGCCCCACCTCCTGAAAGTGGGGAGGGTGTGGCTTGGCTCGCATGGGGGTGGGGCCTGGGCAGAAGGGGCGGGGCTGGGGCTTGCCACCCCCAGCCCTACCTTCACCCACCGCCCATGGCTTTACCCAAAGACAAGGCACCGGGCTCGCTGCTGCGGTCACAGAGGGACGTTCCGTGGCCTGCGCCATCCACGATGCTCCGTCCGGCCAGTGCAAGGCAGGGCTCTCCGGTGCCCTGC
The DNA here is from genome assembly GCA_019425775.1 of Rafetus swinhoei. Taxonomy (NCBI): domain Eukaryota; kingdom Metazoa; phylum Chordata; order Testudines; family Trionychidae; genus Rafetus; species Rafetus swinhoei. The sequence goes on along the minus strand of CM033442.1, from coordinate 46,736,315 downwards.
TGGGTCTGCTGCGTTGGGGTGCAGACGGCTGCTTCGGGGCGCAGCCTAGCTCAAGCCGGCGGGGGGAGTGTTAGCGGGCTCCTGTCCGAAAGCCAGGCTGTGCCTGCTGTGTGACTGTGACGCCAGAGCGGGACGCTGGCCCTGGCGTGTGGCCCACGTCCCTGAGCTGGCGAGGACTCGGGGCTAGGGAAGGCGGGGGGGCTCTGATGCTCATTTAAGCCCTTTGGGCCGGCTCCCCGCCGGAGCCACGCCTATGACTTGCACACACGCGGCCCTCTGGCTCCTGACAGCTGGCTGGATCCCAGCTCCTCCTCTGTGCCCTCTTAAACCCGCCGCTCCAGGGCACACATGGAGCGCTAGGAAATGACACGGGCTGGGGATGGTCGCCCAGAATTAGCTCCTGCGAGCAGGCGGTGCTGGCCAGCGCCAGAGCGGGGAGCCGGCTAGCTGGGACCTGGTCTGGCAATTAGAACGTAAGAGCGGCCACACGGGGTCAGTCCAACGGTCCATCCAGCCCAGTGTCCTGTCTGCCCAGCGGCCAGTGCCAGGTGCCCCAGAGGGAGGGAAAACAACAGGGAATCCTCATGTGATCCCTCCCCTGTCGCCCGTTCCCAGCCTCTGACAAACAGAGGCCAGGGACACCCTCCCTGCCCAGCCTGGCTAATGGCCATTGATGGACCAAACCTCCATGGATCTATCTAGCTCTTTTTTGAACCCTGTTAAAGTCCTGGTCTTCACCACATCCTCTGGCGAGGAGTTCCACAGGTTGACTGTGCGCTGAGTGAAGAAAAACTTCCTTTGATTTGTTTTAAACCTGCTGCCTATTCATTTCATTTGGTGGCCCCTAGTTCTTATATTGTGGGAAGAACTAAATAACTTTTTCTTATTCGCTTTTTCCACACCAGTCATGGTTTTATAGGCCTCTATCAGATCCCCCCCTTAGTCTCCTTTTTTTCTAAGCTGAAAAGTCCAAGTCTTTTGAATCTCTCTTCATATCAGTGGGGGAGGTCTAGGTTGGATATTAGGAAAAACAATTTCCCTAGGAGGGTGGGGAAGCCCTGGGAGGGGTTCCCTAGGGAGGGGGTGGAATCTCCATCCCTAGAGGTGTTTGAGTCCTGGCTTGACACAGCCCGGGCTGGGCTGATTTCACTGGGACTATGCGGGGTGCTTAGTTCAGTTCCCAGAGCTGTGACGTGGATCTACCCGAGATCTCTGGCGCTGAGGTTTGCTCTCACGCTGCTGCCTGTCCCGCGTAAGGTAGCAGCCCCTGCAGCCAGGCGCCTGTGGGCTGGGAGTTCCCACAATGCCAAGGCCCGGCCTTGTGTCATTGGAGCCGCAGTTCTTGGTGGCCATGGCCCTAGCGGAAGCCCATGCACAAAATCGAAGTCACGACCCACGCCTCTGAAAGAAGACGCCGGATCCCAGGGCCGCAGGCTGAAAAGAGAGCAGCCGGCCTGGCCCGAGGGAGGGGAGAGCTCCCATGGCGAGCCATGAACTTGCTCCACGCCCGAACTTCGCAATTGGAACCATCGACGGCCTTTTTCCAAAACCGATATTTTCACGGGAAAGTTCATTTTTTCAGACTTTCCTCAAAAACCTACATGCTGGATTTCAAAATGGAATTCTTTTCTGGTTTTGTTATTTCCTGCTGTGAAGCAGCAAAATGGAACCAGGCAGAACGGGAGAGAAGGGGGAGCCAATCGCTAATTGCGGGGAAGGGGGGCCTTGTTTATATTGAAAAATCCACATTTTTTCTTTGTCGTAAAACAGACTTTCCCTTTTTGGAAAAACTTAAAAAACAATGAACGGTCCTGCAGCACCTAAGGGTACGTCTACACTAGCCCCCTAGATCGATCTAGGGAGGCTAATGAGGGCGACCGGAATTGCAAATCAAACCCGGGATTTAAATATCCTGCGTTTGATTTGCATGTTCCCAGCCGGTCGCCATTTTTAGAAATTGACTAGCCCGAAGTAACTGCCTGTGTCTACATGCGGCAGTGAAACAGGATTCCGATTTAAAGCCCTAAATCGAATTAGCTGGTAAACCTCATTGCAGGAGGAATAAGCTAATTGAGGTGCGGCTTTAAATCGGAAGCCTGTTTCACTGCCGCATGTAGACACAGGCAGTTACTTCGGCTAGTCAATTCTAAAATGGCGACGACGGGAACATGCAACTGCGCGGATATTTAAATCCCGGTTTGATTTGCAATTCGTCGCCTCATTAGCCTCCCTAGATCGATCTAGGGGGCTAGTGTAGACGTACCCTTAGAGACTAACCAGACATGTAGTTGGATCACGAGCTTTCGTGTCACGGCCCACGTCTTCAGATGGCTGGAGGATTAACAGTCCAGTTCCAAAATAAATCGGAGATGGGGGGAGAAGGAAGGGAACAGTGGTGAATGGGAGTGTTCGTGCTACATGAAGCTGGTAGAGAAGGTGCAAATTGTTCTGAAGTCCCCGTTGGCTGGTTAAGTCATAGGCTGTGGAAGGCAGTGTGCTAGCCAGGTGAGGTCATGGTTCACACCTCTGTGATGGGTCCCAAACCTGTATGAAGGTAAGTTCCAACCCTTCCCTGTGGAATTGGCCTGAAACAGCCTGGTGACTTGGAGATCTGTGGGTGAGCGCCCGGGCAGGTTAACATGTTCTCCAGCAGGTTTCTGTGCGGTGCCTTTGCGGATATCTGATTTGTGCCCGTTAATTCTTTCTGTAGAGACCGGTTTGGCCAGTCTCCACGGCCCAGGGGCATTGCTGGCACAGATCCACTGGTGGAGGTGCCGTTGTGTGAGTCTCTGCCGCGGTGGCTGATGTGCTTAGGACTTGGGACGCGGTGTCGCTGTGTGAGCAGAGCTGGCCCTGGGGCTGATTGCAGGGTGGTTCCTGGATGAGTGTGATGGGGGGGGCTGCATGGTTACTGCAAAGAACATTTTCAACCGGCCTCAAGGTTCACGTCACTTTTCCGTTTCAGCAAACTGAAATCAGGGCTGTTGCTAACCCCTTAAAGCCCAGACCTCCCAGGGCAGCCCTGGCGCGGGGGGGCGGGGGGGGGGAATTGCTCTCCAGTGAGAGCTGCCGTTGGGGGTGGACACAAGAGCCTGGTTAGCTAGAGTCGCTCTGGGGGGAATGGGTTACGCTACAGGAGAGAAGAGCGTGCGGTGTCCCACGCCACAGGCCCTGTGCGGCTGTCTGGAGCCAGAGACAGGCGGAGATGGGGAAATAGCTGTGTGTAAATAGCTCTTAGCTCGATAAAGAATTCCCGGGGTGTTCTGTACTGGAGACTCTCTAGCACCAGGCCAGTTGTGGCATCTTCCAAGGGGAAGAAAAACAAGCCAGTGAGGAGCAAAGAGAGTTTGGGTTTGGATTTAGATCTGCTCTTGCCGTGGAAATCAGCTGTGTCCGTCATTCCCCATGGAGGGGCGAGCCGCGACTCCCTGGCAGAGCTGCGAGGTGGCTGGCATGCAGAAAGCGAGATCAGTATCCCCTTCTTACTGGTGCGGTGTGCCTGCCTGCCGTGCAAAGCCGGCAGTGCCGAGCTCCGTGGCGTGCGGAGAGAGGGAGTTCCCAGGGAATAGAGGCTGGCTGGTTTTTCTTGCAGCAAGATGCCAGGGTACTTGGGACGGCTGAATCTTGCCCATGGGATCAGCTGCGGGAAGGGACTCAGGCAGACATCTCAGCAGGAAAATCTTCACGAGGTGGTGGGAATAACCCCATGGTGAAGTCAGCACAAAACTACCTGCATTTTCAGAAAAGCTCTGAGAGGTCATTTAATACATGCAAATTCTCCCTTCCATGGCCAGAACAAAACACCAAAGGCTTCTAGAGGCTTGAAATCTAGAAACCCTCCCCCCCGAGTGCTATGCTTGAATTCTAGAACCCCCCCGAGTGCTATGCCTGAATTCTAGAACCCCCCCGAGTGCTATGCTTGAATTCTAGAACCCCCCCCCGAGTGCTATCCTTGAATTCTAGAACCCCCCCCGAGTGCTATGCTTGAATTCTAGAACCCCCCCGAGTGCTATGCCTGAATTCTAGAGCCCCTGAGGTTGTATGTTTTCAGCTCAGGCTGTGGCTCGTCTCACTGCGCACCCTTTCCCATGCTGATGCGGCAGGGATAAGGTTCCGGTGCCCCTCACTGTCCTCTGAGGATTTTTGGCGCACGTTCCTGTTTCACAGCGGCTGGATGCTCTAGTCTTGCGGCTCTAGTTAGAAACCTCCCAGCGCCTAGAGACGGGAGACAGATGCTGCCTCTGAGCATGTGCAGCGCCTGCCCCGCCGGAGAGATGGAACGGAGTTTGCGTAGGGCCGCTCCCGGTGGTGTCTGGTGGTGGGCCAGCCGGCGAGACGCTCACCAGCCAAGCCAGCCTTGCTCCGGAGGCCAGGCCTTCTCTAGTGTCTCCCACAGCTCCGTGCAAACGGCTGCTTGTGCAAGACACCGGGGTGCTCCTTGGAGCAGCAGCTCGGATCCCTGCAGACTCCGGGTATCAAAGCGCCATGCTCCCGGTCTGAGGCTCAGCCCTGGCCTGTGAGCCGGGGCCCCTGCTGCCCTGGCCACTCGCTTCGAAGCTGAATGAAGGGGCCACCTCCTAACGGACTAGGCTGGAGGTTCCAGAGGCTGCCTTGCTGTCTGTGGTGAGGCCCCAGGACCGAGGCTCTCTGCAGGCCTGCTGCAGCTGGCACGCCCGGGGGAGATCCTCGGCCCTGGGCGCAGTGTTTCCAGTGGTGGGGTCCGGCTCTGGGAACTCCCGAGAGGGGAACCGCACTGAGGCCACCCTAGGCAAGTCCAGGTGTCACTGGTACCTCTTCTCTGCTGAGTGGGGACATCCGGCCGGGCCCCTGAGAGATGGCTGCAGTGGGAAGCTAGAAGAAAAGAGAGAGGAGCCAGAGGAGGATCAGAACAGGCGGGGGACGAGTGTGGGGGGACACGCAGGGCTACTTTTAACTCGCGTCCAGCACTTGGGGTAGCCCTGGGAGCAGCTGGCCAACACCTGCGATGTAGAGAGGGAGCCAGGCTCGCCTGGTCCTTACCAACCTTCGGTAACGGGTCGGCACGTGGCCTTGGGGAATCCCAGCCCTGCCTTCTAAGCGGGGGAGAAGCGCCGTGACATGCGGCTCTTGTCTGCTCGCTGAACAGCGCAAATCAAACGAGAAGCAGGCTGGCTCCCTCGCTGGGCTGTGGCCCAGCTGTCATTACTGTGCCGGCTTACGTGGCTCCGTGGCGCTTGTGCTACCAGGGTCCTGTTCCCTGGCGCCAATAGAAGTGAGTAGCCGGCGAGCTCTTAGCTCTGTTAATTCAGGCTTCTTGCTCGCCCCCCTGCAGGGCAGAAGCTAATGGCAGCAGGAGCATGTTCTGATGGGGTTTGGATTAGTTCAGGTTTTCAGTGGCGTGTCTGGCATTATCCTCTATTACCTGTTTCCTAGGCGACAACCAAAACCCAGCGCCTGCGCCTGCTGCCACCCCGCTCACAATTAACACACGCGCTGGAAATGTCAAGGGAAGCTAAATATAGTCCGCGTGCCGCGTCTGAGTGCGCTGCTGCCCGTCGCAGCCTGGCAGCTGATTGCTGCGAGCACATGGCGTCGGGCCTGCCCGGCCGGGCCCGCCAGAGGCAGGGCGCCAGGAATTTCGTTGCGGACACGCTGGGCGATGGCGCGACCACGGGCGATTCCCCAGGGCGCTGCCGCGTGTCCCTCCCTGTGCCGGCGCGGCCCCCAGAACCGGGAGATTTACTCCGAGAAGCACCCACCTGGCTCCTCTGGCGGAGATCTGCCAGCGGGTCGCCCCGGATTCGCTGGCGGTGCCCTGGATGCCCGCTCCGTGCCTTTCTCAGCGGGCTGCTGGTCCGCCCCCCCACGCCAATGCAGACCTCCAGCAGCATGCCAGCGCTGCCCCGCTCGCCGCCAGCCGAGAGGGGAAGGGGGCGAGAGGTGGGTTCCTCGGGGCCTGAATCTCTTCATGATTAGTTGCTTCCTTTGTTTTTGCAGCATTATTTTACGGTTAGTTTCAACCATGATAATCAGAAGACCCTGGAGCTGCGGACGGAGGATGCCAAGGACTGCGACGAATGGGTTGCGGCCATCACGCATGCCAGGTACCCCCTTCCGCAAGGGCCAGCGGGGCAGCGCCCGAGCCAGAAGCTCATCTAGCTGCTCCGTGACTTGAAAATGACGGGTCGGTGCAGGGGGCCAAGCGGTCACCGCCCTTGGACAAGCTGCGGCTGGTCGCCCAGGGGCTTGCTCTTGCAAGAGGCCGACGCTGCGGCAGTGCAGCGCCCTGGTGGGGCGCAGGAGGCCCCGCGTCAAACCCTGCACACTGGGGAGCAAGAATTCTCCAGCCCGGCCCCTGCAAGCCACTCTGTGTGGGGGGGGGCACAGCTGGCAGGACCCGTCCCAGGGTCCCTTGCTCTGATCTGAGCGCCTGGCCACACTGGGTTCAGTGTTTGTTCTGGTCGGAAGCGAGTCTGCCGGGAAGGCGAGAGAAGTAGGTTGTTCCCTGGCTGGCGAACGGGCGGGCAGCCTATTGACTGCTCTGCGGGTGCGTCCGCGCAGCCTGCACTGCCCAGCAGAAACACCTAGGCCAGGGCGGGGCGAGGACCAGGGTTTGTGGGGAGGGAGAGAGACATGCCCTGGGCAAAGATAGTAAGAAAACTCCGACTGGGAAATGCGTGGAGCTTGCCTGGCAGCTGGGGCGGGAGAGAGGAACCGGGCGCCGAATGCTTTCGCCTTTCTGCTGCGCTCAGCTTCGCAGCGCCTCGCTGGTCAGTTTGGAGCCTGGCAGCTAGGCCTGTCAGTCCTTGCTGGGAGCGGCTCCGTGCCAGGCTGCCGGAAGCACGGCCGCCGTGGCCTGGTCCTGCCGACACGGCCGTCGCGGCGCTTGGCTCCTAGGCACAGAGTTGTGCACGGCCCAAGTGCCTGCAGGAGCCGCGTCCCACGTGTCTTAGCTGGGCCAAGCTTTCGGCCGGCTTCCGCGTGGCCAGGCCGGCGGGGAGATCTCAGCCCTCGCCCGCCGTGTGCTGGGCTTTCTCGCCGGAGCACAGACTGAGGGACCTGCAGAGACGGGGGGGCAGGGGGCCGGAAGGGGAGGAAACGTTGTAACTGATGTGTCTGTGCGACAGTTATAGGACTCTTGCTACAGAGCATGAAGCTTTAATGCAGAAGTACCTCCATTTACTTCAGATTGTGGAAACCGAGAAAACGGTTGCCAAGCAACTAAGACAACAGATTGAAGATGGGGAAATCGAGATTGAACGTCTGAAATCGGAGGTAAGGCGCCCGGCGCTCCCGCTCCACCGCTGGCTCCGAATTCAAAGCCAGGGGCCCCGGGGCTTCGTGTCCGGTACGGTATAGGACACGCACAGGGCGATTTGTCGCCTCCTTCACACTGGCAGGAAGGCGAGAGGAATGGACCCGGGTCACTCAGCGATGGAGTGGGCCCTATGCCGTCCCGCTGGCTCGCCTTCCCGGGGCCCCTGCAGGGAGCGGTCCCGGTGTTTTCCAGCGCCATGCGTGGTGTTGGTCTCGCTGTGTTGGCTGGGATGGTTGAGCTGGGGCTGGTCCTGCTTTGGGCAGGGGGCTGGATGCGGTGACTCCTGAGGTCTCTGCCCGCCCTGGGATTCTAGGATTCCATGACTAGAAAGATGCCCCCCCACACATCCTGTGCTTCTAGGGTCACGACGTTTTCCATAGACTCTGCACTTCCTTCTGAACCAATGACTGCTGTGCCTTCCCCGGCCCCGCCCCTCGTGCTGTGATTGACAGCAGTGCTTAGGCGCTGTGAAACGTTCGCTTTCGGAACGGGAGGCAGGTCTTGTCCGTTGGGCGGTTCCTTCACCCAGCAGCCAGTGACCACAAGAGGGGCGAGGCAGGGACAATTGGGCCTTCTCTTTCTAACGAGTAGCGGCAGCCGTTAAGCCTCCGGGGTGCGTACCAGGAACGGACCGCCTGTGTGGGCCGTGCATGGCACACACACGAATGGCTTTGAAAGCGGGTTATATTTCCAGGCAAAGGCTTAAAGCCGGTGGTTTGGGATGGTGGGTGGAGAAAAGTGGGAAATCCCCGGGTTATTTTTGCCGGTTTTTCTGGGTAGCACAGTCCTTCGATTCCCATTTCCTGGGAGAACGGACATAGACAAGTCCACAGTGAGATGGGCCGAGGAAAGGTAAAGAAAGGGAAAAACATGACGTTGGCTATGACCTGCCATTTCTCGGGCTAGATTGAGCTTTGTTAGCGATTCTCCCTTTGCTACATGCAAACGGCCATGATTTTGGTGCCGAAATACATTCCGGGCAATCTATGGACACGAATGCTTGAGAGTAACCTGACAGCTCACCAAGACTAAGAAAGTGGCTGTAGAAAGAGAACAGCTCTGAAAACCTCTCCAAGTGCCTTAAGGCCCGGCAGCCCGGGTGTGCGCCCCAACGCTATGGCAGTGGAATTGTACGTGTGGCGGTGCAGCCGGATGAGCAGCTATGGAAATGCAAACACGCTAAACAACAAAACACACAAATTACTCAGCAGAGCAACACCGAGGGCGGAGGGGGAAGCATTAACATACCTGCAGGCATGTGGTATGCATGCAGGAGTCAGGGCAGGCGTGGGGGGCTCAGGGCAGGGGTCTGGGAGGGCTGCCCAGGGCCGTGCTGGCTCCATGGGACTGCCCGGTGTACAGGGGCTGTGCTGGCTTGCCGGAGTCTGCTTCCCAGGGCCGCCTGGGGCTGTGCTGACCGGCCAGCAGAGGCCAGTGACGGCCTGCGGTGCCCAGGCGCTAGCAGCTCCCCAGGGCGGCGGGACGCTGGCTGGCCAGTGGCCGCTCCCTGGGGCTGGTGGGGGCTGCACTGCCTGTCTGGGCTCCCTCCCTCCTCCCAGTGCTAGCAGACCCCTTGATGAGCAACATTCCCATTGCAGGCACATCCCCGTTTCCTGGCCCAACCCCCCGTCCTCGCTTTACGTTACGACAGGAGGAAGCTGCCGACCGAGTTTGGGGTCCCAGCTATTACCGTTTAGGAGGAGATCTTGGCTAAATGGACTCACGGCCAGACACAGACAGACGCACAGACTCTCTTAAATACATAGTCATTTGCCTCTCTAGTTAAGAATGTGAACGTACGGGCGGGCGTTCCTCCCCTTGGCGAGCGTTCCGCTAGCGGTAGCACGAGCGGTGCAGATGACTCGGGAGCATTACACCTCATCAGCTCAATTCCACATCTCGCTCCTTGCCGCTTGTACTAGAGTTATGAAGGTGATGGGGTTGTAACAGCAGGGTGACCCAGCAGGCGGCACGTTTCCCTGAACCCTGCACAGTGTTGGGTGACTTGGGATGACTCATAACTCTAGGACCGTGGTTCCCAACGTTGTTTCTACCGGGGCCAGGCAAACCATTCGCAAACTTTTGGTGGCTGGGCAACATTTTATTTGCATATTCATTATGCAAACGATGAACATGCAAATAAAATGGTACCAGTCCACCAAAAGCCATGGCCCCCAGTGCTAGCCCTAACCTCTAGAGCCTCCCACCCCTTCACTACCCCCAGCGCCTGCCACTGACCCCAAGAGTCCCCTGCATCCAGCCCCCCCAGTGCCAGCCCCCATCCCAAATGCCTTAGTGCCAGCCCCTGCCCCCACCAGCCCCACCCATGCCAGCCTCGTTTCCAGAGCCCCGCTGCACCTAACCACCCCAGAGCCCTCCCAGTGCCAGCCCCAGGCCCACTACTAGCCCCACCCCAGAGCCCCCAATGCCAGCCCTGCCTCCAGAGCCCCCACTACTAGCCCCACCCCAGAGCCCCCAATGCCAGCCCTGCCTCCAGAGCCCCCACTACTAGCCCCACCCCAGAGCCCCCAATGCCAGCTCCCATCCCAGATGCCCCACTACCCCCAGTGTCAACCCCACCTCTTTGAGCTCTTTAGTACTAGCCCCACCCCCAGAGCCCCCCAGTATTAGCTTCAGCCTCAGAGCCCCTGTCACAGCTCACAGGTCGGTCCCACACTTGGCCCCTCGGCTCCTGGGCGGAACCCCCCTCCCCAGCACAGCAGCCCCTTCTCGGGGAGCCCCTCCCCTCCAGCGACAGTGAGACAGCCCTTTCTCAGGGGCCCACTCCAGTGCAGCGACCCTCTCTTGGGGGTCCCACTCTCCCTTGGGGGGTCTGCCCTCCGCCTCTGGGACGGCGCCTCTCAGGGCCTTCAGCTGCCTGCCTCCGCCGTGAGACCCTCGGGGGGTCCCTCTGGCCCCCGGGGCCTCCCCTCCCAGAAGGAATAGCGCAGCCCTGCTCTCTAGACCAGAGCAACTCTCAGCCAGCACCCAACAGGCAGGTTTATTGAGCTTTGGACACAGCAATGGGTCTCTCAGGCCAGTCGGCCTGGGCCCCCCGCCCCCACGTCAGTCTCCCCTGCAGCCAGCTGAGCCCTGCCTGCCCTGCTCTGTCCCCCAAAAGAGCCCCCGTCTCCCAGCAGAGCCTCCAATACCCCAGCAACAGCCCCTCCCCCGCCCATTGCCTCTCCCCAGATAAGAGGGTCGCCTGGGCCCCTCTTCTCCCTTCCCTCCCCGTCCAATGTTCTCCCCCCTCGCTGGGACCAGCTGGGCCGGTTGCTGGGTCCCCTCTCTGCAGCCCCTTGTCTGTCGTCTGGCCAGAACCGGCCGGGTCCTCCAAGCAGGGCCGGGGTCACCAGGGTCCCAGACACCCTGGCTCCAACTCTGGGCTGTTCTCTGAAGCAATAAACTCCCCCCCTTTGTCACGTTGAACCAGTAACTGCTGGGCACTGAGCGCCCCCCTGTGTGCAACCCCCCTTTGAGCCCCCAAAACTCCCCACTTCCTCACACCCCCCAGTGCCAGCCCCCCACTTAGAGCCCCTCATCCCCAGAACCCCCAGCACTAGCCCTGCCTCCGGAGTCTGCAGTGCCTGCCCCACCCCCTCACCTAGCCCTGCGCTGCCTCCCAGCCGCCAGCTGAGCGCTGCTGCCTGGGCCATGGCTGCTCTAAGGCTGCCGTGCCGGGCTCTGCGCGATCCTCCTGCCACGCAGCAAAGCGCTCTTCTGCAGCCAGGAGGAGACCCCGCCCCTGCCCAGCGCTGGTTGGCTGAGAGGTGGAGCAGGACACGCCTCTCCCAACAGCTGTGGCGGGAGCGGTGTACCCCAGAGCCGCCGTGACCTGGCAGCCAGAGGTCTGTGGCCTGGCGGTGGGCCATGGACCGGTGGTTGGGAACCACTGCTGTGGGAGGGCAGGAAACCGTTTTCTTTTCCTGCAAGAATTGTCAAGAGTTAGACGATTTTTCTCATCCCAAATCGACATGAAAAGACAATCTCTCGAAAATAGTCACAAAGCCACGAGCTGAACGTTTTCTGGATCAGGTCAATCCACGGGAAACGTTTTAATCATGTCAAAATGTTTGGTTTAGATTTTGCCCTTTTCTGTTTGTCCAGTGCACGGTATCTAACATTTCAACCCAAAAAGCTGCGTGGGACTGAACACAAAATTGTTCACGTACAAGATGCCCAAATGGGACGTTTTGACAACTTCACAACTTTTTAAAAGAAATCTTCTGATTGGAAGATTGGTTAAAATGGAAGTTTTTTGGGGGGGAAATTCCTGCTCGGCTCTGGTCTTTCCACGCAAGGGGCTGGCCCGAAGGGTTGTTAATGACCCCACGGCAGCGTTCTAGGTGAAGGAAAGTCAGCCCTGTACTCACAAGGACTCCCTGTTGCCCACCTCGCCCCATCCAACAGCCCAAGGACAGAGAGACGCTGGGTCTTGTCCTACAAATCCACCAGTGGTTGGAGCAGCAGGGGAAGAGGATGCCGGAGCTGGGAGCTTCTCCACCAAGAGTTCTTGGTCACCAGCTGCCTGGCCTGAGATCCGGTGCCTGGGAGCAGAGCCAGCCTCTTTGCCAGGACCCTGGGTGTGACGTAGTGGAGGTACCTGGCTGGTTTTCTGGGGCACCGATGAGTGGTCCTGGTCCCTGGGGCTCGCCTCGGAGGTGCCTCTCTCCGCCGCTCAGCCGAGAACCGGTCTCTGCACGATTCCCTTTCCCTCTGGGATTCCCGTTCACACCTGGACCGGCTCTCTGTGAACTCATCCGCCAGCCTCCCGCTTCCTGGGGTTCTCCGGACTTGGTCTTTGAGCCACAGCCTCAGGCTGGGTGTGCGCTTTATAGAACTGCTCCATCATAATCAGCTTGAGCAGTTCCTCTGCGGTCTGGGCTCCAACCCCAGACACCCACTTGCGGCAGTATTGCGCCAGGCGGGAGGCCAGATCCACATAGGTCTCCGTGGCCCCTCTGCACGCCCGGAACTTCTTCCTGTACATCTCGGGTCAGCCCAAACTTGTGCAGCAGGGCCTCCTTGACTCGGTTGTAATCCCTGGCTGTAGGTCTTCCAGCTGATTGAGCACCCGGTGGCCTCCTGGTTCAGTGCAGGGATGAGCTCCTGCAGCCAGTCAGCTGGGGACCCGTTGCAGTCCACAGGCCCTCTCAAAGGAGCTGAGAACCCGTCTATGTCGCCCATGTCCTTCAATTGGGCCACCACGAGCTTCTCCAAGCATCTGGCCGCCCGGGCCTTTGGGGCTCATCTGCACTCGGCGCAGTTGGGGCCCTGCCGCTTCTCCGCTCGGCCATGGCCAGCTCATGCTGTCGCTGCTCTCTACGGTCCTGGACTTCCAATTCCTTCATCTGCAGCTGGATTTCTAGCTGCCGCAGCTCCGAGGTTGGACCCCCTGGGTGGACTACGGCTTGCAGTGCTCCTGGGAGGCAGTCCGGTCTCTTCGGCGGCCTCCAGCGCTCCGCCCCTCTCCGAGCCTGACACGCCCCAGTGGGGTCTGGCTGTTCCCCACGGGGACAGGATCCCAGCGCTGTGGCTGGTCATTCTCTTCCAGCCGGGCAATCAGCTGGGCCTTGGTTGCGCCCGCACAGGCAAGCCTCTCTCTGCACAGCTTCACCAGCTCTGCCTTCAGCAGTTGGGTATAGGCCATCTCCCGCTGGTCCCTCGGTGCAGACTCACCAGTCTAGTGCTGCTGCGCCCCACGATTCTCAGGAACCGCTTTGCTCTGTTTCCAGCACGCCTGGTTCCATGGCTCTTGCTTCTACTGCGCCTAGTCACTGCCGCTGGATGCTCCATCCACGGGGTGCAGTGCATCCCACTCCTGACACCAGTGTGACGACGCGCTTGGGGTCCCCTGACTCCTGCACCCCGTAATGGCACGAACAGACTCCACCAGCCCGTAGAATGGAGGGAGTTTATTCCTTCTCCAGGATACAGCACAGCACAGCACCGATGTAATCTGGTTACAGGGCAGGTCTAGGATGCCTCAGCCCCTTGCGATGGGGGGAGATTGGGCCCTAAATCCCAGCCCCTGGCTTAGGCTGGTTCCTCCATGATCCCAGACAGAAACTAACCCACTCTCTTCCAGCCCTGCCCCAGCCAGGGCAGCATTTCCCCTTCCTTTGTCTCTCTCCTTGGGGGTAGCGGTGTGATTTACTTGGGGTCCCCTGACTCCTGCACTCCCACCCCGTAATGGCACGAACAGGACCCACCAGCCCGTAGAATGGAGGGAGTTTATTCCTTCTCCAGGATACAGCACAGCACAGCACAGCACCGATGTAATCTGGTTACAGGGCAGGTCTAGGATGCCTCAGCCCCTTGAGATGGGGAGACTGGGCCCCTAAATCCCAGCCCTGGCTTAGGCTGGTTCCTCCATGATCCCAGACAGAAACTAACCCACTCTTCCAGCCCTGCCCCAGCCAGGGCAGCATTTTCCCTTCCTTTGTCTCTCTCCTGGGGGTAGCTGGTCAGACAGGTTGAGAGACCCTCTTTGCATAATGAGTCATCCTTCTGGGCTGTGGTACCGATGGCAGCCATTGGGGATTACCACAGAGCCAGCATAGGAACTAGCCAGATACCCCACTACGTCACAGTTCTCCCCTCCGAGAGCGAACTGAGCAGGGTCACTCCGCTCGTGACCTAGGGAAGTTCGGGTCCTCTGCGTGGGAACCCGCCCTGGGGACATGGGTGCTCCCTTGACTCGGGCCGGCCACGGCGAGGCCCCACATGAACTGGCTTCCTCTGTCCACTCCGCATCGCTCCAGGGCGACTGGCACAGGCCTGTCCTCTGTGGTCGCACCCATCCTTCCGCTGGCCTTGATCTCTGGCCAGGGTCTCTCGGCCGGGGCCATGAGCCCAGCGAGCCTCCGCTGGACAGCCAGGGTGGCCTCCGCCCCGACGCTCCATCCCGGGTCTTCTCCCATAACTCTCTCAGCAAGCCCAGAGGCTCCTCTATACAGGGTAGGGGCCCCTGAGCAGCTTTCCTCCCGTCTTGGGCCTTCCCGCCCCTCTGGCAGGAGTCGCAGGACCGGCCGTACCGCTGCACGGCCACAAATATTCCCGGCCAGTAGAAGTGTTGGAGCAGCCTCAGCCGGGTGCTCCGGATCCCCCGGTGGCCCCCAACGGGGACGTTATGGGCCAAATACAGCAGCTTGAGGTGATACTTTTGGGGGACGACCAGCTGCCGCTGGACCCCCCATGCCCTCACCTTCCTGGGGGAAGCCATTCCCGGAACAGGAATCCCCGCTCCCACAGGACTCTCTCCTGGCCTCCTCTCCCCAGGGGCTGAGCTGTACGGAGGCCAGCCTGGTCCCTCAGCCTCTGCAAGGAGGGGTCTGCCTGCACCTCAGCCTGGAATTCAGCCGCTGGGGCAGGGATCGGGACCTGTTCCCCACCTTTGCCTAGGTCCGGGGTCCCAGTTTGGCTGGACCCCGTGTCCACGGTGATGGGACCCTGAGGACCCTGCCAGGAGTCCTTCCTGGATCCAGGTTGCCAGCCCTCGCTGGCTCTGGCTCTGGGCGGTGACTAGAGCCCGCTGGGATTCCTGGGGCCACTCCTCTAGGTCATTCCCATTAGCACCTCCGTGGGCAAGTGCGGGTGCACCCCACTTCCTTGAGACCTCCTTGGCCCCATTTCAGATGCACCCTGGCTACGGGCACCTTAAACGGGACCCGCCTATGCCCTTCAGGGTCAGCTGCGTGGGGTAGTATCCGGTCTGGGGCCACTATGTCAGATCGGGCCAGCGCCACCTCCGCCCCGTGTCCCAGAAACCCGTCACCTTCCTACCATCCACCTCCAGGGGTATGAGGCACTCGCTCCGCAGGGGCCGCCCTGCCCCACCCGGTACACGGAGAAATCCGCCTCCCGAGGGTCAGACCTCCCAGGGGTGCACTGAGCATCCTTCCCCACTCTGAGCTGAGGTTTGCCTGCCAGCCCCTGCCTCTGGGGCAGCCTGCCCTTCCTCCAGCCCCAGCCAGTTAACCCTGGAAAGTCCCAGGTCATGGGACCTGGTGCACTGAGCCCTCTTGTGGCCTTTTTGCCCACAGCGATGGCAAAGTTAGGCTTTGGGCTGTCTCTGTCCAGGCCCTGGCTGGTTCTCTGGGGCACAGACGTCCTGTTCCTTGGGCTCGCCTCGTAGTTGACTCCCTCCGTCGCTCAGCCGACATCCGGTCTCTGTGCGATTCCCTTTCTCCGGGACTCCTGCTCACACCCGGACCGGCTCTCCGTGAACTCATCTGCCAGTCTCCCGGCCTCCTGGGGGTCTCTGGTCTTCGGTCCTGAGCCACAGCCTCAATCTGGGTGGGCATGCTTCATAGAACTGCTCCATCATGAACAGCTTGAGCAGCCCCTCTGCAGTCTGGGCTCCGACTCCAGACACCCACTTGCGGCAGTATTGCGCCAGGCGGGAGGCCAGATCCACATAGGTCTCCCGTGGCCCCTTCTGCACCTCCCGGAACTTCTTCCTGTACATCTCGGGGGTCAGCCCGAACTTGTGCAGCAGGGCGTCCTTGACTCGGTAGTAATCCCCTGGCTGTAGGTCTTCCAGCTGATTGAGCACCCCGGCAGCCTCCTGGTTCAGTGCGGGGATGAGCTCCTGCAGCCAGTCAGCTGGGGACCTGCTGCAGTCCACAGGCCCTCTCAAAGGAGCTGAGGAACCCATCTACATCGCCCATGTCCTTCAATTGGGCCACCACGAGCTTCTCCAAGCGTCTGGCCGCCCTGGGCCCTTGGGGCTCATCTGCACTCGGCGCAGCTGGGGCCCTGCCGCTTCTCCGCTCGGCCATGGCCAGCTCATGCTGTCGCTGCTCTCTACGGTCCTGGACTTCCAATTCCTTCATCTGCAGCTGGATTTCTAGCCGCCGCAGCTCCGCGGGGTTGGACCCCCCCCTGGGCGGACTACGGCTTGCAGTGCTCCCCTGGGAGGCAGTCCGGTCTCTTCGGCGGCCTCCAGCGCTCTGCCCCCTCTCCGAGCCTGACACGCTCCCAGTGGGGTCTGGCTGTTCCCACGGGTCAGGATCCCAGCCCTGTGGCTGGTCATTCTCTTCCAGCCGGGCAATCAGCTGGGCCTTGCTGCGCTCCGCACAGGCAAGCCCCTCTCTCTGCACAGCTTCACCAGCTCTGCCTTCAGCAGTTGGGTATAGGCCATCTCCCGCTGGTCCTCGGTGCAGACTCACCAGTCTAGTGCTGCTGCGCCCACGATTCTCAGGAACCGCTCCTGTTTCCAGCACGCCTGGTTCCATGGCTCTTGCTTCTACTGCGCCTAGTCGCCGCCGCTGGATGCTCCATCCACGGGTGCAGTGCATCCCACCCCTGACACCAGTGTGACGACGCGTTGGGGTCCCCTGACTCCTGCACCCCGTAATGGCACGAACAGACTCCACCAGCCCGTAGAATGGAGGGAGTTTATTCCTTCTCCAGGATACAGCACAGCACAGCACAGCACCGATGTAATCTGGTTACAGGGCAGGTCTAGGATGCCTCAGCCCCCTTGAGATGGGGAGACTGGGCCCCTAAATCCCAGCCCCTGGCTTAGGCTGGTTCCTCCATGATCCCAGACAGAAACTAACCCACTCTCTTCCAGCCCTGCCCCCAGCCAGGGCAGCATTTTCCCTTCCTTTGTCTCTCTCCCTGGGGGGTAGCTGGTCAGACAGGTTGAGAGACCCTCTTTGCATAATGAGTCATCCTTCTGGGCTGTGGTACCGATGGCAGCCATTGGGGATTACCACAGAGCCAGCATAGGAACTAGCCAGATACCCCCACTACGTCACAGCTGGTCAGACAGGTTGAGAGACCCTCTTTGCATAATGACTCATCTCCAGTCCTTCTGGGCTGTGGTACCGATGGCAGCCAGTGGGGGTTACCACAGAGCCAGCATAGAAACCAGCCAGGTACCTCCACTACGTCACACTGGGCTTGGAGCTCAGCACCCTGTTTGAATGGCCCCAGAACTGGACAGGCAGGCAGGGCAGCTGCTCGGGAAACCGCGGTGCCCTGGGCTGCCTGTGGCTGATCCCGCTGCGCAGGGAGAATCCCCTCGGCTCGCCCTCCCGAGTAGGGACGCCCAGCCTCCGCTCCGGGTGCCTAGCGCCCACGCCCTGCGTGTTCCCCATCGTGTGCACACGCAGCCAAGGTGCAAGGGAAGGGGGCAGATGTGGGGTTTCACTGTGAGCTCCCCCGTGCCAGGTTCACTGCTGCATCTCAGGCCGTCACCAGACTTCCAAAGAACCACAGCCACCTCCCCGCGCCCATGCCCACCGAGGCTGATGCAGGAAAAGGTGCAGCAGAGCAGGGAGCTCACACGGGAATTTGCCCAGCAGGAAGGGGGCAGAGCTGGGGAGAAGGGAACCTGCCAATGTGGTCCCCCCGATGCTGGGCCCCCGGGGCACGTGGGAGGGTGACGGGAGGGCAGGAGAATCGGCTCGCCTGGCTGTGGAAAGATGGATTTCTGCTTTGTTCCCAAAAAGCACGGGAGCCAGGACAGTCTGGTCCTTGGGGGTTCACGTCCTCCCTTAATATGGGGTCCAGCCATGCCAGCTCTCCCTCGTTTCCCACTTGGCCAGTGGGGGATACGCCCCTGCTCTGGTTGCGGTTACATCCGGCAGCAAATCCCCAGCCTGCACGCCAGGGACTGGGGGGCGTTTGGGTGCCCCTGAGCATCCCATCGCCCAGTGCCCCCCGTTTCACTGGCCTGCCTGCGAGCGAGGGAGGGGGTTGAGACGTTCTCGGCCCGGGGGACGAGCGGCTGCGTGCCGCAGCAGAGAGGTGAGCTCCGCGGAAGCACTGGGATGAATCCGGGCGCTCTTGCACGACACAAAGCGGGAGGAAGCGCCACCCCGTGCCGGAAAACGCACCCGCCACCCAGCCGCTGGGGGCTGGCCTGTCACGAGCGCGTCACTGCACAGCATGGGGGAGTTGGGCCCGTGGAGGCCACCGTGGTCGAACTGACCCCGGGGTCCAGTCTATTGAATCGTTATGGGGTTAGTATTAACGCTTCCTAAGTGTTAACACTTGGAATTAAAACTAGCTGGCTCGTTGTGTAACCCACGGGGCCTGCTAGAGATGGTAAATGAAACCCCAGGGACCCATCGCCGCTGTTAAATAAAAATACAGTTGTTTCCAAAGCGCTGGATGAAGTCAGCTGTCCTAATTGCATCCAATTTCTGCTCTTAATCTCAGCGGGGTTAAAGTTTCTCTCTGGTCTCTGCCGGGGGATCAAGGCCTCGGTGCTAAATGTTGACACTTGTAATGAGGGAAATGCAGAGTTGTGTGCAAACCCTAAAACTGGCCCAGGGATTATGGACTAAAAACGCCGAGCAATCAATAATCTAGGAAGTGGCCAAGTGTTCATTAGCACTTCCCTGGGCCCAAATGCATTTGATTTTACTTAGTGATGTTTTTTCCCCTCTTCTGGGCTCTTTGAAGTTGAGATCAAATAATCAGCGTTAGCTTTAATGTGCAAATTCTGCTTACTTGATTTCAAAAAAGAGAGAAAAGAAACCGCAGCCCTTGCCCACTCTGGATATTAGTCAGATGATGTAGGCCTCGCTCCCAGCTCGGAGAAGTAATTTCGCTCATTACTTGGCAGGAAATCGGGAATAATTCCGTTTTGTTGTTAATGTGCCGTCTTTGATAAATGCTAATTATTAATTAATTACCCTGTTTTGCGGCTGGCCCTGTGGCGCAGATGGCAAAGCTCGGGAGACTTGCTTCCGAATGAGACGGCTCTGAGTCTGCAGCTACCCCCGGGAGCTCCAGTTGCTTGACCTAGCATGGGGTGGGTAGTGCTGGACCCAGGGGCCCAGAGAATGCGACGGCATTCAGAACCTCTCGGGCACACTCTGTGCTTTGTAGGGTTGGGCCCTGGGGCCCTGATTCACACAAGCGCCCCTGTTCAGCAAAGCGCTTCATCGATTGGCTCGAAACACGCGCCTCGAATGCAGCGCGTGCCGTGGCGCTTTCCTGGCACCGCTGGTAGCGCTAGGCCAGAGGGGCGGTAGCTTGGGTCGCGCTGCATGAAACACTGCAGGGAGCTGGGCACATTGAGCTGCAAAGCGAGGGCTGGCACGCAAAATGTGAAACGTGATGGGGGCTCTGGCAGGGTGGGATGGAAGCGCAAGGTCGCTCCACCTCATCTTTCCTTTGCGTCAGCAGCCCGGTGGCTTGCCAAGCTGCGTTGCTGGCAGTCTGCGGGAACCGGCTAGAGACTGGCACCGCCTACCTGTGGCGCTGCCCAGCAGCCGCTAGCGTTCTGCCACAGGCGTGCCGTTTCTTTCCGTTGGTTTACAATTCTGCAGAAAGGCACCACATTCTGTAGTGTCTTTAGCTGACTGTACGTTTTAGAAATGTGCGTCCGTCTGTCTGTCCGCCCGCCTGTCCGTGAGTCTGCTTGCTCGAGAACGCCTCCTGAGTGGTGAGAGCTAGGGACCACCACATTCGGGAGGCAGCTTCCTCCTAACTTAGCTTAAAGCAAGGGCAGGGTTTGGTTGTGCCAGGACAATGGGACGTGCCTGGAATGGGAGTGTTTCCCATCAGATGGAAAGGGAGGGTCTGGCAGGAGGGACAGTTATACTGCAGAATGACCATGGGGCAGCAAGGGGCCAGAGGTGGGGACTGGGACAGCTCTAACCCCATTGGGCCTACATGGAGCAGAGGTGGAGAGAGGAACAACTATCTACTATATATTTCAGAGAGTTTGTCTATCTGTCTGCCCTCCAGCCGGGGGACATGCACCCCTCCCTTGGCTGTGCCCACTACAGTTGTCCTCTCTCCCCGGGCAGCCTTCATCCTGAGCCCTCCTCCCCAGCCCCACCCCAGAGCAATGATGTAAATGAAGAAAAACAAAACGTATTTGAGTTAAGGACCCGAGCAACGCCGGATAAATCCTCTAGTATTCTATTCTGTTAAAATAACTTCTCTAGGAAGCTGTTTAATTTCTACAGGGGCGTTAATCCACTGTAATTTCTATAGGGCTTTCTGGTAAGGGATATGGAAGAAATATTTCCTGTTCGAGGTTCTGTCGGGATCCCTGTTACCCATGAGTCTAACAACCTTGTCAGGATGGTCTTTGCGTATTTGGCAACCTGGAAAAGTTTTGTTCTGATGTTTTCACACAGCTGCCCCCATGGGACAAAAGCTGTTTCAACTTCTAACTCCACCCGCCTTCTTCTGCCACTTCTCTCTTGTCCTGAGACTTCCCCTTCACCTCCTCCTTGCACCGGTGACCCCAATAACCGCTCCGCCCCAGAGGCAGCATGTTCTCAAGCCCTAGTGCAGCACGTTGAACAGAACGGGTTGATTCCTTGTTGAGTAATGTTTTAATAACAAATGTTTTTTTCCCCAACCAGGAGATGTTCGTGGCTAGCTCTTTTCAGTTTTGTGTGTTGGATTATGGTGTTTTCTCCCCTCTCCCCCCTCTTTTCCTGCCCTATTTTCAGTGGCAGGATGGGAAAAGGAAGGGAGAGGAAAAGAAGAAAGGAGGGAGGAAGGTTGTTTAAAAACCTACACATTTTTGAAAATGACAATTTTATAACCCTAAAATGTTCATGCAACATGGTGAACACACGATCACTTATCTTCGAGCAGTTGCCCAGTTTTCAGTGTAGTATCTGGCAGCATTTCTTGCCTAGAGCTGATCCCTATTTCCCATGTTTGTAAAATATCTTGGGATAAAGTAAGTGCAGCCTACATCTCCAATACGTTCTAATGCATGGCTCTGGTTTATCCGGTGGGTGTGTGCAACCCTTTTGTGGTCTTTTTACTAGTGCATCTTTAGTGCTTCTCACTAGACGCAGAATCCGCACCGTCTGTTCCCATGTTTGTCATTGAAAGTGGGATCGGGGACCGATTCTCAGTCGCAAGATTTGATCAAATTGGAGGGACTGGCTGGTGCATGCATGTGCCAGGACTTAGCTCGCCCATGTATCTTCCCTCGCTGCGCTTGTGCTGAGCTGTCCCGCAGGACCGGTGGGGGACCTAGTGAGCCGCTTGTTTTCCTGTGTCTCTCTAGATTGCCTCCTTGCTAAAAGATAACGAGCGCATCCAGTCTGCTCAGAGCAGTGCGCCGAATGACGACGACAGCGATATCAAGAAAATCAAAAAGGTGGGTTGTGGCGGGTTAAGGGCACGTTCCCAGGAGCTGCAGCTAACCCTGGTTCTGGGAACGTGCTAACGCGGGAACGGACACTGGACCGGAGATGTAATTCAGGGCGCGAAGGGTGGTCTTTGCTCCCTGCCGCAGCCGGGCGCTGTGACGAGCCACCCTCACTGTGAATTCACGCAGGGGGCTGTGCCTGGCCGCTCTGCAGAGCCTTGTGTTTCATGTGTTGCTGCCTTCTGGGCTGACCTCTTCTGCGACGGGAAGGGCGCGTCACCCCTAATGGGGCCAGCGCTGCACCCCTCCTTCCGTCTCCCCATTTCAGGGCAGCAGGGGCCTGTGCAAAGCAGGATTCCCTGCAAGGAAATTGTGTTGGCCTGAGCGGTGCTGGCAGAGAACAAACCGTCCTTTGGCGCAAGTGCTGTTTGTACAGCCTGCTCTGAGATTCTAAAGCTACTAGCAGAGGAACAGCCGTGGGGGGCTGGAATTAGGGGTGCACGGGACGCTGTAGCACCCCAGGTTTTGCACGCACCTTCCCCACGCCTGGGGAATTCCCCCTCACTGTTAACCCCCCACTGGTTTTGCCAGCCCCAGGTCCTGGGCCCCAGGCAGCCCCCCACAGGTCCTGCTGGGCTTCTGGGGTCCCACCAGCACCACTGGCTTCGCCGCCCCTGGGGTCCCGCCACCCTCCGGCCTCATGGGCTCCACCAGCCCTTGGGATCCACAGCTCACCTGCTCGGCCAGCTCTGGGGTCCCACCGCCAGCCCGGTGCTCTGCTCTTGGCCTCAAACCAGGGCTCAGCAGCTGCCCCTGGCTCTGGCCCTGCCTGGGGAGGCCAGGGGCTGGAGTTGCCAACTCTCCCGGACTGGACAGCCCGAATGCCACGGCCTTGTTCTGGTCCGGGAGAGATGACCACCGTCGGAGGGGCACGGCCGGGTGTGGGGGGGGCGTAAATCAGCTCCCCCCCCATTGTAAGAAGGCACGGAGAGCATCTTGGGTTAACTACATCTTGCCCACAAAGCCGTCCCCGCCTCTTCCTGGGATTGGTTTCCACCTGCCCCTGGCCCTGCAGTTACCCCTCCGAGGGGCACCCTTCACCTGCTGCACCCTCCGCTTTCCGGGGCGCAGAGATTGGCGGTGGCTCGCTACGGATTTGGGGGGGCTTAGTGTGCATACAAGGGTCACAGGCTTGTTGTGTTTAACGTAGCAGATCTGGCTCCTTACGTTACTGTGTGGGGAGCAGGGGCAGGTGCCAGCCTGCTGGTTGATCAGTCAATGGGTAGCCGGCTGGATCCGTGCGAGGTGCCCAGCAGGGTGGGTGTTTCCGTACCCTTGCAGCCCTGCTGGCAGGGGAGTGCCCTCTGATACACGCGCAGTGGAGGGTCAAGTGCTAACGGGGGTTTCTTTTCCTATGAGAATGAGACTCCCGCTGGTCTCTGTAAAGGGGAGAGGGGATCGCGAGCTACAGGAGCCTGGAGGCGAGTTAGTGTCCCGTCCCCGGCAGGGAGGCTGCACAGAAGCCCAGATCACAGAAAGGCTGATGGACGTTCCAGCCCAGCCCGGCATGTGCCCTTCGCACCCCGCTTTACAAGTGCAGTGGGGTGGAACCGCCCCGCGAGCTCGGCCACCAGACACGCTGTCGGGTCCTTGTGCCCCACGGCCGGGCGAGCGCCCGCTGACGAGCCCGCTGCTCTGTTCGCAGGTGCAGAGCTTCCTGCGGGGCTGGCTGTGCAGGAGGAAGTGGAAGACCATCATTCAGGACTACATCCGGTCCCCTCACGCCGACAGCATGAGGAAGAGGAACCAGGTGGTCTTCAGCATGCTGGAGGCCGAGGCTGAGTACGTGCAGCAGCTGCACATCCTGGTCAACAACTTCCTCCGCCCGCTGAGGATGGCGGCGAGCTCCAAGAAACCGCCCATCACCCACGACGACGTCAGCAGCATCTTCCTCAACAGGTGAGGGCTGCGCCCGGAGGGAGGAGGGGCAGGGAGCAAAGGACGGGGGCGGGCTCGGTTGCCCTCCACATCTGGCTGCCTGGCGGCTGCAGGGGCTTTTGCTGGGTGTAGAGCGCCCGGTGCCAGTGACTGTCTGGCCAAGGAGCGCGCTGGCAGGGCAGGGCTGTCAACGGAGTCCCTGGCCTGCCGTGGGGTGTCGGCCACGCTGACGCCCTCCGGCAGGCCTGCACAGCACCTAGCATGTGCCTGAGGGCCGGGCCCCTCGGCAGAGCACTCTGCAGCCACGGCGCCCTCAGGGTGGGAGCAGGGCTGGGGGGACGGAGGGGCGAGCGGGATCTCGACGGACTCTTGGCCTCCTGCCCAGCATGCTGCCTGCATCGGGCCTTTTCGGCATGGGACCAGATTTAGATTTTCTTCGGAGGGACGCACCTGCCCATCCCCCATCCTTTTCTTACTGACCCGGTGTGACGACGCTGTCGGGGTTCCCCTGATCCTGCACCCCCGTAGCAGCAAGAACTGACTCCGCCAGCAGTAGAATAGCGAGGTTTTATTGCTCCTCCAGGATACAGCACAGCACAGATGTGTTGCGATTACAGGATTTGGGGCCAGGGTGTTTCAGACCCCTTGGGTTTGGGGTCCATCACCCCAGCCCTCAGCCCCAGCAACCTCAGTCTGTCTCCCTCATGGTTCCAGCCCCAGACTGCCCCTTCCCCCGAACACTCACTTCCCTACTTCCCTGGCTGCTCCAACTCATCTGACCGGTTGGGCCTTTGTCTATGTGACTTAGGCAGCCCACCCGCTGGGCCGTGCCCACAGGCGGAGGCCAGTAGGGGTCAGCCACAGCCTACAACTCAAGCACAGCAACCAGCAAGGTACTGACACTACAGCACCACATGTGGGTGAGTCAGTGGGAATCGCACCTCACAGCGCAGGGGGACCCCGGGATACAGAGCAGACAGCTCCCCACTACGCCACACCCGGAAACAACGTCCAGCCTCCCACCCAGGGCAGCGTGCGGGCAGGGGGTGAACACGCAGCCCCGGCCTTGAGGAGCGGATACCCAGAAGCTTCGACGCTTCCCTGATTTGCTGCAAGGTGCCTCTCAGACCAAAGGTTTCCCCTGGTTGTGGGTGGCCCCCGCGCTTGCATCAGTCCCACCTGCGCTCCAAGCGTAAACAAGCTTTCTTACGGCTCGGTCCCCGGCAGGACGGGTGGGGAGGGGCCGCGTTCCCGGGACGCCGTGCACGTGTGCGGCCGCGCAGGAGAGGTTCCAGTGCTGCTCAGCTGACTAGCAGGGCGCCCCCCAGCTGGTTTGTGTTTCTGTTGGTGGTGCACATCCGCACAGGCTTCGGTGCATTAACAAAATGTATTCCCCACGCATCGATGGAAAAGATTAGAGGGAACCTGGGGAGAGGGACCTGGTATCTAACTGGGAAAATGTCGGTCAGCTCCCTGCCCCAGCAGGCAGTCCCAGTGTGCCAAGGGTCAGCTGTGTATGGAGAGGAACCTCTTGGCAGTCACTGTGTATTCATGCGCCGATTGGCAAAGGGCGGGGCCCCTGTGTTTCAAGGGGCGGTTTCTGTGCCAGCTACTCTGTCCTGCGCCTGAGAGAGGGGCCCGGGGCTGCAAGCGGAAGGAGCTGTGTTGGGTTGCTCTGGGTTTCCAGGGGCGTTAGGCAAGAGAGCTGAGGCTCACAAGAAAAGAGGCCCGGGTTGTGTTCAGCTGCTGTCGGCAGAGGCAGAATCCGCTCCGCAGCTGCCCAGCCGCGGGCGGGAAGGAGAAAGCTGGCAGGCCTGCGTGGCACAGAGCAGGTCCAATCTCTCCCCTCCAGCCAGCACAAACCATTATGCTTTGAGCGACGCCCCGTGTCCGAGCCACGAGGGCCCGCGTGGAGTGATCCGGCCACAGGCCTGGCTGCGGAGGGACAATTAAGATGCTTCAATCCAGCGTGGGCCAAACCACGGCAGTGCCGAGTGTGTCATTGCAGCATGCCTGGTTTACCAACCTGGCTGAGTCCTGCAGGAGGACGGGGCGCTGGCCCGGAGGGTACCCCGGAGCCGCTGTCGCCAGGGAGAAGGGCAGCGCGCCGTGACAGACATCTGCTGGAAGGGGGACATCGGGATCCGACATTCCTAGAGCCCCGGGAAACACCGCAGCCGCTAGAAGGCAGGACCGAATGGAGACCCAAAACCGCTGTCAGTCCTAGGGCAGCCCCCCCAGGCCCTGGTGTGGGAAGGGAAAGTTTAGCGCCATGTTGCTATTTACTACACTAGTCAATCCTCTGTCCCCGTCCTGCCCCGGAAACTCCAGCGCTCCCTGTCTGTGGCATCACGCCGGCTCCATGAGGAGAGGTGAGGGCTGGAGAAACCCCAGCCCAGCATCTGCATTGCCTTCCCAAGGGCCTGTCTGAATTCACGGCCCTGGGAAGGTGGCTTTGTCCTGGCAATTCAGTCACGGCTCATGAGACAGAGACCCGCCAGGCAGGCCACATGGAGAGACTCTGCCAGGCCCGGCCGGGAGGGAGGCGGGCTGGCCGAGGGAGCAGAACTTCGCACTGGCCGGTATCGGGTGTGTCCCCGGGCAGGCCGAACGAACTGACCGAGGGAAAGAAAACCCCCCCAGAGAGTTAAGTCGAGAGGCCCGCTGAGCTGGGCAGGCCTTGCCTGAGAGAGGTTTGGCTGCCTGAGGAGAGGGCACGAAATCCGGAGCCTGCCTCGGGACTGGAGGAGCCTGGGAGGGCGTTGCAGAAGAGCGTGGACAATGGGGCTCTCACCCCAGCGGCGTGTCGACGTGAGGGACGCGCACCCTCCAGCGTTTCCCATCCACACCCATCGGTGCTGAGCTCTCCCCTTTGGGCCGGCCTGGCACCGGGCTGGAACTCCCCCGTTCCCTGCTTTCATCGCCACTCCCGTCATCCAGAAACCGCTCGCTCGGTTGCTATGGCTACAGATGCGCTGTCTCCTTCCCAGCTTGAGGACCAGCCTGGTGGCCTTCCTTGCAGGGCCGGTTCCCTCGCCTGGGCCCAGCCTGGATTGGGCTTGGACCAGCCAAGTCCTCACAGCACCCCAGGGCAGGGAGCACCCAAAGGCCAGAGATGGGCGCAGACAACAGAACCCCAACCCCCCAAAGCTCCCTGCCTCTTTGGAGCTCGGTTTGGCCCGTTCCAGAGAAGCTGCAGTTTGGCCCAGGCGCTTGGCCTGAGCTCTCCCAAACTCCGCGGCTGTTCGCATCCCGGGTTTTGATTCAGGGCCGTCTTTAATTGCGGCCCTTCCAGAACGAAACGCACTTTCAACCCTCGTCGCCTCGCGTGGCTCGTGCCGCTGCCCGCTTCCTTTGGGACGTGCGTGCGGTGGGCGCTGGAACAGCCAGCGAGCTGCCTCAGAGACGCACCGGAGCTCACCAGAGCGCTCCCTGTGTCCTGGGAGTCTGGACACGCCATCCATTGGCTGGGGCGCCCTGGGTAGGTCAGTCGGGACGGCGCCGAGGGGAGAATTTCCCGCCTCAGCCAGAGAGTGCAGAGCGCCCGGGAACGGGCCAGAGAACCGGAGCTGACTCTCACCCGCCGAAGAGCCGGGCTGAGTGAGGTGGGAGAGCAGCAGGGAGCTGTTAGAGACGCTGGCGGCGTGTTCCGAGGGGCACGGGGCGTAGGAGAGTGCACCCGGGGGCCCGGTTGGAGTCCACACCTAGGGATCCCCTTGTGTCCCCCCAGACTCCCACGCGGGACGGATGCAGAACTCACTCCGCGGCTCCTGCTCCAGTGCTGCGGGCCTGCGCCCCAAGCTAGCTGTGCTGCAGCAGGGAGGAGCAGCCGGCCGGGGCTCCTGGGACCGGCCGCCCGAGCTCTGCCTCGCGCTGAGGGACGGGAGAGGGTCGCGGCGGCGGTGCTTCCAAGAGAACGGTGGCTATTCCAACCAGCCTCGGGGGAAGCAGCCGGCATTGGACGTGACCTTCCGGGTCATGGAGTCGAGTCTCTGCCGTCCAGGGCCGGCCGTAGGGAAAATGGCACCCGGGGCAAACGTGTATTTTGGCTCCCCCCCATCACTCCTGGCCTTGAAGGCTCCCCCCCACTCTCACACCTCCCAGCCCTGCTCCCTGGCCTCAGTGCTTGATTTGCATCGAAAGGTGCCAGAGCTCAGCCAAGGTACAAGCTGAGTCCTTGCTGGGCGAAGGCCCATGTGTTCACAGCCAAAATGCAGACAGAGCCCACGTGTGAAATGTCACTCGCGTCAGTGCCCCCCCCCCCACATCAGTTGCTACGATCTTCCTTCAGGCCGGGCGTAGGTGAGGGGTGAGTGGGACTTGTAGCCTCCTCGATGATATCTGCTCCATGTTAGCCTACTAATTGATAGCTGCTTTATTTTACCATTCTCTTTTATATAGATTTGGATAGGCTGGTAACGCAAGGTGCCTGCAGAATTAATAGCATATAACAGAAGTGTAGTAGTTAGCTAGTATTTGGTATTTTTCTTGTAATTTTCCGTAAGAGAGGTGAAGCAAGAGTTTGCGGTTCGCTAATAGTCTAGTCTTTAATTCTGCCCAGAATCTGCAAAGCAATCTGCTAGCTTGGTGATAACGGTCAGGTCAAAGCTCCTGCGCAATTCATGCCAGATGGTCAAGCCCAAAACCGCAGCTTCCCGCCTTTTCTTGGTGGTCCTGGGAGGTCATCCGAGAAAGTGTCAGTCGGATCTAACGAATATTTATGAGTGCCCCAAATATTTTCTCCAGTTAGAAATGGTACCCTCAGAAATCTTAGGGTGCGAGGCCCAACTATGGACAAGGCGTGAACATCCGGGACATTTTGGTGCCAAAAGGGGTATTTAGGCCTAGGCATTTGGGAAGTCGGGGCTGCTGCTTCAGTTGTCACTGACACAGCCCACTCCGGAGTGCTTTTATCTTGTCAGGTCAGAAACCATATAGGTGTATCTAGTCTATTTCTTTACCGCTTTCTTGCTTCTTTAATTTTGCTTAAGTTTGCTCCTAGGAATTTCACTCCCACCTGCTCCAAGGCCTTCCAGGGGAAGGGAGGCCACCCTTCCCTGTCCAGCCTTGCGGGTGTTAAGATCTTGTGGGTAGGAAATATTGTTATATGATTACTCTTGATGTACTTAGATAAGTTTAATTTGATGGTGTTAATGACATCTGGGGAAGAAATCCAAGTGATTTGCCTTCTTGCTGCTATGTCTATTGTGGTGATCATTACTGTCTTCCCTTTAGCAGTAAAACTATTTTCTATTTCATTTCCTGAGTTAAGGTGTGATTGCTGTCGGTCCCCTGCCGGCCCTCAAGAGGGGGAAATCTAATGGTTCCACTGCATTGTAATGGGGGATAGAGGACAAACTTAGATTTTCTGGTCAGATTGGCGAGCCTTACCCATTCACATTTTATTAAAACTCCTTCCCAGGTTACATATTTGGTGAGCCAGCCAGGAGGTTGAGACAGGCATCGACAGACAATCTTAAAATCCAAACCCTAAAAGTAGTTGATCTGGCATAGTGCGTAAAGAGTTAAGTATTAAGTGTGAAAGCAAACTGCGGTTTGCGTTTTTGATTTATTTCACTAGTTAGGCTGTATGCCCAGACTGTGGGAAACCAAGGAAATCTGACCTCAAGTTGTGGTTAACCTGTTTAAAACATTGGTAATTTGGATGCGCCTGTTAAGGGGGATTTTGTTATTTGTTAATTGGCCATTAATTAGTTATTGATAAGTGGTTGTGTCCAGATCCGACAACCCATCCTGTGTGACGGCGGGGGAGCTGTTTTTAGTGGGTACGGGAGTGGGGGGGAGGCAGGGCCCTGAGGGGCACCACCAGCAGGCCCCCAGAAGCCCTACAGACCCGCGAAGTGGCGTGGAGAGTGTGTGCAAAGCCAGGCGAGCAGCATGGCCGCCTGGCAAAGAAAGACTCTGCAAGAGGGGCCCAGACGGCTGAGCTCCCGGGCTGGGGCAGGGACAGCAGCAGGAAGGGCCCGGCGAGGGGACCGGTGCGGAGGAATGGCTGAAAATGAAACCAGGGCGAAGGGAGATGAGGGAGGCGCAGCAGAGGGAGCAGAAATTGCCCAGGGAAGGAGAAAGCCGGAGCACGAGAGGAAGTTCCAGCCCGCCCCCCGCCTGCGAACGGGAGGAAGAGAGCTGGCCGCTCCCGAAGCAGACACCTGCGCAGAGGGGAGCCGGGCAGCGCAGGGGGACGCACTGATAAGGAAGCCAGGCCCCGGGCACAGGCCTGCACCTTGGAATTCGATAGCAGGGGGACGAACGATGGCTCAGTGGGGAGCCCCTCGACGGATGAGTTCCTCAGGGAGCCAGTGGAGGGAAGTTGTGACCGATGCAAAATGATTGGGGGGCTTTGAAAGCGGGTGGCATGGCCTCGGGGGGGCCTGTGGAGCAGGTGCAAGGTCAGGATCGGCCTCGGCACCATGCAGCCTTCTGCTCCCTAACCCTCACTGTGCCAGCCCCCCATCCCGTGGGGCTGGCTGCCAGGGCTGGAGCAGCCCTCCGCCCACAGGGGGCTGCTCCCAGGAACCCGGTTAGCCATTCCCTCGTAAGCTCGGGTGAGCAGTGAGTGGTCACCCGTTCACATCCCTGCGCTGCATCCCACTCCCAGCCCTCTCTGGGGGGAGCAGCAGCCACTGAACTCAGGAAAGGCCCCAGCCCAGGTTTCCCGGTTGTGGGGCACGTTTGGTGTCTGTTGCTAGGGCGTGGCTCGGGGCAGGCCGCCCTCCCCCAGGGAATCTGGGTCTCCTCACTGAAACAGAGCAGGCCAATGGCTGGTGCCCCGTTCTCTACTGTTGCACTCTTACCTGGGCATGGCGTTGCACACTCTACCCAGGCGTGGCGTTGCACTCTTACCCACGTGTGGCGTTGTGCACTCTACCCAGGCGTGGCGTTGCACTCTTACCCACGCGTGGCGTTGTGCACTCTACCTGGGTGTGGCTTTGCACACTTACCCACGCGTGGCGTTCCACACTCTACCCGGGCATGGTGTTGCACACTTACCCACGTGTGGCGTTGTGCACTCTACCCGGGCGTGGCATTGCACACTCTACCCAGGCATGGCGTTGCACACGCTACCCACGCGTGGCATTGCACACTCTACCCAGGCGTGGCATTGCACACTTACCCGCACTTGGCGTTGCACACTCTACCCCAGCGTGGCGTTGCGTACTGACCCCAGCGTGGCATTGCGCACTCTACCCGGGCGTGGCGTTGCACACTTACCCGCACTTGGTGTTGCACACTCTACCCCGGCATGGCGTTGTGCACTGACGCCAGCGTGGCATTGCACACTCTATCCCGGCGTGGCATTGCACACTTACCTGGGTGTGGTGTTGCACACTTACCCATGCGTGGCATTGTGCACTCTATCCTGGCGTGGCGTTGCACACTGTACCCCGGCGTGGCATTGCGCTCTTAGCTGGGCATGGTGTTGCACACTTACCCGTGCGTGGCATTGCGCACTGACCTCGGGCGTGGCGTTGGTTGCTTATTTTCAGTGTTTCCCAGCCAGGCCAATCCTTCCAGTGCAGAACCTAGGAGACTATTCACATCTCACAACAAGGAAACATGAACCCTCCGTTGGCTCTCATTTTCCCTTCCTTCTCTCATCCCCTAGTCCTATGAATTCTTCCCCTCGTCCCCCTGAGGGACTTCTCTCCCTCCGTCTCCTCCTCCTTGTGGGGTGCTTCTCTGGCCTCCCCCCTTAGAAGTGCCAGGATTTGGAAAGGGTTAGTTAACTGGCGCTTGTTCATCCGTCTCTTTGGTTTCTCTTTCAGTGAAACCATCATGTTTTTGCACCAGATCTTTTACCAAGGCCTGAAAGCCCGGATATCGAGCTGGCCGACGCTGGTGCTGGGTGAGTAGCTGCTGTTTCTTTGTTGGATGTTCTTCGCGTGCTCAGCTGAGCCTGGGCGCGCTCTGCTCCCGCACGGCAGTGAATTGTGGCCCATTGCTGCGGCGAGGCCTCCGTACGGACACAGACCCCAGGGGGGAAGGTCTCTCCCGTAAGCGTCGGATGCAAACACAGGTCA
Organism: Rafetus swinhoei; assembly: GCA_019425775.1. NCBI lineage: Eukaryota > Metazoa > Chordata > Testudines > Trionychidae > Rafetus > Rafetus swinhoei. Next base: position 46,704,949 of record CM033442.1, on the reverse strand, counting down.
GGTGCTGCCCAGTACATTCAGGCCAGGCACGGGGGAGGGCGACGCACACTTCTGCAGCCAGCGCCCGGGCTGAGTGCGGGGCCCTAACCTGCCTGCTTGCCTGCAGCGGATTTGTTCGACATCCTGCTGCCCATGCTGAACATCTACCAGGAGTTTGTGAGGAACCACCAGTACAGCCTGCAGATCCTGGCCCACTGCAAGCAGAACCGCGACTTTGACAAGCTGCTCAAGCACTACGAGGCCAAGCCAGACTGCGAGGAGAGGACGCTGGAGACCTTCCTGACCTACCCCATGTTCCAGGTGACGCGGGGCTCCCGTGGAGGGCGGGGGTGGGGCTCCCGTGGCAGGCGCTGGTGGGCCACGAGGAAACACCCTGCTCCCCAGAGCCGTTGGGCCTCCCGGGCTCCTCTTCTAAATGACCCGAGGGGGGCGTGGAGAAGGGGGGCTGGCTGGCTGGTTAGAAGAGGAGCTCGGTACCACTCAGCCACGCCAAGCCTGGCCACGGCCCAGTGGATTCCTGCCCCTCAGACTGCCACTCACACCCTGAGGGGGGGCAGGGATACAGCCTCCCAGTCCTGCCTCACACTGCCCTGTCCCCGGTGCCATCGGCCGCTCTGGGGTCGCCTCAGCCTCCGCTCCACCTTGCAGGGCGCTGGAGCCCTGGCCGGGTGAGGGCCTGTCCCCCTCAGCCGGGAGAGCCACCCGGGCTCGACACCCTTGCCCACACGACGCGGTGGCTGGGCTCTGAGTTATTGCCCCCCCTGACATCCCCTCATTCGCCCCCGGGCTGCAGCGGGCAGCCAGCAGAACCAGCCTGCCTCCACTGGCAGGTACGGTTTCACTGGGGCGGGTCTGGCTTCGAGCAGGGCGCTGGACTCTTCCAACCCTCATCTGCTATGAGTCTAGTCTAGGGAGGTGGATGGTTCACCTGTTCGCTGGTTCTGGTTAACTGGTGGGGGCTGGAGCGGCCTCCCTGCCTGCCCCCTTGAATTGGTTAACCAGTGAAACACACCGGTTAACCGGCTAACTACATTTAAGAGATTTTGACATCCCTAGTCTAGTCCTGGGGCCCGTCACTTGGCTGCCAGGCTCCGTGATGGAAAACAAAGGCTCTGACCCCGTGTGTCTCAGCACCCTAGGCGTGAGCGCTGGGCGGGGGCTGCCCTCGCCTGTCAGACCCCGGCAAGCGGGGGGCACAGGAGAGCCATTCCCACGTCCCCAGGCCTGGGGAATAAGCCCCCGGCGAGCCCCCTGCCCGCCACTGCTGAGGGGTGGGGGCACGAGAATTAGCTTAGACCTGAAGCCTCCAGCTGAGACCTGTGAGCTGCAGAAGGGCCAGGTTTAGGCCCCGTTAACCAGTTCAGTGCCGGTCCCTGGTCTGGTCTAGCTGGGCTTGCTGGGGACACAGGGCGCTGGAGAGGGCGGCGCTGGAGCAGGGCCGGAGCACGTGGCCACTGGCAGGAGCGGGACTCGGGGCCAGCTGGCTGGCTGGCCGGGCGCTCGCAGCTTTAGGGAGCGGCCGAGAGGGCCGAGGAGGGAGGACCCAGCCTCCCCTCGTCACACATGTCAGCTCAGGTGACCCCGATTCGCTGCTTCCGCTGACTGTGCGCCCCCCTCAGATTCCCAGGTACATCCTGACGCTGCACGAGCTGCTGGCGCACACGCCCCATGAGCACGTGGAGAGGAACAGCCTGGACTACGCCAAGTCCAAGCTAGAAGAGCTGTCCAGGTCAGAACCGTCCCGGGCCGATTCCTCCTCCTGCCCAAGCTCCCGGCCTGTGGCATGTCTCCGCAGAGCTGCCTGGTGGAGAGGCAGGGTGCTTGCGGGGGGTGGGGGGGGGTAATACAAGCGAAGCTGAGGGGCAGACGAATCCTTCCCTCCCCAGCGAGAGAACAGCATGCGGGCCCGTTGCCCCCGGAGGCTTTCTGAGCGTGCCGAACGCACGGTGTCACCTGGGGCTGCGGGGGACGGAGCGGGAGCACGAGGTGTACCTGGGTGCAGGGGGAAAGGACGGGGCCCCAGGGGGCCTATGGTGGTTTAGGTTCCCCATTGTGCTTGTTGTGTGGACGCGGAGACGCCCTGACCGCTCCCGCACCGGCATTTGAACCCGCCGCCTGCGCCTGTCGCTAGCTCTCCCCGCTAGGGGTGACAGGCTCGGGGTGCTGAGGTATCGCGGGCCCTGACCCCGCAAAGCACGCCAGCCCGTTTCCCCACGGACTCAGCGCGGCGGCTCACGGACACGCTCCTCGCTGCGTTGCCGGACCAGGCCTTGGCGCCCAGGGGCCGAGGGTCGGGCTGGCATGACATATCCGGTAGCCCCGAGACTGGTGCCGCAGGCTTCCTCTCCTGTCTTTGCCTGGCTGAGGGGAGAGCGCCAAAGCACCGCGCTGGGACGGGCCAACGCCAGCAGAGGGGGCTGCCCCAGCGGAGTGGGTTGGAGTCGGGGGGAGGGGCACACTCGTCACCCACAAGGAGTCAGTCGGTACCGGAGGTGCCCGGTGGGATTCGCTGCCACAGGCTCCAGGGCGTGGTGCGTGGCCGCATAGCCTCCGTCACCCGGCTCATTGGGGAAAGCCCCAGGGTTCCCCAAACCGCTGGCTGTGCCCCGGGCCTTTGAGCGCCCTCTCCAGGGCCAGCTTCAGTTTGTGGGGTACCTGGGGGCCCCTCGTCTCCCCACCTCAGTCCGCGTCCCCTAACACGGCTGCGCTGCTCACAGGTCAGTTTTCAAAACTCGGCATCTCAATGACGTTCCAGTTCGGAAACGTCCCCCGAACCAATCGTGAACGCCTCCGTTTTCCAGCTGGCTCCAGTGGACACAGCATGACAGTGGGCACGGCCGAGCCCAGGGGACGCCGGCTGCGAGGGGATCTCGCCCCTTCCGTTGTCCCAGCAGGCTCTGGAGGGTTTCTTTGGCAAAGGGCACCCCGGAATTCCCAGTGGCCGCTGCTTGCCTTCCAGAGGCCAAGAAGTGCAGCTTTCTGCTCTAGTCTCTGTTAATTCGTGTCCCAGCTCCCCACCGACGGGGGTGACTTCACTCCCACCAGCACGAAGTCGCCAGCCCTCTGTTCAGCTCCTCTCGGGGCCGGCAAGCAAGAGGCACTTTGTTGGAGGCGGATGTAGGGTGGCCCCTGCCCCATCCCCAGACGTTCTGGTACCCCTGCCAGCATGGCCCCGCCCTGCTGGGACAGCCTCGCGCCCGCCGCATGGGGGACACCACTTTGAAGCGCACCACCATCCCCACGCGCACACACACACGCTCTGAGACCTCGCGCACAGACAGTGTGTGAGGGCCTGGTGGGGGGGTGGAGCAGCCTGCTCTTCCAAACGGCGTCATCTCTCTGGGATGCCGGCTCAGCCTCGGTCCGGTCTGTCTCCGTCCTGCTCAGGGGATAAACCATGAGAGAGGAAAACTGCAAAGACCCACTGGTTTAAAACCAGAGAAACGAGCTGCCTGGGGTGAGGCCCCCACCCTGAGCCCCGCCGGGTGGGCGAGTCCCCACCGAGAGCGGAAATTCCCAAACCTGCCAACATCTGGATATTTGGAAGCGTAGCTGCTCCAGGCTGCTGTGCGGGGTCCCCTCCAGCAGGCCAGGATCCGCGCTGCGCTCTTTGCCTTCCCTTATCTCAGCCGCACGTGATGTGGCCTCTCCAGCACGCTGAGCAATGTCGCCGTGGTCGCCAGCGCTCGGGCATGTCCCCTGGCTCCAACGGTCTCTCCCCTCCCCCAGGATCATGCACGACGAAGTGAGCGAGACGGAAAACATTCGGAAGAATCTGGCGATAGAAAGGATGATTATCGAAGGGTGTGAAATTCTCCTGGACACCAGCCAGACGTTTGTCAGACAAGGTAGAAGGTTTGCGCCCCTCTGGCCGGGCGTCCCGTGGGGCTGGTGAGCTGCCTGGCTGCGAGGCCACGCCGGGCACAGTGCAGGGACCACTCGTTCCTGACACCAACCGGCATGTGTGCGGCCGCTCTGCGAGCCTGGCACGTGGGCAGCTGCAAGCAGGGTTTGCTAGTGCCGCGTGCTCGGCAGGATCCTGGCTTTCTGGTGGCAGGCCCGGGGGTGGAGAGCCAGCTTAGCCCCCAGCCCCGTGGAGTGGTCATGGCCTGGAGAAAGTGGCATGGCCGGGGACTATTGCTCTTTGACAGGCCCCCATGGTCAGAACAGCCGGCAGGGAGCTTGTGCGGCCGGCACGACCTCCCGTGCCACCACCCCATTGCCCGGCCCGGCCCGGCCCGGCCCGGGAGGGCTGCCCTGGGACTCCCACTCGCTTTCTAGGAGTGCTGCAGGCTTCTTTTGGAAGAAGCTTTTCTGGAAGAGAACTTCCGAAAAAACGTCTTCCGGACGAGCGCGTCCGCACTGCCAAAGCGCAGCGAGAAAGCGATCCGCTTTTTCGACAGAAAGTGTCCACACTGAACGGACGCTCTCTCGCATGTCAGCTGTGATTGCTGTGGGCGGAGCGGCCACCAGAGCACCTGTGCTTTTTCCTCTTCCCTCCTCTTCCGAAAGAACTCCCTGGTCCCCGTCCACCCACACCTTTTCCGAAAGAGCTCTTTGGAAAAAGGGTTTTTCCTCGTACAAAGAGGTTAACCAACGCCGGAAAAGCCCCTCTGCTCTTTCCATTTTTTTTTTTCTTGAAAGAACACGATTGCGGTGTGGATGTAAGTGAAAGTGTTTTTGGAAAAAAAGACGTGTTTCTGAAAAACCTCTGTAGTGTAGACATAGCCCTAGTGAGCCACTGCTGTTCTCCAGGGGGCTGCTGTCCTCGGTGGGGTCAAGCCAGGCTCGGGTGGTCACCGGGAGCAGGAGACAGGGCCTGGGGAGGTCCCGTCCCCCCAAAGCAGCTCTGTGTTGCTGTATTTTGAACAAGGGGCTCTTGCGGGAATTCTCCCTGCCCCTGGCAGATGGTTTACCCAGGGCCGCCCTCTGTCCTGCTGCCCTCTGCAGCTCCTGGGTTCTCCCTCTGCCCCTTGCTCTGTGCTCGCAGCCCGGGCCGTGTGTGGCGCTAGATGAGGAGGAGGGTAAAGGGCTTGTAGCAAGGAGCTCCAGCTGGCCTCCGAGGGCCCCCTTCTCTCCACGTGGCGCCCGAAGTGCCGGGGCAGGAGCCGGAGGAGCATGCTTGTCTGCAGGGGCTCAGCGCGTGGCCCCGTGCAAGTCTCCATACAGCAGAGTGCCGCGAGGGGCGACAGTGAAACTCGCTTTGCCTGAAGGAGGCCTGCCCGGCCTGTGTGGCAAGTGGGGAGCAGGCTGTGAAATCCACCCCCTGCTGCTGGCAGGATCTTGGGGGGCGATCCTGAGGCCCCCACCCAAGCCTGCTCTTCCAGCTCCCTGGTTGCAGCTGCCCCACCCCACTTGCACAGTATGTCGGGCACCAGCCCCACCTCTCCTCCCTGCCTCGCCATATCTGGTGTGCAGGACTGGTGCACACTCCCTGCCTGCAGCACAGCGGCCGTGCAAAGTGGGGCCTGCAGCCCCACCATGGGACGTGGGAAGGTCTGGGTGGGGGCCAGGGCCTTCATTTGAGCCACTTTCCCGGTTCACAGCTGCGACGGCTGGGTCTTGCTGCCCCGCGTGACCTCTGGGACGTACACACCGTAGCAGCGCGTGGCTCCTGCCCAAGGGATCCGGCTGTTTTGTTCACCCGCTGCCTTGCGCGTCTGCCTCCCACCGCTCGGGTCCCAAACAGGCCCACACCCCCTGCTGGCGAGAAACGCACAGAGCGCCAGTCATGGATTTTTGTCCTCTCCACAGGCTCCCTCATCCAAGTGCCGATGTCGGAGAAAGGGAAGATCACCAGAGGGCGGCTGGGCTCCCTCTCCTTGAAGAAAGAGGGCGAGAGACAATGCTTCCTCTTCTCCAAGCACTTAATTATCTGCACAAGAGGCTCCGGGGGGAAATTACACTTAACCAAGGTGCGAATGGCGGAAACGGGCAGGGGGGAGACCAGCGTGGGGGGCAGGAGTTAGGGGTGGTTCTCCCAGCGACCCCCTCTCAAGTCTTTCACCGGGGGCTCAGTGGGAGCAATCCGCCTCCGCTGCTGTGTGGGCTCAGCCCAGCGATGCCGTGCTTCCTGGGGGGAGTGTCCAACCGGGCTCCCGCCAGCCCCCGTTCGAGTGACGGCGCGTGCAAACCCGCCTTTGCGCCGTCCAGTCGGGGGGAAGTGAGCGGCTGTGAGCCCAGGCACAGGCGGGGGACAGTGAAGGATGCCGCTGGCATTTTTTCCTAGTGAGTTTTAACCCCCCCAGTACCCTCCCCTGCGGCAGTGGAAGCAGCTCCACGCAGGGGAGGAGGGGTATGCGAGGCAGGGGGGAGGCGTTGCCTTCCAAACCACCAGCCTGGCCCCGCCCATTCTCCGCCCCCAGAATGCCTGCTGTAGGTGTACTGTTGCTGCCCACAGCGCCCGCCCTCCCCAGCTCTGGGGCCTGGGGGGGCTGGGACTGATGACGCCCCACCTCGTGGTGCTGGGGGGAGGGGAGGCCTAGCTCCCATGGGGGTGGGGCCTTGGTAGAAGGGGCGGGGCTGGGGGCAGAGCCCTGCCTTCACCCACTTCCCATGGTTGCATGGTTTATCTACTGTGGGACTACAAAGCGAGCCAGGCCCCAGGGCGACAGCTCTCCGGCCACAGTGGAGAGAGAGAGCGTCCCCACGAGCAGCCTTCCGGTGCCCCAGAGCCTCGTGCTCAGAGAGCTTCCTTCTGCGGCGCGGCAGGGCCGTGGAGAGTCCATGGAACGCCACCCGAACTGCTGCGCTCCCCATGGGAATTAGGCACCTGAATTCCTGGGAGCGGAGGGGCAGTCGGGGGGAGCTCCGGCAGAGCTGGCTGAGCTGCGGCGGACGCCAGCCGGGAGCTGTGGAAAGAGCCGGCAGGGCCGGGTTGCGATAGGACAGGACCTGTCAGAGGTTTTAAGTTGCTTTCACCGCTGCCTGTGAGGGTCTGACCGTCTGAGTCTGCTGCATCGCTGTGAAAGTCAAATGAATGTGGGCGGCGGGGGTAGAGGTGGTCAGACCTGCCCGACTGGCTAACCCGTCCCCATGGCCATCCAAACGCAGCCGGTCTGGGACGCAGGCGAGCCTCTGCCCAGCCAGCCCCTACTTTGCGGTTCCTACTGACCGAGGTGCCTGAAGGCGCCGGTTTCCGAGCGGTGGGGGCGTGGAGAGGGAGCCAGCAGGGCAGTCCAGAGCCACGTGCGATCAGGACATCCCGGCCTGAGCTCGGTGTCGTGTCTAAAATAAAAATGACAAGTTCTCGGCGAGAGGAGTCACTTGCGATTTGCTGCAAGAACACCGACAATCTATTCAGTGGGAAGCTTTAATTAGCGCTCACTTCGTACCTAGCACTTACAGGCTTCGCCAGCCCACCCCGAGCCTCCCGCTTTTGGCGGTGGATGTTTTGCAGCTCATGGTTCTTTGTAGACATTCCCTCGCCCATTGGAGAGATGACAGTCCATGGCAAAGAGTTGCTGATTATAACAGATTTGTGGGGAAACTTAATTTACTGTTCATATTTAAATAATTTATGAACAAATGAGCGTGATAGGTAGTAGAGGGAAAACAGCCGTTGTCAAGCATTTAATTACTTGTTTCCTACCAGTCAAAGCACAGAACTGATTGGCAATGGAATCTGCTTTTGAATTGTAACAGATAAGGCTCCGATCCTGCAAACGCTGGAGCAAGTGATTAACGTTATGGCCCCGAGTCATCCCGTGGGGTTCCCGTTTGCAGGAAGGGGGCTGCTATGCCTGGGGTGGGGAAAGCAAAGGCGCTCTCCGCGTCTCGCTCGCTCGCTCTGCGAGGGGTGTCTGACGTGTGCCCGGGCGAGTCTCACGCTCTTCCCTCTGTGCCTCTCTTTCAGAACGGCGTCATCTCCCTCATTGACTGCACCTTGATGGAGGAGCAGGAGAGCACCGACGAGGAAAGTAGGTGTCAGCTGAATCCCCTGTCCGTTATTCCACGTGCAAATGTAAGAAACCAGTTCCCATTGGGCATGTGCAGGCGCCTTGTGCCTCCCTCGTGCCCCGAGCGACGGCGCTCCCCTCGCACCAGCTGCTGGAAGGGGCCACGCTGGGCAGCAAGCGTACTTGCCCTAGACATGGGGTATGTGACGTGGGCTTGGATGCCGCCTGCCCCACCAGGGCAAAGTCTGTGAAATGCTCCCCAGAGCCAGGACTCAGGAGTCAGTCAGGGTTACCCCCGGGGCTGCTGGCAACCAGCCCGCCCTGCTGGAGTTTCCATGGCAGACAATGGCAGCTAGCCGGGGGCGGTTTGCAATCCAGCCATAGCGGGTGCCACCAGAAACGCCAGCAAGCTGGTGGAGCAAATTCCAAGAAGGAATAATTCCCGGCGGCTGTGATCCACTGGCAGGCGCTCCCTACGCCGGGAACAAGGCGCACGGGGGCCAGCTGCTTGCCAGGAACAAAACTGATGCATGTCTCTGTGAATATAATCTTCCAAAGGCAGCCAAGCTCCTGCCGCGCGGCCGGGTTGATGGTCTAACGGAGCCAGGCTGCTCTGAGTCTGCGGCAAGCCCTGCTGTACTCACAGGTTTTGTCGTGAAAAACCCGAGGTACAGTCATGGAGTCCTAGAGCACTAGAACCGCCAGGGAGCCCGCGAGGCGTCGAGTCCAGTCCCCTGCCCTCAGGGCAGGACCCTGCACTGCCGAGACTGGGACTACTCTACACGCGGCCCACGGGCTGCACACCGCCCGTTGGTTTGGGGCCCGCGGGGCGGTTTGGGTTTACGTGGGGCTCAGCACACGGCCTGTGGGTGGGACCCTTTGAACGTGGCTTCCACTGGGAACATGCTCCACAGCGGCGAGGTGTCTCCCAGGCGGGGTGAGCACTGAAAGACACAAGCGGACGGGCTGGCTGGAACAGGCGGGTGCAGGGTGTCGGCGTCTGTAGCCCCCAGGGAGGAGGTGCCGGGAGCGCCGGGGCATTGTGGGAAGTGCTGGCTGCTTAGCTTTGTGGGCAGAGCCTGACAGGTGCTGACTGGCTCCCACTGGCCACGTTTGGGTTTGGCGCTGCGGCTTAAGGCGTAATCTCTGTATTCATGCCCGTCAGTGTGAAAGAATCTATTTCCATATATTTGCATATATTTGCATGTATATGCAACCACACTTAAGTTGCGGCTCTCTCGGCATGTGCTGTGAGTATCATTGTGGCCCCCAGGGCTTCCAAAGTTGAATAGCCCTGATCTAGACCATCCCTGATCTTGAATATCTCCAGGGATGGAGATTCCACAACCCCCCCCTAGGCAATTTATTCCAGTGTTTCACCACCCTGGCAGGCAGGAAGTTTTTCCTAATGTCCAACCTAAACCTCCCTTGCTGCAATTTAAGCCCATTGCTTCTTGGCCTGTCCTCAGAGGCCAAGGAGAACAGTTTTCCCCCTCCTCCCTGTGACACTCTTTTAGATACCTGAAAACCGCTATCATGTCCCCTCTCGGTCTTCTCTTTTCTAAACTAAACAAGCCTAATTCTTTCAGTCTTCCCTCCTAGCTCATGTTCTCTAGACCTTTCATCATTCTTGTTGCTCTTCTCTGGACCCTCTCCAATTTCTCCACATCTTTTCTGAAATGTGCCCAGACCTGGACACACAACTCCAACTGCGGCCTGATCAGCGCAGAGCAAAGCGGGAGAACGACTTCTCGTGTCTTGCTCCCAACACTATTTTCTGTCCTCTTGAAAATCTTCCTCATAAAAACAAGAGCTGCGTGGCCAGCCTCGGCCACTAGTGCCAGCTGCACATCTAGTGTTCGGACTGGGGGCGCGAGCCCAGGAGCCAAACACGTTCTCCGAACTCGCCGCTCGGCTTGGGCTGTGTCAGCGTTAGGCACCGTGTCAAGGTACCAACGCGCGTGGCCTGGGGCGCCTGCATCCCGTTCGTTCTGGTTTGAGTTCTGGGTGCCCAGCACCTCTGATTGTCAGGCTGTTGGCATCGGAAATGGGCCCCCTGAATGTTGAAGCTCCCGGTGGCTGTGAAGGCTTGGGTCTCCGCTCGTTGGGCTGGCCCCGGCACTCTGGGGGCAGCGTCTGTGGGTACCGATTGTGCACCAGCAGGCTGGGCCCTCCCCTGCAGACGTTGACACACGTCCTGTTCCAGCGCTGTGACAGACCGGGCCGGGTCTGGGCACAGCTGAGGGCATCCGCTCAGGGCGAATTGCTCAAATTCGGGACTCTCTCTAGCCCCCAGACTGGAGACCTTCCCAAATAGGCCACAAACCAGTCCCACAGAGTGCTTCAGCTGCCTGCCTGGCCAGCCAGAAACCTCACGAGCAAAACCCCTCCGACACCCCAGCGATATCTGTGCCCCAGATGGCCCCGGGCCTGCCCACAAGTGAGGGGTTTTAGAACCCAATCTCACCTTCCCCAAACAAGTTCTGTCCGGTTCCAAGAAACCAGCCACAGGTCCCAGGTCAATTTACCCTCTGGACCTCACCCACAAATCACGCTGAGCCAGTCCTTTAGAATCTACCATCTAAAAGTTTATTACTGAAAGAAAGAAAAGCCTGAGAGTGAGGTTGCTAAAGTATCATATATTACGTGCATCAAATCTCCCAGTTCTCCATGCAGGCTCTCAGCAGAGATGTTATAACTGCTGGCTTAAAAGTCTCTGGTGTACATCCTACGTCAGGATGGGTCCACAGTTCTTTCCGGCTCCTCGACCCTGCACTCTTGCCTCTGGGATGAAGGGCTGAGCTGAGCACCAAGACGGAGTTGGCCACATGGCATATTTATATTCCCCCCTAGCTTCTTCCAAGCTGGAGGGAGTCACATGGCCAGTGTCCAGGTGTGTCTTTGGCCTCCAGAGGTCCATTGTTCCCTGGAGCTTTGCTCATTAGCATGTCCATGGGCAAACATTCCCGGCCCATTGCTCTGCCTCAGACAGAGATTCTTTCAGCATCAACACAGAGGACATATTTATAACTCCACACCCAGACATTATACAATCACATGAATAGCATATAGAGAATCAGAAGGAAATAAGCTTCTATTTGACACCTCACATGGCCCCCTTTGTACCAACTGTGACGTAGTGGAGGTACCTGGCTGGTTTCTATGCTGGCTCTGTGGTAACCCCCACTGGCTGCCATCGGTACCACAGCCCAGAAGGACTGGAGATGAGGCATTATGCAAAGAGGGTGTCTCAACCTGTCTGACCAGCTACCCCCCAAGGAGAGAGACAAAGGAAGGGGAAATGCTGCCCTGGCTGGGGCAGGGCTGGAGGAGAGGGGGTTAGTTTCTGTCTGGGATCATGGAGGAACCAGCCTAAGCCAGGGGCTGGGATTTAGGGGCCCAATCTCCCCCATCGCAAGGGGGGGCTGAGGCATCCTAGACCTGCCCTGTAACCAGATTACATCGGTGCTGTGCTGTGCTGTATCCTGGAGAAGGAATAAACTCCCTCCATTCTACGGGCTGGTGGAGTCTGTTCGTGCCATTACGGGGGTGCAGGAGTCAGGGGACCCCAACGCGTCGTCACACCAACTTTTGGGGCAAACACCCCTCCTCCCATGGGTACAGCAGTGATCTGGCTGCTCCCCTCAAAATCCAGTAATGTGACAAGCGCCGTGGCGCTAGCCCCGTCTCAGCCCCGCCTGTAACCTTGTCCTCACCCACTGGCGTAGCCCCGAAGCTTGGGGAATGCCGAGGGGCTGCTGCACGGCTCTCCGGGCCCCTGCACCCATGGGCTAAGGGAGCCTGGCTTGTTCTCGCCCCTTTCCCTCTCCCCCCGGCTGGAAGAGCCTTGCCATGGGCGCTCTGCCAGAGGCGGCGCTTGTGGCCTGTTAGGGAGCTGGGGAATGCGGAGGGTGTCGTCCCCGCGTACTGCGCCTTTGCCAGCCAGCACCCTCTGGGGCGGCAGCAGCTGGCAGAGGTGTCTGGCGCTTTGCTCCTTCGTGGAGACGTTGGTCATCTTCTTTCTCGCTGTTCCTTCATCTAAAAGTAGGGAGCCCCCTGCTCTGCTGCCTCGAAAGGCCTCCTTGCACCTCCTGGGGGCACCGCCCATCCCTCCACTCCCCCACAAGTCCCTGTGGGTCACCCTCCCACCCCCTTGGCTCACAGGCTCCGCATGCCCCTCTTTCCTGTCTGTCTGGGAGATACGTCGCTCAGGACGGCAACACGTCACACCCGGGGGCGGGGGGATAAACCCAAGCTAAGCCAGTTCTTGGGAGATAGGTAAGGACAGACCTGGCCGAAGACAATGGCTGTGCGACCCGGAAGCATGGGGCTGCACGTGTCCCCCGTTTCTTCTGTCTGAGCGCAATCAGCAGGGTTGGGCCGGTGATGCTAACGCGATGCCAGAGATTTTGGACCGGACGGTGTGCAGCGTTCAAAGGCTCTTGCCCTGGAACAGACGCGTGCCATCCAGCCGAGGCTAGGCTCTGCCAGAAAAGCCATTCGGCCTGAAAACGGGGGCTTGCTCTCTCTGCGTGAAAGCACACCCCGGCTGTTCCAGCTCCCCCGTCAGGAGGCTGCTGGCAGCCGCGAGGAGGAGTAGCAAGGTGGAGCACTGCGAGTCGGTGATTCGTGGCCCGGGTGGAAGCGTAGGCCGTGGATTTGGATGCCCTGCAGGGTTAGCTGTGCATGCTGTGGCCAAACAAAGCTGCAACATGCAAATGTTGTTTGCAATCCTATTGGAAACTGCCCTAGACAAAACCCCGCCAACCTGACGCTGCTTGTTTATCTTGTCTGTTACCAAGCAAAGGCATCCGGGCAAGACATAGACCATCTCGACTTCAAAATTGTCGTGGAACCAAAAGATTCTCCCTCCTTCACTGTCATCCTGGTGGCATCGTCCAGGCAAGAAAAGGCTGCGTGGACCAGTGACATCAGTCAGGTAAAAGGAAATCAAGTAACAAAACCCGTCCATATTTGGGCACCTCCCTAGGTGGGCCAGGTTCAAAGACCGGCTGGGTTTCCATGGCAGCTGCAGATTGCTTACAGCCTCTGTAATCAGGCCAGTAATTTGGGGATAATGCCTGACTTCAGGCATCTCAGTTGGAGAACATTTGCATGAACTTTTCTATACATCGCTCTTCCTGTTGATAACACTGGAGCCACCAGGGGGACGTGAGGCTGAAGCGTGACAGTAACTCTAGAGCAGCGTCTCCCAATTGGATTTGGCCGAGGAACCCTTTTCAGCTTTTCAGAATTTCAAGGAACCCCTAGGTTTGTCAAGCAAAAAAAAAAAAAAAAGGGGGGGGGAGGGACCCACCAATGCATGAAAATCACATTCCTTCCCCAAGACCCCCAACCCCCCTTCCTTGAGGCCTCATCTGCTCTGTTCCCCTCCTCTCCGTCACTTGCCATCCCCAGCCCTTATACACTCTCACTGGGTTGAGACAGGAGGTGTGGGGTGGGAATGAGGGATTTGGGGGTGGGAAGGGGTGAGAAGTACAAGCTCTGGGAAGGCATTTGGATGCAGGAGAAGGGGCTGTTGGCTCGGGAAGGGGGCTCTAGGCTGGGGAGTGTTGGGCCCAAGTGGAAGGTTGGGGTGCTGAGCAAGCCATGGGCTTGTGGATGTGAGGGTGCAGGAGTTTGCGCTGGGTATGTGAGGGACTCAGGGCAAGAAGGTTGTGAGTATGATGGGCTCAGGACACAGATTTGTGATGTGTGGATGGTGGAGGCGTGTTGTGGCAGAAGACTGAGGATGTGGGGATGCAGGAGTTTGGGGATGTAAGAGGCTCAGGACAGGGGGTTCCAGTGGATGACAGGCTCAGATTTGGGGTCAGGTGGTGCAGGAGTGTTATGATGCTGCAGTGAGATGGGGGTTTGGCCCCAATTGGGGGCATGTTGGCCAGGCTTCATTTGACATAATATTTTATTTAAAAACTCAAAAGGTTTTAGCATTGTCTTTATTTATGAGAGGGGCGAGGAACCTGTTTTGAGTCAAGGGTCACTGACCCACAGAAAAGTCAGCTGGGGCCACACAAGTGAGATGCAAAAAAACAACAACAACCCTCCAAAACCCCCCAAGCCTCACTAATGTGGTCCCAAATGTGCTGGTGGGGGCAGGGGACAGAGTGAAAGTGGGTGCGGGGGCTGGGGAGAGGGTGCTGCTGGGTGGAAGGATTCTGGCTCAGGTGGTGGGGTACTGGGGCAAGGTGCTGGGGCAGGCAGGTGGTGGGGTGCTGGGGTCAGGGACATGGTCCTGCTAGGCACTAGGGTGACTGGCAGGGTGCTGGGCCAAGGAACAGGGTGCTGCTGGGTGCTAGCATGGATGGCAGGGTGCTGGGGCCAGGGCCAGGGTGGTGCTAGGTGCTAGGGTGGATGGCAGGGCTGCCAAGGAGCAGGATAGGGATGGGGTGCAGGATCTGGGAGGGAGGTGGGGGGCAGAAGGGGCAAGGTCTGGGTGGTAGGTAGGGTGCAGAAGCAGGCTGGATGTAGGGTGTCTGGCCAGGGGGAGGGAGCAGGAGCAGATTGGGGGTAGGGTGTCTGGCTACGAGGGAGGGTGCAAGGAGGGGACTTGGGTAGGAGTTGAACCTCCCTGATCTGGCACCCTCTGGACCTGACTGGTCCCAGATGAGGGAGTTTTGGACCAGGGGAGGTCATTTCAGGGCTCCTGGTTCCCCTCCCCAACTAGGCTTCTTTGCACCTCTATCCCCTGCAACCCAACTGAGCTGCCCACCCCTGCTGGTTCCCTGCACCTCCCCCAAAACCATCCCCCACAATCCAAGGGAGTGCAGCACCAGTTCCTGCAGCCCCTCACAGCCCAGCTGAGCTGCCCGTCTGTTCCGTATGCCCTCCCCCATCCACCTCAGCCCAGCTGAGCCCTGCACTGGTTCCCTGCATGCCTCCCCCACAGCACAGCTGAGCCCCATTTCCCTGCACCTCTCCCAAGCCCCGCAAAACTGCTGAGCCAAGTGCCGATTCCCTGCCCCTCCCTCCCCTTGAGTCTAGCCCCGGTTCCTGGCACCTCCCTCCTCATGCAGCCAAACTGAGCTCCACACACACACACACACCCCGCAGCCCAGCCCAGCCCCCCGGACCTCCCCATTCTGCAACCCAGCTGAGCTCAATTTCCCTGCACCTTCCCCCAAACCATGCAGACATGCTGAGCCAGCACTGATTCCCTGTCCCTGCCTCTCTCCCTCCCTCCCCTTGGCTGTGTCTACACTGGCACGATCTTGCGCCAAAGCGGCCGCTCTTGCGCAAAAACTTGCTTCCTGTCTACACTGGCCGTGTGTTCTTGCGCAAGTACACTGACGTTCTCATGTATGAAATCAGGGCTTCTTGCGCAAGAACTATGATGCTTCCATTCAGGAATAAGCCCTTTTGCGCAACTGTTCTTGTGCAAGAAGCCAGTGTGGACAGGCAACATTAATTTCTTGCGCAAGAAAGCCCTATGGCTAAAATGGCCATCGGCACTTTCTTGGGCAAGAGAGCGTCCACACTGTCATAGGTGCTCTTGTGCAAAAGCACAGCTCGCACATGGCAGTGTGGACGTGTTCTTGCGCAAGAAACTGCCAGTGTAGACATAGCCTAAGAGTTTCCTCCCATGAGCAGAATGGATTTTGTGTTGTGCACCAGCACTGAGTTCATGGGGCTTGTTTGGATGGGCCACTGTGGCACCCAAGTTATTAATAAATATCTCATAAAGCTCTACCTTTTCCCTCTGCTGCCATGTCTCCTCCCCTTGCTCCATCAGCTCCCCTGGTGCCTGCTGCCCCCCAACTCCTCACCCTCCTCTGCTGTCCTGACTCCTGCCCTTCTCGCTGCCCTCAGCCCTCCTGAGACCTGCCCCCCTCCACCAGCCCTTCTCTCCCCTGTGCCCACTCCTCCAGTAGCTCCACTCTGATCATGTGAGTTACCCTTCCTCATCCCCTCTCCTAACACCTCCCTCTACACACCTGCCCTGCCTCTCTCCTCTGGTGCTGGTCCCTCCCCTGCAGGTGTCTGCCCTTCTGCTTCACCTCCAGAATCCCTGGCACCTGCACCTTCCCTTAGCCCTGCACCCTCCTGGTGCCTCCCCTTCCTCACTGCCCCTGCCCCCTTCGCCTCTTTTTCCTGATGCCCACCCCTCACCACCCTCTGCCCCCATTCCCCTCATGCCCCTCTGTGCCCTCACACATGCCTTGCTCCATCCCTGCCTTCCTCATGCCCACCCCTTCTTTCAAGCCTTCTCCTAGCACCTCCTCCTCCAGCCCCCAATGCCCTTCCCTCTGCCCTCCCAGCATCACCCTGTCCCCCTTCCATTGACTCCTGCCTTTTTCCCCCTCCTGCCTTTTTCCTCATTGTCTGCACTTGGCCTCCTGGCATTTGTCTCTCCTCCACCCTGTCCCTTTGGTGCCTTCCCCTCTCTTCCCCCTCCCCTCCGCACAAGCCCCTTCCTCTCCCAGCCCTTCCCCTTCCCCCATCTTCTGCCTTCTACTTTGCGGGGCTGGAGTCTGTGCTCCGTCTCCGGACTCCGAACCCGCAACTCAGCCGCGCGGAGCAATGCAGCGCCCAGCAGTTTTAAAATCCCGGGCCGTGACGTTATGTCACACCCGGGCATCTCCCCGCCCACCGGTTTGAGCACGCTGCGCATGGCAGCAGCAGCCGGCAAGGGGGAGCTCAGTGAAGGTTGCGCACGGGGGGCGGGCCGGGCCGGGCCGGGCCGGGCCGGGGCCGGGGCCGGGGCCGGGGGAGAGACGCTCTGGGGCCAGGGTGGGAGGATGCGCGGGGAGGCCGGGGCCCACTCCAGCTCCAAATATTGGTGGAGGATGGGCACCACGAGCCCATACAACTCGCTGCCCGGGCCTCTGCTGGCTAGCCGGCTCGCTCTCTCTTTCAGAGGGGGCGGGGGAGTGCCGGCTCCTCGCAGAACCCCTCGTTTTGCTTCGCGGAACCCCAGGGTTCCCAGGAGCACCAATTGGGAAACACTGCTCTAGAGCATTAGGAGAAAGTGCCCTGTGAATCATTAATCATTCTTATTTCTTATTTGATTTTGTTTCACTTGGGCTTTCTGGCCATGCTGTAGCTCACACGCACACAGCAGAGGTGTGAGTAAATCAATGCTAAAATCAGGGTCTGTTCCGCTTGGAATAAGGAATAATGGCCCAGAAGAACGGCCAGACTGGGTCAGACCAAAGGGATCCAGCCCAGGTTCCTGTCTGCCCACAGTGGCCAATGCCAGGTGCTCCAGAGGGAGGGAACAGAACAGGGAATCATCACATGATCCCTCCCCTGTCACCCACTTTCAGAGAAACAGAGGCTAGAGACACCATTCCTGCCCATCCTGGCCAATAGCCATTGATGGACCTAACCTCCATGAATCCATCTAGCTCTTTTTTGCGCCCGGTTAGCCTTCACCACATCCTCCAGCAAGGAGTTCCGCAGGTTGACTGTGCACTGCGTGAAGAAAAACTTCCTTTTGTTTGTTTTAAACCTGCTGCCTATTCATTTCATTGGGTGACCCCCAGTTCTTATTTTGTGGGAATAAGTAAAGAACTTTTCCTTATTCACTTTTTCCACACCAGTTGTGATTTTATAGACCTCCGTCCTATCCCCCCTTAGTCTCCTCTTTTCTAAGCTGAAAAGTCCAAGCCCAACCGTCCATTCCCTTGCAACTAGTGGTTCATTTACATTTATGCAAAAGGAGCGTAACCAGTTTGGACTTTCCCCCTCACACCCACCTGCAGCAGCAATTTACCCCGACTTTGCACTCACGCTGCAGAGTGATCGTGATGCCGCAAGGTGCAAAGAAGTGGAGAGCTGGGTCCATCCGGTAACATGACATGTATGAGCTGCTCGTCCAGATGGGGCCGGGGGCGGAGTGAATGATTTCTAGGGCAGAGTTTTAGAATAGTTTGTTCTCTGCCACCTTTTTGCTGGGCAGTGTCCCATGGCCTTCAGGGAGGAAGCCATTGAGTAAGTTTAACTCAGAGCATAGCTTCCCTGGGTCGCTCTAGGCAGGACCCCTAGATCTGCGGGGCGTGGGGCACGTGGGGAGACGGGCTGCATGCCATCGTAAATATCCGAGACAAGGGGGGAGAGGAAACCGTTTTTCTTGGGCCCACTTCTGTTGGTGAGAAAGACCAGGAGGGTAGCTTGAATGCTTGTTTCTCCCGCCAACAGAAGTTGGTCCAATAGGAGGTTCTCTCTCCCGCCTTGTGTCGCTAATATCCTGGCTCCGACATGGCAGCAGCAACCCTGCATGTGGTACGTAACAGGCGGCGGCGGAGGGAGTAGGGCGCTAAAACGCCCGCGTGAGAGTCCATCTGCCTGGGCTGTCTAGGAGAGCCTTCTGGGAAGAGAAGCGGGCTGGAAGAGTTCAACTCGGAGAACAGCAGGGCAGAGAGAGCATTTCGTGGTTTGGCCTGGTCCGTCTCCGTGCCATTCTAAATACGCCAAATCCTGCATTAGAAGAACAGCTGATTTGTGTAGCTCCCTGTCACATCTCCGCTCCCAACTGGATGGGCATGGACTCTTCTCCCCTTGTTCACCCCGTATTTATTTCCATCCGTCGCTGAAGAAAGCAGCATTTCCAGCCTCAGTTTCATGGCAAATGGCCCCGGCAGATAAAATTAGCGAGGATGGACCCCGTCTGGATTAGCTCAGCTTCCCCTTCTCTTAGGCTGTGATGTCAGCGACTGATCAAACCCTGTCTCGGCGCTTGAAACGAATTCTCTTGCCAGTGTAACTCACCCTCCCCGCCCCCCCCCTGTGTTTCAGTGCGTAGACAATATCCGCTGCAATGGCCTCATGATGAATGCATTTGAGGAGAACTCCAAGGTCACCGTTCCCCAGATGATCAAGTAAGTGGGTTTTGCTGAGAGCGGTGCAGCTTTGCATGGCGGTGCAAAGGCAGCCGGTCTGCGCAGGAGCCTGCTTTAACTCTGCCCCGAATCGGCCGAAACCCCGTGCGACCCGTAGACGAGCAGCATTCAACCCCCTGATAGCGCCCCCTGTGGCCGCCGGCGGAGCTGTGCCTGCGAGGTCAGCGGAAGACGAGCGCCGCGTGTGCAGCCCTGCTTGCGGCACCGCAGTAACGATGATCACCGTAGAGACGGTGTAGCAAGTAGCGGGCCCAAGGGGACGTTGCCCAGCAGAGACCTGTGATGTCTGTGCGGGGCCCCGCAGGTTTCCTTTGTGGCTGGGAGCTGGGGCGTGCTGGGTTGAGCCCAGTGAGTATCGCTGCACCTGGGCAGGGGTTTGTCCGCAGTGTCCTGGGAGAGGGCGTTTGCTCGGGGCCGGGGGAAGGGAGGCAGGAGGAGCCGGGGAAGGGCAGAGCTTCAAGAGGATAAGAGCAGAAGCCTTGAAGAAAGGGGAAGGAAGAGATTAAACAGAAAGGGCGACGGGCAGGAAAGAGAAAAGCAACGGCCCCGCCGACGAAATCCCGCCCGTGCCGCGGCGATGGGATTGCTCCTCCCTTGCTGCCTGGAGGCGTTTACACTGGCACGGCGCCACACGGGGCCTCAGGGCTACGATTCCCGTGTCGTGACGTAGCGGCACCCACTCAGGGTGTACCTGAGACGGGTGTGGAGGGATGAAGGTGAGGAAGGAAACAGGCCCCCCCCGCAGGACAGTAGTGACCAAGGCCAGCGGATGTGATTCTGTGAGGGCACATCTTCCAGTAGACGCCCCATCATGTTTTTCCTGGCCCCTGTCGCTTGCCAGGCCCGGGGGGCTGGATCTAGTCTCTAGTGCTGGGGGGCTGCCTGCCCCCTGGCTCGAAGGGGTCTCCAGGGCTACAGTTGGGTCGTTGGCTCTCAGCACCCCCCCCCCCGTACAAATCGCTCAGCATCCTGAGGCAGGACGTTTCCACCCTCCACCCCGACCCCGATGCAGTATTGGGCCTCTTGGCTGAGCCTTTGCTCCCAGGGTCAGACGGGCTGAGTCCAGTTCATCCCTCCACAGACGGGCAACCTCGGGGAGGGCCGGGCGATGGCTAGGCTTTCTCCCTCGTATCCAGCGTGCAGGGCGCGGGGGCGGGAGTCCCATGGGCCTGTTCCTCTGCCTGCCGCGTGGGGCTCCCCAGGAAAAATTCTTGCTGAATGAGGTTCCCGCGCCAGGCGGCCATCCTGCACCCTCTTTGAGGCGCCTGGTTGTGCAGGAAGCCGCGGTCCCCGTGGCAGCACGTAGGGGCGCAGGCGAACCGGGCCGGGGGCTGCTCTGCCCAGCTGCTTTCTCGCACGGCAGATGCGCCAGACCTGCTGCTGCTCTTGGTTTTCCCAGGGTGTTTCCACCTGCAGGGAGTGGCGATCACCCCCCCACCCTCCCGGGAAGCTCACAGGCAGAGCGTTGGTTGCACGGCTCTCCATAAAGCCGGCGTAGTACGTTTGCCTAGGGCCGCGAGAACCGCCTTGCACTGGGCCCCGCGTAGCTCTGTCCAGGTGCAGCGTATCCGCCCGCCCAGCACAGCGGCCTCACGCCCGGCTCTCCCTGCAGGTCTGACGCCAGCTTGTACTGTGACGACGTCGACATTCGGTTCAGCAAAACGATGAATTCCTGCAAGGTCCTGCAGATCCGCTACGCCAGCGTGGAGCGGCTCCTGGAAAGGCTGACGGACCTGCGGTTCCTCAGCATCGATTTTCTCAACACCTTTCTGCACTCCTACCGGGTGTTCACCACGGCCGTGGGCGTCCTGGACAAGCTCATCACCATCTACAAGAAACCCATCAGCGCGATCCCGGCCAGGTGAGGCTGCTCGGTCTCAGCCCCGCACGGCCGGTAGCCCTTCCGCCTGGGGGCAGGGGCGTGGTCTCAGCGCTGCGGAGGGGTTCTCCCTGCCCTTTTCGTCCCGTGTGCAATCCCGGTGCTCCCTGGCATCAGAGCTCCGCCGGCAGGGCCAGGGAGACCGGCCTTTCTCTGCAGCAGGAGAGACAGCGGTTCGGGGGAGCCGAGCTCCAGAACAGGCGGCCAAGGCGGGGTCTGGATGCCCTGGCACGGGAGGGTCTCCGAGCAGGTTGGGCAAACCCACGTCAGGGCTGGCTGAGGTTTGCTCGGTCCTGCCTCAGCGCGGGGCCTGGGTCTGACGGCCTCTCGAGTCCCTTCCAGCCCCCCTCGGGGCTCAGAGAAGCAGAGTCGCTGGGCTGGGGAAGCAGAGAGCTGGTGGCGCAGCCTCCCTTCCCCTGTGCGGCAGCCGTGGATGGGGGGAGCAGTGGGAGCCAGCCTGGCTGCTCCATGCCCGTCCGGGAGCCCCGCCGCCGGGCTGTGCCCCAGCGTTCCCTGCACACTGCTGGTGCGGCGCAGGGGAGAGGAGGCCTTGCCCATGGGCAGGGAGTGCCATGCCGGCGGGGGCACGCACAGAGCTGTACGGCAGCACAAATGGGAACCCACTTTTGTCTCCACCCAGGTCTCTGGAGCTCTTGTTTGCCAGCAGCCAGAACACCAAGCTGCTGTACGGCGAGCCGCCCAAATCCCCGCGGGCAAACCGGAAATTCTCCTCCCGGCCCCCGCTCTCCATCACCAAGTCGTCCTCGCCGAGCCGGAGGCGGAAGCTGTCCCTGAACATCCCCATCATCACGGGGGGCAAGGCGCTGGACCTGGCCTCGCTGAGCTGCTCCTCCAACGGCTACGCAAGCCTGTACACCTCCATGTCCCCCTTCAGCAAGACCACGCTGGACATCAACAAACTGTACGTGTCTGGCACCTACCCCAACAAAATCCCCGACGAAGGGGAAGCTGCGGCCGAGAGAGCAGAGGAGACGCCGCCGGGCAAGCCAGGTCAGTCCCGGGCGGCGTGCAGGCCGCTGCGAGGCGAACCGCGGGCGTGTGGGCAGAGGCAGGCCGTGGAAATGGGCCCCGGCTTACATAAGAACATAAGAACATAAGAACGGCCGTACCGGGTCAGACCAAAGGTCCATCTAGCCCAGTATCCTGTCTGCCGACAGTGGCCAGCACCAGGTGCCCCAGAGGGGGTGGACCGAAGACAATGATCAAGCGCTTTGTCTCCTGCCATCCCTCTCCAGCCTCTGTCAAACAGAGGCCAAGGACACCATTTTATCCCCTAGCTAATAGCCTTTTATGGACCTAACCTCCATGAAATTATCTAGCTTCTCTTTAAACTCTGTTATAAACACTTGGCTTGTCTCCCAAGGGAAGTGTGTGTGGCCTTCACGGGAGCGTACAACCTGCTGCAGGGGCCGGACAGCCAGCCGACCCTCGTGCCGTGGCCAGGAAAATGTCTCTGCTGCCGGGAGAGGGATGTGGGGGCAAATGCACTCGCTCTGGGGCTGTGGGGAAGTGAGGCCGGGCCGGCAGGGTGCTGGCACTCAGACCTGCTGTGGGGGCAGGGAGAGCAGGGTGTAAAACCGCTTAATCCGTTAATGCCACGTTTAACCAGTTACCCCACGAGCGCCCCGCAGCCAAGGCAGGGAGAGCAGCGTGTAAAACCGCTTAATCCCTTAATGCCACGTTTAACCGGTTACCCCACGAGCGCCCCCCCTCCCCACCCGTCACAGCCGAGGCAGGGAGAGCCGGGTGTAAAACCGCTTAATCCCTTAATGCCACGTTTAACTGGTTACCCCACGAGCGCCCCCCTCCCCACCCGTCACAGCCGAGGCAGGGAGAGCTGGGTGTAAAACCGCTTAATCCGTTAATGCCACGTTTAACCAGTTACCCCACGAGCGCCCCCTTCCCCACCCGTCGCAGCTGAGGATTGCTCCGGCCGGCTCTGGCCAGGCTGGGCTCACCACAGGTGGGGGTTGCTCCGGCTGGGCTGGCACAGCCCTTGCCCGCAGCGAGCCCCATGGGTTGCTCCAGCCCTGCGGGTTAACCGTGACCCGGGGAGGGTGATGCTTACTGGCTAACCATCCCCCTCCTTGGTGGGGAGGCCAGGATGCCTGGCGACCCCGTGGAGTACAGCGTGGCCAGAGAAGGCGCCGCAGGAAGAGGCCCGCGCCGGGGGACACACACTGCCTCACCTCACCGCACGTGGAAGGTGAACACTGCTGGCCCGGTGGACGCCAGCATGCAGGGCTGTCCACGCAGCAGAAGGGGAGGGGAGGGGAGGGGAGCCCAGCCCTGGCTGAGTGTAACTGTGTCCCTGCTTCCGCACAGTCCGTGAGGGGGAATTCTGAGCCTGGCAGGCTACCCAGCGCCAGCCCCTCAACCTGCTCCGTGCCAGGGATGTGACTGACCCCCACCCCGCGTTGGCCAGCTCTCCTGGCACAGACAGGCCAGGGGCATGTTCACTCAGCAGGCCTGCCCCCCATGCGACTGGCGGAGCCGCGGTTATCAGCCCTTGTGGGTGCAGGGCAGGGCGGAGTTGGGCCGGGGGAGCGTGGCTCGACAGTGGAGCGCAGGGTCGGCCAGCAGCAGCGAGGCCCCGCTCGGGGCCGCTGGGAGAGGCAGTCGAGTCGCTGTTCGGACGTGCTCCTGAGCTGTCCCAGCTTGTTGGGGCGGGGGGGGGGGGGGGCACCGGGGTTCCTGCTGCCTGGGGCGGCTTATTGTAGCCGTGCGAAAACTCCTGGCTTGGCCTTGCCACAATCTCCTCTGCCTCGTGGAGCTACACCCCTGGCGGGAAAGAGGGGGGCACACCGGGAAAAGCCCAGAGAGGGGCAACAGCATGAAAGGTCTAGAACACACGGCCTGGGGAGAACGTTGGCAGACTTGGGCGTGTTTAGCCTGGAGAAGCCTGAGGGGCCACAATAATTTTCAAGTACCTAAAGGGTGACCCAGGGAGGAGGGGGGGAAATTGTTCTCCTTGGCCTCTGAGGACAGGCCAAGCAGCAAGGGGCTTACACTGCAGCCAGGGCGGTTTAGGTTGGACATTAGGAGAAACTTCCTGCCTGTCCGGGGGGTGAAACACTGGGATAAATTGCCAAGGGGGGTTGTACAATCTCCATCGCTGGAGAGATTTCAGAGCAGGTTGGACACACACCGGTCAGGGCTGGGCTAGACGGCGCTGGGCCCTGCCGGGAGTGGACCTGATGACCTCATGAGGGCTCTACCAGGCCTGTGATTCTGTGATTTACACCAGCTCAGAGTCCGG
Source organism: Rafetus swinhoei (assembly GCA_019425775.1). Classification (NCBI taxonomy): domain Eukaryota; kingdom Metazoa; phylum Chordata; order Testudines; family Trionychidae; genus Rafetus; species Rafetus swinhoei. Next base: position 46,681,033 of record CM033442.1, on the reverse strand, counting down.
CTGCGAAGGGCTAGAAACCATTGCTGAAAGGGAGTGGCTGAGAAAGTGACGGGCAGATCTTTAACCAATTGCTCCCAATTTACATATGCACCTTCTAGAACCAGCCGCACTTTCATTGGGTTGGGAACACCCAGCCATGCAACCTTCCTTCCCTGGCTGGCCATGTCCTGCACTCTAACCATTAGACATTCCCATCCTTAACTCGGGCGCTCCCTAGGAAAGCGTTTACGTGTTGAACAAGAGCAGACGTTCCGTTGCTCCGGCATGCACGCTGGGCCCTGCTCTCCCGAGGGCACTCTCGTTTGTGCACACACGTCATCGGCTCTGTGCGAATGTTCTCGTTTGAGCGTACAAAGTGCTCTGTGGTCGGGGTTCTGCTGGGCTGCTCAGCAGTTCAGTTACGAGGTTCGCCGCCGTTAATCGGAGCCTACGTCGGAGCCGGACACAGCGGTGTCAGTGTAGAGCAGTGCTTCCCAAACTTTTCGGCATCACGGCCCCTTTTTGATTTTTGAGAAACCCTCATGCCCCCCCCCCAAATAGCAGCAAAACTTGTCGAGCAAAAAAAAAAGGAACTGACCGGGACCGAAAAACAAAAATAGCAGCAAAATTTAGCAGGAGGGATTGACCGGGGGGCGGGGGGGGCGGGCTGGATCGCCTCGCGCCCCCCTGGAATTTCTGCACGTCCCCCAGTTTGGGAACCCGTGGTGTAGAGCAGGGGTTCCCAACCTTTTTCGGTCCCCGTACCCCCTTGGCTTTTAGTAAACCTTCCCATACCCCCTATTCAATATGAAAGGAAATAAATTCTAGACTCTAGAATCCACAACTTTTTTCACTAACACTACTACTTTTGGAATATTTCAATGAGGATAATCTAGTTATTTACCAAATATTCCCCGTACTCCCTTGACAAGCTTCTCGTACCCCTTGGGGGTACGCGTATCCCAGGTTGGGAACCCCTGGTGTAGAGCTTCCAACCCTGTGAATGCCGTCAGCTGGAGCTACTGTCACAAGAGGGCGCTGTTGCACGGGTGACACTCTTGTGACACTATTCACACGGCGACAGGGGCTGAGTGACTCTGAGCTGTCTGAGCGGTTCGTGCATTCCCAGGTCAGATGGGGCCAGCTGAATCACGCAAACAGGTTAGAATTTAGGACAAACGAAACCCACCAATGTGTCTCGGGTAAGAGGCGTTTGGTGCGTGTGGCTCTCGGGGGCCCGGTGCTGAAGAAAGCAGGGTTCTAGAGAGATTTGAAGGCGCCACCTGGTTGCGGGGTCCCAGTGACTTCCCAACCTGGCTGCGCTGCAGTCTGTACAGTCCCGAGTGGGGAATCTGAGCCAGCTCCTTGCTTTCTCCAGGTTCTGAGGTGTCTGTGCGAGAGGAGTCGGACACGGACCCAAACCAGAGCGATGAAGCCGAAACGGAGACCTCCCCAACGAAATCGCCAACTACTCCCAAAGCCGTCAAGTGCAAAAATTCCTCAGGTAGCGCGTGTGCGGACGCTCCTCTCGCACCGGGGGTAGGCACGCGTCCCCGTTCCCTCTCGGGACCTGGCGCTCCTCTCGCACCGGGGGTAGGCACGTGGCCCCGTTCCCTCTCGGGACCTGGCGCTCCTCTCGCACCGGGGGTAGGCACGCGGCCCCGTTCCCTCTCGGGACCTGGCGCTCCTCTCGCACCGGGGGTAGGCACGCGGCCCCGTTCCCTCTCGGGACCTGGCGCTCCTCTCGTACCGGGGTAGGCACGCGGCCCCGTTCCCTCTCGGGACCTGGCGCTCCGTGGAGTAGGGGACGCTCCCCTGTAGTCCGTGGAAACACACGGGTGACAGACTGGTGCGCATGGGAAGAGGCGGGGCCTCCCTCTGGATGGATTTTCTCTGCACAATTGGGGAAGTGAAGGATTTTGTCTGGAGTTGAACCTGAGTCGTCCTGCACCGGGCTGCTGATGGCCGGGGGGGGGAGGGGATTTAAAGGGCCCAGGGTTCTGGGGCCACCACCACTGCTACCACAGCAGCAGCAGCCGGCCTGGGCCCTTTAAATTGCCGCTGGAGTCCTGCGCGGCACAGTCCAGGCAACACTGAGGGCTGGCTGGGGGAGGCTAACCCCCTAGCCCTGCCCCTTCTGCCCAAGGCCCCGCCCCTTCTGGGGGACCCAGAACCAAGCCCCCAGGACCTGTCAAAGTCTGTCACCAGCCCTGGTCCTGGGACACTGCACTCTGGCTCGGGGAAGGGGAGCCTGCCCCAGACCGCAGCGGCTCTCTGCAGGGAAGGCTACTGTCCCGTTGGGGGCGTGGGGGTGGCTCTCGGAGCCATGCTCTCCCCGTGGCTGGTCAGAAACAGGTCTCCCCTGCTGTGAGCTCTAGGAGCTGGCTAGCCACTGCCCCTTGGGGCAGCCATTCAGCTGCAAGGCCTCAGAATCTGCTGCATTGGCTTCTGACCGGCCTCTGACCGACCACAGGGAGCAACTGGGCCGGCGTCCCGTCAAGGGTTCGGGGCAAGGGGGGAGTTTTGCGAGACTAGTCAGTGGTGCCAGCAAGAAGTCGGTGAAGGGACAGGCCTTGAGAACGTGCCAGGCTCTCTGGGGGCATGGCTACGCTGCTGCAGTCCATTTTCCGGCGTTCAGTTTAGCGGGTGTAGCCTAAACCCGCTAGCTCAGCGCCGGCATTGCTGCTCCTCCCGAGGGGGAAGGGACGCCAATGGGAGCCTTTGCTTTCGTTGGCCTCCCGCGGTGTGGTCGGTGCGGAAACGCGGTGTAAGATACGTCGACGCCCGCTGTGTGGTTGGAGCGGAAACACGGTGTAAGATACGTTGACGCCCGTGGTGTGGTTGGCACAGAAACGTGGTGTAAGATACGTCGACGCCCGCTGTGTGGTCGGCGCGGAAACGCGGTGTAAGATACGTCGACGCCCGCTGTGTGGTCGGCGCAGAAACGCGGTGTAAGATACGTCGATGCCCGCGGTGTGGTCGGCGTGGAAACGTGGTGTGAGATACGTCGACGCCCGCGGTGTGGTCGGCGCGGAAACGCGGTGTGAGATACGTCGACGCCCGCGGTGTGGTCGGCGCGGAAACGCGGTGTGAGATACGTCGACGCCCGCGGTGTGGTCGGCGCGGAAACGCGGTGTGAGATACGTCGACGCCCGCGGTGTGGTCGGCGCGGAAACGCGGTGTGAGATACGTCGACGCCCGCTGTGTAGTTGACGTAGCTGGAGTTGTGCACCCTACTTCGACCTCCCGCGGTCGTGCAGCCCAGGCCTGCACGTTTGAACCGCTCTGCAGGGCTGACAGCGAATTCCCTCCTTAGGAAGGTGTGTGGTGAGGCTGAGAGAGGGGCTGGGCCCCTCTCCGACACTCGCCCTGGACAGCCGCGTAGAACCGTTTCTCCAGAACGCGAGGGGTTCTGGCTCGTCAGCGCGGGGAAATGGCATTTGGTATTCCCGGGATATTGCCAAGGGCAGCCTTTGGCCCTGGTTACCTCGCCGTTTGCTTCTGGAAGAGCTGACTTGTTCTTCCGCTGCTTTCCCAGAGTTCTCCTTGTTCTCTTACAACAACGGGGTCGTTATGACGTCTTGCCGGGAGCTCGACAACAACCGCAGCGCCCTGTCCGCTGCCTCCGCCTTCGCCATAGCGACCGCCGGCGCCAACGAAGGCACCCCGACCAAGGAGAAGTACAGGCGGATGTCCCTGGCGAGCGCAGGTGAGGCTCCCCAGGGGCAGAGCACGTAGCCAAGAGCTGAGCTACATCCCTGCTGTAACTGGCGACGGTTCCCCCAGAGAAACCCAGCAGCAGGGCACGTGTGCCACAGGGAACTTCCCTGAAACCCGTGCCGCAGCAGCTGCTCCCAACACGGGCTTGAGCCCTCGCAGCTCTTGCCCCTGGGCTCCCACCAACGGCCCCGCTCGTTGGTGCGGAATAAATATTATTCTGTGCACCGAGGCATGTGGGGATGTGCACCACGACTGGAAACACCTGCTGTTGGCTCTGCTAGTATCAGCTGGGCAGCACCTGGATCTCTCCTGGCAGCTGCCCAAGCGCTCCGCTTCCTGGGAACACCGGTGCCCAGAGGAGCCCTCCTGGGCTGTGTCGCTGCCCCCGGCAGCTCAGCTCCCTCCTCGAGTCCTGCTCAGAGCCGAGTGGCAGCCCCTGTGTCGCTAGGCGCTGGCTCTGCTTCCCTGGCCCGCCGCAGCCTGCTCAGCTCCCTGTGTTCCTGGGGCACTAGCGGTCCCTGTTCCGGGGACACCTCCATGCCCACGGGCGGCGGGTGAAGCCCATCGGCCCCGCCCCGTCTACCCGAGGCCCCGCCCCCACAAGCCAGAGCCTGGGAGCCACTGCCCCTGTAAAAACGAAAAGCTCTGAGGGGTCCCCCGGACAGGAGCAGCCCCAGCCATAGTGGGCTGAGCCGCTGCCCCTCCTGCCCCAGCACCACTGAGCCTCTGCTCCCCCGGCCACTGCGTCCAGGGCAACCCCAGTGCCCGGCTGAGCCGGCAGCCTCCCCGAGCCACCCCAGTCGGGCCAGTCCCAGCGCCAGGCTGCACCGGCTTGCTCCCCAGGCAGCAGCTGCTTCTGCCCTCAAGCCTCGCCCCCCCGCCCCCGGGTGCCCGCTGCGTCGCCAGCCCCAGCTGCGCCTGGCAGCGCCGTCTCGGTCCGGCGTCTCTCCGCGCCTCTCCTCACGCCCGGCCCCCAGCGGGAGGGACGCGGTGAGCAGCAGGGACCTTTGTGGGCAGGGGATGGAGTGGAGCAGGCAGTTGGGTTCTCGGGGTTGGGGGGGGCACCATGGCCCCGCCTGGCAGCAAACTGGTGGCAGAGCTAGGGAAGGCAATGCCGTCCCCTGCCTACTATACCCGCTGCCCACGTCCATGCCCCTTCCTGAGGCCCTTTAAATGCCCCTTCTCCAGGTGGAGCCTGTTCTGCAGGCGCCCCGGTACAGGGACGCTCATCAGCCTTCCCCCCATGGGATGGGGGCCTGTCCCACCCACCAGAGAGCCAGCAGCTCAGACATGCAGGGTGATGCCATGGGCCAGAGCTGGGCATGGTGAGCAGGAGGGACTCGGAGAGGAACGGGTCCCAGACCGTCTAGCCCTGTGCAGATGGTGCATTGCCTTGCACCCCTCCATCTGCACGTACAAATGCCAAGTATCCGTCTGCACCTGCAGATTTAGTTGTGCACCCGTCCAAGTGTCTGCATGTACACAGCTCGCCTGTGTGCTAACCAGAGCCTCTGCTACCGACTAGGGGTGTGAGTGAGTAATCGAGTCGGCTACTCGCATTCCCCTCCCCCATGCTGCCTCTGTATCAGTGGCAGCAAGGGGACAAGGCAGAAACCGTCTCTGGCCTGCCCTGCCCCCTCACTGTTGCCTCTATCGGGGAGGCTGCTCTGAAGCAGCCTCTGCCTGCGGCGGGCCCATGCTCTCTGCGGACAGCGGCTGCTCCGGCTGAGCAGGCAGCCCGGCTCAGTTCCGGCTCGCGCCGGGTCCAGGACCTATCCCTGCTGCGGCTCTTCAGTTTAAATGTAATAGGAGCCGGGCTGCCTGCACGTCCAGCTCCTGCTACGTTTACACTGCAGAGCCGCAGTGGGGCAGCTCCCTGACCTGGCGCGAGCCGGGCCTGAGCGCCTTCCCGTATCACTAATCGCGTCGCCGATTGAATTCGAATCGACTGCGCGACGAGCCAGTTACCCGCCTCGTACCAGCCTGGCCACGGGGAGCAGGGTCTGGAGCGCTCACCTCTAAGGTCAGAGGTGCCAGCTGGCCAGCGGGGCTCTGTCCCCCTCTCTCTGCAGCGCCGTGACCGTGGGGCAGTAGTTCCTAACACAAAGGTCTCTGTGCTGGGCTGCTTGCAATGCCTTTAGGCTTCCCCCCGGACCAGCGGAACGGGGACAAGGAGTTCGTGATCCGGAGAGCTGCCACCAACCGAGTTCTCAACGTTCTGCGCCACTGGGTCTCCAAGCACTCGCAGGTACGGGGGCCCTGGGACCCAGGGGGGCGGCGGCTCCATGGCTCTGGGAGGCCGAGGCAGCACGGAGACAGTAGCAGGAGATTTTACTGAACAATCACGGGACGATGAGCATCCTGTCCGTTACAGTGAAATTCACCCCCCTGCAAAGGCCCATGTACTGGTCCCTCCAGGCCTTACTGGGCCTTGCCCGGGCTCTCTGCCGGGGGCGTTGGCTGAGCGTGCTGGCCGTCGGCTGGAAGATCTGCTTTTCCCTGGATCTGTGTCATTCGGGCAAGTGGGCAAGAGCCCAGAGCTGCCAAGGAGGGAGACGGAGGAAGCTGAGAACGGTCCCTGGTGTTGCGGCGCTATGACACGTACTCAGCCTAAAAGCAACAGACTCCTCCTGGGGTCTCCCACCCGGGTACAGGCGGGGGTTTGAGTGAGAGGCGAAGGAGCTGTGGGGGCAGGTTAGTGAAAGGCTGAAGGGATTAGAATTGGACCGATGGCAGCGCTGTATAATCGCTTCATCCGTGGTTTAGAGACTGGCATAGCGAGTCCACTTACAAAGTTCCTGGATGATCCCGAGCAGGGAGGGGTGGCCAGCAACGTTCCCTCTCATTCTTTCTGTCCATGTGAGGAATACATTTTGTTCTGCGCACCGAGGCATGTGTGGAGGTGCACCGCTAGTGGCAACACATGCTGCCGGCTGTGGGCACTCTGCTAATCATCTGAATCTCTCCTGGTTGGCTGCCTGAGCGCGCAGCTTACCGGGACCACTGGTTGTGAGTGCTTTGGGGGATGGGTCATAGGTCACAGTGACCTGGACAAACTGGAGAAATGGTCCGAGGTAAATAGGATGAAATTCAATAAGGACAAATGTAAAGTGACTGTCTAGGAAGGAGTCCTGTAGAAAGGGTCTAGGGGTCAGAGTGGACCACAAGGTAATATGAGTCAACCGTGTGACACTGTTGCAAAAAAGCAAACCTGATTCTGGGCTGCATTAACAGGAGTGTTGTGAGCAAGACACGAGAAGTCATTCTTCCGCTCTGCTCTGCGCTGACTAGGCCTCGGCTGGAGTATTGTGTCCAGTTCTGGGCACCACATTTCAGGAAGGATGTGGAGAAATTGGAGAAGGTCCAGAGATGAGCAACAAAAATGATCTAAGGTCTAGAAAACATGAGCTAGGAGGGAAGGCTGGAAGAACTGGGCTAGTTTAGTCTAGAAAAGAGAAGACTGAGGGGGGACATGATAGCAGTTTTCAAGTTGTTACAAGTTGTAGGGTGAAATTTTATTCTTTTTAACCTCTGAGGACAGGACAAGAAGCAATGGGCTTAAATTGCAGCAAGGGAGGTTTGGGTTGGACATTAGGAAAAACTCCCTGTCAGGGTGGTTAAACACCGGAATAAATTGCCTAGGGAGGTTGTGAAAGCTCCATAGCTGGAGAGTTTTGAGAGCAGGTTGGACAGACACCTGTCAGGGAGGGTCTAGACAAGGATTTCCCAACCTATGGGTCAGGACCCAAATATGGGTCGCCATTACGTTTCAAAAGGGTCGCCAAGTTTCTTCCCAGCTGGTTCTGCCCCCGCCTTTTCCCCCCGTGTTTGAATTGCCTTGGGTCACCAAGTTTTCCTGAATTGTCAGAATGGGTCCCCATCTGGAAAAGGTTGGGAACCGCTGGTCTAGATGGTGCTTGGCCCTGCCGTGAGGGCAGGGGACCAGACTTGGTGACCTCTCGAGGTCCCTTCCAGTTCTGTGATTCAGCTCTCTGCTACCCTATCCCCCCTTTCTCTCCTCCGCCTCGCCGTGCTGGTCCCATTTGGGGGAGAGAGCAGCAGTGGAGATTAACAGGCAGGTCCCAAACGCCGAGCTGTCCAGATGGGGTTTATGACGCTAATGCAAAAGCACAAAGTGAATGCAGTACCGCCCCCCCCCCCCTTGAATTCCTCACTGAGGATCCCATGCAGAGTGTAATTGACAAGAGGACAAGCTGTCTTCCTTCAGCAGGAGCAGGCAGCATGTTCTGTCTCTTCTTGCAGGCAGAGACGCCTCAGGGATGAATCACGTAGAGCCTTTTCCAGGGAAAGACGAGGCAGCCTGCCTGCAGCGTGCTATCGTCTGAATCAAGCGTGTGAACCCCCTTAACTGTGTGTCCTTTCGGCAGGACTTCGAAACCAACGACGAGCTCAAGTGCAAAGTGATCAGCTTCCTGGAAGAAGTGATGCATGATCCGGAGCTCCTGACCCAGGAGAGAAAAGCCGCAGCCAATATCATAAGGTGGGGATTGATTAGCGGCAGTGCGTGTTCTCCCAGAGCGTCAGGCTGCCTCTGAGCCGCTGCTCCCTGCTTTCACCCAGGATGTCCTGGGAGCAGTTTTGCCAGTTATCAGACGATGGGCAAGCCAGGCCAGATTCCCTCTTCAGTGACACCGCTGCCCGAGAGACAGACTGCTCCCTGCCCAGGCTGAGTTTGTAGCCCTAGATTTTTACAGGCTCCAATGAAAAGCACAGCCCCTCCCCTTCATTAACCACAGACCCTTCCGTCCCCCCACTGGATCAGAGATCCCAGCAACAGTCTAAATGGAATAGAAATTAATCACCCACAGCCCCCTCCATGAGCCACAGAGTCCTACGGCTCTGCTGTCAGCCCCCCCCCAACACGCCGCTCTCCCCCGGCGAGGGGGGGCAGGTGGGACCCACGGCTGGTGCAGCCCTGAGGGGTCAGCAGCAGGAGTGAGCGTCGTGACAGGGGCTGGAGTCCGAGGCCAGCTCTGAGCTGGAGTGGGGTCGGAGAAGAGCCAAGCCGAGGGTTGAAGGCAGAGTGGGAGACCAGGGGCAAGACCCAGGACAAGCCAGGAGAGCAGGGCTGAGGAGCCAGCCGGGAATTCACCCAGCAGGACAGACAACTTCCTGTTCCTCCACCTGGGTTAAATGCTGCAGCTGGCTCAGGCGGGGGGGGACACTCTGCCATTCAGGGCACCTGTGGGCGGTGCTTCTCGGGGGCTGGGGGGCCATTGGCTACTCTGCCCACTAATTACTAGCCAGTTGCCTGCTGGTGGCTGCAAAGGCTGCCTGGGGACCTGCAGACCCAGGTTCAAGACCCAGGGCTGGCTCCTCCCTGTAAGTCCTGCAAACAGTCGCCCCTGCAGAGAGTCCTGCCGACCTCCCCGGCACTGGCTGCGGGATGAGCCATCCGTGCCGGAGTACCTGATGGGAGGGGTGGTCTCCTTGGCATGCCGAGGGTCGCCCTTCAGCAGACGTGCCCACTTCCAGCACCTGCATGGCCCCTTGCTTAACTTGCAGTGAAGAGAAGTGTGCTGGGGGGGCTCTCGCTGCTGTCTCTGTGCACAGGGCTAGGGCCTGGGCTTAACCTTTTCTGCGCTGGGGGCAGGAGCCCGGCGTGCCTCGCTTCACTGCGCAGGGCTCGCAGGCGCCACGCCCCAACTGGAAAGCGCTCGGGGCTGGGAGCCAGGCCCCCAGGTCCTGCCCTCCACGTCTGCCACTGGGCGCGCGAGCCGGCCCCTCCAGATGGTGCGCTAGTTAGCAGGGGCAGCGCGTGGCTCTTCCTCCGTCCGGGGACTGGCGGAAGGCTGGCATTGTCCGGATTCGGGAACGGCATGCGGCGACCCACCACGGTCCAGGCAGAGCCAGGGACCAATGGACCCCACCACTTCGCACAGGGCAGTGTTGGCTCCCACCAGGTCCGTGGGAGGGGCTCTGGCTGCAGACCCTACTCACCCCCTGGGACCTAGGCTCCCAGGGGTCGGAGGTCGCAGTTTGGCACGTTAACTTTGTCTTTTTAATGAACTAAAACGACAAACCTGACCCCACAGAAGCCGCTTCTTCTGCCACCTACTCGTTTACTCCATCAGCATACAGCGGGCTGGAACGCTCCATGTTCAGCTCTGCTCCAGACCAGAGGCTCTCAGTCTTTCTGGACAACGTGCCCCTTCCGGGGGCTGATTTCTCTTGGGTGCCCCCAGGTTTCACCTCACTTCACAACACGTAGCTTACAAAATGAGACAGGTCGACACCATGTGTCAGAGCACGCTGGTAGGGGAAACTTACTTCCTCTCTCAGCTTTCGTACCTAGCTCTGAAATAGCACAGGGGCAATAGAAATCTCAGACTTGCATGTCTGTGTGTAGTACGTGGAGTGGTAGAACCAAATCGTCTGTGTGAAATTGTAGTTTGGACTGACTTTGCCGGTTCGTTTTATGTAGCCTATTGTAAAGGTAGGCCAGTCTCTGGTTGAGTTGATGGACCCCCAGAAGAGCTCTGTGTACCCTCAAGGGGACCTCCCTCTGGCTGAGAACCGCTGTGCTAGAGCCAAGAAATATACACACACACTCCTTGTTCCTTCGGCAAAAGTAACCCTGCCTTTTCCTTGCCTAGGACTTTGACTCAGGAAGATCCAGGAGACAATCAGATAACACTGGAGGAGGTCATACAGATGGTAAATGCTTTTCTCCCCTCGTTTCTTTTAATTGGCATCAAGTTGATAGAGTGAATTACTAATGTTCTTCTGTAGCTTTTGCATAGCCTAGAGGTGTGTTGGCGTCTGGTGCTAAGGCTGGGTAAAAAGCTCACAGCGTGTCTAGAGAGTATATGCTTAGCTGGTTTTGTGGGCCTGGGTTTTGCCTTTTGTGTTAGCTCCCCGTGAGGATCACGCTTGTTCCATTTCACTAGCACACGTTCATGGAGAGCTGATTTCAAAGTCCTCTGCCCAGGGATTTTCAGACAATGAATTTGGAATTTGCACACCCGCATACCCCTAGGGCAAGGGCTTGTGTGCTCATCCAACCCGGGACAGGCATGATCTAACCAATGGAAACTGGAAAGGAATACAGCTTGTCCGTCAACTAATTGCCATCAAAGAGAGAGCAAAACAAATTGTAACCCTACTCCTGGCACATGAAGAGCTAGTCCACTTGCAGGCAAAGGTCAGATTTCATTGTGAATTGTTGGTATAACTCTTCCCTGTGCGATGGAGTTGACCATTTCCCTTGATGTTCTCCTTGGCCTCTGAGGACAGGACAAGCAGCAATGGGCTTAAACTGCAGCAAGGGAGGTTTAGGTTGGATATTAGGAAACACTTCCTGCCTGTCAGGGGGGTTAAACACTGGAATAAATTGCCTAGGGGGGTTGTGGAATCTCCATCACTGGAGAGATTTAAGAGCAGGTTGGACAGACACCTGTCAGGGATGGTCTAGACAGTGCTTGGTCCTGCCATGAGGGCAGGGGACTGGACTTGGTGACCTTTCAAGGTCCCTTCCAGTTCTACAAAAGCGGCGAGGAGTCCTGTGGCACCTTATAGACTAACCGAAGTGTTGGAGCATAAGCTTTCGTGGGCAAAGACCCACTTCACCTGATGCATCTGACGAAGTGGGTCTTTGCCCACGAAAGCTTATGCTCCAACACTTCGGTTAGTCTATAAGGTGCCACAGGACTCCTCGCCGCTTTTGCAGATTCAGACTAACATGGCTACCCCTCTGATACTCGACTTCCAGTTCTAGTGTGCTATGATTCTATGACTCTCCCCCAAATAGGCCATGTGTGCTGTCAGCCTGGCGCACGGGGAGCTGGTCACACAACTCTCTGCACAGCTACTGAATTTGTGTGCAGGTGTCCCCAGGGACTGGCTTGAAATAATCTCCCCAGTGCACCAGTGTTTCTGTGCACCGCTGGGTAGTTTTTCCCTGGGCTGGCAAATCCCCAGACACATATAACATGGATCGACATTTGAGTGCTCCTTCTGACTGCACACGTGGTCAGTGCTCAGGATCGCCAGCCCCACCTTGGAAAACGTGTGGCTCCAGCTTGTGAAGTGAGCTTAAAAATCTGGAGATGGATGGAACTAACTAAAGTTGTTGCCATAGACTCCTAGGACCCCAGGGCTGGCAGGGCCCTCAGGAGCCATCGCGTCCAGCCCCTGCCCAAAGCAGGACCGACCCAACTCAATCAGCCCAGCCAGGGCTTGGTCAAGCCGGGACTTTGCAAAGTCGTCTGTATTTGCCTTCTGGCTTCTGACTCTTCAGGGTCCGTTCCCTTCCCGCAGTCGAGCTTTTCGTGAGGGCAGGCACTTGCTTTAAAACCCAAAGAACGTGGCGAGTTCTGTGCAGACTCTGCTCCCAGCAAGTAAGAAGTGGGCCGTGCCCACGAGAGCGCCTGAGACCATGGGCCTGGTGTCTTAGTCTCTAAGGGTACGTCTAGACTACATGCCTCCGTCGACGGAGGCATGTAGATTAGACAGATCGGCATAGGGAAATGAAGCCGCGATTTAAATAATCGCGGCTTCATTTAAATTTAAATGGCTGCCCCGCTCTGCCGATCAGCTGTTTGTCGGCAGATCGGGGCAGTCTGGACGCGCCGTAAGGCGCTGCAGGACTCGTCGCTGGTTTTTAAGGCTTTTCTATTGCAGATGAAGTCGCCCCTTCACCCCCGAGACCAGGTACTGTGAGACTCCAGGGACTCCGGAGAGTTGGGATGGGGTGGGGGGGCAAAGGGGGCCATTGCCCTGGGGCCCCAGTGATGCTAAGGGGCCCGTGGCTCTTGGGCACCACTCCTGTGGCAGTGGCTGGAGACCCAGACCCTTTCTAATCGCTCCAACAGCCCCGCTTCGGCAGGGGTGGGGGAGCAGCAGGGCCATCCAGTCGCAGCCCTGCCAAGGGCCCGGGTTTTCGTGTCTACGGCCCCGTCCTGTGCCCCCATCCCCTCCCCACTGACCGTACCCAGGTCCCTCAGCCGCCCCTTGTGTCTACGGCCCCGTCCTGTGCCCCCATCCCCTCCCCACTGACCGTACCCAGATCCCTCAGCCGCCCCACGTGTCTACGGCCCTGTCCCCTCCCCCCACTGACCGTACCCAGGTCCCTCAGCTGCCCCACGTGTCTACGGCCCCGTCCTGTGCCCCCATCCCTTCCCCCCACTGACTGTACCCCGGTCCCTCAGCCGCCCCACGTGTCTACGGCCCCGTTCTGTGCCCCCATCCCCTCCCCGACTGCCGTACCCAGGTCCTCAGCCGCCCCTTGTGTCTACGGCCCCGTCCTGTGCCCCCATCTCCCCCACACTGACCGTACCCAGATCCCTCAGCCGCCCCACGTGTCTACGGCCCTGTCCTCTCCCCCCACTGAACCCGTACCCAGGTCCCTCAGCCGCCCCACGTGTCTACGGCCCCGTCCTGTGCCCCCATCCCTTCCCCCCACTGACCGTACCCAGGTCCCTCAGCCGCCCCACATGTCTACGGCCCCGTCCTGTGCCCCCATCCCCTCCCCCCACTGAGCGTACCCAGGTCCCTCAGCCGCCCCACGTGGCCCATTCCATCCCTTTGCTCATCTCCGTCTCTCTCCTCTGGATCCTGCCCGGCCCCTAGGTCCTCGCTAGGCACTGGTGACCCAAAGGGGCCGAGCAGAGGGGACTGGGCTCCCCCAATGTACACGCACCTTCATGCACCTCCCCCGGCGGTGGCTCTGTTGGCACCGTGGCCTGGCCGACTCGGTTCTCACCCCCACTCCCAGCTCCTCTTAGCCGTGCGCGCTCAGCCTGCGCGTGCCTTTGGGTTCCTGCCCCTCACACGGGCCTTTCCTATTCCCTCGTGTTGGCCGGAAGCCCTGCTCTGCACCGCCCCGGGGGCGGCGGGATTTCAGCTCTCTCCTCCAGTGCGCTGCCCCCCCGCTTTGTGTCCCCGGCGGACGGGATCAGCCCCCTCCCTGTTCCTACGGCCAGCTCATTCCCAGATCTGCTGAGCGCACAGGCCCCAGCGCAGCCCCCGTGGAACCCCCGGCCCCCCACAGCCTGGCACCGTCCCAGCGAGAGCTGCGCCGTGTTTGCGGGTGCGTAGCCCATTCCGTGTCCACCCAGCGCAGTCCTGTCCCGCCGCGCCCCCCCGCCGACGTAGCGCAATGCCCCTGAGATCCAGGTATGTACGTGCCCCAGGCTCCCCCGTCACCGAAGCCATGCCCCTGTCACAGCAGCAAATGGAGCTGCCCGGGCAGGATTCGGTCGCGGTGGTGGCTGCCAGTGACCGTGCCTGGGTCCGCCAGGTGTCCGCCCACAGGATGCTTCCAAGCGCTGCCGTTCTGTGGGCCTGGCGGTGGAAGTGTTTGCTCTAGGCCGGCGCTCGCCTCTCTTGGGCAGCCTGGCCCCACTTTGCCGGCTCAGGGGCCTCCTTGACGCTGAGCACGGGAGGAATGTGCACAAAGCAAAACCACTTGGACGCTCTCTCCCAGGAACCCGTTGGCACAAGGCAGCTCCCTTTGGCCAGCAGCAGATTTTCAATGGCCTCTCCACTCCTGTCCCGCCTGGCTACCGCTCACGGGCCAGCCCTGCGTGAACCCGAGCAGCGGGGAGCTCGCTGGCCCACCCAGCGCTCCTGCCAGAAGGGATCCCTGCGCCCGTTCAGCACGCCCATCCTCCTGCCAGGCGGTCGGCTCGCACGGGTGACTCCACGCACCCCTCCGCACTCGCGCTCTGTGCTGGCAGCTTTGCTTTCTGGGCAGTCTGAGGGCCAAGAGCTTCATCCAAATCAGTTTTCTCGCCCACTCAGCAACGGGAGCAGCAGGGTTGCGTTTCCCCCCCTGGCATGGCCAGGCCACTTCACAGTGGGCCCACTGCCATGTCTGAGCTAGACACGTAACTGCCACCCTAGTGGTTACACAAGTGCCTTGGTGCAATGCACGCCATGCACGCCAGGCACTCAGGAGAGTACGGCCAGGCCCAGACGTGCTGAAGCAGCGGAGCGTTGCTGGCTGCCCATTCCCCCGGCAGAGCTGGGCCAAGGGCCGCATTCGCGGTGGGCGTGGGGCAGGCACCCGCCGGCGTGCTGGGGGGGCTCTATATTGCACGGGGGAGCCACCGAGAGTCCGCCACACTCCCTCCAGGGGAGCACGTGTCAGCCCCACCATGCTTGGAGGGGAGCGCTGAGCTCCACCCCCCAGGCAGCCAGCTGGGGTGGGTGGGGGCACACGTGGCCTTGCCTTGCGCCTCCTGCGCCCTTTCAGGCAGCCAGAGCCCAGGACAGTGCGAGCCAAGGCAGGCAGGCAGAGGACCAGCCGGGCGCCCCAGCCGGGCACTGCAGGGGATCCAGAGAGCAGCCACCCGTTTAGAAACTCCCTGGCACGGTGCTTACCATAGGCGGAGGCCCCAGACAGCTACTGAGCACGCCCGATGTGAGCCTGGCTTTGTGCTGGCGCAGTCGGCCCCCAGCGTCCCTACGGCCTGCAGGTGCCAGTCCCCTTGTTGGCCAAAGCCCCTCTTGTCAGCTGCTGGCAGGGCAGGGAGGCGACTTGTGATCTGGGGGAGAGGGAACCGGGCTGTTCTGGGCTTTCCTGCGAGGGCCCCGGGTTGCCAGGAGCATGTGCCTCAGCTGGCCGCTGACTTCCTGGATTAACTGGGCACCCCAGGGGTACAGCAGGTCTGAGGAGGCAGCGATCAGGCCTGGCCCTGGATTAACAGGGGCCCAGGGGTAGAATCCTAGAACTGGAAGGGACCTCGAGAGGTCATTGAGTCCAGTCCCCTGCCCTCATGGCAGGACCCAGCACTGTCTAGATCATCCCTGACAGGTGTCTGTCCAACCTGCTCTTCAATATCTCCAGGGATGGAGACTCCACAACCTCCCTGGACAATTTATTCCAGTGTTTAACTACCCTGACAGGCAGGAAGTTTTTCCTAATATCCAACCTAAACCTCCCTGGCTGCAGTGTAAGCCTATTGCTTCTTGTTCTGTCCTCAGAGGCCAAGGAGAACAATTTTTCTCCCTCCTCCTTGTAACACCCTTTTAGATATTTGAAACCCGCTATCATGTCCTCTCTGTCTTCTCTTTTCCAAACTGAACAAGCCCAATTCCTTCAGCCTTCCCTCCTAGCTCATGTTCTCTAGACCTTTCATCATTTGTGTTGCTCTTCTCTGGACCGTCTCCAATTTCTCCTCATCTTTCTTGAAATGCGGTGCCCAGAACTGGACACAATACTCCAACTGAGGCCTGATCAGTGCAGAGTAGAGTGGAAGAATGACTTCTCGTGTCTTGCTCACAACACTCCTGCTAATGCAGCCCAGAATCATGTTTGCTTTGTTTGCAACAGCGTCACACTGTTGCCTCATGTTTAACTTGTGGCCCACTATGACCCCTAGATCTTTTTCTGTAGTACTCCTTGGTAGACAGTCACTTCCCAGTCTGTGTGTGTGAGACGGATTGTTCCTTCCTGAGTGGAGCACTTTGCATTTGTCCTTATTAAACTGCATCCTGTTGACCTCAGACCATTTCTCCAATTTGTCCAGATCATTTTGAATGATGACCCCGTCCTCCAAAGCACTTGCAACTCCTCCCTGCTTGGGATCATCTGCAAACTTAATAAGCGTCCTCTATGTGCCATCATCTAAATCGTTGAGGATATTGAACAGAACTGGTCCCAAAACAGACCCCTTGGAACCCCACTTGTTCTGCCCTTCCAGCAGGATTGCAAATCGTTAATAACTACACTCTGAGAACGGTTATCCAGCCAGTTATGCACCTACCTTAGAGTAGCCCCATCTAGGTTGTATTTGCTTAGTTTATTGATAAGAATATCATGCGAGACCGTATCTAATGCTTTACTAAAGTCTAAGCATACCATGTTCACTGCTTTTCCCTTATCCACAAGGCTTGTTATCCTATCAAAGAAAGCTATCAGATTTCTTTGATATGATTTACAAATCCATGCTGGCTGTTACCTGTCACCTTATTTTCTTCCAGATGTTTGCAGATGGATTCCTTAATTACTTGCTTTATTATCTTCCCTGGCACAGAAGTTAAACTGCCTGGTCTGTAGTTTCCTGGGTTGTTCTTATTTCCCTTTTTATAGATGGGCCCTAGATTTGCCCTTTTCCAGTCTTCTGGAATCTCTCCTGTCTTCCATGTATTTTCAAAGATGATAGCTAAAGGCTCAGCCACCTCCTCTATCAGCTCTTTGAGTGTTCTAGGATGCATTTCATCAGGCCCTGGTGACTTGCAGACATCTAACTCTTCTAAGTAATTTTAACTTCTAAACCTCCCCCCTTTCCACTAGCATTCTCCATGTTAGGCGTCCCGTCACCATCCGTCTTCCTGACGAAAACCGAAACAAAGAAGTCATTAAGCATCTCTGCCATGTCCAGGTTTCCTGTTGTTTTTTCTCCCTCCTCACTGAGCAACGGGCGCACCCTGTCCTTGCTCTTCCTCTTGCTCCTAATATACTTGTAGAACATCTTCTTGTTACCCTTTACCCCAGCTAGATTTAGCTCGTTTTGTGCCTTTGCCTTTCTAATCTTGCCCCTGCATACGTGTGGTGTTGCTTATATTCATCCTTTGTCATTTGACCTAGTTTCCACTTTTTATGAGACTCCTTTTTGATTTTTAGATCACGTAAGATCTCCTGGTTGATCCAAGGTGGTCTCCTGCCAGACTTTCTATCTCTCCTACGCAGTAGAATAGTTTGCTTTTGAGCCCTTAATAATGTCCCTTTAAAAAACTGCCAACTCTCTTCAGTTTTTTTTTCCCTCTTAGTCTTGCTTCCCATGGACCTTACCTACCAGCTCTGAGTTTACTAAAATCTGCCTTCCTGAAATCCACTGTCTCTGTTTTGCTGTTCTCCCTTCTACCATTCCTTAGAATCATGAACTCTATGAATTCGTGGTCACTTCCACCTAAGCTGAGGAGGCAGCAATCGGGCCTGGCTCTGGATTCACAGGGGACCCCAGGGGTCTAGCAGGTCTGAGGAGGCAGCGATCGGGCCCGGCTCTGGATTCACAGGGGACCCCAGGGGTCCAGCAGGTCTGAGGAGGCAGCGATCGGGCCCGGCTCTGGATTCACAGGGGACCCCAGGGGTCCAGCAGGTCTGAGGAGGCAGCGATCGGGCCCGGCTCTGGATTCACAGGGGACCCCAGGGGTACAGCAGGTCTGAGGAGGCAGCGATCGGGCCTGGCTCTGGATTAACCGGGGACCCCAGGGGTCCAGCAGGTCTGAGGAGGCAGCGATCGGGCCTGGCTCTGGATTCACAGGGGACCCCAGGGGTCTAGCAGGTCTGAGGAAGCAGCGATTGGGCCTGGCTCTGGATTCACAGGGGACCCCAGGGGTCCAGCAGGTCTGAGGAGGCAGCGATCGGGCCTGGCTCTGGATTAGGCTTGTGACCAGTCATGGCGATATTTTGAGCCAATGGGTGGAGTCTCCCTGTCCGCAGATGGCAGCCATTGTAGCCCAAACTGGACTCTCACGATGGGCTCTCTCACTTAGAGCCGCCGCAGAGCCAGACCGAGAGCTGGGTTTTGCATTCCAGGGATTTGTATCCAAACCCGGCCTCCTAAAAGCCGCAGGGCGGGGGTATGAGATTCCAGTCTGGGCTCCTCTCAGCTGGGCTCTTCTACATCCCCTGGGCTGTATTCTGCAGTCGGTCCAACCGGCACAGGCAGCCTCAATTGCTTTGCTTGGTGAAGGCGGGCAGGCGTTGCTGTGCTTGTGAGGAGTGACCCATTGGCTCTGTGCAACCGGGAACCAGTTCAGCCCAAGTGCTCACATCTCCATGGATCACTCAGTGAACCGGGGCAAGTGACCAATGTGACGGGGCACGTCGAGGGACAATGCCTGTGGGCCGGGCTGGGGCTGAGTCCTGGGAGGCAGTGACTCTCCCATGGCACAGCCGAAAGGGCTTTGCCAACCCGGGGAGCACAGCCAGGAGAGTGTCGAGCAGGAGCAGAGGTTATTTTACCCCGGACGCTGGCCCTGGGGCAACCGCTGGCGGAATGCCAGTCTGGGGCCCAGAGTCCGAGAATGGTGGTAAATGAAGAGGGGTCAGAAGAGCCGCACCAGTGACTGACAGGTTAGAAAACAGCCTTGTGGGGGTTGACTCAGGGAGAAGGACCAGGCGTGACTTGCTGCAGGTCTGGGAGTGCCTGCGTGGGGAGCAGACATTTGGTAAGAGAGGGCTCTCCAGTCCAGCAGAGCAAAGCAGAACAGGAGCCAGGGGCTGGAAGTGGAAACTAGACAAATACAGACTGGAAATAAGGTGCAAATGTTTGACAGGCAGGGCAGTTACAGGCGGGCAGTTACAACCAGGGAAATTACCGCCGGACAATTACAGGCAGGGCAGTTACAGCCAGGCAATTACAGCCGGACAGTTACAGGCAGGGCAGTTACAGCCGGGCAATTAATTACTGGAATGGTTTGCAGCTTGTCATGGTAGATGCTCCCTCACTGAACCCTCCCCCTCTCTCCCCATTCAATTGGTTAATTGGTTGAACATAACATTTAGCCGGTTAACTAACTAAACAGGATTTTACACCCTTGGTGGCCAGTGGCTAGATTTTCAAATGGACGGATCCACACTTACACTGGAACATCAGAGCGGCCAGACTGGGTCAGACCAAAGGCCCATCTAGCCCAGCGTCCGGTCTGCCGACTGTGGCCAATGCCAGGTGCCCCAGAGGGAGGGAACAGAGCAGGGAACCATCAAGCGATCTCTTCCCTGTCGCCCATTGCCAGCCTCTGGATTCCTGGCCATTTGAAAATCTGGTTCCAAACAAGGAGAGATTTTAAATCTCATTTCATATTAAAGCCTTTTAAAGAGCAGCGCTGCCTTGGCTGGCAGAAGAGGGCTGCTAATCCGGTACATTAGCTGTAATACGGAGCTGCATCTGTTCCGCCCTGGCTGGCTTCCCTGGCTGGGAGTCCCTGCAGCTTTATTCATTGATGGCAAGGCTGTCCGGGGAAAGCCAGCCTTCCACAGGCATTAATGCTCCTTGATTGGTTACCCTGTAACATTTAAACTCCCTAGATGGAATCGTTAATTACTGGTCTATTTGCAGCCCAAGCAGATCATTCCTTAATTAAGCCGAGGAGAGTCTCAGAGATCACCCTGCCACACCTCCACCTGCCTAGGACAGGTATCACGCCAGGGCCCAATCCTGCTTCCATTGGCGCCTGGGTCAAAATTCCCATCGACTTTCATGGACACCGGATCAGGTGTCACCAGCCTGACAAGAGCAAAGAAGCTTGTGCCTGGACATTCCTGGTGCTGGTCAGTGTTCCCACAGGTGGTAAATCAGTCCCGCCCACTCAGTCAGCCTCATGAGTGGAGCCCTGAGTCTCTGACTGGGTGGGGCTGAAGCTGCGCTCACCTTAGAGGGAACCCTGATGCTGATCCGAAATTGGGCAGCCCAGACCAGAAAACACCTGTACTCAGAGACTCCATCTGCACAAACCATTTGCGCCTCAAAAACAACTTCCAGGGCAATAGGGACACAACTGGGCTCCTTCGTCCTTTCTCTCTTCTCTCCAAGCTGGTTGGTGTCGTTCACAGAAGACCCTCAGTTGCATTTGTGACCCCAAAGAAACATCTGTGGTTCAGGGTACCCTAGAGAGTGTGTGGTCACTGGCAATCAGAGCTACGTCTACACTACATCGTTTCTAGCACTGCAGCACCCCTGCTGAAAACACACTAGGGGCTGATGGGAGAAAGCTCCCCCGACAGCTTAATAACACCTACGCCCATGAGAGAAGGAGCCATGTTGGCGGGAGATGCTTTCCTGCCAACGCCGCTGTCCACACCGGCACCCAGGTCGCTGGAACTCCCGTCGCTCAGAAGGGTGGATTAGTCAAGTTGTTACTTATTATTGTTGGTTGAGTCTTACTTCAGGTTCTACCAAAATCATTTGTAATCTTGGCAGCGCAGTTCCCCACTCTGGCACTCCGGGTGCAGAAGGTGGGGGCCCACAAGAGGCATCCCTTTCACTGTAGGCTTCTGCTTAAAAACTCCCCAAGGTCACAGATTCTCTGGCCTTGGGAGGTAGCTGCCACCACCCAAGTGAAAAAAAACCCTTTCTTTTTGAACCCAGGAAGATTCACTTCAGAGGGGTACCCCAAGCTCTTTTACCACAAGAGAGCTTAAAAGAAAGTAAACAAACTGCAGTGTCTGATAGCTGACCTCCCAGTCTTAGACATGCACACACGGACCTCCTATTACCTTCTAGGTGACAAGAATCAGATTATAGTCTTTAAAAAGGTGATTTTATTAACAAAACAAAGAGAGAGATTTGCTAAAGCACACTTGGTTGCTAGGTGTTATAGATAAACTGAGAAAAAACAGATTCAAGCACCAAGAATTGCTTCCCTGGGATTCAGCTTTAGTTACAGTGTATGGGGGGCGGGGCACATGGACTCGGCACAGGGGAACGGAAACCCAAAGAAAATAACCTGATTGTGTCTAACTAAAACATTCCCTATCTACTCACATATCTGTACTTCCAAGGTTCTAGGCACAGGTATTCCTGCCTGGTTCAGTTCATCTTCTTCCCCCCAGCACCTGGTTTGAACTCCCACAAAAGAACTGCCACAGGCAGATTCCCCTTCAATTCCAATCTCGACACTTTCTTCCCATTGGTTTGCCTGGCTCCCTGCCAACACTTCCTGGAATTTATTTAGGGATTCTCTGAGTTTAACCCTTTCCCGGCAGGACCCCTCTCATCATCACAAATGTAGCCAGAGCCTAGGAGTATGGTGGGGATCCTTCACCCACGCTGGCGAGCAGTCTCAGCCAGAGGGTGGGAACACGTGTGTGAGTGATTGGCCAGTGTGCGTAAGGGGACCACAGTGTGGCTGCTGAATGATGCTTCCTGCATAAGCTGCATTCTGGCTTGTTTCTGGGCAATACAGCAGGGGCGTAGCCCTTTGGGGAGGCTTTCAGGTTGTTTCAGTGCACAGAATGCAAGTGATTCTTAATGTATGCTTAACACAATCAGGCTAATAAAACACACATTGACTCTTTACTTTAGGCAGAGGGAGTCAAAGCAGAACCCTTTGAAAATCACTCAGCTTTGGAAATAGCAGAGCAGCTGACGTTGCTGGATCACCTGGTCTTTAAGAAGATCCCATACGAGTAAGTGCTGCCTGTCGCTTGGCACCTCTGCCAGCGCCAGAGGGTGGTGGGTTGCCAAGCTCACATCTATAGCACGGGGATAGGGGCAGGACTTGCCTTCCGCGTAGCAACACCTGGTGCAGATTCAGGGCTGTAACTGTCTAGAAATACCCCTCACTGGGGTGTGGGGAGCTGGGACTCCAGGACACGGGGCTCCCCAGGATTTCCCCAGCAATCTAGGAGAGCAGTAGCCAGTGTGGTTGGGGGAAGGGGAAGCCCCCGGCTTAGCTCCTGTCTACCCACCTGGGTGGGAGGGGAGGCAGCAGCTTCGGGGAGGTGCCTGCCAGGTGGGTGGCCTAGGCAGGTGAACACTCTCTCCCTGCTGGCATCACCAAAGTGAGGGCCTGTCCTGCACAGGTGGGGTTGTAACCTGCAAGCGGGTCCCCGCCTCCCCCACCAGCTGCCAGCATGGGAGGTGAAGAGGGGAGTTAACCCATGAGCCAGCCCTGCCTCGGCCCAGGCACGGAGCTGGTAGCACTTCCCTGTTTCCCTGCGTGCGCTGCCAGGACACGGCAGGTGTCCCTGGTTTCTGGACAGGCCGTTTCTGCTCAGTGCTGATAGAAAACCACGTGCCGTTTGGCTGGCATCGTGCATGCATGGATGGTGCCACTTGGCAGAGCGCACTGCCCTGCCCCACTGCCATGGCCTTGCACGTAGCGCGCGGGCGAGGCCACGCGGGAAGGGGAGCCCCCCCCCCCCAATCCGGAAGCCCCGTATTCTGAGGGCGTGGCAGTGGTTTCTGCAGCCTGGTGACAATCGCCCTGGTCTCTCCCTAGCCCAGCTCGTGGTGACAGCTGTGGTGCCTCTCGGATTGGCAGCACACGTGTCCACGTTTTCTGTTCTGTGGCAAAGAGGAGGATGGGGCGGCGAGGGTGGCCATCTGCCCCCCTTGCAGATGCAGAAATTAACCTTCCGACAGAGAATCCCTACTCAGTGCTCCTGGGAAGACCCCTGTATCTGGCCAGAACTGTATTCCTAACCCGTGTGTGCTGAGTTGGGAGCCCGTGTCTCTGTAGCCAGGCCTGGGGTACCGCTGAGGTTTTTCTCTAACCCGGTTTTTCTCTAACCTGCGGAAGGCAGTTTCTGCCAGGACGCCCACATACTCGGTTCCAAAGGGCGAGAACCTTTCCCCGGGCATTTTGCAGGCAGGGTGGGCTCTGGGGAGAGCCAGGGACCCCCCGGGAGATGGATGGAAGTGATGCTGGTTTGTACTTTGCAGGGAGTTTTTCGGGCAGGGCTGGATGAAGCTGGAGAAGAACGAGAGGACGCCGTACATTATGAAGAACACGAAACACTTCAATGACGTAAGGAGGGGTGGTCCGGGAGATGGTGGGGCGAGTGACAGCAGAATCGCGGCTTGTGTTGGTGTGCTAGGTCTGAGGTGCACTGACCCCGCTCCCATGGTGACTTTCACCGTCGGAGAGCAGGCCCTAGGGAATCCCAGTCCAATGTGCTGATCTACCTGGAACAGACCGAACTGGCCCCAGCCAAACATGCCCACATTGCAGGGGGTGGGAGCAAAGGGGTAAAATCTGAATCCAGACTTCTTCATAGGTCAGGCTGCTAAATCTGGCCCCTTGTAGAGGGAGACCTGAGCTGAGAACTTGGCCCCAGGCTTTGGGGTTTGGCTCCATCTGAGCATAAAATAAGACGGCCCCTACGCTCCTAGGCAGAGTGAAGTCACCGGGAAATACGCACCGAAAAGCATGGGTCAAAATGGTCACATTTCCACACGTAAGTGAGGCCCCCGGAGTGAAACCCTGACTCCTGGGAGTCCTGGGCAAAACGCCCTTTGACGTCGGGGGCCAAGATTCCCCTCCAGATCTGTATCTCGATTCCTAAGTCCCTGGCCTGCTTTCAAAGCGCTTGGCCCCTCTGAAAACAAGGCCTCTGACCCAGGCTGGGCTGGCCACGCAGGGCAGAGAATTCTCCGTCTCCACCGCACAGAGCCCCTCGAAGGCATGTGCTCTTACCTTGGGGCTAGGCGAGAGATGCTGCCGCCAGCCCAGGCCAAATACAGCAGTACACCTGTGCTGACGTCCCGCTGACTTCTGTCCAGGCCGTTCCCCACTCTGGCACAACAAATGCAGAAGTGGGGGCCTGCAAGAGCACCCCAAAACCTTGTCTTTACAGGCTTTGGTACAAAAACTTCCCCCCAAAAATCCTAATACCCCGATTCTGGGGAAGCCGCTGCCACCACACCAGTAATTCCAAGAAAACCAGGGAAGAGATCACTTGGGAAACCTCCTCCCTAAGGAAAACTCTCCCTTGCCCCAACCTCCGTTTTGCTTGGAGTTGGGAAAAACAGAGAGGAGACACAGACAGACCCTCCAGGACACAAAAATCAACCAGTACCGGTTCATTAGAAAAAGAAAAAAAAACTTTTATTATCAAAACAGAACTATAGTTGCAAGCATAGTAAAGTGGCTAGATGGGAAGAGCCACCAATTGATATACCCAGGGAAAATCCCTAGGCTAAAACTTAAGTTACAAAGAAAGACCAACACTTAACCAGCTCAGACATTAGTTCCAAA
This sequence comes from Rafetus swinhoei, assembly GCA_019425775.1. NCBI lineage: Eukaryota > Metazoa > Chordata > Testudines > Trionychidae > Rafetus > Rafetus swinhoei. The sequence goes on along the minus strand of CM033442.1, from coordinate 46,656,661 downwards.
TTCCCAAACCAGGAAACCAACAAAACCTGACGGACTAGCTAAACTTTTCCCTACTTACACATCATAAGAAGTCTGTTCTTGGAGAGAGATGGGCTTCCCATCTCCTTCAGTCTTGGAAGAAACCGCTCTAAATCTCAAAGAGACAGAGAGAAAAACTCCTCTTCTCCTGTTTGAAATTCCTACCTGCATTGTTATTGGCTGACCACCCGATACCTGGCTAGGTACAGGAGACACTGTTAACCCCTTAGTCACCAGGTGCTGGTCAGCACTCCTGATTATGACAACTTCCAAGTGCATCACGTGCTTAGGTGCATTGCTGATGCAGGGTCCCTGTGAGCGTTTTGTGAGTGGGCTGCAGCTGGTCACTGCCTCTGTGAGCTCCAGGAGGTGACAGTCCTTAAGTCACAGCCATGAACGTGTGGCTGTAATGAAGCAACCATGTGCTCAGCAGGCTGGGCAGGGCTGGGATCCCTGGCCTCTGTGTGTCAGGGACTGGCAGTGGGTGCCAGGGGAGGGAATGAGGGATCTGTTCCCTCCCTCTGGGCGTCTGGCTTTGGCCACTGCGGGCAGACAGGACTCCGGGCTGGATGGACCTTGGTCTGACCCCGTCTGGCCGCTCTTGTGTTCTTAGCTGCTTCTGTGTGAAGGTGCTTGCAGCAGAGCCAACTGTGTTCTGGCTGCGAAGGGAGAAGGGCAACAGACGAGTGTCGGGGCGAAAGGTCTGTGGTGAATTAGTGCCAGCCTTTGAGGAAATGCCTCCCTGGCACGCTGGGTAATTGCCTTTCTCCCTGCAGATCAGTAACTTGATTGCCTCCGAAATCCTCCGCAACGAGGATGTCACGGCCCGGGTGAGCGCCATCGAGAAGTGGGTGGCCGTGGCGGATATCTGCCGGTGTCTGCACAACTACAATGCTGTCCTGGAGATCACCTCCTCCCTGAACCGCAGCGCCATCTTCCGCCTCAAGAAAACCTGGCTCAAAGTGTCCAAGCAGGTGCGTGGCTACCGGTGGGCTTGGTCCGAGGGGTCTCGCTGGGGTGCCTGGGGCCGCCATGCACCGGGGCCCACCGAGCAAGAAGAGGGTCTGTGCCCCGGGGTGTGACAAGACGTGCAAGGAGCCATGGCGACATGGCCGTTTGAGTGGCCCCAAATGAAGCTGTGACGACGCGTTGGGGTCCCGTGACTCCTGCACCCCCGTAATGGCACGAACAGACTCCACCAGCCCGTAGAATGGAGGGAGTTTATTCCTTCTCCAGGATACAGCACAGCACAGCACAGCACAGCACCGATGTAATCTGGTTACAGGGCAGGTCTAGGATGCCTCAGCCCCCCTTGCGATGGGGGAGATTGGGCCCCTAAATCCCAGCCCCTGGCTTAGGCTGGTTCCTCCATGATCCCAGACAGAAACTAAACTAACTCTCTTCCAGCCCTGCCCCCCAGCCCAGGCAGCAATCCACCTTCCTTTGTCTCTCTCCCTGGGGTAGCTGGTCAGACAGGTTGAGAGACCCTCTTTGCATAATGGGCCGCTGGGCCGTGGTTAGGAGTCAGCCAGTGGGGTTTACCACAGAGCCAGCATAGGAACTGGCCAGATACCCCACTCGTCACAGTTCTCCCCCTCCGAGAGCGCTGAGCAGGGTCACTCCGCTCGTGACCTGGGAAGTTCGGGTCCTCTGCATGGGAACCCGCCCTGGGGACACGGGTGCTCCCCTTGACTCGGGCCGGCGCGCGAGGCCCCACATGGAACTGGCTTCCCTCTGTCCACTCGTCGCATCGCTCCAGGGCGACTGGCACAGGCCTGTCCTCTGTCGCACCCACCCTTCTGCTGGCCTTGATCTCTGGCCAGGGTCTCTCGGGCCGGGGCCATGAGCCCAGCGAGCCTCCTCTGGACAGCCAGGCGGCCTCCACCCCCCGCTCCATCCCGGGGTCTTCCTCCCATAACTCTCTCAGCAAGCCCAGAGGCTCCTCTATACAGGGTAGGGGCCCCTGAGCAGCTTTCCTCCCGTCTTGGGCCTTCCCGCCCCTCTGGCAGGAGTCGCAGGACCGGCCGTACCGCTGCACGGCTGCGAATATTCCCGGCCAGTAGAAGTGTTGGAGCAGCCTCAGTCGTGTGCTCCGGATCCCCCGGTGGCCCGCAAAGGGGACGTTATGGGCCAAATACAGCAGCTTGAGGTGATACTTTTGGGGGACGACCAGCTGCCGCTGGACCCCCCATGCCCTCACCTTCCTGGGGGGAAGCCATTCCCGGAACAGGAATCCCCGCTCCCACAGGAATCTCTCCTGGCCTCCTCTCCCCAGGGGCTGAACTGTCACGGAGGCCAGCCTCGTCCCTCAGCCTCTGCAAGGAGGGGTCTGCCTGCACCTCAGCCTGGAATTCAGCCGCTGGGGCAGGGATCGGGACCTGTTCCCCACCTTTGCCTAGGTCCGGGGTCCCGCTTGGCTGGACCCCGTGTCCACGGTGATGGGACCCTGGGGACCCTGCCAGGAGTCCTTCCTGGATCCAGGTTGCCAGCCCCTCGCTGGCTCTGGCTCGGGTGACTAGAGCCCGCTGGGATTCCTGGGGCCACTCCTCTAGGTCATTCCCCATTAGCACCTCCGTGGGCAAGTGCGGGTGTACCCCCACTTTCTTGAGACCTTCCTTGGCCCCCCATTTCAGACACACCCTGGCTACAGGCACCTTAAACGGGGACCCGTCTATGCCCTTCAGGGTCAGCTGCGTGTGGGGTAGTATCCGGTCTGGGGCCACTATGTCAGATCGGGCCAGCGTCACCTCCGCCCCCGTGTCCCAGAAACCCGTCACCTTCCTACCATCCACCTCCAGGGGTATGAGGCACTCGCTCCGCGAGGCCGTCCTGCCCCACCGGTACGGAGAAATCCGCCTCCCGAGGTCAGACCTCCCAGAAGTGCACTGAACATCCTTCCCCACTCTGAGCTGAGGTTTGCCTGCCAGCCCCTGCCTCTGGGGCAGCCTGCCCTTCCTCCAGCCCCAGCCAGTTAACCCTGGAAAGTCCCAGGTCATGGGACCTGGTGCACTGAGCCCTCTTGTGGCCTTTTTGCCCACAGCGATGGCAAGTTAGGCTTTGGGCTGTCTCTGTCCAGGCCCTGGCTGGTTCTCTGGGGCACAGACGACCTGTTCCTTGGGCTCGCCTCGTAGTTGACTCCCTCCGTCGCTCAGCCGACATCCGGTCTCTCTGCGATTCCCTTTCTCTCCGGGACTCCCGTTCACACCCGGACCGGCTCTCCGTGAACTCATCTGCCAGTCTCCCGGCCTCCTGGGGGGTCTCTGGTCTTCGGTCCTTGAGCCACAGCCTCAGTCTGGGTGGGCATGCTTCATAGAACTGCTCCATCATGAACAGCTTGAGCAGCCCCTCTGCAGTCTGGGCTCCGACTCCAGACACCCACTTGCGGCAGTATTGCGCCAGGCGGGAGGCCAGGTCCACATAGGTCTCCCGTGGCTCCTTCTGCACCTCCCGGAACTTCTTCCTGTACATCTCGGGGGTCAGCCCGAACTTGTGCAGCAGGGCCTCCTTGACTTGGTTGTAATCCCCTGGCTGTAGGTCCTCCAGCTGATTGAGCACCCGGCAGCTTCCTGGTTCAGTGCGGGATGAGCTCCTGAAGCCAGTCAGCTGGGGACCCGTTGCAGTCCACAGGCCCTCTCAAAGGAGCTGAGGAACCCGTCTATGCCCATGTCCTTCAATTGGGCCACCACGAGCTTCTCCAAGCGTCTGGCCGCCCTGGGCTCTTGGGGCCCGCCCGCACTTAGCGCAGCCGGGCCCGCCACTTCTCCGCTCTGCCATGGCCAGCTCATGCTGCCGCTGCTCTCTCACGGTCCTGGACTTCCAATTCCTTCATCTGCAGCTGGATTTCTAGCCGCCGCAGCTCCGCGAGTTGGACCCTCCTCGGCGGACTACGGCTTGCAGTGCTCCCCTGGGAGGCAGTCCGGTCTCTTCGGCCTCCAGCGCTCCGCCCCTCTCCGAGCCTGACACGCTCCCAGTGGGGTCTGGCTGTTCCCCACGGAGACAGGATCCCAGCCCTGTGGCTGGTCATTCTCTTCCAGCCGGGCAATCAGCTGGGCCTTGGTTGCGCTCCGCACAGGCAAGCCTCTCTCTGCACAGCTTCACCAGCTCTGCCTTCAGCAGTTGGGTATAGGCCATCTCCCCGCTGGTCCCCTCGGTGCAGACTCACCAGTCTAGTGCTGTTGCGCCCCACGATTCTCAGGAACCGCTTCGCTCTGTTTCCAGCACGCCTGGTTCCATGGCTCTTGCTTCTACTGCGCCTAGTCGCTCGCCGCTGGATGCTCCATCCACGGGGTGCAGTGCATCCCACTTCTGACACCAGTGTGACGCGTTGGGGTCCCTGACTCCTGCACCCCGTAATGGCACGAACAGACTCCACCAGCCCGTAGAATGGAGGGAGTTTATTCCTTCTCCAGGATACAGCACAGCACAGCACAGCACAGCACCGATGTAATCTGGTTACAGGGCAGGTCTAGGATGCCTCAGCCCCCCTTGCGATGGGGGAGATTGGGCCCCTAAATCCCAGCCCCTGGCTTAGGCTGGTTCCTCCATGATCCCAGACAGAAACTAAACTAACTCTCTTCCAGCCCTGCCCCCCAGCCCAGGCAGCAATCCACCTTCCTTTGTCTCTCTCCTTGGGGGGTAGCTGGTCAGACAGGTTGAGAGACCCTCTTTGCATAATGGGCCGCTGGGCCGTGGTTAGGGTCAGCCAGTGGGGTTTACCACAGAGCCAGCATAGGAACTAGCCAGATACCCCCACTACGTCACAGAAGCACAAACTCAAACGTCCCCGGGAGCGACTGGATCAGCGCTTTGTGAGCGCTACACGCAGCCTCCCTTCCGCCCCCTCATTGGGACCCTGGGCTGGGTCACACCGCCGTCGTCCGCGCCCAGGAGCCAATGCTGTGTCTGGCTCATGCTAGCCCTTGAGCAGGCTGGAAGGCCAGGCATGCCCATCGGGGATTGGGCAGCGGCGGGGGGTTCATGGGGGCAGGTTCTCAGGTGCCCAGTCTGTACCTCCCCGGAACAACGCGATGCCGAGGGCAGAGTGCAGCAGCTCCCGGGCACGGGGCCACCATGGAGATGATGCCATGAGGAGCAGCCCTGAGCACACCTGGGATGCGGGGGCACGTTCCTCCCCAAATAACAGAGCAACAGCAGCCGTGAATGCAACTTCTGGGCTGGAGGGCAGCTGAGGCGTTCCAGCCGGCATCTTGCCGCACGCTGGGAGGCACCCTGAGTGGCGCTTAGTCACCTCTGCTGGGGACGTTGGCGCTCGGGGCCAGAGAAAGGTGTCTGGGCATTGCTGAGTCCTCGCCAGGCTCCGTGACTCCCGGGAGAGCCCCCAGTGTCAGTCAGCTTTGTGGCTGACTGTGAGAGCCGAGAAGGAGCCGGAGGTGCTGGCCAAAGCCGGTGCTGGGAGCAATGAGTCGGCCGAAAGCAGGGCTTGCAGGGAGCCTCCTGCCTCGTGGAAGGTGCCGATGGTCTTTGCCGAGCTCAGCCCCGGGCAGCCAGGAGGGGTTTGCTCTTCCCCAGCCTGGCGGCGGAACGCGCGTCCGCTCCTCGGCTCGTGGGCCTCTGCCGGGGGGACAGGCGCCCCCTGGCTGATGACGCGGCTCCTGGGCCGGGCTCACCGCAGGTTTGCACCTCACGCCGCTTCCCGCAGCCACACGGCGAGCCCGGCCCCGCTCTCCTCACTGCTCTCCAGCTGTGCGCCACATGCGGTCCGCTCCCGCGAGCCACAGCCCTGCCTGGCCTTTGAGCGAATGGGGGCTGCTTTACGCCCTATCCCAGCCCGCGTGGCCGGTGGCGCTTGGCCTGCCCCGTTGCTTCTGGGCCAGGATCACTGCCCGGACAAAGAAGGGCGCCCTGTTCTCGGCCGCGGGCAGCCGCGTCTTAGAGCTCATGAAGCCAGGCGCCTCTTTCCGGCCTATTCCCTGGTCTTCCTTCCCGGTGTCCTCACCAGTGCGGACGCCCCAGGGCCAGCCAGGCTCAGGCCCGTCGCTCTAATGGCCGGCAGGGCTGGAGCCTGGCCTAGCTTCTGATTGGCTGATTGGCTTTGCATCACGCTGACCCGCATTGGCCACGCTCCATAGGAAAGGGACGAGGCCCTGCCCCCCAACAGTGGCTGCAACGCTGCCAGACGGATCCCGGATTGTCATAGGACATGGCCGCACTGGGAGTCCCGGCTGGGGGGAGGGGCCCACGTGAGCGCTGCTCGAGCCAGGCCTACAAAGGGGCACGTGGGCAGCGGCTCGGGCTGGCCGTGCGCAGGGCGGGCAGGCAGGTGCTCGGGTGACTTGCCTGAGCCACCCCTCTCGGCACGCGGCTGTTGTAGGGATGGAATAGCACAGTCGACTAACCGATAAGCAGACGCTCGTAGGTCAGTGCTACAGATGACACATCCCCGGCCCCCCTTGCCATAAATGTTTTAGCAGCCTTTCGCGCCGGGTCCGACCTACCCCCCCATGGCTCTGCATTTCAAGTGTGTTAGGAGCTGGGTGGGCAGGCAGCCTGGCTCTGTTACGGCTCGGGCCGGGGCCGGGCGCTCAGACCCCTCTGGACAGGAGCTGCTGCCGCCCTGCACTACTGCTTCTGGATCAGAAGCAGCAGCGTGGGGCGACAGTCAGCCGGTCCCTGAGGGGGGCTGGTTTTAAACTGGCTCCCCTGGCGGAGCAGCTCCCGCCTGGCAGCCGCGCCCGCGAAGTGGCAAGGGGCTCCCCGGGAGTGGGGCTGGAGCGCACTGGCTGCCGGCCCCGCCCCGGGGACTATCGAATAGGCGACTAATTGATCAGAATTAGTCACTCGACTGGTCCGTGAAGCGAGATTTGACACCCCTAGGCCGTGTGGAGGCCCCAGCGTGGGCAGAGCTGGCGCAGGGACAGCTGGGAATTGCCCCGCCCGCCCAGGGCAGACACCCCCTTAAAGTGCTCTTTTACCTTCCCCCTCCCGGGCCCCAGTCCTGCTCCCTGCGCCTGGCTCCGGCACCGCCCGAGGGCAAAGCTCCTCTCTCCCCGCCAGGCAGATCCCAAAGACCCCGGACGTGTGGGCTCCTCCATTGTGCTCAGGACCCTCCCTGCCCACAGCGCGGAAGGGGGGCAGAACTGTGCACAGGGCTGGGGGCCCAACCAGTGGGCTGCAAGCCAGTGTGCAGGGGTGGCCAGCGCCCGCCCCTCCCATGCACGTAATGGGCCGGGTTCCCCGCGCGGAGGGGAGTCCTGGGGTGGGAAGGGGGGATCTGGTTCAGGAAGGAGGCCACCTCGCTGCATTGCACGTCCTGTTGGCCTCTTTCCAGCAGACCCCTTTTGTGCTGGGACGGGCTGTGTCCGCTGGAGGAGCCTTTTGCGCTGGGACTCGGGAACTAGCCTGCTCGCGGGTGGGGCGCACAGCGGGCAGGTCAGCTCCGGGGCGCTGCTGACGGTGCTTTGGAGCAGCTCCTGCTCTCCCCGCTCCGGGGGCGCAGACACAGAGTGGCCAAGGGAGACCTTCGGGAGGATCTGCGCCTCCGCACACGGCCTTGAGCATGGCAAATGAAGGGCCGGGTGCTGGTGTGCCAGCCGCTTCCGAACCCCTCTCACCTCTGCACCGGTTCCTAGCCCCTTCCTAACCGCCGCGCTCTCTGTCCCTGCAGACGAAAGCTCTGATCGACAAGCTCCAGCGGCTGGTGTCCTCCGAGGGCAGGTTCAAGAATCTCCGCGAAGCTCTAAAAAAGTAAGTGGTCTGCGGCGGGGTGGGGAGGTTGCTGCTGAAAGCCTGTTGCAGCCTTTCCCGCCCGCAGCCCGCCCAGATTTCTCACCACACGTGTCCTCCTGAAAGGCCCCGGAGACCCAGACTCGCCCAGGGCAGCCAACACGGGGCTGCCGATTGACTTAAATCAGAGCGACTCGAATCCTTGATTTAAGCCACGTTTCCCACTGATACGGCTTTCCATGATGCAAATCTGGCCAGTAAAACATGCTAATGTGCAGCTCAGCATTTTACAGCATCTCAGAGGGTCTCCTTAGTATCTCTTGGCTAACTTGAGCGTTATGAATGTAGGAAACAGCACGTACCGCTCAGTACCCGTGTCCAGCTGCAGATGCAAGAACTAAATCACACACATGCAAAATTCTGCTTTATGAAACGAAATCTGAACTGTCACGTAGATGTGTCACGTTTGCAGTTGTCTCCTCTTGCCAGCAGAGCTGGCCCTGAACTCTTTTTTTTTTTTTTAAGTTCCAAATGTTGTTAACTCTAACGGACAAATCCCCAGACCACTAAATGTCGGGTGTCCTTAAGCCTTCCCATCTTCCCCACTGCCACTGGCATTTTGAGCATCAGACTGACACGGGAGTACGAGATGTCCTGCTTTTCCAACTCCCGGTCCATTTCGTAGCTGTGTGTGAACAGCGCCGAGCGGGGCCCATATTCTCTCTGTGCCTGCTGAGGAAGCTGCTGCTGGGGAAAGTTGGCTTTGCTGCTGAAGGACTCTGTTCCCAGTGCCTGGCTAACGATCCCACCAATTCAGGAGAGTGACTTTGTTCCCAACATCAGCCGTCAATATGTGCGGATTCAGTGGCCTCCCGCCAGCCCAGAAATGCATCGGCCGGCATGGCCGAGGAGGGATTGGCAAGTGCCAAGCCAGGGCGGCAGCAGCATCTTCCGAAACGAGGCACCCGCCTTTCTCGTTGGGGTGCGAATGTCTGCAGGACACTGAGATGCAGTGTTAGTGTTTGCTCCATTCGCTGCTTTACTGCGGCACTTTCACATACCGGGGGGGGGGGTTCCTTCCTCGGGGTCTCTCGAAGAGCCTCGCAGATGGCCGCAGCCGCAGCGAAACGGCAGGTTCTCTGACGAGCGCTGAAGGCTGAGGATGGCCGGTTTCAGTGCGCTCCTCTGTCCTCCAGTGCTGGGTTCTGTGGGTGTGACGTACGGCCGCCTCGCCAGTCACAGGTTTCCGCACACGGGTGTAGGAGAACAGGCCGGTCCTCAACCCGTTCTCCAGAACAACCCACCACAGAGTCCCACCGACCATTCTGGGGAGACTTAGTCGGGATCCGCCTGCTCCCTTCAGTGATGTGGTCGTTGGGGGAGCGTTGTGTGACTTCAGCAGCATTTTCTTTTCTCCCTGGGGAAGACGTGCTTAAGGCTTTGGCTACAAGATGCGCCAGGTGGGCGCCGCGTCCATGTGTTCAAGGAGCATCCTTCTGTTTCTTCTTCCGAGTGTCTTCTCTCCGCCGCACGTGCAGCATTGCCCGTGGAGAAACGCCGCGTGTGACGCTCCAAGTTTTGCTCCGTTTCGTACAGTTTTCGCTGCCCCTTCTTTTACCTCTCCTGCCGCGGGAGCCTTTCCCAAGGGGGCTGTTGTTTCTGAAATACACACTGCCCCTCTTCTGTTGTCACACAGGCCCACGCTGCTGGATCGTTGGGCACACCGCTCCGCCTAGGCAGGCTTAGCCTGGCAAGTTGTCCCTCCGTCTCTCTTGCACTGTTCAGGTCCCTTCTCAGATCCTGGATCTAGCAACCTTCCACCGCTGCCTGCTCTCCCTGGGGCGCAGAGCCTGGTCGTGAGGACGCAGCCATGCCAGTGAAGGGGTTTGCTAACAGTGTGGAAAGGCGAATTCATGGCATAAATGAACCGAGCGATCTCTTCCTCCGTGGTGTCTTGGTGGGATTTGCTGGCCCTTACCACAAACCCATCCCTGGCGCTGGTTTTATGGGACGATTGAATCATTTAGCGGCGCCCCTTCAGCCCAAGTGTTTGTGCTAGGAGGAGTAAATGCTTCCTTATGAACTTTCTCCGCGCCAGTCATGATTTGAGAGACCTCTATGGTATTCACTCGTCATCAGCTCCTTTCCAAGCTGGGAAGTGCCAGTGTACAGATCGCTCCTCCACCCGTTCCATGCCCCTCCATTTGGTTGCCCTTTTCTGAACCTTGTCCAATTCCGAGAGATCTTTTTTGAGATGGGGCAGCCAAATCTGCATGCACCCTCCCAAGACGTGGGCGTGCCCTGGTGATACTTCCTGTCTCGTTAGCTAGTTTCATCAGATGGAAACCTGCCTCCTCTCACAACCTCTGAGCTCTGCCCTCTGTGCTGCTGAGGGGTTAAGTGCAGGAGGGGGTGAGCATTTAAAAACTAAAATGATGAGAAAAGAAGTTGTGCGAGTTCTTCCGGACCTTCTGCCAAACCTCGCAGACTCAGGCGGGCTCCTCCGGGAAGGGAAGAAGGACTCTGCACCTGCCTCTTTCTGCTCCCTACGAAAGAAGTTAAGTTTAATAGGGACCCATCCAAAATGCAGTTCATCTTCACATTCCGGGGGGCTACTCGTGAAAGCGGGCCCTGGGCATGGCAGGAAAGGCCTGGGGGACTTGCCACCTTCTTGCTTTCCAAGGAGAGATGGATTTTCTCCAAACGGATGGAAAGGTTTTCCTAGCCGGCCTTTAAAGAACAGAACGTGTGACCATGTTTTTCCTTTCTGTCTGACTTGCTTTGAAGTTGCGACCCGCCCTGCGTTCCTTACCTGGGGATGTATCTGACCGACCTGGCCTTCATAGAGGAGGGAACTCCAAATTACACCGAGGATGGCTTGGTGAACTTCTCCAAAATGAGAATGGTGAGTATCTGTCGTGTGGTTCGATTTAGTTTAGATCCAAGGGGAAACAGGGCACTCCAGAGAGACTTAACCACTTTCTTATTTATTGCGAGCTTTAAGCAGTTCATATAATTGTTTAAGTTTTAGAAGCCTTAGAATTACTCTACAATTTAAACCTGAAATACTATCCATTCTAAAGCAATTAGTACAGCACAGAACAATACAAAAGCAATTACTGGAAGATTTATTATATGACAATAATTAATATAATAGTTCACTTACACTTCACCCGTATGCTGCCTACAGTACCAGGCAGGTGGGCGTGGTCCCTTTGATTCCCACCCGTCGGGACGCCGTGCACTGGGTCGCTGGTGTGAAGGGTCTGTTACTTCCAGTTACAATGAGCGGGTCCCGTGGGTCAGGCCTGCGCCCTCCCTCCCATCAATTCTTCTTACTAAGCCCATTTTAGAGCAAAGCGAGACTTGGTCGTTCTAATATTTACCGATTAGTTACAGACTGTGTAAGGTACGTGCCCAGGGCCCTGTCTGGGGGACATCCTGCTACTCTGGATGTTGCAAAAACTACCTGGGTGTTTAACAGGTTTGTGGCTGTACGTGGAATTTTTGCTTATCGGAAACAGAAGGACCAGTACAAGGTCAATCGTGTGTTCTTAACATGGTCTCGCGGTGCCGCTTAATCTGCATTATTATGCAAAACATTCCTGCCTCTCAGCGCTGCCCTGGCCTTGCCGGCGTGCTATGTGCACAGACTTGAGACAGGCCCGGGTTTGGCTTTGTTAGAGACCCGCACTGGGGTCAAGGCAGGGCCGTCCAGGCTCCCCGCCAGCGTCCTTGGGGGGTGCAGTAACGGAGAATTTGGTTCAATCCAGGACCAATCGAGTGGAGGCCTGTGAGTGGAGAGAGCCTCCTGCCAATTGCCCCAAGAGCTGCTGTGCTCTGAGCCCCAGCGTGGGAGCCTGCATGGCCACAGCCCGCGTGACTCCGGCTGGTGCCGGCTAGTGGTGTCTCTAGAGATACTGCTGTTTGCCCAGCGCCTCATTCTCAGTGGGTAGAAAACAGCCCAGTCCCACTAAAGTCAATGGGACCATGCTGATTTACAGCAGGTGACGATGTGGCCCTCTGTTCCCAGTTAGCCCCTACGTAGTCTGGGAGTTTCTTACCGCCCCACAAATACCTGGAGCTATGGGAGCTGAGTAAAACCCACTGACAGACGCAACAAGCTCTTCCTTCGAGGCAAAGGTCCTGACCCACCGCCGTGGGGGTTTGAACCCAGAACCTTCTGCTCCACATCACAGGCTCCCATCACCAGAGTCATTGCCTGACGGACCGCCCGGTGCATCTAAACTCCTGGCAGAGGAAAGGAACAAATATCTGTGCAGGGAACAAAGAGGCTTTTTCATTGATGGCCAAATAACGTTGTGCTTTAAAGTTCCATGAATATATCAAACGATTCCCCCCCCCCTTTGGCTCTGGGAGGTAGCAGGAGTATTTGGAGCAGGGTGGTATCGGGAGCTGCGGCAGTCGCAGGCGTGACACTGTTTTGTTTCTGGACAGATTTCCCACATCATTAGAGAGATCCGCCAGTTTCAGCAAACATCCTACAAGATCGAACACCAAGCCAAGGTACAGCCTTCCCCTGGATCTTCCACTCGCTGTCCCGCCCACCACCGCAGCCTTCCCAGCTGGCGGCTGTGCCTTCCCGGCAGCCCCTCCGAAATGGGCAGGGTGCTGCTAAACGAAGTGTCACAGAAAGGAAAGAACTGGATCTGTTTCTGATGGTTCCCTGTGGGGAGCTTCTAGGGCTGGTGGTGTGTGGCGGGAGGTTGGAGCAGCAGGAATGGCTGTGGGAGAAGGGATAGATTTCCTTCTCTCTGCCCCCTGAGTGTTGGATAGAACTGCTCAGCTGGGTCGCTTGGGTAGGTCGTGTGCTCCAGCCCTCTCATCATTTTGGTTGCCCTCTGCTGGGCCCTCTCCAATGCGTCCACATCCTTTCTGTAGTGGGGGGCCCAGAACTGGACACAATACTCCTGACGTGGCCTCACCAGAGCTGAATAAAGGGGAAGAATCACTTCTCTGGATCTGCTGGCAATGCTCCTCCTAATGCAGCCCAATGTGCCGTTAGCCTTCTTGGCTACAAGGGCGCCCTGGTGACTCATATCCAGCTTCTCATCCACTGTAACCCCCAGGTCCTTTTCTGCAGAACTGCTACCTAGCCAGTCGGTCCCCAGCCTGTAACTATGCTTGGGATTCTTCCATCCCAAGGGCAGGACTCTGCACTTGTCCTTGTTGAACCCATCAAATTTTTTTGGCCCAATCCTCTGATCTGTCCAGGTCACTCTGCCCTCCAGCATATCTACCTCTCCCCCTAGCTTAGTGTCATCCGCGAACTTGCTGAGGGTGCAATCCATCCCCTCCTCCAAGTCATTCATAAAGATGTTGGACAAGGTGTTCTGCATTTCTAGAGCAGCTTCCATCCCCAGCTGGGTCTGCCGATGGGCTCTCCTGGCCTCAGGCAGCCCCATGCTGCCCCTCTGGCCCAGCACACAGCAACGCCGCAAGAGAGCATGGCTGCGGCATGGGGAGCCTTCCCCTGCCCCATTTCTGAGGGGTTCTCCTCTCCCGCCCCAGGCCCCTCAGCCCGTTACACGGTGCTTCTACCTCTAGCAGGTGCGAATGTAAAACTCTCTCGAGAGCCGTGTGGTCGGGGGCTCTCGGCTCGTGCTCCCGCATCTCCTTCCTCTTTCCCTCCTCCCCTCGTTGGCTGGTTCCCCTTTTCAGTTCCCTTGCTCAGCGTGAGAAAGCAGCTGCACAGCCAGGGGCAGGACACACGTCCCTCGGGACCCGTGGTTGCCATCAGGACAGCAGGCACTGCGCCTGTGCACACCCCCCCACGGAGCCGCGCGCTCAGAGCGTGCTGTGTGTTTGCCGGGCAGGGGAGTTTGATTTCTCCGGGTTGGAACATTGCTAGGGCTTGACGCTCGTTGGGGCGTTCTGTCATTCAGTCGCCTCACTGGGAAGCAGCTAATGAACAATGACGCAACTCAGCAAGTTCCATTTCTTTTCCAGGTGACGCAGTATTTGCTGGACCAGTCCTTTGTGATGGACGAAGAAAGTCTTTACGAGTCTTCTCTACGAATAGAACCTAAGCTGCCCACCTGAACGCGCGTCGGGGTCGGCGGCTCGCCTGTACACAGCCTATATCATATTGTACATATCGGTTTGTTTCTGTTGGGCTCCCTAGAGTGACTTCTCGCTTGTGCTTCTCAATGAAAACAAAACGCCCTCTTGCTCTTTGCACACAGTAGAACTCGGCTAGAACGTCCGCATTGGTTAAGGCGTCCTGCATAAAGCGTTTTGTTTATAGCCGTCCCGCTTTATTTGAAACGCTGTTATTTTTGTCATTTGTTCCTCTCGGGAGAGGGGTAGCAGGAGAACACCAGAGCAAATACACAACGCATCACAGGCAGAGAGCGAGTCACCTTTCCCTCCCGCCCTTGACACGGCCGCTGTGTCGGACGCACTGCCAGGGCACTCGCCAGCATGGTCACGGAATGATTGTCACTGGACCACACTCACTTTGGAGTCAAGCGATTCCTAACAGCTCACCTTGACTGTACAGCAGTCTGAAAACAACAGTTGTTGGTCAAGCAGGGGATCCAAACGGGGATATCACGGAGCCAACCTGAGACAGCAGACTAGCTAAGCTCCAGTCCATCCCGCCTCCATTCACTAGCGCTGTTTCCATCCCACCGGTTCATTGGTTGTTCTGGTCACCCCAGCTAGAAGGGCTGAGCCAGCAGAGGCGTTGTCAGGGTGGGGGAAGAGACCCGTGTCAATGACAGCCCGTCTCTCTTGTTGGTTGCTGCCCAGGGTTCATTACAAGTAGGGGAGAGACAATCTATCTTTTAATCTTTTAGCTGCATAATACTCATTACACGCTTCTGTGGACATGCGATAACCCTGTATCCCTTGTGACAATGATTAGTAACACACTGTAGAATTAGGAAAAAATGACCAAGTGTTTTTATTACATATACTGTAATCCTGTCTAACCACCTTCTAGCAGGAATATAGTAATGTAGTGCTTATTCTGTGAATATTACCATGTATTTTTTACATTGTACAGTATATAAACACAGTTTAACTTTAAAGTGGCAGGCATGCTCCACTGTAACAAACGGAAAACTTTTGCTGTAAGCAATACCTAGTGGTATGAGAATTCTATTTCAAGCCCTAAACTATTTCAACTTACAGCTTGTTTGGAAAAATATTTCCATTTTTGTAAAAATCTATGTTTCCTGATTACCTCTTGCTAATAAATCTATTCTATCTCAGGGTGAACAGTGGCTGAAGAGAGCTTTGTCAGCCTTAGGGAAGTGCTTGTACGTGTTTGCTTTGCTGAAGGGTCCTTTACATGACTCTCACCGGTCACTTGATTGCGGGAGCTCACGTGTCTGATGCTGGGTTGAGCCTGGTGCGGGGCCAGTAACTACAAGGGGCTGAGCATGTTCAGCCCCCGTTCCTTTTCCTGAGAGCTAAGAGGAAGCAGAAAACAGGAAGTCCACCAGCCCTCGGTTTCCCTCTGGGCTGTTAGTGGAGTGCGGCACATGAACGGGGGTGACAGTAACAGAAAAGCCGCCACACGAGGGGTGCGAGGTATTTTCAGAGTTTGTTTCTGGCCTTTCCCTGCCAAGGGCGGATGTTTTTCTTTCCCTTGCACTATGACCCGGGGGGCAGGTGTTTTTCTTTCCCTTGCACTATGACCCGGGGGGCGGGTGTTTTTCTTTCCCTTGCACTATGACCCGGGGGGCGGGTGTTTTTCTTTCCCAGGCCCGCACCCTAGAATTGCTTCCAGCAAGATGCTCTAAACGCTCCTTTTCTTGCCTCTGAAAAGAGCCATTTCATCCTGGAGCGGATAATCCCGCACGCCTCCTTCCTCCTCGCCATGGTGTCTGGGCCCTTGCAGCTGTGCACAGTTACATGCACGTGGGGCCATCGTCTTGGCTTGCTAGGGGCGTCGTCCCATTAAACTCCAGGGGAAGCCAAGAGCAGCCCTTTGGCCTGGGATCAGCAGAAACCTAGGAGAGGGTGGGTGAGATTCTGTGGCCTGCGTTGTGCAGGGGGTCAGACTAGATGATCATAACGGTCCCTTCTGACCTTTGAGTCTATGAGAAACCAAAGCCAGCATTCGGGTTAGCACCCACCTAACCAGCGGCTCCTCTGGGACTTACCATGTGAGGGCTGGTGCCTGGGGAGGCCGGCGAAGTGCTGGATCCTCAGGGCAGAGCAGGGATTAAGCATTCAAATCCCTCTCAGGGCCAGGGCCAAAGCTCCAAGGCAGAGGGGAAGTTACTGCCCTGCCAGCCGGCACGCGGAGCTAGTGAAGACACAGTTCCTTGGCTGCAGCTACAGCACACGCAGCTCCGCAGAGGGCGGTGCAAAGTGGGGGAGGCGTTAAACCCCCCCGTGATGGGGGGGCCATATTCACCCCATTCGCTGTTAAGCTGCATGTGGGGTTTATTGTCCTGTAGTCACCCCCTGTGTGCGCCTCAGTTTTCCTGGCCACTGCACCATGAGTGAGATGGGGGTGGGAATTTGGGTGTGGCAGCCTCACGCACATACCCAGTGGCTGATGCATTCTGTAACTGAGCCTGGGGGGGACAGGGACCAGGTGACGCCTTTTGCCTGGGAAGCTGGACAAGGGCCGGAGGGGGGGGCTGGTTGCTGAGTTTGACAGTCAGTCTGGCTAGTTTAGGAGACAGGGAGGGGGCCGGGGCCTGGCCCCCTCTGCGCAGGCTGGGCTGCTCCCGGCCCCTGTGTTAACCAGTCTGTGCTAGGCTGTGGCCCTGGGAACCAAGACCCCTTCTCTCCCTGCCGGCTGGGAGTCCCGTCTGGCTGTGGGTGGGGGGGACAGGGACTCCCCACCCCTCGGCGACACCCCCTGGGCCCGGGCGCTCCAGTCCCCCTGAGCAGCCTGTAGCCTGGACGCGGTGGGCAACACCCGCGCTGGGTCTGGGCAGGCCTGCGCGCTTGGCCACGGCGGGCTCCCGGCTAAGGAGTCGCAGGCCGGTCCGACGGGCCACGGCAGCGGTGAGACAGCCCCGGGGAGCGGCCCAGGCGGAGGAACGAGCCTCTGGCTCCGGCCCAGCTGGTGCCCGGAGCGAGCCTGGGACAACAGCCAGGGAAGCCCCAGCGCCCCCCGGGCAGGGCGCGCGGCGAGGGGGGCAGAGAGCGCAGCGGGCGCCCTGGGCCTCTCCCGGCTCGGAGCTGCAGGTCGCTCGCCCTGCGCCTGGGCGCGGGGCTCGGTGCCTCCGGCAGGTCGCTCCCTAGGCCGCTGGGGCTTTGCGGGGCCCAGGCTCGCGGGGCCGGGGCCGGGGCCGGGGCCGGGGCCTGACCCGCTCCCTCCCCGCGCCCCTTACTTCCTCCGCCTGCCTCCTTGGCCCGCCCCGCTCCAGCCCCGGCTCCGCCCCGCCGCGGGCTCATTCCCGGCTCCCGGCCAGTTGCGCCCTGCCCTGCGCCGCCGGCTGGAGATACGCGCAACCATGCAGGCGGCGCTGGGGCTGCTGGCGGCCGCTTTGCTGCCCTGCGTGTGCGGCGCCCCGGCGCTCAGCGCGGACGGTAGGTGCGGGGCAGCCGGGCCGGAGGGAGCTGCGGGCGCCTGGCGGAGCCGTGCCCGGGGTAGGGGCGGTCCCGCCCCAGGCAGCGCGGGCTGGTGCCAGGCCGGCGGTGGCGCACGGCCCGGGGGCGGGGATCGAGCTGCGTCTGTTCGTTTCACGAGTAGAAGGGCCCAGGGGTTCAGCGCTGCCCGGGACCCAGAGAATGGGCGCCCCCAAGGCTCTGGGCTCGGTGTCCGGGGGCTGCCCCCTCCCCTGGAAACCCCCCTCCGGCCCCTCCCCTGGGACGGGCGGGGGCGCAGCCGTGGGGCAGCGGGGAAGTGTCCGGCGCAGGAGGGCTTAGCTGGAGCAGCAGCACCTGGTCCCTGTCCCTTTCCCGCCCAGGTGCGTGGCCAAGCGCCCGGGTTGACAGGCAGCGGGGGGTGGGGGGTACCCAGGGCCTGGCACTTTCGCCAAAGCGGCGAAGTCGGCGGAGCGGGCTGGAGCTGGAGCTGCGGCTGCTGCAGTCTGAGCCGGGTGCTTAACGCCAGACCAGGAGCCCCCACCCCCCCACCGCCCACGTCCCTGGGGCAGGGCTGCCCCATCGGAGACTCAGCTTCTCTCCTGGGGATGCCTTTGTTGGAACCCCAACGGGCCTGGCCCACCCGAGTCCCGGCCGTGGGATGCCCGGCGCCCGGGCCCTGCTTTCTGCTGCCTTCCCCTCGGGCTCAGCGCAAGGTTGGCCCCTTGAGCCAGGCCCTTACTAAGCAGGGAGCTGGGACAAGAACTGGGGAGGCAGGCCAAGGCCACATCTGAGGCGGTGATGGCAGGAACCGCAGTGGCACATCCCGGGGCCATTAGCGAAGTCGCCTGGCCTCTGGCAGGAGACCGGCATGGGGCTGGCAGGGGAGGGGGTAGCTCCTTCCGGGCCACTCGCTCGCCACGCTTTGATCCCCTGCGAAACGTCCTTTTCCAGGCCCCCGAATAGCCCCCCCCCCCCCCGTGTTCGCTGAGTCTGCCTCATTGCCAAGGGACATGCTGCCCGATTCCTTCCTTCTCCATGTGCCAGTTGGGATCTCAGCGATGTCTCTGGGGCGGAGCCAGCGCCTCGGGACTTTGCTCCCTGGCTGCTACAAACAGGGTTATGAAGGAGCCTGGGAGGGGGCCGCTTAGTTCACAGACCGTGCTCAGCAGGTCCCAGGTACTACAGGTGCTGGCCTGGGGGAGCTTTCTGGGGGGGGCTGCTGCAGCCCCTGGCTTGGAGTGGTTTCCGTTATCTCGAGAGCTTACAGTCTGGTCCAGTGGCTCGCAGCCTCCCCCATACACACTGCTCCCGCGCCCAGGGAAGGGCCGTGGTTTCTGTCTCTGTTAGGTTCTGTAAGCCCTACATCCTGAGTGCAAGGGCAGGGTAGGCCCCCGTGGGCTGTTAAACACCAGGGTTTGTTTCCGAACAAAATCAGCTGAAACTCGGGTGTGGGTGCAAGGGGGAGCAGAGGCCTCTGGCCTGCAGGGAAAGTGGAAATTGATGTTTGCTAATGGATGCAAACCCTTTGTCAGCTACATCAGTAGCGAACACTTGGCTAGGAATAGGCAGAGCTCGGTGAGGCTGCTACCTTGATTGAGGACAGGACTTTATTGAAAGTTAAAGCATCGCCGAGCAGTTGGCGTGTTGGTCTGTAGCTGCAGACACAAGGAGTCCTGTGGCAGCTTAGAGACTCACAGATTTATTAAGGCATCAGCTTCTGTGGGTAAAACCCACAAGCGCATCTGACAAAGTGGTTTTACCCATGAAAGCAGGTGCCCAAATAAAGCTGTTCGTCTGTAGGGCGCCACAGGGCTCCTCGTTTATTTTTGAAAATTACGGTTTAGTTCCATTTTTTTCACTTTGTAACGTGTATTATGGTGGTACCAAGGGGCCAGGCGAGAACAGGGCCAGACTGTGCTGGGGGCTGTACAAACACAGAGCGAGAGAAAGGCGTTTCAGGTCCTTCAATGCTTGTTTCTTTATTTCTCTTTCCAGAGGAATTTCACTTTAAGTCATGGATGCTGCAGGTAAAACTTCTGCTTTTTCCACCCAAATGCTCTGCTGCGGGTTTCCTGCCCTCTGCAGATGTTCCGAACGCTCAGGCAGGGAAAGCCCTAGGCTGATTTCTGCAAATGGAAAAAACAGATTGGTTTCGTTACCGTTGTTCAGCCATTCCGCCCTGCAAGGGACTTCCTGCTAGGGGATTTTCCATGCTGGCAAAGGGCCAGCTGTTGCGGCTTTGGCCAAGGCTAAGTCTGCAGGAATAAAGGCTCGCAATAATACTTGTGCATAACTTGTATTACACGGGGCTCCTGCCAGTGCATTTCACGCCGTGGCGTTACAGCTCCCTGCACGCACCCAAACACTTTCCCCTCCACAGAGCGTGGCTGCAGCTCTCTTCGCTCTGGTCCTCAAGGTTTTCTATGGCAAGACGGTGGTGACTCTCCACCCATCTGGGATCTGGGAGCAGTGCATGATGGGAATGCCCTGGCTGTGTAGCCACCTGTGTTTTTAGAGAAAAATCCCTTCTCAGCCGTGATCTGCAGGGTGTGACTTTTCGCTTCTGTATCCTGCATCTGCCATTGACGACTTCTGTGCCTTTCTCCTCTGCAGCACAACAGGAAGTACAGTCTGGAGGAGTATTACCAACGGCTGCAGATCTTTGTCACTAATAAGAGGCGAATCGACAGACACAATGCTGGGAATCACACGTTTGAAAGTGCGAGCTCGTGCTTTTTGATTTAATCTCCCAGTGCTCTCTGTTTCTCTGGCACGATGGTTTTGGCCTAGCTCTTCGGTTAATCCAACTTGTTTTTCTTTGTAGTGGGTCTAAACCAATTTTCAGACATGACATTCCCCGAATTCAGAAAGAAATTCCTCTGGAGTGAACCTCAGGTAAATGGGTTTGTTTGGTTTTGGTAGCGTTTTTGCCGACTGACGGGTACGTGGCTCCTGCGGCCACGGTGCCCACGTAGCGGGTCCCCTGGGCGCTTGCCTGCACCTCGGCTTTATTTGGTCCTGCCGCCAGTTACGGCTTCTCAGGATTGCGGAATCGCTTAGTTCTGGGGAATCGGGCTGAGCCCAGGTGCAGAGCGCCGGGGCTCAGTTAACTTTGAGGGTTGACCCAAGCCCCCGGTGAGCATCCGCCACTGGCGTTGGCTCCGGTGGGGACTGCCGCGTGAGGCGTCTGCTCATCCAGCACTCTCCCATTGGTCGCAGAACTGCTCGGCCACCAAAGGGAATTTCCTGGCCAGCTCCGGGCCGTGCCCCTCCTCCATCGACTGGAGGAAGAAAGGAAACTACGTCACCCCGGTGAAGAACCAGGTAGGCCCGGCCTGTCGGTGCCAGCGCCCTTGGAAGGGCTCTCAGGCATGGCGCGGTCTTTCTGCTTCTTCGGGACCAGTGGGCACGAGGAAGGGGCTGGGCAGAGAGGCATGAGGGCAAGTCGGGGGCGTGCCCCCGCTCAGTTGGGAGCCCAGGGGGTTCTGGAGTCTGCACCATCAGAGGCTGGGGGAGCGGGGGCAGGCAGAGAGGCCCCAGAGGGAAAGTCCCACAAGAGCGAGGGCAGCATCCGGGCTTCCCCGCGGCGTTAGGAGCCTGCTAACCTGCTGCTCCCCCACGCAGGGCGGCTGTGGCAGCTGCTGGACCTTCTCCACCACCGGGTGTTTGGAGTCCGCGATCGCCATAGCAACAGGAAAGCTCCTGTCCTTGGTAAGAGGTTCTCCTCTGGGGTACCCGGCTGCCAGAGCGCCTGCCGAGCGCCCCGGCCGGGCCCAGCTCCCCGGGCAGACCCCCCCGGGGGGGTCAATTCTAGTCCCCCGGGCTGCGTGCTCTGGCGCTCACGGCGCGGTGCAGGCCACTCGGCGGCCACGGTGGGCAGCAGAGCCGGCAGCCCGTCTGTCTGCGCATCTTGCCGTCCCTCCTCGCTGCAGCATCTTGCCAGGCTGGCCCAGCCCCGTTTCTCTGGCAAAGGGCACCGATGGGCCCTGGCCTGCGATCCCTGGTGCCTGGGAGCAGATCTCCTTCGCCAGCAGGACGTCTGTGAGTCCTGCTCCCCGCGGTGCACCGGGAGCCTGCGGAACTCAGTGCCACAATAAAACTGTGGCTAAGGGGGAACCAGATGATCTAATTTATCTATAGGCTTTTCAAAGGCTTTTAATTCTTGGGGCCAAGAGAGGTGCAGATCTGAGAGGGGCTTAGACATTTGTATGGGTCAGATTATCCACAGTACTGAAAATAAACCAGAGCATGGGAGGGTCGAAACCATCCTGCTCTGGGCATGGGCCAGCCTCTCGCTCCGGGGGTTGGGAGGAACGCTGCCTGCGAGCCAGGCAGCCTCTCGCTGGCTGCTGGGGGCTCTGGGCACCTCCCTGGGATGTAGCTGGTGCAGGTCAGAGACCCCAGAGCAGACAGCCCGGGCCCCGGCTCTGCTCCAGTCTGTCGTTCCCTGGCACGAGGCGCTCTCGGTGCGATGCAGCCCGGCAGCTCCTCTGTATGTAAAGGGCAGCGCGGGAAGAGCTCGCTCTTTGGGACAGAGACTGAGCCCCAGTATTTCCCCAGGCAGAGCAGCAGTTGGTGGACTGTGCACAGGACTTCAATAACCACGGGTGCAGTGGGTAAGTGGCCTCGCTGGGGGCCTGCTCCTCGTGGGTTACAAGCTTCGAGAGCCCGGGGATCTCGAGTTGGGCCCTTGCCGGGGCGTGCGGGGGGTGGAGCTGTTGGGGTTTCTCTCGGAGCCGCTGTTGGGCCAGGTCTGTGAGATCCCCGTTCCCGGTGGCTGAGCGCCGCGGG
This sequence comes from Rafetus swinhoei, assembly GCA_019425775.1. Lineage (NCBI taxonomy): Eukaryota > Metazoa > Chordata > Testudines > Trionychidae > Rafetus > Rafetus swinhoei. The sequence goes on along the minus strand of CM033442.1, from coordinate 46,634,647 downwards.
GGCCAGCGAATGAGGCTTAGGCGGGATCTCTGCGTCCGGATCACGTGTGACAGCGAGGCTCTGTGGGGAGCAGGAACCAGATTCCGCCCCCCCCCAACACACACACAAACCTCTGCAGCCTTAGGGAAATGCCCCTGGCGCCCACGAGCACGTCTGTCGCACACGGCGTGCGTGGCACCATCTTTGTGGCGTCTCAACTCAGCCTCACCTGGCTCTTCCCGTCCTGTCCCGCCCCGTTCCCCTGTACACGCGCCAGAGAATTGCTGCTTGGGCTGAGCCCGCGGGGGTGTAAATTTCCGTTCAAACAGCGAACGGGTGACTTGATTCAGATTGCACCGTGGATCCGGTCAACTGTTGGCGGGCAGGCGCAGGGCAACCGGGGCTAGGGCTCTGCCTTCCTTTCCGGGCTGGTCCACGCGGACGCAGCTCTGCCTGCTGCCCACCCACAGCTCGGGCCAGCCAGCTGGTTCGACACAGCCAGGGCTGCTGTGGCCTGGCACAACTGGCCGTCCAGCCGGTTCCCTGGGAAGCCTTTGGGTAGCCTAACGCTTACCAGGTAACCGGTTAACCTCTCCCTCCCCTGGAGCCCAGCCCCTCGTGCCCATCACGCTTCCTTGGTCAGTGTGTTCGGGGGGTAGGGGGTGAGCAGGGTCCAGGCTTGGCGCCTCTTAATAGGCAGCAGGTTTAAAACAAACAAAAGGAAGTTTTTCTTCACTCAGTGCACAGTCAACCTGTGGAACTCCTTGCCAGAGGATGTGGTGAAGGCCGGAACTTTAACAGGGTTCAAAAAAGAGCTAGCTAGATTCATGGAGGTCAGGTCCATCAATGGCTGTTAGCCAGGATGGGCAGGAATGGTGCCCTGGCCTCTGTTTCTCTGGAGGTGGTGACAGGGGAGGGATCACGTGAGGATTCCCTGTTGTGTTCCCTCCCTCTGGGGCACCTGGTATTGGCCACTGTCGGCAGACAGGACACTGGGCTAGATGAACCCTTGGTCTGACCCAGTCTGGCCGCTTTAACGTCTCGATGGGAAATGGGGCAGCTGAATCTAGCCAGGGTGTAGGAACGGCCCAGCCCCCTTTCCCTGCCCCATGGGAGTCTGGAGTGGCTGGTTCCGCAGCTGCTGGGGGGCTCTTCTCAGCCAGAGCGTGCCTGGCTTCTCCCCCCGCTGGCAGGGCCGTTGGGACTCGGGTGGGCCAGGCCTCGAGGAGCTGGGTGAGGAGCCCCTGGGAGGCGCGGGGCAGCTGGGCTGTGGAGAGGGTGTGAAGTGCCCAGGCCGGCGTCCGGCTGCCCGTGCTCAGATAACAGTCCAGGTGCCTGCCGGGGAACCCCTCTAGAGCAGGCCCCCGGATCGAGGTGGCAGGGAGAGAGCGCTGTTGCCTCGTTCACCCTTTTGCTGTGCTGTTTTTCAGGGGCCTGCCAAGCCAAGCTTTTGAGTACATCCTGTATAACCATGGGCTCCAGGGTGAGGAGACGTACCCGTACCAGGCTCAGGTATGCCCCCAGGCGGTGGCAGCACGATCAAACGCTGGCCGGGCCAGTGGCGGGCCGGGTTGTAACCTCGATTTCTTTGCGTCCCCACAGAACGGCACCTGCAAGTTCCAGCGCGACAAGGCCATCGCTTTCGTCAAAGACGTCATCAACATCACCCAGGCAAGTTCCCGGGGCTTTGCCGTCAGCAGCCCTGGGCCGCGGGGAGCCCTGCGCACGCCCTGGGCTGTGCTTCCGGGCAGGCTGGGCTGCAGAAGTATTTCAAGGGCGAATTCTTCCTCCTTCCGGTGCACCACCGGCAAAGCCAGCTCCCTGGGCAGGCTGGAGGTCAGCTGGCCGCGTCAGTGGCCGGAGGGTTTGACGTGGGCTGCCCGCTGGCCGGGAAGTGGCCAGGGCATGCCTGGGGGTGCCCTTGCTCGCCAGGACCGTTCGGCATCCCCGCTGGGTGCTCTTCGGTCTCCCTGAGACTTGCCAGGGAAGCGGCTCGGGCCTGTGCCGCCAAGGCCGGGCGCAGAATGGGGTGGGCAACAAGCGGCCTGCAGGCTGGACGCAGTTCGCCGGGGTTACCCCTTGCGGGTTGCCAGACGCTTTATTTACCTGGGGATGCGCAGGTACAGCCGCTCGCAGCTCCCCTCCGCCCCGGTTCCCGCCTCCCGGCCAGTGGGACCTAAGGGAAGCGGCGCCTGGCCCGCGGCCTGCCCAGCCCTGGTGCAGAGCCTGGTGGATGCTGCGCGACCCTGCCTGCGGGGCTGAACGTAACTGGCTTCCCTTATCGCTGTGCACGGGCGCAGGCGCAGGAAGTATTTGCAGCCCAGCGGGAATCCAGAAGGGACCAGGGCCGCCCCTCCTGCTTCGTTCATGCTGCTCATGTTTGTCTTTCCCTGCTGTACGGCTCACCTGTCCGGCCTGCAGCAAACTTCTGCTGCCTCTGGGGGGCAGTCAGAGAGCACAAGACAGCCTCTGCAGAGGTGGCGTGTCCCAGGGCCGACGCTTGCCGCTGGCCCCCTCCATGCGCTGGCCTGGAACTGAAGGATCTGCCAGCAGGGTCCCCTGGGATCAAGGCCCTGTTGGTGCTAGCAAGGGCCGGCCTCACCCTGCCTGGGAGCCCCGCTGTGCTGCTCCTGGCAGAACAGGGCTGACGCGTCCGCCATCCGGGTCTGCTTCCTCCCTTGCACAGAGAGGCAGGAAGGTGTAGCCCCCAGCCCAGTTTGGCCCTGCCTGCGCCGTAGTGACGCGCACCCAGGAATAAACGCTTGGCTCTGCCCCCTTCCAGTACGACGAGGCAGGCCTGGTGGAGGCGGTGGGGAAGCATAATCCCGTGAGCTTCGCGTTCGAGGTGACGGACGACTTCATGAGCTACCGGAAGGGCGTGTACTCCAAGTGAGTGTTTCGGGAAGCAGACGCTGCCGGGGACCCGTGGCGGGGGCGGCTCGGTCGCGCTCGCTCCCTGGCGGGTCTCCCTGAGGGCTCCCGAGGCCCGGCCGTCAGCCCGCGGGGGGTGGGACCACAGGTCTGAGGAGCAGGCTGCTGGAAGGGGAGAGGAGCGTAGCGCAGAGCAGCACTCCCGGCCTGCGGTGCGTTCGCAGCGGACAGACTGCGCTGAGCGTGGGTCACAAAGCTCTTTGAATGCTTGGCCTGTCTTTGAGCAGTCCCAGAAGGCGCTGCCGCTTGCTTGAGCCAGTCCGGGGAGCCTGTCACGGGGCAGCCCCACAGGTTAACGTGGGACCTGTCAGAGCTTCGCCTGCGACTCCCAGAGCCAAGCAGGGGAGATGCGCAGAGCTCAAGCACGGTGGGGCATATCCGGGGGCCCAAAGCCGCACCCTGCCCGACGAGGGATAATCTGCGCTGCTGTCCTTTGGCCTGAGCGGGTCACCGATCCTCTGGCCCTTGCAGGCCTGTTGGGTGAGGATCCGAAGGCGGGGACAGGTGCCCCACACAGACTTGTGTGTCTGGTGTGACGCGCTAAGCCTGCGAGGCACCAGCCCAGCGATCGTAGCGGCACCCGAGTTTGCGGCTAGAGGTGAACACAGATGTCGGGACTCAGCGGTGCACCCTGGCCTCAGCCCGGGGTCCTTAGCATGGGGGGCGGGGCCAGGCCTCCAGCAGAAGGGGTGGGGCTGGGGGCAGACCCCACCCCTGTTACCAGATTTGCCCAATGCTCTGGGGTATGCTCATTTATCAGGGTTACTCTTATGGGACTGGGGGAAGGTTAACAATTCTATCCGTGTGCTGTTTGTGCTACTTGTGCTCTCATATGGAGCTGAATTCTCCCTGCTGCCAATTCCCCCTCCCACTGGAGCTCTCCTGCAGGAACTAGGTTCCTCAGGACGGGGTTCTTCCCACCTTAGCAACACACACAGACACTCACCCCCACTAACAGAGCACGTCTGAGAGGACTGGGGAATCAGCACTCACACGCTGACCCCCTCATATGTCCCTGGATTCAGCAGGCTGGTTTAACAGCAATGTCACACTGCACCCTCATGTGCCTTTGGACTCAGTGGGCTGGATTGAACAGCACTTTAAGCTGCCATCCTCATAAGCCCCCAGGTTCAGCACTTCCCTATCCCCACTTTCACACCACAGTCATTCACTGGCAAACCACACGATGAGCAAACCCCACAGGATTTTGGGCACTCCAGGGATCTTTAGCTTGGGTACAAGAAGCGTTGTTGCAGAGCGAATGGGGAGGCCAAAACAACACCCCTTAAGGAAGAGTGAGCGAAAGAGAAAGAAAGAGAGAGAAGCAGCCAGCTTAACAATGAAAGTGATTTATTTCTGAGTAACGAATAGATATCAAACAGTTACAATATTAAATCTAAATTGAAACTGATTACAAATGTTAGGTAACCATAGAACAGTTTACATAGGGCAGGGTCAGGAGGCTATGCTTAGAGAGGTAGTTGATGGGAGGGAGGGAGAGAGAGAGAGACCTCACCACTCCATGGAGCTGGCACTGATCGGGGGTCCCAGATGGTGATGGGCGCCGGGGGTCCAGAGGGCAGGAGACAAGCAGAGCAGAACCCCCAGCACGATCAGACAGGAGATGACGACGTCTCAATGGAACTGATGCAGTTTAAATCCAGGTATCAGAACAGTTTTCTTGGGGCAAGGGTAGGAGTTTTATAGAGATAGTTCAAAGAGAAAGAGGCGAGACAATAGAGACTGATCACCCCTGGTTATGGGGGATGTTCCTTGAACGAGCTCACACTGCAACTAGGCAGTGTCAGTATTGTGGATGTCAATAGGATCGTTACTAGAATTGGTCTGATAATGACTAATTTGGGGGTGAGCAAGCCTGGGTTCATTAGCATCTGGAGCAGGGATTTCCCATCAGGCCGTGCTTCTTGCTTTTGGTATCCCATAGTTCACTGCGGTTCCTGCCTTGGAAGAGCTGCTCTCCGTTCTGTATGCTAATGAGATGTCCCTCTGTTCCATCTTTAATGCAAATGAGGCTGGGGCGTTTCCTTAATTGTATCCCCCTTGTCTGAAGCAGTTTAGCTGGGCCTTCCCCGGCCTTTTCGTTGCTTTGTCTGATTCCAGCAAAGGCTTAGGGGAAGGGGGGGGGGCGTATGGTTTTCCATGAATGTCTCTCCCTGGCTCCCAAAAGCACAGGGCTGGTAGGTAACACCCCCCAGCCAGCCCTTCGTGGCCGGGAGCCCTGGGTTCCAGTGGGGATTTCAAGGGCCTGAGAGAGTCAAAACCAATGAAAGGAAATAACCTTTTCACACACGCGATTGGACGCTGGAGCTCGTTGCCTCGGGAGGCCGAGGAGGTGAAGAATTTGGCAAGATTCAGGAGGGGGTTGGACGTTTCTACGAATAAGTAGATGTTCCAGGTACAGCTGGATAGTCTAGTTATCCATAATGACTAGAATAGCAGGGCTGTGGGTAACCCTGGCACCCGTTTTGGCCGGGATATTAAACGAGCAGAGACCAGGCTGAGACTTAATGGGGGGCAGGGAGAGATTGTTCCACCTCTGCTCCTTTGGGGGTCTCACACCTTCCTCCAGAGCGTCTGGCTCTAGCCGGTTCCAGGCTATGAAACGTGATGGCCCGTGGGTCTGATCCGGGCTAGCAGTCCCTCGAGTGTTGAGAGGCGCGTGTTTGTCTTACAATGGCTCTGAGCTGCACTCACGCTCCGGCCTGCGATTCAGGTGTTCACACCGACTGCTCGCCAGTGCCTGCATTTCAGAAATTCTTTGGACGCAGATAATCTGGGAACCCCCCTGCTGGGGGGGCCGCCCCCTCCCTTTGGTGTCAGGAGCATCTTCCGCGGTCACTGGTTTAAATAATCCTGGAAAGGGGACTTGGAAATGTCTAAGCCCAGAAACACCGGCGGAGCGACCCAGCTGCCCTGGCTGTGGGCAGGATCAGTACAAAACTCGCGTGTTAAATTGAATTGTTAAATACCCCCCCACCATGGTGAAATGCTCTAGCCCTCCTGCTGACCGCGTCCCAGAACGGGGCCAGGCTCCCCAGCAGCAAACTGCAACCGATTGGAAACCAAGATGCGAGTGCAGTCCCTGCATGTCCCTGTCTGTTGTCATTTCAGAAGCGGGGTGGCAAATGCAAAGCAGCTCCTGGCCGAGGGGTCCCATGCTCATGCCTTAGTCCCCAGGCAGGGAGCTAGACTAGCATAACAGATGTGCAGTGGCAGCTAAGATCCTGCAGACGCCACGGGGTCCCTCCCAGCTCCGGGCCCCTGAAGCACTGTGCGCCGGGCATGAGTTGGCCGGATCGGGCCCTGGAACGTTAAGGCTGAGCAAATAGTTACAGCTGCCCCAAACACTCGTCACTTTTCACCCCCAAGCGCACGCGCTGCCCTCTTCCATTGCGAGTGGGGCTGTTGGTACGAATCTCGCTTAGCGCCTTTGCAGCCTTTTATGGCATCAGAGCCTGCGACGGACGAGAAGGTAGGTGTTCGCCGACGGTGCTTCATTTGTGCCTTTTGTGTGCAGCCCAAAGTGCGACCACACTCCGGACAAAGTGAACCACGCGGTTCTGGCTGTGGGCTACGGAGAAGAAAACGGAACTCCCTACTGGATCGTCAAGAACTCCTGGGGCCCCTCGTGGGGCATGGATGGGTAAGGAGCTCCCAGCCGACGTCCATCAGTGCAGGACGTGTTTCGGCCTCGCTGGTCCCATCGAGATCCTCCCTGGAGCAGTGGCTGAGGGTGTGAATAGCTGCGGGCGGCTTGGTGTGACGGGCACGAGCCACAGCCAACCTCTGCAAAGAGAGGCTGGGCCTTGCTCAGAGGGCTCAGGGTTTATACTGTATAGAAAAGGGAACCGACCCTCGTACAGGGGGCAGCTTTACCCAGGACACTTCTGGCCCATGTTGCTGCTCCCCGCTGCTGGGCTGGCAAAGTAGCCACCAGCCTGGCTCACCTGCCGGGTGCTGGAGCGAGGGACGCTGGGGTGCAGTAGCACCCCTGGCTTGAAGGAGCAATAGCAACCAAATACAGGGCTTCCTGCTTACCAGCGCCATGGGGAATTCTCCCGGGGGGAGTGGCCAGCTCTCTAGGGCTCCCCCGCAGCTCAAGACAAGGCGGCCAGGGGCAGGTGAGAACCTCTTAATGGGAGAGGCTTACCGGTTAAGGTAAACTGGTGGGGGCTGGAGCATCCCCCCCCACCTTCCCCGAAGGGCTGCTTCAGCCGGGACGTTGGAGCAACCCATGCCTGTGGGGGGCGGGAGACACTCCAGACCGGTGATAGGTGTGGGGGGTGCACTGCAGCCGGGCTGGAGCGTGCCCCCCCCCCATCTCCCCTTTAATCAGTTAAACAGCATGGTTAACCAATTACACGGGGTGTGACATCACGCCCCACGGGTGAAGGCAGCGCTCCGCGGGACTGGGCGCTGATTGGCTAGTGCGCGAGGGTGACTGTGCCAGTGACGGGCCGGGGGTAAAGCCATCGCTTGTGCGCGCAGAGGTTCTGCCGTGCCTGACTCCTCGCACCGGCGGGAGAAGGGAGTGCTGTCGGTGCAGGGCACTGAGCAGAATCCGGGGTGACGGGGTCGCCGCGGGCCAGGCCGGCTGTGGCCTGTGCACCGGAGGGGAGGAAGGGGTGTGCTCACCGACCTGCGTGTGTCTCCTTTGTAGCTACTTCTACATCGAGCGTGGCAAGAACATGTGTGGCCTCGCTGCGTGCGCCTCTTACCCCGTTCCGCTGGTCTGAGGCGGAGTCCGCAGCGGGACAGGGCGGCTGACGAAAAGGAACCCATCTGCCGTGGAAGGGTCTCCCAATGCCAAAGCTCAGTACGCTGGGGAGAGGAGAGATGCCACAGGCCCACTGAGGTCCTGACCCTGCAGCGGGCGCCACGCAGGCACTCGCTCTGGCCTTGGCACCGCGCTCGCCGCAGGAGACAGGCCCGTCACCCCCTCACAATCCACGTGGACTGCTCTCCCATAAATGCTCCAGCATTGTCTTTTCCCAGAAACCCACCTCTTCTAATCCCAGCTCAGACATCCATTTGCCATGTGCTCTCGGAAAATTCCCCGAGCTTCGCTTTCCCCGCTTGTACAATGGGGGTAATACCACTTAACCTACCTCTAGGGGGGTGGTGATGGCTGGTTATCTACTGTGAAGTGCAGTGCAGTTGTTTTTTTATTCAGTAGCCTTTGTCAGCCTAGTTCTAAATTACACCAACAACAAGGCCCCCCATTCCCTAGGGGGTCTGTCCTGCAAGCCAACAGATCTCCCCTCTAGGAAATCAGCATGCTTTTGACAAATGATCTATTTTACTAAGCGCTAACATGCCGTGCTGAGAGGCATGTCTATTTTCAGTACTCTGAGACTTGGTTATTTTTACAAATCTAAAGAGACTATTTTAATGACTATTACAAGGAATTGGTGATTTTTTTTTTCTATCTAGTTAAGGAAAAAGCAGAAACCTTTAATGTCAGGTATTTCCATATGTTCTGTTTGAAGAGCACTCATGTCACGTATGCAGAGGACATTTCAGCTGTGTCATTTCATGTTACACCACTACCAAGACATTACTGTGCCTTATGGAAAGGAATAAAAGCAGCCTGTCACTTTTGTGGTATCTTTTGTGTTGCCTTCTCAACGTGTCTTCCATCTAATTTAGCATGATTGTGAAGTTCTTTCCTTTGGAATTTTGTCACGGAGTTCAATAAGAGCAGGACGGACTCCTTCGTCTTTAGACTGTCACCAGTACTTTGGGGGGGGGGTTAACTGTCTCTGTTCTAAACTGATATAATTAAAATTGGTACCAACGCCCTCTACCCTGAATGCAGTTAAACTGGTTTAGAGGTACAGGAAGCCCCCGACTTCCGACCACCCGAATTTCGACACCCCCCTCACTAACAACCCTTTTTGTAAGTGCGGAAGGGGCCGAAACCCCCCAACTTACGTCCTCAGCCCGCATTAACAATGGTGCACGGCGCCTATCGCAAATGAGGGTCCGAGTTACAATGCCCCCAACTTGCGACGCTTCCCCAGGAACCGCTCGCGGCGCAAGTTGAGGGCCGCCTGTACCTCTATCAGAAGGGCTCATTTCTGTAAATAACCTGCAGCGCTAGCAGTGCTGAAGTGGTACTTTGTGTAGACAAGCCCTAAACCCTGCTCACCACTCCAAAGTGTTTACAAAGTGGGGCCCCGTCCTGCAAGACTCCCCCATGCACGTGTGGAACGGACCGGCCGGCCCTCTTGCTACGCCTGTGCACACAGCTGAGAGCAGGCGTCAGACTTTGCAAGATCAAGGCCATCCGTGGACTGACACCTGCCTACGGGAGCTCTGGGTTCAAGCTGCCGGATTCAGGCTCAGTCTGGTGCCAGTGACATGTGGCAAAGGCACGAGACCTGTGTGGCTGTAAACAGGCGCGATGGCTGATTCTACAGTGCCCAAGAATTCCTGCCCAGAATGCCCATTACCACGCTCTCCAGGGTGATGCCGCACTTCCAAGAACCCCCGGTAAATAAGGTGGCTGATACATTCGGTTCTAAGACCCTGTTTTCAATTGCTGTAATTTTTCCGAACCTAAATCACTTGGGCTGAAACGTTCTATGCTGGGAGTCTGCCTCAGGCAAGTTTTCTGGAAAACGTCAGCTGAAACCATTCATCTGTTTTTTCAGACCAAGATTAAGGGCTGAAAAATCCGTACAGAAGTTGAGCTGATGTCTGCCACTTCCCTTTTCTGGCGAGGCCTGACGTTTGGCAGGGGGCGTTCCACGGATGTTGAGAGTGGCCAAGGCCCCATCCTTACGACATGCTCCGTACAGATTTTAACAAAGTTTGAACCTGGCAACTAAAGTCTCCACATTCTGTCTGTTCTGAACTAGGATGTTAAATATCAGTTCATTGAATAGTCGATTAACCTCATGAATTCTTATTGGTTACTCGACTATTCTATAGTCCCTAGGGGGTGGGGCCAGCAACCAGTGTGCTCTGGCCCCACTCCCGAGGAGCCCCCTGCCACCCCACACTGCTGCCTCTCTGTCAGAACCTGGCTCAGTTCCGGCTCATGCGGAGCCTGGGAGCTCAGACCCTTCCCCGCAAACAGGGGCTGCTGCCTCTGTATCAGAGGCAGCAGTGCAGGCTGCCAGGCGGGAGCTGGTCTGCAAGGGGAGCCAGTTTAAAAACCAGCTCCGCTCGCAAACCGGCTTCCTGTTGCCCCATGCTGCTGCCTCTGATACAGAGGCAGCAGCCCCTGTTTGCGGGGGGAAGGGTCTGAGCTCCCAGGCTCCGCATGAGCCGGAACTGAGCCAGGTTGCCTGCCTGCCAGGCTCCTAATACGCTTTAATTGCAGAGCCACAGCGGGGTTAGGTCCCGGACCTGGCGTGAGCTGGGCTGCTGAGCAGCCTGCTGAAAAATGTACTGATGGAGGGAAATGCGTGTAGTCTACAGCATTAACCTATGAGCTTTTGCTTATGGGTTAATTGACGACACTATTACATCCCTGTTCTGAGCATGCACCAGTGTCTCCCAGTCCGGGTCTGCAGGGCCTCAGCAGGTCTCTGGCAGCTGGGCGCTGTTAAGGCAATAGACATCGGCAGTGACTGCAGAGAAGCTGAGGTATACGCAGCAAAGCGCGCCGTGCTGCATGCGCTAAGGAGACCGCTCTGGGGGTGAGGGCTGCAGTGCAGAAGAAATCTTGGGGCAATCTGGGGAAAGACAAGAGTTTAATCAGCAGGTTTGACCTGTAGCTCACAGAGTCGGCAGGGGAATGACACCTAAAACAGCTGAGAGGATGCAATGGTAGTCACAGAGGGTCACAAGCCAGCTCCTCTACCTGGCTCCAGGTTGGGATGTGGCTGCTTTCTGCCCCTTTCCCCTGTCTCTGCCCACCTCCCCCAGGAAAAGTACGGTTTGCTGGGCATTGAAAATTGTGCCATGGAGTGTATTCGCCATGAACCCCTCTGAACAGCAGCTTTCTGTGGGCGCCCATGGGCCTCTGGGAATGAATGCACCACAATGAATTCCAGGGGCTGTCGGCACCCGAGTGCAGCAGTTCACGAGGAATCACGCACACTCCCAAGGAATGCCGTCAGTGAGTGAAAGGAAACTACCAGCATCACGAGCTCCTTTAGTCACCAGCTGTAAACAAACAGCTAGTGATGCAAAGGAGTGCAGCTGCAATATTGTTTTCATAACTGCTTTTGTTTAACCATGGGCTAGAACAATGTTCTTGAACTGCTGCCAGGCTAGGGCAATGCTAGGTGGTACACAAAGTGCTCTTCCACAGAAACACACAGGCTGTGTCTATACTGGCATGATTTTCCGGAAATGCTTTTAACGGAAAAGTTTTCCGTTAAAAGCATTTTCGGAACAGAGCGTCTAGATTGGCACGGACGCTTTTCCGCAAAAGCACTTTTTGCGGAAAAGCGTCCGTGGCCAATCTAGATGCGCTTTTAAAAAGCCCCAATCGCCATTTTCGCGATCGGGGCTTTTTTGCGGAAAACAAATCTCAGTTGTCTACACTGACCCTTTTGCGCAAAAGTTTTGTGCAAAAGGGACTTTTGCCGAACAGGAGCAGCATAGTATTTCCGCAAAAAGCAGTGATTTCTTACAGTAGGAAGTCAGTGCTTTTGCGGAAATTGAAGCGGCCAGTGTAGACAGCTGGCAAGTTTTTCCGCAAAAGCGGCTGATTTTGCGGAAAAACTTGCCAGTCTAGACACAGCCACAGGGTGATGGGGGAGGCTAGAGAGAGGGAAATGGTGGAGTTATTTACCAGCAAAGGGGCTTATTAGTATTTAGCAAACCAGATAATCACAGTTCTGTGGGAAAGCATGTAAGGTCTCCAAATTCACGCTTTCCTAGCTGCTTGAGTTTATCTGCTCTGAGAATGGAAGCGTGCAGATCAAGAGGGAAAAGATGGTGGTGTAGTTAAATCACAGCAAGGAGAGTTGAGAAATCAAGATACTATCCCTTGCGTTACCACAGACTTCCTGTGTGAGCTCAGGCAAATTACACAACCTCTCTGGCCGCGTGGAGCCATGCAGTTCCTACCGAGTTTGTGTCCCGGCTGAGTTTGAGTTGCAGGGTCTGAGGCAGAGCTGTTCGACTAGGCCAAAAGGAGATTTGCAAACCCCACTGTGCCCCTGCATGAAATGTAATTTAGGAGCCGGCAGGCTGGCGCTATCCCAGCTCAGGCTAGTTCCAGGCAGCCCTCTCTGCCCACCGGCTCCTGGAATACGTTTTGTGCAGAGCCGCAGTGGGGGTAACCGCCGTGACCTGGCGCGAGCCGGGACTGAGCCAGCCTGCCTGCCTGTTGGCTTCCAAGCTACTCTCAATGCAGAGCTGCTTATCGGGGACCTGTGTAATATTTAAAAACGTAAAAAACAACAAATAGTCTAGTAGCACCTTAAAGACTAACAAAACGGGTCGATGGGATCAGGAGCTTTCCTGGGCACAGCCCATCTGCATGTTTTGCTCGTCTTTAAGGTGCTGCTACGCTATTTGTTGTTTTTTAAATGTTTCCTGTTACAGACTAACTCGGCTCCCCCTCTGAAGCATGTACTATTTGTCGGCTACACGGTTACCAGATTACACGCAATTTAACATCCCTAGTGGATGGGGGTTTCCTGTTAAGCTAAAGTTAAGCTGCTAATTCTAAAGAATCAGGCACAGCTGGGGTGGGGAGGAGTCACATGGGGGGTCACAGGCTGGTTTCCCCTTCGTGCCCCTCCCCAGTAGTCACCAATCCCTTCAAGTAGGGGTAGGGTTACCAGGTAGACCCCGCCAAAAAACCGGACACACTTGATCATGGGCGGGGGGGCGGGAAGCAGAGCTGGGCGACGGGGCTGGCTGGGAGGAACGGAGGGCTGGGAAGCAGAGCTGGGGAGGGTCGGGGCTGCGGGGCTGGACGGGAGGAGGGGGCCTGGAGGAAGGGGGGTGGGAAGCGGAGATGGCAAGGCGGGGGGTGCAGCCACTGGCCGCAGCCGGAGTCCAAGGGGCCGCGCCCCCAGCAGGCACTCCCTCGAGTTGCTAGTAGAAGCCGGGCGGGGGCAAGGAGTGGGGCTGGGAGCCACTCCCCCCACCCGGCTTCTGCACGCAACCAGAGGCTCCCTGCTGAGAGGCGGGGCTGCGCTTGGTGCTGGGAGCCTCTGGTTGTGTGCAGAAGCCGGGCAGGGGGAGTGGCTGGGAGTCCCAGGCCCCACCCCCCCGGTTTTTGCATGCGGCCAGAGGCTCCTAGCGCCAATCCTGGCCCCGCCTCCCAGTTGTTCCCCCGCCCCCTCCAGGGTTCCGTCCAGCGCCCAGCCGGGAATTCAGAAAATACCAGACGTTGCACATGTCCAGTATTTTCTGAATTTTTCTACCGGACAGACGGTGCAAATAGCTGGCAACCCTAAGTAGGGGGCTGACAGAATTGACAGGCCCCTGGGCAAAGGCGGGGAGGGCTCTGTGCTCCTGGAAGGGGCGGGGCACTGGGCAGAAGGGGTGGGCCGGGAGGCTGGCCTCCTTCCACCAGCCCTTCGGGACTGCCCAAGGCTCAGCAGCAGCCCCCAGAAGCCCTGGGCCTGGAACAGTTGCCCCTTTTGCCCTTCCCCAGGCCCCTGTTGGTGGGCCTGCCTTCAGGACTGGCCTAGAGTCCCCCGGACCCAGCTTTACTCTCCTGGTGACTACTGAAAGTAGCCTGGAGAGTCAATGTTAGGAAAACGACAGCACGCCACGTGGGGGAAAGAATCTCCCGGAACAGCCACAATAGAGTTGGCTGCCCACCCACGGCACGGGGCTCGCGGGGCAGGGCTGCGCTCCCAGGGCGGGCGTCGTCCATGTCGGGGAAAACGTGGAGTAGCCACAAAACACCCCACCCAGCATGTGTGTCATTAGAGGAGGTTTTGGTACAAATTGATAAACTTAACAGCAACAAGTCACCGGGACCAGATGGCATTCACCCAAGAGTTCTGAAAAAACTCAAATGGGAAATTGCACAACTATTCACTGTGGTTTGTAACCTGTCCTTTCAATCAGCTTCCATACCTAGGGTTGCCAGTCCAGTATTTGCGCTCTCTGTCCGGTAAAAAAAAATCAGAAAATACCGGACACGTGCAATGTCCGGTATTCTCTGATTTTTCCGGCTGTGCACCGGATGGAAGCCTGACGTGGGCGGGGGGAGTGGCCAGAAGGCGGGGCCACAATCGGCGCTAGGAGCCTGTGATTGCGCAGAAGCCTGGCGGGGCCGGGGGGAGCGGCTGGGAGTCCTAGCCACTCCCCCCACTCCCGCAAGGTTTCTGCGCAATCTCAGGCTCCCAGTGCCGATTGTGGCCCCACCTCCCAGCCTGGGAGTCCCAGCTGGGAGGCGGGATTGCGATTGCCACTCTGGGTTGTCAGAACGGGGTGGGGCGGTTTCTGCACTTATTATCCTGCGTTCCTTTTTTTTTGATCCACAAAAATACCGCGTGTCCGGTATTTTTTGGGAGACCATCTGGCAACCCTATCCATACCTAATGACTGGAAGATAGCTAACGTGACACCAATATTTAAAAAGGGCTCTAGAGGTGATCCTGGCAATTACAGACCAGTAGGTCTAACGTCAGTACTGGGCAAATTTAGTTGAAACTATAGTAAAGAATAGTCAGACACACAGATGAACATAATTTGTTGGGGAAAAGTCAACATGGGTTCTGTAAAAAGAAATGATGCCTTACTATTCTACTGTAGCTACGTCTACACTGGCAGCTTCTTGCGCAAGAACTCTTTTGTGGAAGAGTTCTTGTGCAAAAACTCTTCCACAAGGAGCGCGTCTTCACTGCCATGTGCTTTTGCGCAAGAGATGTGCTTTTGCGCAAGAGCATCCATGGCAGTGTAGATGCTCTCTTGCGCAAGAAAGCTCTGATGGCCATTTTAACCATAGGGGCTTCTTGCGCAAGAAATTCATGTTGTCTTTCTACACTGGCCTCTTCTGGAAGAGCTCTTGGGCAAGAGGGCTTATTCCTCATGGGGAGAGGAATAACTCTTCCGGAAGAAGCCCTGTTTTACAACGCTGTACTGTAAATTTACTTCTGGAAGAACGCTCGTGCAGTGTAGACAGCCAGCAAGTTTTTGCGGAAGAACAGCTGTTCTTGTGCAAGAAGCTGCCAGTGTAGACGTAGCCCCCGAGTTCTTTGAGGGAGTCACCCAGCATGTGGACAAGGGGGATCCAGTAGATATAGTATACTTAGATTTCCAGAAAGCCTTTGACAAGGTCCCTCACCAAAGGCTCTTAAGTAAAGTAAGTTGTCATGGGATAAGAGGGAAGGTCTTTTCATGGATTGATAACTGGTTAAGAGACAGGAAATAAAGTGTAGGAATAATGGTCAGTTTTCAGAGTGGAGAGAGGTAATTAGTGGGGTTCCTCAAGGGTCCCTACTGGGACCAATCCTATTTATTAATGATCTAGAGAAAGGGGTAAACAGTGAGGTGGCAAAATCTGCAGACAATACTAAACTGCTCAAAATAGTTAAGAAAAAAAGCAGACTGAAGAGCATCAAATGGATCTCACTAGGGATATTAAATATTGATTAATTGAATAGCCAATCAGCCTCATGAATTTTTATCAGTCACTCTACTATTCTATAGTCCCCGGGGGTGGAGCTGGCAGCCAGTGTGCTCTGGCCCCACTCCCGAGGAGCCCCCGCCACTCTGCACTGCTGCCTCCGTATTCAGGCGGGAGCTGTTCTGTGAAGGGAGTTCCCCTTGGGGACTGTTTGCCTGTCGCCCCATGCTGCTGCCTCTGATACAGTAGTGCGGGGTGGCAGCAGCCCCTGTCAAGGGGGGTCTGAGCTCCTGGACCTGGCACGCGCCAGAACTGAGCCAGGCTGCCTGCCCGTCTGGCTCCTAATACACTTTAAATGCAGAGCTGCAGCGGGGGTAGGTCCTGGACATGGCATGAGCCAAGACTGAACTGGGCTGCTGGCCAGCCTGCTAAAAAATGTACTGGAAAGGTGGGGAGGAGGGGAATTGCATGTAGTCTATAGCATTAATCTATGAGCTTTTGCTTATCAGTTAATCGACCACACTATTACATCCCTAGATCTCACAAAACTAGGGGTATGTCTACACTGCAAAGTTAATTCGAAATAACAGCCGTTATTTTGAATGAACTTTAATAGCATCTATACATGCAAACTGCTATTTCGAAATTAATTAGAAATAGCGGAGCACTTAATTTGAATTTGGTAAACCTCATTCTACGAGGAGTAACGCCAAATTTGAAATAGCTATTTCGAATTAAGTGCTGTGTAGACACTTAATTCGAAATAGGGGGCCTCCAGCCCTTCCCAGGGAGCCCTGATGGCCACTCTGGGCACAACCAGGAAAACTTACTCTCCTCTCCCCCAGCCCCGGAGCCATTAAAGGGGTAGACCCTGGCCACAGTGCCTGTGCCAGCTCCAAGCCTGCCAGCCCAGAGCCAGCAGTGGCCACCGGGGCCCCTGATCCAGTGGCCCCAAAACATGAGCCAGCAAGCCACTGGCAGCCAGCCCTCCACCACTCCCCAGGAGCAGTCTGCCAGCTCCCAGGAGCCTGCCAGGGGCTGGAGAAGGCGGGCGCCTTCCTGGTCCAGGGTGGAGATCATGGACCTTATTCAGGTTTGGGGGGGATGCCCCCAACATCCATGATCTCTGCACTAGATGGAGGAATGCAGCCGTCTATGGCAGGATAGCTGCCAGCCTGGCCACCAAAGGTCACAAGCGAACCCAGGAGCAGGTTTGCATGAAAATCAAGTTGGTCCGGCGAGACCCCCAACCCTGGGCCCTGAGCTTCCCCTCCCCCTTCTTCCCCTTGCTTCCCCCTTCCAGCTCCCTCCTCTGAGGTTTCCCCTCCCCTCTCCCACCCTCTCTCTTCCCCTCTCCCACCTCCTTTTCCCAGTCTCCCCAGAGGTTCATCCCCAGTTTTGTTCAATTAACCCAGTTTCTATTTTTGAACATTCGTGACTTTTGTTTGACATCAGGAAGGGGGGCTAGGGAGGGGTAAGTGGAAGGACGTGAGGGAGGAATGGGGCACAAGCCCCCAGTGGGGAGGACCGGGGTGGCTCTGCGGGCTCCTCGGGGTGGACGCTCTCCCACAGGGCCTTCTGGATCCTGACAGCCCGCTGATGGACCCCCCAGATGGCAGCCTGAGGCAAGTGCAGCCGGGCTGATGGCAACGACCGCACGAGACGCACCGGTGTGCCCAGGGGCAGCTCTGGCTCCATGTGGCCAAGTGCTGTGGTGTCCCGAGTGCGGGCACTCAGGGCACTCCAAGACAGGACTGCTTTGCTGTCCCTCATCGAGGTAGACAAGCAAGCGGGGAACCCTGAGAACTGTCTGTCTGGGGTGGGGGTAGGGTCCCTTTACGCACGGAGCTCAGTTAGCCTCAGGCAGCAGCCCCACACACTAAGTCCCAACCTGATGCCCTGCCGGCACTGGTTCCGGCCAGCCTTAACTTCGGTTCAGGGTCCACTCAGTGTGGACGCGCTATTTCGAAATAGCAAAATGCTATTTCGAAATAGGTTTTGTGTGTAGATGCATTAATTAGAATTAGCTTAATTAACTATTTCGAATTAAGTTAACTCGAATTAACGCTGTAGTGTAGACGTACCCTACGCGACAGAGCAACAAAACGGCAAATGAAATTTAATGTTGATCAATGCAAAATAAAGCACATTGGAAAATATAATCCCAACTATACATACAAAATGATGGGGACTAATTTATCTATAACCACTCAAGAGAAGCAGACTGTGAAGAACTTCAAAAAGATCTCACCTAACTGAGTGATTGGGCAACAAAATGGCAAATGAAATTTAATGTGGATAAGTGTAAAGTAATGCACGTTGGAAAAAATAACCCCAACTATACGTACAGTATGATGGGGGCTAATTTGGCTATGACAAATCAGGAAAGAGATCTTGGAGTTATCATGGACGGTTCTCTGAAAACTTCCACACAATGTGCAGCGGCGGTCAAAAAGGCAAATAGGAGGTTAGGAATTATTAAGAAAGGGATAGAAAATAAGACATAGAATATCTTACTGCCCCTGTATAAAACTATGGTACGCCCACATCTTGAATACTGTGTACAGATGTGGTCTCCTCACCTCACCTCAAAAAAGATATTTTGGCCTTAGAAAGGGTTCAGAAAAAGGCAACTAAAATGATGAGGGGTTTGGAACGGGTCCCATATGAGGAGAGGTTAAAGCAACTGGGACTTTTCAGTTTAGAAAAGAGGAGACTGAGCGGGGATATGATAGAGGTCTATAAAATGATGAGTGGTGTGGAGAGGGTGAATAAAGAAAAGTTATTTATTAGTTCCCATAATAGAAGAACTAGAGGACACCAAATGAAGTTAATGGGTAGCAGGTTTAAAACTAATAAAAGAAAGTTCTTCTTCATACAGTGCGTAGTCAACCTGTGGAACTCCTTGCCAGAGGAGGCTGTGAAGGCTAGGACTATAACAGAGTTTAAAGAGAAGCTAGATAATTTCATGGAGGTTAGGTCCGTAAAAGGCTATTAGCCAGGGGATAGAAATGGTGTCCCTGGCCTCTGTTTGTCAGAGGCTAGAGAAGGATGGCAGGAGACAAATCGCTTGATCATTGTCTTTGGTCCACCACCCCCTCTGGGGCACCTGGTGCTGGCCACTGTCGGCAGACAGGCTACTGGGCTATATGGACCTTTGGTCTGACCCAGTATGGCCATTCTTATGTTCTTATGAGAGAGATCCTGGAGTCATTGTGGATAGTTCTTTGAAAACATCCACTCAATGTGCAGCAGCCGTCAAAAAAGCAAACAGAATGTTAGGAATCATTAAAAAAGGGATAGAGAATAAGACAGAGAACATCTTATTGCCTCTAGATAAATCCATGGTATGCCCACATCTTGAATACTGTGTACAGATGTGGTCGCCTCATCTCAAAAAAGCTATATTGGCATTGGATTCAGAAAAGGGCAACAAAAATGATTAGGGGTTTGGAACGGTTCCCATTCGAAGAGAGATTAAAACGACTGGGACTTTTCAGCTTAGAAAAGAAGAGACTAAGGGGGGAATCTGATAGAGGTCTCTAAAATCATGACGGGTGTGGAAAAAGTGAATACGGAATATAAGAACTAGGGGTCACCAAATGAAATTAATAGGCAGCAGCTTTAAAACAAACAAAAGGAAGTACTTCTTCACGCAAGGGCACAGTCAACCTGTGGAACTCCTTGCCAGAGGAAGTTGTGAAGACCAGGACTTTAACAGGGCTCAAGAAAGAGCTAGCTAGATTCATGGAGGTTAGGGCCATCAATGGCTATTAGCCAGGATGGGCAGGAATGGTGCCCTGGCCTTGGTTTGTCTGGAGGTGGGTGACAGGGGAGGGATCAGGTGAGGATTCCCTGTTGTTTTCCCTCCCTCTGGGGCACCTGGCGTTGGCCACGGGGCAGACCGGACACTGGGCTGGATGGACCCTTGGTCTGACCCAGTCTGGCTGCTCTTATAATGTGGTCCAGAGCCCTCCCCGTCCCCCACCAGCTGCAGAATGGAGCAATCCAGACCGCCTCCCCCCACGGCCAGATGCCGAATGGATGCGCCCCGAGTCGCGCTGGCACCTACAGTCCCAGTGTTGAAATTAACCCCCAAACTCCACCCCTCCAATACAGAATGGAAGGGCCCAAAGATATGCTTCCCCCCGCCCTGGAATGGAATCGCCCGACCAGCACGGCTAACCCTCTGCCGGTTCAGCTCGGCGCGTGCGGAGCGGAGCGGGCGGAAATGTTCTGTCGTCACGCCCCCGAGTCCCGCAGCCAATGGGGAAGCCGCTCGCCAGAGAGGCGGGTTGGCGCCAAATGCGGCTGGGGTGAGGCGCGCGGGGCCCAGAAGGGGCGGGCCCGGGCCGCGCGGCTGGGACAGGTGAGGGCGGCGGGGCCCTGGGCAGGCTCCCCCCTGGATCGCTGGGGGGGCGAGGCGGGCAGGGGGGCTTGGGCTGGGAGTAGGAGGTGCTGGGGAAGCCTGAGGGCTGGGAGTGGGGAGGGGAAGCTGGGGGCTGGGTGTGTGGGGAAGCCTGAGGGGTGGGGGTGAGGAGAGCTGGTGGGCTGGGAGTGGGGAAGCCTGAGGGGGTGGGGTGAGGAGAGCTGGGGCTGGGAAAGCCTGAGGGGGTGGGGGTGAGGAGAGCTGGGGCTGGGAGTGGGGGAAGCCTGAGGGGTGGGGATGAGGAGAGTTGGGGGCTAGGTGTGGGGAAGCCTGAGCGGGTGGGGGTGAGGAGAGCTGGGGCTGGGAGTGGGGAAGCCTGAGCGGGTGGGGGTGAGGAGAGCTGGGGGCTGGGAGTGGGGAAGCCTGAGGGGATGGAGGGGTGAGGAGAGCTGGGGGCTGGGAGTGGGGAAGCCTGAGGGGATGGAGGGGTGAGGAGAGCTGGGGGCTGGGAGTGGCGGGGAAGCCTGAGGGGGATGGAGGGGTGAGGAGAGCTGGGGCTGGGAGTGGGGAAGCCTGAGGGGATGGAGGGGTGAGGAGAGCTGGGGCTGGGAGTGGCGGGGAAGCCTGAGGGGATGGAGGGGGAGGAGAGCTGGGGGCTGGGAGTGCAGGGGGAGAGAAGTGCAGGGGGGACTGGGGGAGGGGAAGCTGGGGGGTTACCCCTAAACACAAAGGCAGCGGTGCTGCCCCAGTCATGTCTCTGAACCCTCTTCAGGGTAGGAGCCATGAAATCCACCAGCTCCTTGGCTGTGCCCCCTCCCCACCTCTGCAAGGGGGCATTAAACTGGACTTTCTGCTTATGCCTTTCTAAGCCAGATTAACAATCCACGTACCTTTAAATACACTAAAATGAAAACCCTGCGTGTAACGTTAAGCTTCGCCTACACCCTGTAGGGATTGATACTCTTATGAGAACCACATTGGATAAATGTCAAAGCCATATCAACTTGGCATGATGACAGCTTTGCTTTATTGGTCATTCACTAGTAACGTCTTGAATTGGAAATGTGCTGTGTAATCACTTACATTTATCTAGCACCTTTCATCACGTAAGATTTCATAGCACTTTGCAGTTTAACAAACTCAAATGTCCTTTTATTCATAGATCTTGGCTTACTCTTAAATTAGCATAAATGTATTTTATGAATTCTTATTTTAAAAAGGATCACTGACAAGAATCTTTTCCAATATATTGAGATTTGGCTTAACTAGTGTGTAGAACCTAATTTTAAGAAATGTTAATACCTGAACTTTCATGAAAAGATTTAATTTTTTCCTTTTTTGAATTTAACAAATATAGTAAGCATTGCAAATTGGTTATTATTATGCATGCTATCTATTTTTTTTTTTAAGATTAAGAGCTTTCTTACTTGAGTCATTTAACCTTTCCAGTTATGGTGATGTTACGATGAATTTTGTGGTCTTGTTAGGTGAGCAACATATACAACCTGACAAAGATTGTTAGCACCCTTACTGTCCACACTTGCAATCATTAATGCCCAGTATGTCTCACTTCCACAAAAATAGCTTACAGGTGGCAAAATTTCTAAAAGCCTTTTTAGTTTGAACCTACTGAGGCCAGTGATATTTTAATACAGTACCTTAAATAATCTTTTTTTTTTTTTTTTTTAAAAAGCATGGCTGCTCTTCCACAGAACAACCTCCAGCAGCAGCTAGAGCTTCATTCAGCAAAAGGAACTCACAATAAACTAACTCTTCCAAAACACAAACCAGTGTAAGTATCAGCCTAGCTTGCTGGTCATTATCAAAAGTAACAAAAGTGCATGGTTGTCAACAGTTGTTAGTTTGGATTCTTGTTAGGGATGTAAAAACTCATGTAAAAATGTAACTGTGTAACCGCTAAAAAATCATAGCGGTTATATGGTTACACACACTGTGGGCTCTGCAGTATAAAACTTATAAATAAGCTTTATACTAGGGATGTTAAACATTGATTAATTGAATAGTCAATTAACCTCATGAATTCTTATTGGTTACTTGACTATTCTGTAGTCCCTGTGGTGGGGCCAGGAGCCAGCCTTACTATGTGATGCTTACTGGTAACCTGTTAACTGGCGGCCTGGCTGGACTGGAGCAGCCTCCTACCCGCAGAATCCCAGTTAATGGGTTAAATGAAATGTTTAGCATTCTGTTTAACTAGTTAACTTTTTAACTGGGATTTTACATCCCTATTTTGATATTTGGTTTGTGTGTAGTGATTGTGATGTTAGAAATATAACTGTATTTCTGTTTAAAAAAAAAAAAAAAAAAAAAAAAAGAGTGCATGTTACAATGTTAAAACTTCTGAAAAAACACATTTTATTTTGCAGATGTTTCACTTTCAAAAAGAAAACTGCTCCAGGTAATGCTGTATCCATAGACTGTTTAACAAAGAGTTCTGCATTGAAGGAGAAGGATGTTAATATTTCTCAGACAAAATCGGTTGCATCTTTGCCCACCTTGAAGGATAATCAGATAAAAATCAATGACTTCTTTGAGAAAACATCAAAACGGCCGGAATTACAACAACTTTGTCCAAACTGGATATCGTTAAATTCTTTGGAATGTTCTCAGCGAGTTTCAAATAATTTACCTCCTAGAAAGGAAGATAATGTAAGCAAGAACCCATGTGATTCTGCTTCCCGGAAAGCCGAGCACAATTGTACAAATGACTCTGTTATTACTATAGAAGATGACTGGGATGACATAGATGACTTTGATACATCTATAAAGCAAAAGAACAACTCAAAACCATTGGTTTTATCCCCCAAAAATCAGATTGTAAAATCCAGCAAGACTCTTCAGGTATCCAATTCCTGTACAGTTAGGTCATCTAAGGCATCCAGGATTGTGAACAGTGAGTCACGACTGTCAAAACATTGTTCTTCTGAGAACGGGGAAAAATCACTGAATGACAAACAGCTAGCTCTATCAAACAGATCTTTGATTTGTGTTGATGTTTCAGATCCTGATGACTGTAAAAGACTTTTAGGTGAAGATCTTCATGTGGAGAAGTTGTCCACAGAAACTATTTTAAGGGACAAAAAAGAAGAAACTCATACAGGTAATGCATTTTGTAATCTATACTATTATAAAAGGAGAGGTGTCTGTCATGCCATTTGTCACAGAGAACATTTGAGAATACACTGGAAGACTTGAGAAGTTTTGGTGTGGCGCGGGTGCTCTAGTGGCCTAATGGATAAGGCATCAGACTCCAGAACCTCAGGTTATGGGTACGAGTCCTGCCCCAGGAGCAGCTGGGCAGCTGCCTCCAGACTCCCCAGGGCTAGAGCACCAGCTGAGGGTAGGGGAGGTGGGTTACCAGCTTCCCCAGGGCTGGAGTCGGCAGGGGTGAGCAGCTGGCCCTGGATCAGGGAGTAGAGCAGCAACTGGCTTGGGGGAGGAGCCACCCCAGCTCTGGCACATGCAGAGCAGCCCCTGGCCTGCCTCGGGGGGAGAGGGGGGGCGGTAATGCTGGCACATGGGGGCTCCTAGTCCCCAGGGGGATTTTGGCGGAGAGGAGGCTTGGCATGCCCTGAACTCAGCGCCCAGCTCAATTTGAGAAACACTGGCTTCCCCTGATGAAATGTTTAGTAAAAGGGTAAAAGCACACAAAAAAACTAGATTTCATGGTCCATAATGCATTTTTCATGGCCATGAATTTGGTAGGGCCTAAAGTTCCCTCTAAGCTGCAGCTGCTTAATAAGGCTGCTCAGGGCTGTTGCACATGGAGTTGCCATGACTGGGGGAGAAACCCCAGCTCCTTGCCTGTAGGGACCAGACAGCTGCAGCCATTGAGTACTGGACCCCTACCACACACAGTTCCTTGCTGACCCCTGTCCCTTGAGCACAACTCCATCAGCTTCCCCTGTGCAGGCTATTTCCAGCAGAGGACAAAGTTCTGTGTCCTGGAACTGTACTAAAGGGTTGGGGCTAGCAGGGGCGCTTGCTGGCAGGAAGGAGTCAGTAGTTCAACTTTCCACACTCCCTGCTCCCTGGTATTTCCCCAGAAGAGGAAGGTAACTGATGAGCTGTGACAATGGAGCACCAACGACAGGGAGCCTGGTCCTGGCAACCACCTGTATAGAATCCCACCCACTTACATTCAGGATCGAGTCGCCTGCTGACCCTGGCCCTTCAGTGCACCTCCATTAGGTCTTTGCGTCCTTTGATAATCTCCTTGTGTGCCGCACCCTTTGGGAACTTCTGCCTTACACTACAAATGTGGGAAGAATACATAAACTGTAAAAATCTAGACTACCTAATCCATGCTATGGAAATGGCATCTTTTTATAAAGTGAGTTTTCCAATTCAGCGATAGAAGCTGGAGCTATTCCGTAATGCTTTGAAGTTCAGTTCTTGAGAAGATACTTGTAGTAATAAAAATCTGCAAGATGTATTTTATGGGCTTTGTGTTTGAAGAAATACAATTTTTCTCTTTTGAAATTCCCCAGTAAGTCACCTATTTAAAATTATTTTGGAGGGATTTGGTTTTCTGTGTGCCAGAACATTGATGTGGGAATAGGGTCCATGCCATTTATTAAAGTTGAGAATTTTACTTAATAAATAACAAACTCCATTTGAAATGTATAGAATCCTTTCTTTCAGTTGCATCTTTGGTTATTTCCAAAATGAAGACAAGATTATACTCATTCCCAATATTTCTATTTTTGTTTGTTTTAGTTCTCAGTAAAATACAGTGTAATAGCAAACAAAAGCTAAGAGAGGGTGATAAGAATAGCCATTCAGCAAAGGAACTGTCTAAAGGATGGGATGAGACTCCTGATGACACTGGAAATGAGGAGGATGATTACCTAGATTTCATTCCACCCTCTCCAGAGGAAGAGGTGCTTTCCTCCTCGTCTTCTGTAAAAAATATTAGGTAAAGTAAAATTCACTACCGCAAATGTTTATCACCAGGATGGTTTAAACAGGTTAAAAAGGGAGACTAGTCCTAAAATCGCTACTTGATAAAAAATTACTGGTTGAATTGACTGGGTGAATGATAGGTATGGGACCTTGTTTCTTGAACTACAGATTGAAACTCTCTAGTCCAGCAACATCCGTGATCCAGCATGATGTTATTAGCCGGATGTCCACTTATGCGTGTGGCCAAGTTTCCCGCCATCGCATAAAGTTTGTTTATAGCCCCCAGTCCTGGCGCTTAGTGTTCTGTGCTGTGATATAGCTCTAATTTACCACAAATGTCTTCTAAGAGCCCACTAAGCAGTGGTAGTGTTGGTAATGCTGCTAGACAATATTGACCTCCCGTGGTCCCTCAAATTCTCTGGTCCAGCACCCGTCAGGTCCCAACGGTGCCAGACTAGAGAGGTTCAACCTGTAATGGCAATGCACAAATTGGCAATAATGAATGTCATGAAATGCAATTGTCTGCTATACTCAGAGTGATGTAGCTTTACAGGAAACACCATTTCCATTCTAGCCAAGCAAATATCAAGGACTCTGTTTGTGAACTGGGTGGGTGGAAGGCAGGTACTCAATTATTTATTTGCTTTTCACTTCTTTTTGAGAGCCAAGTAGTTTTGTATAATATACATTGGGGTGGGGAACCTTTTTTGGGTTGGGGCTGCTGACCCACAGAAGTCAGTTGGGGACCGCACACAAGTGAGAAACAAAACGAAAAGTCATTGACGTGTGGCCCCTGACTGAGAAGGGGAAAGACATTCCCCACATTCGTCTCTCACACCAGAACCTAGAAGGGCCCAGGCTTACAGATGCTTCAGCCCCCACTGTAGGGCCGTGGGGAGGTTGAGTGCCTGTGCGGGCTTCCTAATGCTGGGGAGGAGCCCTGAGCCTTGGGGGCCGGATCCAGGCAAGATGGGGGCTGCATCCAGCCCCCAGGCCTTAGGTTCCCCACTCCTGATATACATAGTACATAAAATGGTCCTCCTGAGCCAGGAAATTTAATTTCTAATAAAAATAATTTGGTTTATTGGTATGTGTTTTAATGACTTTTCATTTTAATGTTAGTAATATTTTCAAAGAACCTGATGCAGATGGAAAACTGATTGATAGCAGTCTGTCGAAGCCTGGAAAAAGCTTTGCAAAGCAGCCTACCAGTGGAACCAGTATAGAGCATGCAGGTATAAAAAACACTTCAGCTGAAAAATGTATGCATCAGATGTATATTGAAGGGTGTGCAGAAAACAAAACCTTTTGTTTTCATGTTCTTCATTGACTATGCTATAGAGTAAGCATTTGCTAGTGATACAGGCCTGGGAGCCAGGATTTTTGGAGTTCTGTTCCTGATTCTGCCATTGACTTCTCATGTAACCTTGGGCACATCACTTAGTCTTAAGAGTCCAGTGATTCTGGTAGTCAGTTCCCGGGTGCCCTGCCAGGGATCCCTTGTGCCTCAGTTGGAGTATTGTGTCCAGTTCTGGGCACCGCATTTCAAGAAAGATGTGGAGAAATTGGAGAGGGTCCAGAGAAGAGCAACGAGAATGATTAAAGGTCTAGAGAACATGACCTATGAGGGAAGACTGAAGGAATTGGGTTTGTTTAGTTTAGAAAAGAGAAGATTGAGGGGGGACATGATAGCAGTTTTCAGCTATCTAAAAGGGTGTCATAAAGAGGAGGGAGAAAACTTGTTCATCTTGGCCTCTGAGGATAGAACAAGAAGCAATGGGCTTAAACTGCAGCAAGGGAGGTTTAGGTTGGACATTAGGAAAAAGTTCCTAACTGTCAGGGTAGTCAAACACTGGAATAAATTGCCCAAGGAGGTTGTGGAATCTCCATCTCTGGAGATATTTAAGAGTAGGTTAGATAAATGTCTATCAGGGATGGTCTAGACAGTATTTGGTCCTGCCATGAGGGCAGGGGACTGGACTCGATGACCTCTCGAGGTCCCTTCCAGTCCTAGTATTCTATGATTCTATGATTTTCTGAAGTGATGAACATCCACAAGGTGTCAAACTGAGTCCACCTTTATACTTTTGCACCAGAGATTGATCTTCTGGAGTTCGATTTAGCAGGTGTAATTAAGATCCACTAAATTGAATGCCGAGGGTGTCTCCGGTCTGTGTTGGTACCCCTCACAGTTGCAAGGAACAAGGGAAGCCAACAGGTACAAGTGCTCCCGTCGACCTCCCACTGTGAAGAGGGCACCAAGCCTGGCTTAAGGTGTGCCGACTCCAGCTACGTTATTTATGTAGTTGGAGTTGTGTATCTTAAGCCAACCTTCTGGGTCTAGTGTAGACCTGGCCTGAGTTCCTAAAATTAGTGATCACTCGAGAACATTTTTCCACTTAATTCTTAGTGCTTGTTTTCCCCATTTTATTTTTTAAATATGGGGATGTTAGTTACTCATTTTATAAGGGGGGCTGAGCTCAATTAACATTTGTAAATTTTGCAATTCTTGGGATTGAAGGTAAGGTTTTACCATTGATGCAACATTGACTGCAAATTTAAACAGACAGTCTAGGCATATAAAAAGTTATGACTTACAATAATACAAATTCTCCCAAGCTTTACATATTTTGTATAGTTGTATATGAAGTTTTAAAGTTAACATGATTAAAACATATGTGCATTGTGGGTGAGTTCACAGTACTATTCTGGAAGCCAGACTCCAGGAGACAGAGCTTGATTGTATTTTTTTTTCTCGTGCATCACCAACAAAACGGTCGGCCAACTTTCAACTTAGGGAACAAATTGTGCCCTGGGTTCACCTGTGCTTTTACTAACCAGTCCCACTGATGTAACTGCGGGTGGAATTTGGTTTTCAGAATCTTATTTCTAATGGCAATTTACAGTGTAGTGCCAGAACCCAAGACCAGCGTACAGAGCTGGCAGATGTGATCTGCACATCAGAGAGACAATAAACATAGACTCTTGCAATGGCTTTTGGTCACTTTGCAGAGTAGGACTACAATTTAATGTTTTACTAAGGTTGATTTTTGCATTTAATTTTTTAAGGAGAACCCTGTGATATGCAAAACACGTAAAATGTAGAAGTTTTGTAGTAATAAACTACTTTGTACATAGCTAAACAAGCTAAGACAATATACAGTTGTACAAGTGCCCAAGACAAACACAAAAGTATGTGTATATGTAACTGCCGACATGCAGAACCCCACCTGGGAACCTCTGGAGCTTAGTGCATGAGCCTCTATAGCTTGAGCTAAAAGCCAGTTGGCTCTCAGCTAAGGCTGTAGAGCGCTCTCATTCTTATCGCTCACTCTACGTGGTCTAAGTGCCGCTACATGGGACGGTGAACCACTCCCAGTAGGCATGTGGCTTACGTATATATAGCTTAAAACTTAGTGTTACGTGCAGAGTCTTTTGATTGCTAATAATTACATAACTTGAAAATATACCAAATAAGCAATTTAAACTTTTATGCGTACTGCATTTTTCTTTGTAATTTTTGGGGAAATATTGACATCACATAAGTAAAACTTATTAAATATATATTGTATTACTTTGCAGATGAATTCTTAAGTTTGAAACAGCATCTCTTCATTGTGATGGAGGACATCTGTAAAGTAGTGGATTCTATTCCAGTACATGAACTTAAGACATTGTCTTGCGGGAATGATCTTCTTCAAAAGAGAAATCTCAGGTGTGTTTTAATTAGGAGATTTTAGTACTTGTGCATTTTTGTGTGCACCAGAATCTTAACTGGTAAAGTGGTAGCCAAAATTTTTGCACAAGTTAATATTCCTGTATAAAGGAAAAGATCTTTTTAATTGTATAGAAATGTTAACTTTTTTAGATAGAATAATTAGGGATCTAAGAACAGAAACTGCCAGACTGAATCAAACTTGAGGTCCATCTAGTTCATTAGCTTTTCTCTGACGGTGCCTAGTACCAGACACTTCAGCAAAAGAATCCTGCAGTAGGCAGAAATGGGATTTCTTGCCCTCTGCATTAGGTCTAATAATGCCGGGTTTCTAATAGTTAGAGATTGACTTAAGTCCTGAAACAGGAAGTTTAATATTATGACCTCTGGATATACTAGTTTTCCTATAATTGTCTAATCCCTTTTTGATCTTGCTGTGGTAATGAGTTCTATAGTTTAAATATGCATTGTGTGAAAAGTATTCATTTTATTAGTTTAAAGTTTCCAATTTTTTTCTTGTGTTACGAGATACCATACAAGCTACCAGTCTACCTTCTCTAAAGCATTCATCATTTTGTATACTTTTATCACGACCCTTTTTATTCTCCTAAGGTAAACAATCCTAAACTTTTAAGTCTTTAAGACATAGGGAAAATAATGTCGCTCAAGCATATTTTCATCATTTTCTTCAAAGTGAGGCTTATAGTGCTAAGTTATTAAAACAATTTTTCCCTCCAACTGTGTTTGAGGATTATCAATTTATAGCATTACTTCAGTGGAATGCCAATAGCAAATCCAAAGATGTTAATAATTTTGCTAGGACATTTAATTATTTTTAATAGAAAGTTTTTTCTTTTAATTTATCATTTATTTAGTAAATAATACTCATAACAAAGATAACTTTAAAAATTAAAAAATCAAGTATCAACACTTCTTGTATACTTTTTCCTTTTCCTTATGATATCTGATAACTACGCAGATCTCAATACTTTAATCTCATAATCTCCAGGGCACCGGTATAGCAAACATGCATGTTTAACTTTAAGCATATTTTTAGTCCCTTGACTTCAAGTGGGTTACCAAGTAAAATTAAACATATTTGTGAATTGGGGCATAATTTAGTCAGCTAACTCAATTTGATAAAGATTCTCTTGGTTCAATGTCAGAATGTTTAACAATATTCACAAAACTGTCATCCTTCTGTTTTGAGAATCAAGAAAAGCTTTTTACATAATTCACAGTAAGAAAAAAAATACAGATGGAATGCTTTTGGTCTTTAACTTGGTACTGGCAGGAAACAAAACAGAAGCAGAAAAAAATAAGCTGGTAACAAAAATTGCGTCTTAGGCAGAAATAAATTTTTTTCATCTGTAAAGAGTGATTTCTTAAAAAAAAAATAAAAAAAAATCTAGGGATTATATAATTTGTTGTACTTCCACTTTTTCTTCGGGTATTGTTATATTCTCGTCAGGTATGGATCTAATGTTTGTCTCTGCTCAGCCATTGTTGCACATTTCAAACTCAGTTATGTGGTTCAGAAAGATACTTGACAGATTTTTTTTTTCCCTCTCTGCCAAGTAATATAGAATTGCAAAGTAACTTGGAAAGTGAGAGAGGCCATGCAATTAAGAACTTGTTTTCATTTCATCCTCTCTCCGACCAGTAATTCTGACTGTCTAGGAATCTGAAGAGGGAAAGTGTAGTTCTAGAGCAGGGATGGGGAACCTTTTTTGGATCAGGTGCTGCTAACCCGCACAAATATCAGTCAGGTCCAAGCTAGTAGATTTTGTGTGCTCCAGCTCCACAGGGGGAACAGCGGGGGTGCTGGAGTGCCAGCGTGGGCTCCCCAGTGCTGAGGGGGAGTCCCGAGCCTCAGGGGCCAGACTCAGGCAAGCCTTAGTTTCCTCACCCCTGTTCTAGAAGCTAGCCATTGCCCACTTTTCGTTTTATATGGCTGGTTTTGCAAACCGTAAACACTCAGTAGAGCAAAATATGGACATGGAAGCCTCCTGTTGCGCCCTTTAACAAAACAAAGCTGCTCGTAAGCGTCACTTGTCAGGACCAGTGTTTTGGTTTTGTGCTTGGCATTTGGAGAACAGGAAATTTCCTAGTTTGATGTTTACAGTGAAAAGATGTATGTCCCATGCACTCTCACCCTCTTTTTAATGGGGTTGTGGGGGAGAGTACCTATCACTCACGGAGGCCTGAGTGGCTTGCCCAGTACCACGGAGCGGAGAGTGCTAAACAAGTGGCAGTTGAGGGAACTTACAGTTCCCTTCAGCAGTCAGGCAGTCTTGTCTGTGGGACTCAGCTCCCTGCCTGTCTCACTCCCCCTCTGTTCAGGGGAGGTGAACAGGGCAACACTGAAGGGCCCTGGGGTTGGGGGGAGAACGAAAAGATGTACCATGTGATTACTGGCCCTGCTGACTCCAGCTCTTAAGGGTGGCCCCGTTTGCTTTCCTTGTGCAGGATCTGTCAGGCAGGGCAAATGAACGGGGCTCAGTGCCCTGGAGCTGCACTGAAGGGTCAGGAGGGAGCTTTGTCTGGCAGAGGGGTCAGTACTCTTAGGGCTCATCTAGTCTACACGGAAGATTCAAAAGAGTATATGCAAATTCAGTGGGAATTTGCATATCTTCTTCCGATCTCACTTTCGAAAGCAGAGCTTCGAAAGTGAAAGTAATCAAGACGCGGTTTTTGTCGGCAACCCCCCCTTTTTCGAAAAGCTGCTTTTCCTCTAAAAATGAGGTTTACGCGGCTTTTCAAAAAAGAGGGGGTTGCCGAAAAACGCATCTTGATTACTTTCACTTTCGAAAGTGAGATCGAAAGAAGATATGCAAATTTCTGTGGAATTTGCATATCCTCTTTCAAATCTTCCACATAGTCTAGATGAGCTCTCAGGGTGCAGCTTTCCGTTCCCTGCTTGTAGAGTCTCTGCCCACCTCCCAAGCAGAAACACAGGAGTGCTTGTTGGCGGCTGCTACTGCTGCAGCAATGGGGGAGCAAGTCGGACAGGGAGCCTGGTCCTGGAAGCCCTAACCAATTGTGAGTCCTGGCACTGTTTCAAACTAACTCCAATTGATTTGTGTGTTTTAATGAAGCCTTATTTTTTCCCATAGCGGCAGAAGATGAAGGACAACATTTATGTCTGTTGTAGTATTTATATCTTACTGCTTTTGTGTGTGGTTTTTTTTTTTTTTTTTCTTTCCAGGAAAGAACTGTTAACTAATCATATTGATGCAAATAAGAGAGAGTTCGGTATGTTCTTTGCCTCACACTGGAAATCCCATCCTTGGCAGGGCACTTCTGTGGATGACAGCATTCCTGTACAGTCAGGCCAAAAGTGTAGCTTCAACTCCGAAGGCAACTCATTCAGATTTACAAAAGTTCCCTCCAAACTTTCTGTTGCCATTGAATATCAAGGAAATCTTACTACGAGCACCTTCTCTGCAACAAAACTTCAAACTCCAGATACCTCAGGTACAACAGATTTTTCACAGTGTGCTGATGTGGAAGTGAGCATCCCAGGAAATGCTGGACTTTCTTTTTCCAAGAAGGATGTCAAAGAACGAACATCACTCAACTTTCACTGGGAGAGACCCTCTTTCAACAGTAGCTGGTGTGACCAAACAAGGGTGGAAAAGGATGGAAGCTGCCTCTTTTCAGAGAGGCCTGTAACGAGCACGGCTTTGAAAGCTGAAAATAAAAGTTCAACTAATATTAATAAAGTAGGAGAATATGACACTTTAGAAGCAAGGGATCTAGACTTTGATCTTGATAACTTTGTTCTTGAAGATGATTTTGATGAGAGGTGGGATAGTCCACTGTCCGATTCAGCAGACGAAAAGACATCTACATCACTATACCAACCTATCAGGGAAGGTCAGTCTGCTATATCATCATTGAAGTCATTTTCTACAGTCAAGGAATCCAGCCCTATACCTAATCCTGTTTCAAAATCAAACTTCTTGGTGTCAGCCAAGAGCTGCTCAGGTACATTATGCTTATTCTGATTAATTTACCATGGGATAATTATATGCTAAGAATAAATTGTGAAGGCAGAAATTAAGTAATTCACTATAGACCGTAAGTTTATTTGTTGGCGTGGAAATTTCCGTAGGTGTATTACTAATTGCCAAGTCACAGTTCCTGGGTAATATGCTCTTCAATCTAATCACACTTCTCACAATGTGTATTTGCTGGGCAGGTTTCTGACTTTTATCAGTTTCAGCTTTGCAAAATTTGAAATGAATGCATTTATTATAGTAACAATCCTGCAAGCACTAAAACTGTGGTCGTAACTTGGATTTAACTTTGTTATATTATGCAATAGAGCATATTTCCATATACATAACTTCTTAAAACAAACCAAATCTCTCTGGTAGCATATAGCTCAGACTCTGTGTCCCTATGTTTTTACAGGTGCAGTAATGGCTTTCAGCCTTCTTTTTGCCTCCTTTTGACCCTAGTCTTCAGCATGATTTAGAGAAGCTTCAAGGTTATGCTAATTTGCACAAACCTGTAATGTGCTCACTGTTTCACCTCTGGACCTCAGAAGGTTCTTGCCACATCTCCTGATGCACCATGTTTAAAGATACGGAGTGTAATGGAGCTCTGTTTGATTGGCTCTGTGTCACCTGGAAAACCCCCCTTCTGTTGCAAAATGGCTTCCATTCTTTTACAGCTCCTTTGTGCTAGGGATGTAAAGGGTTAACCAGTTGCCCAGTAAGTATCACCTTTACTGGGTAAGCGGTTAACCAGCGGCCCGGCTGGGCTGGAGCAGCTCTCCTCCCGTGGCACGGTAGGCCCGGCTGGAGCAGCCCCGCGATGCAGCAGACTTGGTCCAGCCTGACTCAAGCAGCCGGCAGCACAGCAGGCCACTCCAGCCTGGCTGGGCCCGTGGTGCAGTGAAATGGGGGACCGCTCTAGCCTGGCCGGAGCAGCCTCCACTAGGGATGTAAATGGGTAACCGGTTACCCAGTAAGCATCACTCTTAATGGGTGATGCTGGCTAATGGTTGACTGTTACCTTGGAGCAGCCCCTTGCCAGCAGCCCACCACGGGCAGAGGGCTGCTGGCTCCCAGTCCGCACGGGGTCGTGTACTGGGAGTCTGCAACCATGTGCAGGGTCAGAAGTGGCAGATCCCTCCCCTCCCAAGTGGCAGATCCCTTGGGGGAGGGATAGCTTAGTATTTTGAGCATTGGCCTGCTAAACCCAGGATTGTGAGTTCAATCTTCGAGGGGGCCATTTAGGGATCTGGGGCAAATCTGTCAGGGATGGTACCTGGTCCTGCCGTGAGGGCAGGGGACTGGACTCGATGACCTTGCAAGGTCCTTTCCAGTTCTGTGAGATAGGTATATCTCCCAGTCGCCGCTTCTGCCCCCATGCAAAGCTGCCAACTTGGACTGGGAACCAGCAGCTCCCCCGTTCTCCCCAGCTGCCGCTTCTGCCCTGCGTGGGCTGGGAGCCAACAACCCAGCGTGGAGCTGGAAGCAACAAGGCTGGAGCAGCCCCCCTGCCTCCTTGTTTAATCAGTTAACAGGTTAGACTGAACCTTTAACCCCTTAATTAAGTGGGATTTTACATCCCTATCCCTCCAGGTTCAGCCCAGCCTAGCCAGAGCAGCCCACAGGGCAGCAGGCCTGATTGGGCTAGAGCAGCCACTTCCCATGGGATCTTGGTTAACTAGTTAAACTTAATGTTTAACCTGTTAACTTTTTAAATGGGATTTTACATTCCTACTTTGTGCTACCAATACAGGGCTGGAGCATACTGACTGACTGTTTTTTATGAGGAAGAATTTAAATTAAACAGGTTTTTGTCTGTGTTCTACAAACTCATCCAAATTACTGGACCATCCTCATTAGGAAAATAATTTTAAAACATAACAAACCTTGACAAGGCTTGTCTAAAAAGAGGCCTTCATTGTTACGTAATCTGTCAGATTGCATCCTTCTGTGCTGTCACACCCACTTACTAAATCCTGTTCCATTGATTTTTAAAATAACCCACCATACCTGTTAAAAATGAGCACCACAAGTGAAGCAATGTGGAGAAAGGTAGGTGCCTAACAAAATAAGGTGTGCATTTTATATAATGGGCCACTGATACGGAGCTTTTCCTCTGTTGAAATCCAAACACCATACACATGTGGATGCAAGTGATACAGAGTTCAAAATCTGCTCTCTTGTCCACCTTGAGCTGTGTCTGTTTGCATTTTGCTGTAGATCATAATTTTGCAGTGATGAACAGTTAAGTGGGGATTTAGCTATCTGTGTTTAAAGTGAAATGATTTTCATTTTGTATTGTGACATATGTCCTCTGGAGCTTGAAGTCAGTTTTGAGATGAGCTGAGCTTCTGGGTCACTGAGTTACACAGTACTTGTTTGACAGGAGAATCTTGATTTGTATATTAGCCACTTCTGACATGATCTGTATCGTTTTATAAATGCAATCAGGAGCATAATGAGAAGTTGCTAAATTGTACATGACTTAGAATATTCCCTAACTCGTACAGACACTTTTACCCATTTAAGTAAAATTTTGTATCATGGGTCTTAATTTGAGTTGCTTTAGCAGGTGCAGAAAAAATTAAAGGCATCTTCCTTCTCTCTCCCCACTTGGGGTTACAGGTTTTTTTTCATAACTATCACACATCAAAATTGCTTTCTGTGCAGTCATAACATGTCTAAAAGTAAACTCTGACCTTGCTGCTTTGCTCTGAGAATCAGGTGGATCCTCTATAAGGTTTGGTTCTGTGTGCAGTTTAATAGTAAGATTATCAGTCAAATAGTCAGATACAGAGAAACAAACTGCTAATTTTTAATAGGCTTTCCTTTTCTAGTAGACCCACTGCTGAAAAAATCACCATCCAAACATCCAGCACTAGCACGTTTCAGAGGCTTTGCATTTCCCCATTCTGAAGAGATGATGAAGATATTTCACAAAAAATTTGGCCTGCACCATTTTCGGACAAATCAGTTGGAAGCCATAAATGCTGCTCTGCTGGGTGAAGATTGTTTTATCTTAATGCCCACTGGTACGTATACGTGTACATCAGACAACTGGAAACTGTTGGTGTATGAAATCTTGCACAAACTTATGATGATCTGTATAGATCCTAATCTATTTAACACAGACCCAGTTCTCGTAGGAAAATTTAACAGAATTTGTGGTAAATGTAATAAATTCCCTACATTTGGGGAAGTGGTAATACATTACCAAGCTGTCAAGATCTGCTGGCTGCAGGATTCCTTATATCTCACTTGCCCTGGAATGTATGTAGCCTTTGTCTGTGGTCTTTAAAGGGAAGGTGGCGAAAGCTCTGATTTCTGGAATATTCCACGTGATAACTCTGCTAATGAGATTGGAGGTCATAGAATATCTGACAGTAGTTGCATTTAAAGACTTCAAAACAATTGAGATATGCGGATGTAATTTTTAAGTTACCTAGTGATGTAGCTTAAAAATTCCTATACCCACTGGAAATAGGTTTTAAGAGGACAAAGACTCATTGAAATGAGATTTGAAAGCTGAACTCTAGAACATGGCTTTTTAATAAGAGTACTTCAGAGGACACTGTCTGGTTACAATTATATTTAATAAAACAAAAATCCTCACATACATTACACATTTCTTTTATTAAATCTGAGTTGTTTAATTTTCGCTATTCAGGCTTTGTTTACATTTGCGTTTTTCTAAACTTGGGCAGTGAAAATGGTTTCATTCTCTGGTTCCTGTATGCTAATGTAATATAGCAATCATTGCAAGGAATAGTTTTTAAAGGTTTTTTAATTTAAAGTCTGCTGTGGGCCTTCCATTTTGTAGAAATGTAATTTTACTATCTACATTTTCAGATGAAATTAACAAATTTGATTCCTCCGTTCCCACCCTAAAAAACCATACATTGTCTTGCATTTTATATAGGTGGTGGTAAAAGTCTGTGCTACCAGCTACCAGCCTGTGTATCCTCTGGCGTCACTATTGTAATTTCTCCATTAAGGTCATTGATATTAGATCAAGTTGAGAAGCTAATGACTTTGGATGTAAGTTTGAACAATTTCTTTGCACTTAAGGACTAGGATAAAAATCTGAATGGTTCCTGCTGAATTTTATTCTCTATTTGATTTTTGTGTATGAAATAGTTGCATATTTGAAGACAGAACAAGTAAGCATACGTAGAGTGTACAAATACCTAGTGCAGGGAAAACAGGAGTAACATCAGAGTACTGTAAATCAGAGTAATTAGAAGTAAACAGCAGTTTTATCATTGACTCTGTGAATGCGCACAAGCAATATTTGCTAGTCCAACATAATGCTTAAATATAGGCTCCAAAGCCCATTTTTTACACACACACAAAAAGCAACCTGTTACTTTCCATGAAGCTAAACTCCCTTAGGTCCTGTTTATTTCAGCGACAGCTGTGGCTGCTCAGCATTGCTGAAAAAATGGGGCGCGCAGAAGGAAGACATTCAGAGAAAGCATAATTGTGGCAGTAGATTGCAAAGGATGGGTGAGGATTTAACTAGGAATTGCCTGGCAGCTTTTTTACCGATTATGCTGGTGGATGTTTTGAGCAATTTAATTGTTTGGAAAAGTGAATGGTTTTTGTTTTGGAGAATTGATAAATTTTAAGGGCAAAATCTTGAGTGCAGCTGAGGTGGTGGTGAAGTACAAACAGGAGCATGCTACTACTTCACAATCCTAAGCCCTTAAGATGCTCTGTTCCTCTGGCTGGCTGTGATCTCCAAGGCTATGTCTACACTGCCAGCATTTATTTTAAAACAATGTCGAGCTGGAGGACTTCTTACTCCGACTCCTGTAACCCTCATTTCACGAGGAGTAAGGGAAGTTGAGGGAAGAGTGCTTTTCCTTCAACTTCGTGCTGTGTAGACAGAGCCAAATGCTGAATTAAGCTTTTTCGACTTAAGCTACGCAATTGACGTAGCTCAAGCTGCGTAGCTTATTCTAACTTTAGCCCTGCTGTGTAGGCATGCCCCAAGTGACCACCTGTCATCCAGGAAATGCTGCAGCACAGTGTGCTTTGACCATGCACTCTCACCACTCCTCCTTGCTTCCAACAAACATACCTATGCTGAGTGCTGCAAGGGTGGTGATGAAAGAACCAGCTACAATTGTTCTGGGACTGCTGTGGACGCTCCTATACTGGGGAAATTCCCAGCTGTCTTTCTACCACCTGAGAAGAGCTGAGGGCTAGGACTTGCCCCCTTGTGTAGGGATGTAAGCAACTAGTCGACTACCTGATA
Source organism: Rafetus swinhoei (assembly GCA_019425775.1). Taxonomy (NCBI): domain Eukaryota; kingdom Metazoa; phylum Chordata; order Testudines; family Trionychidae; genus Rafetus; species Rafetus swinhoei. The sequence goes on along the minus strand of CM033442.1, from coordinate 46,596,943 downwards.
AGCCTAGGCTTATCAGGTAGTTGGGTCACTACTGACTAGTCGCTTCTCCTCCCCCTCCTCCTCCCTGCTGCCTCTGTATCAGAGGCAGCAAGAAGGGGGAGCAGGAGCTGGTGGGGGGAGGGGCGGGGGGAGGAGCTGGCTTAAAAGCCGGTTCCACCCAGCACCTTCTTTGCGGGGGGGCAGTGGAGGCAGAGGTGTAGCAGGGGAAATGGCGTGAGTGGAAACTGAAGCAGTCCCTGTGGGACTCTTATTACATTTTGAAAGCAAAGGTGCAGCAGTTGGGACCTGGCGTGAGCGGGGGACTGCCTGAGTTAATTATTGTGATATGAACTATTTCCTTGTAATATGGGTCATCTGGTGCCACGTTATTATATGTTTGTGGGTGCTATGAAGATATTTATTTTATAATACTTTGTGTCTTCTAAGAACATCTATAATGTTTTTCACATAGGATCTCAAATCATTTTACCAATATTACATAAGCCTCATGATATGCCTGTGAAGTAAGCAAGTATCATTACAGCTATTTTATTGATGGGAATACTGGAGCACAGAGAGGGTAGGTGATTCCCAAAGTCACACAGTGCTTTGTTGATACAGTTTGGAGCAGAATAAAGGAATTCTGATTCCTAGTGCTTTGCCTGATCGCTAGAGAGCCCTGTGATGTCTGCACATGGCAAGGTTTTTGTGTTTTGCATGGATTTACCATTTTCAGTATTTTTTTTCAAATTCTGTATTCAGTGGCTAAATGTATGAATACGGACCATGTGTGTGTTTTGTTTAGAAGTAGGTTAAACATTTCTTACGTTAAATGGATGTTAGATGAAATCTACATGTCTGTTTTCTTCTATATTTAACACAGATTTTTGCTACTTATCTGACTGGTGATAGGACTGATACTGAGGCTTCAAAAATCTACATTCAGCTGTCAAAAAAAGATCCCCAAATAAAACTTCTTTATGTTACTCCAGAGAAGGTTTGTATTTATCTTAAAAGCAAAAAGTGTCACCACGGCAACAAAACAAAGATTTTTACTAGTACAAATGTTTTGTAAGAATTATTTTAAAAATGCAGCAAGCATCTTTCAGGAAACAACAACAGAATTCTTAAAGGGTAAGCTATCAACATCTTTAGATGAATCTTTGCAATGCTGCCTGTGTGTATATAATGAACCAAAGAACAGTCCAAACAAGGCACAGCCAAGAAAGGGGGGAAATTTGAAATGAAAGACTGCTATGTTAATAATCATTTCTATCATGTATACCAGTCTGTCTTCATCAGCTGATTGGTATGGAATAACCTCTTATAAGTGTTAACAGACCTAAGAGCTGCACTATTTTATTTTCAGCCTTAATTCTTGTGGATATTTTGAGAGAGATTACAGGGCAAAACAATAATTGTTTTTCACCCAATCTGAGTAATTGCTTGCAGATCAATATTAAAGGAACTATTCTGCTGCATTAATTTCCTACTGTAGAAATCTTCAATATGAAATGTGAAAGCCTTTTTTGGGGATTGGTGTAGTGGTGGTGAACACATCCTAATGTGTCTGTCCTTCCCCAATTTTGCATCCGATTTGGTCAAAAATAGGCTCTTTAAATGGCCAGTCTCAGAAACCAGTGGGATTGTCTAATGCTGTTTGTCAAAAAGGAATTTTGGCTGTATTTTAAAAAATGGGTTTTAGTTTCACATCAGTTTCTTAACTGTTCATGAAAATGTGTCTAGAATGAAGATCAGTAAGGAGCGCTTTAAAGGTTCTGCATGGAGTTAAAAAGCCTCTCTTCACAATCCTTAGTTTCATAATCTCTTAGTTAAATAGAGTGTGATTATGCTGTAATATTTTCTGTTAAAAACCTAGGTTGGTTCAAGTGGCAGATTGATTTCAGCCTTGCAAAATCTGTATGACAGAGGACAGTTGGCACGTTTTGTAATTGATGAAGCACACTGTGTCAGTCAGGTAGCTATCTATTGATTTATATTTTTAAATACCCACAATTCCAGAATAGTTGGAACACTTTATTCAGTAGAGAGTGAAAAGGGGAATTTTCCTTTTTAAACTAGTGGGGCCATGATTTCCGTCAAGACTATAAACGGCTGAACATGCTTCGCCAGAGATTTCGCTCTGTTCCTATGATGGCTCTTACTGCTACTGCTAATCCCAGAGTGCAAAAGGATATTCTAAATCAACTTGAGATGCTAAAACCACAAGTGTAAGTTGTTTGGAAGTATTATGAAAAATTTGTGTAAGTTGAACTTATTATCTAGGCAGAAGAAATTTCAGATTCAATGTAAGAAATGGACTTGAATTAAACCCTACTCAGTCACCTGAAAAATATTGATATTTGTATCTAATTTAATGTGACTGTATACATGGCATTTAAATCCATTAAATGTAAAATGTGTTAAAAATAAAGAGCAGACTTCAGAAATGTTTCCCCACTTAGGGGAGAGCAACTGTTCACACAGTAAAGTTTCACGAAGGTTCCTGTATCATTGAAAGAATGGGAAATGAAAACCTTGCCATGATAGTAAAGCCTATGATCTGTGGCATTTAATAGGAAGATTCTAAAGCTTGAGTATGGCAAGGATTTTTTAATGTTACAAAAATTACAACTAAGATATTCATGCAATAGCAAAACCTAAGTCAGTGGGACTGTCTGTGAAGTAAGGTGCTACTCGGGGTGAAAAAATCTGGCCTATGGTTCTTTAGCATCAGACCTGGTAAAGTTCTATTGCTAGTGGACACTGTGATAGTTTTTTATTAAGTAAATGGGACATTTATGCTTTTTTGAATGCATTTGGTAGGTTTTGGAGTTTAAAAACCATTGTACACTGTATTACCAGTGTACATTAGGGATGTAAAATCCTGTTTAATTAGTTAACCGGTTAAATGTTAAGTTTAACCGGTTAACCGATGAAATGGAGGCGGGCGACGGGGGGCCATTCCAGCCCCCTGGAGCAGGCCATCCCCCCAACCCCTGCCCACCATGATCAGACTGCTCCAGCCCCATGGGGCTACTGTCTCCCATTAAGGATGATGCTTACTAGGTAACCGGTTAACTGATTACCAGTTCACATCCCTAGTGTACATCAGGCTTCACAAATAGATAATACAGGCAGATTTGCTATCTTAAAAATCAAATTATTTGATGTGGACATTTGGGCTTTTTTATGGTTGACATGAACCTACCAAAATTTTGTGAATTATGTAAAAGAAATGTCATCTGTACTTCATGCCCTGAAGAATGCATGTAACAATCCCCATATTAGAAGCATGTCAGGATTGAAAACGGAAAAATTAAGGTAGACAAATTTCACTTTTAATCATGCTGGGCATGTGTCCTGTCTCTGTGAGCATATCTGTCCTGCTGGTTTATGTACTGCAGAGAATAAGCCTGCCTTCTGCTTTCCCAGCTATAGGATAAACACAGCAACACTAGCATTTATCGAAGTGATCCCAGAGCAAAAGAGTGAGGAAAATCCATCCCAACTGGGACATGTAGAATGAAAAAAACCTCCCTATTCAGAGGCTATAGGGAGGAAGTAGTCACTCTGGAATCCTTCCAGAGACAATTCCTGTCCTGTGGAGAAGATTATTGCATAGTCTAAAACTGTGCAACACCATGGTCAGTCATCAGTATCTTAGATTCAAAATTGTGTTCTATGAGCCAATCTAATCTCATTTGCTTTGAGACTCTGCAGACTTGTAACATTTCTTCTCTTTTAAAAATGTACTGTGCATGCGAAACTAATGTGCTTTGGACATTGTTTTAGGTTTACTATGAGCTTTAACAGGCATAACTTGAAATATGATGTATTGCCCAAAAAGCCAAAAAGTGTGGCATTGGACTGCTTGGAATGGATCAAAAAATATCATCCATGTAAGTGCTGAATGTGCTCATAAACATTTGTATGAGTTACAGTTCTTGCATATGGCAGTAATATCTACATAATATTCACTTTATTCTCCTGTGCTTTTTGAGAATACTGGTAAATGTAGAAGAGCAAAATGTTGGAGGCAAAGTAATTTAGTCATTTCTTTGATGCCAAGACTTAAGATTAATCAGAGGGACAACTTAAAGTGGGAGTTCCTGATGGGAATGAATAGGAAAAAAGAACGGCAGGGACTTGTAAGTTAAAATATCTAAATCAGGAATTAACGGATATCTGATAATAAGAAGATTACCTTTGCCATGCAAACATTTAATTATTAGCAACCTCTTAAAATAGTTAACCCAGCTTTCATAAAATCTAAGAAGGTTATTGATTCTTGTAAAACAGAAGAACCTGTATTCCGGCACAAACTTTTTCTTTATATTCACAGATGACTCTGGAATAATTTACTGCCTCTCACGGCAGGACTGTAACAAAACAGCTGAAATTCTACAGGAAAAAGGTCTTGCTGCACTTGCCTATCATGCTGGCCTCAGTGACTCTGTTAGAGATCTTGTACAACGAAAATGGATTAATCAGGATGGGTGTCAGGTAAAGGAAAAACAAATGAGAAGGTTAATAGAGATTCTACAGGAAGAGCGTGGGATTCAGACTAGATATGGAATTAAATTACTGTGCAGAGTACAGTCAGAAAACAGTTGCTAGCCCTTCTATAGGAGAAATGCTAAAGTCAGGATCATGTTTACGTGGAATATTTATAAGCAACAGTAATAAATATTATTCTCAAGAATTTAATAGAAGTTAAGGACTTGAGGTAGGGCTTGACTTATGTAGATGTTCTTTCACAAATGGAGAAAATAAGGCACAAACATCATTAAGTGTTTTGCACAAGGTCATACAGCAAGCGTTATGGCAGAGCAGGCGCTAGAACTTAGATCTTCTCTCCGTTTAGTGGCTAAAGCCCAGAACTCTTTCAGGAAGAGTGGTTGATGTTTGTAAATATTAATGTTTTGACTGAGCGTACCTTACTCCTTTTGGAAGTACACCAAAATTAATTTTGCGTTCAATACAGGATTATCTGAGTGATCACAATACATCCCTAGTGTAATGCAGGCGTGGGGTAAATATAGTGGTAGCCCGCCAGGGGCTAACCGTGGTGAACCTTCACCATGTTATTGCCCGTCCCTGCTGTAAAGTGTTATATGAATAGCTTGTGTAATTCCTCCTGTTCAGTAGCCCAGTGTGAGGTTATTCAGCACAGGGAAAGCCTTGTGACTTCTTATACAACTGAGGGAGACTAGGCCTGAGGCTCCTTGGTGTGCTCTGTGTTTGTGTTAGTGTTTGCACCTCAAGACCAGACCCACTCAGACAAACCACTGGGAACAGGCTTTATTCTGTAAAAAACACAAAACAAGATACAGTTCAGCAGCCCCTCCTTACTGCATGCAGCCTACATGCTGCTTCCAGCTCAGTTCCTACTAAGACCCTGCTGAGGCAGAGGGGACAGCCTGGCAGGAACCAGGAAGTTCTCCCAACATGCCGCAGTTTGTAGTCCACAACTTGTAGTTCCCAGGGCTGCTGCTGAAGCACACTGGACTTTGGGGCTATGCTTGTATGGCTTTATTTGTATAATAATTTATGGTTCTTATTCCAGGTCATATGTGCAACTATTGCTTTTGGCATGGGAATTGATAAGCCAGATGTACGCTATGTTATTCATGCATCTCTCCCTAAATCCGTGGAAGGTTATTATCAAGAATCTGGCAGAGCTGGGCGAGATGGGGAAGTTTCACACTGTGTGCTTTTCTACAGTTACAGCGACGTGACCAGGCTTAGAAGGCTCATACAAAGTAAGCAAAGGCTCCCATTTCTGATACAGCAAATGTTAAAATAGGAAATAACAAGTCCTATGGCACCTTAAAGACTTAACAGGTTTCAGCATAAGCTGACAAAGTGGGTTTTGGCCTGCGAAAGTTTGTGCCAATATAAATCTGTTAGTCTTGAAGGTGTCTCAGGACTCCTGGGTTCTGTGAATACAGAATAACATGGCTACCCCCTGGTACTTGTCAACAGGAAATAAGTAATTCAGTCGGTTTTTGTCCTTTCCTGTTCTGTTTAAAGCCTTCAGAATGCCGTATAATATTGGACTGAGTCATTGTAGTAGGCAGAGTCCCCGAGCATACTTTCATTGTTCCCTTCTGACATTCTCAAATGTGGGAGGAGATGTCTTGGCTGACTTAGAATGGGTTTTTTTGGGCCTACGTGACTGACTACTTTTATCTAAGTCAGTGGTAGGGAACCATTTTTTGGGTCAGGGATCGCTGACCCACAGGAAAAATCAGTGTGCTGCACACAAGTTAGAAGCAACCCCAAACCCCACCCCCAAAAACCCAGACCTCACTGACGCAGCCCCTGACTGAGAAGGAGAAAGACACTCCCCTCATTCCCCTCGCACATCAGAGCCCAGAGAGTTCAGGCTATTAGATTTTGCATGCTACAGCCCCGCAATGGGGATGAGGTGAGGCTGGAGTACCAGCATGGGCTCCCCAATTCTGGGGGAGGGGAGCCCTGAACCTTGGGGGCCAGATCCAGGCAAAGCATAGGTTCCCCATCCATGATCTAAGTGCTTGAGAGAATTTGATCGGTAATTACTTTAGCCTTTTTGTATGTTGTGTAACAAATGCAATGAATGCATCCCTTTTATTCCAGTGGAAAAAGATGGAAACAGTCACACAAGAAAAACCCACTTTGACAACCTTTATAGTATGGTTCATTACTGTGAGAATGTACATGAATGCCGGAGAATACATCTTTTGTCTTACTTTGGGGAAACCAGTTTTAATCTTAACTTTTGTAAGGAACACCCAGAAGTAACTTGTGACAACTGTCGTAGAAAGAAGGTAAAACATTACCTCATCTATAAATTTGAGCTTTTAGATTAGTGGGTTTTTTAACAAATCTTAAGAAAACTTGTTAATATATTCTAGAAGGCAGACACAGATGCTGAGTGAGATCCTTTATGCCCTGTGATACCCTTTATGCCCTGTGTTTAGAGCTGGTCTCAAGATGTAATCTAGAACAGATTTACACTCGCTACCTGTGGATCTCAGGAACTGTTCAGACAGCTGGGGACTGTGAAGTTTAAGGATACTCTGACACCACTTTTCTCCCAGCCATGCCTGTTGCCCCAGAGGAAGGTAGCACAGAGCGCTCTCTAGTGGCTACACCACCGAGGAATTCTCTCCCACAAGTGGAATTCTGGAGTTGCTATTTAAGAGGGCTCGGAGGCAGCTTTATGCCACATCACCATGGGTACCAATTTGGAATGGGTTGGGGAAGGATTTGAGAAAAGGGGAGGGTTTGTAGTCTCCACATGTCAAGGTCTATTGACCAACAGATTACTAGTGTGAACAGATGCCAAACTTACGAGAGGATGAATCTCTCAAACCTCCCCTTTTTCCATCTCCCCAGCTTTGCAGCTCAATCATGCATCTACTGATAGTTGGTTTTAAACATCTGGTGCTCCTAATAATTCAACAGATAATATTTTAAAATACATATTCCAAATTTAATAATAAATCCACACATTAAAGGCTAGGTTTAATTCATATATATATATATTCCCTTTATCTGACTTAATTTCTAAAAAGGTATTAAATATGTGTTCAAGAAAAGTTAAGAAATAGTTTTTTAAGGTGCCTTATAAAGGAATTTGTTACCTTACGAGGAGAAAAGCCTAACTGGTGGGGGAGAAAGTGCAGGACTTTTTCTTACACAAAAATAAGTCTTCTGATTGAATTTAGTGTGCCTGTTTTTAAAATTGCAAATGACTCCGAACACTAATCCCCCTAATACCTCAAGGTAGGTAAGTATGATATCATTATACACAGGGCTCAACAAATCATTGAATCTACTCGCCCGTGACGAGTAGATTTCAGCCGGTCGCCTCGTTCACCGGCGGCGCGCGCATGCGCAATGCGGGTCTTGCACATGCGCAGTGCGGGGCTGGTGAGTGGATTTCGCCGCCGTTTGTCAAGCCCTGATTATACAGATGGAAAAATTGAGGCAGAACGGTGTATGTTTCCATACTGAGGGTAGGTCTACACTACAAGGGCCAAGTCAACCTAATTTACACATCTCCAGCCATGTAAATACCGTAGCTGGAGTTGATGTACCTTAGGATGAATTACCATGGAGTCTTGAATACTTCCCTTACACTTCTCATTCTAGTGGACTACAGAGAGTGATTGGCGGTGGTTTTAGTGGGTCTTCACTAGACCTGTTAAATTGACTCCTGGGAGATCAGTTGTCCCGGCGCTGATACCCCCAGTAAGTGTAGACAAGCCTTGAGTCAATATTATAGTCTAAAACAGGGGTAAAGGAACTTTTTATGTGGTTTGGGGGCCACTGATCCACAGAAAAATCAGTACACACACCACAGAGACAGACACACAGAAACACAAAAACTCAATGATGTCACCAACTGAGAATCAAACAACTCAGAGCATCTGGGTCTCTGTGTTCCGTCCCTGTGGAGGGGATGCAGCACTGGGGCTCAGGTCTTCGCCCCCTCCTCCCAGGGCCAGATTAACTCTTCTGTGGGCTCAGGATTAGTAGTTTTTGTGTGTGGGGAGGTGTTCCCCATGGCTCTGGAGTGGGGCCAAAAATGAGGGGTTCAGTGTGTGGGAGAGGGCTGCCAGGGAGCAGGCTGAGGGTGTGGGTTCTGAGGGGGAGGTTGGATAGAGAAGTGGGCTGAGGGGAAGGGGGCAAGGTCTGGTAGGGAACGAGGGTAATGCAGGGGGCAGAGGATGGGGTGCTTACTTGGTGCAGCTCCGGGGGGTGGGTGCTGGCTCCCTGTGTGTACTGGCTCCCACCTGCCTCCCCATACTGCTGCCTTTTGTGCCTGCTCCCTCCCACCCTCTACTGCTGCCTCTGATCAGGAGCACCAATGAGCTCAGGTTCATTGTTTAACTGTGTCCTCAGGTGCACATTCACTCCCTATGATACACCCATTTTATAGTAGCTCCAGCTAAGTTGTATTTTCCAAGTTTGTTTAAGAAAAGGTCATGAAAGACCGTATCAGAAGCCTTGTAAATCCGAGATATATCACATCTATCTCTTCCCCCATCTATGGGTGCATCTACACTGCACAGCTATTTTGGGATACCTCCGGTATCCCGAAATAGCTACCCTGCATCTATACAAGCCGCCCATTATTTTGAAATATTTTTAGAAATAACGGGCGTGCTATTTTGGCATCCCAGTAACCCTTGTTTCATGAGGGTTAAGGGATGTTTCGAAATAGCACGTTATTTCGGAAGGTGGCCCTGTGTAGACACGCCAAATTTCAGAATAAGCTATTTCAAAATAGATTGTAAATAAGTTACGCAATTTGCGTAGCACAAATTGTGTATCTTATTTTGAGTTTAGGGTGCTGTGTAGATGCACCCTGCAAGACTTGTTACTGTGCTAGAGATAGCTATTAGGTTGGTTTGACATGATTTGTTATAGACAAATCCATGTTGACTGTTACTGATCACCTTATTATCGTTTAGGTGTTTGCAAATTGATTGCTTAATCATTTTCTCTATTCTCTTTTTGGGTCCTGAAACCAAGCTGAGTGGTCTGTAATTCCCTGGGTTCTCCTTATTACCCCTTTTTATAGATTTGCACTATATTTGCCCTTTTCCACTCTTCTAGAATAAATCTTCTGTATCAGTTTTGTACAATAAAATGGCTTTGAAATACCTTTAACTTTATTGATCCTTTTATGTTTCCAAGGGATTGCTTACTAACCTAAGATTCCTATGGCAGTGGCATTTCAGTGTAAATAGACAGTGACTAGTCTATATGTGGATCAGAATTAACTTATGATTGAAAAAGCCTCATAATGAGAAACAAAGGTGTCAGTAGCAAACTGTGTTAGTAACAATGGAAACAAATCTTTCTAATCAAATCTCTTGTGATAGGATTACAAATCAAGAAATGTGACGGATGAAGTTAAAAGTATTATAAGATTTGTTCAAGAGCACTGTGGACAAAGGGGAAGAAGAAATGCAGGTTCTGGAAGGTATACGTTGAACATGATGATTGACATTTTCTTGGGTAAGTTCTATTTTACTGCTCAAATATTTGGTGCAGGCCAAATCTTCGCTGTACACCTGAGGACCTATATAACAGGGGCAGAAGCTTAAAAAAAATACCAATAGGGTTCCTTCTTGAGAGTAATCCATGTGGCATGTGTTCTAGAATAAATAAAAATCCCAGCCTTAACTAGACTAGATCAGGTAGAAAAAAACCCATTTATTTTAAAAGTCTTCAAGCTTCTGCTGCTTGTTCAGTTTTTTGTGGTTCACGTTATGTACAAAATGGCTCCACTGCCTTCCACAGTTTTGTAACTTATTGGCTTAGTTATAGACCAATTCTGTTTGCTGTTACTGAACAGGTTCGAAAAGTGCTAGGATTCAGTCTGGTATATTTGGAAAGGGAGCTGCCTACTCACGACATAATGCGGAAAGGCTGTTTAGAAAGCTGGTACTGGATAAGATTCTCGAGGAAGATTTGTATATCACTGCCTCTGAGCAAGCAGTAGCATATGTAATGATAGGAGAGAATGCACAGGCTGTGCTAGATGGATATCTACAGGTATGTAACAAGTTTCCTTTTTCTCTAATTCTACATTGGTGTTTCCTTTAAATAAAAATGCAAGTGTTACTCTTCTCTGCTTTTAATAACACACAGATACTTTGAAGTCACATTGAGTGTCAGGATAGTTAAAAAATAAACATAACTTATTTCTATAGTCTCATTATTCAATAAGTTCAGGGTGCCTTGCAACAATTAAACTTCACTTGGCAAGAGTAATGGAATTTCCTACTTGTAGATAATGGAAATTGGGGAACAGAATTTTCTTATCACAAAAAGGGAATGTGTTTCTGGAATCTGGTTTCCCGTCCACTGCTCTAACCAAGCACTTTTCAAGTGTTAGGGCGTGACTCAAAAAGTGGTCCATTAGAGGACATCAACAGTGTTACACCACACAGGGAGAGTTGCAAAAAATGGCAAAATCTTAAGATCCCTAGGTCTCACAAGGAGCTAGTTAAGTGGAGGAAAGAAGCAACTCTCTCCTTTCCCTCAGGCTTTCTACCCTGCTGCTTTCTCTGGTAACCCCAGTCCAGTGCTCAGCCAGTGCTCAGCTCCAAGGAAAACCGCATTACAGGAGGCTGCGTTGCCAACTCCTGGTAGTTCCATGTTTAGAGCAGTTCTGTGTAGGTAGGGGTAAAAGAGAGAAGCTGCTTTAAGCACTTAGCTCTCAACAATATTCCCACAAGTGCAAGCAACCCTCACCCAAACTTGATGTGTGGTTTTGTTTGTTTTTTCCTGTGTTTTGTGAACTCAGTCCCACAATCCTTTAAAAAGGATTATGCCTAATAATCACATGAGTTTGGGATCCCTAGTGAAAAAGCCCATGCACATAAAAAGGATCTTGTGTAGAGTTCTTCCTGTTTGGTAAGCAGTTACCTTAAGTCAATAACAAATGTTATAAAAAAATGAAAGTAGCTGTTCAATTTTAGTAGCTGTTTTTACTGGCTTAAGGCCAGATATCTGCTGTTCAGCTGCTCTGCAATAATCTCTTCTCGTATAGATTAATGACTTATTTCTCATTTTTACAGGTGGAGTTTTATGAAACTGAGAATGCCAGCAGTATTCGAAAGCAAAGGGCTTCAGTGACAAAAATGTCACAACGGGAAGAGATGGTTAAGAAATGTCTTGTGGAACTTACAAATGTTTGTAAAACTCTTGGAAAAGTTTTTGCTGTCCATTATTTCAATATTTTTAACACTGCTACACTTAAGAAAATAGCAGGTAATCTTGATCTTCATGATCCAAAACTCAGAATTCATTCAGGGGTGGACTTACACTGTGGAGGGCAGCTGTGAGAGAACCCTAATTGATTTCTCTCAGCTTGCTGTGGGCAGTCATGTACACGTTAGCCAACTGCTAGAAGAGTTGGTCTGCTGAAAGAGGCAGGTGTGCTACTCTGCCTCGATTTCTTTAAACCCCTGTTCCTTAACTGCACTCTGATGTGCTCTTTGTTGCATATTAAGCTCTATAATGGCCCCTTGAAAAAGTATTTAAGATTGTTTGAATCAGTTTGTTCCTTGTTTAGTAGGTAAATGTGAGCTGGTAGTTCTGACATCCCTATTGATGGACTTACGTGTTGCTCATCTTCCAACAAAATTCCAAAAATTCATCTGATTGTGTGTGTTAATCCTGTCTACACTTCACCTGAATTTTAAATCCACAACCATTTCTTTGAGATTACAAAAACTGTTCAAAATCTGTTTTGTGTTATGTACTTTTTATCTAATCAAATGTCTTTGTCTTCATACAGAAACCTTGTCTTCTGACTCGGAGGTTCTGCTTCAGATTGATGGTGTTACAGAAGACAAACTGGAAAAATATGGTGCAGAAATCATTCAAGTCATGCAAAAGTACTCTGAATGGACACTGCCAGGTTTTGTATACCTTGCATCTAAATGGGCATGCTTTTTATTAAAAAGCCTTTTCTCTGTAAGAAATTACATGAACAAGATGTCCATGTTAAAATATGGCTTTATAGCATGTTTGAACTTTCATTTTAAAAAAGGCACGTAGCTTTGTGCAGCACAAGAGGGTCCTTAACTAAGAGGCAGGTGGTCGGGAAATAGAGGGATTCACTGTAACTCCTAAAGACCACGGTGGATAACTGGACTTCAGATGTTCAGAACGAGAGGAGAAAAGTGAGATTGCTGGTTTTCTGACCTCCTTTCAGAGCTGGGAACATAGATATTTTCAGTCTCAAGGTGTGTCTTGCACTGTTTTCTCATTCACATCATCTAGTTATGGGCTAGCATTGTAGCGTGAGTGAACAAATTACAGATTGAAATTTTCCAATGACTTGCGCTTTGGTCAACTGTAAATCTAGCAGAGAAAAGTGAAACATGATTCAGTTGCTGGAAGCTGAGGCTAGACAAATTCAGGCTGAAAACGTGGTATAAATTTTTAGCGGTGAGGATAATTAGCCATTGGAACTATTCACCAAGGGTTCTGGTGGATTCTCCATCAATGACAATTTTTAAATCAAGATGGGATGTTTTTCTACAAGGTATGCTCTAAGAATTATTTTTTGAAAGTTAACCCAGTTGCCTAAGTTTTAACAAAATGTCCATTTGTAGAGAACACTGACTCTTACCAAACCGAGGCCACAGACACTGGAGAATGTGAGAGTGAGGAGACAGAGGAGACACGCACAACTTCTAGCTATTTTTGCAATACCACAAACAAAGGAAAGAAGAGGAAAAGAATGCCATTCTTCAGGGAATCCAAGAAAAAAAAAACAGGTTATGGTGGTAGCCAGCAGTCTCGTTCCAAGAGGTATGTGAATACTTGTAACTGTTCGTTTATCTAAAATAATATGAGAAAAATATCCACGAGAGTGTTGGATTGAGGTTATTCTAATTCATTTTATGTTGAAGAAGATAGTAGGAAAATGGAGAGTGGGGAGAGCTGTTAACCTAACAGCATGAAAATATGGAATTGAAAATATCTATAGTTTCTTTATAGAAGTCATTACTGTACGATGACGATATTCCAGAGGCGCATAGGACTCCTGTGGAGTCCCTGGATCTGGGAGGGACTCCTCTCACTCTGCCTTCACACAAGGCTAGAATATGGTGTGCAGGGCAGATGATCTCTTCCTTGCTTTCCAGGAATCCAGGAGGGCAGGAGTTTGAGAGGAAACATACCTCATGTAGCAGTGGGGAATGGATCCGAAGTAAGAGACCGATCTTATGCACTCTCAGCAAACTAAGGGTTTCAGTCCACCAGTCTCATTTTGATCATGTGAAGGTCCTGGTAGACTTACAGCCATCCTTTTAGAATTACAGAAAACTGAAGGATCCAGAGATTGAAAAATCTCACATAATCACGCTGTTTTCAGATAATGGAAAAAAATATATTCTGAGCTTGGTTCTACACCTTTCCTTTGAAATCTCCTCCCCTAAAAATGAAAGCAGGACATTCATTTCCCAGTTGTGATTTTCTTGCTGGACTCTTGGGCAGTTATACCTTTTCTATGCTAATCAGCGTGCCAGAGCCCTGAAATGTAAGTCATTACTAAATATTAGTGTTGTGGTTTTCAGTACTGTACCCAACTGCAGATGTGCTGCATGGGCAAATGTTCTTGTGTTACTTTGTCACTCTGATCGGTGACATCTATCTTTCCCAAAAATTTGTATCAAAGTTGCATGCTTGGCAGCAGCGTTCAATTCAGATTTTAACTTTATTTAAATAGAGAGATGGGGTAAAAATATTTTAAGTAAATAAATAAAAATGTAAAACAAGCCATAATTCCATTGGCATATCTTTCTACTGCTCTTGGAACTTTTGCAGGCAGAGCAACAGATCTAGCAAAATGTAAAGAGCTGCTGTCGGGGATCTTTTGTTCAAATTTTTTGCGTACTCGGAATTAGTGCTAGAAAATGATCTCTGAAGCTTGAGAATGAGTTTTGTCTTTAGTGGTCCATTTATAAGCATTGTCATCCACCCCCTTTCTTGCCCATATAGCTGTGCTTCACTTCCTTATCGATATATTATAGATCGGGGGAGGGGAACCTCAGGCCCTGGGGCTGGATGTGGCCCTCGGTATGCCTGGATCCGGCCTCTGAGGCTCAGGGCCCACCCCCAGCACTGGGGAGCCCATGCTGGTGCTCCAGCCCCCCCAGCTGTCCTCCTGGGGGCTGGAGCACACAAAATCTACTAGGCTGCCCTCCCCCCGCCAGGCTTTGGTGTTCAAGAGGAATGTGGGAAGTGTCTTTCTCCTTCTCAGTTGGGCCCCAATGAGGGTTTTTTTCCGCTTCTCACTTGTGTGCGGCCCTCGACTGATTTGTCTGTGGTGGTCAATGGCCCCTGACCCAGAAGGGTTCCCCACCCCTGCTATAGATAATAGGTAGCATTACATTTTATTTCTTGTGCTTCATTTGCTCACTATGGATACATATGTACCACCTGAACAAGCAACTTTGCAGGTCTTCCATTCACAGTAGCTATTTAAGCACTGATTCTTAGGGGGGGGGGACCAGCAAGGAGAATTTTGACATGTAGAGGATATTTCCCCAGAGATTGGAGCTTAACATGCATGGTAGTATGCAACTTAACTTTCTGGATTAAATGAACGTAGGCCATAACAGCGGTGTTGTAGAACATTTGATAGAGAAGGTTGAAGCTAAAATGACTCATGAGAGAGAAACTGCATTTGATGCACTGTCATTTGCAAACATCTTATTTTAACCCAATATATTTCATCTTGATGAAAATCAAAGTGGGAAAAAAACTTGGATAATGTTAATATGTAACAGTAATTTGAGTCTAAAGCCGTGGTCTCCAACCTTTTTAACCACAAGATCACTTTTTCAACTTAAGTGCAAGTTGATCCACTTCCAACCCAAATACCTCTGCCCCACTTCCTTCCCGCCCTTTCTCTGAGGCCCTGTTTCACCCCTTCCCCAAGGCCTCACCCTGCTCACTCCACCCCCCTTCCTCTCCCATCCTCACTCACTTTCACCAGGCTGGGGTAGGAGGTTGGAGTGCAGGCTCTGGTCTTGGGCCAAAGGGTTTGGAGGGTGGGAGGGGCTCCAGGCTTAGCCCTGGGTGGGGGATTGGGGTTCAAGAGGGGTTTCGGGGTGCAAGTTCTGGGAAGGAGTTTGGGTCCAGGGGGACTCATATTTGGGGCAGGAGGTTGGGTGCAGGAGGGGGTTCAGGGCTGGGACAGGGGTTCAGGAAGCAGGCTCTGGCTGGGCACCGTTTAACTGAGATGGCTTCTGGGTGGTGGAGCAGTGGGGTTAAGGCAGCTTACTCCTATCCTGGCCCTGCACTACTCCTAAAAGCAGCCGGCATGTACAGCGATGGCTCCATGGAGCCATGTGCTGCCCCTCATCTACAGGCACTGAGCTCACAGCTTTTACTGGCCACAGTTCCCTGTTACTGATCAATGGGAGCTGCAGGAGTGGTATCTGCAGGCAAGGATGGCATGTGGAGACCTCCTGGTCTGCCTTTCTCAGGGGCTGCAGGGACATGCCAGCCATGTCCAGGAGCAGTAATTACCATAGGTCAAGCGTTTTAGAACTCACTACTCAAAGAAATAAATGTAAGTGTAAGAGAGAAATGAAAATTCTGAAATGCACAGACCAGTCAAAAACCAAAACTAACCCACTTTGCAAGCAGTAAAAGAAGTAACAACAACCCCTCACGTGTGTGTTGGGTCGGAAGAGGAGAGTGAAGGACAGTGTGCATGTGTGAGAATGACAGAGAGACAGTGTGTGTGAGTGACAGAGATTTGCTTTGCCAAGCTCTCTCCCCATCCCGCTCCCTGTGTGGAGATGGAGTACAGGAGGGACACCCTGACATCAGCACCTGCCTCTCCTCTCTCCCACACCCTGCACAGCAAGCAGGAGGCTCCCAGGGAGACAGCTTCATGGCAAAAGGCAGGAGCAGCATGACAGTGGGTATAGGGGCAACTGAAGTGCCAGCGCTTGATACATTCCTAGCCAAACCAGTCAGGATCACCCGTCAGAGGCTCCAAAATCTATCAGTAGATCCCGATCTACTGGTTGGTGACCACCGGTCTAAAGCCACTGGAAAGTAAATGTGGCTAAACATTACCTTTAGAAAACTAGAAGGAAGCTGGAAAGCACAGAAAAATTGGCCTCATTAAGCCATTCAGAGAGCAATCTTCAAAACTGAGACCTTTTCCACTCAGAACATGAAATCTATATCAGTTGCTCCCCCCCCCCCCCCCCCCCCCCCAAGAAAAACCCCAATTTTTTTAATAGTGCAGTGTCTGTGAAGATTCCCATCTTCTCAGTGCCCTTAGGCAAGACATGTTTATTCTGTTTTTATTTTTGAATTGGCAAAGGAGATGATTCCCCACTATTCACAAAGATTGCTTTTGCCAGTAGTCAGAGGTATTTTTAAGTAGAGCTAGCAGAGCTGCATGAACAAACATCCTAGGTCCACATCAGAAAATAATGAAATGTATGAGAGACGACCAAAGGTTACCTTCTTGTTCACTTGGAGATGTTATTTGCGCTTACCCTCTAAAAATGTAGTGTAGTGTTCCAGGCACAAAACATTGTGGCATCCCACCCCAGCAGGGAGTAATAGTGAGTGAAACAGATAGAGGGGGAACTGGTCGTATAGTCAGGTTGTCTAGCACTTTCTGTTATAAAGGATTCTTCTGTCCTTTTTGTGAGAGACACTCTCAGACCTCCGTGGTTTGCAGCAGGCCTTTAATAGTTGACTTGAGCTAGGGAAGAGCCTTTTCTTTGTTCCCTGAAATTCCATTCACCTTTTTGCTGAAATACAAACTATTTAAAATTGCCATTTCCCTTTTCCTGTTTACTTTGCTCATCATGAGAAAAGAACTGAAATCAGTAACATTCCAGAGTGCTTGTCTCACACCACCACCAAATCATCATTAGCAGGTACTGGACTTGGAGTTGTCATGGAGCATCTGTAAATTGGGCTGGGGCTGAGTTGGGCTCCTGGCACCCAGCAGATGGCACCAATAGGTTCATAGCTCTCTCTGGGTGTCCCGCATGAGGCAGAAACCAGGCTGGTCTCTTCTCCATCCTTCCTCCATAAGTATCTGGCCATTGACACACAGTCCCCCTGGATTCACCATATTGGGCAGGAGCACCAAGTCCTGGAGAGGAATAGAAGGCTAAGCTGGACTTGACTCCATCCTTCCTGCATCTTCTATCTGTAATATTATTTCTGCCCTCTTGTGCATATGCATTATGGAACAATCTAAGAATATGATTATATGCAGTTTTTCCTCAGGATTCCTGACCATTCAGATGGACAGACACGCAGGTGTGCGGAATTGTTACACAGCAACCATAGATCTGGCATTTCTTAATGTCTGCAATTTAAACAGGATTCTGTTAACAGGCTTTGTACATAACTCCTCTACAGTCTGTTCATTGCTTTGGTAGCTTTCTACATCAGGGGGATCAAACAGAGGGCCAAATTCTAGAGTTAGTTACAGTCCTTGAGTCTAGCTATGTAGCTAGGATTATCTACTCAATGCAGTGGAACACCTACTGATGTCTGTGAAAATTACCTACTAACATCAAGAAAAGACAATGGCCTGTATGTACTAAATGTTGCCTTTATTGTGATAAAATAGCCTTTCCTTTAATCCCACTACTGTGCCTGCCCTTTCTCTTTTTCTCTCCCCATTTTTTCTGGGGTTTTTTCTCTGAAGAAACTACCAATTTCCAATCCGTTGAACTTTTCTACCATTCCATTCGGTAAAATGATCTGTGATTTCAATATTGAAGATTGTCACTGAGATGTCATTTAAAATTGATATATTAATCAGATTAACAGGGGACTTCACCCTTTCTCATGACTGTTTCAAGCTCTGTCACAGCTTATGTTCCACTTGGTTCATGTTTAAAAGATTACCTCTGCAGTCATGGATGTTAAAAACCCACTTTTGTTTTTAAATGAAAGATTCAATTCTGGAAAATATGAATGATATATATGAGCCACATAAATATATCATCCAGGTGGATTTGGCACCTGGGCCATCTATTTAATGCTCCTGTTCTAGATAAAATGTAATATACAGGTTTATGGTATTGGGTATCATATTGATATGCTAGATCATAATTTTTTCTCTAAATTTCCAGGGGTAACGTCAACAACAAAAAGACCTCTTCTAACTCCAAATTCCAGGCATCCTCAAGATACAATTCAACATCAAATGGTACGACAGTTATGCCAGGAACCAGAAGAAAACTGGGGATTATGGCGCCACCAAAACCCCAAAACAGACAATTCCTTAAACCTTCCTACTCACTATTGTAAATACTGTGTAAAGCTGCAAGCAGTTAACAGTTCCATTAACTTCCCATTTTTCAAATGTATTATAATTTTGACATTTGTCAAGTACAAAGGTTGTATTTGTTTAAATAAATGCTTTTAGATAAATGCATTTCTTTATTTGGAACTTTTAATTCATCCCTGATGCTAAATATTCTTCTTATAAAAAGAACTTGCTAATTTTGATTGATTTATAGAAGACTATATTATAGAACAGTGATGGGCAACATAGGCTAGTGAGTGGGTAATAGAATCACAGAATACTAGAACTGGAAGGGACCTTGAAAAGTCATCAAGTCCAGTCCCCTGCCCTCATAGCATGGTCTAAATTATCCCTGATAGAAGTCTGTTTAATCTGCTCTTAAATATCTCCAGTGATGGAGATTCCACTGTGACGTAATGGGGGTGCTGTCTGCTCTGTAACCCGGTGTCCCCCTGCACTATGCTGTGTGATTCCCACTGACTCATCCACATGTGTATTAGCCCAGACACCTAGGCCCAGCCTGACCAGATAACAAGGCGCTTCCCGGGGGAGAGACAAAAGGAGGGAGGCGGAGAGGAACACCAGGTTTCGTGGGAAGGGTCAGTTGTTGGCTGGGAAACATGAAGGAAACAGCCTAAGCTGAGGGTCTAGGGGGGGCAAGGGACCCCCTAACCCAAGGGGTCTGAGGCATCCTGGCCCTGACTCCTGTAACCACATCACGTCTGTGCTCTGCTGTATCCTGGAGAAGCAATAAACCCCTCTCTATTCTACTGGCTGGCGGAGTCTGTTCTTGTTGCTACTGGGCTGCAGGATCGGGGGGAACCCTAACTTGCCGTCATATCCACCACCTCCCTAGGCAACTTATTCCAGTGTTGTACCATCCTGACAGGAAACTTTTTATAATGTCCAACCTAAACCTCCCTTGTTGCAGTTTAAGCCCATTGCTGCTTGTCCTATCCTCAGAGGCCAAGGAGAACAATTTTTCTCCCTCCTTTTTGTAACACCCTTTTAAATACAGTAAAACTTTTGTTATCTGGCACTCTGTTAACCAGAAAACTTTAACTGGCATTGCCCCCAGCCACAATACTGTCACATTTTCAGGCCTGGCTTGGTTTACCATGATTGGCTTAATTTTTTATTTAAGAAGTACTAATCATCTTTAACTCAAAATAGAAATGAGAGACCAACTGCCTCACACTACAAAACTACCAATACAGTAATTACTCATTTAACACATGCCTGCTTAACACTTTTTCGCAGTAGCACGATTTTTTTAGGGAATGTTTTTTGAATAACATGACCTTCCCCGAAATAACACGAAAATAATCAAGTGGCGGACTGCTTTGCGCGGCGGTATAAGTTGGTGAAAACAGTGGTATTACGCATGAGCGGATGAATTCATGTGGTCACAGCGCTCCTCTGCTCACTCACGTGTTTATCTTTGTGTTTTAACAAACTGCAGCGACTTGTATTGCTAGATATCTAATGTTGACATTGACGACCCAGCACCAAAAAAAGAATTGACTTCGCCATCACCACCTGAAACGCAACCCCCACCTTTTCCATTATTTTTAATGGGAAAATTGACCCCGCATAGCACGCTTTTGCTTAGCACGAACATTTTCAGAAATGCATCTATCGTGTTAAATGAGGAATTACTGTATTAAAAACTTGAGTTTTACTACTATTGTCCATTGGTTTTTCCTAGGTTGATGGGACCCTCAGATAACTGGAATTTTTAGATAACCGGGAACGCCCTAATCCCTGAGCATGACGGATAACACAGATTTTACTGTACTTGAAAACTGCTATCATGTCCCCTTTCAGTCTTCTCTTTTCCAATCTGAACAAGCCCAGTTCTTTCAGTCTTCCCTTATAGTTCATGTTTTCTAGACCTTTAATCATTTTTGTTGCTCTTCACTGCACCTTCTCCAATTTCTCCACATCTTTCTTGAAACGTGGTGCCCAGAACTGGACACAATACTCAATTGAGGCCTTATCAGTGCAGAGTAGAGCAGAAGAATGACTTCTTGTGTCTTGCTCACAATACTCCTGTTAATGTAGCCCAGAATCATGTTTGCTTTTTTTGCAACTGTCACACTGTTGACTCCTATTTAGCTTGTGGTCCACTATGACCCCCAGATCCCTTTCTGCAGTACTTCTTCCTAGACAGTCACTTCCCATTCTGTATGTGTGAAACAGATTGTTCCTTCCTAAGTGGATTTGTCCTTATTCAACTTCATCCTATTTATCTTGGACCATTTCTCCAGTTTGTCCAGATCATTTTGAATTTTGACCCTATCCTCTAAAGCACTTGCAATTCCTCCCAACTTGGGATCATCTGCAGACTTAATAAGCACACTCTCTATGCCAATATCTAAATTGTTGATGAAGATATTGAACATAACAGGTTCCAAAACAGACCCCTGAGGAACCCCACTTGTTCTGCCCTTCCAGCATGATTGTGAACTGTTAATAACTACTCTCTGAGAATGGTTATCCAGCCAATTACGCACCCACCTTATAGTAGCCCCATCAAGGTTGCATTTCTCTAGCTTATTGATAAGAAGGTCATGCGAGACTGTATCAAATGCTCTACTAAAGTCTAGGTATACCACATCCACTGCTTCTCCTGTGTCCACAAGACTTGATACCCTATCAAAGAAAGCTATTAGATTGCTTTGACATGATTTATTCTTTACAAATCCATGCTGGCTGTTACTGGTCACCTTATTTTCTTCCAGATGTTTGCAGATGAATTCCTTAATTACCTGCTCCATTATCTTCTGAGGCACAGAAGTTAAACTGACTGGTCTATAGTTTCCTGGGTTGTTTCCCTTTTTATAGATGGGCACTATATTTGCCCTTTTCCAGTCTTCTGGACTCTCTCCTGGCTTCCATGATTTTTTTAAAGATGATAGCTAAAGGCTCAGACACCTCCTCTATCAGCTCCTTGAGTATTCTAGGATGCATTTTGTCAGGCCCTGGTGACTTGAAGACATCTAACTTTTCTAAGTAATTTTTAACTTTAACTTCTAAACCTACCCCATTTCCATTAGCATTTTCCATGTTAGGCATCCCTTCATCATCAAACTTCTTGGTGAAAAGTTTCCTGTTGTTGTTTCTCCCTCCTCACTGAGCAATGGGCCTACACTGTCCTTGGTCTTCCTCTTGCTCCTAATACATTTATAGAATATCTTCTTGTTTTCCTTTATGCCCCCAGCTAGATTTAGCTCATTTTGTGCCTTTGCCTTTCTAATCTTGCCCCTGCATACGTGTTGTTGCTTATATTCATCCTTTGTCATTTGACCTAGTTTGCACTTTTTATGAGACTCCTTTTTGATTTTGCAAGATTGCTGTAACCAAAATGGTATTCCATGGTGGAGCAGTTTTGTTAACTGAGCTTGCGTACCTAGAATTTGTGGGGTGTGCCAACTGAACTGTAGCAGTGCTTTGACTAAGTGCAAAGGGAGTACATTGCTCTGACAATCTACGTTGTGTGCAAAAGCTTCAGAGGGGTAGCTGAGTTAGTCTGTAGCTGGAAAAACTTAAACAACAAAGAGTCTAGCAGTACCTTAGAGAATAACAAAACATGTAGATGGTACCATGAGCTTTTGTGGGCACAGCCCACTTCTCTCTTCTTGCCCCGCACCAGATGGCTTGTAAAGTGATCACATACCACTTGCGGTGCCACGGAGACTAACAGATACAGTAAAAGCTTCAGGGGGGAGCTGAGTTAGTCTGTAACAGGAAAAACCCACTTCTTCTCGTGCCTTTGCTTTACATGCCTATCACTGTAGTAATACTTGGAAGGAAAAAGCTATGTGGACAAAAGCCAGCGAAATCTGGCAACCCTGCACATGGGCTATAGCAAACTGTGTCTCGCAGGCCACATCTAGAACCCCGATGGGCTGCATGCAGCCTGCAGGTCACAGGTTACCCACCACTTTTACAGAAGTTTAGTGATTAATCATTGTAAGAGTGCTTTCTGTGAGCACTGCCTCTCTGATCTCACACACAGAACTATGTGATGTTGCTCAAAACCATTTACCAGCTGTGATGGTTGGAGCCATAAACCTCATTGACCATACTTACAAAGGGCGATATCCTTCATTAACTCTAGGTCAGCTAGTTGGTCTTGAATTGTTTTCTACACAAAATCTAGGTCTCAGTACGAGTATCTTAGTTTTAGGTGTTAGATTTAGTTGTCTACTGGAGGGGGGGGATGGCAGGAGACAAAGCGCTTGATCATTGTCTTCGGTCCACCCCCTCTGGGGCACCTGGTGCTGGCCACTGTCGGCAGACAGGATACTGGGCTAGATGGACCTTTGGTCTGACCCGGTACGGCCGTTCTTATGTTCTTATGTCTTCTGTTTGATTGTATTGGATATTTTCCCCATGTCTGCTGGTTCTAGCAGCCCCCTTGCGTTATCTGAAGGCCTTGTCTAGAATGTGTGTGAAACTTTGTGGTCTGCTCATACAGCGCCTATGTGTCTGACAAAGGGCATTCTTTGGATCTTGGATTGTGCTGTCCTTTCCTGCAGAGGTTCAGAAAACCCTCTGTCCTCTTGAAATCTGAACAGTATCCACATAGTGCAATTTATCAAGTGTAGATGTATTGCCTTTCACCCCTATGCAGTTATTTAAATGCTTCAGAGATTTTTAAGATCAGAAAGGACTATTCAGACTCTTCTGACCTCCTGCATAACAGGCCAGAGAATTTCACCAAGTCTAGCATCAAATCCATAACTTCTAGTTGAGCTAGAAATACATATTTTTCAGAAAGTTGGGCAATAATAATTTAAAGACTTGAAGCGATGGAGAATATACCACATCCCTTTGTAAATTGTTCCAATGGCTAATTACCCTAACGATTACAAATCTGCCTCTTCTTTCTAGTTTAAATTTGTCTAACTTCAGCCCTTGTTTTGTCTTCTAGCTTTAAAAACATTTGGCAAATTCTGCTCCCTGAGTAGATGCTTGTAGACCACAATCAAGTCACCACTTAATCTTCTCTTTTGATAAACTAAATAGATCTTTCTTTAGTTTCATTAAAGCAGGGTTTTCATACTGCTAATCAAAGCTCTTTTCTGAACCACCTCCAGTTTGTCAGCATAGGCTTCTTCCCATACATTGGCTTCACTTCCACCCTACCTAGGTTGTTACATGGACTTCTCCACCTCTCCTAGGCAATGGAAAAACACAGAAATTCCCATATTTAAGATTCTCAATGAGATGATGACCAACATATGTGGTACTGTAGATACTTCCTGTGTTCCCACTCGTCATACGTGCACATTAAACAAGCAAAAAAAAAAAAGCTTCAGTTGTACAGAACACCAGGCATTTCCTTGGCAAGGACCCATTACCTTCTCTAAGATTTCCAAAGAGGAAGGGAAGAGTCTACTTAAAGGCTCCCCTCCCCACTTGAGTTTCTGAACTCAAACCAAAATGCTGTGGATTCATGTTTCCAAAATCTGATAAATCTAAGAGAGAACTTATTGTCCTTCATTGCCAGAAGTTCTCATTCATATTTCCCTGGAGTTAATATTTAAGACTCTCAATGAGATGACGACAAACATCCTATTTTCCATTCTCATCTGGCAACATTGTTTAACCTGCTGAGGATAGTAAAGTCCCTCACCTGATCTCTACTCAACTACATTTTCCAGTGCTGTACTGAGGCAGGTTTTGAATGAGCTAGGCAATGTGCTTTTCACCCATATGGTGCCATGCTATTCTAGTCTGATTGGCCATTACCACTGATTATATTTCATCCCATTATTTTTACCTATTACTCCTCCCTCATTAAATGCTTACTTTCTAATCCATATCAATCACCATAGGATTATGTGCTTGCAGAAGCGTGTTACTCCAGCCTGATTTTATTGAGTGTATGTTGATCACTGGGTGGGTTCCACAGCCCAGTTTTTTACTTTGGCTGGTGCTGCTTTGGGCACTATCTTGCCATCATGCTAAGACATTCCTGGGCCTCTGGCTAGAATTGCCAACTTGCTACTGACACACAAACGAACACGCTTGCCTCCTGTTGTGTGCTCTCCCTATCCTCCATCCTGCCCTCATTTTCACCAGGCTGGCTCAGAGGGTTGGGGTGTGGGAGGGGGTGAGACCTCTGGCAAGGGGTATGAGGTGGGGCCAGAAATGAGGCGTTCCAGGTGTGGGTAATATCCTGAGGCAGGGGGTTAGGATGGGGGCGGGGGTAAGGGCTCTGGCTGGGGTGCGAGGTTTGGGGCTGCAGGAGGGGGCTCCCAGCTGGGGATGGGACTGAGGGTTCAGGGTGGGGGCTCTGGGCTTAGGCAGGGGTAGGGATGCCGGTGGGACAGGGGATCGGAGTCGGGAGGGCTCCTGGCTCAGGCAGGGGTTGGGATGTGGGGGTGGGGCGAGGGGTCTGGGGCTCCCGGCAGAGGGGTGGGGCGAGGAATCGGAGTTGGGAGGGGCTCAGTGCTGAGGCAGGGGTTGGGGTGAGGGTTCTGGGCTGAGGCAGGGGTTGGGATGTGTGTGTGTGGGCCTGGGCTGATGCAGGGGTTGGGGGCTTGAGATGCGGGGTGTGGATCCGGGTTGAGGGGGGGAGGTTGGGATGCAGGGGGTTGAGATTAGGGTTGCCAGGTGTCTGGTATTGACCCGGACAGTCCGGTATTTTTGCCTCCTGTCTGGTAAAAAAAATCAGCAAATACCCGACACCTAAACTGTCTGGTCTTTTCTGATCTTTTCCCCTGCCAGGAGGCGAAAGCACCGACCACCTGGCAACCCTCCACACACACTCAGCAACCTCCCCTCCCGGCCCCCAAAGGCTTTTCTTAAAGGGGCCACGCTGTTTTACTTTTCATTTTTTTTTTTTTTGCTCAATAACTCGGGCCCCCCCCCCCTTTTTTTTGGTCTCCCCTTTTTTCCTCAACAGAATCCCGTGGTTTGGGTTAAACCCTCCGGCAACCCTAGTTGAGATGGGGGGAGGGGCGGGGGGCTAGTGGGGGGGTTCCCGGGCGGCCCCCCCAGCCCTAGGGGCCGGAGGGAGGCAGCCGGGGGGGCGCCCCAGACCGTCCCGCCTGGGCTCGAGCGAGCAGCCCTCGGGCCACGTGCGGCCCCGCGGCGGGGGCGGGGCGGGGCGGGGCGGGGCATCCAAGCGGCCCCGCCCCCTGGCCTCAGCGGGAAGCGAGGCCCCGCCCCGCCGCTCTCCCGCGCTGCCGGGGCGATGCCGCGCGCCGGGGCTGAGGAGCCGCTGACCCGGCAGCGGGAGCAGGTGGGTGGCCGCCCGAGCCCCCTCCGGGCTCCTGCTGTGAGCGGCCCCCGCGGCCGGGGGGGTCACACTCGGTGGGGGGGCCGGCCGGGCCTGGTGCCGCGGGGGGGGGCAGAGGCCGCCGAGCGCGGGCCGGATGCTGGCTCGCGAGCGCGGCGCCGGGCGGTGAGGGGGGGTGAGGGGGGGGCGCGCGCGCGCGCGCCCAGGTGCGAGGGTCCCGCCGCAGCCGCGCGCCCCGCCCCGGGGGAAGGGAGCTCGCGCCGAGGCAGCGGGTCTGCCCCGCGTCCTGCGCGCCCCCGGCCCGGGCTGGCTGGGCGTGACGCGTCTCCCCTCAGGCGCGGGCCCCAGTGCGGGCGCCGGGCTGCCGGGGCGTGTTCCAGCAAAGCGGCCTTTAAACCAACCCCCCGCGCCTGGCCCGCAGCGCCGCTCTTTGGAGAGGGAATCGGAAGAGCGCGGCGGGTCCCCCCCCCCGTCGCGGTAACCCTGGTTTCGGAGGAAGATGCCTTTTCCCACACGCGCTCCCTGGGGAAGAGGTGCTACCCGGTGCCAGCTGCGCTTTGTCGAAAAATCTGCTTGTAGTCTAGACGCCTTCGAAAGCGGCTTGTAGTCTAGAGGTCGCCTCGGGGGCCACAAGACGACCCCTCGTATTTAAAGCTGCAGACGGACCCAGCCCCCTCTCTGAGGCGTTTACAAACACGTAATACGCGCCCTGCTGTTAAAACGTTCCCGTTGCTAGTTATGTGTAGTCCGCTGATTGGAGACGAGTTACAGGAGTGGCGTTCCAGTAGAGTATTCCTTTGTATTTTTTTTTTCTACTTCGTTTGTGTAGGAGCGTACGCCTAAAGAAAACCCCAGTCTGAGCTGTATATCAGACAAAGCTGAAAAAAGAGCAGTTTTTGGAAAACAAGTGAAAGTTCTTCTCACCCCCTTATTCACGGAAGGAGAGAAATGCAACAAACGTCTGCCCCAGAAACGCTTACTGGAAAAGTTTTCTAGTAATGAGGGCTCTTCAGAAAGAGAACCAAAAGTCAAAAAATCCTGTGATGATCTCACAAGTCTGCAAAGAGATGAATCCTACAAGGCTTCTTCCAGTCCACAAGGAGTAATCCCCAATATGTCTTCACTTCATAATCAGAGTAGCATGGTGTCATCCACAAACACCTCAGTTATGGTTGATCGTGATTCAGAAACCAATGGGGACACAGACCATGAAGGAAGCAATTCAGATACATCTTATCTGGTAAGAAGTCAAACACTGACTATTTTAGTGACAATATACTTTTTCACGCCTGCCGAGGGAGATGAGAAGCAAAAGGGGCAACTTCCCTGGTGCCTGGCAAATCAAAAAGGCTTGGGGTAGGCATGGCATGCTGGGAGAGACACTGAGGCTGTCTGGGGGAAGCTAGTCCCAGCCCCACCTCTTCTGCCTGAGGCTCTGCCCATTCCAGGGGTGCAGAGGGGACCAGCGAGTCTTTTGGCCCCACTGTCCTCTTAACTTACTCAATATATTCTTAGCCTAGCCCTCCATTTATCCTATTTGGCATTTTTCACATTTTGAAACTTCAAGAACTGATGACCTTTTATATAAGGAACTGTTTGCTCCCTAGAAAACATCAGAGAATACAATTATTGTGCTGTTTTTAAGGAAATACAATGATTTACTTCATTTTTTTAAGATAGAAAAATAAGATCATGTTTTTTCATAGTTATTCAAGACGAATTATTCATTTTTACATTGCCCTCTGGATTAGATTTTTGGCTTAACAATATATATAGATTTGTTTTTATTGGTTGTAGGTAAATATTACTGTTTACTTAGCATAATTAATCTTAAGATACTTGGTAACATATGAGAAGAATGGGCCTGAAGTTCCCGGCCCCTGATTTAAAGGGTCTAGTAAAGACTTGCAAAATTAAATGCTGAAGTCAATCACGTCAACCACTGTACTCCTCACTTACTTGAGGAGTAAGGGAAGTCAAGGGGAATGTTTCTCCTGTTGACCTCCCTCTGTGTGGTGCCAGTAAATCGATGCAATTTATATAGCTGGAGTTCCGTATTTTGCATCGATTTTCTCCTCAAGAGTAGTCCTATCCTTAGATTGCAAACTCTTTCCAGCAAATTCTGCCTTTTTGTTCTGTAGTTGTAGAGGGCTGAGCACAATGGGTTCCTAGTCCATGACTAGGGCTCCTAAGTGCATTGGAAATCCAAATAATTATTTTCAGAATGTACCGTATTTCCCTTATTCTGTAAGGTAACAAGAAATAGCACACAGCTTATTCCATTTACAGCCAGTATTTGGCTTATATCTGAATAATTCCACTCTTATGAAAAAGTTAGCTACCTTTAGTTCTGAAAAGGAGTCAATGAATTTTTCTCTCAACAATACTGAAGACAGCTATTAGAAGACAGTCTAACGTTGGTATTTTTGTACACTCTTCAGTGTATATAATTGCCTCGTGTTGTATGTTTTCATTTCTTGTTTATCAGTGTAATATTAATTTGATTATTGAATAATTTTAACATCCATAAAGAACTTTGATACAGTCTTTAAAACTCCATAAGTGTGTGTCTGAGCTGTATGTATAAAACAATCCTATTCTGATACAAAATCATCTTGGCTTCTGTTGCTACATGAAATTAATAAAGGTTTTCTGAAGTTAGTGTACTGACTAGTTCCCCTCACATTTTTCTTTAGATCTTCAAAGTTCAGCAGGTGTGCTTTTAAGAAATGTAATTCCTTAAATATCAGTCTTTGGGGCTAGTGTTGTTTTAGCCTTTCCTGTGACTGTATACCTTTTTGGGGGGGGGGGCAGAGAGAATGCTTCTGCAGTACAGTAAAATGAGGAATCTACAGCTTCTTTTTGTATTAAGGGCAAAATATAAATTGCTAGTGACTGACCATGCTAATGGAACTCTGTTAAAGTACTACAGGTTGGACCTCCTTGGTCCAGCACCTTTGGGACCTGACCTGTCCTGAATGAGGGAATTTGCCGGATCAGGGGAGCTCCCCTGCCACCGGCCTCACAGGACACTGCCCCTTCCTCTGGTTGGCTCTGCTCCAGCCCTGCTGTGACAGGGGTTGGGCTTGGCTCTGGCCCTGTTTGGGGCTCTCCGGGGATGGAGCTCCCCAGCTGCCATGGCCCTGTTTGTCCTGTTTGGCTGGGGCTTCCCGGGGACAGGGCTCTGTGGCTGCCCCCGTCGGGGTCTGGGTACTAGAGTTGTCTGGTCCAGCAACATCTGTGATCCTGCTGGACCAGGGAGCCCCAGATTTAGGAGATTCAACCTGTACTGTCTAGTGAGTGTGATGTTTTGTTCTTATTCCTCCCAATTCATACTTTTACACTTGTTTGGAAATGGAGAAATATCAAGAACTCCTTAAAGTAAAATTTATTGTAAGAGATGCTTGGAACCTAAAATCTTGTCTCTTTATTTAAAGAAAAAGAGGCCATGTAACTTTGTACAGAGAAGTATTGTCTCAACAGTTCAGGCCTCTTAATGTACTCTGTGTACTGTCTTAAATGTTATCCTACACAGTAATTACTTTTGTTTGTTTGGTGCAGGATGGATCTTCACAGCTGTCAGCCTATGAAAGAAAAAGACTGAAGAACATTATGGAAAATGCTAATTTCTTTGCTTCTCTAAAGCTGCTTGAGGTTTGTATGATGTCTGCCTAGAATAATACCAAAATAATCATTCTAAATGTAATAGAAATTGCCATACCAAAACTCACCCATAGTTCATTTACTTATTAAATATGTCTCTAACAGTGTCCTACACCAGACACTTCAGAGAAAGGCATACAAATTTCATAACACAGCTGACTTGCAATGATATATCAGTGATCAGATTATGCTTTACACATACTCTTTGATAGGACTTTAATTTGAATGGGATTTCATTCATTAATATTTATAAAGTACTCAAGTGCTATGTGTCACACATCTATGCATTGGAAGAAGTAATCCAAACAAGTTAAGATCGTGACATTTTAAATGTTATCTACAGACACTGATGCTCTTTTTCTCCTTTCCATATTCCTTTTCCTGTGTACTGTTCTGTTATTTCTCATAGATCCACTCTTTGGCATTAAGAAGTAACTTTCTTCCTTGGAAGTCCACTCTTTTGCTCGCCCAGAGCTGGCTCTGAGCAGTGTGCTGGTTTTGCACAAAACAGAGCTAGAAAAGCTGGAGGTGGACAGTCCCAGGTGCAGAAGCACAGAGTGATTAGAGAAAATCCCTCTAGTTGTCTCTGAGGAGCTAGCATGAGACATGTTTAACATCACCAGTTTCTTCTGGCACATTGGACACCTACCTGTGCACACAAACCGCTCTAGAGTTCTGTATGTCTAAGGAAACGAAACACTGAACAAGCATTCAGCTCTTACAAATTGTTCTTTATCTTTGCATTTGTATGTTAATTCAAGTCCTCTACTGATGATAATTTTTGTGAGTAAAACTGCTGATAGTATAGCTCTTATATCTACCAGTCTTCTTTTGAGTCTTACACTAGATGTGGAAGTGATGAGTATCTTTTATAAACCGTTGGCTAGATCTCTTCCAGTCCTATGGATTCTGAGAAGAGACAGACAAGTCCCATGTTATCGAGATCATTTCTGAAAGGCGTTTCTCTAACCTGCTCTTAAAAATCTCCAGTGATGGAGATTCTGCAGTGTCCCTAGGCAGCTTACTCCATTGTTTAACCATCCTGACAGGAGGTTTTTCCTAATGTCTAATCTAAACCTCCCTTGCTGCAATTTAAGCCCATTGCTTCTATCCTATCCTTAGAGGTCAAGAAAAACAATTCTCTCCCCTCATCCCCTGCTTGTAACAACCTTTTAGGTACTTGAAAATGGTTATCATGTTCCCTCTGTCTTTTCTAGACTAAACAAACCCAGTTCTTTCAGGCTTCCTTCATAGGTCATATTTATAGACCCTGAATCACTTTTATTGCTCTTCTCTGGACTTTTTGCCAATTTGTCCACATCTTTCCTGAAATGTGGCCCCCAGAACTGGACACAATAGTTCAGTTGCATCCTAATCAGCACAAAGTAGAGAGGAAGAAGTAGTTCTTGTGTGTTACAGCACTCTTGCTAATACATCCTAGAATGATGTTTGCTTTTTTTGCAACCGTGTCACACTGTTGACTCATATTTAGCTTGTGGTCCACTATGAGCCCAAATCCCTTTCCACAGTACTACTTCTTGGATAATCATTTTCTCATTTTGTGTGTATGAACAGAAATCGGTTGCCAAGTCACTTTGTCTGGTGTTTCTTGTTTAGGATTTTGTTTTCCTTAGCATTGCAAGATGAATACAGCCATAGAATACCAAGATGGATAGTATTCTGTTCTTGTGTGTCACAAGATGCCCCAGAGTTCAGTTAGGTGGGTTTTGGTTTTTTTTTTGCTAGGGAGTAACAACTTGCAAATACAAAGACAGAAACAACACAGTTCAAGTTGCAGATTTACTCTTTAGTTTGTAGAATTGGAAGTTAGGCAAATATGACTGGTAAACTGAATAAGTCAGATAATTGAGAGAGAATGAACACAGAAAACCTCATAATCATTAGTTTTCATAACTGTATTTCACAAAACCATTAAACACTTGTTGATCTGATTATTTTCTTATATTTCTACATTTTTCCTTCAAGTCAGCTTCAAGACTTCGTGAAATAGCAACCAAAAGACAATCTCATGGAATCAAAAGGTAAAATAACCATATCTGAGAAACACACCAACAGTTTTGCTACTTTTACTTTAGTATATGTATATGCAGCACATTTTAATTCAGATCTAGACCACCAATTACCTTAAACTATCCATGTAACTTCTCCATTGGTAAATTTTCACTTAGTGTATTTCTGTACTTCATCTTTAAAAAAAAATAAAATAAAAATAATAGTAGTATGAATGTCTTTCTGGTGAAAATAGCATGAAAGTAATGATTATATTTTCAGTGAGATTTCAAGAGCAACTTGTCCTTGTCGAGTCATAGAAATGTAAGGCTGGAAGGGATCTTGAAGTAATTTAGTGTGATATCCAACCTGATGGCTAAGAAGGAAAAAATCAGCCTGATAATGGAAAGAAGGGAAAGGGAACTGGAGAGGAAAAAATTAAAAAAAGGATAAAGGGGAACATTAGGAATAGCTGTAATAATAGAAAGATTAGTATTAAGCAAAAACAGGAAAACAAGCTACAGTGCGGAGGAATAAGAAGAAAATAAAATACAGTGTGGAAGGTGATATAAAAGAAGATTAGGATGTAGAACGGAAGCCTGAAGAGACCGATTCAGTTTGTATATTTCAGCAACTGTTGGGTTAATAAAGTAAAGCTATGTGTGTTTTCAGGGTGTATTCAGGCATTTCTGAAAGAGGTGAGAGTTAAGCTTGCATGGGCAACCTTATGTTTGCATTTCCTGATTTCAGAGTTTTGGGTTTTGCTCCATTCACTGTTCTGCGAGAAGACAACATACAGTGAAGCAGCTTTAGCTCTATATTATCTTAATTGTTTGCTACGCAATAAATAGCTAGAGTTGGGGAGAGAGGAGAACTTGGAGAGGGTAGATATAAATGAAAAGCAAGAGTGTAGTAAAGGTAAACATTCCTAGACGATGTCAACTAAAGACATGATGGGGTGAAGTAAATTCTTTTGTAAACAAACAGCTGTCAGGGATGACCTAAGTATATTTGGTTCTGCTTTAGCACAGGAGCATGAACTACACATCCTCTTCAGGGTCTCATCCATCATATACGTTTCTATGATTCTCTGAGCAAAAATGCATTTCTAGCATGAATCAAAGCTAGTGGTGTTTTTAATCGGGGTCAGAGTTCCAGAAATAAAGATCCAAACCTGTTTTGGATTCCTTTACCCTAGGAACACCTTGCTTATTTGAATATTTCCATTTCTCTAGAGTTAAACCCAAAAAGACAGAATGTGAGACAGTGCGTCGAAGATCTATGCGCTTGCAAAGAGTAGATCCGTCAGGAGTTCCGTTGCCAGAAATTCCAGCACAGCCAGAACCAGAAACTGATGAATATGTAAGATGCTGAAGGAGAGAGAACAATACAGTGCATATTTGGCAGCTTTATGAAAATGTGTTAGATTTTTATTTAAATATACGAATTTTAATGAATCTGAATGATTTTGACTGTGATGGTGATCCCTAATTGCTAAATAAGTTTTACTCTAATGTGGAGATACTTGAAGTTTTTCATGCAGTGAGTTGTATGATTCAGAGTCTTTCACCCTTGGTCATGTTGAGTAGTACTTTGTTCCATGAAATGCCCCATTGGCTTTTGTGGCACTTTCTCAAGAGCAATAGGAGAATATGGCCCTGTGAAAGTGATCTAGGGTTGTGCAGAAGCAAAGTAAATTCTGTTCAAAATAATCTCAATAGAGCGTGCTCTGAGAAGTTCAATGGAAAGGTAAATCAGGTGGCAGAAGTGCAGTGTGCAATAGTTAATTCTATGTTCTGTGGCTTAATCCTTTGTCACCTCTGCATAACATTGTTGGATGTAATCTATGCTCAGTAATTCATTGATTTGGAGCGTTGTCAGCATTAATTCAAGGATTTTTGTTCTCTTTAATGTTTTCAGCATATCTTGAAACTAATGTTTTGTTAATTTATTTTTTCCCGACTCATGTACTACCTTATTTGAGGAAGTTATATAGCAACATGTAAAATTATATTCCTATGTGAGTCGATCATTTAGATTTTCTGTATTACTGCAGACACAATGCTGAACTTCTGCAATGTAGTTGCTGAAGACAATGCTCAGAGTTGGGGGGGAAAGGAAAGGGTATAGGAGGCCACCTGTTCTCTCACACATTTTACTACTTCCTGCCCTTGACTCCTAGGATAAGATATTTTGATATGAATTTCTCTTTATACAATTTTCTCTCATTTTAATATCTTGAAAGGACAGATTTATGGCATCTATAATTGCTAGCTAGCTCCCTTTCATTCACTAGCTTATTCATTGTTGTAGTTAGTTGAACTGGTTGGGAAGCTGTAAAAGATGCAAAGGGATGTTTAACATTGTTTCTGCCCTTTAAATAGCGTCAGTTGCCACCTGGACCTCTTCCAATGGTAACTGCAAATCAGAGCAAGGAATTAACGGACACGTTTCTGGACACGTGGACACAGATAAGTCAGGTATTGCCCATCATTCACTAATGTTTTGAGCATTTAGATTAGGGTGTTAGCATGTACTTGTTTACATGATTAACCTATAAACCTGGGCTCATCGGTTAATTCTAACGGTTACGTGCAGCCCCCCTTGCTGCCTCTGATACAGGGGCTGTATCAGAGGCAGCAAGGGGGGGCAGAGGCGGGAGCTGGTGCCGGGGGGCTTTTAAGCCAGCTCCCTGCTCATGGCAGCTCCCGCAGAGCCACCTGCTCTCATGATCATCAGCTCCTTCGGAACCACCTGTCCTCCTCCTCCTCACCTCCCCCCCCCCCTCCCACACACACACTGCTGCCTCTGATAGAGAACCTGTAGCGTGGGGGGGGTGGTGGTGGTGGGTGGGAGGGCTGGTGGAGCCAATACGCACGGGAAGCTGGCTCCCTGCACGTACCAGCTCCTGTGGAGCTGCCTGCCTCCCGGGCTTCTGCCTCTCTATCAGAGGCAGCAGCGATGGTGGTGGGGAGGCAGGAGCTTAAAAGCCAGTGCCCCATGAGCACCAGCTGTTTAACATTGTTTCTGCCCTTTAAATAGCTTCAGTTACCACCTGGACCTCTTCCAATGGTACCTGCAAATCAGAGCAAGGAATTAACGGACGCCGCTGCCCCCCACGTGTAAATGTGTAACTGCTAAAAAAATTTCAGCAGTTACACATTTACAAAAATAAATGTTTAACAGCCATAACTTAGACTGAGCTTATAATAATTTTATGCATGTAAATTTGTGCCCAAAGTTAACTTGTACTTTTGTTTTTCTGTCTTATAATGCAGATAAAACCTACTGATACTGAAAAACATATATGTAACATAGAAAGGTAATCTATAAACAAATTATTTCTGTCGGTTTTTACTTTGGGGGGGAGAATATCTAACAATTTAATGATGTTGCCTAGATACAAAGCCAGTCTGAGTCGTATGATCTTGAGTGAAGATGCTGTTACAAAAGTTGTCAAAAATAGAATATATTCTGTGGCCATCCATCCTTCCGAAAGCAGAACCTTGGTGGCAGCGGGAGACACATCTGGACAGATTGGTCTTTGGGATTTGGTAAGTTGTGTGATATCTCTTTGGAGTTAGTGGTTTTAATAGGAGGAGAGGGTTGTGCTTAGGATTCCTCTGTTGGGAACCTTATGGGGGTGGAGCTATATAAAGAATGATTTTAGTAAATGTGTTTAATAGACGTTCGCCAGAAGTGAGACTCCAGTGCGAAGGGGGTAAAATGGGAGACCATGCGATTTTGTGTGTTGTGGGGGAAGGCAATACAGTTTCAATGTGCCTGAAATTGTGATGATGGCAGTGAGGGAATCCTATCATCCCAACTAGTATAAAATTGTTATGCCGTCGCACACTGTTATGCATTTGTCTATGCTACGCTGTCTCTTATCAACAGAAGCTGGTCCTCCCTGACACCGATGTCAGCTCCTCATGTGCATTCACAATGAAGCTGCTGCTATACTGTTATGTGCCAGCTCTCTTTGAATGTCTACTGTAGTTTCCTGCTTTTCCAATGCATTACATTCCCGCTTCTTGGTCTTATCTTTAAGACCCTTTGCAGTTTTGCCTTTTACTACTTATTTGTAAATAAATATATACACACACACACATTCTGTTGCATCACCATCCTCTCTATTGTGCCATAGATGCTCACCTTCAGTGCCCATTTCTCTCTTCTGCGGCTGCTTGCTCTTTCTTTCGTGCTGTTCCTTATACATGAAACCACCCTCCCTGACTTAGTGTGTGAAGCTACTGCCTTTCACGTTTTTACCCTCCTCAAGACCCATTTCTGCCTTGATGCCTCCAAGCCATCTGTCAACTACTGTTAGCTAGATTGACACTCAAAGGTAACTGAATAATGCCAGCTAGGTATAGGGTTAAAAAGACTCATAATTCAGAACCATCAAGTTGTGCCAGCCATTATCACTACATGATGAGGGGAAGCATGATCCAGTATTTCTAGCGCCAGATGTCCCAAGTCCAGTTCTATGCTTTGCCACAGACATACCCTTTGTGAGTCTGGGGAATGCACGCATGGTGAAATACTGCTTCCATTGAAGTCAGTGGCAAAACCCCCTTTTTCTTCAGAGGGGCTGAGACTTTACCCATTAGTCTCTCTGTGCCTCAGTTCCCCACCTATAAAATGGCAATAATAGTACTTCTGTACCTGACAGGGATGTAAAAATATTACAGGTTATGATGTGATCATGTACTGTAGTCATGGAAGATCCACCAGATCATGGATCTCTTAGGTGCCTGTTTTCATTACACTTGTCCTTTCCCCTATCGTTTGTTACAATTGTGTCTTAAATTCTAACAGCAGTGTGTCTTAAATTCTAACAGCAGAGTCTACATCTTTATATGCTTGTATAGCACCTTGCGCAAGGTGCTTATGGTCTTGATTGGTGCCTTTGGACATTGCTGTAACACACAAAAACTTGGAATAATTTGTAAAACCTTCTAAAAATGATCTAATGTAACTTTTCTCTGTATCTGGATTTTTGTGACTAATATTCAGTATCCTTCAAGGCTAGGACAAGTTTAGTTTGCAGTACGGGAGATTTGGTTTGGCTATTAGGACAAAACTTTCGAATTGCAGTATAAGGATAGTTAAGCACTGGAATAAGTTACTTAATGAGGTTGTAGAATCCACATTCTTGGAGGCTTTTAAGAACAGATTAGACAGATTTATCAGAGATCATCTAGGGAAATTCAGTCTGTTTGCTGAAGGTAGCTCAGTTTTGGGACAAAGAATAACATCCATAGAAAGAAGATTAGTTCCAAAACCAAAAAAGAATTTGACTTTATTTTACATGTTGATTGGATGCTGTGGTGGTATCAGCATGATTAGCCGATAAGATGTAGAAAAGTTACCGTTCTGTTTCTAACTCCAAATTGAATGTAAATCAATTGTAGCAATGAAAACAATCCGATGAGGTAGAACTTAAGTTACAGCAGAAGTTGCAGCCCCTCCTTCTAGGAGGTTTTGTAATTATGAAATTGACAGTAAATATCTGTAGCACATGTAACTTAACCACTTGTACTGCGATGGAAAGGAGGAGGAGAAAGAAAGCATGGGCCTGTCAGTAGTATGTTGAACTGCAAATTGTGAGCCAAATCATGCAGTGTGCCCTCAGGCAGAAATCCTTAATGTCAGTGGTAGTTTAGCATTGGCAGGGACTCCAAAGGTTTGCCTCAAAGCCTAAAATAGGGCTACATTTGCAATTTGGGCTGCTGGAAGCAAACTTGTTCTATTAGTTTATCCAACAAATGGATTTGCTGGTGCATGCAATCATTCAGAAAAGATTAGGAAAAAGCAAATCCGTTTGCGTTGTGATACAGAATTGAGACAAATAACTTGAAAGAGCAGTACATACTGTACAAATAGAAATGAGATAGTTAACATTGTGTGTGCTAAATCTTTTTTTATTTTCAGAACTCGAAATCTGAAGATGGAATTTATGTCTTTATACCACATAGTCAGCCAGTGAGCTGCATGTATTTTTCTCCATGTAATCCTGCTCATCTGCTGTCTCTGAGCCATGATGGAACAGTACGATGTGGGGATGTTACCAGAGCTGTCTTTGAAGAGGTGAATGTTTATGCACTTCCATTATGCATAAGTCTCCTTATGAATCTATCCATAGATATATAGCTATAAAATATATTCAACCCCTCTTGCGCAGAGGTACTACGGCTTTGAGATGAGTTCTCAGGGTGGCAGAATGAGGAAGCCCTCCATAGAATGATCTCGAGGTTGCGCCAAATAATATGGAATAAGGCACCATGGAGAAGGGAGACTGATTTCAAACCAGGGCAGGAAGAGGTTGCTAAGCCTTTTTAGACACGTCTGTCTAAGAGAAGGCAACTCTGATCTCACACCTGCACTCCCTCCCTCCAGTGTGCATATCGCAATTCCTGTGGCTGTGTACAATGGTTGGTTTGCGAGAGTAAGGTTGGAACTCACAAGCCAGCCTCACTTAAATCTGTTCATATGTGAAGGTATATCTCTTGATGCTAAAGATTCAGATAAAAGAAGAATGTAGAGAGCAACATCAGGATCTCTGTGATTTTCATTGATCTGACCAAGGTGTTTGACACAGTCATCAGAAAGGGTTCAGGAAGGTACTTGGGTGAATCAGTTGTCTTGAAAAATTGATCAATATAGTTCGGCCCTTTCATGAGGGTATGCTGGGTCGCATCCCTAACAACGGAGAGACATCAGCACCTTTTCAAGTATCAGATGGTACAAAGCAAGGGTGTGTCCTTGCTCCTCTCCTATGTAGCATCTGCTTTTCAATGATGCTGTTAGTTGCTTTCAAGGATTATGCATTGGGCATGCCTATTCTGTTCCGAACCGATAGCGGCATTTTCAGCCTCCAAAGACTTCAGGCTTGCACCAAAGTGGTCACTTCCACTGTCTGTCACCTGCTGTTTGCTGATGTCTGTGCATTGTTGGCTCATTCAGTTGAGGATACGCAGGAGCTCTTTTTGATCATTTTACTACATCTGCTCACGGTTTTGGACTCTCTGTGAGACTCAGGAAGACACAGGCTATGTCTCACCCTGTTCGGAAAGAGCCCAGTACTCCAGGGATCACTGCTGCTGATACTGTCCTTAAGGCTCTTGATAAATTGCATGCCTTGAAAACAAGCTATCCTCCGGCATAAACACTGATGGCGATGGTCTGCATGACTAGCCAAACCCAGTGCAGTCTTCAGAAGATTGACCAAACACGCATACGAAGGTAACAGTTTATCAGGCAGTTGTCCTGAATATCCTGCTGTATGGCTCGGAGTCACGGACCACCTATCGCTTGCTGTGTTTTGAAACTCAGCTCCATACGCACTGCCTCAGGAAGATTGCCCATGCCAATTGATGGGACAAAATTCCTAACACAAAGGTCTTAAGGTGTCTGGTGTCCTGGGTATGGAAGCAATGCTTGCGAACAGTTTTGCTGGATTGGTCATGTTATGAGGATGGATGATATAGGGATACTGAAGATGATCTTCTACAGCCAGTTTCTTCCTGAAAGCACTCTATTGGTGACCAGTATAAGTGTTAAAGGATATCATAAAGGCCAATGTGAAGTCATGCAGCATATCTCCTGGTGACCTGGAAATTGTAGCTCACGACAGATTGTTTTGGTGGCAAACTGTTGTACGAGTTCTCAAACGTTTCAAGAGTTAGTGTATCCAGAGGTTACAAGAAAAGCGTAGGATCAGAAAAGAATGTACAACACCCACAGATGGCGGATTTTTGTGACATCTGTAATCGGATTTGGCAGTCAAGGATTGGCTTAGTCGCTCACCAACAGCATCATAGAAGATGAGATCCGTCGAGCAACGACTCAGTCTGTACATACATATTCAACCACTTACTACCACAAATGACTTGTTAGCTCCTCAGATTGCTGGGAAGTTTATCACTATCCCCTCATAAAGCTACATAAAGTAACCACAGAAAACTTTTTCATAATACGGGGGGGGGGGAATGGAAGCCTCTTAGCCAACCAGATATCTGGAAAATGTGCCTTGGTTTTGATTTGACTACAGTGTTTTAAGAGAACTTTCTCATAACTTGGCATGGACACCCTCTTTAACTTGTCCTCAGTGAAGAAACCTGTTTCATGTTAAAATGAGTTTCATCTGCAGTCATGGGTCTCTTACTTAACCCAGTAAATGCTCTTCATTTTTTTTTTAAGTATATTTTAAAGCATCAAATTAACAGTTTTTCTTTAGAGGAGCTCTACAAATCTCAGTCATGGTGCAATGTAAAACCCCTGTTAGCTTAGTTGTTCTCACCCTTTTCCCAGAAACAACTGCTTGGAGCTCCACAGAGGGGCCAAGTGGCACATACATTCTGTCTTCGTGGCTCCTGGGAAGGGATTGGTAGTTCTTCGATTTGTCTGGTCTTGGCTTCTCATGGTCACATAGCTTCTACAAGCAGGGTCCTGCCCGTGGCCAGGTTCCCTTGGAGGGAGCAGTAATGAATAAGGCTGTGTGTCTGTCACGGAGGTCACAGATTCCATGAATTTCTGTGATCTCCGTGACTTCTGCAGATGACTTCACGGCTGCCCAAGAGCTGCACTCACCACTGCTGGGCAGATTGAATGTGAGAGGGGGCTCAGGGCTGGGCTAGGAGGTTTGGTTGAGGGGTGGCATTTAGCATGGGAGGCTCCTAAGAAGTGGCTGGCATGTCCCTGCAACTCTTAGGCGCTGCCCCGTAGCTCCCATTGGCTGTATTGCCAGGCAATGGGAGCTGCAGAACCAGAGCTTGTGACTGGGGCAGCATGGGGAGCCCCCCGGCCTTCCCTCTCCCTAGGAATTGCAAAGACATGCCGGCTGTTTCTGGGCAGCTGTGCGAAGCCGGGTAAGGGATCCCAGGCCATGTGCCCCAGCCCGCTTCCTCCCTCAGCAGCAGTGGGGATCCTGGGCCAGCCCCCAGTTCCTGTGGCACGCTGGACGGCTCTTCCAGAGCATCCTCAGCCTCCTGGCCCAAGGTTTAGTTAGGGGTCTATAGTACAAGTCGTGGGTCAGGTCAGGGCTGTGAATTTTGGTTTACTGCCCTTGACCTGTCCGTGACTTCTTGTACTGAAAACACCTGTGACTAAAACATAGCCTGAGTAATGACATCTTAAATTACTGTTGCTTAAAGCACCATTACCTGAATTATGGGTAATTACCACTATGATGGGAGATTGTCACGGGCGAAGGCTCCTCCTCATTCTGAGTGTGCTTCTCAAATGCAATGGAGCCTGATCGGCACACCTAACAAGGGGCATCCTCGGGCTTGGGGTTAGGGTTGCCAGATGGTTTCTGAAAAAATACCGAACCAAAAAAAAGCGTGGCCCCTTTAAGAAACGCTTTTGAGGCTTTTTGGCCCTAACAGGCGGCCGCCCGCCATCATGCCTCCCTGTGCCGGGCCGGAGAGTTCCCCTGTGGAACCCAGTAAGCACCCGGGATTTTCGCCTTCCGGCTGGATAAAAATCAGAAAATACCGGACTGTCCGATGAAAATACCAGATGGTCCAGTGAAAATACCGGACACCTGGCAGCCCTACTTGGAGTGGGCACACAGCCAGTCCTACCCTCTTCAGTACCCACCTAAGATTTGCTTGCTAAGTCTGTCTTTTGCTTGTGGAAATAGTGGGATGACAAGATCTTATGTTGGAGTCGATAAACAAAAGGTCCAAAGTATGTTGTATTTGTCATACTTAGTCCAAAACAACCCTATTAGAGAGACTTTCTGTATTCCACCTGGTGGTGTGAAAAAGCTACTTAAATGGATCACTGTTGCTTTTTTTTAACTTGTGTTCCCAGTATAGTTCAGTGTGAAAGGACATAGCTATAGTTAAAACAGATTCCATTCTATTGTACACTTCAATTGCTGTGAAGTATCAGTATGGAAATAGTTGATTAGTCTGATTTTATTTTAGCCAATTACACATTGCCTTACATAAACCCCTCTTCCTTCCTTAGGTGTACAGAAGTGAAGAAAACAGCTTATCTTCCTTTGACTTCTTGGCAGACAATACATCCTCATTGGTGGTGGGACAATGGGATGGTGATGTGGCCATTGTGGACAGACGGACACCAGGAACTTCTTCTGAACTTACTGCAAACGTTAATTCAAAGACTACAAGGACTGTCCATGTTCATCCAGTGAACAGACAATATTTTATTGCTGCAGGCGCGGTGTACGTACATCTAAAATGTATTTCAGGGATTTGTGTGCTTTAAGAGGTCTGTGCCACAGATTCACAGGAAGGTATTGGGAATCAGCTGTATATGGCATCAATTTGGGGAAAGAGATCATCCATTGATATTTATGATAGGGAAGTTTTTTCACATGAATATATGCAAGGTTTTTCTGATCATTTAGGAAAACATTCTACAAAAACTTAAAATCTGATATAATTTGGCTTTCTCTAATACTTTTGTGTTGGGAGTATTAAAAGGATATTATGGGGCACTTTGTTTTTGGGGAAAAAAGGGTTGAAAATACTAGAACACTCTCCTGCAGTTGCCATTTTCATGGATGGTGTCTCTTCAGAAATCTTGAGTAGCATCTTTTTCAGGTGATCTTTGGGGAAATAAAGGCTTTTGGTAATTGCTTAGACAGCATGGACATTTGTAATTGTTGTTTGCCTTGTGAGTGGTTTAGGGCAGGGTGTACTATTAACAGGTAGAATTTAAGGGCAATTATTATTGTATGTAAAGTGGTGTGTGGGTTTTGTTTTTTTGTTTTTTTTTTTTTTAAGGTGCAGCTAGTGTTCTCTGTTCCCTCGTGTGGAAGTGAGGGGAAACGGAAAATTTAAATTTTAAAGATTATGCAACTACTTCATAGTAGTTATGTAACTAGCTTACGTTTCATAATAAAACTGTTATAAAATGGCTGTGTGCTCTCTTCCAGGAATGTTGGCGTGTATGATACACGGTACTTGAAGCCTAATGGAAATGAGCCCATAAGCTTTCTTAGTGGACACGCAAAGAGTGTTGCTTCTGCATATTTCTCACCTATTACTGGGCACAGAGTGGTGACAACGTGTGCTGATGATAAGTTGAGGTAAGGGTGTGAGAAGTCCTTAGTTGCTTTTTCTTCACATTAAGTAGAATTTCTTGTAATATTTTGTAACATTTCTTTGTTTACATTTTTACCCTCGTTTATCTTTAGAATCTACAACTGTGACCATAAATAGAAACAGATAGGGCTAGCTTTTCCAAAAAACTTGTTAATTAATCCATGTGTAGCTATTACAAATGCTGAGATCCTGAATTTGAATTTCCTACAAAAAAGAGCTAATATTTTTATATGTTGCCTTGAGTTGAATAAAGCATAAGACATAATTAGGACTGAATTCATAGTGTGGATTGTATTTTTTAAAAAGGGTCTCACTATTCATGCTGTCAATTTGTGATCATTATTTAAATAATCTTGCCATCTAAGCATCTGATTGCATC
The DNA here is from genome assembly GCA_019425775.1 of Rafetus swinhoei. Classification (NCBI taxonomy): domain Eukaryota; kingdom Metazoa; phylum Chordata; order Testudines; family Trionychidae; genus Rafetus; species Rafetus swinhoei. The sequence goes on along the minus strand of CM033442.1, from coordinate 46,553,744 downwards.
CACAAATTGGGTTACTTAAATGTTTAACTTAAATTATATCACAGAACAGTAGGCACAAAATGAGAGGTCTTCTTAAAGCTAGGCTGAAAACTTAGGCCCTATATAAAATAGTATGTGTGTTTTTAAAAAAAAAAAAAAAAAAAAAAAAAAAAAATATTTTTCAAGAACATATGCTTTAGTCATACCCTAAGAGAGGTGGGTGAGAGCACCGGGAAGAGAGGAAAGCACAGCAGGCCTCAAGTTGTAATAATGCACCAGCTTCAGCTTCTGGCCCTGTGCTGTGCTACTGTGCTATCCATGGCAAAGGCTGTTGCCCAAAAATTGGACTTTTTAGTCACTTGTGATGCTGCAGCACAGCAGACCGCAACTGAACTGTGTTAGCGCTTACTTGCTTTAGAACACGTCTGTTAATGGAATCAGGATTTTAATGCCTGTCCCTGAAATGGATTTTACAAGTGCAGAGCCTGTCGTTTTCCAAAACTTGTATTGTCAGATTACATTGCTCTCTCTATATAGGTATTTTACAGGTACGTCTTGTTTATGTTGATGTAGATAATATGATTTGGTTTATTTCACAGAGTCTATGACACCAGCTCTTTATCAGCTACGATTCCTGTTGTCACTGCTATCAGGTAAGTTACATATTGCACTGCTAAGGATCTGCCCTTTTGTGGTTGCTTGGTGTTGTGTAAAACTAGCATAACCAGTTGGTGGAGGGAGCCTCCAGGTGGCACAGAGCTGTCATAGTAGCTTGTACTGAGAAAAGGAGGCCTGTCTAGGGCTTACCTAAACCTAGTGATTCTTCAGCTGCTAGAAGAGCTGCTGGTGTCGGAGGCAGCTGCATAAGGGAGAGCAGCCCTAACGCTATTCTTTAGGCAGAGGACAGGCTAAACCCAGAGTCAGGATAGTGTATACTATAGTCAACTTTGGATGCCCAGCCACCCTGCTCCAGGCCCAGCTTGGATACAGCCCAAAGTTTAGTCCTCTAGATTTGTGAGGAGGCTTTTAATATTTTTCTGTGTAACTTGAAGTATTAAAACCTGTTTTGACTCTGTATTTTTAATAAGTTTGTGTTTCAGGGTGTGGTGTCATTGATATTTTGTCTTTTAAAACATTATTTTGTAATTCTAAAAATATTTTGTGGGTGAACAGGATACTCAAATCAACACATTTTGGTAATAAAGGGCACTGCTTATAAATGGAGATATTTTTCTTTTTCTTATTCCCTTTCCTTCATCCCCCACTCCATCCAGTCCTACAGCATGCAATTCCTTTCTGGGAATAAGAAAAGCCGGACTCCCTCCATCAAATCTGTCATGGCTACCTCTGGGGTCACAGAGAGGTTGATATTAGGCCTGACTGGCCTGAAAAATTTAAATGTTGGATTTTTAAAATGGGCTTAATGGTGTATTCCTGGATTGGTATCAAAAGACAATCTCAGACCTTTTTTAACTTTTACAATAAAAGATGCTTATTATGTCTGAGGATCACTTGCTACACTTTTCTTGCAGTAGGTTTAAAACAAACCAAAGGAAGTATTTCCGCATAACGCACAGTCATCCTGTGGAACTCCTTGCCAGAGAATGTTGTGAAGGCCAAGACTATAACAGGGTTAAAAAAATACATGAGTTCCTGGGAGACAGGTCCATCAGTGGACAGGAATGGTGTCCCTAGCCTCTATTTGCCAGAAGCTGGGAATGGGTGACAGGATAACTCATTTGAGGATTACCTGTTCTGTTCATTTCCTTGAGGTATCTGGCATTGGCTACTGTTGGCAGTTAGGACACTGGGCTGGATGGACCTTTGGTCTGACCCAGTCTGGCCGTTCTTATGTTCTCGTCTTTAGTCCTCCTTTTTATCCTGTTACCATCCCTTTCTCTAGAAAGCCTGGTGAGAGGAAAGGGGTGAATCCTATCACTAATGATCTGTTGGGGAGAAGTGTTGAATGGTTCTGAAAAGTGCCATCTCTAAACTAGTTGAATGTGGTGATGACGAGAAGATGAGGTTGGATGTGTGGTCAATGGATGCTCTAAACAAGAGCACTTTAAATAGCAGTATTGAAATAGGCAGCTTACTGAATTCAGGGTTTGATTTTTTTCTTTTCTCTTTCATTTTTCTGAATAGACATAACAATAACACAGGCCGCTGGTTAACTAGGTTCAGAGCAGTGTGGGACCCTAAACAGGAAGACTGTTTTGTGGTTGGCAGCATGGCACGCCCACGGCAAATAGAAATCTTCCAGGCTACTGGTAAACTGTTGCACTCTTTTTCTAATGAAGATTACCTTGGCTCTGTTTGTTCCATCAACGCTGTGCACCCTACAAAGAATATCCTAGTGGGTGGCAACTCCAGTGGCCGTCTCCATGTTTTTAAAGATTGCTGAAGTTTTTCCTACATAAAGTATGTTCAGTGTTGTGTGTTTCTCAGGTCAAAAATATACATTAAAAGGCTTTAACTTGCATGTTATTTGGAAACATTATGTATAGTCTTTCTTTTAAAAAAAAAGTTATGAATATTAAATCTGTAGCAGTCAGGCGCTGGAGGTTCACCCTGGTGTAGAGACGAGTGCAGAACAGGCGGCAGCAGAGGTTCCTGGCTATGCCGTGGAATCACTAACGAGCTGAAATCCCAGAGCTGCTGCTCTCCTCCTGCGTCTCACGCTGGCACTGGGAGCAGTGGCAGTGTCAAATGGGGCTAGTGTTGGCAGCAGAAATACTAGCACACCGCCAGCCCCATCCCTCAGACAGGAGGTGAACACCACCCCCAACGCACTCCTCGAAGGTCAGAAGTGGCCCCGGAGCACGAGTGGGGACCAGAGGCTGGACAAAGGCCAGTGGCATTAGAGACCTTCGTCCCTTGGATTTTCAACAGGACAAGGTGAGAATCGAGTAACATGGACACCACCCAAGATATTGTAAGGTGGGTGTTTAACTTCTTTCAGATTGTGGCATGAGCTCCCCAAGTTAATGCTACTTTCTTCTTCAATAAAAGCTTTCTTTTTCATACAGAGACTCAGTATTTGCGAGTGGGAAAGTGTTACCTCCTGGCAATGCCCAGGCTGGTGGTTGCTTTTCTTGGATTACTGGGGGATGTTGAGCCGGTCCTGTTCTGTAAAAAGCGGGTGCCCTTAGATTCCAAACCTGTCCCCTGTCTCTGCCTACACCACCTAGCAGATGGGCTACACTTGTACCTAATGCACTTGGAAACATTAAAGCTACAGTATGGTACAAAAAGGTCATTAAGCTTGCCTGCATTCAAACGGTCATTGCTCAACTCCGAGGCACTTCTGGTCTTCATGGACAAGAGTCGGCTGAAATGAGATCACTTTAACGCACTTTTCATCTCACCACTCTGCTACACGATGACCACTGCCAAAAAGCTTGTGCCACTTTCTGCCTTAAATTGCCAGCCTGGCTTGGCTTTCACTCTTGAAGATGGATCTGTGAGCTGTTGTCACTCCTGCTGTCTTCAAAATGTATTTGGTATTCACACTCTGCATGTAAGCGGTGTGTAATGAGTGTAATTGTGATAAGTTAGCCATGGCTGGCACTGTGCTCAGCAGAGCAGGGAGAGGGATGGGAAGGTGGGAGGTGAGTCTGTCTTTCTGACTTGCTAGATTCATCTTGCTCTATGGTGTCAGTTTCATCGTGGGAGCAGGACTTACTTGGTTAGAATGCACAACCTCTTGGGTACAGCGACATGTTCTGAAGGATGGATTTTTAGAAAACAAGGTAAGTCAGTAAGGATGAAGGCACAATTGTTAAGCCATGCAAATACCTATAGCGATACAGAGAGAATATGCACACATTAGGCTTACGGAGTTTGGAGAGTGTGTGTAACTTGAATTTCTCTGCTTAACAAGCCAAAATCTGCATTGATTTTTTTTTTCTGATGGGAAGTTTGTGTAAGTTAAAGGGTGCAGAATTTGGACCATTATGTTTAAGGACTAATTTCTGCAGTTATTGATCAAGTAAAACTGCTGTTGAAGCTGTAAAATATTGTCACCAGTCAAATGAGTGATTTATTTAAAAATGCATGCCAACTCTGTGTTTTCATGATACTTAAATATTTATTTAAATTTAAAAATACTTTTCATGGCACCAATGATTTTATGCTAACTACATATTGAATATGTAGAAAAAGGTACATTGTTTTGGAGGAAAAAATGTAACTTACAGTGTTTGGCACATGAAAGGTTAACTTCTATGAAAACTAAGAAATTCACATTTTCTGGTATTTTTACCCTCTACTGCTTAAAGATGCAGTACACTATTCTTTATTAAGAGTTTTGCTTCCTCGATATAAGAACTATGGAAACGACTTTTTATACAAATGACAGATAAAACTAACAGCAAAACATGAAACATATCATGGCACATACAGGGGAAAAAACATAAGATTAAAAAATTACTAATTAGTTTTAGGATAAAATGCCAGGTAGAAGCTGCAAAAGGTTAAACAAGGGATGGTATTTATCACTATTCTAAAAACAGATTGATGCAAAAGTTCATCAAGGTCAATATTTCATCTCTGTGGTTTTTGAAAAATGACAATTTAATGTGGAACATATTGGAGCCACACCTGTCACTGAATGATAATGCATTGTTATGACAAACAACTAGTATTAGCAATTAAAACAATGGAATACTGCATCTTTAATCTAGGAAGAAAAATGTTTAGTTTAAGACTATCACTCACTGCATAGAAACACCATTTACTACAGACTGAGGTAGGAACACTACACTAAAAGTTAATTTTGCTATGTTGCATAAGACAGTATATACCCATGTAAAAAAATCTAGCCTTTGTTCTCCTGTGGTTGGCATTCACAACTTAAACTAACTTTAGAGTTATTAAACTGAATGCAAAATCATTCTCAGCTCTTCTGACAATCAAATGGCCATGGCTAATTTTAAAGTAAGTGACATGAAACTACATTTTTTTAAGATCTGACAGACTAGTAAAATGGGCCTTATTTATTGCAGTGACAAATAGTCAGAATCTAACTAACTTCCCAGTTATTCTCTATATTGATAATTGGACATTTGGAAAAAGAGCACAATGAATGTAGGACAAAATCATAACTCATCTTCAAAGGGAATCCATAGGTGTGTGCATATGCACACACCACTAGTGTTTGAATTTGTGTGCAGAGGTGGTTTGATGGTGCAGAAAATGTAAATCAGATTTTAAAATTGGGTCTATGGCCTCAGTTTGCTTAAAATCTCTCCCTGAGATGAAATGAAACTCTTGCTAGTCAGTTTTGTTAATATGTCCAGCGTCTCATAAAACTTTACAATAGCGATTATTGCTCCCCTTATAAATGGGCTGCTATTTTTGCCAGGTAATCAAAGATTCATGTGTTCATGTCACAATAGAAGTTAGCTAATTACATTTTTTCCTTAAGGATAGAGCTCATATTTGTCTTGGTTTCTTTCATTGTTGCCTCCACTTCTTGTAATTCTGCTCTTTACCTTTGAAATTTTTCAAAAAACCTGTTCTTCTTTTTTCCAAAATTAGTAATGGGTTACGCTGCCATTAGAATTCCATTCCACAAAACATTTATTTTCAGAATAATTGGCTTACTCCTATCATTTTAACATCACGCTAAGTTTCTCTAATCCATAAAGTTTTTTTTTAAAAAACTTGGTTAGTATCAATAACAAAATATAGGTCCAACAGTCGTCTTTTTCTTTGTACAAAACAACTTTCTGAGGCAAAATGTATTCCAAATAAATCAGGTATGGTTACCAATTACGCACCCGGACTTCGTAGAACACAACTGAATACATTTACCTACTATCCCCGTATTACTCCACTCCACTGTAGTTAGGGATTTAACACCTCTATGGTAAACGCCACACTTGTGGTGCACTAAAGGTTCAAGGCTTAACACATTCTGAAAAGGCCTAAGTTGTAGACTAGGATAGGTATTCACATCTTTCTATGCTATTTAAAGGAACAGACTTACACTGCCATTCCTGGCTTCCCTTTTCCTTGCCCATTCTGTGGTTGGTTGAAAATGTTTCTAAGTTGGTAGCAGAATCAAACCAGACCACTTGCTAATTAAAAAACCATTTGCCAGTTAAGCTCTGGTTAGTAAAAAGAGGATCTCTTTAAAATAAGAATTTGAAGGTGGTAGTGCTGTGCACCGAGGCAGTTTTAATAACGAAACAATACACTAGTACTTAAACTACAGCTCAGTAGCACCATTGCTAACGCTCCTGCATAATACAATATCTCTAGGCTTGTACTAGTGTCTCCACTATTGGCTGACACTAATACAATGATCAGTAGTAATAAAATAAATTCCTTTGATTTGATACTTTCACAGTCATACACACGTCTATGAAAATTAAAATCTTAAATTATTCTGCAAAGGTCAAGGATTAAAAACGGAATGAGCACTTGAGGAAAGTGGAGCTCTAAAGAAATGCGTTTTTAATCTGGCATAACCCTATCCCTTTCTTCTTCCAGGAAACAAACATCCTACGGCGCAGTGTACTTTGATTCATGAAAGGAGGACTTAGTTTATGGGCCGATGGTGCCACGATGGGTCCCATGTGCTGGGAACTGGTAGCAGGTATCTTCTGAATCCACCTGGCTAGTTATTAGGAAGAGTCATGCCTTCAGGTGTCAATGAGCAGGCTCAGCACGGAGCGGACTTTGCAGGCAAACCATCGCCTGAGGGGACAAAAGTATTGATAATGGAACTGTTCAAACTCGGGGGTCTGGCGAATATCACGGAAAAAGGCAATGTCAAGGTCAGACTCGGTAAGGATGATCAGGAGAAGGAGCAAAACAAAGAGGAGTCCAACTGTCACAAGGAGCAAACGGAGGACACTTAAAACAAACTTATTCACCTGTGCAGCTTGTGTCCCGCCAGTGCCACCGACACCCTGACACAGGGCTTTGAACTCTCCTCCCATCTCATCAGCCTCCGTGGCTGTCGGGGTGTTGGCTTCAGACTCCTTTTCCTCTTCGATGCTGCAGGGGGCGCCGTTGATCTGCCTGGAGAGCAGCATCAGCTCCAGGCTGTGCTCGGCCACCGGCGTGGGCAGCACGCTGTTGGCGGGGCTGTAGATCTCGTCCGAGATGATTGCCACTCGCTCGCTGCTGTCCACTCGGCTGCTCCGCACAGGGGGCAGGAAAGCGTCGCTGTGAGAGGCTGAACGCACCGGGGTCGAGTGAGCGCTGTCCCTCAGAGACTCCAGGCCTGAGGAGCAAAGGGAGTAGTGAGAGAGACGGGCCGTGCGGTTAGTGACTGGGTAGGAAGCCCTTCTCCGGTACAGCCACGCCTACACCCCACCCTGGGAGCTGGATCAGCCTGGCGAGCAGTAGAGACGCAGGGTGGGAGGGGTGATTGGTTTTTGTTGGCCCAGCCGGGGCTGGCAAGAGAAGCGTTGCAGCTTACGCAGAGCCCTTCTCCAGGTCACGCTTCTAGAGAGCTAAGCCTCAGGCAGTGCCCTGGAGCTCCGCGCTATCCCCTGCCTCTGGATGCTGCAAGCGAAGCACAGACAGGCTAGGGAGAGCTGAGAGGCACTCAGAGGGCAGGCTGCCCACTTAACCCTTTGAAGCTCCGGCCTCGTCCACCCCAGGTGGGCACCTAAACATTAAGGAGCCCAAATGAGTGGGCGCTGTTGAGCACTGAGGCCTAAGCACTGTACCCAAGGTCCCACAGTGAATGACAGGAACTCAATCCGGCTCAGCTCTCCTGTGATCTACCCTCTCCTGTCATCTGTCGGAGTCCTTGGCAAAGACGCAGAGCAAATGAACACGGAGCTGGTACCAGCCACCGTAGAGATACTGCTGCTTTGAGTTTCACAGCTTCTCCTATGGGCGGAGGGGCCTTGACAGCTGCATCACTGTTCTGGCATTTTGCAGCTCCGATTCTTCAGACTGCTTTGAATTCCCTGGGCATGGCTGCGTTCCCTCTGTCCCATAGCACGGAGGGAGGGAGTCAGTCAAGGGATTCCTAACATCTAGCTGCCTTTTGCCCCCACGTGACCAGTGCTAACCTTTTTCTTATCACGTATCTGTAAAGTTAGGGATCAAAACCGCCGGGTTCCCTGCTGTGCGCCAGTTTCTGGTACCAGCCCCAGTCCAGGAGATAGCCACTGACTCGACTTGCACTTGAGTCTGCAGGGACGGGCTGGAACGCAGCTAAGCCTACCCTCTTTCAGCACCTGAGCACTTGGGGTTTGGTAGGCACACGTGCCATGCAGGGCAGCTGAGGAGGAGGAAGAAACATTATCTGATCTCAACGCTTGCAGAAAGGCAGTGGTTCCTGTTTGGGGCAAAGTGTTCAGCTGGGAGTGCGCACACGTGTGCACTTATAAACACCTAGAGATACACAACTGAGATTAACACAGTCAGGCGTCTGGGGTAGTTTGCGCCCTGCACAGCATTTTGAAAAGGTAATCGGCTCAGTCGCTTCCCCACATTGTCAGCGACAAAATCACCCTCCGCATCATTTCCATCCGCCCAAAGACCTAGCACAAACCCTCGATCCAGCCCACAGGGGAGCCCAGAGATGACTAGGTTAAACAGCTGCCTCTCAACAGGCTTGTGGAGACACTGAACTGTAACATGCTCCGGCCAAGATTGCGTGGCTGGGGCTAATTTAATGCGAGTGACTTTTCCAGTCACTAACCCCATGCCTGTCGGCTCGGAATTAAGTGAACTAAATGTGGTTCTAAACATTTGCATGACTGAAGCAGGCTTTTTAACATGCCCGTGATTTAGCAGCTAATCTAGAGTACTTGGTTTTTTGGCCTTCCTGCACCTGTGTTTTCTTGCACTATGCAGTCCCAAACATTGAAATGCTGCAGTGACTTCATCGCTGGCAGCTCCACATGCCCGTCCTGTAGCTGCAGGCTGAAAGCTAGCCCAAGCAATTGCTGTTCTCCTACGAAGATAAACTTGAACCAGGAAAGCCAGACAGGGTCTCTTTTTCCCAACACAGAACAAGCTGGACGAATGCGTTTGCCTGGAGCGCTGTGGCTTACAACCGTGTGATTATTTGTAATGTGTTTTGGTTCCCCAAAGTGAAGGAATTGTGCTTTTGCCTTGCTGAATGTTATTAATTCCACCTCTGCTCCCTGCCCCGGCAATGGACACGTTGGACTGGCATGGCCTGTTTCCGGCAGTGCTTTCTAAACAGAGGTTGCAGTCATGAGATAATTAAACTATGGTAACCCTGCAAAGCCTCTGCACACTGCGGAGGCGAACACGGCAGTGGTCACATCCCTCGGCGACACAGTCTAGTCAGGGCCGTCACATGGAACACGCGGGCCGGGCAGCCGTGTTTTGGACAAGTGCCCGTGTTCACACGAGAAGGCTGCCGCCAAGCAACCCGAGCAAATCCTTTGAACATTTGCACGAAGGCGGGCTTAGGTGATTGCCAAATGTACACGAAACCGGCAGCTGGAAACTGCTCCAACGCTCAGTATTATGACGCCCCACACGGCCCAGCAAGGTGGCACATGTCATGGCAGTGTTGTACGTCATAAAAACCAGTTCAGTGCTAGTCGTAGCCTAAGGGTGAGGGTTACAGGTACAACACAGAACTGGCCGTCAGCGCTGTGATTTCCTGTCAGCCCCAGCCAGAAATTGGCTTCACAAACCTGAATTAAGTTTTATAACACCCTACAACGGGGGTGGGCAATAATTTGTAAGCGGGGGGGGGGCACTCCAAGATTTTGGCAAGCGGTCATGGGCTGCGCTTCTACGGAGGGGATTTGGGGGCCAAGGTGGGGACTGGGGTGCAGGAGATGGTGTGGGGTCTGAGGAGGGGTTGTGGTTTGGGGTGCAGGGGCCAGCGTGCATTAGAGGCGTCTGGGCTGGGGAAGGACGCTAGGTTGGGGGGGGTGCAGGGTTGGGGAAGGAATTGTGATCTGGGAGAAGGGGGTACAGATGGTTTGGGTGGTGAGCTGGAGGCAGGAAGTTGGGAGGAGCGAGGGGAGTGGGGTGCCAGTCCCAGGCTGTGGCTGGACGGTGCTTACCTAGGCAGCTCCCGGCCAGCATCCCTGCAGGAACCTGAGGCAGGCTCCCTGTCTCTCTGCTGCAGGCCTAGGCTGCTCCACGGGACTCTGCTCCGGGTTGGGGGGAAGAGCACGCACATGCTGCCGCTGCCCCTGCCCCCAGCAAAATTTCTCAGCTCTTATTGGCCAGATCCTGGCCAATGGGAGCTGAGAGATTTTGCTGGGGCGGGGGAAGCCTCCCTCAGTGTCCAGAGCAGAGCGCAGCCACCCTTTAAAGTGGCAAGCTGCTCTGTGCCTAAGGCGCTGCGCCTTGCTCCCCGCATCCCCCACTCCTGCTCGTTTGCCCCATTTCCATCGGGCTGGGCCAGGTTGGGGGCTGCGGGCTCTGTCTGGGGGGGCGGGCTTTGGGGTGAAGCCAGGCACTTGGGGTCCAGGAGGGCTCAGGACGGCTTGAGGGGTGTCCCGCAGCCATGAGCGTGGGGTGGGCGCCAAGTGGATGCGGTTTCTCAGGAGCCGCTGCTGGCCGGCTGCCAGGGGGTTTGCGCCTGAGCAGCCCCTGGCAGAAGGCGCAGGTCCCAGTGGCCACGGTTTGTTCCCAGCCATGGCGAGCAGTGGGAATGGGGCCGGGGAGGGGCCCGGCCTGCATGGCCTCCCGCCACGCCAACCCCGCTAACCCTGGCAAAAGTCGTCTGGCCTGCAGGTACCCCACCCCTGCACCAGCCACAGGGAAGGGCTATGTGCTGCCCGGCCCCCCCCCCCCCACTGGTGGTGATGCCCAGACAAGGGGAGCGGTTGAGCCCCGATCCTGCTGTGCCACCTGGAGCCACCTGGGCACCTTGGCGAGTGGGTGGGCCAGTCAAAACCCAGGTGCCTGGCACCGCTAGCCGGAGCTCCATGCCCTGATGCCCACGCCCGGGTAGGCACCAGCAGCTCCTCCCCCCCCCGCCCATGGGCGCCGCCTCCACCTGTGCTCAGATGGTGCAGTGGCTGCAGGGGCCTCTGGTAGCTGCCCCCTCCCCCCGCCGAGTGCCCCATAGAGGGCTTTGAACCCTGGGCCCACGACCACCCGGGCGAGCCGCCCGGTCGGAGGGACGCGCTGGCACCGGAAAGGAAGCCCAGCTCCAAGAAGGCATCACGGGGCAAGTCGGCCACCCTCTTGCCCAGGCAGCAGGCTTGGCCGAGGAACAAGATGTCGCTACCTGCTTAAACGTCAGCCCCCCCGGCTAATGTCTGGGCTGGGGAAGGGGGGGCAAGTCCCTGCCCTACCCCCCCCCCGCCCAACTGAAGGAACCCTGGACCAGCTCAGTAAATATAGCCTGAGCGCTTTGCACCGGCCGCCTTAAGTCAAACCTAAACTCCTGTGGCGCGGGGGGCTACAGCCGGGGGGGGCATTGCCGGCCCAACCCACCAGCCTGGCCCTGCCCACGGAACCGGGTGGAGTGTTGCTGCCCCCACCCCAGGGTCAGGCAGGCTGGAGGCCGTGCCCGCCTCTCTCCTGTGGTGGGAGGGCGGGGCCTCGGCAGAAGGGGCGGGGCTGTAGGGTGAGGGTCTCCCCCCGCGCTGCTGTCACCGACCGCCCCCGGCTAAGGGAGCCCATGAAGGGCCTGACCCCAAACGAAATGGCTTAGCTAGCTCCTGAGGCCTGGGCTGCGTGTTCCAGCGCTGCCGTCAGCCGCACCGCTCGCCTTCCCCCCCATGCTGCCCCCCACGCGTCAGACTGAGTGTCCGTGCTCGCTTCATAGGGCCTGGCTTGGGCTAAACTCGCCCACACCCCTACGCCGTGGCGGAGGGGACGGGCCAAGCCCCGGGAGACCAACCTGCCCTTTACCCCAAGGCCGAGAGACGCCACCCGCCTTCTGGCTAGCCCCCATGCCTCCTGGGAAAGCAGCACCTGTGTGCCCACCAGCCTTAGCCCTGGCCCACCCGCCGGGAGCCCCTCGCTGGCCCCCACGGAGCCGTTAAGTCATGGAGCAGCATCTGCCACAGCTGCCTGTGGGGCGATGTGCAGGGCCGGGGCCTGCGGGGGAAGAGGGGTCGGCTGTCGGGGGGCCGGTGTGGGCGTCCCCGTGGCAGACAGGCGTGTGAGCCCAGCGGGGTGGCTGCCCCAGGCGGTGGGCGGGGACGGCCGCGCAGCTGGGAACGGCCCAGCGTGTCTTAGCGCTCGTAAGAAAGCGCCCCGCTGGGCGGAGGGGCACGTGCAACCCCTGGCAGTACCATGCCAGCGTCGGGGGAGCTGGCGGCCCCCGGCTCTGCGGCTGGACTCAGCTCTGCCCTGTCGCGCCCTGACACTCCAGAGCCAGGCTTCCCCATGGCCCTGCCAGCAGCCCTGCTCGCCCCGGGCCTGAGCCCCACAGCCAACCCCAGCGGCCCGAGCTTGCAGGGGAACATAAGAACGGCCACACTGGGTCAGACCAAAGTGGCACCTTTCTGAGGCCTGGCTCTGGCGGCGTGGCCTTGGCATTGTGCACGGCTGGCTCGTGGCTCTCCCCTGCCTCGGCCCTGGCTCGTAGCTGTCCCCACACCCTCCCTCCTGCTGCTCCCAGCACTAACCGCTACGAACACGCGGGGCTGCCCTGGCTGGGCTGAGCCTCCCCGCTGGGGCTCCCAGCCACGCCCGGCTCCAGCCGCCGCAGCAAAAAGGAAGGCAGTGGCTGCGGGACCCTAGGGAACGCGCTGGCCTCTCTGCAGCACCAGACCCAGCGCCCACAGCGCCGACGCCCCTGGTCGAACCTGGCCTGCGCCCCCGACCTGTGCTGCCCTCAGCGGGCCCCTCGGCGAGGGGGGCGCCGTGTAAATGGCGCTTCCCGGGCCCTCCCGCACGCTGCCCCCATGCCTGGGGACGGGCCCCGGAGGGGAGGTGCTGGGACGGGGCAGAGGGAGGGATGCTGGCGGCAGCCCCTGCACTTGTCATGTGACCGCCCTGGCCAGTCGACGCCCACGGGGACGCTCAGCTGGGCACGATGCCCCTGGCAGGAATCGTCTGGCAGGGAACAGCCAACCAGTCGGAGCAGCGGGAAAGCTGCCCATGGGGCGTGTACCGGGCGCTGTTCAGCCCCGCCCCAGACACCTGCCCCTTCTGTGGCGTGAGGGAAAACCTGGCGCACGCGTGTCTGGAGTGTGCCAGGTGGCTCCCCCCCACTTAGCCCCTCACCTTTTATTTACATGCACCCCCAGCCGTGGCCCCACAAAGTCGCGAGACCTCGTCAGCCTCCTCCTGGCCCTGGTGAAATCCGCCATCTCCAGCACCAGGAGGAGGATGCTGGCCCCCTCCCTCCGCCGGTTTCATGGACGGCGGGACAAGACGTTCTCCGCTGAGTCTGAGGTGATTTCAATCGGCCCGTAGGCAGCACGTTGTAACGACAGCTGCGCCCTGGAGCGGGTTACAGGGGCAATCGCCCCACACTGCAGGGTCTCAAGCACAGGTGGGACACACCCTGTCAGGGAAGCTCGGGGTCCAGGGCCCGGCCTCAGGGAGCTGAGCTACAAGGCCTCTCGCGGTCCCTGCCAGCCCCCCACCTCTGTGACTTTTCCAGAACGCTCCATGAGGAGCCCCCCAGGCCCAGCTCAGCAGCAGCCTGTGCCACTGGACATCTTGTTCCCGTGGGCCCCACAGCTGTCTGTCCCTTCTGCTGCACGTGTGTGTGCGGTGCCCACAGAACCATCTACGTCCTGTCTCTCCGGGGGCACAGAATCGCCTCAGACACCCTGGGAGCTGCCCATTACGCTGGAGCAGGGCTGGGTGCCGCTGACCCACAGAAAAATCAGTTGGGGGGGCCGCACACAAGTGTAAGCAGCCCTCCCCCCCCAATCCTCATTAGCGTGGCCCCCCCCCGACTGAGAAGGAGAAAGACCCGCCCCACATTCTCCTCACATACCAGAGCCTGGGAGGCCCAGGCTGGTGGATTCTGTGTGCTCCAGCCCCACGGGGGCATAGTGGGGGGGGGCTAGAGCATCAGCGCAGGCTCCCCAATGCTGGGGGGGAGCCCCACACCTTGGGGGCTGGACCCAGGCAAGCTGGGGGCCTCATCTGGCTCCTGGGCCTTTGGTTCCCCACCCCTGCTCTTGAATCAACTCCTTCAAAATAACGTGAACTCGCGTTTGCCACCACACGGGAGCGCGCAGCCGACTCTCGGCCCTGCCCGGCGCTTGCCCCGCTCGGGGGGGGGGGGCCAGGGGGCACGGGGTTGGCGGCGTTTGGCCAGGGAGGAGATGGTGCAGGCGCACGGGGAAACGCACATCACACACAGCAGCGCTATTGTGCCCCGCCTCACCTTCCATGATGGAGATGTGGACGGCTCTCCTTCGGGTCCTGGGGATGCTGGTCAGGCGCGGCCCGTGCGTGATGGAGGGGGCAGCTGCGGCTGGGAACCAACCCGGCTCTGTGGGAAGAGAAACGAGCCGAGCATTGGCCCCTTAGAGACGCGCCCAAGGAAGCCAAGTGACGGAGCCTGGCGCGGAGCTGTCCACCCTGGCGTGGCGCGCCCGGAACCAAGACACTGGCGGATGTTATTTCGCTGTTGGCTTCTTTCCTAAGTGCTGCGGGGGCTGAGAGCAGCGTTTCAAACAGGCACCTATCCCCCACCGGCTCTCCCCGTGAAGCACCGGCGGCCCCCCCCCCCCCCATGCCCTCCCGGCAGGCAGAAAACGCCCACCTCCCAAAACTCCCGCCACCGAGCATGCGAGTCTCCTCTGGAAATGTGCAAAACGGCCTGTCATGCAGAGGGGGAGAGCTGACCAGCACCCGGTGACTAAGGGGTTAACTCGGGTAGCTAGCAAGCTGCCGGCCAGGGGGCTGGGAGAACCCGTACAGCAGTGGTCTCCAACCTTTTTTACACCCAAGATCACTTTCTAAATGACAGAACAAGCCAAGATCTACCACCCCGCCCCTTCCTTGAAACCCCGCCCTCTCTATTCTCCTCCTCTCCATCACTTGCTATCCCCAACCCTTATACTGCTGCTTTTTCCCCAATTCTGCTGTAGGAAGAGGTTTTTCCCACATTTGGCCGGTCTAGACTGGACCAAATGTCAGAAAAACCCCTTCTTTTGGGAGCCCCCTTAGTCCTCGTGGAAAGAGGAATATAGGGGTGACCGAAAGAGCATGTTTGCTCTGCCACTAAAAGAAGTGGAAGAACAAACGCATCCCTGGATGCAGAAGAGTGTTTCTGGGATATCTCCGGAATCCTGAAAAACTCCTGCAGTCTAGCCGGACCCTCGCTGGGCTGAGGCAGGATGTGTAGGCTCCGGGGTGGGAATGAGGGATTTGGGGGTGGGAAGGGATGAGCGGTGCAAGCTCTGGGAGGAAATCTGGATGCAGGAGAAGGTGGAGAAGGGAACACTGGCTCGGGAAGGGGGTGCCAGGCCGGGCAGTGTTGGGGGTCAGATGGAGGGTTGGGGTACTGAGCAAGCCACAGACTTCTGGATGTGAGGGTTCAGGAATTTGGGTCAGGGTATGTGAGGGGCTCAGGCCAGGGGGGGTCCAGTGTATGATAGGCTCAGATGTAGGGGCTGGGAGAAAGGGGGGTGCAGGAGTGTTCTGATGCTGTAAATAAAATACTGTGTCAAACACAAACAGTTTCTGCGCTGTCTGCATTTCTGAGAAGGCCGGGGAACCCGTTCTGAGTCAGGGGCCACTGACCCAAGAAAAATCAGTTGGGGCCACACAAGTGACTTGCAAAAAAACCCTCCTCCAACACCCCACGCTTCACTAATGTGGCCCCCAACTGTGCTGGTGGGAACACGGGACATGGTACAGGGGAAGGGTGCTAGTGGGTGCTGGGGCAGGGGACAGGGTGCCAGTGGGGACAGAGTTCTGCGGCTGGGGGCAGGGGAGAGGGAACAGGGTGCTGGGAGGGCAGAGGACAGGACTCTGCAGCAGGGGACAGGGTGCCAGTGGGGACAGAGTTTGGGGAGTGGGGACGGGAATAGGGACAGAGTTCTGTAGCTGGGGACAGGGGAGTGGGGACAGAGTTCTGGGAGTGGGGACAGGAATGGGGACAGCGTTCTGTGGCTGGAGAGTGGGGACAGAGTTCTGGGAGTGGGGACGGGGATGGGGACAGAGTTCGGGGAGTGGGGACGGGGATGGGGCCAGAGTTCTGTGGCAGGAGAGTGGGGAGAGTTCTGTGGCTGGGGAGAGGGACCTGGGGAGTGGGGGCAGGGGAAAGAGAACTGGGGAGAGGGGAGTGTGGGACAGGGGGCGGGGTGCCAGTGGAGGCAGAGAGTCCCCTGCATCTGCTTCCTCCCAGGATTCATTCCCCCCCCCGCACGAGGGACGCCTGCGTGTGCCTCCTCCGGGTCTGCCTCCCCCGTGGCGCAGGGAAACTCTGCACGCGCCTGCCCTGGGGGCCGACTCACCCCACCTGCGCCAGTGCAGGGAAGTCGCCGTGCTCCTCCTCTGGGGCCGACACCCCCTCCCGCAGTGCGCCCGGCAGAGCAGCCAGTGCACTTCCAGAACCCCCAGAAGTGGCGCTAAGCTGCAGGACTTCCGTCCACCCGCGGGAAGCCGGCACTACCTCCATTGTCACTGGAGGTAGGTAGTGGGGCTTCTTGGGGTGGGGAAATGGGGGGCGGGACGCCTCGCGATCGACTGGTTGTGGCCTCGTGATCTACCTGTTGGTGACCACGGCCATAGAGATAGAGGGTTGGAATTTGAATTGGACGTAGATTCCCTGCCGGCTTTCTCTGTACCACCAGGGCTGAGAGACACAGAATGATTTCACCCAGGCAGGACTGCCAGGCCCCCCCGGAACTCAGCACAGGGGAGCAGACTGAACAAAGGGAAAAGGAGCCGTGAGGACCAGGGAAGTGTGAGTCCAGGCGCGTTCAGGGTCATTTTTCTTAATTGTGTGCTTGGTTTGAACTGCTCGGTGTGAATCTCTGCCTCCCCTGCCCCGTTCCCATCTAAGCATTGTGCCAGGACTGCTCTCTGGGCTCTGTAACATCTAGCAGCCGAGGATGCTGTGTCAAGTTTAGCTTTTGTTTTGTAATAAAAATCCCTTTTAAGGTGGTGATTTGCTCCTTAGGCCAGACTAATCACCACTGGAATGCGAGCTAGCATCCATTCAGTGTGGACGCTCTCTTTCCAAAAAGCACACGGCTTTTCATTGTGCTTTTGCTGTGTGGACACTCTCTTTCGAAATAAGCTTTTCCAGAAGATCTCTTCCGAAAGAAGCCTAACTGGATAACAGGAAGCAAAGGGCAGGGAGAATCGGCCAGGTCTCATCGTGACGCGATGCACTGGGCCCGGCGTGGTCCCGTACATGCCTAGCCGGTGTGGGAAAGGACTAGCCGGCGAGGTGGTGTCCCCGCAAAGGGTACAAAATGACTCCCGAGGGCTCAGACCAAAGCTGGCAGTGAAGCGCTACAACAGGCTGTCACAAAACTGGATGACCGAGCAATCAAATGGCTGGTAAACGCCCAGCAATGTGCATGGGGCAATACGCTCCCAGCGAGATGCACAGGGTCTAGATTAGTTCCACCGCCCAGTAGAGATCTCAGCAGCCATCCCGGAGAGCTCTCTGGGAAGTGCTGCTCGGGGCCCGGCGGTGTCAGAAAGGCTAACGGTGCTAGGAACTCTGGGCAAGGCACAGGAACTAAGGCAGAACTGGCCAGAACCCCCATGTAAACCCAGTCCGCATCCAGTGTCCAATTCCGGCTGCCCATTTCCAAGAGGCCAGAGTGGAATGGGGCAATGGTCAGAGAAAGGCCACGAGGGCGGGCAAGGGCTCGGAGCAGCTGTCCTCTGGAGAGAGAGAAACAGCTGTGGGGTTCAGCTCAGTAAAAGGACGGCTAAGGGGGTATGAGGGAGGTGCACAAAAGCATGAATGGAGCGCAGAAAGTGAAGCCAGAAGCGTCGTTTGCCCTTGTCGCAGTACATAAACAAGGACTCAATGAACTCAACAGGCAGCAGGGTTAAGACAAACACAAGAAAATACTTTTTCCACACGGTGGATGGTTAACCTGTGGAACTCACTGCTGTGGGATGGTGCGATGGCTGTAGTATAGCTGGGTTGAGAAGGAACTGGCTATGTTCCTGGGGGATAGCTCCATCAATGGCTCTTAGCCACTATGGTCAGGGGTGTACCCCGTGTTTGGGGTGAGACTGCCCTGTTTCTACAGCTCCCCTGGACTTTGGCACCAGGCATGGTAGGAAACAGGTCATTGGTCTGACCCCGCATGGCCGTTCTGGTGTCCCTGTGGCAGAAGGGGTTTCAACGAGCTCCCGAGGCACCACGCTCAGCCGCTCCCGTGGCCAGCACTGCCCAAGTATCAGCTTGAGCGCTGCCGCTAGGCCAGCCGGCCCCGGGCCAGCCCTCTGGCGACCAAGCTGTGCTCGGCGAGGTGCCCAAGAGGCAGCCCCCACTAGTGCCGGGCAGCCGCTGGGCGGGCGTGCTGCCTCTGGCGGACTCGCCCGCGGGTCGGACACCACGGCGAGATGGCATGGATGAGGGGAAGCCATCAGGCAGCTGCTGAGGGGACTCACCGGTGAATTTCTGGGGGCTCTCTCTTGATCTTGGCGCTGGATTCCATCACTTCCTTGGCTACGCGGCCACTGCAAGAGGAGCAAGAACAGACACAGGGCGAGCCCTGAAAAAGCACCCTGGCTAGTTCTACAGCTCTGGTCAACAGCCGCCCGCCCCCAGCAGCACGTCCTTCCGTGGAACGCCCCCGGCTCACGCCCCGCCACCAGACACAGAGGGAGGCCAGGCGGTGGCTAAGATCGAGCAGGGCCGGTGTTCGAGGAGGGCGGCCGCACCTCCTGGAAGGGCACATCCCGTGCGGCAGGCTGGGCCTCCCGGTCCGGCACCTTGGGACCTGACTGGCCTGAACCAGGGATTTTGCTGGATCAGGGGAGGTCATTTCAGGCCCCTCAGCCCAACTTCTCCTGGCGGCCGCCAATGTCTCCTAGCGGCAGCCCACTTGTGCCAGGCTCCCAGCCCGCCAGCCCTGCCCCGGCAGCCTGCAGTCCCACCACCAGGGCTCCGGGCCCTGCCCGCCCTGCCACGGCCGACCCAGGGCTCCTGGCCCTGCCGGACCTGATGCGGCAGCCCACGGTCCCTCTGCCAGGGCTCCAAGCCCCACCACAGCTGCACACGGCCCCACTGGAGCCCACTGGTGCACGGGCACTTGGTCACCAGCTCAGCTGGACTCCTGCAGCAGGGCTCCCAGCCGCAGGTCCCCCTGAAGCCAGCCCGGCGGGGACCCAGCCCCCCCAGGGCTCCTGTCTCTGGCCCTCCACCGGGACGCTCTGGTCTGGCAGCATCCGCGGTTACCGACGTGGCGGCATCCAGCACGTGGCTGCATCCCACGCTCCGACTGCTCATCACAGCCTGCGGCACCGCAGCCTCTTGGCGTCTGCGCCAGCTGCAGAGAGGGCCGGCGCTGGGCGTGCCGGGAACGGTTCGAGACACTCTCGTGGTTTAAAATCACCGGCACTTTGCTGCTGTTTCCGTCGAGGCGAGCGGGGCGCAGGGCATAACACCGGGAATAGGAGGGACCACGACAAGCCAAGCCCAGGAAACACAAAAGGGCCGTTGGGCGCCGCGGCCGCCTGGCGATGCTTTGACACACTAGTCTCCTCAGGCAAAGGAGTCTCTTTTCCGTGAGGCCTCCAGAAACGCCCCGTATGTCATGCAGCCAGGGAGCAGCTACCTCCACACCCGGAGGCGTGTGGGAAGAGATGTCCAGTAACGGCTACTTACTGTCGCTATTTACCTGTATCGGAACCGGCTGCCTTTAAAGAATAGGTTGCTGCTGGACACGGTGCGGACCTGGCTCGACTTCTCCAACCTGAAACAACAGCAAGAACGTGGAGAGGCCTCCGCAAAGCCGACAGCGGCAGCGCCCGAGCAGGGCGGGGCGTAGGGACACAACCCAGCTTGCCGGCGTGGCAGGAGGGGTTATTGGTAACACAGTGGGCGGGAGACTCGTAGCGACGCTGCAGCCGCATCCATTACGCTACTGCCGGGTGCGAAGCGCCCCTTCCCTTCCACGGTCCCTGCCACTCACGCGCAGCTTCCAGCCAGAGGCAGGGACCCCGGAGAACTCAACCCAGGCTCTCCGGGCCAGTGCCGCCTGCCCTGGGAGGGGGAGCGGTTCGGTGCTCCCAGGGACGCCCCCCCGGCACCGCCACCGCCACCGCCAGTCAGTTCCCTGCAAAAGCAGCTCCACACTCGCCAGTCTGCTGCCCTGGCTCGAAGCCAGCCCCCTGCCCCCCCGGGGCTGTGGGAGCCCGGAACCGAGGGCAAACCTTTGGGCCACGTGTGAATCAGGGCTCGGCCCCGAGGGAGCGGGAAAGCCGCCCGCCCCCCTCGGTAACTCAGCCAGGCCCAGGCCCACAGGCCCCGCGGCACAGCCGCTCAGGCAGTGTGGGCACAGGTAGGCCCAGCCCCGGCACGCGAGTGTCACACCACAGTGACCCGGCCCCGCGCGCCGGCTCACTGGACCCACACCACGAAGGCAGCGCCTGAGGGGCCGGAGGGTGACGCGCCCCCGCTGGCCTCCGAGAGCTGCTCCCAGTTGGGGTCCAGCCTGCGTTAGGGAGCTATGCTGGCCCAAGAACGTTCCAGCCACGCCTGTTGGGGAAGGCCAGGCCAAACCCACCGCTGGCTGGCTGGCGCCCCGGGCGGACTGGCGGGGTTCTGGGTTGCTCTGGCACTGCCCAGTGGCTGCTGTGGGCAGAGCTGGCTGCGGGGAGCAGGCCGAGGGCGGGCGGGACGTCCCCTGGAAGGGAGAGGTGCAGCGAAGCGGGGCTGCACCTCTGCCGGGTGGCACAAACGGCTCATTTCCACAGGGCCTGCTCGGGCGCTGTGGAGAATCTGGCCCTCAAACCTCCTTTGGGTGCAAAATGCTCCCCAGGACCAGGCCAAGCTAGCGTGCGGGGCGTCCCCACGGGGCCTGCACGGTGCTCCTGGACCGGGCTCAGGGCAGCCGCGCACTCGGTGGGGCTACGCTCTCCTCCCAGTGGCGACAGCTCCTGCACCCTCCGGGCCCCTCTCGTCCGAACTCTGACCCCTGTGCCCCACTGAAGGCGGCACTCGTGGAGCCCCCCTGGAATCACCCAACCTCGCAACCTTTCGGCGGAGCCACAGGGTCCGACTTTCACTGGGCTGGTGCCGAGGGCGACTGCCGCCTCCCAGCCATTTTGCCACGTGACTGCGCCGGGCCTGGCTCTGGGGATGGTGCCGAGTGCGGCCCCAGGAACCTCTGGGAGAAGCCGAGCAGCCTGACGTCACTTGGGTCAAGTCCCTGGCCGCTTCCTGCGCTTTGGGGGTGGACGGCATGTCCACACCCCCTCTGGCTTTCCCCGGTGCGGGAGGCCACCGGGACCGGACTCGACAGGGCTGGCAGCGGTGCTGGGTCGACGGTACCGACTGGTCCTTGGGCTCCGAGGGGTGCCCGGCGTGGGATGCACCCCTTTAGAGTCTGCCACCTTTGGAGGGGGCGGCCTGCCTCTCTCTGGGTACTTCTGGCGCCTCTGAGGTGCCGTGAGCATGAACGGTGCTGGGAGGCCGGTGCTGACGTCTTCGGCGCCGGCGAATGGTGGTGCCATGGAGTCTTGGACACCGAGTCCTTCTGTGGCACCGGGTGCTCTGCATGGAGGATGGAGCCGAGGCTGCTTGCCTCGGCCCGGAGGCCTGTGGCGCTGTGGGGCCGGGGGGACAGAGAGGTCTCCATGAGGAGTTCCCTGAGTCTAACCCCTTTGTCCCGCCGAGTTTTGGTGAGAACGCCTTGCGGAGCTTACACTTGTCTGCAAGATGAGCCAGTCCCGACACTCAAGGCAGCTTCGCGAGGCAGGGACGGAAGGCGAGGGGCTTCACGGGACGGGGACGGAAGGCGAGGGGCTTCGTGAGGCAGGGAGGCAGGGACGGAAGGCGAGGGGCTTCGTGAGGCAGGGAGGCAGGGACGGAAGGCGAGGGGCTTCGCGAGGCAGGGACAGAAGGTGAGGGGCTTCGCGAGGCAGGGAGGCAGGGACGGAAGGCGAGGGGCTTTGCGAGGCAGGGACGGAAGGCGAGGGGCTTCGCGAGGCAGGGACGGAAGGCGAGGGGCTTCGCGAGGCAGGGAGCGGAAGGCGAGCGGCTTCGCGAGGCGGGGAGGCAGGGATGGAAGGCGAGGGCTTCGGCGGCAGGAGGGAAGGCGAGGGAGCCGCGAGGCGGGAGGCAGGGACGGAAGGCGAGGGGCCGCAAGGCAGGAGCGGAAGGCGAGGGCCGCGAGGCGGGAGGCAGGGACGGAAGGCGAGGGGCTTCGCGAGGCGGGGAGCGGAAGGCGAGGGGCTTCGCGAGGCAGGGACGGAAGGCGAGGGGCTTCGTGAGGCAGGGAGCGGAAGGCGAGGGGCTTCGTGAGGCAGGGAGGGGAAGGCGAGGGGCTTCGCGAGGCGGGGAGGCAGGGACGGAAGGCGAGGGGCTTCATGAGGCAGGGAGCGGAAGGCGAGCGGCTTCGTGAGGCGGGGAGGCAGGGACGGAAGGCGAGGGATTCGCGAGGCGGGGAGGCAGGGACGGAAGGCGAGGGGATTCGCGAGGCGGGGAGGCAGGGACGGAAGGCGAGGGGCTTCGCGAGGCAGGGAGCGGAAGGCGAGCGGCTTCGTGAGGCGGGGAGGCAGGGACGGAAGGCGAGGGGATTTGCGAGGCGGGGAGGCAGGGACGGAAGGCGAGGGCCGTGAGGCAGGAGGCAGGGGACGGAAGGCGAGGGCTTGCGAGGCAGGGAGGAAGGCGAGGGAGCCGCGAGGCGGGGCAGGCAGGGACGGAAGGCGAGGGATTCGCGAGGCGGGAGGCAGGGACGGAAGGCGAGGGAGCCCGCGAGGCGGGGAGGCAGGGACGGAAGGCGAGGGGATTCGCGAGGCGGGGAGGCAGGGACGGAAGGCGAGGGGCTTCGCGAGGCAGGGAGCGGAAGGCGAGCGGCTTCGTGAGGCGGGGAGGCAGGGACGGAAGGCGAGGGGCTTGGCGAGGCGGGGAGGCAGGGAGGCAAGGTGAGGCATTCATTCTTAGGGGGAGGCCAAGACGCCCTGGCCTGCGGAGCACGAGGAGCACGGCCGGCGTTCTGCCGTGCTGCGCAAGGCTGCTCGCCATTCCCCGTGAACACGAGCACCGCACAACAGCAGCCCGAGCCAGAGCACTGCCCCTGGAGACGGGGCACGAGACTCTGTGCTTGGGCTCTGTGTGGGCTGACCCAATCCAGCACCTGCAGGTACTTCCCAGGACCTCTGCTTGGGAGGGGGCTGAGGACACCAGAAATCCAATGAGGTTCAACAAGGACAAGTGCCGAGTCCTGCCCTTGGGACGGAAGAATCCCAAGCATAGTTACAGGCTGGGGACCGACTGGCTAGGTAGCAATTCAGCAGACAAGGACCTGGGGGTTACAGTGGCTGAGAAACTGGAGATGAGTCACCAGGGCGCCCTGGTAGCCAAGAAGGCTAACGGCACATTGGGCTGCATTAGGAGGAGCATTGCCAGCAGATCCAGAGAAGTGATTATTCCCCTTTATTCGGCACTGGTGAGGCCACATCTGAAGTATTGTGTCCAGTTCTGGCCCCCCACTGCAGAAAGGATGTGGACACATTGGAGAGGGTCCAGCAGAGGGCAACCAGAATGATTCGGGGGCTAGAGCACATGACCTACGAGGAGAGGCTCAGGGATTTGGGCTTGTTTAGTCTGCAGAAGAGAAGAGTGAGGGGGGATTTGAGAGCAGCCTGCAACTTCCTGACGGGGGGTTCCAAAGAGGCTGGAGAGAGGCTGTTCTCAGTGGAGGCACATGCAGAACGAGGAGCAATGGGCTCAAGTTGCAGGGGGGGAGGTCTAGGTGGGACACTAGAAAAAACTATTTCCCGAGGAGGAGGTTGGGGAAGCACTGGGCTGGGTTCCCTAGGGAGGGGGTGGAATTTCCATCCCGAGAGGTGTTTAAGTCCCTGTGTGACAGAGCCCTGGCTGGGATGGTTGAGTTGGGGCTGGCCCTGCTTTGGGCAGGGGGCTGGACGCGATGGCTCCTGAGGTCTCTGCCCACCCTGGGACTCTCTGAGTCTATGACTCTGACACAGATCGTTCACTACTTGGAGGTAGTTCGGCACCTTTCTGGATGCATCTTTGTTCAGAAATCCGCCCAAATCCCCGAGAGATGATGCCGCTTGCTCCTCCGTCACCCCGGGAGAACCCCTAGAGCAGTAAACCCGCACTGCAGCGCCAACGAGAGACAGCCTGCTCCAATGGGCGCCTGATCCCCCAGCAATTCACCAACGGGGGAGTCGCAGCAATGGTTTCCCAAGCAATAGAGCAATTTCATTTCGTGTCACTCTAATGAGCCGTGACAGCTGCTGATTGCAGGAGTCCCAGAGAGCCCATGATGCCGTATCGTACATCTCACTGATTAAGGGAAAAGTCTGAAGTCCAAAGCAGGGTATTTGTAAGCGAGACAGAACGCCGCGCGGGGAAACCAGAGCGTCCTACCGAAAGTCTTATGGCTTCGCGGAGAAGTGAGCTCTTTTACAGCCCGCCTCGTTCACATCTCGCTTCACAGTTTCACAGGAAACTGACCCGTCTGCCCAAGCAAGCACCCAAGGGAGCTCCAGTTGGTAAAGGTGCAAGGATTCCTACCCTCAGGCTTCCCCGCTTTGCCGCCCCGGAGGGCGCTCTCCCGCTCTCTTTGGGAGACGAGGAAAGTCTCTTTGAACTGGTGACCCTGCACCTTCCAAGGGTGTCACTGGACTGTCCTGCCAGGAGGTTTCTGGAAGGCTGGCTGCTGGCCGTGTCTGACCTCCCCACGACAGCGCCCACAGGACGATCCCGGCTTCGTGCAGCATCCACCCAGTCCTCTTCAGCGCAACCGCAGGAAAGTCTGAGACTTGGGGCCATGGCGAAGGGAAAACGAGTCCTGAGGCGGCCGCGTTCGAAGGAGCCACGAGAGACGGGCAAGGCCAGCGCCTCGCGCCTGCTCCGAGCAGCTCATCACACAAGCTCTGCCTGGCGCCACCTCCCCGTCAGGTCACCGGGTGGCAATTCAGTGGCGCGCTGGCGTCGTGCTGCCCCTTTGCCCGGGGCTCGTTCCACCACCGTGGGCGTTCCTGGGACGAGATCGTTTCCCAGGGAGGGACGACGACTGAAGCTTTTGCTGACGTTGAGCCTCCAACACCCATCCCCCCAGAAGCTGTCCCATCCGGCCGGCGGCTCAGAGGGCTCTCATGACCCTAACAACCAAGCACTTCACAATCGTTCATGGCTTTTATCCCCGCAAGACCCTGTGACTCCCCATTGTATAGCTGGGAACTGAGGCACAGCGAGATTAAGCAACTTGACCACGGTCAGACAGAAGTCAGTGGCAGAGATGGGAACTGGCCTCAGGTTTCTGGAGTCTCCGAGTAGCACCAGGACTCCTAGACAACCTTCCCAGCCTCTTCAGAAGGGCCCAAAGTGGCCGCCATGGTCAGGAACGTGTTCCTTTCAGTTCTTCCATCTTAGCTGCATTTGCATTAGATGCCTCAAACGTTCAGTCAGTACAAAAGAGAGAGATGCTGGGGCCCAAATCTCCGTCCTCGCAAGACCCTTCGTGGGCTGGGCCCAAAGCGGCCACGGGGCAGGCAGTGAGGACTCCTGTTGCTGGCAATTTCCTGGGTAGCACTGGTGGCGGGAGGGACCCAGGGTGTCTGGGGCTCAGGAGACCCAGCCAGCGGGGCAGTCAAAGGGCGCTGTTTACCCCCAAGGGAAGCTGAGGCCGGTTCACCCTGGTGGTCTGGGGTCACTGCCGCCCCTGTCTCCAGGTGCGTGGGCCCCTCTCTGTCACGGCAGGGATCTGTTATGAGCAAAGGGGCTAGCATGGCATTGCCGTAGCTGAGCACTCCAAGGCAGGCTCTACCAACTGCTGGGGTGTGACCCCAAGCTGGGTTCCCGGACCGTGCCCAAGGGGTGCCTGGGAAGTTGGCTCCTGCCCCAGAGGAGGGGGAGGGCTGCAGTGCCGGACTTCCATGGGGCGCTCCCGAAACTCCGGTCCCGTGGGGCAGGCTGGGCTCGGCTCCCCCGCCAGACCTGGTCTCACTCAGCTGTTTAGCATTCACGTTTTAATCTCCAAATGATGAAAGTTTTAATGTCCGGATTGAACGTCTATTGCGAAGCAGCTAGCAGGGGAGGTTTTCAATGCTAAGCATACTCCTTGCCAGAGGAGGCTGTGAAGGCTGGGACTATAACAGAGTTTAAAGAGAAGCTAGATAATTTCATGGAGGTTAGGTCCATAAAAGGCTATTAGCCAGGGGATAAAATGGTGTCCTTGGCCTCTGTTTGTCAGAGGCTGGAGAGGGATGGCAGGAGACAAATCGCTTGATCATTGTCTTCGGTCCACCCTCTCTAGGGCACCTGGTGCTGGCCACTGTCGGCAGACAGGATACTGGGCTAGATGGACCTTTGGTCTGACCCAGTACGGCCATTCTTATGTTCTTATGTAAGCACATGGCTGGGTCCCAGGACCAGGGAGGGGCGAAGGCACCTTGGGCAGGTGGCAGACCTGCTCATTGTTAGTTGTTTGATTAGATGCTCTCGTGCCCCGTGACACGAGGCAACCTGGGGTGGCCACCTCCGCCCGCCAGGCCGCGCTTCTGGCTTTGCTGTAGTCTAGGGCCATGACAGCGCTAGGTATTTGCAGACACCACCCGTGTCTTCCTCCTGTCCGTCCACCACCAGGGCTAAAGCTTGTCCAAGGAGAGCTGGGTTCTGGCCCGGGGCATCCTCAGATGCTAGCATGTCCCTCGGGTGGCGGATGCAGGAACCCAGCCACAGCCTGGGCTGTTCCACAAAAAGATACTGAATAAGGAGCCATGGGCCTTTAGAGGCGCTTCAGGCTCCCCACCATCCACGCTATGGAAAGGCCCAGGAGATCTAAGACCCAGGAGAGGCGGTCCCCTTTCCTTCAGGCCTTCGCAGGCAGAGGGAGGGGCGTGACCTGGGCGGGGGCCGGGGAGGGGCTGGCCGGGGTGGGGCTCGGACTCTGTGTTATACTCACTGGTCGTACAAGGCCTGTGGCTAGGTGGGGTTGTACCTGCCCCCAGGAAACAGACAGTTTGAAACAGTTAAGACCCCCCCCCAACGATCCTTGCACTTACTTGTAAAAAGCTTGGTTTTCAATCCCGCATTTCCAGAGATGCTTGCACGCTTCTGGGGTTGGAGCAAAATAAGTCAGAACAATTTTCTTTTCCTACAAAAAAATTCCACATGGAAACAACTGAGTGTGGTCGGCAGGTGGCAAATGGACAATCCGCAGGGCAGACGAAACTCAAATGATCACGGATCACACAGCAGCCCTTTGGGACACTACTGGAAGTGTGGCTGGTTTCAGCTGGGAAAGACTCAGGTACCTGGTACTTGGCTCACCCATAGCCCTGGGCATCCAAAACCACGAATTTTAAATATTGGCAGGGATCGGCTAGCGCTCTCTCGCGTGCTGCGCTGCGCTGCGCTTAGCCCATTTTGACGTTGGCGTGTGCGCGCTCAGTCAGACGGCCAGGAATAACAGGTGGGCACGAGGAATGGACCTGCCGAAATGCCGGGGAAGCCCTGTCCTGCGCGGATGCTGGAGGCACTGCACCGGATGCCAGGCTGAGAGATACCCGAATGGTTTCTGAGCCTGGCATGGATACCCTACCCATCAAGTATTGGCACTGGACTGCGTGGTTGTGGAACCAAGACTCCGGACGCTCCAATGACACAGGGCTACCACTGGTCTGAAAGGCTAGTTTGTTTACGCAAATCTGGCAACGGCGTATAATTTAAATCCAGATTGTACCCTTCATTTCTGTTTGTGAGGAAGGGCTGGATCCCACTCTCCTTGGAACCAACAGAGACCAGACCCTGCTGGTGTGATTATAGGAAGAAGCAGTGCGAAACAGAAATTAGTGATTACTTAGCCCTGCCTTGAGCGTAGGGGACTGGGCTGGACGGCCCATGGAAGTCTCTTCTAGTACAACACTGCCCCAATTCCTTGAATGCAGCTTCTTAGCCCTGGTCTACACTAGGGCTTCATTTCAAAATGACCCCCCTTAGGTCGAATTAATGAGTGGAGCGTCCATGCTACCAAGTCTGTTATTTCTAAGCAAAGGGACACTTATTTCAAAATCTCTCCTCCTGCTTTTCATCAGGAGTAACGCTCAGTCCGAAATCATTATGTCGAAATAGTGGTGGTGCGGACGCACTAGTGCCGCTAATTCGAAATAACGACTCCCCCCAGTCATTCGAACTAACTTCTCCCCAGAGCTTCCTGGGGCTGTAAGTCGCGGTAGCGCGTCCACATGAACGGAGCCTGCCTCGGACGAATTTCGAGGCTTCCCCGTAGTGAGGGATGCTAGTTCAATTTGGTTAAACAGGAGTTAAGTTGATTTAAATAATTTTGAAATAGTTTCCTAGTGTAGACATGGCCTTAGTTGAGTAACAAACTTCTGATCAAACAACAAGGAGTCCAATGCACCTCAGAGACTAACGGATTTATTCGGGCCACGGCTACCCCTCGGAAACTTCTGTAGGGCGCTGAGTTTATTTTTTCTACCACACACAATAGCAGATGTTTAATATTTTGAAGCAGAAGTAAAGACAGTCCCCAATGAACCCTGAAATGATGAGAAAATCCACTCACCTCTTTCTGACTTACATATAAATAGAATGTCTTTCCCTCAAATTTCATTTTGGTTACCTCGTTCCTAAAATTACAAAACCACATATGTAACAGACACGCCGCTCCCCACCCGTATCGCTGTCACTAACGCAGAACCCACACAGAGAGGAATTGGATCCAGTAATATGTACAAATTAAGCCAAATTGTTTGCATGAAAAGCAAAGTTAATCAACAGACTATTTTCAGAACAGTCGTGGGGACAGTCTCAAAGCCGTATTTGGCAGTTTGTCCGAGGCCTAACAGGGTGACGAGAGGACTCCTGGCTCAAAGACAGCAGCTGGAAAGGGGACTAGCTCGGGAAGGACCGTAATTCGCAGGAGGCGTGCCCAGGAGTCGTTTGAGAACTTTGCTTATATATGTGCATTCTCGGAATGAAAATACCAAATGTAGGATACCACACTGAGCTGATGAGGCCAAAATTTGAGATACAGCGAAGAATGAGGAACAATGCAACCAGATTCAGAGGGTTTGGGGGGTCTTTCGGGTGACTGTGCCAATACATGGACAATGCAGTTTAATGTAGACAAATGTAAAAAATAATAAGTCTGGGGCAACAAACCAGATAGAGAGAATACATATTACATGGAACAGTCATGCAGCGTACTGACCAGGAAAGGGGCTTAGGGGTTATTGTAGAAAAATCCTTGAAGCCATCAGCCCAGTGAGTGGCTGCAGTAAAAAAGGCAAACAGGATACTGGGATGCATCAACAGTGGGATAGAATACAAAGCAAGAGAAGTGATACAGTCACTGTACATTGCACGGGTTAGAGCTTAGCTAGACACGGCGTTCGGTTTTCGGCACCCCTGGAAGAAAAACGCCAGCTGAGCGCCCGGAGTTAGCTTCCTGGCAGCATTAAAGGGAGACGGCCTCTTTTTCCGCAGCAGAATCGGCCAAGAGGCTTTGCAAGGTAGGTGGGTTGCGTTTACATTGTCCTTTCATTGCTGGGGACGGCACTTCCCGGGCTGCCTCCCAATTCCTGCTTAAGAGCAGGAGTGTCCACAGGCTGGTGCCCCAGGCCAACCAAGCAAAATGTACCCGTTGCACCACCAGGTAACTGCCTGCCTCGCCGTTCCTTCCCAGGGTTCGCCCTAACACAGGGCTGTGCAACTGCAGCAAGCATGCAACACCACCGGTGGGGGCCATGGGCCCACCGCACGAGCCCAGCCCTGCCCCACGATGCCCGTTGAAATCCCTGGAAACGCTCCATGTGCCACTTTCCAGACCTTCCCCGGCGCGAGCTCCCGGCCCTCGGCAGCACCGACCAGCTGGGCAGGGAGAGCCAAACCGGGCAGGACGCTCCCAGATTTTAAGAACAGTTCTCACGGCAGGCAGGCTAAAAGCCTGACTCTGGTTTTGTTAGTGAACAGATAATATCAGAGGGCCCTGATGTGCCCTGGCTCTCTCGACTAGGTTAGGAACCTGGTTTGATTAGCCGGTTTAACCCACAGTTAAACACATGCAAGCTCATTCCTGCTCAGCATGGCTGGGCTGACCGGGATACATGGCGCCCATGCAGGTTGAAATAGAACAGGAGCACAAGAATTTCGCCTCTGTCTAGTCACAGTTCGGCCCCGCTCATGCCCAGTGGCCAAACCGTCTTTCAGCCTAATTAGCTCAACCCTTAATTAGCTGAAGTGCTTTGAATCAGTTCTTCCAACAGTGTCTCCACTGGGAGGCCAAAGTGGAGCAGCATAAGCTCCACCCGCCCCCTAACGGCCGAGCTAAAAAGAATTTACAACTCACAGCTAATTGGCACGTTCATTTCACTTCGCTCCCGGGTCCTGTCCTCACAAGCACCGTGCATCACGGCGTCTATGGGAGCGCTGCCCCGGACCATGCACTAACTACGCAGTTACTCCAGGCAGGGGAGCTACTTGTCGATTTCTCCTTTGGGGGGACGAAGAGAGCAAAACACGCCAGAGAGATGGGCCGGACCCTAGGCTGCACACGAGTCCTGCTCAGTCAAGCCCCATCACTGAATTAGTACTAGCCACCCAGGGCTCTGAGTAATCTCGCCATCCCAGCCCCACGCTGTGGACCACATCCACAGACCACACCTGCTAGTCCGTCCCAGGCCACCGAAGCAGCCGACAGCCTCTCGCGACCTGCCCAAGCAAAGAGAACGGGGAGGGGAGGTTCTGAAAGTGTCAGACGCACCCCACTCCCAGACTCAGCCGGGGGGCCCAGCTGTGAGGTAGGGCCGGAATTAGCCCATTGCTCGTTAGCCAGTGGGCTCCCGCCTCGATCTGGTGTCACTTAACCCACAGGACCTTGTACCCGCTGGTGGCTGCAGTACGAGACGCGCTCAGATGTGTACCCACCCCGAGTGGGGCGGTGGTTGGAGCGACACCAAGCGCTACCCACGTGCAAAGGGCGGAGGGAATCCAGCCGACTCCCCCTCGCACGGCAGCGCTGACTGGAACGCCCTGCAGGGAGCCCATCGCACGTGCTGGCAGGCAGTGGGCATAGCAGAGCAGTGCAGTCAGGCTAAGGCACGGTGGCTTTGTGGGGGTGAGGAGAGGATCTCTGTGCCTCGGGAGGTTCCCTTTGGCAGCATCCTGAATGCGGGAAATCAGCCCCCGGTCAGATGACCCGCATCGCTCTGCCGCCGGGAGCCTGTCTGCCTCCTTCAGTCACTACATGCCTTTCAGAGAATCACAGACACTAGAACTGGCAGGGGCCGCGAGAGGCATCGAGACCAGTCCCCTGCCCTCACAGCAGGACCAAACACTGTCTAGACCAGCCCTGACAGGCGTGTGTCCAACCTGCTCTGAAATCTCTCCAGAGATGGAGATTCCACAACCCCCCCAGGCAACTTATTCCAGTGTTTAACCCCCCTGACAGGCAGGAAGTTTTTCCTAATGTCCAACCTAAACCTCCCTTGCTGCAGTTTAAGCCCATTGCTTCTTGGCCTGTCCTCAGAGGACCAGGAGAACAATTTTTCTCCCTCCTCCTTGTAACACCCTTTTAGATACTGAAAACTGCTCTCATGTCCCCTCTCAGCCTTCTCCTTTCCAAACTAAACAAGCCCAATTGCTTCAGTCTCCTCTCCCAGCTCATGTTCTCTAGGCCTTCCACTATGTGTGTTGCCCTCTAAGGAGCCGGCACTGAAGCCCCTGGCGGGTCTATGGCAGGGCCCAGGGGAAGAACGCCTCCTCCCCTGCACTAGTGTCTCTCCGGGTCTGGGAAGACACCAGGAGCCCTGGCCTAGCCACAAGGCCTCTGGCCCAGCGCTGGGTACTCTGCTCCCAGTGGCCGCATGTGAGAGGCCGCCCAGCTTGCCCGGTGCGCAGTGGAAAGGCTGCCAAGGGATTTGCTCCAAGGTCTGTGGGGTGGCTTGCGGGGACACGAAGGTACCCGGGCAGGGGAATGTGCCCAGTGCACACGGCGAGAGGGCAGGAACACGGCTCCCCCAAGAGAGACGCTCTCCAGATGCTGCCCCCGAGCGGCACAGCTCACCGCGCGGGTGGGCAGACCGGGCCCATGGAGGAGATGCCAGGCTGAAGATGCCCGCGCTAGCGCCTGCGACCGGAGACGCCCCAGAGAACACAAAGACACGGGACAGCGCCCGGAGTGGCAGTGTACGAGACAGACGTTGTCACGGGAAGAGACATCGAGGGCTGCGAGCGGAAGCAGGAAGGTGGCGGGAGACGAGCTCGAGGGGCTCTGACCAGCAGTCTAGGCCAGCGGTGAAAGCAACTTAAAACCTCTGACAGGTCCCGTCCTATTGCAACCTGGCCCTGCCGGCTCTTTCAACAGCTCCTGGCTGGCTTCCGCCGCAGCTCAGCCAGAGCCAGGGCGCCCCCCCGACTGCCCCTCTGGTCTAGGCCCAAAGCGCGGCCTCCACCCCTCAGGGGCCAGCCAGGTCTCCGGGGCTGAGGAATGGCTATCGAACGACCGAGTGCCCCTCAGACCTCCGCCAGCGAGAAAGGAGGAAAGGCCTTTTTAGGCGCGTCCTAATCACGGACCCACTCGTAGCCACGGGACTTGTTACTGCGCCACTAACTTGGCCACGCCTGCTGACTCCCCCTTCCCGCACGGGGCCTCAGTGGCACTGTGGTAAAACTGGAGTGACTCTGATTTCAAAGGCCTGATTCTGATTGGCCTCAGGGTCAGTGAGATCGGAATCTGGCTCCATACACGGTCCATTTCTGACCACGTTTTAAAGAACTGAAATGGCCACAGCCAAGCCGGGGGGAGTCACTAGGGGCACCAGGCCGTCCTCCCAGCAGCACTGCCTTCCTTGTTGGGCTCCTTTCTCTTTCCCAATTCTGAGCTAACTGCCCGCCCCCATTCGTGGCAATAACAAGATAAGAATGGAAGGCTGGCCACCCAAAGGTCCTTCTAGCCCAGCGTCCTGTCTCCTGGACAGGCCATCGGTGATCCAGTGCCAGCTCCTGGCGCTCAGAGGCCTCCGCATGCCGAGAGCAAGCAGCGCCGTCGGCTGGACAGCGTCCGTTTTTTGCCCCCCGTGAATGTTACCATCGGTGCAGAAGACGCTGTGAATGGGGTTTTCTAAAGCCCGTGATCCTGGCTCAACGCTCCCCCCTTCCTTCAAGAGGCGTTTCCCTGCTGACGCCAGTGGGAGTGAAATTAGGCCACCGCTGAGCTCGCTTCCGCCCCACTCAAGTGGCACGTGGCAGGCGCCCCTCCACCTCTGAGGGAATGCCGCCAGCGCTGGGCGTGGGTGCCGGACACACGGCTCCTTGTTGCGCTCCGGAGAAATAACGCAGCGAGTTAGCGGGGCTTGCGGGGGAAAGCATCCGAAGCAAACACACACGGGAGCGGGTTGAAATTGGGGGGACTCACCATTTGATGAAGTGAATTCTCTTGTTTCCCTGCAGAACAACAAACCCAAAGGGAGTGAAGGCCAAAAATGCCGCATTTCCGGACACGTCCTGGAACACAATAAGATCACATCAAAATGTTGCCGGGGCGGCAAAGTTTACACGTCCGAAGCCATACTCTGTCTGAGCAATGAATCTGCCACCTTAAATTACGCCAACAGAACAACTCCCGACAGCTTTCTTCAGACCGGGGCATGCTGCCTATCCACAGCCATCGGCAGGAGCACAAAACCCACAGCTGACCCAGCTGCATGCGTGAGCAGAAAATGCAACTCAACTCCCCTCTGGATTTACTGTGTGGCGCTACCCAGTGAAGTTAGCCCTCCCCCGTCACCGATTCCCTTTCCTGAATAAACTCGAAACCCTCCAGCTGCCGGTTGTGCAGATCCGAGCCGCACACGCAAAAGGAGCAGCTGATCGGC
Source organism: Rafetus swinhoei (assembly GCA_019425775.1). Lineage (NCBI taxonomy): Eukaryota > Metazoa > Chordata > Testudines > Trionychidae > Rafetus > Rafetus swinhoei. The sequence goes on along the minus strand of CM033442.1, from coordinate 46,519,856 downwards.
ATGGAGACGTGGAAAAGCAATAACCCGTGTCGTGTCAGCAGTCTGAGCTAATCACAGTGCTTAGGTGCTAATGACGGTAACATGAATTGCCTTGGCACTTGTAGAAAAAAACGCGCCATGTTTTTCAACTCTGATAGACAGCAGTAGGTAAGACCGATGGTCAGACCGACGCCTGCTTCCTTTTAGCGACTGGATTCTCAACCGGTGCCCGGGCATCTTTAAAAAAGACCCTGCTCTGCCTGGAATTCTGCATGCTGCAGGCCATCTCCAGGTTCAGTTCTGCAGGGAAGGCTGATAGAAGTCGGAGAAAGTTTTCAAGCGGGTGTTCAGGAACATTCTCGGCATGAAGGTCTAGCTGGCTTCTTCACTGTTCTCTGAACACACGTCTTGGTTCAAAACAACACCGGGCGGCCTTACTGGAAGGCAGGCGCTAGCCCAGGGAGCTGTTTCTGCTTGCACACAACAGCCTGACTGACCTATCAGCAAGCAGGACGCGCCCTCCTCCGGCAAGCAGCAAAGTGCGAAGGATCGGCCCTGGCCATGACACAGATGTAGCCAGCCGCGGACGCTGGCAGGGGCAGAGCCCAGCTTTTGGTGTGTAGGCTGCTAGTCTGGGATAGAAAGGGAGGGATTGGGGTGGCGGGTTGGCAGAGGAATCTAGGGAAAGGCATTTAAGGGACTGGAATGTCTCATGATGCTGTTGGCACACTGACATGGCTCACAGCTGGGCTGTCACAGGGTGAAAGCGGTGACACACACGGAGCAGCCCTGTACATGTAGAGAAGAAGGAGGGGGGATTTGAGAGCAGCCTGCAATTCCCTGCAGACAGGTTCCAAAGAGGCTGGAGAGAGGCTGGTCTCAGCGGGGGCAGGTGGCAGAACAAGGAGCAATGGGCTCAAGGTGCAGGGGGGGAGGTCTAGGTTGGATATGAGGAAAAGCTATTTCCCTAGGCGGATGGGAAGCACTGGGATGGGGTCCCTAGGGAGGGGGGTAGAATCTCCATCCCTAGAGGTGTTTAAGTCCCGGCTTGACACAGCCCTGGCTGGGATGGTTGAGTTGGGGCTGGTCCTGCTCTGGGCAGGGGGCTGGACTTGGTGGCTCCTGAGGTCTCTGCCAGCCCGAGGATGCTATGCAGGAGTGCTGTGAGCTGGCCTAGCTATCGGGGTGGGCTCGACTGTGTGAATACATTGGTTTCACTCAGTAGGGCTCTGTCTGCATCCAGGCAGGAAGGGAAGAAATGGCTCCGGCTGTCCCGGGACAATGGCCAGGACTATTGGCTTTGATGACGCGGTCTCCACCTCTGGCCAGCCGTTGAGACTGGCTCAGCCAGGGGTCACAAGGCCCTGCAAACATGGGGACCTAAGAACCTGGTGGGTTTAGAAGGACTGCGCTCTGAGGGGAGAGAGGGCTACGAGGGGAACCAGACTCAGTCCCTGGAGCCCTCCGGGGACACTGGGAGGGGTGTGGAGACCCCAGCCCTGCTAGGCCCCCACCAAGGGACGGGGAGATGCTAGGTGAGGCAGCGAGGCGCACACGCTGCTCGTGGGTTTTACAGCCTGTCTTCTCTAGCGCTCCAGCCTGCTGTAAACTCAGCCCCTTGGTTGGGTCTCTGCAGATTCCCCTCACACACCCCGGACGGGAAGCAAAGCCCAGCAGTGGTTGGCAGAGATGGGATGCAGCAGCGAGGCCCTGGACCTCTCCAATTTCTCCACATCTTTCCTGAAATATGGCACCCAGAACTGGGCACAAGACTCCAGCTGAGGCCTACAACAGACAAGTACCCCCATGAGGAACCAGACAAACCCACTGCACACCTGGAGCTGCAGAACTATTGGTGGTGCTGTGTGACCCATTGCCTAACCCAACCTCTGGACCGGACGACGGGAGGAAGGTAATATGATGCCAATGTTTAAGAAAGGGCTTGAGCGGCGATCCTGGCAATTCCATACTAGTAAGCCCAACCAGGCCAACTGACAAACCATACTCAAGAGCAACAAGGAGTCCTGTAGCACCTTATAGACTAACAGATGTGTTGGAGCATAAGCTTTCGTGGGCAAAGACCCACTTCGTCAGATGCATGTAGTGAAAATTTCCAGAGGCAGGTATAAATATGCAGGCAAGAATCAGGCTAGAGATAACGAGGTTAATTCAAACAGGGAGGACGAGGCCCACTTCTAGCAGCTGATCTGGAGGTGTGAACACCAAGAGAAGAGAAACTGTTTTTGTAACTGGCTAGCCATTCACAGTCTTTGTTTAATCCTGAGCTGATGGTGTCAAATTTGCAGATGAACTGCAGCTCAGCAGTTTCTCTCTGAAGTCTGGTCCTGAAGTTTTTTTGCTGCAGGATGGCTACCTATAAATCTGCTATTGTGTGTCCAGAGAGATTGAAGTGTTCTCCTACAGGTTTTTGTATATTGCCATCCCTAATATCTGATTTGTGTCCATTTATTCTTTTGCGTAGGGACTGTCCAGTTTGGCCAATGTATATAGCAGAGGGGCATTGCTGGCACATGATGGCGTATATAACATTGGTAGATGTGCAAGTGAATGAGCCAGTGATGGTGCGGCTGATCTGGTTAGGTCATGTGATGGTGTTGCTGGTGTAGATGTGTGGGGCAGAGTTGGCACCGAGGTTTGTCTCGTTATCTCTAGCCTGATTCTGGCCTGAATATTTATACCTGCCTCTGGAAATTTTCACTACATGCACCTGACGAAGTGGGTCTTTGCCCACGAAAGCTTATGCTCCAATACATCTGTTAGTCTATAAGGTGCCACAGGACTCCTTGTCGCTTTTGCAGATCCAGACTAACATGGCTACCCCTCTGATACTTGACACCATACTCAAGAGCAGTCTCCTCAGACACAACGAGGAACATGATTTGTTGGGGAGGAGTCAACACAGCTTTTGTAAAAAGAAATCAGGCCTCACTGATCTGTTGGAACTCCTTGAGCGTGTCAACAACCATGGGAACAAGGGGGCCCCGGTCAATGTAGCGTACTTGGACTGTCAGAAAGCCTTTGACAAGGTCCCATATCAACGACGCTAAGAGGGAAGGACCTCTCATGGAGCAGCAACTGCTTACAAGTTGGGAAGCAAAGGGCAGGAAGAAATGGGCAGTTTTCGCAGTGCTGAGTAGTGAATAATGGGGTCTCCCAAGCATCTGGGGCCAAAACTGTTCAGCATGTTCATAGATGATCCAGGGAAAGGAGTGATCAGTGAGTAGCAAAGTCTACAGACAATACAAAATTACCCAACACAGTTGAGTGCAAAGCTGACAGCAAAGACTTACACGGGGATTAGCTATTGCCCAGGCGGTTGGGGATGAAACCTCATGTTCTAGGTGCCCCTAGACCTCTGACTGCCAGATGCTTGGACTGGACAACAGGGGATGGATCACTTGAAAATTACTCTGTTCTGTTGCTTCCGTCAGAAACATCTGGCACTGTCAAAGACAGGACACTGGGCTGGATGGATCATTCTTAATTTCGGAGGGATCTCACAAAACTGCATGACTGGGCAACAAAATGGAGAAAGAAACTCAATGTTGTGAGTGCAAAGTAATGCACATTGGAAAACATAACCCCAGTTATACATATAAAATGATGGGATCTAAATTAGCTGTTATCACTCCACACAGATCTTGGAGTCATTGTGGGTAGCTCTGAAAACGCACATTCAACAATGGATAAAGAATAAGTCAGAAAATATCATATCGCCTCTGTATAAATCCATGGCACGCCCACACCTGGGATACTGCATACCGCTCTGGTCACCCCAATTCAAAAAGGATTTGGAAAAAGTACAGAGAAGCATAACAAACAGGATTAGATGTATGGAACGGCTTCTATATGAGGAGAGATTAAAAAGACTGGGAACTGGTTAGTTTAGAAAAAAGACAGCTAACGGGATGTGATAGAAGACTATAAAATCATGCCTTGTGGAGAGAAAGTAAGGAAGGAAGCATTATTAACTCCTTCACATAACACATGAACCAACAGTCACCCAAGGTAATTAATAGGCAGCAGGTTTAAAACAAACAAAAAGGAGGTACTTCTCACGACACAGTCAACCTGTGGAACTCCTTGCCAGGGGACACTATGATGGCCAAAACCATAACTGGGTTTAAAAATCAATTGGATAAGTTCCTGGAGGACAAGTCCACCAAAACCTGTCAGCTAAGATGGTCAGGGATGAAGTCCCATACTCTAGGTGTCCCTGAGGCTCTGACCGCCAGACTCTGGGGCTGGCCGGCAGGGGATGGATCACGGGATAGTTGTTCTGTTCTGGTCGGTTCATTGTCTCTGAAGCATTTGGCAACATCCGCGGTCAGAAGACAGGACCCTGGGCCTGACCCACTGCGGCCATTTCCATTCTTATGGCCACCACAGAAGCATTTAAACGAGCAAAGAATGCAGGTAAAACATGCTCATTCGCAAGGTCTGCGGACACCTGCATAAACGACACAGGTCGGTTTCAACGTGCTGTTGCCGATACAATCAGTGTGCATTAGTGGGGGACTGCCGGGGGTTACAGCTGCCTGGTGTCTTCCTCCGGTGACCCCCAGCCCAAGAGGTGCAAATGACCGCAGCTCTGTGGCCCTTGGCCAGGGACCAGGGAGACAGCTGTTCAGGGGTGTGCAGCCAGCTTTGCCACACACGCGGGCGGAGCACAGGGCAACCTGGTTCAAGGGTTCGGGGCCCAAACAGCCCATAACGCCAAAGAGAACATCTCATTGCTCACTAGCAGCAAATCCATGGGGCCCTGGCACGCTAAGGCACTCCAGCAATCGGCTGGCTTCGAAACCTCTAGAGTGAATTAAATAAAGCAGAGCAATTTTCCAATGCACAACCCGCCACGGGGCTCAGCAAACCACCAGGGGCAATGTTAAGATGGGACAGGGAGGTGTAGTTGCTACTCGGCTAAGATGTGGCGGCTGCGATCTCTATTTCCTCTGACACCAGGGATTTCCCTCCCCCAGCGGCAGCAGCTGGATATTTGCAAAAGCTCTGCAATGATCAGGTCTCGTGGCGTACCACGTCCAGCCCCCGTGATGTGCTGATGCTCTCTGCTGCCATGGCCACCTCGGGAGGGGCACAGCTGTTTTGGGGCATGTCACTTAAAACCTGACAGCTCCGCGGGAGCATTTATGAACTGTCAGGCAACTGCTGGAGACAAGGTAGGAGGAGTAACACACGGATCTCAAAAGCTGGCACCTTCCAGCTCCAATAAAAGATCCCACCTCACCACCTGGTCCTGCTAGTGTCCTGGGACCCACATGGCTACACCACCACTGCATGGTTTTGTGGAAGTGCGAACAGCAGAGGAGGGATGAGTGAGTGTTGGCACCGAATGAGAGCAGACAGCCGCTGAGAGCTCCTTGGGGACGTTTACCCTGACACTAACTGCTACTCAAAGGCCACTGATCTCTGCCTTGGGTCCCGACAGCACGGGAATTGTAAAGTACGTGCAGATTTCCTTTGGCTTCAAATCTGCACCACCCACGTGAGAGGACCCTCCCTACGCCAGCCTGGTGCCCTTCCAAAGCCCGACATGACCGAGCCTTTTGCGGCCCGGCTGTGCTCCCAGACCAGTCGTTCTGCCGCCCACTGGAGTCACCGCACAGACAGCGTCGGAGACGGGCCGAAGCAGCGCCTCAGCCTGGGAGCCGGAGCTGGCTTCTTGGCCTTCCCACAAACGCTCAGAACTATGGGCAGCCATTACTGGAGCTGCGGGGGAGCCCTCCCTTTTTAAATATCCCACCCGGGAGGCCTCCTCTTGGCACAGCGCGTAGACATGAAGCCACTTTCCAGTCTAGCCCAAAAGCTCTTCCTGGGCAGGGCTAACTGCTTCTTGACAGCAGCAGGCTCCAGCTCAGGGCAAGGCTGGGGCCGAGCTCTGAGGGGAGGGGACTACTGGGGGCAGCTTGGACAAGAGAGTCTCTTGCGTGGAGCAGGCCAGGCATGAGTGGTCCAGTTGCGTTATTTTCCGTTGGACAGATCACCTCTCAATGCCTCGACGAACCGCAGCTCCGGAGCGTCATCAGAGAGCGGCACGGTGCCCTGAGGCGGCCTAGGGAGGATGGCACCGCAGCTCACCAAGGTCCCTGACTCGGTGGGTCATTAAAGGCCACATCAGCCCCTCCAAGGACAAGCCCGCACTGGAGTAGGAACGTCATGAGGCCCTGTCACACTGGCGTCAGGGCTGTGCATACCCCTCCCCCCCGCTAACCAGTGAGGGACATACCTGACCCTCACCACTGCACTACCCAGCCCTGCTCTCACGGCTGCGATGGCCCCATGCTCCACAGAGCAGTGGTGCCCAAACCTGGCCTGTCACACACCCCCTTCCCAGTAAGGCAACCTCCCCATGTTCTCCCTCGCCCCCCATTGCTGCGCAGCTGGCTCAGCAGATGAGCTTGAGGCAAGGGCCACGCAGGGGGCAGAACTGGGGATGGGGAAGGAGCTGGGGCTAGAGACAGAAGTGGCCTGGGGGGTGGAGAGGGAATGAGGGCAGAGCCAGGCTGGAGGCAGCGTTGGACGGGGGCTGAGCCGGGGGAATGGAGCAGAGCGGTGGCTGGGGGCGGAGCTGTGACTGGGGGCGGAGCCATGTCTGGGGGTGGAGACAGAGCTGAGCCGAGGGAGTGGAGCAGAGCGGTGGCTGGGGGTGGAGCTGTGACTGGGGCGGAGCCATGTCTGGGGCAGAGACAGAGCTGAGCCAAGGGAATGGAGCAGAGCGGGGCTGGGGCGGAGCTGTGACTGGGGGCGGAGCCATGTCTGGGGGCAGAGACAGAGCTGAGCCAAGGGAATGGAGCAGAGCGGGGCTGGGGGCGGAGCTGTGACTGGGGGCGGAGCCATGTCTGGGGGCGGAGACAGAGCTGAGCCAAGGGAATGGAGCAGAGCGGGGGCTGGGGGCGGAGCTGTGACTGGGGGCGGAGCCATGTCTGGGGGCGGAGACAGAGCTGAGCTGAGGGAGTGGAGCTGAGCGGTGGCTGGGGGCGGAGCAGTGACTGGGGGCGGAGCCATGTCTGGGGGCGGAGACAGAGCTGAGCCGAGGGAGTGGAGCTGAGCGGTGGCTGGGGGCGGAGCAGTGACTGGGGGCGGAGCCATGTCTGGGGGCGGAGACAGAGCTGAGCCGAGGGAGTGGAGCTGAGCGGTGGCTGGGGGCGGAGCAGTGACTGGGGGCGGAGCCATGTCTGGGGGCGGAGCCAGAGCTGAGCCGAGGGAGTGGAGCAGAGCGGTGCCTGGGGGCGGAGCAGTGACTGGGGGCGGAGCCATGTCTGGGGGCAGAGACAGAGCTGAGCCGAGGGAGTGGAGCAGAGCGGTGGCTGGGGCGGAGCTGTGACTGGGGGCGGAGCCATGTCTGGGGGCAGAGACAGAGCTGAGCCGAGGAGTGGAGCAGAGCGGTGGCTGGGGCGGAGCTGTGACTGGGGCGGAGCCATGTCTGGGGCGGAGACAGAGCTGAGCCGAGGAATGGAGCAGAGCGGGGGCTGCGGGCGGAGCTGTGACTGGGGCGGAACCATGTCTGGGGGCGGAGACAGAGCTGAGCCGAGGAGTGGAGCAGAGCGGGGGCTGGGGGCGGAGCTGTGACTGGGGGCGGAGCCATGTCTGGGGGCGGAGACAGAGCTGAGCCGAGGGAGTGGAGCAGAGCGGTGGCTGGGGGCGGAGCAGTGACTGGGGGCGGAGCCATGTCTGGGTGCGAAGGCAGAGCTGAGCTGGGGCTGGAGCTGAATTGTGACTGGAGGCGGAGCTGCAGCTGGGGGCGGAGCAGGGCTGGATGACACTCGTTCCCTGCCCCTGTGGGAACTGGCCTGGCCTCCAAACATTCCTCTGTGCCTCCCTAGGGGTCAGGGCCCACAGTCTGGGGACCACTGCCATAGAGAAACTGTAAGGGGCACCACAGGCTCCTAAGCACTATGGACCCCGCACTGAGGGCTGCTCAAGAACAACCCTCCAGCATCTCTCCCTCAGCCCCCACAGAGCCCGAGGCTTAGGGGCCGAGGCGCTCCGGGAGGCTAGGCCATAAAGCTGCAGCTCTCCCACTGTGGCTGGTGGGAGTCTGCTCCCCTCTGCTCAAAGAGAGGAAACCGCTAGGCCGGAGCCACTGTGACCACTCCGAGGGCTACTCTGTGCATCGCGGTGCTGGTGGGGCAGGGCCAGCCCCGCCTGCCTCTGGCTAACTCCCCGCTCGCTTCTCCAGCCAGTGACGCTGCATCGGCCCCGTTTCACCAGCCACCCCCCCCGTCCACGGCACCGTTCTACCGAGGCAAGGCCCTCGCCGCCCCCCAGCCTGCTTTTTGGAAACACGCCCTCAGGAACCGGAGCCGGGGGGGCACCCGTGGGGCTTGGATTTGCTCCATGAAACGCAAAGCAAACAGGAGAGCATTTCATGCGACTGCGCGCACAGCAGCGCCGAGCTAATTTACAAGAGCTGTCCGCTGGTGGAACACGCAGGGGTCAGTGTTTCGCTCTTGGGACCACCCTGCTCCAATCCCAAGGTGTCTCAGCCTGAGTGGTCAGACAGCCTGGATTTTCTCTCCCTTTCTCGGATTCCACGTCCGGGTGTTGGACTGGGTAAGCATGCTCCACCAGCCCAGTCCAGGGATGGATTGCTCACGAGGGTTTCATCGTTCTGCCTACAGCGCTGGCGATGGCTTGTGAACCTCCCATGGAAGGACACTGAAGACAACTCCCATGCCGAAGGGTGCACAGAATACGTCAGGGTAATTTTACGTCCACTTTAGCTATAACCACTCAAGAGAGAGATCTTGGAGTTGTTGTGGATAGTTCTCTGGAAACATCCACTCAGTGTGCAGCGGCCGTCACAAAAGCAAACAGAATGTTAGGAATCATTTAAAAAGGGACAGGGAATAAGACAGAGAACATCTTATTGCCTCTATATAAATCCATGGTACGCCCATATCTTGAATACTGCGTACAGATGTGGTTGTTTCATCTAAAAAAAGATATGTTGATGTTGGAAAAGGTTCGGAAAAAGTTCAGAACAGGACAACAAAAATAGTTAGAGGGTTGGAATAGGTCCCATATGAAGAGAGATTAAAAAGATTGGGATTTTTCAGCTTAGAAAAGAGGAGACTAAGGGGGGATATGACAGAGGTCTATAAAATCATGACTGGTGTGGAAAAAGTGAATATTGTTGTTCCCACAATATAAAAACTAGGGGTCACCAAATGAAATTAATAAGGAGCAGGTTTAAAACAAACAAAAGGAAGCTATTCTTCACACAGCGCACGATCAACCTGTGGAACTCCTCGCCAGAGGATGTGGCGAAGACCAGGTCTTTAACAGGGCTCAAAAAAGAGCTAGATGGATTCATGGAGGTTCGGTCCATCAATGGCTATTAGCCAGGATGGATGGAATGGGGCCCCTAGCCTCTGTCAGAGGCTGGTAATGGGCGACAGGGGAGGGATCACGTGCTGATTCCCTGTTGTGTTCCCTCCCTCTGGGGCCCCTGGCATTGGCCACTGGGCAGACAGGACACTGGGCTGGATGGGCCTTTGGTCTGACCCAGTGGGGTAGCTCTTATGTTCGGTAGCACACATTCATTGGGGAAAGCGGACGGATCCACACACCTGCCTGTATAAACCTGTCCTTAACTGACATCCTGCCCACGGTGATTCATACAGGCAGATGGCCAGACTGATTTCAAGGGAGTGACGCTGATCTGCATCAGTGAAGGACGGCTCGACATTTACGTCAACTGCCAAGACTTGTTCAGCAAAGAGCTGCACCAAACCCAAAGCCCTGCAGGATAGCAAAGAACACGCTCATAAATTAGCAGCACTGGGGTGGGGAAACCCCTCCAGCCGTAAGCAGGATCTGCAGTCAGAGCCCACCTCTTGCCCAGGGACAAACGTCTCGTTAATACTTTCCGATGGGCAGCGCTGTAACATTGCAGGGCGTTTCCATCCTCCCCACGCAAATCTCATGGGCTTGTCCTCGGGTTCCAGCCCCGCAGGGCAGGGAGCAAGTCCCCTGAAATCCGTCTCGCAGCTAGACTGGCAGCTAGTTTCTCCGAGCCCATCTTGAGACTCTGAGTCGTGAACAAGACGGTTTTCGATCCGGAGCAGAGTGCAACCCATCTCCATCTGACAAGGGGGAACACCAAGGTGAAAGGCATTCTCTGAACAACCTCAGCTCCCGCTCCTGCACCACGCGACACACAAACCCCCAACTAACCATGCCCGAGATCTGAGACGCACGTGCCGTGGGTCGGCACGGTGCAGTTCCCAAGGGAGGAAAGTGTTGCTGCACACAGAAGACGAGGTCACTCCCCCTATGGTGTTTGAGAGCAGTGTTCCTGTGGGTGATCCACTCCAGATTTAGGTGCATCCCTGTGCCTTCGATCGGAGATTTTCACAGCAGTTCCTGTATGGGCCGCACACGCGCGGTGCAAGTGGTCACTGCTTGAACAGCACACGCATGGCCCGCACCCCTCAGTTCCTTCCCTCCCAGGAGACTCCAACATAGAGAGGAGGAGGAGAAGGAAAGGGGTAGCGAAGCATCCACTGGGACATTCATCTCAAAGAACATCGTTACTGCACAAGGTGAGTAACCTCCTCTTCTCCTGACAGAGATGTCCCCGGGGATGTTCCGCTCCAGCTGAGTAAAAAGCAGCAGCTCTTCAGTCTTGTCTTCACTTGGATGCTGCCTCAATCGATCTTCTGGGAGTTTGATTTAGCGCGTCTAGTCAAGACGCGCTAAATCAAACTCAGAGAGCACCGCCACCGGCATCCGGTACTCCTACTCTTGTGAGGAGTAAAGAAAGATGATGGGAACCACGTGGATAATGGAGAGGAGCGTGCGCTGCTAAATCCTGCAAATGATACCGAGATGAGAAGGGTCGTAAGCTCATTGGAGATCAGGGTTAGAATTCAAAATGATTCCCAAACGGAAGAATGAATCTGAAATCAACAAGGAAGTCGGTACCAACAAGTGTACCGGTACTGCACAAAGGAAGGCAAACCCAACTGCACAGCTAGGCACTGGAGACGAAGTGGCAAGATGGCAGTCTTGCTAGAAAGGACCTGGGGCCGAGAGTGGACCACATGTCGAATAGGAGTCAACAGAGTGATGCATTTGGGGAAAAGGCTGATCACAGTCTGGGTTGTATTAACAGGGGTGTCCTACACAGACACAGGAGGTCACTGCTCAGCCCTGGAGAGGCCTCTGCTGGAGACCCGTGTCAAGTTTTGGGCACCTCATCTGAAGGCAGATGTGGGCTTGCCGACCTCACACGATCCCCTCCCAGCCCCACGTTCTAGGATTAAGCCGAGTATGAAGCTGCCTGGTGAAACAGGCTGCGGTTCTGGTCCAGACTCTGATGTTAAATTGGCACATTCCCGTCCCCCTTTGATGTTCAGAACTAGCCAAGAGGGAACCGATTGCTAGTGACTTCTTGCATCTCGTGTCTATAAATGTTTAAAGAAGCAGGTTTGCAACAAGGAATCTGCCTGGCTGAAGGCTTTATTTAGCAACCATCACTGGCGTTTCCAAGTGCTTCCCAGGCAAATCAGTGAGGCCCCTAGAGACGTCATGGAGCTGTCAGTCTCCTTTCCCCACCGGTTGGAAGTTCTGACGGTTAATTATCCCTTTGGCACACAGCAAACAGCTTCCGAAACCAATTGTCACACCTAATGGCTAAAGCACTAGAGTGGGATTCAGGAGACCTGGCTTCTAGTCCTGGCTGGACTGTGGGGGAACGACAGCAAGTCATTTCACCATCCTCTGCCTCAGTTTCCCCATCTGTGAAATGGGGGTAACCATAGTGACCTCCCTTGTGAAGTGCTTTGAGAACTACTGATAACACGTACTAGATAAGAGCTAGGGATTGCCATTGTATCTGGATATTGCTGACGTGGTTCAGGTAGGACCTAAACGGACAATTATTGTCTCCTTAGGTGCTTCGATAGCTCCGGGGTGGGGATGAGCTGTAGGGATTCTCAAAACTGTGGGATAAAACAATGAAACCTGAAGGGCCTGGAAAGAGCGACGAAACCACAGGCCAATAACAATCAGTTCAGCATAAATCTGAGTATCCAGAAACGTGGCAAAAGACAAACCCGGCATGGTGATTAAAGGCCACCCTGCTCAGGCTGCAGATTACCGGCAGGAGGGGAGATGAAGAAGCGGGCTGGGGAACACGATCCATCCGAACTGAATCAATTCCAAAATGGGGCTGGCTGGGAGCAAAGCGAAGGGACCGCATGGTCGCTGTGCCACGCAGACGCGGGCTTCACGTCTCATCGGCGCCGGGCTCCGTTTGGATTCACGCGGGTGACGTTTTATACAGTTCCATTCTATTATATTGGGGTGACAGTTTACAAAGTACCTAAATTGCGCACACTGTTACGTCCTCTTGATTGTCAATGGGCTCTAGGCTCCTAACACACCTAGGCACTTTTGGAATGGTCTTTATTCCTTTGTTTGGTGCCGAGCCCTTTGGCTGGACAGGCAGGGATATGGGGAAATGCTATACAAAAGCCATCGTAACTAGACTGAGCCATTGTAGCTTGGGTCCCTAACTCAACTCATTGTGGTTTTAATTCGTTTAAATCATTGCTCTGGGGTGCGGCTGGGGAGGAGGGGTTTGTTTGCAGGCTGCCCCGGGGGGAAAGGACAGCCCCAGCCCTCTCCCTCCGCAGCAGCTTGGGGCCAGGTTAGAAGTGCCTCTCCATGGGTGCTGCAGCTCCAGTGGGCACTGCTGGGGAAGGGGTGCATGTCCCCCAGCTGGGGCAGGTCCAGGCTCATCTGCCCCCTGCGCTGCCCAGCCAGAGGGAGGCATGCAGCAAACTGGGCACTTTCCCCTCACTCCCTGAGGAAGGGGAACAGACAGCAATGTCCCCCTATGAATCGGGCCGGGGGAGCTGCAAGGGGGTGGGAGGCTCGGGGCTGGGGCAAGGGGGCCCAGCCAGCCCCTTTCACCTGCCTGGTGATTCTGTCTCTTTCCTGTATGGTTTTATGCATCCCCATATGAATTGGGAGCTTCAGCCATCTCCCTCCCCCCCACACAACCAAACCCTGACCCTGAGTTAAGTTAGGAGAAGAGGAAGCTACCTGCCAAATTTGGTGGTTCTAGTTCTTACCGTTTAGGGGGTGTTCTTAAACAAACGGACTCTCTCTCTCAAATGTATCGTAGATTATTGGGGCTTTGGTATTTTTATACATTTTGAAGCAAGCAAACTAAGGCTGTGATGCAGTAAAAAAACGAAAATAGAAGTTAAAGATATAAGTCACTGGAAGAAAATGGTCCACATTAATATAAATTAAATGTAGCATTTTTAAATAGCAAATTAAATATTAAATGCACCATCTGTGCTGTAGCACTGTTCCTGTCAGACACCGAATGTCAGGGCAGCCCAACATGACAAATGCTTTCTCACTGCGCAGTCCCCCTATAATGTTTCATATCTTGCTATAAACCGCGGGGAAGAGGCGGGGATGGGCAGAATGGAATATTTCGTACAGATTTAGCATACTGAACCGAGATGGGATTGGTGGGTCACTGGAAACAGAGTCGACTCGCCAAGAGATTTTTATTATGATGATTTTGAAGAAAAGGGTTTATCCTCACAGCGACTCTTGTGTTCCCAGGATTCCTGGGTCCTACAGATAATCAAAAAAGAAACTTCCAAAAGGCCGTGCCGCTGCCCATTCCTGTGGCTCTGGCTAGATACATTCTGCAGCCATGGGCTATGTAAAAAGCCACTGAGTTACAGGCTTCAACCCCACGTCTCTTCTAGTATCTATTGCAGCGGTGACCAATCATTTTTGATGGGGGGGCATTCCAAGAATTTGGAAAGTGGTCGAGGGCCGCACTCTGCCGTGCTATTAATGGAGGAGGTGCGGGGTCTGGGATGGAGGTCGGGTGCAGAAGGGAGGTTGGGGTAAGGAGGCACTTGTGACCTGGGGCACTGGACTGGAGTGCCGGGGGTTGGATTGTGACCTAGGGCAGGGACTGGGGGTACAGGAGGGGGTGCAGGCATTTGGGTTGTGAGCTAGGGCAGGAGAGGACTGGGATCTAGGGCAGGGGATTGGGATGCCGGAGGGGGACAGAGGATTTGGGTATGTGGAGTAGGGGGCAGGAGTGGGGGGGTAGAGGGTTGGGGAAGGGAGGGGCTGGGGTGCCAGAGGCAGGGTCTGGCCAGGAGACTTACCAGCCAGCAGCTGTTCCTGACTCTGCCTCCCTGCCAGCCAGTGTTCCCTATAAGCTGCCAGCAGCCCAGCTTCACAGGTGATTCATCAGCCCTGCCCAGTCCGAGGCTCAGGGCTCCCTACAGGGAGCTGACTGACTGGGCAGGGCTGATTAATCCCCTGTGAAGCTGGGCTGCACCGCAGTTTAGAGGGAACACTACCGCCTGCCCCACCCCACACAGGCTGCAGCCATGTGCTCTGGAGCCCCTTGTGCTTCGTGGCTGCCTGTTATTGAGACAGGCAGCTCTCACTGGCCAGTTTCTGTTCAGAAACAGGCCAATGGGATTGCGCTGGGGGCAGGACTCATAGTTTCAAAAGAAAAATCTGCGTTTCTTAGCAGCGTGCAGGAGCGGCAAGGCCAGCGGGGAGCCTGCCTGGGGCTCCCTGCAGCATCCACTGGCCAGATCCGGTGGCTTGGCGGACTGGATCCGGCCCGTGGGCTGTATTTTGCCCAGGCCTTATCTACTGACTCCTAAGTCTCAGGATAGTCACAGCCCCTCAACGAATGTATTATTCTTTAGAAATGAGTTTTCCCCCGGAAAAGATGGTGCAGCCACTTCCCAGCTGGAGTGCTCCCAAACTGCTAATTTCACTGGTGAAACAGTGTTCAAAGTCCTCCAGCACCTGACACCTGGGGTGGGGGGACATGCGGCCCAGGGGGGTTCTGTGTGTGGCCCATGAGACAGCATGTTTATCATTGCTCACATGCAGGGTTGCCTGATTCTGCTCACTGCTCCTTGTTAATATTTTTAACGGTATTTGGGAATTTTTTTCTTTCAATCATTGTTATTCTGGACCCTTGTCCTCAGGATTACTGAAAAGTATATTGTGACCACATAGAATCGCAGAATTGGAAGTGCCCTTGAGAGGTCATCAAGTCCAGCCCCCTGCCCTCACGGCAGGACCAAGCACCATCTAGAGTTTCAAGACCATCCTTGACAGGTGTCTGTCTAACCAGCTCTGAAATATCTCCAGTGAGGGAGATTCTACACCCTCCCGAGGCATTTATTCCAGTGCTTAATCACCCTGACAGCTAAGAAGTTTATCCTAATGTCCAACCTAAACCTTGCTGCAATTTAAGCCCATTGCTTCTTGTCCTAACCTCAGAGGCCAAGGAGAACAATTTTTCTCCCTCCTCCTTGTAAAACCCTTTTAGGTGCTTGAAAACCACTATCATGTCCCCTCTCAGTCTGCTCTTTTCTAAACTAAACAAGCCCAATTCTTTCAGTTTTCCCTCAGGGCTCATGGTTTCTACACCTTTAATCATTTGTCTTGCTCTTCTCTGGACCTTCTCCAATTTCGCCACATCTTTCTTGAAATGTGGTGCCCAGAACTGGACACAACACTCCAATTGAGGCCTAATCAGCGCAGAGTAGAGCGGAAGAATAACTTCTCATGTCTTGCTCACAACACTCCTGTTAATGCAGCCCAGAATCACATTTGCTTTTTTTGCAACAGTGTCCCACTGTTGATTCATATTTAGCTTGTGGTCCACTATGACTCCTAGATCCCTTTCTGCCGTACTCCTTCCTAGACAGTCGCTTCCCATTCTGTGTGTGTGAAATTGATTGTTCCTTCCTAAGTGGAGCACTTTGCATTTGTCCTTATTAAACTTCATCCTGTTTACCTTAGACAATTTCTCCAGTTTATCCAGATCATTTTGAATTTTGACCCTATCCTCTAAAGCACTCACAACCCCTCCCAGCTTGGGATCACCTGCAAACTTAATAAGCACACTCTCTATGCCAATATCTAAATCGTTGATGGAGCTGAAGTCCAGCTGTGAAGCATGCCGACGCCAAGCCAGGAAAGATCAGGGCAAAAGGTTAGTACAACCCATGTGACAGTTGTTTGGCAAGCCTAGAAAATGGAACGGACAAAATAATTCATTTGTCCCAACCCAGCATTGGTTCTTCTCTCTGCTTTCCAGTGAATGGGGCAGGCAACCAAGCCCGACTAGTAACACATTCAGGAGCCACGTGGGCTGTTTGAATTCACTTCAATAACTTCAATAACTTCAATTCAATAAAAACGAGCCCCCCAGCCCCCGAGTAAAGACAATGACATCATGCACATAATCCCTGTCGGCTTTACATGGTCTCATAGTCAGGGCCGTGTGATGGAATTCTAGGGGACACATCATCGCAAAATGAAACGACAGTGTTGCCAGGGTCAATCCAAACCACTTTGCAAAAAAAGGTAAAGTATAAGCCGGGGGGGGAGGGGGGAGGATGTAGCCCAGCTGTGGCAGAACAGTGCCTATCGATTTCACCACTATATGACCAATCTTGTCACTTCCTCCGAAATACACGTAGCCGCAAAGGGGGGCTGGACCCTGTCCCCCCTCATTTGTCTTCATTTAAATGTACCTTCCTGCGCAGCAGAACCTCTGAGTTCTGAACGTGGGCAGGACAGCCCGGCCAGCCACCCACCCACCTCCTTCGGAACCAGAAGTACAATCAGGCAGCAGCAGGGACACAATTACAGCCCAGTCTCGTGTGGAACAAAGGCTACACAAAGCTGAGCAGGGAGGGGCAGAGGGCGATGACAAGGTAAGCAAGCGCTCCCTGTGCTGGTTCATTTATGGTACGATGGCTAGTAGCCGCTTTTTTAACTTTCCCAGCTGTGCTAAGGCAATGAAAGAACCGCACGTCAATCTGCAAGAGCTGTTTGTTCGCCGGTCTGAACGGGTCAGAAATGAGCAACCTCCATTGCCAAGAGGTCCAGAACTCGGAGATGCTGCTGCAGTTTCCTTGAATCCTCAAGTGGCTACAGCGCTCAGCAGCCCCCAGAGCCAATACCCGCCCGCTACTTTTAATCCAAACCAAGGGAGCACGGACCAGGCCTGCTCTGGTGATCAGGGCCTGCGTGTCACCTTCGCACAGCCCTGCCCACGCCGCCATGTCAGGCACGACGATGGCAAAGCTGCCTTGCTCCGCTGGGAAACGCCCCACGTAACCCTTGCAACTTGTCCTTTGCTCCCCCCTGCAAGGCTGCAAGTCGGAGAGCAGAAAAGAGCTGAGAGATGAGCTTTACCTTGCAAGGGTGCGGGTCAACCCCGTATGTCTCCAGGGTCTGGGCTTTTCGTAAAAAATTTAACTCTGACGTAGCTGGTGTCTGGCCGCTGGCGGAAAGAAAAGCAGGGACAGGTGTGACCATCTGGCGCAGTCATTACGGGCACTGTTCCCATCAACCCAGGCAGCCTCTTTTGATTTCCTCCGGCCAGCACGCTGCATGCAAACCAGCATCCTGTACAGGGCCGTGGCTCTTAAGCCTCTGCCTCCTGCTCTCTAAGCCAGCTTCCCAGCACTGCGGAGGAACAGGATAAAGGAGGCCCGGCCAAAGGGAAGGGCTAGTTAATACACTCAGCCCGGGCCGTGATAAGCATTTTGCTGAGTTGCAGAGCATTATATGCTGATCCCAGGAATCCTAGGGAGCCATCGAGCCCAGCCCCCTGCCCAAAGCAGGACCAACCCCAACTCAATCAGCCCAGCCAGGGCTTTGTCGAGCTCTACAAAGCTTGCACGAGTAATGTAAATGAGGTTAAGCATGGAATATCGCTGAGCCTCATTTGCATAGTTTAATGAGCCACCATTTTCAGAAGAGTTTGCAAGAAGGAGCGTTTCACTGCCTTTTTCACAAGAAGAAAACCTCTGCGCAATGCCGCTTCCTGAAAAGTAATAGGTGTAACAGCATTGCGCAAGAGGGTTTTTCTTGCGCAAGAAGGGCAGTGAAGACGCCCTTCTGCGCAAGAGCCTCTTCTGAAAAAAATGGTGGCTCATTAGGTATGCAAATGAGGCTCGGCAATATTCCATGCTTAGCCTCATTTGCATATTACTCGTGCAAGAAGCCGCGAGTGTAGACATAGCCCTAGTGTGGATCACTGTCCCATGCGGTGGCACCGAGACCACAGCAACAGATAGGACCAAGAGACCTTTACAAGGTAGGCTGAGAGTAAGCTGGCTTTTAGCTCAGAGGGTAGAGGCTCCTATACTAAGCTACAGAGGTCCTAGGTTCAAATCTGCCTGATGGTGGTTACACGGGGACTTAAACACCTCTCGGGATGGAGACTCCACCCATCCCAGTGCTCCCCACCCGCCTAGGGAAATAGTTTTTCCTAATATCCCACCTAGACCTCCCTCACTGCAACCCAAGCCTATTGCGCCTCATTCTGCCATCTGTCACCACCAGAAAGTAGCCCATTTCAGGTAAAATTTTCCAGTCCCTTTTATTGGTTGTCACATCAAGTGACGTCAGGTCTCCACGTGGATTGGAGTTTAAAACCAAATACCGAACTCCCCTGTAGGCAAGGCAAGAGCTATCAAAAGCAGGCTCAATAAATGATCTGGGGCCCACAGGCAGCTCCGAACTCCTTCCCCCGGCGCCACGAGAACGGCTTTCCTAGCTCAGCCTTGCAGGGGGCCTGTTCCCTGTTCCTAGCTTGCTGGTGACCACGCAAGCCTGTTTGCCCGGGTCACCTTCACCCTTTTGTGAACGGACTGGAAGCGTAACAGACTGCGGCTTGTCACACGCCGCAAACCAAAAACACGGCTAGTCTCACGGGCCTATCACAGCAGGGGGAGAACTTCCTTTTATACAGCCCCTCGTCCCCAAACAGGGCGTGAATCATGGAGCTGAAACTGCAGGGGAATGTAGGAAGGCAGACTATATTTATCCAGCATGAAATATGGTTACTGTCCCTGCTTGGTAAGAAAAAGCCAGGGGATCTTTAATCAACCCTTACACTGGGGATGAGCTCAACACTCAGAAAAAAAATAAAAATCAGAGATTCCGTCTGAGCTGGGCCTTGGCTCGTGAGGTACCATTAGGAGTGCCTGGGTACGAACACACACTCCACTGAGATCCCCGGCGGCCCTTTCTTTCATTCTACAAACGGGCAGGACCTCAGTTTGAAACCTCACATGAAGGATGGTCAATGGCTAAGATGGATAAAAAAGGTTTCCGGGTTTGATTAGTCTTTGCTTACACACATTTTAAAGCACTTCCTGTGATTTGTAGGCAGTTTTATTATGCTCATATTTCAGCAAGTAGGGGGTTGGTAGTAGATGCCATTTCCTATTGCCAGAATATTTTTATTTTTGTTTGGTTGTAACGCCTCTAATCATGCTTCAGAAATGGCCTGAATGTTAAGAACCCCTCTGCTCTGTCCCATTCTGACGAAATGTGATTACGCTGCCAGCAGAAACTTTGATTCGGTTTCTGGTTCAGTGCATGTACAAACGCTATAAAGCTATTCATCCCATTACCCAGAACAGTTACGTTCAAAACCTTAAATAGGAATGCCGATAAACATCACACCACTACGTCTATGGTTAATCAACACAGGTGACCCCTTTTAAATGGGACAGTATGTTGAAGCTCAAAGCTAATGTTACCTGAGTTCTGTTTTGTGAATCTCTGCGATTTTCCTTTCCAGCTTTTCTGAATGTTTGGGGAAAAATTGGAACTTGGAGCTGTAGCCTTCTGGGTGTTTCCCAGGGTCGTAGTCCCCAATCTCCGCTAGTAAAAGAAACAAAGGCTATAGAATGAAATAACCAGGCTTTCATCATTTGGACAAAATCATTTCTAGAAGTAACTGCAATTAAAAGAGCAAAATGGCTTCATATTACAAGTCAAAGGGGGTTTGTGGGTTTCTCCAAGCAGCTGGTGTTCTTGGGAGCAGAAACCGGTTTCTTCTCCAAGGCTACGTCTACACTGTAGCTTTCTTGTGGAAAAGCTTATGCAAATGAAGCTCAATGTGGAATATCGCCATGCTTCATTTGCATAATTAATGAGCAGCCTTTTTTGCGCAAGAGGCTTTTGCACAAAAAAGGGCCGTGTAGCTTTGCACAAGAGCCGTTCTTCCTCAAAATAATTATGCAAATGAAGCGTGGCAATATTCCACGCCAAGCTTCATTTGCATCAGCTTTTCCGCAAGAAGGCTACAGTGTAGACGTAATCCAAGTGAAGAGGGGCTAACTAGCCGAAAGGGCTGACAACGGGGCCTGGGCAGTTCCCTCCATGGGGCCCAAGCTGGCAAAGCGATGGGTACCTTCAACCCCCACATGCCGACGAGGCGCTCGCAAGGCTAGGGGTCAGGTCAACTCCAGCCCACGGCGGGGTGAGCCTGAGCGAGTGGAGGCCTGTGTGGAATTAATTGGCTGGGTCTCTGTTAGTTCCCAGGGCACAAGTGTCCACAATACAAGAAAACCACTGTCCCACCCGGGTCCTAGTCCCAGCAAGGACTAGATGTTCTTGTGCAAGAAGCCGCCAGTGTAGACATAGCACTAGTGTGGTTCACTGTCCCATGCAGTGGCACCTAGACCACAGCAACAGCTAAGATCAAGAGATCTCTACGGCATAGGCTGAGAGGCAGCTGGCTTTTAGCCCAGCGGGTAGAGGCTCCTATACTAAGCTTCAGAGGTCCCAGGTTCAAATCCACCTGTTGGTGGTTACACCACCTCCAAACCTCTGGGGAGCTAGAATTTTTTAACATGGATAAAAAATTAGGGGTCACCAAATGAAATGAAAAAGGAGCAAGTTTAAAACAAACAAAGGGAAGTTTTTCTTTGCACAGAGCATAGTTAACTGTGGAACTCCTTGCCAGAGGATGCTGTGAAGACCAGGACTTTAACAGGGTTCAAGAAAGAACTAGATATATTCACAGAGGTTAGGTCCATCAATACTTATTAGCCAAAATGAGCAGGAATGGTTTCCCTAGCCTCTGTCAAAGGCTGGGAATGGGCAACAGGAGCGGGATCACTTAATGATTCCCTGTTCTGTTCACTCCCTCTGGAGCACCTGGCATTGGCCACTGTGGGCAGACAGGATACTAGGCTGGATGGACCTTTGGTCTGACTTGGTCTGGCTGTTCTTCTAAAACAATGTATTCTACCCTAGTCTCATTCTCAGAAACAGGTCAACTTTTTTAGCCAAATTTAAAAAAAAAAAAATCACTCTGAGGCAGAGGCCCAAAATGAAAAATTTCAGCCCGAACAGTTAAAGTTTGGCAAAGTTCGAAGCCACTGAAAACAGGGTCCTGTTCTGAGAAGTGACAGGAAAACAGAGCACTAGGCAGCACTCTCAGAATGTCTACAGGTTTTTAACCTGGACCTTCAGGTGTTCGGTCCTTGGGAGAACTCCACAAGCTGAAGGGAAGTTGGCTCCTTCAGGCCTTTCCCTGGTTTGGGGTGGGGCTACCCAGACAAGGGTGTTCCCTGCAGCAGGGGCACTGGGAAGTTCAGGAGGGGTAAAACAAGCAGACGGTTTCCAGTTTCTTATCTCCAGCCCATGCTGTGCAACCGGCCTCTTCGTGTCTGTGCCTTGCTGACACCTTGCTTCTTGGCTGATGAGCTCGATGTAATGAATTTGCATGAGGATTTTTTCACTTTTGCCACCAACTCACAAACTTGCTGTACGAGGGTCCCTCGTCAAAGCCACCTACTGCACAGGCATGTGGCCACTCACAGGGAAAGAGACATATTTTGTTACAAGGCTCTTTAGGACTAGCCAGGCTTATTTGTCCAGTGCGTCCATGTTTGAGAGACCAGGAGGAGATGGTAACAGTGCGACCTTAGCTGGTTTGTGCTTGGGCTAAGAACAGGATTTCATTTTTCTTTCGTGATAACAGTACAGCTTCATAACGCAGGTCTTGCCTCGGGAATCCCCCCTTTCTCTGCGGTTTTGCAAAGAGATGCAACTCTTACAGCTAATCGCGTTTACTCGGGAGTTCTGACTGTCTTCGTTCAGACCACGGGAAAACCCAAACGTCCTTCTCAGCTTTCAGTAAATGAGTCCACTTCTCTAGCTTCTCTGTCAGCCTTCTCTAGAGTAACATACATTAAGGCCAGGAGGAACTCCGCCTTCAGGACCTCCTGTAATACATAGGTCACAGAGTTTCATCCAGCTATTCCTGTCTTGAGACGGACACTTGGGTTTGACTAAAGCAAATGTTTTTGTAAGGCATCGGCTCTTCCTCCGAATATTCCAAGAGAAGGGGTTGACAGGGCCAGTCACTAGAAATGCACTTTCAAGGGCAGCGTGAAAGTAATGTAAGCAGGGGCTGAACTACTGCTTGCAATGCAGCCAGCTGAAAGGAGAGAGCAGCCCTGGGTGTGGATATGCTCACTCAAATTGTTTAGCCCTGCAAGATAATTAACTGTTGATATGTAAATGCAGCTCATGCTGGGATAGGGAAGGAGTCCGTGGTATGGTTATGTAAATCCAATTCAGCCAGGCCTGATGGAGGGTGAATTGTTGGAATGGAATGTGGTGTATTGTAATTAATTTGGCTGTTGTGGGGTCACAAACCATGCTACCCCTAAATGTAGGAACTGTAAAATATGACACCAGTGCTTGCAGGAGAGACACCATCATTGTACAGGGTCTCAGGGGAACAAGCATCCCTCTTCCAGATTTGAGTGGAGGAGTTAGGGGGAGAGGGGGGAAGGGGCTTGAGCCAGCCTGCTTCATGCCTGCCAGGTGTGAGCTGTAAGACTGGTTCAATCTGTCTCCTCCCCCCGTTCTAAGGTGAGACCTAAAGCAGACTCCATAAGGAGTCTCTCTGTTATTCCAGTGGAAGCTGGAATCTTTTGGCCAGCCTAGGTGGTAGCTAAGTGTTGAAATCACTAAGAGCTGAAGTCACAGGTTTGGCCTGGAGCCAGACCCATTGCAACCGGCGGGCGGCTGGTAGGAGCAGCGTCGGGCAGCCAGCGGGGGCGCTGGCAGGAGCACGCAGACCACAGGAGCATCACAAAGGTGGCTTGGCCTCAGGCTCAATGAGTGGAGTCCTCAGGGTGATGTGTCTGGGTCCGCACTGACAGAGCTGTAAGTGGGGCGTTTGAAATGGGGTACGGAGAACGTTTGGGTAGGTGAATGGGACCCTTACATTGTCGGACTAGTGAGCCTGAGAGGCGAAGGACATTGCTCAATCCATTTGAGCTGGGACGGTTACTCATGGGTTGGTTATGAACTCTGGTTGTGGCATTTTCCCAAGCTAATGCCATGTCACTTCTCTCTCTCTTCCATTAAAAGTTTCTTTTCTACACTCAGACTCTGTGCATGCGAGTGGGGAAGCATTGCCTCTCAGAGGCGCCCAGGGGTGTGTGAACTTCCCAGGCTACTGGGTGGGGGCTCGAGCCGGTTCTGTGTGAGATGAATGAAAAGGGACCCCTAGATATTGAACCCGGCCCTGGCTGCTGCCGGTGCTTCCTGGCAGAAGGGTTACAGTAACTTAAAATCTCTTACAGGTCCCGTCCTATCACAACCTGGTCACTGCCGGCTCTTTCAACAGCTCCCGGCTGGCTTCTGCCACAGCTCAGCCAGCTCTTGCCGGAGCTGCACCCCGGGCGCCCCTGCTGACTGTCCCACAGACCTTCTGCAACATGGAAAAATGAAAATCTAAACACGGCCGAGCATCCTCCCCTGTCTTTACTGACAACTAGGCAGTGCCCCGCTGAGCCAGAACCAGCAACACTCACTGGCTGCCGAGTCCTGGGACGGCTGAGGGGAGACAAGGAGATAGTTATGCCGTGGGGGGCACATTAGGATCAGACCAACCCACTAAATGCTGCAATTCCAAAGCAGAGGGTAATAAGAGCACCAAAGTGATACCTGTTGGCACGTACTATTGTGTCTATCAGTCCCCAGAGCACAGCCCCGGCACTGACGTGGTCCGGACACCACCGTCTGGTACATCTGAGGATGTAGCCAAACTTCCCTGGGATGTCCCAACGTGCAAGAGTGATTTCCATCCCCTGACTGTCCCACATTCCCTAGGCGGTTTCTCTGAAATCGGTACATCTCCCCATCAGAGAGCATCACTTGAGCTCCAGAGCCCCAGCACCCCACGGACGGCGAAGTGTGGCTCAGGAGTCCTAGGCCTCCTTTTGTGCACTGTTGCTTGATGCCCCAGGTTTCCATCTGCTAAGTGGGGGATAAACTCTGCCTGGCAGGGAGACTGTGCTTTGCGATCCTCAGATGGAAGCAGGGTACAATATTAGCCGCATAAGGTGGATCCAAGGGCCATTTTCTTAGACACCCCTGACCTGCGTCCGGGTGGGATCGCTGCCAGGAAATCAGTGGCAGCGCGGTGGCTGCTAGTGCAGCTTAGCTCCCGCTATCAATTCTCACTCGACCGCAGACCACCGCAGGACTGACACAGGCACAGCCTTGATGTATGAGCCCCGCACTGGCTAGATGATATTTGTATTCCAGGGGCAGTGATCTGTTGTAAGTGAAATAATGCAATCAGTACTTGGCACGAAAAGCTAATTTATCTTGTCACCAAGCATTACCTTGAAGAATATAGGCGGCTAACAATGCAGCGTCGGATGTCTTGCAGAGAAGGCGGCCATGGTAGAGATCTCTCTTGATCTGCAGGAAGACTAAATACCTGGGGAGAGAAGCAGAATTAGCTCTGAATTATTTCTTTCATGAAGCAAAGCTGAAGTGACCCGACTGTGCGACTCCGACAAGGAAAATCTGTAGCCAGCCCCTTCCCCTCGACGCTCTCCAAACACTCCCCTTACAAGGTGTCACCTCTGCAGGGGCAGGCTCACGGGCTACTCTGCCAGTCAATCCCCGTGCGGGGTCGGTTTCCAGGGCTCAGATGGAGGCTGACAGGAGTGGGGTGCGCATAGCGATGGGGCACGAATCGGATTCACAATTTGGAGTGCAGGTCTGAGACAGCCATCTGGTCGCTCCCCCCTGTACAGGCGCAGCAGGGAAAAAACCGAAGCGGGGAGGCAGGCAGAGGCACAGAGCTTTGTGCGCCATGGGAACACAAATACTAACTCCAAGGGGAGCGCTCTTCCTTTCCGTTCCAGCCCACGGGACTCAGTGGGAATGCTCTTGCTGATTTCAAAGGACCAGGCCCGAAGAGAGGGGAGCTATGTGAGGGCTTTCAACCACTGTAGCTTCCCCTGCAGCCAGCGCCCCAGATGCCTGGGTGTCTGACAGCCACAGGCTGCTGTCAGAGGAACGCGCACAAGGCCCGAAACGTCTGACTTCCCGTCAAGGCCAAAGGTACCTCGAGTAGGACCAAACCCTCCTGTGAGCACCTTTATGCCGAACTGGCACGGCCTCAGCCAATCGGAGAACAGTTTGCTGCACCAAACTGACCAACAAATGGGCAACTGTCTTATGTATGCAATTGTCTCCCCTTTGATTGGCTGGTGGGGTAGGATTTGCATAATGGTGCTCAGTTACTAACTGCACTGCACTGAAATAGAGCGGCTAGTCCTTGGTTTTTTACTGAAGGCCCTGCAGTAGCACCCAAGTCCCCAGGCCAGTTTTAAACTTCTCCATGCTCACGCCTCACCCTTGGAACTCAAAACCTTTACATAACAGCTACTTATCCGGATCTACTCGTCCCTTGATGTACAGGAGCGTGGCCTAGGACAGCGGCTTTTGAAGTGGGCGGCGGGCCCGTTCGGGTAAGCCACCTCCCACAGCTCCCATTGGCTGGAAACGGCAAACTGCAGCCAACGGGAGTGTGATGTAGTGTGGGTACGTTGCTGGTTGCTATGTTTGGCTGTGGATGACCCCTATTGGCCTCTGTCTGTAAGCACTGCCCAGCGGGGGGCGCCTTGAGGGCCCCCATGTCACCTAGACAGTGACCCAACCGGTCCTACCGGTTAAGGGCAGGGACTGAACAAAGGAAGTGAGTGTTCGGGGGAAGGGTCAGTTTCGGCTGGGGGAAACCATGAAGGGGACAGTCTGAGCAGAGGGTCGGGAGTTTAGGGGCCCAGGCAGCCCATCCCAAGGGGTCTGAGGCATCCTGGCCCTGACTCCTATAGCCACATCACGTCTGTGCTGTGTTGTACCCTGGAGAAGCAATAGACCCCCCCTGTTCTACTGGCTGGCGGAGTCTGTTCTGGCTGCTACGGGGGTGCAGGATCGGGGGGAACCCCGACGTGCCATCACAGGGAGCTGCAAGGCTCCGTGCCTATAGATGCTTAGATAGTGTCTCGCGGCCTGCCAGTGGCTTTCCTGGGTGGGTCCACAACCCAACTCTGAAAACTCCTGGTCTGAGAACACCAGGTGCCAGATGGGAGCCGCTCTGCGAGGGGAACCAGTTTAAAAACCAGCCCCCCTTGCGGACCAGCTGCCTGTCTCCCCGTGCTGTTGCCTCTGATACAGAGGCAGCAGTGCAGGGTGGCAGCGGCCCCTGTCCGGGGTGGGTCTGAGCTCCCAGACCCAGTGCAAGCTGGAACTGAGCCGGGCTGCCTGTCTGCCCAGCTCCTAATACGCTTGAAATGCAGAGCCGCAGTGGGGGTAGGTCCTGGACCTGTCACAAGCCGGGACTGAGCCGGGCTGCTCGCCAGCCTGCTAAAACATTTACTGCAAGGGGCCGGGGGAAATGCATATGGTCCAGGGGTGGGCAACCCATTAAACAAAGAGAGCCGAAACAGTGGCAGAAAAAATGCAAAGAGCCACACCAGAATTTTTTTTTTGAGCAATTTTTGTTGAGAAAAAAAAAAAAAGAGCTCCCCACCAACCCCCCAGAGTTGTTGAGAAAAAAAAAAGGACGCTGCCCCTTTAAAAGAAAAGACGAGGCTTTTTTTGGCCACATCGGGCTCCCGTCGGCCGCCGCCGGTGAGCACAGGGAGCCGGGGCCCGGGGACCATTTCTAGGGGCACAGGAGCAGCTTTGCGAGCCATGGGGGAGGCGTCACGAGCCGCATTTTAAGGGGGGGGAAGAGCTGCATGCGGCCCACGAGTTGCGTGGTTGGCCACCCCGATGTAGTCTATAGCACTAACTGATAAGCTTTTGCTTATCGGTTAATCGACTCCACTAGAACATCCCTAGTACTGATACTCACTTCCATTGTAAAGTTTGAGATCAACACTGAGAAGCACTGCACAAAACTAGGGGTCATTATTATTAAATGAATATAATAAAATAATAATAATCATAACACAAGAAGTTTTAAGAGCGTAAACCCCTCTGTAAGCTTTTGTGTCTCCCCTTGGCATCTGTCATTAGCTGATGATAAAATCAGCACTTGACAGGCACTATTTCTCCTAGAGTTTCTGTGATTTCAATAAAGCAAAGCCAGCAAAAAGAAAAACCAAAGATGACTGAAAATTATAGTTACGATACTATACTGAAAATAAGTAACCGTGTGGCAGTTCACACTGAGCTATGATGGCATTCATTACCCTGGGGAAAAGCAATCTGATATAAAATGTAACTCACCGAGTTAAGGAGCAAATACTAAATTGGCATGCTTGGAAAGATGTTTAAATAATTACGCTCCCATTCTGCAGTCTCCTCAGCCATGCTTGATTTCTTGAGTTTAGATTTCTGATATTCTAAGTGTCGGCATTTCATTGATAAAAATCACAAGATCCTGGAGAAAAATCCAACTCTCCTAACCCTCACCGTTCTCCTTCCAATAGCACAGAGATACATGCATGTTCAACATCGTTATGACTGACCTGGAGGAGGGGATGGGTTGCACCCTCAGCAAGTGTGCAGATGACACTAAGCTAGGGGGAGAGGTAGATATGTTGGAGGGCAGGGATCAGGTTCAGAGTGATCTAGACAAACTGGAGGATTGGGCCAAAAGAAATCTGGTGAGGTTCAACAAGGATAGGTGCAGAGTCCTGCCCTTGGGATGGAAGAATCCCAAGCATTGTTACAGGCTGGGGACCGACTGGCTAAGCAGCAGTTTGGCAGAAAAGGACCTGGGGATTCCAGTGGATGAGAAGCTGGATATGAGCCAACAGGGTACCCTTGTAGCCAAGAAGGCTAGTGGCGTATTAGGGTGCATTAGGAAGAGCTTTGCCAGCAGATCTAGAGAAGTGATTATTCCCCTTTATTAGGCTCTGGTGAGGCCACATCTGGAGTATTGTGTCCAGTTCCGGGCCCGCATTACAGAAAGGACATAGGTGCACTGGAGAGGATCCAGCAGGGGGCAACCAAAATGATTCGGGGGGGGCTGGAGCACATGACCTACGAGGAGAGGCTGAGGGATTTGGGCTTGTTTAGTCTGCAGAAGAGAAGAGTGAGGGGGGATTTGAGAGCAGCCTGCAACTTCCTGACGGGGGGTTCCAAAGAGGCTGGAGAGAGGCTGTTCTCAGTGGGGGCAGATGGCAGAACGAGGAGCAATGGGCTCAAGTTGCAGTGGGGGAGGTCTAGGTTGGAGATTAGGAAAAACAATTTCTCTAGGTGGGTGGGGAAGCACTGGGATGGGTTCCCTAGGGAGGGGGGGTAGAATCTCCATCCCGAGAGGTTTTGAAGTCCTGGCTGGACAAAGCCCTGGCTGGGATGATTGAATTGGGGTTGGTCCTGCTTTGGGCAGGGGGCTGGACTCGATGGCTCCTGGGTTCTAGGATTCTGTGAGTGCCCCAGCTCTGCTCTTAGTTTCACGCATACATCTCATGGCAGATTTAGACCCAAGATGTCTTTCTAAATAGAACCAGCCCCAAGCAGCTAATTAGCTTTTCCCCTTTGCTACTCTATAGAATGATCATCCAGAAGAGCACAAGAGCTGCCACACGGGGTCAGACCAAAGGCCCATCCAGCCCAGTGTCCTGTCTGCCCAGTGACCAATGCCAGGTGCCCCAGATGGAGTGATCAGAACAGGGAATCATCACGTGATCCCTCCGCTGTCGCCCATTCCCAGCTTGTGGCAAACGGAGGCCGGGGACCAGGCATGTTACCATTCCAGCTGTTCTGCTGGGCCTGTCGAGTTCTATTCTCCCCCCCGCTGAGGACCAGTCACATGTCCCCCAACCTCACTGCGGTGCCGGTGAGCGTGGGGGCGCCCCGTCATCCTGTTGGCAGCGGAGAGGTCGAGGGTTGCATTCCTGCCTGAGCATTTGCACCGGTTCTGGAGGGCAGGGTCTGGAGACCCAGGATGGTTTCCCTCGGTGCCCACCCATTCAAATTGCTCTGGGAGACAAAGTGTTCCGACCCGAAGAGCTAGTGCAGAAGACCTTCGCACCTGGCGCAGGAGCCCGGGATCTACGGAACCGATGCGGAAAAGTGCGGCTGGACAGGAGCGGATAAGGGCAGAGGCCCGTTTTATAGACGATTACAACACAGTGATGCTGGTGACTGCTCTGGCCTGAGCCGTATTCCACTTGAGACCGGGCAACTTCCGAGCCAGCTGGACGTGTCTTCCCGGCTTCAGAGAACTGTAATATTTATGGCCCACCTAGCATCGGGCCCATTGTGTACAGAGTCAATGGAGTTCCGGTGACTTTATAGAGGACTGAATTATCCCAACCGAACGCCTGGCAGCGACTACACGGGTTAGCGACTACGTATTGGGAAAAAATAATAAACCCTCAGGCTGCAGACAGCTCAGCTACCCAAACCCAATACTTTTGTTTTCAAGGGGAGCTTATTTCTGATTGGCTGAGGCGTACAATAGGCTTCTGCTCCTCCCCCGCAAGTGAGTCTAAATGCAGCAAGTCAAAACCAGGGAGCGATTCAAACTCCAATGCACCAGCATCTACCAGGTCCAATGATTTAGGCTGCATTCGCTGTTTGATCGGATCCCAACGGAGTCATGGCAATGGAACGCAGTCGGAGACCGAGTGTCCTGCCTTGAAAAGAAATGGCTTGGACAACATTCCAGTTCCTGGACATTATCTCCGAGGTGCGTCTCGCCCGGGGCTCGGATTCCTGGGGAGCGAGGGAGGGGAGAGGGTAAACTCCCTGCTGACAGAGAGCGAGAGGTTTCATACGTTGGCACCGGGAGAAGAAGAAAATTGGTTCTCCCGCTCTGCAGGGAATGTTCACCGTTCCCATCCTGCATCCAGCCCTTGTGGGAAATGCTGCTCTTGGCTCACAGCTTCCTCAACATTCCCCGGACAGAATCCCCCCCACCTGCGCTTCAAAGGCTGTAGGCTTCTTGCAAACACTTCAATCCACCACCAGGCACGTTAACCTGTTTGTGTCCTTGTCCCGGCTCAATTCCCCAACCTGACACATCGAGTGTAGCGATGGGGGCCGGCTAACAGAATAAACTCTGAAAGAACCTGCCTCTAACTTCCCAGAGACAAACTTGTCTGGCCTCAGTTTCCCTGAGACCCAAAAGGAACCGCTGCCACCACCCAAGTGAGTTAAAATAAATATAAAATAAACCCCTTTCCAGGGAAGAGTTCACTTGGGAATCCCCTTCCTAAGGCAAAGCTCCCCCCGCTGCCCCCAACCTCTGTTTTGCTTGGAGTTGGGAAAACAAACCGAGGGAATCCGCAGAGAACAATGGTCTCTGCCCAGGTAACTAGGCACGTAAACTTAAGGACACAACAATCAACCAATACCGGTTAATCAAAACAAAAGGAAAACCCTTTTATTATCAAAACAAAACTACTGTTGCAAGCATAGTAAATGACTAGGTATTAGATAGCCATGAAGAGCCATAGACTCAGGGAAAATCCCTGGGCTGTAATCCTTAGTTATAAAAGAGAAACACAATTAGCCAGCTCAGACATGATTTCCAAACCCCCAAACAAGGAAAACAATAAACCCTGACGGACTAGCTAAACGTTTCCCTACTCACACATTTCAAGAAATGTCTCCCATCTCCCTCAGTACCTGGGAGAAACGGCTTTGATCTCAAACAAAGAAGAGAGAAAGAAAAACCTGCACCTCCTGGTGCAGGACGGCCTCGTGTGATGGGTCCCTGAAAAGGGACGGGGAGGGAGGGAAAGAAAGGGGGGAACCCAGAAACAGGATACAGTAACCCATCCTCACGAGATCGAGGACCCATCTGTCTGAGGTAACCTCGGCCCATGCTTGTGCAAAATGGGATAACCTGCCCGCAAACATAGGGGAGAGAAGGGGGGTCGGTACACAGTCCTCGATGACGCTGTCAAAACCGGGGCTTAGCTTGGTGGGAAGAGGGCTGACCGGCTCCCCTAGCATTATCCGGACGAGGGCGACGCCGCCTGTGGTTAGAGGTTGAAGCCCCCGTCGTCCCCGTGCCCACACCGGGAGGACGAGGTTGGCACCTCCAATAATTTCCACGGCCCTGCTGGAACTGCGGTCTGCCCGGCTGTCTATAGGGAAGTTGTCGCCTTTGAGGAGCCGGCGTGTGTATTCCCAATGACTGAAGCGTCGACCGAGTATCCTTTAACGTGTGCAGTCTAGAGTCTGTATGCTCTGAGAAGAGGGCCTTTCCCTCGAATGGGAGGTCCTGGATGGTAGACTGCATATCCAGTGGTATGCCAGATACCTGTAGCCAGGCGCTGCGGCGCATAACCACGCCCGATGCCATAGTCCTGGCAGCTGAATCTACTGCATCTAAAGAGGCCTGTAGAGCTGTGCGTGCGATTGTCCTGCCCTCAGCGGTCATGGTAGCAAACTCTTGTCGTGCCTCAGGCGGGAGCCTATCCCTAAACCTGTCGACAGTCTGCCAGGTATTATAGGCATACCAGCTTAGCATTGCCTGCTGGTTAGCAATGCAAAACTGTACTCCCCCTGTAGCATAAACCTTACGTCCCAATAAGTCCAGGCGCTTAGGTTCCCTGGACTTTGGGGTTGAGCCGGGTTGTGGCAGCTTTTCTTTGTGTGCAGCGGCCTGGACTACGAGGGATCCCAGGACGGGGTGCGAGTACAGGTGCTCATGTCCAGTCTGAGGGACAAAATAGCGCCTCTCAACGCCCTTAAGGGTCGGGGTTAGTGAGGTGGGGGTCTGCCAAAGAGTGGTAGTAATCTTGGCTACCGTCTTGTTTAGCGGCAAAGCCAGTCTGGCAGGAGCATCCTCTGATAGGATGTCCACCATGGGATCCGACTCCTGTGGAACTGGCTCCACGGGTACACCCAGGTTGGAGGCGAGGTGACGTAAAAGGTCCTGATGGGACCTAGAGTCCATCGCCAGCATGGATGGCACAGGGTCAGCTAGAGCCTCATCTGGGGAGGAGGATGAGGAAGACTCTCTCAGAGGCTCTAAAGGCGGGAGCACCTCCGGCGGAATAGGCACCTGAGGAAGCTGGGGACTCGGCTGAGGTGGCACAACTTCTGGGGGCAGGTGGTCTGCGACCTCCATATGGGAAGCGTGAGCCCCTGAAGGTGACGGAGGCCTGGTAAGTGACGCCGAAGCAGGGGTGCGTCGGCGGGAGGAGGCGGACGCCCGTGTAGGCAGCGCGGGCCCCTGCCACTGGTGATAAGCCCAGGGCGTCCAAAAAGGCCAGGGGGGTTGAGGCTGAGGGGGCCAGGACTGCTGAAACCCAAACTGGCCCGTGTGGTGACGGGAACGAGAACGGTGCCTGGATGAGGATCTGGAGGAAGCCTCTGAGCGGAGCGACTCCACATCTGACTAGATGGGAGTCACTAGATGGGAGTAGTCAGAGGTGGACCAAAGCTGTGCTGAGCCAGGCTGCTCCCGAAATGAAGGAGGCTTAAGCATGGCCGTAGACTGAAGCTTACCAGCGTGGAGTGTTGGAGGAAGCTGCACTTGAGCCAGCGCCGACGAAGTGCATGCATCCGCTGATGCTGGTTGATGGTGCTCCATGCTCGCTGGTGCAGGCACCGGGTCACCGGCGCTAGATGGAGCAGTCACTAGATGGGGTGCCGGCACCCTAGCCAGTGCCGCGATGAAAGCTGGTGCCGGGGCGAGTGCTGTCGCCGGAGCCATGGCAGGTGCTTGTGCTGGTGCCCAGGCAGGTGCTGAGCCGGACATCCGTGCCGGTGCCGAGCTAGGTGCCGGAGCTACTGTGAAGGCGGATGCCGGCACCGGTGTTGAAATTGACGCCGGTGCTGTTGTAGAAGCGGCGGGTACTGGCGTGTGCAACGGAGCCGGTGCCATGGGTAGATTAGTCAGTGCAGGAGGTGGGGGTGGCGCTCCCGCTTGGCGCGGCACCGGGCAGCATACCGGGGGGTGCTGGGGCAGTGCAGCCACAGAAAACGGTGTGCACTGGTACTGGGCTGGCTGCGGGGCACAGGACACGGACATGATGGGTGCTGGAAGCGGTGCCAATGCCTTTCCTGGTGCCCACTGCGCTTCCGTTACGGGTGCCAGCAACGCAGTTGTAAGGGACGGCAACACCATGCGCGGTTGCAGAGCGTTTGACGGCACCGCCGCTGACCAAGGCTCACGCTGCGGGAGGCAACCAGTGCCATCACGGCCCCCAGTGTCGGTGGCCAGGATCCCACTAGCCCCAGCACCAAGTGCGGGGAAGCCATGAGGTGGATCAGCTCACGGGCCGCCTTAAACGTCTCAGGCGTTGATGGCCGGTGCAGCGACAGCATGCCTGGACTGCCTGCAAACCCGTCTTTCTGAGTCCCCGAAGGAGCATCAGAGCGCTCGGATCTCCGCTGACGATGGTGTTTTCCTGCACCAGTCTTGCGGCTGGGCGACCTACCCCTTGAAGTCTTGGCCCTCTTCAGGGCCGGGGAATGTGAGCGGTGCCTCGGTGCCGGTGGCGTGGGCACCAATGCCCCATCACGTGGCGGCACCGCACTTGTCGTCTCTGGTGCAGAGGTTACCGCGGTCTGAGAACCCGGTCGCAGAGCCTCCTCCATCAATAAAAGTTTTAAGCGTGAGTCCCTCTCTTTTTTTGTCCGTGGCTTGAATGCCCGACAGATTCTCTGGGCATAAATTTTGCGCAGGACGCACAAGGCTTAAACCCCTGCGGTCCAGGCATTCCTTACCCCCTGTGGGGGGGGACGAAGGAAAGAACATCTAACACTAAATACCTAACTAATGGGATAATTACCGAGAGGTATTTACACAAAGAGATAAGCGGGGAAATTAACTAAGTAATTGACATGCTCCAACCAACCGTCACTGGCGGTAAGAAGGAAGTGAGGAGGGGCAGCGCTGGCAGGTTATTTATCTGCCGCTATAGAGGCGCCACTCCAGGGGGTGACCTTCCGGCGCTGTGGGTACTGCTAGGGGAAAACGCTCCGCAGAACTGTGAACGTGGCGCGTGCACACCTCACTCGAATGGACAGGAGCAACCACTCGAAGAAGAAGTGGACATCCGGCTAACGAAAATCATGCCGGACTGCAGATGTTGCCGGACTAGAGAGGTTCAGCTTGTGCTATTTAATTTTGCACAGTTTGAACCTCTCAGGACTGTACTCGACTAGCACAAATCCACTGATTTCAATGAGGCTGCACCAATTTACACCTGCTGAGGAATTGGCCCCAGGTATTTTTCATCAGTGAGGGGCGCTGGATGAAATTGGCCCCTGCCAATCTGCGCTGCACCCCCCGGGGCTGCGGGAATGATCGGGAAGCAGTCTGGTTTCCAGAGGAAAACCAATCGACAGGCCAGCCCCCTCCCTGCCTGGCATGCAGGTGTGCAGAGCTGTTGTGCCTGAGGGCTGGTGCAGGCTAGGCCGGCAGGCGGGAGGGAGGAGTTTCGGAGGCTAAAATACTGGGGGGGGTGTCACTGACCATAACCCCCCTTCTTGGTGAGGTTGTTTTCTCCCGGCTGACCACGCAGCACTTCCGGCTGGGCTCTCTTCTCTGCAGGGCGCACGTGGGTGGCAATAACGACCCCGAGCCCTACTGCCTCTGTCCTGGCCCAGTCACGTGACTGGGGGACGACCCGCGGCAGCCCTTGACAAAGCATCTCTCGCTGAACCCACTGCCGCTGCTCCCCGCAAAACCCAGCTGCCTGGCTCATCGCCTGATGGAAGGGGGCAGAAGAAGGACGTGCCGACCCAAAGTGGCTTTGCCACTGAGCAGCCGACACCCAAGCGGAGGCCAAGCTTTCACAGCACCCATTGATTCTGGGGTGCCCGACAACAGACACCTTTAAGAAGCCTGATTCCCACTGCTCTTCCTGACAATGAAATCCTGGGAGATGTTGGCAGCAGCACCCAACTCACTAGTGACGTTTGGAAATCTCCACCATTCCCTAACTAATCGGGGAAGCAATGAAGTCATCGGAGTGCCACGGAGCCACGCCAGCGGAGGATCTGGCCCACGGCCTTTTCATCTGGATCCCCATCAGCCCCCACTTCTCCACAAGAGCTCTGTTGGGAATGTCGGCTCATCGGCATTCAGACCCCCCACTAGCAAACACAAAGACGTGGCCAGAGGGACCTTTCAACCTAGCTTAAGAGGCTCCAGAGCCTAGGTCCCACTGACTTGCAATGAGACTGAGGCTCCTTGGTGCCCACGATGCTTCTTGGAACAGGATTGAGGCTCCTAAATCACTTGGGTGCTGTGGAAGCCTTTTCCCCTGGTTCTTCAAGGTAGTACTTCTCACCTGCTTTGAGAAAGCCCTGCCCAGGCGCCCGGCAATAATACACACAACAGGGTGCAAAACAGAGCTAGATAAATCCTTGGAGGTTAGGTCCATCGATAGCTACTAGCCAGGCTGGGCAGGGATGGTGTCCCTAGCCCCTGTCAGAAGCTGGGAATGGGTGATGCGGAAGGGATCACTTGATTCCCTATTGTGTTCAGTCCCTCTGGAGCACCGGTGGGCAGACGGGACACTGGGCTGGATGGACCCTTGGTCTGACCCAGTCTGGCTGTTCTCATGTTCTTACGTACAAGGCGGGAGGAGTGTGAGACGTGTGTATTTCCCTTGCAGCGCCCCCCGACCCAGTCCATCACCGGGCCCCAGCTCGGCTGTCTCCGAATCCACCTGTACTCACAACTGCAGCACAGGCAGCATGTCTGCCTTCAGCCCTGCCATCAGCACCCCTAGCCCCTGTGCTAGCCCATGGAGACCTCCCCGCCCCTTTCACGCTCTCCAGAGAGGAGCCACAGAGACCCAGTTCTGGGGCGTGGCCGAGGCTCGCCCCTAACAAACCCCCTCCCGGCCAGGCCTCTGGCAAGGAATTGTGGGGGATAACCCCACTGCAGGAGCTGCCCCCTACAACAGCAAATGATGGGGCTCCTGGTTTTCTTTTAGGTCATAGATTCATAGAATCCTAGGGCTGGAAGAGACCTCAGGAGCCATCGCGTCCAGCCCCCTGCCCAAAGCAGGACCAACCCAACTCAACCATCCCATCCAGGGCTGTGTCCAGCCGGGACTTAAACACCTCTAGGGATGGAGATTCCACCCCCTCCCTAGGGAACCCATCCCAGTGCTTCCCACCCGCCTAGGGAAATAGTTTTTCCTAATTTCCAACCTAGACCTCCCCCCCTGCAACTAGACCCCATTTGACAGCAGCCTTCAACTTCCTGAAGGGGGGTTCCAAAGAGGATGGAGAGAGGCTGTTCTCAATGGTGACAGATGGCAGAACAAGGAGCAACGGGGCAAAAGGGAACGAAAGCCCAAGTTTCTCCGTAAGGACAGTGCGGCAGAAACCCTGGAACGTGCGACTTGCCGTTCGTTACGCCTTCTCTCCAGAGCCACTGCCCTTATGTAAACAGGGATGCACCCCGAGACAGGCTTGTCACCGGCAGCGGCCAGGGGAATGAGACGTGCTTAGACCCTTCCACGTGCCCTGGCCATGGGGGGGCAGCTCTGGGGCTATTCGGACCAGCGGCATGTGCCTGTTTTTGATAATGGCCAAAGTGCATTTATCAACCTCTCCTCACATTGCACCTCAGATTCACTGCTGCTGTTCCAAACTCCAGAGCAACAAAGTAGAGCCCGAGCGTGGCCAATTTCAGCCTGGAAGGTGGACCGGAAATACCCATGGGTGAGACTAGGACCTGGGCTGCAGCCATGGCTGGAGTGGTCACTATGGGCATGTCTCCGCTGCACACCGCCCGGGTTCTGACTCCGGCCTGAGCCTAAGTTCCACTTCCTGGAGCAACACAAAAGATGAAAGGTCTAGAGAACATGAGCTCTGAGGGAAGGCTGAAGGAATTGGGCTTGTTTAGTTTGGAAAGGAGAACTCTGAGAGGGGACATGAGAGCGGTTTTCAGGTATCTAAAAGGGTGTCACAAGGAGGAGGGAGAAAAATTGTTCTCCTGGTCCTCTGAGGACAGGACAAGAAGCAATGGGCTTAAATTGCAGCAAGGGAGGTTTAGGTTGGACATTAGGAAAAACTTCCCTGTCAGGGTGGTGAAACACTGGAATAAGTTGCCTAGGGGGGTTGTGGAATCTCCATCACTGGAGAGATTTCAGAGCCGGTTGTACAGACACCTGTCAGGGATGGGCTAGATGGTGCTTGGTCCTGCTGTGAGGGCAGGGACTGGACTTAATGACCTCTCGAGGTCCCTGCCAGTTCTAGCATTCTGTGACTCCATGATTCTGCCCACACGCAAGACAGCCTAATCCAGATCAGCAAGTGCTCAGGATCCAGGCCCGAGGACCCTGTGAGCGGCTAGATCAGAGCCAGAGTCCTGCTGGAAAGCCCTTTGGTTTTGCAGCACAGAGGCACCTCCAGCCACAGAACCAAGTGCAGGAGCCTGAGCCGTGCAGCGTGGATGTCTTAGCATGGCTGGGAGATCCGGACCCAGCAAGCGTAAGCCCAGATTTGCAGTGCAGCCTGCATGTTCAAGCACAGCCTTGTAAACACTGAGTCCACAAGTCCAGCTCCCACAGCCTACATTTACAAAGCAGTGTAGACAGACCCTCGGGCGCCTGCTATAATTGTGACACACTCTTAAGTGCTTTGTTCCGGCAACTCATCTTCCTAACAGACTGGTGTGGAAGTTGTAGTGAGCAGGGCTTAAATCAAGAGCTGATAAAACATCAGTGGTGACAGGATGACTCTGCAAGTCAATAAAATGAGTCACCAGGGCGCCCTGGTAGCCAAGAAGGCTAACGGCACATTGGGCTGCATTGCCAGCAGATCCAGAGAAGTGATTATTGCCCTTTATTCGGCTCTGGTGAGGCCACATCTGGAGTGTTGTGTCCAGTTCTGGGCCCCCCCCCTACAGAAGGGATGTGGACAAATCAGAGAGAGTCCAGCAGAGGGCAACAAAAATAATGAGGGGCCTGGAGCACATGACCTACGAGGAGAGGCTGAGGGATTTGGGCTTGTTTAGTCTGCAGAAGAGAAGAGTGAGGGGGGATTTGAGAGCAGCCTGCAACTTCCTGACGGGGGGTTCCAAAGAGGCTGGAGAGAGGCCGTTCTCAGTGGAGGCACATGCAGAACGAGGAGCAATGGGCTCAAGTTGCAGGAGGGGAGGTCTAGGTGGGATACTAGAAAAAACTATTTCCCGAGGAGGAGGTTGGGGAAGCACTGGGATGGGTTCCCTAGGGAGGGGGTGGAATCTCCATTCCGAGAGGTTAGGTCCCGGCTTGACACAGCCCTGGCTGGGATGATTGAGCTGGGATTGGCCCTGCTTTGGGCAGGGGGCTGGACTCGATGGCTCCTGAGGTCTCTGCCTGCCCTGGGATTCGATGATTCTGTGATTCTAAGAGCCCTACAGTGCACCGGGAGAGGACTGTCGTGTGCCTTTCGACACTCACGCTCTGAGCCCCCGTTCCGTGCAGGCAGTCTGGCATGCCACAGTTGGGGCTGTAAAGTCACAGAAGCAACAAAGCTTTCCGAGCCGTGGGGAAGCGAGCGTGCCTGACCGTTAACAACACAGAGAGCCCACCCCACGCCATGGCTGCTGGTCCAGGTCTGAAGGCGAGTTCGGTCTTACCTGGTTATTTCCTCTTTCAGAGCAGCAGGGTCGGTGGGATAAAACTTCACCCGAAAACACATGGTGAACGGAGGCTGGGCTGCAGTGTGAAATGACAGTGTTACACCGGAACGGCGCCCCCGGCAGTCACTACACCCGGCCCCCTCGGTGCTGAGCCCCGGGACGGCGCTATCCCAACACTTTCCAGGGTCGGGCCTGGCTCCTCCCCCAAAACAGACAGAGCAGGGTGGTTGTGATCGCGACTCCCCCTGCAGCAAGGGAAAGAATGAGCCCCAAGCGCCCCCTTTGTCATAAACCCAGCGGGAAAGGCACCAGCCCTCCTTGGCCCACCATGCTCTGCCAAGGCCTGCAGTGTAAATCACAGCCCGGCGCCCAGCGTACACCTGAGAGTTTACGGAGGGTGCTGCATGAAATCCTCATGGTCGGTTTGCCCTCTGCCCAACCATCCCTATGGACGCAAACACAGCACCCCCCCCTGCCCCCGGGAACTGGTCCTCCCAACCACGGGGGGGGGGGGAGAGGAGAGGTGTTCCCCCACCCCCACAGCAGTCATTGTGCCAAAGACAATGGAGAAGGACCGGGAGGGGATGGGGCTTCTCCCCCATAATGTCCCTGGCTCCTCCTACTGCAATGGGGCAGAGGGACAGGCCGGCGGACAGGGGGGCAATCTCCAAAAAGCAGCTCCAGGAAGATCTGGCCATTGCCAAAGGAGATTTTCACAGGACCCCACAGCAGCGCCCACAGTGTCTGTGAACATAGCTGCTGGGTGGGCAGGAAAAGCCCCGAGGGCTTGTAACACAGCCGGGCTTGAACACTACTCCCCCGGACCATCTGTCCCTCTAGTTACACACTTGCTGCACACCAAGCCTGACGTGGCATGTGCAAACGGACACACTTGTACCGGCACAGGCAGGGCGGCTGAACGGAGAGAATGACTCTGCTTTCATTGGCAGGGGCGCCCCCGAGGTACTACTCAGAAGGGGGGAGAAGCCAGACACGGCACCTGGCTGAGCCAGCAGGACACGTTTATAACACGAGGGGGGCACGCGTGGTCTTCGCAGGACATCGCCACGCCCAGCACAGGCAATACTTACATCTCATCTGCTTGACAACAGACTTTGTAAACTCCAGCCAGTGCTGCAAGGAAACAGAAAGAGGGTTTTTCGTGAGACGAGCCGGCAGCAAACCCCCTCGTGTTCCCGCTGTAATGCCTCCCCCCCCTACAAACAGAAGCAGCAGAAAACTGGCTGAAATCGCGGCACGCTGAACGTGGCTACCACGCAGCCAACTCACACATTGGAAATGCGGGGCCGGACACGCCACGGCCTCCCGCCAGAGTTACTCACCCCCACCCAAAGCAGGGCCACCCCGGACGGGCTGCTCTCCTTTGGCAGGGGGGCAAGAGCCAAACGGGGGTCAGGCAGGAGAGGGTCAGACCCCTGACGGGTGAGATGCAAACTCCGACCACGGCTGGATCTACACTTCACTAGCGCACGGGGACGATTGGCTGAACATTGGCTCAGCTCCCGTGGGCATTGCCATGGCAACCGCTGGGCCCAGTGGGCATCACGCAGTACAGGCAGGGGGCTCTCAGCAGGCCACAGTCAGCCACGTGGGCCCGAAGGACCAAGCTCTGCTCTGGAGGCTGCCCCCCCTCCCGTCACCGCCCCACAGAGCGCACGGCCCCCGTCAGCCCCGCCTCCCGTCACCGCCCCACAGAGCGCCACGGCCCCGTCAGCCCGCCTCCCGTCACCGCCCCACAGCGCCACGGCCCCGTCAGCCCCCTCCGTCACCGCCCACAGCGCGCCGGCCCCGTCAGCCCGCCTCCGTCACCGCCCCACAGAGCGCCACGGCCCCGTCAGCCCGCCTCGTCACACGCCCCACAGAGCGCCCGGCCCCGTCAGCCCGCCTCCCGTCACCGCCCACAAGCGCCCGGCCCCGTCAGCCCGCCTCCCGTCACCGCCCCACAGAGCGCCACGGCCCCCGTCAACCCGCCTCCCGTCACCGCCCCACAGAGCGCCACGGCCCCGTCAGCCCGCCTCCCCTCTCACCGCCCCACAGGCGCCACGGCCCCGTCAGCCCGCCTCCTCTCACCGCCCCACAAGCGCCACGGCCCCGTCAGCCCGCCTCCGTTACCGCCCCACAGAGCGCCACGGTCCCGTCAGCCCGCCTCCGTCACCGCCCCACAGAGCGCACGGCCCCGTCAGCCCGCCTCCCCTCTCACCGCCCCACAGAGCGCCACGGCCCCGTCAGCCCCCTCCGTCACCGCCCCACAGGCGCACGGCCCCGTCAGCCCCGTCACCGCCCCACAGAGCGCACGGCCCCCGTCAGCCCCGCCTCCCGTCACCGCCCCACAGAGCGCACGGCCCCCGTCAGCCCCGCCTCCCGTCACCGCCCCACAGAGCGCACGGCCCCCGTCAGCCCCGCCTCCCCTCTCACCGCCCCACAGAGCGCACGGCCCCGTCAGCCCGCCTCCGTTACCGCCCACAGAGCGCACAGTCCCGTCAGCCCGCCTCCCGTCACCGCCCCACAGAGCGCCACGGCCCCGTCAGCCCCGCCTCCCCTCTCACCGCCCCACAAGCGCACGGCCCCCATCAGCCCCCTCCCGTCACCGCCCACAGAGCGCCACGGCCCCGTCAGCCCCGCCTCCCGTCACCGCCCCACAGAGCGCCACGGCCCCGTCAGCCCGCCTCCCGTCACCGCCCACAGAGCGCCGGCCCCGTCAGCCCGCCTCCCGTCACCGCCCCACAGAGCGCCACGGCCCCGTCAGCCCGCCTCCGTCACCGCCCCACAGAGCGCACGGCCCCGTCAGCCCCGTCACCGCCCCACAGAGCACACGGCCCCGTCAGCCCCCTCCCGTCACCGCCCCACAGAGCGCCACGGCCCCGTCAGCCCCGCCTCCGTCCACCGCCCCACAGAGCGCCACGGCCCCGTCAACCCGCCTCCCGTCACCACCCCACAGAGCGCCACGGCCCCGTCAGCCCGCCTCCGTCACCACCCCACAGAGCGCCGCGGCCCCGTCAGCCCGCCTCCCGTCACCGCCCCACAGGCGCCCGGCCCCGTCAAGCCCCGCCTCCCGTCACCGCCCCACAGAGCGCCGCGGCCCCGTCAGCCCCCTCCCGTCACCGCCCCACAGGCGCACGGCCCCGTCAAGCCCGCCTCCCGTCACCGCCCCACAGAGCGCCACGGCCCCGTCAGCCCGCCTCCCGTCACCGCCCCACAGAGCGCACGGCCCCGTCAAGCCCGCCTCCGTCACCGCCCCACAGAGCGCCACGGCCCCGTCAAGCCCGCCTCCCGTCACCGCCCCACAGAGCGCCACGGCCCCGTCAGCCCGCCTCCCCTCTCACCGCCCCACAAGCGCACGGCCCCGTCAGCCCGCCTCCCCTCTCACCGCCCCACAGAGCGCCACGGCCCCGTCAGCCCGCCTCCGTTACCGCCCCACAGAGCGCCACGGTCCCGTCAGCCCGCCTCCGTCACCGCCCCACAGAGCGCCGCGGCCCCGTCAGCCCGCCTCCCCTCTCACCGCCCCACAGAGCGCACGGCCCCGTCAGCCCCCTCCGTCACCGCCCACAGAGCGCACGGCCCCGTCAACCCCGTCACCGCCCCACAGAGCACACGGCCCCGTCAGCCCCCTCCCGTCACGCCCCACAGAGCGCCACGGCCCCGTCAGCCCCGCCTCCGTCACCGCCCCACAGGCGCCACGGCCCCGTCAGCCCGCCTCCCCTCTCACCGCCCCACAGAGCGCACGGCCCCCGTCAGCCCCGCCTCCCGTTACCGCCCCACAGAGCGCACAGTCCCCGTCAGCCCCGCCTCCCGTCACCGCCCCACAGAGCGCACGGCCCCCGTCAGCCCCGCCTCCCCTCTCACCGCCCCACAGAGCGCACGGCCCCCGTCAGCCCCCTCCCGTCACCGCCCCACAGAGCGCACGGCCCCGTCAGCCCCGCCTCCCGTCACCGCCCCACAGAGCGCACGGCCCCCGTCAGCCCCGCCTCCCGTCACCGCCCCACAGAGCGCACGGCCCCCGTCAGCCCGCCTCCGTCACACGCCCCACAGAGCGCACGGCCCCGTCAGCCCGCCTCCCGTCCACGCCCCACAGAGCGCCACGGCCCCGTCAGCCCCGTCACCGCCCCACAGAGCACACGGCCCCCGTCAGCCCCCTCCCGTCACACGCCCCACAGAGCGCACGGCCCCCGTCAGCCCCGCCTCCCGTCACCGCCCCACAGAGCGCACCGCCCCCGTCAGCCCCGCCTCCCGTCACCACCCCACAGAGCGCACGGCCCCCGTCAGCCCCGCCTCCCGTCACCACCCCACAGAGCGCACGGCCCCCGTCAGCCCCGCCTCCCGTCACCGCCCCACAGAGCGCACGGCCCCGTCAGCCCGCCTCCGTCACCGCCCCACAGAGCGCCACGGCCCCGTCAGCCCCCTCCGTCACCGCCCCACAGAGCGCGCGGCCCCGTCAGCCCGCCTCCGTCACCGCCCCACAGAGCGCCGGCCCCGTCAGCCCGCCTCCCGTCACCGCCCCACAGAGCGCACGGCCCCCGTCAGCCCCGCCTCCCGTCACCGCCCCACAGAGCGCCACGGCCCCGTCAGCCCGCCT
Source organism: Rafetus swinhoei (assembly GCA_019425775.1). Taxonomy (NCBI): domain Eukaryota; kingdom Metazoa; phylum Chordata; order Testudines; family Trionychidae; genus Rafetus; species Rafetus swinhoei. The sequence goes on along the minus strand of CM033442.1, from coordinate 46,476,576 downwards.
CCCGTCACCGCCCCACAGAGCGCCACGGCCCCGTCAGCCCCGCCTCCCGTCCACCGCCCCACAGAGCGCCCGGCCCCGTCAGCCCGCCTCCCGTCACCGCCCCACAGAGCGCACGGCCCCCGTCAGCCCGCCTCCCGTCACCGCCCCACAGAGCGCACAGTCCCTAGCTGGCGCTATCACTGCCCTGAGCCTGCCCCAGCCCTGCAGCCTGAGAGACTCGGCTCTGCTACCAACAGGGTTCAAAACAGAGCTAGATGGATTCCTGGAGGTTAGGTCCATCGATGGCTGTTAGCCAGATGGGTAGGGTGGTGTCCCTGGCCTCTGTTTGTCTGAAGCTGGAGATGGGTCACAGAGGAGATTACTTGGTGATTCCCTCTTTCTGTTCATTCCCTCTGGGGCACCTGGCATTGGCCACGGGGCAGACCGGACACTGGGCTGGATGGACCCTTGGTCTGACCCAGTCTGGCTGTTCTTACGTTCTCTGGCCTGAAGTACTTTACCTGAGATAAGGACTAGGGTGAGGAATTATCATTTGTACCAGTCTCTCTCGGTGTATCAGGCTTTGCTGGCGTGTTTTGTTGATTTTAGTTATTCTCGTTTGTTTACTGTGTAAATCCCACTTTTTATACTTCATAAAATCACTTTTAATGATTATCAAGCCCAGTGTAAATAATTGTTACCCGGGGGAGGAGGGTGACAGCTGTGCATCCCTCTCTCTTCGCTAAAGCGGGCAAACTCCGGAGCTTTCTCTATGTCAAACTTTGATACAGAGTAAGGGGGGTTTATTGGGGGTTTGGTCCTGTTTGGGGCTGTGCTCATAGGGGCTTTCAAGACCCTGCAGCTGAGCCCTCCCAGAGCTGAGCTGTTATCGGTCTCTGTGTTCCTCGGCTGGGGGGCTGGTACACCAATTCTGTGCCTTGGCTGGGGGAGACCAGGGATGTTAAAATGTGTTTATTTAGGTAAACGTGTATCCGCTGAATTTTCCCGTGCTTACACGATTACACGCACTGGAGGGGTGGGCGGTTCCTGTGGAGCCACCTGCCCCCTTCCCCCCGCACTGCTGCCTCTGCATGTAGCCGTGCACATGTTTACACTTTCACCTCCCCAGGGAGACTAGAGGTTGTGGCCCAGCAGGACAGGCGGCAGGAAGGTGGGCTCAGTGGTATTTTTAGCCCATCAGGTGACAGTCAAGGGGATCGCTGTGACCCAACCCAACACAGGGAGGAGTCAGGGACCCTCCCCCCAGCTCCGGGTGCCCGAGATCGCACAACATTAGAAGCCATCATCAATTTCTAAGATTTTTTGGGGGGCGGTGGGTATGCTAGGCCGGGGAAGGCTTTGCCTTCCCAAACCGCCAGCCTGGCCACGCCCACACTCCGCCCACTGTAGGCATATTGGGGGCGGAGCGTTGCTGCCTCCAGCGCTCTGCAGCCAGGGAGAGTGGGGTCGCGTGCCCGTGGTGCCTCTTCCCTGCCCCTGGTGCCTCCCCCAGCCCTGCCTTCCCTGACTACCCATGGTTTTTGGTAAGAGAACATTTTCACACCAGAGGCTTCCTCTGGTTTTCTGGCGCCTCAGCAGAACTTTCCTCACCTCAGCCTCCCAAACCACCAAGTGTCACAGCAGCTTCCTGGCCAGGCCTGGCCGTGCTTTACACATCAACACGCTTGCAAGGAACCCCAGAACGACCCAGAACGCTCTGTGGGGCAGTGCTTGGCTGGTACCATCCCACTTCCTGGAGACGGGGAACACACTAGCCTCATCCCTGTGCCTCCTACCTCATCCCGGACAACATGAACAGGAGGAGTCCTGACCAGCACCCAGTGACTAAGGGGTTAACTCAGGTAGCCAGCAAAGGTGAGGGCCAGGGGGCCAGGAGAACCCATCGAAATAGAGGGCTGACATTTGAATTGGACGTAGGTCCCCTGCCGGCTTTCTTTGTGTGGGAGAGAGAAACCAGGAGTTGAGAGACAGACAGAATGATTTAAACCCAGGCAGGACTGCCATGCCTCCAAGGAATTTGGGGAATGGGAGCAGACTGAACAAAGAGAAAATTGGAAGTAAGGAAGGGGAAATGTGAATCCAGTCGCATTCAGGGTCATTTTTCTTTATTTTGTGGTTTGGTTTGAACTGCTCTGTGTGAATCTCTGCCTCCCCTCCCCATTTACTACCTTGCATTGTGCCCAGAGACTTTTCTCTGTGTTTTAATTTGTTTTCCTTAGTTGCTCTGTAACATCTAGCAACTGAGGATGCTTTATCAAGTCTATCTTTTGTTTTGTAATAAAAATCATGTTTTTAAGGTGGTGATTTGGTTCTTATGTCCTGGCAGGTCTGTCTGTCTGTCTCTGCAGGCCTCTGACTGAGGGGTCAGCTACCAGAGAGGGCAGCTTGTTTTTCTCTTTTCTTTTTGCAAGCTCTTTTGGGGCAAAAGAGCTTGCGGTGCCCCTGGGCATGGTTTCAAGTGTTCACCCCTGGTTTTTAGGGATAAAGAAGCACTTGATGGTGGCAGCGATTCCCCAATATCTGTGTATTACGATTCTGGGGGGGACGTTTTTATAACCAGGGCCTTTAGAGGCCAGGATTTGAAGCTCTCTTGCTCCTACCTTCCAGTGAGAAATATTCACTCATGCACCAATAATAACGGATTGAGGAGGCAGCCTCAGGCCTCTGGCGCTACACACGGCACTTTTCGCTGAGAAACGTGAAGCCTCGAATAAGCCGGCTGCCATGCTGTCGCAGCCGCGGTTACACGGGGCGCACTGAAGCCCGACACCAGACTACTCTCACAATACACACTTTCCCTTAGCTGCCACGGCTCAGAACAGCCCCCAGACTAGCAACAACCAATGAGTGACACCAAGACAACCCTCGGGTGCTGGTAGCTCTCTGCAGTCAGATTTCTGCCTGGGGCTCCCTTTTCAACGGCCAGGCTCGCAGGCTCCAGCAGGTACACACGAGGTCTTGTCTGTGCATGTATTTAAAGGGGCAGGACAACAGGCAGGACAACAAAGAGGCCGCACACCCAGAGCGGCCACTACTGATCAGTCACAATCACCGCAAGGAACACGGAGCCCTCCGCCGCTGAAGAGCCGCCGCACGCTAGTCCCTTCGGACTCCGCCAGCATCCTTCAAACACGGCCGCTCATTGCCTGCAACGCTGACATACAGGCAGGGCCGGCTGGAGGGAACATGGCGCCTGGGCAAACTTGTGTTTGGTGCACCTGGCCCCTTGGGCATAGCACTCCCCATTCCCCAGGCATCCCTGCACTCCATCCTGTGCCCCCTTTACCACTAGCCCCTGCATTGTGCCCCCTTTGCCCCGACCTCCGCACAGTGCCCCCCCTCAACCCAACCCAGCACTTTCCTCCCAGCTGTGCCCCCACGCAGCCCTGCGCTTCCAGCATGCCCTGCCACACCGCCCCCAGCCCGGTACCCTCCGCCCTCTTCGCCCAGCAACACCCACGCCCGGTACCCTCCGCCCTCTTCTCCCAGCAACACCCACGCCCGGTACCCTCCGCCCTCTTCTCCCAGCAACACCCATGCCCGGTACCCTCCGCCCTCTTCTCCCAGCAACACCCACGCCCGGTACCCTCCGCTCTCTTCTCCCAGCAACACCCACGCCCGGTACCCTCCGCTCTCTTCTCCCAGCAACACCCACACCCAGTATCCTCCGCCCTCTTCTCCTAGCAGAAGAAAGCTTGCAGAGGCGGGGAAGGCGTTAGGAGTCACAGGAGACACCCAGGCCATGGACGTCGGAGCCTCATCGCTAGCCAGGAAGTGAACCGTGGGTGGGGGTGCGCAAACCAGCCATGCCAAAGAAGAGCAGGCAGAGCCTCCTGCGCACCGCTCCACTGGAAGAGGAAAAGGAAACCAGCGAATGTCCCAATCCAGCTCCGTGCTGAGTGGGAATTAACCACAACAGCTGTTCAACCAGGCCAGCTGGCGGCACCACCTCCCTCACCAGGGAGCGCCACTGCATGTTCTCCTCCCTGCATGGCCTCAGATGCAGTGCCAGGTCCGAGGGGGCAGAGGTCAGGCACGTTCTCACACACTGGGGAGGTCTGAGCCCTGCAGCCAACTCAGTGCTGCTGTAAGAGTAAGGAACGGTATGCAGCTGGTGTTTCTGCAGCGCGCCCTGCCTGCCGGCACCCCATCGGCATTCGTGCATGGTTTGAAACAAAAACTAACGTACAGCGGAAAACTAACCGGGAGAAATGGCAGAAATCACTCCCACACACACACACGCACACACATTTCCCCTTGTGGAGATACCGTCGTATTCGACACCCTCAGCCACAGCGACAAATCAGCATGCTCCTGTTCCACAAGACCCTCGGCTACTGTGCCCCCCGTTGCATGGGACACTGCAAATACACGAGGATCAGCCAGTCTCTAAGCCAGACGTCTTCTCGGCCACGCTTACATACGCTGCATAGTGTGTCTCATGCTTTCTTGCCCCCAGGTAGCCGTTATTAGATTTCCTGCTCTAAAGGGGACGGTGGCTTTGCAGTCTCTATGTGAAACATTGGTTCTACTTGGCAAAGTGACGCTGAACAAAAATGGCATTAGGAAGCCGCATCTCTGCGTCTCCGTTATGTCCAGACTTAGCTGAAAAGATTTTTGGTCGTAAGTGCCAGCTCCTCCTGGAATCTGAGAGTCCTGCCGAGTTCTTTGCTGGCTCACGCATCACAGCCTATGGTAGAGATCATAGAATCCTAGGACTGGAAGGGCCCTTGAGAGGTCATCTAGACCAGTCCGCTGCCCTCACGGCAGAACCAAGCACCATTTCTAGACCATCCCTGACAGGTGTCTATCCAACCTGCTTTTAAATATCTCCAGTGACGGAGACTCCACAACCCACCTAGGCACTTTATTCCAGTGTTTCACCACCCTGACAGGCAGGAAGTTTTTCCTAAAGTCCAATCTAAACCTCCCTTGCTGCAGTTTAAGCCCATTGCTTCTTGTCCTGTCATCAGAGGCCAAGGAGAACAATTTTTCTCCCTCCTCCTTGTAACACCCTTTTAGATACTTGAAAACCGCTATCATGGCCCCTCTCAGTCTTCTCCTTTCCAAACTAAACAAGCCCAATTCTTTCAGTCTTCCCTCATATTTTCTAGACATTTCATCATTTTTGTTGCTCTTCTCTGGACCTTCTCCAATTTTTTCACGTCTGTCTTCAAATGTGGTGCCCGTAACTGAACACAATACTCCAACTGAGGCCTAATCAGTGCAGAGTAGAGCGGAAGAATTACTTCTTGTGTCTTGCTCACAACACTCCTTCCTGTTAATGCAGCCCAGAATCATGTTTCCTTTTTTTGCAACAGTGTCCCACTGTTGACTCATATTTAGTTTTTGGTCCATTATGACCCCTTTCTGCAGTGCTCCTTCCTAGATAGTCACTTCCCATTTTGTATGCATGCAAATGATTGTTCCTTCCTAAGTGGAGAACTTTGCATTTGTCCTTATTGAATTTCATCCTATTTATTTCAGACGATTTGTCCAGTTTGTCCAGATCATTTTGAATGTTAACCCTATTCTCCAGAGCACTTGCCACCCCTCCCGGAATGATCTGCAAGTCTGCTCTCTAGGCCATTATCTACATCAGCCATGAAGCTATGGAACAGAGCTGCACCCAGAATAATTCTGTGGCGGATACAGGAGGCCCCCCTGCTCAGAGCGGCTGTCTCTGAAATGCTTACGGCAGCAGAAAGTATCCAAATGTATTTTTGCAAGGACAGTAAGCAGATGAGACTCCTCACCTGGCATAACATGAATGAAGGAAACAGATGGCCTTTTGATTGACAGGTGGATCATACAACCCTGCTAATTAACCCAGGGGGAGGTATTTACAATTTCTTAGTGGTCAAGGGCTGCACTGCAGGAGTTTAGGTTGTGACCAGGGGCAGGTGACTGGGGTGCAGGATGGGGTACAGGGGTTTGGATTATGACTTAGGGGAGGAGGGGTTTGTGACCTGGGGCAGGGGACTGGTTGCAGGAGGAGATGCAGGGGTTTGGACTGTGACCTAGGGCAGGAGGGGGTTGTGACCTGGGGCAGGGGATTGGAATACCAGGTCTGGGAGGGTATGGGGGAGGACGGTTTGGGTTGTATGGGGGAAGGAGGGCCAGACCCGGCCCATGGGCTGTATTTTGCCCAGCCCTGCCACAGAGAAAGAGGCCTGACAAAGGGCTGTGCTGGTGTTTGTAATAAACACTTTAGCTCCCTGTTTGGTTTGCACTGCAGCTGTTAGTCCTGTGAAGAGAAAAATTCTCCACAACTTTTGTAACAGTGGATCACTAAGAAACACACACACACAACTAAAGAGTGCGCAAGGTCTGCCCGCAACAGCACTGCCTCCCAGGTCTGCTGTCGAGAAAATCCCTCCAGACCACCCAAGCACGTCTTGGAACCAGATCTGCGTGGGGCTGGTACCGTGGCTGTGACTTACCCTCTGCTTGTCTGGGTCCACAAAGCGAATTCCAAAGTAGTCCTTCTCCAGCAAGTTTAGGTGGTGGCAGAGAAGGTCAAACAGATACTGACCCTTGGCATCTCTCTGCAAGAGAAAGGAAGGGCATTGACAAACAGCCACACGCACGCCTGCATTGCTTAACTGCGACGCTAACGCAGGACTGCCCTGGAATCCGGAAACGCTCACCCCAATGGGCTCCTGTGTGCTGGAGCCAAGACAGGGAAAGATTTGCCAGTGGAAGCATGAGCCATGGACACACGCTGGCCTCTGAAACCGAGGCTCATGCCCCGCCCCGGTTTGGCTTAATCCCGTAACTTCACTGGAGTTGTGTCGCAGATGAATTCAATGGGTCCCATTCTGCCCTCCCCTGCACCCTTGGAGTCACAGAGACATCCCGCTCGCTTCCGTGTGGCTGTCCAGGGGTAAGCGAGGGCAGGATTTGACCCGGTGTGTTTTTATCTCATTGGTCCTGGGCTAAGAAATGTAAAATCCTCCCCCTAAGAGGAAAACACTCACAATTAGTAGTCACAGGGATGTTTCTGGGTTACGTGAAAGACCCAGAACCTCTTGCAATCAAGCAGAGGCTAGTTGGGGTGAGGGATGTGAATGGTTAACTGGTTAACTGATAAGCATCACTGTTACCTGGTGATGCTTACCAGTTATAGTTAGCCGGTGGGCTGGAGCGGCCTCCCTAACCAACCCCGTTTAACCAGTTAAACCTCATGCTTAACCAGTTAACTGATCAGCCGGGATTTTACATCCCTCGCTCAGGATGACCAAAGACGGAAGTTCGGAGTCCAGGCTGCTCCACACTGATGCACCCGGCCCGCGTGGCCGCTTTTAGGGCAGCGTGTGAGCTGACTGGGAAGTGCTCCACTACCACGAGCAATGGATCAAGCTACCGCCCCTCGCGGAATTCTCCTCCTTCAGGTGCTCAGCTCAGACTCTACCGGCTAGTGGGGCCCGACTGGCCAAGCTCCCCGTTCACCAAAGCCCTGAAGATGTTTGTACTTCGAAGCACGTGCTTACATCTCACTGGAGTTAAACGTGCATCAATGCTTGCTGAATCGGCGCCTCCTTCCCCCTTGCTAACTCCATGTTGCTCCGGGCTTGTGCTGGCACCAGATCACTCCAAGGACCCCGCTTAACGTTATCGCCCTCACCGTTTACAGGACGGTTTCTGTTTCAAATGTTTGCTGGGTGGGTGCCAGTATTTGCATGCATCCAATCACAGCCACATCCCCCCGAGGCTCCTGGCAGAAGAACAGGGCAGCCTGGAGTTCTGACACTTCACTACCCGGCCCTTCATGTACTAGCGAGAAAACTGCTTCTGAGTGACTGGGCTTCGTTATTTCCAGGGAAGGGCTGTCCAGGAGCCAAACAAAACCTGCAGCCAGTGGGCCCTAATGAAGAACAAGGGCCGTGCTCCAAAACCTTGTGATTCCGTCCCTGGATTCTCCTAAGGAAATGCTTTAAATGGGTTTTTATGCCAGAGATTCCTGTGCCTGTTTTTATACATTTCCTGCTTTTCGTGGTTTTCCTCCCATTGCTTCAATAATATTTAGCGTTTACGTCACACTTTTCACGCAGCCCCTCTCACAGCCCCGGTGCTGCCGTCCCCCTTTCCCAAGTGGAAATGGAGTAAGTTATTCAGTGCCCCCAGCACCCAGCCCCAGGTCTCCAGAGCCCGGAACTGACGCGTGATGCTCCCGCCCCGGCACCGTGATTCCACAACGGTCTGTAGAGGTCCGCCCCTTTACAACGGCTCCGGGCCAGCACCCCAAAATCACAAGCCACCTCTAGAAATCTCAAGCCAGGGGCCCAGCCCTGGCAGCGCTCTTGGGAAGGCTTCCAGGCCTAGAGCGGTTGGCGGGTTTCTCTCGTTGCAGTTCTAACTTCCCAAGCTTGAAAGAGGAAAAGGTCCTGGCCCGGATCCTGCTCTGATGTGTCCCAGCAAGCACCAGGAGACATTGGTGCTGGACTGTCCATCCGGCACAGGCCTTCGTGGCATGCCTGCCCCGACAGCACCCCAGCCCGTTTGCCTTGCCAGGCGCACTGGGTAACCAGGCTCACCTGCCTTCCCAGCTCAGCGGGAGCCGTGCCTTCCCCCTTTTCATCTTGCGCAGATCAAATGGTGCCTCTGACGGCTGGCAGGGCTCCTTTAAGATAACACAGGATCCTATTTGCCTACAAATCCGTGTAATTAATATGTTGTTATCGGATCAAATAATCACTTGCCAGAAATAGGCCAGGCAATCAAGGAACCCCCCACAGGTCTGTCGCTAGCACAGTCCTGGCATTTGATACATTACAGGAAATGTCACTGCATTGTAAATCAGCCGTGCTTCATTTACAGAGGCCAGAAGTTCAGGTGGGAAAGAGGCAAAGGTGGAAACGGTTTGCTTACTCCACACCAGCCTGCGCTGGCTGAACCTTTGCAAACGGCGAGCCAGAGTCCCCACGTCCGGCTGGCGCAGTCACGGAAAGGCTGACCGCAGCCCCGTGCAACAGCCGGCCTGTGATTCCAAGTACAGGTTGAACCTCCCTAGTCCAGCGCTCTCTGGTCCAGCAACACCCGTGGTTCAGCATGATTTGAGTTAGCCCAGGGGAGGGCAATAATTTTTGCCTGGAGGCCATTTCAAAAATTGTTGAAGTAGCCCCGGGCCACCCCGGAAGGGGCAGGGCCTAAACAGGAAGGGGTGGGGCTGCCCCACCTCCAGACCATGATTGGTCTGGGGGTAGGGGAGCCCCTTTGCCCCCCCTTCCCACTAGGTACCCATGCCCTGAAAGAGGTTTGTCACGCTCCCCCACCCCCAGGCCAATCAGGGCGTGGGGGCAGGGGAGTGTAGGAAGCCCCCTCCTGCCCTGCGAGGAGCACGTGGTGCTTTGAAGTGCTGTGGGCTCCTCGCAGGGCCAGGGCAGGGCGAAGGAAGCTTCACACAGTTCCCCGGCCCCCAGGCCCTGATTGGTCTGAGGGCGGGGGAGTGCGCAAAGCTTCCTCCGCTCTCCCTCCCACCCCCGCCCTGTGAGCAGCACACGGCGCTTCAAAGTATCACGTGCTCCTAGCAGGGCGGGAGGAGGCTTCCCGTGTTCTCCACCCCCAGGTCAATTGTGGCCTTTGAAGCACTGCACGCTACTCGCAGGGAGGGTGCAGAGCAGAGAAGGCTTTGGGTGCTCCCCTGCACCCAGACCCTAATTGGCCTGGGGCCGGGGGAGCAGCAGGGCCTTCGTGGGTTGGATCCACCCGGTTGGTGGGCTGGATCTGGCCCACGGAGGCCCTTTTGCCCACCCCTGAGTTAGCCGCATGTCCACCTAGCATGGGTGTGGCCAAGTTTCCCACGGTCCCGTAACATTTGTTTCCAGCCCCCAGCCCTGGCTCTCAGGGTTCTGTGCTGCTATTTAGCTCTAATAGACCCCTAACTGTCTTCTCAGAGCCCAGCCAGCCGTGGAAGTGTTGGTGATGCTGCTAGACAATACTGACCTCCCGTGGTTTGGCAAATTCTCTGGTCAGGTCCCGAGGGTGCCGGACTAAAGAGGTTCAACATGTCAAGGTCTAGTCCGTTTGCAAGTCTGTGGCATCTCATTGGCTCCCATCCTGCTGTCGCAGGTTACTCGAGTGTCTCATGCCATCACGGAGGGAAGCTGGCAGTGATGGGGACTGGGAGTAGGACTCTGCTTGAGACACACAGGGTATGAAACATCTGCTCCAGCAGAGAAGGAGCCAGTGGGAATCCAGCCGCTGCACCCAGCAGAGGGAGAGACGAGACTGGCAGTGACCCTGTCAAGGCTGTTCCCCACTTTGGCACTCTGAGTGCAGAAGTGGGGGGCCCGCAAGAGAATGTAAAATACCCTGCCACAGATTCCCTGGCCTTGGGCGGTACGCGGCCACCCCCCAAACACAAAACCCCTTGAGAACCCTGGAAGGCGCGCTTGGGAATTTCTTCCTGTGGGGTAACCCCGAGCTCTTTAACCCTCCTTAGGAGAGAGCTTGCAAACAGTCGGCCTGTCCACGCAGAGCCTCCTGCCTTCTAGGGCACAGGAATCAGATCAAGGTCTTTAAAACGGTGATTTTATTAACAAAACAAAGACGATATATTTGGTAAAGCACACTTGGTTGCTGGGTGTTACAGAGCAACTGAAAAAAGGCAGATTGAAAGCACAGAGAATTGCTTCTCTGGGATTCAGTTTAAAAGTTACAGTTTATGGGGGGAGGGGACTTACCCAGGTTCAGCACAGAGGAATTCACAAACCAGAAACTAAAGACAATAACCTGGTTGCATCTAACTAAACATTCCCTGTGCACTTTCAAATCCCTTGTTCCAAGGTTCAGTCCTTTCTAGACATGGCTATTGCTGAAAATTCCATGCTTTATTCCTGGCTAGGGAAGTAAAAAAGTAGTCACATTTCCCTCCCTCCTTGCTGCCTCTACATCAGAGGGAGCAAGGTGGGGAGGAAGCAGGAGCCAGTACTGGGGGGACTGGCTTAAAAGCAAGCGTGGCTCAGTCCCAGCTCGCGCCGGGTCCAGGAGTGCCCCCCGCTGCGACTCTGCATTTTTAACGTAGTAGGAGCTGAGCTGAGCTGCCTGCCCGCCCACCTCTTACTACATTTAAATTGCAGAGCTGCAGCAGGGATGGTGCTTTCCCTTATCGACATTGTGTTGTCGATACAAACTGCATCGATTACACTATTACCCAATTACTCGCCTCTTAACGTCACACACAAGACTGATACAGCAGAACCTGCTTTTCAATTCCATCTTACACCCTCATCCCATTGGCTCTCCTGGATCCAACGCTTCCTGGATACCCCCCGTCTCTGGGTTTAACCCTTACAGGGATTTAGTTTACTGAATGCTGGGATGTCTAGAAAAGGGCCAGTACCCCTCCTATCCATCACAGACCTGGGCACCAAACGGAGTCCTCTGAGCATGGTTCTGCTTTGCTTCCTCAAAAAGTGTGTGACCTGGGGTGGTGGCTGACTTGGAGCTGTCTTCAGAGACTCACATTGCTCCTCCTGGGAAACGGTCACCGTTACCCTAGAACTCTCCTGCCTTGTGACCAGGCTGTCTCCTTTATGCCACCTTGCCACATGGCTGCTCATTCTTTCCTCACATCCCTGCTCTAAAACCTGCCTAGCACCCCGGCAGTCTGCACAAACCTCCCGAGGCAGAATTCTCTTCAGAGTCAGGCTCTGCGGGAGCAGTCCTCATGCCGAGCGAGAGCGGCACATGCCCTTTTTGGATGATCCCATGGCTACTTCTGCTTGCCCACAAGGCTATTCTGCAGTTTCACTCCTCCCTTGAACAGCTTCCTCACCAGCATGCCCCTAAGGCATGGCCTCAGCTGGAGACCTGAATGGTTCTTGAGAGCTCTGAGTTAGCACCACCTCCATTCAGAATGGTTCTTTCTTTCCACCCTTAACCACGTCCACTGGGACTCCAGACACTGCTCGCACTGAGTCATTAGCTAAGTTTAACAGGAGCCGGAAGACTTTCCTGTTGCCACCCCTATTGATCTGTCTGTGACTCTGCCGTGAAGGGCTTTGAATGTACCAATTGATGCATTTCAGTACACACCTTGGGAGCCGAGGGCCGATAAGACAGGAGCGTTCTCCGCCACGTGTGCACAAGGTTTTGGAACGCGGCTTGGCTGAAGATGCACTGGGTTATGTTGAAATACACAGGGTGTGTATGTGAGTTAAGACAATTAGGACAAGTGTCCTTTGAACCGAGAGGGATGGTTCAAAATAACGTAGTGACAGTCACCTCCTCCCAGTGAAATCAGCCAACCCTGGGGGCTCCAACACTCTGCCCGGAGGATATGGCTGATGAGGCACGTTGCCACTAGCTACTGTGATAACCAGAGTCTGGGCAACCCAGGCCACATTTCATACTATTTACAAGACACCGAAGAACCAGTCAACTGGTTTGCAGATTTGTTCTAATGGTGGCAGCACAAGCCGCAAGTGGAGCAAGTTTTGTAAACAAATCCACCAGGACAAAGGTAAGAGAGTCCTGTTTGGGAGCGGCCATGCCTGAGGCCCGTCCCCTTCCTCCCAGGCCACAGGCCCCCAAGCACTGGAGCCACGGCCTAGGTTGCAGATGGGCCCTTCCTCCACCGGAGCCCGTCCCCAAAGGGCAAAGCAGAAATAACACTGATCTGGGAAGCAGGCGCTTTACATACGCAGGGCCAGTGGGGTCAACAGCTGTGCTGGGCCCCTGGGCAAGGTGAAGGGGGCAGCTCCATGCTCCCAAAAGGGGCGGGTCCTTGGGTGGAAGGGGAGGGGCCTCCATGCCACACCCCTCCCCTGGCAGCCTTCACAGTCACCCAGAGCAGCAGCGCTCCGCAAGCCAGAGCCCCGGGCCCTTTTGAATCACTGGGTCTTGGGGCAATAGCCCCTTTTGCCCCCCCCCCTTGCTGGAAGCAGGCCTGCCCACACAGGAGAAAGCCACAGCGAACATGCACAGGGCAGGTCTGTCAGTGGAAATTCACGTCTGTTTCAGCAACCCCAGCTCTCTGCAACGCTCCTCGGCGTGTCAGCCAGCAACCCAACCCGATGGGACAATTTCCCGGGGATGTGCCTGTGCGCGCAGGATGGGGCCCAAAGCCCTGCCTTACGCTCTGCCCTAGCGTTTAGAAACCAGAGGGCCCAACGGCCGGGCTGAACCCCAGACAGGAAGCGGCTGTTGAGACACACGGATCCCCCTTGTCCCTTCATTGGTTCACCACAAATACAAATCGCCACGTTTGTGCTGGGGTGACTCCACTGGCTCCCGGAGAGTTCCCCTGGGGATTTAACTGGCCCGGGGGGCAGCCCACATCTGCTGCTCTCCCAGGGGTGCGGAGCCGCCCATCTCGCTCTGCGCGTGTTTGTTTTCTCCCGATGAGTTTCCTCTGGGCCCATCTGATGAGCACCATTAACACCCCCCAGCCAGTAGCATCTGCAAGTGGCAGCTCAATATAAAAGTCCCCTCCTCTGACAGCAGCAGCAATAAACCCAAGCCACCGGCTCCCAAAAGCCGGCCATGGCTGGCACAAACGAGTGGCCAGCCCTGACCCTGGCAGCTGCAGGCATCTGGGAGCCCCACACAAGACCTCCGGCCTCCAGCCTCGACCACATGCCCCTTGGTATTCACCCCTCCCACTCAGGTCAGTCGCACAGAACGTGAAACCCTGGGCACAGACGCTCTTCAGCATGTGGCTCTGTTTCCCCTCCTACAGCCCTTCAAGGGGGAGTTCAGTATTTACACACCCAGCCCTGTCTGCTCTGGCTGGAGGCGCTGCAGCCGGTTCCCTGGAGCCCATTAGATCCATTTCCATGGTCAGCGCGGAGGCTCCGCAGCAAAGCAGAGCAGATCCACAGCTACGTCTCTGGCTGCTACTGATCTTACCTAGTCAAATGACACTGTCCCGGCTTATGGCCTTGAACCTGCGCCGCTGAGTTCCGATCTAGATTGGGTCTGGGTGCCCGGGATGCCTGCTGGGGGCAGAGAGGCTGGGATCGCGTGCCCGCTCCTCTCCTGGTGCTCCGGGGCCTGGGAATCTGGGCCGTGCACCCTCCGTCTTCCCTGGGCTCAGGCCGTGCACAGTCCAACCTCCCCGTGATGCTGGGGGTGGGGCCTGGGCAGAAGAGGCGGGGCTTGGGGCGGGGTTGGGGGCTTGCCTCCCCAGCTCTACCTTCACCTACCACCCATGCACAGCCTGCATCCTTGCTAATAATCCAGGAGCCTGGGACGTCTCTAATCGGTCATTTCCCACCGTTGCCACCTCCCCCAGTGGATGCGAGAGAGCTGGAGATGGGTCTTTCCGGCCCACTGCTCAGCCATTTCCCTAAGTAATGACACCGCGCTGGGTGGGAATCCCACTGCTTTCGGCGCGACAGCCTCCGAACGACGCATCACGTGACGTGAGTGCACAGAGACGCGTCTCGGGAACGTGTCTGGCCTGGCAGGTCGCTACTTTCATCTCAACTTCACCTGCTGTCACTTTTCAAGTGCAGCTAAATTGTTAGCTGTGTTCCGAATGCCACTGCGGATGGATTACACGGGGAAAACATGCAATTCAAGTGACAGCGATTAGCATGAACCACAACTCTTCGTGCTGCAATTGAAACAATGGTGTCTAGAGACAAGACAAGCAATTAGGAGAGAGCAGAAACGGTGTCAAACCTTTGCCCAGGCCACACAGCAAAACCCTACAGCGTCACGGCCAATTCTGAGCTTACTCCCGCTGGAGTGAACCAGCACTCTCTACCCACTAGGTCAGATTCGGCCACGGATGCTTTCAACCGTTGCTTTTCCCAACTCAACCCTTGCTGCAGCTCAAAGATGACAAAAAATCTCCCCTGCAACTTCCCCTGCAAAACTGTAAACAATAAGAAGCCGCCTTCAATCAATCAGCTGGACAATTATTGCAAATTGCCGATTGCGCACGTGGGACTGACGGAGATCCTGCAAGCAGGGCCCACGGGGTACTCCATCAGTTGACCTCGCTAGCGCAGCTGGAACCCAATGGCAGGTTAGCAGTCACCCAGCCCGCCTACACCAGCGCAACGAAGAGACTCTGGCGCTGGGAAGTGGTTGGGAGAAAGAAGAGAATGTCTTTTGTGCCCCTTTCCAGTATTAGGCAGGGGTGGAAGGAACAGAACGGTAAGACGTTTACTAGAGTGTTTTCAGCAACACAGCTCAGCGTCTTGATTAGCTGCCGCAGTAACCTCCGCAGCTGACATACAGGGACAGCTGAACTGAGTCATTCTGAACTGAGAATAAACGTACTGTAACATCCCAGCCATCAAAGCTACTACACGGCTGGCTGGCACTCTGAGTCTGCTGCATTGCCTCTGCAGTCCTGTCAGCTCCGAGGGCTCCGGCCATGAAATCACCTCCCAGGGGCTAGAATTTGTGTAAGCCCATCAGTTCACTTCATAGACTCATAGGCTACATCTACACAGCAACGTTATTTCGAAATAACTTACTCCGCGTCTACACTACAAGCAGTTATTTCAAAATGTTGAAATTAGGGCTGTCAATTGATGGGCATTAACACCTGCAATTAATGCAAGGCAGGATTAATGCGTTAATTTTTTAACACGTTAATCGCAGGCGTTAATGCTGCGCTCCCCCTTTGACATGCTGCTCCGGCACTTCAAAGGGCCAGAGCAACACGGAGCCTGGGATGGGCTGCAGTGCCCAGATGATCCCCGGCTCCACGTTATGCTGCTCCTTTGTAGTGCCAGTCTGCCATTTCCAAGGGGCAGCGAGGCACGGAGCTGGGGTCAGCTGGGGACTCCAGCTGATCCCGGGCTCCAGGGTGCTGCCCCTTGGAAATGCTGGGGCAGCCTTTCCAAGGGGCAGCACTGCACCAAGCCAGGGTCAGCTGGGGACTCCAGCTGATCCTGGGCTCCTGCAGTACTGCCCCTTTGTATCGCCGCCACTGCGTTTCAAAGGGGCAGCTGCACTGAGCCTGGGGTCAGCTAAGGACTCCAGCTGATCCCGGGCTTCCACAGCGCTGCCCCTTTGAAACGCAGCGGCACCAATACAAAGGGGCAGTGCGCGCGATTAATCGCGATTAAATGTTTTAATTGCTTGACAGCCCTAGTTGAAACACTGTCATGCTGAAGGACTTCTTACTGCGGCTCCTGTAACCCTCATCATACGAGGAGTAAGGGAAGCTGGAGGAAGAGTGCTGTATTTCGAAATAAGTGCTGTGTAGATGCTCCCAATTTCAAAATAAGCTATTTTGAAATAAGCTACAGAATTGACGTAGCTCAATTTGCGTAGCTTATTTTGAGCTAAGCCCTGATATGTAGATGCACCCATAGACTCTCAGCACACTAGAACTGGCAGGGACCTCAAGAGGTCATCAAGTCCAGTCCCTGCCCTCGTGGCAGGACCAAGCACCAGCTAGATCAGCCCTGACAGGTGCCTGTCCAACCTGCTCTTAAATATCTCCAGTGATGGAGATTCCCTAGGCAATTTTTTCCAGAGTGTAACCCCCCTGACAGGCAGGAAGTTTTTCCTAATGTCCAACCTAAACCTCCCTGGCTGCAGTTTAAGCCCATTGCTGCTTGTCCTGTCCTCAGAGGCCAAGGAGAATGATTTTCTCCTGCCCTTCAATGCACAAAGGAACCGCCAGACAAAAGGGAATCACCACACCAGGGACTGCATCCCTGGAGAAGGACCCCGCTCGAGAGGGGCCATATCTTGATCTGGACTGAGATTCACAAACCTTCCAACCCTCCTCTGCCCCACAAGACAAGCGCTCAGTCCAGCCTGTATCTCACTAACCATTCCCCAAGGACTGCTGGGTGGAAAGGCTTAAATATTAACACGAGCAGAGCAGGAGAAGGCCAACTCTGCACAGCAACGTTTAACCCCAGGCTACCTTTTCATCTCTGGCTTCAGTCTTTGGGCTTTGGACTCTGAGCCAAAGGGCACCGACAGCTCTCCCGTCCACAAGGACAGGTCACCGGCTCCGCTCCAGGCAGCCCCAGCAGATTAGACACTAACTTATCGGATGCCTGCCCTGTACCATGTGAAACATCTTCCCACAAGGAGGCCCTGTCCATGACTCAAGGGAGCAGCATGAACACAGGTCAAGAGACTGTCACGCCCAAGAGAGCTCTTCCTGGTGAGTACAGCTAGCGCTTCAGAAGGTGACTGCGTAAGGCCGGGGCGCGTGACAGCAGGGGGAGGGTTGTGCAGAAAGGAAAAGCCCCAGGAATCACAAGGTGTTAAGGCCGCCTTAGCTGCCCTGTCAGCACAAGCACAAACTTTCATTTTGCCCATAACTCCAGCTCACACCCCTCTCCAAAGGGGGCTCGCTCCCTGCCCCGTGATCAGGGGAAGCCATGGTTAGTACACCAGCTGGATCAAAGCCAGCGCATGCCCTGCCACCTCCAGCTGCAGTGTAGACGCAGCCTGAGTAAAAGGCGGGCTTGGGAGGCAGCGGTAGGTAGTGGTCAGCGGCAGGCTCCAGCTGAGACACTGATCTGCAGTATGACCTTGGCTTCCCAATGTACTGTCAGGAGTGACACTTGCCCACTGCCCAGGGAAACTCTGTGGCTTAATCAGACCTCCTGTGAAAGGTCGAAGGGTTTCAGGGGCCTGCCCACGCCTGCAAAGCCGGGCACATGCTGCAGAGATGGCAGCTTGTGGAAAGCTGCCCAGAGCTTCTGGGCACAGGCAGAAAGTGATTTGAAAGTTGTTCTTTGTGTGTGAATCTCAACGGCACCTTTTTGTGCTTTCCAATGGGGAAGGAAGACTGGCCCTCTCTCTGGACGAGCGAACTGGCCCTCTCTCTGGACGAGCGAACTGGCCCTCTCTCTGGACGAGCGAACGAGAGACGAGAGGATCTTTGCTCACTTGCCTGCTGGGCCAACACAGCTCCCAGTCAAGAAAAATGAACCCGGTCTCCGAGGGGCTGTTTTCGGGCGGGTACCTCCAATGCAGCAGTAAGGCAAAGCCAATTACCGTTTGTCTTTCACTGCCAAGTCTCAGGAGCACTGATGTGAGGCTGCAATAAGAAAACAAGCTCTGCTACTGAATGGGGGGTAATATCCAGCCGAAGCAGCGTTGCCTTTGCACAGGCCCCTCGCTGATAGAAAGAATGCGGCTGTTGCTGCCCCCGGACACGCCAAACCTCCCACGGCCACGCTGGCGCACTGCTCTTGGGTGGGCGCAGGACACTTTCATGACCAATCAACATGTGAAAGAAGTGACGTGCCATCAAGAATAGCCGCCAAGGACACCTCGGCTCACAGGACTGTTCCAGTGTGGCTGTAATTCTTTCACTCTTGTTTGGTTAAACCAACCCGCACAAGGAGGTTACAATCCTGAAGCCTGTTGTAACACTCGGCAGAGGTGGTCAGCGACAGAGGGGGTCGGCATTAGGGATGTAATGGTGCAGTCGATTAACCGATTAGCCAATAGGCAAAAGCTTATCGGTTAATGCTATAGACTACACGCATTTCCCTCCTTCCCCACTGCCAGCAGCCCGGCTCAGTCTGGCTCACACCAGGTCCAGGATTTAAGGACACAGCTTGGTCCAAGAGATTTCGTTGTTGCGTTATAGAGCAGGGATCTTGAACCCCCCCATCAAGAATGACTCCACTGGACGCCTGACGCAAGCCACTTACCCTAGTCTTGCCTCAGTTTCCACGTCTGTTAAATGAGCGTAATAATGCTGACTCACACGCAGGTTTGGAAACTTTGAAGACGGAAAGTACCGGGAAACCCCTAAGGATTTCTGTCTGCGTGAGCCTGGCTCTTTCTATGCGCACCCGTTTTCCAACAAAGACTCGATTCACACCGGGGGGGAAGTCTCAGAGGGAGCGCCGGGTTAGCTTGTAACTTCAGTCTCTCAGGGGCCACAGGGCTGCTTGTGGATTCACACCAGTGTAACAGGAAAGTCAGGACTCGGGAATCACTTGAACAGCTACCTATTCGTTCTCTTGCCACCCGGAGCCAGGGCCGGCAGGGCTCTCGCTGGACGCGTAAAGCCACTGGAGAACTGCCTCTCGACGGAAGCTCAATTACACCAGAGACATACCCCGGCCCTGGCAGAAAACTGGGGCCATATTCGGGCCATCTAGGAACTGGTGTCTGGCTGTTACAGCCTGAAGGACGATGGCTGGACGGGCCACTGTCAATTTTTCTTTAGTCTCTGAAAGCTGTCACACTTAGAGGAGACGCTCTGTCCTCCTGGACGAGCCATGTATTTCTATCAAAGCTCCCTCTAGCTTGTTACTTTCCACACACACACCCCGCAGCCGGCCTGTGCCACCCGACCGAGCTCCCCCAGCTTGTACTAAGGAGCTGTGTAACTGCGGGGATACTGTTCAGTTTTGGGCTCCAGCCCCAGCTCTGGGACTGCCCCACCTTGCACCTTGTGAGCCCGAGTGTCTGCACTGCAAACAGCCCCGGGAGCCTGAGTCAGCTGGCCTGGGCCAGCCCCGGGTTTTACGTTGCAATGCAGACCCCCTCACACTCCTCCCTGGAAGGCCTGCGCTGGTGTGGGAGCCAGGGCGGAGTGCTAGCTACAGGCTTACAGCAGGGGATGGTGGGGAGGGGTCCCTTCACTTGCTCTAGACCGTCTGACAGGCGCAGGCTGCGGCTGCCACACACGGGGAGCCGGCACCACCTTGTGCACGGAACCGGGCTCTCGTTTTACCCGGGCTGTTGGGGGTGGGGGAAGGAGCAGGGGGCTGGCGTGTGGCTGCCTTGTGCTTTTAAATGAGGAGAAAGAGAAACGACAAAGCCAGCGTGGAGAAAAGGGCGAGGTTACGAACCTTGGGGGACCCCACCTCCCAGTGCTGCCCCTGGCCAAATGCACACAGACACCAACCGAAGCAGGATCGTGTCTGGAGCTAGGCTGGTTTCTGAACACCCCCGGCACTGCCTTGTTCCAGATCGAGAAACACGCTGGAGGAGGTGGACCCTTGGTTAAGGAGCAAACATTTGCAAGGCTGAGAGTGACTGGACTGGAAACAGCTGGCACCTGGTCACTCACGCTCGTTGCCATTGCATTGCACATCGGCAGCTCGCTCCGGGCGGCTAGCCAACGAGGGACAGCACCGGTCTCCAGCCACAGACCCAACGACGGGTCATTTGGGGCGACATGCGGCAAATCCGGCTCGCAGGAACCATCCGCACCCGTCCACTTCAATGGGGCTGTTAGTGACTATTCACAGCGTGGTAGCCCCCAGGCACCAGTGGAGGCCTAGGACTGCACTGTGCCAGGCGCTGTACAAAGGGAAAACAGCAGAGCTCCTCGCCCAAAGAACATAACATCTCCAGAGGGCCCAGATGCTCCCAAGAGCACATTGCAACGGGGTGGAAAGAGCAGGGGGCGTCCTGCAGCTGCATGCATTAGGTACGCGCATCGTTTGGCGCTCCTGTTTTCGTTGTTCAGTTTGGGTCACTGGACAAGAGCTATGGATGAATCACTAACAGGACCCCTGCTCGACCAATCGGTCTACTTGGAGCCTCGTCTACTTGGGTGTAACTTACAATTAATCGGTGCGCTCCGGAGATTTGCATTTAATACACGAGAATTACTGAACAAAATGAAGTGCGCGGAGTAACCACCGAAGCCCACAGTAAATGCACAGGCTAGTACAGTGTATTTTCGAAAGGCGGCAGCCCACTAGCACAGCTCCGGGTAGGATGGGCCACGGATGTAACTGCCACGCATGTCAAGGATGCAGTGTGGGAAACTGAGCCCCACCTGGCAAACTGAAATCTGCTGCTTTTCCCTGTGGGATACTGCAGGGACATCCCAGTGCAGGCTCCCCGCAGAGCTCCAGCGATTGCGACCTGCTCTAGGGCACCATCCTGGGGGTTCTGCCTCCAGGCCCTGGACGTGGATACTCCCTCCTCTCCGCTAGCGACCTTCCCTGTTCTCTCCTCCTGCCCCCACGGCCCGGCCTGCTCTCTGCCCCCTCACATAGTCCACTGCCATCTCCCCTCATTCTGTCCCGTCATGGCTCTTCCACAAGGGATCGATCCCACAGACGCACCGAGTGACAGAGTGACGGGGGGACGTTCTTACTAGAACTCCAGTCCTACCTCAACCCCTGCTTTCTGACGGGACACTGGCCGCCCTGGGTCACATCCAGCAATTCCGGGGGGGTAGCGGTTTGGGACAGGAGCACCTTGCTCTTTGCCTGTCCTGTCAATTGCCTAGCACCCTGGGAAATCACAAAGGCAGCAAACGGTAACGGTGCCGGTCGATGCAAGGGGGGAGGGAGGGACTGCGCGCCGCTCAGGCGATCACAACACTTCACTCTCGCATCTGTCCCGATCTACTGCCCAGTTTGGAGCAGTCCTCCACTGGCGAATTATCAAAATGTAAACCCGCTCCCCGGCCCAGCCAAAGCCAAACCTTCCCCCTGAGCCAAGAACTTATCCTGATCCCTAGAGGGCAAGCCTGGAAAGAGCCACCCCACTGTCCCGCTCACATTTCCTCTCTAAGGTCATGGAGCTTTGCAGCCTGAGCTCGGCTCTAGACACAGACTCAGCCAGGTTCTAAAGGAACCCAGGGGCCTAAAGATGCAGATTGGTTAGGACTGGGGTGGGAATCACTTCTGCTGCTCCGGAAGGGGGTGGGGCCAGGATACTTCCCTGCTTCCCCACCCACAGACCAGGATTAGTCTGGGGGCGGGGGAGCGCCCTTCCCCCTCGCAGAGGCTCCCCTAAGCGCCCAGGCCCCTGGCGGCGGGAGGAGACTTCGCACGCTCCCCCTTCTGCCGCCAGGCCAATCAGGGCTTGGGGGGGAGGAGCGCACAAAGCCTCCTCCCGCCCTGCCAGGCGCACCGAGGCCCTTTTTGCCCACCCCTGGGCACGAAACTTCCCCTGGGCACCTACTAAGCAGGGTAGGTGCCTCATTCCCTTGATTTCCATGGGATTAGACCCATCAGTGCCTTTCTAAATCTAACCTGGAGACTAGACGGCTAGGCCAACATTACCGACCTGGGCCAGGACTGCAGGTCCCCCAATCTGAGCCCTGCGCCTCAACATCACCGTAGAAACACGCCTCCTTCCGAGTGCACAGGGGGCGGGCCGCCGTCTGCGGGGTGCAAGGGGGGATGTGCGCCGAAGTCAGCACAGAGCAGGGTTGGCAGAGAAGCCCCCCAGGGAGACATGGCTGTATCATCCCCACACTTGCTCACTTGAACGATCGGACAAGAACGCCATTGGGAAAGGACACCCAGGCTACCCTGAACACCACGTCACCCCTCTCCTGGTGAATCACAGCTCCCATACCCTTCTCTCTCACAGTCCCCTGCTTTTCACAGCCAGTTACCTGGGCCAAACGCTGCCCGATGGCCCAAGCCTGCAGAAGACATCTCTAGTACACAACAGCTGCCATTATTCTGTCTCTTGCAAACTGCCGTGGGGACTGACCATGGGTCAAGATTCTGCTAAGAGCGTCCATCTTCCCGTCAGCGGAGCCACGCCGCTTCTACGCTAAAAGGGCTCATGTTTCCTGGAGCTGATCCTTAGTGCTGGCTCCCAGACAAATGAAGAAGCAACGCTGCCGGTGACAGTGGAAGGCAGCCTCTGCATTCTGTGCAGCGGTGCGGGGTATTAACTCTCCGAGGAGAGCCTGCTTTGGAGACGTCCTTCTGAAAACGGGAGGCTAGATGTAAGAAGTGTGCTATATGAGATGACACCACAAGATGATTTTTTTCCCGATGCTCATTTAGGGGTTGATTTAATTAACCTAATAAACCCAGGAGCTATTTAAAATTAAAAGGAGAGAGAAACAGCTCTGGTACAAGATAATAATTCTGCAAGACGGTAACGCTATTCAGCTTGTGCACACATCTTATTTTTAACTTAATTGCTGCAGTTATTCTGGGCCTAACCATGCAAGTAATGCGCACTGATAAGCACAGTCTCAGATACTCTACCTGGGTGAAGGAGGATTGAAAGAGATGTTTAATAGTGTGGAACGGACCTCACGAATAACTACTGTGGGAGTGGAGCACTGACCTATGAGAACCCAGACTCATCGAATCCTGGGGCTGGAAGAGACCTCAGGAGTCGTCGAGTCCAGCCCCCCGCCCAAAGCAGGAACAACCCCAACTCAATCATCCCAGCCAGGGCTCTGTCAAGCCAGGACTTCAGGAGATTCCACCCCCGCCCTAGGGAACCCACCACCTCCCCAGCCCAACGGAATTTCCAGCTCCTGTTCCACATGTAATTGTAGAGCATGAGAATTTACTGCAGGCTCCATGCATCTCTGATCAATCTCAGGAGCAATCGGGAATTCATTTGCATTGCACAATCCCTCGAAGCCAGCATGCCGTGGCACGGCCAGCCTGGAACCTACGGCGCAGGAGCGCCCATGGCCGAGTGGGAACAGTTGTCCTTCAGCGTTCACGCGGTAAGTACGCGGCTCAGGGGCTTTCAACAGCCCACTGACGTGGAGGCATCTGGCTGTAAACACATGTGATCAGCTACCTGGCATCACAAGCTGCAGTTGGGGGGAGAACACCCGCCTTTCTGCACAGGGCACGGGGCAGTTCACAAGGCCGCCAGGCATGGGTGGCTGTTTCATCGGCAGGGCTACCGCTGGGCCCAAAGAGGCAGGAGGGAAGGGAACAGACTCTCTTCGAGAGGATCAAAAGGAGGAGGATCTGCAGGGGTGAACCTTCCCGCCCGAGCCAGGCATACCTCAAACAGGAGGAGCCAGGCTCTGGTCTCAGCTGGGGCCCGGCTGACTTTGGCAGAATGGCAGCCCTGCAACTAGGAAGCATTGAGTGGGGAAGAGCCAAGGTAGGGGAGGCAGCTCTCACACGCGATTTCCCTCGCGGCTGAGGAGCACTGCACCAGAATAGCGGCGCCTCCAAGACGGGCTGAGGCAGCAACATCTGGATCTCCCGGGATTCAAAATCTCCTCCAAACTCAAGCCCAGATACACATCCAGATCTGGTGCCCCGTGAGAACGGCCAGGCTCTTATGAGCAGTGCTGCTGAGGGGCTGCTGTTAGAGGGGGCAGGGAAGGGTGCTGCTCTCTTCTGCCCCACATGCGCATGGAGGGACTGGGCAGACTCACCCACACAATGCCCCCTCAGGGGCGCCGATGTGCCAATCTTTTCCTTCTCTCTCAACTCCGTCTGCCTTTGCAGAGCTTGGAGGCAGAAGAGACTGGGACTTTCCAGCTTAGAAAGAGGAGATTAATGGGGATATGATAGAGGTTTTTAAAATCATGACTGGTGTGGAGAAAGTGAATAAGGAAAAGTTCTTTACTTATTCCCACAATAGAAGAACTAGGGGGCACCAAATGAAATTAATAGACAGCAGGTTTCAAACATACAAAAGGAAGTTTTTCTTCTCTTAGTGCACAGTCAACTTGTGGAACTCCTTGCCAGAGGATGTTGTAAAGCCCAGGACTTTAACAGGGTTCAGGAAAGAGCTAGCTAGATTCATAGAGGTTACGTCCATCAGTGGCTATCAGCCAGGATGGGTAGGAATGGTGTCCCTGGCCTCTGTTTATCTGGAAATGGGTGACGGGGAGGGATCATGTGAAGATTATCTGTTGTGTTCCCTCCCTTTAGGGCACCTGGCATTGGCCACTGTTAGTAGACAGGACACTGGGATAAATGGACCTTTGATCTGACCCAGTATGGCCAGTCTCATGTTCTTAAGAGTGTTCTGTGGACGCCCTTCGCCAGAGATAGCTGTGCCCCAGGGGGTATGGGAGAGTCCTAAGTGGCAGCCCAAGGGCAGGACATAGAGTGAACCAGTATGATGAGGTGCACTAGATCTGGAGGTTCTCTGCTGAAGGTCTTGCAGCCCTACCTCCTCCCACCCCAGAAAAGAGCAGAGGAGAAGTCCTCCAAGCAGCCTAGAATGGCTGAAGAAGAGCAGCCAATCAGAGGGGCTCCTGCAGTGGCCAGTCAGGGGCCAGAAGGTCCATATAAAAAGAAGCAGAAGAGACAGAACAGCCAGTTGCTGCCTGGAGCCAGCAGACAGAGAACCAGGATCCTGGCTGGCTGGAAGAGCAGCAGGACCACGGACAGTTCAGTGCAGGCGACACTGAGCCCAGGGAGGGCTGCCGAAGTAACGGCCGCCCGCGGGGTGCAGCACTGACGCAGATGCTGTGACCCCCGTTAATATTGGTCTTTCGGCCCCTATTGCTGGTTATCTCACTGCTCCTTCTCCAGTTCCCAGCCGATCACAAAGCCATTGTCTCGGCCTGCCCAGGCCTTTCCCCTGCTGCCAAGACCCCACCCTGCATGTCTCCGACGCCGCGCCGCACGCGTGCCGGGGACTCTGCACAATTGCAGCATGTGGGCAGTTACAGGGGGTTGTAGAAGCCTCTAACACGGCTCACACTGGCCACGTGGTTCACACAGAGAAGGGTTTGCCTTTTGCCAGCCATTGCAAAGCCCTCAGAAATGGACCAGCAACGCCACCTGTTTGATACTCACTCGGCTACGTGCTTGGGAACCAAGGGACGGGAGAGCCAGAGCAACGCGGAACCCTTCCAGCTCGGCTGGGTTTAGAGACTTGCTCGAGCTGTCCGAGAGGGCTGCGTGTGTGAGCTCCTCATGGAGCCGGGCCCTTCAGCGCTACGCAAGTGCCACCTCCCACGGGAGCTGAGAGTGACTCCGCGTGCTGACCGCAGCAGTGGGCTCGTAGCCTCGAAGGCAGCGGGGCTGGGTCGCAGGGACCCCGGTGGCAGCGCCGGCTGGGTCACGACCTGCACTTTGAAACCCCTTGGCCAATCCCTGCCTATGTAACACCAGGCTGCGCCCCAGACGTGGCCCACGCTGCCACCCGGACGTGGCCCACACTGCCCCTGCCCTGAGCACCAGTTCCGCACTCCCTTTGGCCAGAAACCAGCCAATGGGAGCTGGGGAGGGTCAGTGCTCACAGGAGAGCCGTGTGTAGCTGCGCGCACGCCTCCACGTAGGAGCCGGACCTACTGCTGGCTGCTTCTGGGGCACAGCATGGTCCTATGCCAAGACAGGCAGAAAATCTGCCTTTGCACCCCTGCTGATGAGAAGCCATGACAGGTAAGCCTGTGCCCCAATCCCCTTCCCCAGCCCTGAACCCCCCAAACCCAGAGTCTCCTGCACCCTAAATCCCTCATCCATGGCTCCATCTCACAGCCCGCATCACCAGTCCTGATCCTGTCCTGAACCCCAACTCCTCACCCCAGCCCAGAAATCCCTTGTCCCCACTCCACACCGTCCTGCACCCCTCACTCCTGTACCCCAGCCCTCAACCCTCTCCTGCACCCCCAAAGCCCTTATCCCCTGCTCCGCTGGCCTCGCATCAACAATTTCCTTCAACTGGGTCACCAGAAAAGACGCGTGAAAATAGGAGCCAGCCACTAGCGGGCGGCAGCGCCCACTCCAACATATGGGCGGGTCCCTGGGGCCAGCTGAGCCTGTCTGGAGAAGCTGAGCAATGGCAACTTGTCCACTGGCTTGTGACGAGACGACGACTGCACCTAGCTCCGGAGGTTGGGTCTGATCCTGGGAAATGCTGCGCGCTCTCTAGCCCCCCTGGAGCCAGCAGGGGGCCCGCGGCCGGCAGCCCAGGCTGGGAGCTGGCCCTTTTCTGGAGCTGCTCTGGAGAACTGACGGAGCAAGCAGGGCCCAGCGTTTCCGGCATGGACACATGGAAGCCTGCTTTCCAGAGCTGCATTCCCAGGCCCCCTGAAGTCACTGGGAGCTGTGATCAATCTGCCTCTCCGGAAATGAGGCCAATTACTGAAGAACCTCAATAGGGAGGGAGGTGCCTCGCTTCAGACACAAGTTGGAAAATGGTGGCCTACATCTGGCTTTATTAATAGAGTGTTGATTGAGTTTGAGCGTATCATTCATCACACGCAGCTCCCCCCTGGCACCGGGGCGTCCGTCTTGCAGAAATTCTAGGGCACAGACTGAAAAAACAAAACCCCTCTAACCCTGCCGGATTCCTAACTCACCCAGCTTGGGGAGGCAAGGGGCGAAGTAGCTTGTTTTTCAGTTGAATTGTGGCATTTATTTCTTCAGTGAATGGGCTTAAGGGACAATACGGTGCTTGAAATGACAGCAACGCCTTGGAAAAGAACAAAAAAACTGGAGTCCTGAGAGTCAGATCTCACTGCCAGGCCGCGGAACAATCTGTCAAGGTTCCTACAGACTCGGAAGAACATCCCTGGAGAAGACTATCGGAGGTGGGCATTTTAAATGCTAAAGTTGCTGGATTTATTTATATGAGGAAAAAAGACATTATTTGCCGATTCTGTTTGAGGGAGACACATCTGACATTGTCAGGCTCACCACGGCTTAGTGCACAGCGTAAATCCATCAACCAACTGACAGAAACTGTGCTCGCGTAACGAGGTACTTGAAATTCTTCCAAATTAAAGCTGAAGGGCTGTTTAAATAGATACAGCTCCTCTCACCAATGTCATTTCTTTTCCCATGTTGCTGCCAGTGGTGCAGCACACCCCGGAACCCCGTTTGGAAAGCGGCGCGAACGCTGCGCAGAGCCGGGAAGGTGGAAGGGTGCACTCTATGGCGTTACAGCAACTTCAGTCCCGTCAGATCCATGCTAATTCCACTCCCCCACTCAGAAAAGTCTGGAACCGACATGAAAAATGTCTCAGGAAACTGCATGAAGCACAAATCCTTTCCCGTCAGCACGACCACAAAAGAGCTGATTTAACCCCTCTGCCGCCCTCACTGTGCTTCTGGATTGACTTCAAGAATTCATAATGCTTTCCCTTGCAATTTTAATATGTAAACAAAAATACAGCCAAGCACCAACCAAACCCTCTCCCCCAACCCAATGAGACGTGGTTAAAGTATTTCAAAATGGTATTACACAGGGAAACTGCTTCCTCTTTGATCTCCCTAACTTGAATTAAACATCATTTAAATGAATAATTGAGAACGTGCCTTTCAGGGAATTAGCTGGACTGTCTTTACAAACCACAACTGAAAAGAGTAGTCTAAGGCATAGCAACTGTTTACGATTGTTTGAATCTCTATAAGAACTTATACAACAAGATTTCCATCTGTCTTAGATATTTGCTCAGGTCAGGCATCACTCTGTCAGGATACAGTAGCCCGATGAGCAGAATACTGCCTACCATCAGTGTTACTGAACCAATCAAGTAAAAGGATACTTATGTAGAACCACAGTCTCTCTCCAAAGCATTAAACCTAAATTCAGCCTCTTTTGTCGGACACTCAGGGCTGGAGTGAGGTGGGTGCAGTTGGTTTCCCCGCACATGGCCCCGCGCTTTAATATTAGCCCCACCTGCCTGGACGGCGCGTCCCACCCGAGGTGCGTTCGGAAGCTGCAGGCTGCATGTAGAAGTGGCAGTCCCTCACCGGCAGGGCCCTCAGCCCATGGAAGAAGAGGAGGAGGCTGCCACGGGTGGCAGTGGTGAGGGCACCTCAACCCCCTGGGCTGTCGGCCCGGGAGCAGCCCTGCCCGGGCAGAGCCGGAGCCCTGGGTCTGGTGTGCGGCTAGCGGCAGCCCAGACCCCAGCACCCCATTCCAACTAGGCCTTGCAAATAATCATGCTGGCCCGGCACACACGAAACTGGCCTGCACCGACTACAGTTGTCTGCTGCCGAACAGTAACACATGCGAGTCGTTTTCCGCATGCCTCAGACATCTGTTGCATTTACATACTGGAGGAATTATGGGCAAGCCTCGCACCGAGCACCAGCCCCCCTTGGAAGCAGCCGGACCGTGCATCATTACTAGTCTGAATAGCACAATCACACAAGATAATAAATGGGCTTGTACCGAGAACGTTGTTGATGGATGTAACGGCAGAGGCAGCCGGCATGCCAGGATCCCACACGGTTATGTAAATTGTCTTCTTCTGGCTACTGCTTCCGTGCAGCAGCCACGCTGGATCATACAAATTGCCAATCACGCCTGGCAGTTTGTGCAGGATTCTTTCAATTCACAATATCCCCGGGGGGCCTCGTGTTCGAGGGGACAAAGAGGCGCTGCCATTCGCAGCAGGCTGCGCAGGGGCCCAGCCAGCACTCTGCAAGCCCACGTCTCAAAGAGGGCGGGCGTGCTCCTCTGCGCCAGGTCTCCCCTGGGGCTCACGCTTGCCCGATAGCATCTCGTGAATTTATCGGTGGCGAGTCCTGGGGAGGAAGATGCTCTTCCGTTTTAAAAGCCGGGCAGCAAAAGGGGCGGGCGTTCCGCTGCCGGGTGCCTGGCCCTGTGGAAAGCTCACGCGAGATTGGGTTTCAAACTCCATGGACTGCACTGCCAGAACTAGAACTTTCTGACTGGGGTAGGAGGCAGGACCAGCAAAGAGCTTAACGATGCAGAGTTCTGCTATCGGTCAACAGCCACCACACAGGGCACAGTC
Organism: Rafetus swinhoei; assembly: GCA_019425775.1. Classification (NCBI taxonomy): domain Eukaryota; kingdom Metazoa; phylum Chordata; order Testudines; family Trionychidae; genus Rafetus; species Rafetus swinhoei. Next base: position 46,447,259 of record CM033442.1, on the reverse strand, counting down.
CTGGTTTCACGGGGGCCAGGCCTGGGTGGAAACGTAACTGCAGGCGTGTTCCGCAGTTCAGCCAAGCGACACACTTCACGCGCTCAGTCCCGCCCCGAGCCAAGCGTCTTGGCCCCGACCCAGCAACGTACTTCAGTGCAGGCTTCCCATGAGCAGTCCCGCTGAAGGGACAGGGTGAGTCTGGGAGCCCCACCCTTGGCAGGCCCCAGCCCTGAACAATCGCTACCCCTACTCCTTCCTCTAACCCCCTGGGCCAACTCTGCTACAGATCCAGCAGGCGGGGATGTCTGCAAAGACCCATTGGGACTGCCTGAAAAGGGTTGAACCCTTTCTTGGCGAGTCCCAGATCATTCCGTCTCTTTTACACCTCGCACCTACAGCCAGGTGGTGCAGCCTGGTGCAGGTGGTGCAGCCTCCTGGGCCTTTGCAGAGTCCCTTGAACGTCCCTAGGGCCACGCGAGGCTCCAGGGGCCAGGCAGTAGGGCTCAGCTGGTCAGCTCCGAGGGGAGGGGCAGCGTGTATGCCTGCCCAGCGCGAAGCACACAGCTGCCTTTCCTCACCTCGCAGCTCTGGGATGGCTGAGGTGAGTTGTTAGATCTCTGAACGGGCCCATCTCTGACTCTGATTCCTGTGCCACATGCAGCATTGAACGCGTGTCTCCTTTCCCAGCTTTGCCTGAGCCTGCAATCACTGTACGCGCAACGCCTGGGCGGCCACCCACGAATGATTTAGGTGCTGGCCCGCTGATTCACAGAGCGCCCACAGGCAGCAGTGTATGTTTTGATGGGTGGTGCACATCACAAAATTCATTCCACGCATGGATGGAAAAAATTAGAGGAAACATTTTTTCAATCCTCCCCCCATGGAGAAGCGATGGCAGAGACAGCCGGATGTATTCGAACCTCATACAGAGTGAGCGTATGAAAAAGGCTGGGTACCGTAGAACCTCCGAGTTACGGACACCTCACGGATGGAGGTGGTTCGTCGCTCCAAAACGTTCGTAACGCTGAACAAAACGTTTGGGTTGCTCTTCCGAAGCCTACAACTGAACAGCGACTGATGCAGCTGTGAAACGCTATACGCCGCAGAAGCAAAATGCGGCTTTCCCTTTACTTTGTCAGCAGTTTAACACAGGACTGCGCTGCGCGTGGGGTCGTTTGGCTTTGTCTCTACTGCTGCCCAGTGGTACGTCTGGTTCCCAAGGAGGCGTGTGGTTGACTGGTCAGTTTGTGACTCCAGTGCTTGTACTCCTGAGGTTCTACTGACCATTACTGGACAGACCTCCTAAGAGAGACAACCAAGTCACCTGCTTTTGGTGCCCGGTTTCTCTAAGCCTCTTCCACTTTTTTTGGCTTTCCATCTAGCTTTGCAGAGGGCGGCAGTTGTCACTCATGCTCTGAACAGCAGAGGTTTTCCGAGAAACCCTCCTTCCCTCTGTGTGCAGCTGGCAGAACAGCGAGAGGCAGACGCCTACGACGCCTGCATCGGCAGAGAACACAGGCTGGGGAAGGAGGAGACGGAAAGGGGGGAGGAATCACAAAAGCCGGCTGAAGAGGGAAGTGGGAGGGCGAAAAAGGAGCTGAAAGGGAGAGTGACTGGGTGGGAAGAAGGACTATTCACAGCAGAAGCAGCCAGGAGGGTGCAGCTGACAGATTCCCCAATGCCACCTGCTCCACCGTCTGATTTCATTTATAGGGCCACCTGCCTAGGAGGGCAGGAGCGAAGGATCTAGCCCATAATTTATAAAGTCCTTGGGGCCGGCACTCTGTCTGCTTGGCCTATTCAGTGCCCTATAGACGAGGGATGTAAAATGCTATTTAAATTGGCTTATCGGTTATACATATTGTCTAACTGGTTAACCGATTAAGGGGGGGTGCTCCAGGCCAGCTGGAGTGGCCCCCCCAGCCACTGCTGGGCTGGAGTGCCTCTCCTTGCCCCCACCACAGACAAGGGCTGCACTGGCCAGGCCAGAACAGTCCCTGTTTGCCGTGTCCCCCCCACCACACTGATTAACCTTAACTGGTAAGCCTCCTCTGTTAAGGGTAACTGGTCAACCCTTCACATCCCCAATACAGACCACTGCCCCCGTGGTACCACACAGCAGTACACAACAGATGTGTCCAGCTGGAGATGTTCTGGGCTCTCCCGCGTGAATGCTCAGCTGCCAGCAAACACCAACAACTAAGGGATTTAGGGATGAATCCAGTCCCCAGCAGACCTACCCTTTCCCCATTCTCAGTACGCCAGCCACCCGGCTCCTGATTGATGGTGCGGAGTCTGGCTGTTTAATAACAACACTCATTCCACCTAAGAAGATGTCAGACCCAAGGCTCTGTGCCCACGGCTGGGTGGCCCCTCCTCCGAGAGGCTCTGGGGATGAGCTCTCACAGGCCAAGCCCCCTTCCTGCAGTTGCACTTCGTCTCTCTCAGGCTTCTCTTCTCTGCCAACTGAGGGGGGTGGATCTACCTGGGGAAGGGGAGTGGATCTACCTGGCTCAGGGTAAGGGAAAGCCACACCCGAGTGACGCGGTTCCACTGGGCTTCTCCCGTCAACACAGCTACTGCCTGTCAGGGCGGGGGGAGCCCCTACGCTCGCCCGCCATCATGGGCTGCAGCTTCATTAAGTGTCCTGGGGCTGCTCTGCTGCTGTGGCACCGTAAGTGCAGCCGAGCCCTTGGTCTGCGCCCCCCTCTCGCTCCGGGAGCGGCTGCTTCCTCTTCACAGCTCCGCCCTCCAGCCTGGTCACGAAGCGGGTTCTCCCTCTGGGGCGGTCGCTCCGTGCACAGCGTCAGGCAGGCCCCCCGCCCCCTGCCCGGCCTGCAGAGACTCCAGCCGGCTTACTAGTCACTGCCCTTACCAGTGCCACTCGGCCGCAGCTGGCAGGCCTGCCCTCTGCTCTGGGTCCAGCCCAGGGCCCATAGGGAACAGTTCAAGCCTGCAGCTACGCCAACCCCAGTCTCTCCCCCCTCACCTTGAAAGAGGAACTGCAGCCCTCCTACTCCTCTCCCTTCCCTTGTGGGTCTCCTGGCTTTCTGAAGGCCCCCGGCCTCCCTTCTCTCACAGGCCAACTTCCTTCTAAGTAGCTCTCGCCACACAGCCTCAATCTCCCATTGTCAGAGCCAATTGCACCACCCTGGCCTAACACAGCTTGCCGGGGGTGTAGGAGCACAGTCAGACATGCCTAGGAGCCACAGGGTTCTCTATTCCGGGTTAGAAACTCTCACTGGACTGTGTCTAGAACGCAATAACGCCGTAACCCTCGCATGGCGGGGCCGCGCGCCTGGCGAGTGTAACGAAGAGGAGGCTCCTTCTCAGCAAGCGTCCTCTCCCCAGGATAGCCGCTGGAACTCACCTGCTTTCATTCTTCCTCCGCTGTGCCTTCGGTAGGGCTTAAAGCTTTTCTTTTTCAAATGAAACCACCCATCCCAGAAAGGCATTTGCAACCATCGGGGATATTTTCTCAGCACAACAGACCGCATGCAGTGTGGAGACGGGCTCCCCTTCCTGCTGGGAGTTCATGTCTCTAAAACCCTCGTTCTTTGTTCACTGGGGTCTGAAAGGTGGAATGGCAGGAGTAGCCAGTCGCTGGATGAGCATGCACAGACCGGATCTTAGGAATCTTACCCTGGCCTGACATGAAGCTGTGATGGATAAGAGCAGAGCTGGCCAGCACTCAGTGACTAAAGGGTTATACTCAGGCAGCAAGGGGGTGTTGGCAGAAAGCCAGGAAAGCCAAAGGAAGAAGGTGTTGAAATTTAAATGGAAAGATATACCTGCCTGCTGTTTCCTTGGTGTGAGCTCTAAGCTAGGAGCTGGGGGAAGACAGAAATACCAGGCCTACAAGGAATACTGGGCATGGGAATGGACTGGGCCTTGAAGTACGGATCAGTACAGATCGTGAGTAAATAGAGAAATGTATATTTAGTCACGATCAGGTTATTTTTCTTTGTTTTGTTGTTTGGATAAATTTCTCTGGGCTAAATCCATGTGTATCCTTCATTCATTATATCTAAGCTGCACCCAGAGATATTGTGTTTCTCTGTGTTTTACTTTGTTTTTACTCAGTTGCTCTTTAACACCTAGCAACCAAGTATGCTTTATAAAGTATATCTTTTTGTTTTGTTAATAAAAACCACCTTTTTTAAGGTGATGATTTGATGCTTGTGTCCTGGAAAGTAGCAGGGGAGCTGTGTAGGCATGTCTAAGACTAAGAGGTCAGCTATCAGAGATTGCAGTTTGTTTTCTGTTTTTCTCACGCTCTCTTGTGGTAAAAGAGCTTGGGTGGTGGGGGGGTGCCCTCTGGAAGAAGTTCAAGTGCTTCTTCCTGGGTTTCAGAAGAAGGGGTTTTGTTTTTACACTTGATGGTGGCAGCTACCTCCCAAGGGCAGGAAATCAGTAACCTGGGGGAGTTTTTGTAAGCAGAAGCCTATAGAGCCAAAGTATTTAAGATCTCTTGCGGGGGCCCCCACCTTCTGCACTTGGAGTGCCAGAATGGGGAACAGCGTTGACAGAAGACAACAGACGTATGGATTTAGGGATGAATTCCTCAGGTAAAGCTTAGCCAGGGCACCCAGGTGAACACCCCTGCTCAATGACAGCAAAAACTTTCACAGCAGGTTTTCAGGATCTGAATGTCGTGACTCCTCCAAAACACATGCTCCTTGGGCAGAGCATTCCGAAATCCCAGGCGAGGGGAGGCGGGGGGGAGGGAATGATTCTACACTGACTCCAAGGGAAGAGTGCCACCTACTGAATCCACAGCACATCCTCATCTACCTGGGCTTTTCTTGGAGCTCTCCCATCACAGAAAGCCCGGGCCAACCTTCCTTGCTTTAGGAGATGGGGCGTGATCACAAAACAGAGGTGGTGTGGGGTTCAGGTTGTTCTTATAGTCGCTGGCAACACCTCTAACACGGTCACAGGAAAGTTCATAGGGAAAGAAGAACTCCTCAATATGATATTTCATTTTTCTATTTCTTATAGCCCATGATATATTTGCTCTTCCCCAGTTATTCAACATCCTGGTACTAGATTAGACACATTACAGTTCCATATTGTGTTGGCTGCTAATTAATTTCAGACAATATTATAGAACCCATCATCCAAATTGGAGAGGAAATGTTTCTGAAGGATGCCTCACAGTTGTTACATTTCACAAAAGAAGCAAATGGAATCCTAAACCCTTAAGCCAAAACAGATCAGCGAACGACTCAGAGAGAGATCCACAGAATTAAGCCAATAGCTGTGTGCTGCAAAGTGCTACCACTAGATAGTCAGACGGGTAAAAAGCAAAGCAAGTAAGCTGCTTTAAAAGGCATCGCAGTCAGAAGAGAGGAAACTGGAATAAGAGATCTTAACTTTAATCACCAGAGCATAAATAAATACACACTAAACAGCTCATAATGCCAAAAAGCTTTCGAAAAGTTTTGGCACAAAGTCCAAGTCCAGGGACGTGGCCAACACAGCACAAGAGTGAGCGAGCTTTCCACCACAATGCAGCCCAGTTCCTATGCCAATGGGGTGAAATCACAAGTAAAATCATAGTAAAAAATTGGGTTACATCCTAGTCTCCATTTCTATGCAAGACAAAAATCACCTCCAGTCGGTATGCTCAGCAATCTCTTTTCCAGGGGCACCCAAGACTGAAATACCAAAATAGCTGTACAGCAGGAAAGAGCTGCAATGTCAGATCTGTAGATAAAGTAATGAGGGATCAGCACTTTTCATCCACAATTATTCCCTTAGGAGTAATGATCACTGAAGCATCAGCAATGTCTGCGCCATCCCACTGTTACTTCCTCTTCCAGGGTGGGGGAATCCGAGTAGTGTCATACCACGTTTAGGGCAGACCACGGCAAGTGCCGTTAATTTTCTGATCTCTAACAGGGACAATAAAGACACAGAAAAAATTAAAGGCCTGATTTTCAGAAGTCCTGAAGACCCGTAACTGCAGGTAAAAGCCAACAGGAGCTGCTGCTGCTCAGCACCTATCACAATAAGACCCTAAATGATTTCCCAACAAGTCAATAGTGGGATTGAGAAAAGTTGGACGTGCACAACCCCATAGGGCCGGAGCTAATGCAGCCGAGGGGGCTGAAGGAGTTGGCTGACGTGATTGCAGAGCCATTGGCCATTATCTTTCAAAACTCATGGTGCTCAGGGAAGGTCCTGGATGATTGGGAAACAGCAAATGTAAGGCCCATCTTTTAAAAAGGAAAGAAGGACGATCCAGGGAACTACAGACCGGTCAGCCTTACCTCAGTCCCTGGAAAAATCATGGAGGGGATCCTCAAGGAATCCATTGTGAAGCACTTGGAAGAGGGGAAAGTGATCAGGAATAGTCAACGTGGAGTCACCAAGGGCAAGTCATGCCTGACCAATCTGACTGCCTTCTATGACGAAGGCCCAGGGGATATGGGGAAGGAGGTGGACATGTTATACCTTGATTTTAGCAAAGCTTTTGATACGGTTTCCCACAGTATTCCTACCAGCAAGTAAAGGAAGTATAGATTAGATAAACGGACTGTGAGGTGGATAGAAAGCTGGCTAGATCATCAGGCTAGTTCGTAGTGATCAACAGCTCTGGTCGGCGGTTGGTATCAAATGGAGAGCACCAAGGATCAATTCTGGGGCCAGTTTTCTTCTACATCTTTATGAATGACTGGGTTGAGGGGATGGGTTGCATCCTCAGCAAGTTTGCGGATGACACTAAGGTAGGGGGAGAGGTAGATTCTTTGGATGGTAGGGATAAGGTCCAAAGTGACCTAGACAATTTGGAGGATTGAACCAAAAGAAATCTGATGAGGTTCAACAAGGACAAGTGCAGAGTTCTCCCCCTAGGAAGGAAGAATCCCAAGCATTGTTATAGGCTGGGGACCGACTGGCTAAGTAGCAGCTTAGCAGAAAAGGACCTGGGGATTACAGTGGCTGAGAGGCTGGATATGAGTCAACAGGGTGCTTTGTAGCCAAGAAGGCTAATGGCATGTTAGGGTGCATTAGGAGGAGCATTGGCAGCAGATCAAGGGAAGTGATTATTCCCCTTTATTCAGCTCTGGTTAGGCCACATCTGGAGTATTGCATCCAGTTCTGGGCCCGCATTACAGAAAGGACATGGGTGCATTGGAGAGGGTCCAGCAGAGGGCAACCAAAATGATTAGGGGGCTGGAGCACATGATCTATGAGGAGAGGCTGAGGGATTTGGGCTTGTTTAGTCTGCAGAAGAGACGGGTGAGGGGGGATTTGATAGCAGCCTGGATGGAAGATGGAGAAAAGCTGGTCTCAGGGGTGGCAGATGGCAGAAGGAGGAGCAATGGTCTCAAGTTGCAGTGGGGGAGGACTAGGTTGGAGATTAGGAAAAACTATTTCCCTAGAAGGGCGGTGAAGCACTGGGATGGGTTCCCTAGGGAGGGGGTGGAGTCTCCATCCCTAGAGGTGTTTAAGTCCCAGCTTGACAAAGCCCTGGCTGGGATGACGGAGTTGGGTTGGTCCTGCTTTGGGCAGGGGGCTGGACTCGATGGCTCCTGAGGGCTCTTCCAACCTAATGATTGCAACTCAGGAATTACCGAGGCCCCGGCTACTGCCTCAGCCATGCAACAAAGTCAGTGGAAGGAGATTTAAACACAAAAAAATCAAAGTGTTCAGAACATGCTACCTCTGGAAGCCTATGTGAAATTCCAAGGCAAGGCCACACCTCTAACTCAGACACCACCTGCCTCCTGAGTGGAGCTGCCCTAAAATTCCTTTATTAAAGCGGATTCGTGGAGTTACTTTGGGGGGAAGTTTAGCTCAGTGTTTCCATTCTTTTAATTTGGGGGCTCACGTAGTAGCAAACGGGGTATACACAACCGGAATGAATTAATATTTTTCACCCCAGCTCTATTGTTCATTATAAGAATCTTAATGAGATCAGCCCGGTGTCACGGCAGTGCTTATGTAATTACTTTTTATACCTCTGCCAGCTGAAAGCAATAGGGGAATGAAATCTTATCAGTGTATTATAAACGAATAGCACCTGACCATGCCTTCTCTGCTCCAATAGCTTAGCAATTACCCCGACAGAAAGCTGGAGTCATGCTAATACTGGCCAGGCAGCGCCTCTCCCCATCTGCAGGATTTCTCCCTTCGGAGACCGTCATTACCATGAGGGCTGGCCAGCACCTGGGGAGTAAGGCAGTGTTGTCTTCAAGTCGTCATTGTCAAGTCCAAGTCGAGTCTCAAGTCACTACAGTTCAAGTCTCAAGTCGAGTCTCAAGTCCCTAAAGTCACTTTCGAGTCAAGTCCCAAGTCGAGTCTCAAGTCTTAATTTAAACAATGTCAAGACACTTTTGTACAAGCCATCAATATCGGCATTTTCGGACAATTTTTTCACCAAGTCGATTTAACAAAATTAGCAAGTCTCAAGTCACAAACAATGAACCCGAGTCGAGTCTCAAGTCGAGTCACCTAGGTGACTTAAGTCAGACTCGAGTTCAAGTCGTGGGACTCGAGTCAACAACTCTGGACTAAGGGGTTAACTATGTCCCCTGTACCTAGCCAGGTATCTGGTCAGCCAATAGTAATGCAGGTAGGGATTTCAAACTGGGACAAAGGAATTTTTTACTTTTCCCTCCTTTGTCTGAGTCGGAGCAGTTTTCTTCCAGGTAATAGGGAGATGGGAGGCCGTCTCTCTCTCTCCAAGGAAAGTCTCTTCACAATATGTAAGTAGAGTAAAGTTAGTTAACCCGTCAGGCTTGATTGTTTTCCTGGTTTGGGAATGTGGAAATGATGTCTGTGCTGTTAAAAGTGGGTTTTTCCTCTCTTTTGTAACTAAGTCCTGAGCCCAGGGGATTCCCCTGAGTATCTAGATCAATTGGTGGCTCTTTTTAATCTAGCCACGTTATTATGCTTGCAACTATGGTATTATTTTGATAATAAAAGTTTGTTTTCGTTTTCTAATTAACCTGGTATTGGTTCAGTTCTGTGTCCTGGAAAATCTGCCTGTGGATATCTGCATGCCTCTGACTAGGGGGTAGCTACCCCAGACTGCAGCTTGTATTTTCTCTTTTCTTTTCAAGCTCTTTGGGGAAAAGAGCTTGAGGTACCCCTGAGGTTTTAGGGAAGAGGTGTCCTAAGTGATCTCTTCCCTGGTTTTCTTAGAATACTTGGGTGGTGGCAGCAGTTTTTATTCCCCAAAATCCGGATAGTAGGATTTTGGGGAGAAGTTTTTGTACCAAAGCCTGTAGAGATCAGATTTTTGGGGTGTTTCTGTGGGCCCCCACTTCAGCATTGATCGTACCAGAGTGGGGAATGGCCTTGACAGAGCCCAAACCTTGAACCCCTTGGAAACTGTCCTTTCTGCTGGGACATATCAGGGAGGAGTATAAATATGGGGGTGTCTAGACTACAGGGTTTTTGGAAAAAAGTGGCCTTTTTTCGAACAAACTTCACCTGCGTCTAGACTGCAGCCGCGTTCTTTCAAAATTAAATCGAAAGAATGCAGCAGTTTTTTTGAACACGGAAAACCTCATTTTACGAGGAATAACGCTTTTTTTCAAAAGTGCTCTTTCGAAAAAAGGCATTATTGAACACAAACAGGGCTTTTTCCAAAGAGAGCATCCGGACTGCCTGGGTGCTCCCTTTCGAAAGAGCGGCTCTCTTTTTCGAAAATACTGGTTGCTGTCGACGATCTCTTTCGAAAGAGGCTTGTAGTCTAGACGTAGCCTATATTGCTTAAGCATGCAGGGGTTTAATCAGGAAGGTGAAAGCACAATTGGAATTGCAGCTAGCAAGGCATGTGAAGGGTAACTAGAAAGGTTTCTACAGGCATGTTAGCAATAAGAGGGTGATCAGAGAGGGTCTGGGGCCCTTACTGGATGAGGGAGGTAACCTAGTGACAGATGATGTGGGAAAAGCTGAAGTACTCAATGCTTTCTTTGCCTCTGTCTTCACAGACAAGGTCAGCTCCCAGACTGCTGCGCTAGGCAACGCAGTATGGGAAGGAGGTGGGCAGCCCTTGGTGGAGAAAGAACAGGTTAAGAACTATTTAGAAAAGCTAGATATACACAGATCCATGGGGCTGGATTTAATGCATCCAAGGGTCCTGAGGGAGTTGGCAAAGGTCATTGCAGAGTCTTTGACCATTATCTTTGAAAACTCATGGAGACTGGGGGAGGTCCCAGTCTATTAGAAAAAGGCAAATGTAGTGCCCATTTTTAAAAAAGGGAAGGAGGACAATCCAGGGAACTACAGACCGGTCAGCCTTACCTCAGACCCTGGAAAAAATCATGGAGGGGATCCTCAAGGAATCCATTTTGAAGCACTTGGAAGAGGTGAAAGTGATCAGGAATAGTCAGCATGGATTCACCCAGGGCAAGTCATGCCTGACCAATCTGATTAGCATCTATGATGAGGTAACTGGCTCTGTGGACATAGGGAAGTCAGGGGATGTGAGATACCTTGACTTTAGCAAAGCTTTCGATATGGTCTCCCACAAAATTCCAGCCAGAAAGTTAAGGAAGTATGGACTGGCTAAATGGACTGTAAGGTGGACAGAAAGCTGGCTAGATTGTCGGGCCCCGGGCCCAACGGGGAGTGATCAATGGCTCGATGTCTGGTTGGTGATCGGCTTCAAGCAGAGTGCCCAAAGGATTCTAGGGCTGGTTTTGTTCAACATCTTTATTAATGATGTGGATGAAGGGATGGATTGTACCCTCAGCAAGTGTGCAGATGACACTAAGCTAGGGGGGAGAGGTAGATACATTGGAGGGCAGGGATAGGGTCCAGAGTGACCTAGACAAATTGGAAGATTGGGCCAAAAGAAATCTGATGAGGTTCAACAAGGACAAATGCAGAGCTCTCCCCTTGGGAAGGAAGAATCCCAAGCATTGTTGCAGGCTCGGGACCGACTGGCTAAGTAGCAGTTCGGCAGAAAAGGACCTGGGGATTACAGTGGATGAGAAGCTGGATATGAGTCAACAGTGTGCCCTTGTAGCCAAGAAGGCTAATGGCATATTGGACTGCATTAGGAGGAGCATTGCCAGCAGATCTAGAGAAGTGATTATTCCCCTTTATTCAGCATTGGTGAGGCCACATCTGGAGTACTGTGTCCAGTTCTGGGGCCCCGCATTACAGAAAGGATGTGGACGCATTGCAGAGGGTCCAGCAGAGGGCAGCCAAAATGATTCGGGGGCTGAAGCACATGATCTATGAGGAGAGGCTGAGGGAGTTGGGTCTGTTTAGTCTGCAGAAGAGAAGAGTGAGGGGGGATTTGAGAGCAGCCTTCAACTTCCTGAAGGGAGGTTCCAAAGAGGCTGGAGAGAGGCTGTTCTCAGTAGTCATGGATGGCAGAACAAAGAGCAATGGTCTCAAGTTACAGTGGGGGAGGTCTAGGTTGGATATTAGGAAAAACTATTTCCCTAGGAGGGGGGTGAAGCACGGGGCTGGGTTCCCTAGGGAGGGGGTGGAATGTCCATCCCTAGAGATGTTTAAGTCTCGGCTTGACAAAGCCCTGGCTGGGCTGATTGAGTTGGGACTGGTCCTGCTTTGGGCAGGGGGCTGGACTCAATGACTCCTGAGGTCTCTTCCAGCCCTGGGATTCTATGATTCTATGTTAAAATGGGAGCAAATTCCTTGTGGCATTGACTCTGTGATATATTAAGCCCTGGTCTCCAGTAGGGCTTTATTTCGAAATTATCCTCCCTAGGTCGAATTAATAAGCGGAGCGTCCACACGACCAAGCCTGTTATTTTGAAATAACAGTCCGCTTGTTTCGAAATCTGTCCTGCTTTCCCCAAGGAATAACGCTCATTTCAAAATAGCACAAGTGTGGACGCTCTGGTGCTGCTATTTCAAAATGACGACTCCCCAGAGTCATTCAGACAAATTACTCCCCAGGGCTTCCTGGGGCTCTGAGTCCAAGGTAGCACGTCCACATTAACGGAGTCTGCCTCCCATAGTGTGGACTTCCCCATAGGCCTCCCCATCGTGTGGACACACTATTTTGATTTTGTTATTTTGGGAGGTATTAAATTGATTTTAGTTATTTCGAAATCATTTCCTAGTGTTGCAATAGGATAACCCCAAGTCTGGGTGCTTGGGGAAAGGAAGAGCACTTCCAGCCATCCAAGGTCTGGGCTTATAACTGCTACTGCTATTATTACTAAGCCTGTTCTGATCTATCTGCTTGGTCAAGAGAGTTAACAAAAGCGCTGCTTGAATAAGGAACGAGGGAAGAAATTTAGGATTTTTCCTATTATAAATGAATAATTGTTAATTATTATTACTGAGATCACCATCAATCTAGATGCACACATCATCTTCTTCTAGTTATCGTGTTACAGCAGATGCCCGGGAGCCTTGTGCTAGTTTGAATTATACATGTTTTCATACATGTTCTAATGAGGTGGAGGGAAGGTTTATTGCTTAGAGTAGGAGATGGGCAGTAAGACCTCCCTCAGCTCTGCTCTTGACTCTGCGACTGGGTTGCTGCATGATATCACGTAATTTATTTAATGTCTCTGTGCCTCGGTTTCCCCATATGTGAAGTGAGGGTAACACCGACAAGGGCTTGCAGTGATTTGTAATAATATCTGTAGATCACTTTGGGATACACGACACTGTGAATGTGCAAGGAACTGGGACTGAAAGCCTCTTAGTACTGTTAAACTATTAGCACATGGGACTTACGACTTCGGTTTGGAAGCTTCATTTGCCAGAAGCTGGGAATGAGCAACAGGAGAGGGATCATTTTATAATTGCCCTGTTTGATTCACTCCCTCTGGGGCACCTGGCATTGGCCCCTGTCGGCAGACAGGGCACTGGGCTGGATGGACCTTGGTCTGACCCAGTCGGGCCGGTCGTCTGTTCTTACTGGAAGATTTACCCAGTGTTATTTGGGTCCTTAAGGCAAATAAGTTTTGTTTTTCTTCATTTAGATCATTGCTCTGGGGTGGGGCTGGGGAGGCAGAGATCAGTCTGCAGGCTGTCCTGGGCAGGGAGGACAACCCCAGCCCTCTGTCATCACAGCGGCATGGGGCCAGGTGAGAAGCGCCTCTCCATAGCTGCTGCAGTTGTAGCGGGAAGAGGCTAGGGAGGGTGCATGTCCCCCCGCTGGGGGAAAACACAGACACTTAGACAAACAGAAAACTCTTTGAAATATATAATAAAGAGCTGTCCCTTTCTCCACCCCTGCCAGCCTAATGGGGTTAGAGCTGTCCTGGTCCCCATCTCTGGCTCCTTGCTACCCCCTGTGGTCCTTCTGCAGTATAACTGTCCCTCCTGCCAGACCCCTCCCATTCCATTTTATGAGGATCAATCGAATGCCAGGCACATCCCATTGTCCTAGCGCAACCAAACCCTGCCCTTGCTTTAAGTCAGGGTAAGAGGATGCTGCATACCGAACTCGGTGGTCCTAGCTCTTACCGTTTGTTTTCAGATTTCTATAAAAGTCATAGGAGTCAGCCTCAGCTATTAAAAAGCCAAGTAATAGCCACCATTAACTGACTCTGCCGAGTCGTAAGGAGCGTTGCAGTAGGGTTCTGTCAAGCCTGCAGAAGTGACATGTAATTCCTCCAGCAACGACCGGCACATTCCATGAAACTTATCTGAGCCTTACATGGGACTATGGTTCAATCCAGCACCGCGCTTAAGCGTGTGCCTCATTTTAACCCCTGAAAAATCAATGAGAGGACTTGTGCTTAAAGCTAGACAAGTGCGTAAGTGCTTTGTAGGGTCTCCTGAGGCCAGTTTGGCGCGGGAAGCCACGGAGAGGCCGCGGTTGGGTCTCTAGCTCTGTGCACGTGGTGGAAGGTGTGTCGGGAGGAAAACCAGCACATCAAGAGCAGCCTAGTAAAACTCCAAATCAGGAGCTAAATCTCCCTTCTTGAGACGGCTTGAAACATTGAGGACAAGTCTTGGAAGCACCCTGAAGATTCTGAACTAGACTCAGTGGAGGAGAACATCAGGATCTTCTGCGCAGAATTTTTAGATAAGGCCAGCGCTCCTTTGGAGTTAATAAGTGATGTTTAAAATAAACTGTCTTTGCACGGAGTGCTTTTCCTTCTATTAGAATATGCATAATGCTCTTTGCCCTCCCATTTTCCGTTGGAACAGGCATTCATTCTTGCCTTGCAGGGACAGATTCCAACCTCACTCACACTGGACTACACCTGAGGTAATTCTGGGATGAGACGTGAGTAACTTGAGATAATAATCTAGCTCAGTCTCTTTGATATTACACTGCTCAATAAACGTGATTTGTGATTCTTCCACCCCGTGAGCCTGATGTTAATAACTATCTAGCGAAGGAAGGAAGGAAGGAAGGAAGGAAGGAAGGAAAACATGGGCCTGGAAATATGTTCCCGTAATGTCAAGCACTGTAATTCAGCAAACGTTAGCTAGAGAGCTTATGGAAAGAAAGGTAAGATTTGCAGAGCACATTTTAAGAGGGTCAGTGCATGATGATGCATGTTTCTGGGCACTGACAGGGAACGTTTGTGGCAGAAGAACACGAGGCAGAAAAAGAAAGGCTTAATGTAGTATCCTGGGAGGATCAAAAGGACTATGTGTCCATGAAGAGATTTGCAGGGACCATATCGAATGGGCTAGCACTGCTGCCAACTTCCAGAATGCAGAGGGCATAGACGATGATGCCGATCACGCAAGGACCAGTAAAACAGTCGTTTCCCCTAAATACTGTGTGCACATGAAAGGGTTAGTTGTGTGCACAGAAAGGGTAATTTGTCATGCAGCTACCTGATTTGAGGAACCCATGGCTGCTAGGGGAGATAACATGGGTTCACAGTGACTATGACTGATGCAATCAGATACAGAAAATGGACCATATCTGAATATGTGGTTTTCCCTTTCCTTAGTTGGTGGCAGCATTGGGATGTTTTTGCTAGAGTTTGTGCACTGCACCGCTTCCTGCTTTATAATATTTACATCTGGAGCCATCAGATGTTGTTAAATTACTCAGCTGAGCAGTCTCAACGTGTTACATTTCACCATTAAATTAATGAGACAAAGCTGCATGACGCAATGACATGGCAAGCGATCCTCTGTGTATTTTGTTGAATAGATTCAATTAAAGACCATCATGAAAAGATGGTTCAGTCTACACTCGCTCTTCTCTTCCAGCTCTCAAAGACACGCCAAGCAGGCACAGCGTGCGGCTCATCTGACTCA
The DNA here is from genome assembly GCA_019425775.1 of Rafetus swinhoei. Classification (NCBI taxonomy): domain Eukaryota; kingdom Metazoa; phylum Chordata; order Testudines; family Trionychidae; genus Rafetus; species Rafetus swinhoei. The sequence goes on along the minus strand of CM033442.1, from coordinate 46,432,097 downwards.
GGGACAGCCGAGAAGTGTGAACCATTACTAGTCCTTACTCAGGCAAAACTCCCACTGAATTCAGCTGAGGCTGTGTTATCACAAATTCGTCCCACAATGCAGGGAGGACTATGACCTGGTTCTGAAGCATTAATTTGGTTTTGGTCATCAAGGTGCTAAAGCAAAGTTAATTTCTGAACCCACCTGCAACCAGCAATTGCATGGCAACCAGCAAGTATATCTCCACTAACAGGTTTAGAAAATCCCGTTTGTAAGGGATGGAAGCTGCATGGTATTTGGCATGTTAAACATTTACTGTTGCAACAGAATTCTGGGAGGAGAAAAGCAACAATGCAAGAAAAGCTGGGCCAAGCTGCTGAATTTGCATATGCAAAATACACACCTGCAATTTAACTCTGGGCATTCATCAGGGTACTTGTATAAACCCGAGAGCTATAAGGAACAGACGCTCTTTTGGCATCCTTTACAGGTGAAGTCAGAGAGGAAAATGTGTTCTCACTTGCTGCCAGTCAAATTTGCATATATTACTCTCTGGCTCCCCCTACTGATACAAGGGGAAATATAAAAGTCTCCCTACCCGCAAATATAATTTGCATATAGTATGGAAGCGATCCACGAAGAGCCAAAAGCTATTCCCTCGAGCATTTCTCCAGGCTCCACCTTCATGAGCTGCATTCAGTGTGATACACAATTGCAGATACAGGTAAGGAGCCACAAGGGTGATATTCCAGGGGCTTTACTCAGTGGGGAAGGTGGGCCGTCCTAATGTGGCTGCCAGAGGACCCAGATGGTTAGTCATGCCTAAGAACAATGAAGGAGACCTGGGATTTCAGTTTGGAGTTCTCGTCTCTCGGTTTCGGTGAGAAAGGTTCTAACCAAATGTCTTGGACTCTGCTGGAGACACGGACCGACCCCAGCAGAGATGGGCTTAAGCCGACTGGGTGGATAAGCCGCAGCAGACTAGAAGGGCCAAGCGTTGGGCCAAGCTGACGTTGGGGAGTGACTGGGCCAAACAACTCGATAGCTGAAAGCCAAGGAGAGCAGTAGCAGATTGTACGGGTCTCGTATAACTGGGCCCCAGCTAGTCCATGACTGAAGGGACTGGCTGAGGAGAGCCGTTGGGGGATGGGGAAGGGTTGGGCTGGTTTAGCAGGGGAGGCCTATCTGGGGCTTTCCGTTGGCAGGCGATTTAGCTGGTTTCCCCAGGCATATTGAGGCTGTGTCCAGGTAACCAGGACCCCGACGTGTGCCCGTGAGAGAGGAAGAAAGGCCACTAAAGCTGACCCAGGTATTTATATTTTCATTTCCAAACCCCAGGAGCATGAGTGTGGCGCTGGATGGACATGCAAGTCAAACGTGTCACCTGTGTGACACCAGCCAAGGCAGCGAGAGCAGGGCAGGTAACCCCATCCAGGGACCGCTTCGAGCTGAAAGCTAAGGATGATTCTGGAAGTGATGCATCACTCAGAAAAAACGTTTTACATCTAACTTCAACTTGTCACTGAGATGACTAACAAAGTCCAGAAGAGACCACTGTGATAAATCTAGTCTGACTCCTGGTTGACACACACCATCGGGCTTCCCTGCATTAATTCCTGTTTGAACTAGAGCAGTTGTTTTAAGAAAACGCCTCCAATCTTGAGTTGAAGATGTCCAGTGATGAACAATGCACCATCACCCTTGGTAAATTGTTGCAATGGAGCGTTACCTTCAGTGTCACAATTTGCACCTGTATTTCTAGTTTAGATTTATCTAGCTTCAGCTTCTAGCCAGATGATGTTGTTAAACTGCTATCAGCTTGACAGACGAGACATCTCTCCGCAATTGTTTTCTCCCCATATAAGTATTTCTATATTGCCCATCACCCCATAACCGTCTTTTGTTCAGTGAAAGACACTGAGCTCTATGCGCCATGTTTTCTAACCCGCTAGTCATTCCCCTAGTTCAGGGGTTCCCAACCTTTTTTGGTTCCCGTACTCCCTTGGTTTTTAGTAAACCTTCCCGTGCCCCCTATTCAACATGAAAGGACATAAATTCTAGACTCTAGAATCCACAACTTTTTTCACTAACACTACTACTTTGGGAATATTTCAATTAGGATAATCTAGTTATTTACCAAATATTCCCCGTACGCCCTTGACAAGCTTCTCGTACCCCCTGGGGGTACGCATACCCCAGGTTGGGAACCCCTGCTCTAGTTCTTCTCTGGACCCTCTCCACTGTATCAACAGCCTTTTTAAATCACAGACACCAAACCTGAACCCCATATTCCAGCCGTGGTCGCACCAGTACCAAATATGGCGATAAAATTACCTCTTTGCTCCTACTCGAAATGCCTGTGTGTGCACCCAAGTACTGCGTTAGCTCTACCGGCCACCGAGTCTCATGGGGCGCTCATGGTCAGCTGATTTCTCCACCATGACCCCCACATCTTTTTCAGAGGCGCTGCTTCCTAAGCAATAGTGCTGACAAACCAGAGAGCCTGTTTTGAAAGCTAGCTCTTGACACGGTGCCCGTGGAGAAATGGCTGAGGGACATTTGCAGTCACATGTCACATCCCAAAAGACAGCCCTGGTCTATGGATGGGAAACAGGCTTTGTCAGATGCTAGATGTCATTAGGCCAGTCTCCCGGCAACTGTCCTATTGGGTTTAAAGGGAAGTAACCAAAAATCAAAGGGGAAAAAAATCATTTGCAACATTTCCTGGAGTAAACCCAAAACAGAGCCTGCTCGGTGGGTGGGGCTGGAACATTTGCCTTTCCCAAAGCAACCAGAGAGAGTTTCATTTCAGTCAGTTTAATTTACTCCGTGTAAACAGGTGAAATTCGTCACTGTGCAGAGACCAAGAGCAGGCTAACGCGCCATATCCCAGGAAGGCCTATGAACTCAGGGTCAAGCGGCCGCTCTGCATCAGCCTGTCACGGTACAGGGGCAATACAGCCTCCCTGGAGTGCTGCCCCTCCAGGCTAGCCGGGGAGGGGGAGCAATACGTGCTGAGCAGACAGGAAGGGTGCAAACATCCCCCAGGGCGCAGTGTCAGAGGTTATTAAGAGGCCTGTCGGATCAGAGAGGTGCCTTGGAGGTGCCACAGACTTGAAAGAGAGGGGCCTTTGTGCACCCCTAATAGAGGCAGGTGAAACCGGCAAGTGAATTTCCCCCAATGCTCGCTTGAGTCATTCACCCCAGCGGGGCTATGACGTGCGTGGGATGGAGCTTTACAGGCATAGGCAGTCACAGACACCCACTCTTTCCAGCATGCACTCCCAGACCCAGGGAACATCTGGGGGAGATGCTTGTGCAGTAACCACAGCAGGAACACACACAATGTGCATGTGTGTCATGGGCTAGTCACAACAATTAACCACCACAGCCAACATCAAAAGCTCCCGTGGAAACGTAAGCGTTAAAGAAGCATACTGAGTCATTTCAAATCAGGAGAGAATCTGAACAAACCGTAATCCGCCCATGGATACCTTAGTGGGTCTCAAACTTTTCTTTTCATGGACCACTTGAAAATTGCTGAAGGTCTCGGGGGACCACTTAGCCAGCTTTCCAAATGTTAGTTGTACTATTAACTAACTACTGTAAAGCACTTTGGATAAAAGCACAGTATAAATAAATTAATAACTACAGCTTTTCATTCTGCAAATCAAAGCACACGACTCACATTTTCATATCAGCAGTCTTACCATTCTAATAAGAACATAAGAATACTGGATCAGACCAAAGGTCCATCTAGCCTAGTGTCCTGTCTTCTGACTGGCCAATGCCAGATGCCCCAGAGGCAGTGAATAGAAACAGGTAATCAACAAGTGATCCCTCTCCTGTCATCCATTCCCAGTCTCTGACAAGCAGAGGCTAGGGACACCATTCCTACCCATCCTGGCTAATAAGTATTGATGGACCTAACCTCCATGAATTTATCTAGTTTTTTTTTGAACCCTGTTAAAGTCCTGGTCTTCACAACATCCTCTGGCAAGGAGTTCCACAAGTTGACTGTGCGCTGCATGAAAAAAAGCTTCCTTTTGTTGGTTTTAAACCTGCTACCTAATAATTTCATTTGGTAAAAATGTGATGGATGTGCCTATTTTTGTGAGCAAAGTTCAGGGAAGTCACATGTAATGTTTGTCAGCTTTAGCCTTAGGTCAGGTTCAGCATTCACCCTGCTTCTGTATTTGGACTGGAGTGCAGGAAGGAATAAAAATCCTGTCTCACACAGATATGTAGTAGCAAATGGCATGAGAAAACACACTGCTTTGTCTGCAAGTTCTGGGTACTCTCCAGTGCTTTGAATCCAAAACTCAATTAGGGAATGTCTTATTCTGGCTCGAATGTTTTGTTGAAAGAAAGCTCCAACAAGCACTCTCATGTCTAATTGGACAAACCAGAGGGCAGCTCACGGTTTTCAATTCCGAAAGGATTATGAAGCCAGTTGTTTGATTCAGCTTCTACTGGAAAGTAATCTTCGTACTGTTGCTTAAGAGCAACAAGAGGTTCTTCTATGTCTTTATTATTGTTACAAAGAGGAGGGAGAAAAATTGTTCTCCTTGGCCTCTGAGGATAGGACAAGAAGCAATGGGCTTAAACTGCAGCAAGGGAGGTTTAGGTTGGACATGAGGAAAAACTTCCTAACTGCCAGGGTGGTGAAACACTGGAATAAATTGCCCAAGGAGGTTGTGGAATCTCCATCTCTGGAGATATTGACGAGCAGGTAAGACAAATACTTGTCAGGGATGATCTAGACGACACTTGGTCCTGCCGTGGGGGCAGGGGACTGGACTTGACAACCTCTCGAGGTCCCTTCCAGTTCTAGTGTTCTATGATTATTATTATTTTTTATCAAGAACTGGTTCATTTCCCCACAGAAAACCTTCCAATGTTGGAACCTTAAGGGGACCACCAGTGGTCTGCAGACCACAGTTTGAGACTCTCTGCCTTAGGTGTTGATGAAAAGAAACTAAATTAGCAGGATTTTTTGTGACTCATCCACTTGAGTCTAACAACTTACATTTTAGCATCTGTACCTTGAAGCAGACCAGAGTGATACGGCTAGACAAACTGACATTTTCAAAGCCACTTAAGTGACTTAGGAGCCTAAGTCCCCATTTTCAAAATGGACATAGGCCCAGGTTTTTAAAGGTATTTAGGCACTGCTCTATTAGGTGTTGCAATGCCAACTGCATTAGGAACCTGCATCGCATCGACTTTCAACGGGATTGGCTCCTACGTCAATTAGGAGTAGAGCAACCCCTGAGTACCTTTAAAAACCAGACCCCATGGCATTCAGAAGCCTGCATTGCATTGACAATCCACGGAACTTGGGCTCCTAAGTCTCTTTAGGGAATGGGACAGTGAAAGACGACCCCTCAGAAGAGTCAGAGGAAACGTTAAGCAGTCAGAACAGAATGTCACCAATGGGTCAAGCTCTAGCTAGACTTGCATCCTTTCAGCCCATCCGTGTGTAACCCCTCTGCCAGGCAGTGCCAGTAGCAGCCAGGCCGGGATCAATTGCTAGGGGTTCCTCTCCATTCCTCCCACACAGAACCAGCTCGAGGCCCACCCAGGGCCTGGGAAAGTCACACCCCACCCATGGTGCCTCTGGGAGGCCATGCTTCCCCCATGCAAGCAGAGTCTGAGTGTGGAAAAAGACGCCTTTAATAAAAGGGGAGGGAAATAACTTGGCATCAATTGGGGAAAACACCACAAAGTTCATAATCAAAGCCATGAGTAACAGCCCCACCCCAGGCAGGCTGGGCAGTGGCCTTTTCCTCTCAGGTTCTCAAGTGCAGCAATGTAAATGTCCCCTTCTCTGCACCCCGCTCCCAGTTGCTGCCCTCGCTCAGGGTAGACCAGAGTTCAGAGGGGCATCCGCAGAGCTCACCTCCCATCCTGAGTGGGGGGAAGTAGGAGGCATCTTACTCCCTCCGCCAGTCACTCGCCAGTCGCCTGCTCCCTGCTGCCGCCCTGCTGGCCGCTCATCACGTCTTCTGCTGGCTTGTGGTGGGTTTGGATCTGGGCCCAACCTAGTGATTTCAGCTCTTGGCCCAAAGCCCAGTCCAGCCACAAGAGATTCCAGCATCCACTGGAGTAAATTTAAAAATAATAGACACCTTATGGAGTCTGCTTCAGTCCTAGCATTAGATCAGGGGAGGGGAGGAGAAAAACAAGTTGAACCAGTCTTACAGCCCATGCCTGGAGGGCATGCAGCCTGCTGATCCAGAGTCCTGCCCTCCCCCGAGTTAACTTCGCAGAGTTCTGGCAGAGGAAACCTTGTCCATCCGAGGTTCTTTACACTGACAGTTTCCTTTAAACTGAGTTAAACACAGTCTGACTTTTCTGCATTCCCACAATAACTGCAAGCATTGCTGATCATATCTCACAATTCCTGCATTTAGTGTTAACATGGTTTGTGACCCCACAACAGCCAAATTGGTTACAATGGGCAAAACGCCATTGTAACAGCTGAATATCTAGCAGGCCTAAGCAAACTGAATGAACTGTATTTACATAAAGACACCCAGGATTTCTTTCCTATTCCAGCTGGCTGTAATGGAAGCATTGATTCAGACCCTGCTTACAAGTGCATAAATGTAACTGATGACAAAATCAGTCCTGGGCCAGCTGAAGGTGGCCAGTTGCTGTGTAGACATGTACATTGAGTGCTCACCAAGAGTATCACCACCTGCCTACTTGGTAGCAAGTGGCAACATCCTGCAGACACTGCAGGTGAAGCAGTCTTAAGGAGGGATCGATTTCTCTTTGCAAAAGGGTTGCTCTGCAGCGGTCGCGTCTGGCTCATCTTAAGGAATCTTCAATCCCGTCCAACCGCCAATGATAGTGTTTGAGTTATTTCCATCTTCCCACCATCCCCGTCACCAGTCTCATTGCAGTCCTGCGCAGGTTTAACGCCTCGACAGAAGGTTCAGGATTTAGAAGAGCATTTGAAAGTCTCCATGTAAATATTCTGTCGAGTCATAGATTTAATTCACATTGTCACATGAAGTAGCACAGAGAGAATGAGTTGATAGCTCACAAATCTAGACTGGTCTGTACCTTGAAGTAAATATTCATCTATTCAAGCATTTTACAACTGACTTGTTATTTAGCACGGAGTAAAAATCCTTTTATAAATCCAAACCAGGGCACATAGATCCTGCTTTGACTACAGACATTATTATAGTATCAGGCCATTGGTACAGTTTTCATGGTCAACAAAAGTGACCTACATAGCTCCTCAAGCAGAGAGGAGACTGTAGCCCAAGGAGTTTAATTTGGAGCGGGTCATTAGGCAGATTTTAGCTCTCCATCCATTCACCTGACACCAGACGGGAGAGGTTCTCTCCAAAACGAGTTGCTGCAATCCTCACGTGACCATCTAACCAATTTTATGGCCAATCTCCAGATGAATGTCAGAGGAGATAGTTCTCTCGTTTCATTATAGAAAGCCATTTTTCTGGGCCTGGCAAGAGGGAGAGGTGATCGCTGAAACAGAAACTGTCCCCTCCACTGATAGCACACCCTGTTTGACTTGGCAGCAACACCAAAGCACCCTGGACCAACCGCACATTATTCTGGGCCGGCCCGTGGTAACCTTCTGCAGTGTCAATTGAAGGTCACAGGTTTAGTTCCCTGCTCTAGCCTAGAGTTTCTGAGGACCCCAAGTGCTGGCCATGTGGCAGAGGCTGCATCCGCTGCCTGGCAGGGACAGAATTTGCTGCTCTCTCAGCCGTGACCAGATGACAGGGCAGGCTGAGGATGGATTCCAAAGACAGTTCTGGGCGACAGATTTTGCCTGGGAGGGCAGGGATGTCAAGCCATGAAAACTGGGTGTGTAAGGGTCTTAGCAGGGACACCAAGATTCATGTACGGACCAAGAAACTCAAGACTCAGTTCAGATTATAGCCCTACATATACATTCTGACATCTGTGCAGAGATCAACAAAAACGTAAAACCGGGGTGAGTTCGTGCCACTTGAAAACATCACTTGTCTGACACATGTGGCTACAAAACGTAGCCACGTCCAAAGCAAAGGGCTGCTACCTGCCCAGCTGGCAGAAACGCCAGCATGAAGCCAGGTGCCATTTCATGTATAGCACTGACCAGCTGCACACGATGCCTGGTCCTGCCTAAAGCAGTGACCAGAATCTCCCAATCCCCAGCAAAACAGGCCCAGTTCTCCCACCCCAGTAACCTCTCTGCAGCCATATGGGAAGCTCCTGCCCCAGGCTGAAGACCTGTCTCTTCTCGTCCAGTCACAAGCAGGATGCTGGAAGGCAACAGAAACACACCTCTCAGCTGCGACACGAAAATCAGGGATGGCCTGCCAGACGCAGGAGCCAGCTCCGAACAGCCAAAGGGCAGGCAGGCTGAGGAAGCCAGTCAAGTAACAAGCCTGATTTAATGGACATTAAAGAAAGATACTGGATGAACCTCTGGATGAACCTCCTAAATCTGGGACACTGGTCCGAGAGGACCACGGAAGTTGCTGGACCAGAGAGCCCTGGCTCCCAGGACTGCGAGTCAGTTGGGAGTCCAACAGCGGGAAGCCCCACCAGCGGTGGGACTGGCGAGTCCAGTCCTTGGGGAGCCTTGGCCAGGCGGGGCAGCGGCAGCCAGGCAGGGCAGCTGGGGAGCCCCAGCCAGCAGCGTACCAGAGCCCAAGCCCTGTAGCAGCGGGGCTGAAGCAGAGCCGGAGGCAGGGGCAGTGTGCCTAGGAGGCCAGTGGCAGGGGAACTCCCCTGGTCCCGCAAATTCCCTCATTCAGGATGGGTCAGGTCGTGAGGGTGCCAGACCAGGGAGGTCCAACCTGTACAGACACTTCTAGCAGGCAACCCGCGTCTGAGCTCACAAAAGCCCCCGTCCGAAGAGAGGCAAAGGATATCGCAGAGGCACCTGACAACACAGGTGGACAATCAATGAAACTCAGGCCTAGGGCCCCTTGCCCAATGGCTGTCTGGCCTGATCACACACAGCCACAGGTAGAGAAACAGACAGGAGAGGGTCCCAAGGGTGCCAGCTCTGTCCATCACCAAGCTGGTGGTACCTTTTCCCATGGTGGTGGGGAGAGGGAGTCTTGACCCCTCCACCTGTGGCTCTAGAGGCAAGTACCTTAGCCGCTGCGCCACCGGAGAACCAGAGACACAGAAGTGAAGACACTCAAAAAGACGATGAGTAGCTAAGTCTGTCAGGCACACACGCTGCCAGTGCAGGCACTGGGCAGATATTTGCTCTACTCTGACATCACACAGCCCGCATGCAGGAAGATCCCCAATGCTGTATCTGAGGGGCGAATGACACAGCAGCATACCGACACCCCTCCGCACAAAGGCTGCCAAATGCAATCTTTCTTTGGAATTTGCTGCAGCTTGCTTGCCGCAGAGACCCAGCAAAGACTCCCGATCACGCTGTCTTAAGTCTCCGAGGGGTCGCCGGGTTAGTCTGTAGCTTTAACAACAACACGCAGTCCTGTGGCACCTTAGGCTATGTCTACACTGCAACGCTATTTCGGGATACCATAGCTAGCCCCCATCTTCACAGCAAGCCCGTTATTTCGGGCTGGCTATTCCGACATCCCTGTAAACCTCATTCCACGAGCAGCAAGGGATGTTTCGGAACAGCGGGTTAGTTCAAAATAAATGACAAAATAAGCTATTTCGAAATAAGACTGAAATAAGCTACGCAATCGTAGCAATCGACCTACGGTGCAGCATAGACGTCCCCTTAGAGACTAATAAATATCTATCTAGAATCATGAGTTTTTGTGGGTAAAACTCAAAGGAGGTGGGTTTTACTCACACAAGCTCACGCTAAGACTACATCGTGCCACAGGACTGCTAGTTGTTTTCAGGCTGTTTAGTTACCATTCAGAAAAGGTCCCTGGGGCTCCCCCGATCAGAACGTATCTATATGAGCCTCCAGTGGAGGATGCTCACCATGGGTGAAGTTCTGCCCGCGGAGTTGCATGCCTGCCATCCAAGGGAGCTGTAGATCCGAGGGGAGGGTCTGGATTGTAATGAATAGCCACTTCCCACGTGCCACATGGACTGATCTCTATGAAACATACAGCAAAAGCAATCTGCTCCCATGAAGAAATATCCTGGTGACTTTTCCCACGGCAGAGACATTGCTGCTAAGGTAGCAATGAAATCCAGTCACCTGAAGAACTATTGCTACTTAAATGACGTTCCCAAGGTCAGAATGTATGGCAGTGTCAGAATCAGGAATACGCTCCTGGGGTTCTTGGACCCAGTCCCTTGCTTTAACCATTTGGGAACGCTTCACCAGCATGCACCACAGCAGCAATATGTGAAAAATGGCACCCAGTAGGAATGCTTCTCACATGTTGTTTTTATCCAGGACACCAAAGGAAAGTAACAAAGAGAAGGCAGGGTAACTGTAAGTTTATTTTCACAATTTTGCCTACTTCTTCAAGTGCAACCCTGAACAGATCCATTTCAAGACTAATTCTTTGCCATCTATAATCCTTCTTATTCTTAACTGACATGATAAATTCTGTCTTCAAGCCTCATCATGGGAGTTTTCTCCATCGGATTATAAATCTTTTGAGAAAATAAATTACTTCTGAGAAATTACTTCTAGAATGTCAAGCATCTCTTGGATCCTTAAACTCTGAATTAGGTTTTCCTTTTCTTTAATTTTAATCCATGAACTAGTTTTTAAAAACCTTTCATGTGGCAATTTATGTTAAGTACCTCCATGTCAGCATGCGCATCAGAAGGAATTCAGTTGCTGATGTTTCTTCTGCTCATTTAGGTCCCAATTCAGGAAAGCATCCACACTCAGGAAAGCACTTAACCATGTGCTTAATTGTAATCTTAAAGTTAAGCACATTCTTAAATGCTGCTCTGGACAGGAAAGTAGGGTAGCCAAGTTAGTCTGTAACTTTAAAAACAACTTAAAAAAACCCCAAGCAGTCCTGTGGCACCTTATCCCTGGTCTACACTAGGGCTTTCTTTCGAAATATCCCCCCTTAGCTCAAATTTATAAGCGGAGTGTCCACACGACCATGCCCGTTATCATATATATAGTAGCCCAGCGTCTGTGCGTCTGTAACGCTGACGTACATGGCCATGCCCCCTGGCCGTGTATGTCAGCGCCCGGCCCCCCTTCCCCTCGCTCCCTGGTGGTTCGGGCCGCACGGCCCCCCGGACACACCCCGCCAGCGCTGCTTCCCTCCCCTTCCTCCGCCCCCATTCTCCCCTCCAGCCCCACAGCCCTGATTTCTCCCCCAGCTCTGCTTCCCACCCCCCTTCCAGCCAGCCCCATCCCCTTCCCCTCCCTGCGTGGAGCGCTGTGGCTCGCTGCGCCGCTCCCAGCTGACCGCCACTCCCGCCGGGCCCACCTGAGTGGTGCTCAGGCCAGGCCGGCCCGGAGAAGGGCGGGCCCCTTTGGGGTCGCGCTTCCCATTTGTGGGGCGTGGACCCCAAGAACCACCTACCCAGCTTGCTCCCCCGCCGGGAGCCTGGCCTGAGTACGCGGGGCAGCTGCGCCACGAGGGGCGTGCCACGCCCAGGGGAGGGGGAAGAGGCGGGGCTGGCCAGAAGGGTGGGAGCAGAGTTAGAGGATCGAGAGCTGTAGGGAGGATGTGGAGCCCGGAGGAAGGGGAGGAAGCAGCGCTGGCAGGAGTGTCGGGGGCTGTGGGGCTGGCCAGCAGGAAAGGGGGTGGGAAGCAGAGCTGGGGATCGGGGCCGTGGGGCTGGACAGGAGGAGGCGGGTGGGAAGCAGACCTGGCCGGGGGGGGGGGCCTTCAGCCACTGGCCACAGCCGGACCCCAAAGGGCCGCTTGCCGCCGCTTGCTGCCCCGCGGCCAGCTGGCGCCGCTCAGGTGGGCCCGGTGGGACAGGAAGGGGGACTGGGCGGCGATGTACACGGCGAGGGGGCGGGGCTGTGTACGTCACCGCCCCCCCTTCCTCCTCCCGCCATGGCGCTGAGTGGTGCGCCCCTCAGCCGGGCCGCCGTGGGGAGGGAGGGGCGGTGACGTACACAGCCAGGGGGCGGGGCTGTGTACGTCACGGCCCCCCTTCCCCTCCCGCTGTGGCACTCAGCTGAGTGTTGCGCCCCTCAGCCGGGCCGCCGGGGAGCCAGCAGCGCAAGGGGCTGTTTGGGCTCCCCCGGGGTGGGAGGGGAAGGGAGGGCGGTGATGTACACGGCCCCGGCCGTGTACGTCACCACCCTGCCCCCTCCCTCGGCAGCCTGGCTGAGCAGGCAGCACTCAGCCAAGCGCCACGGCGGGAGGGAAGGGGAAGGGGAAGGGGAAGGGGAAGAGGGGCGGGGAGAGACGGAGGGGGGAGAGAGGCTGGAGGAGGAGGAGAAGAAAGGGAGAGTGAGAGGCAGGAGGGGGAGAAGAGAAAGAAAGACGGAGAGAGAGGCAGGAGGCGGAGGAGAGCTGAGGGGGGGGGAAGCAGTAGGAAGAGAGAGAGACAGAGACGGAGCGAGAGCGCTCAGGAGACAAGACCTGAAAATCCCATCTTATGACCGTCTAATTGGCTAGTTTCAAAATAACAGGCCACTTATTTTGAAATCTGCACTTCTGCTTTCCTCAAGGAATAACACTAATTTCAAAACAGTTATTTCAAAAGAGCAGTAGTGCGGACTATTTCAAAATAACGACTCCCCAGAGTCATTCAAACTAACTACTCCCCAGGGCTTCCTGGGGCTCTAACTCGAGGTGGCGCGTCCACATTAATGGAGCCTGCCTCGGACGCATTTCGAGGCTTCCCCGTAGCGTGGACACGCTAGTTCGATTTTGTAAAATCGGGAGTTAAGTCAAATGTAGTTATTTCAAAATAGTTTCCTAGTGTAGACATGCTCTTAGGGCTCGTCTAGACTGTGCTGGAGTTTCGAAAGGGGACGAGGGTTACACTGCTTTTTGAAAAAGGGGGGGTTGCTGAAAAAACCGTGTCCCGACTACTTTCACTTTCGAACGCTCCTGTGGAATTTGCATATCCTCTTCCGAAGCTTCAGCGTAGTCTAGACACAGCCCAGAGACGAACAAGAAGGTGGGTTAAGCCCAAGAGAGTTCATGATACTACACAAATATTTGTATTAATCTCCAAGGTGCCACTGGACTATTTCTTGTGGTTTTAAAAGTTGTTTCTGAACAGAAAAGAACATTCTTCCTGAATCGCAGTCCTCTCCTGCTTATGCCAGTTTTCAGGAGTAAAATGAAATAGATCGTAGATGTATAAATGAAAGACTTACATCCCCCCCGTTTCACTGCATAACTAGAAAGTTTTTACTTAGGAATGTTTACTCTGCTAGGCAGAATGCAATGGTTCCCCAAAAGGGCTTTGTGCCCAGAGGACTTGGATCATCTGTGACCTTATTCTCCACCACCTGCCCCAATTCTGACAAAAATCCAAGTACTGAAGAGCAAAGAAACAACCACCTCTGCCATCATCTGAGGGGAATTAGTATCTTCCCAGCCAGAAATAGCATATTGCCAGAATCCTGCCGGGGAATAAGAACTTGCTGCCATTATGCTAGGTCATCTCTGTCACCTGCCTCCACCAATGCACTGCCCCGGCATCGGAGAGGGATCACTTCTGCACAACTGGCCATACCGCGGCCACAGGTTTTACCTTCTCTCGGACTGATCCCGGAATGGCCCTTGCTGGAAACAGGATACCAGAATTTGGATGGACCCTTGATCTGTCCCATCACGGCAGCTCCCACTTTCCTGGGGAAACCCTTGCCATCCCCTCCATCTGTCTGAACAAGCGTGAATGGGAAAATTATAGTAGTTCTCACACACGATTATGCCCTTAGCTGAACAATCCTTTGATCAGGCCAAAGAAGGCTACACAACTCCATTGCATCTTGTCCTTTCCCTGTTGGCCTGTTATTAAGCCATTTCATAGACTCACAGAACACTAGAACTGAAGGGACCTTGAGAGGTCATCAAGTCCAGTTCCCTGCCCTCATGGCAGGACCAAGCACCGTCTTGAGCCGTGGTGTCCAACATGCTAGCCACTAGCCACATGTGGCTATTTGGTGGGTTGAGTGTGGCTAGTTCGCTATAGCAGTAACCACGATAGTGACTCCTTCTTCAGAACTAGTTGGACACCACGGATCTAGATCATCCCTGACAGGTGTTTGCCTAACCTGCTCTGAACTATCCTCAGTGACAGAGATTCCACAACCTCTCTGGGCAATTTATTCCAGTGTTCAATCACCCTGGCAGTTAGAGAGTTTTTCCTAATATCCAACCTAAACCTCCCTGGCTGCAGTGTAAGCCCGTTGCTTCTTGTTCTATCCTCAGAGGCCAAGGAGAACAATTTTTCTCGCTCCTCCTGTAACACCCTTTTAGATACTTAAAAGCTATTATCATGTCCCCCCTCAGTCTTCTCTTTTCTAAATTAAACAAGCCCAATTCTTTCAGTCTTCCCTCATAGCTCATGTTCTCTAGACCTTTCATCATTCTTGTTGCTCTTCTCTGGACCCTCTCCAATTTCTCCACATCTTTCCTGAAATGTGGTGCCCAGAACTGGACACAGCACTCCAATTGAGGCCTAATGAACACAGAGTAGAGCGGAACAATTTCTTCTCATGTCTTGCTCACAACATCCTGTTAATGCAGCCCAGAAGGATTTAAGAGGAGGGGGAGAAAGATGAGTGCTCGGTCTACTCCCAATTCCCCAAGCAGGACTTGAACAAACGAGAAACCAACCCTTTCGCAGAAAGCCCCCACTAACAACCAGAGACCATTATGTGTTATTCAAAACAAAATAAGCCAGAGTAACTCCAGCAAAAATGTCTCCTATTTGGACCTAATCTTGCTGCTTTAATTCCTGTAACAGGGCCATTTGCTTGCGATTCCTTATATCAAAATATTCTTCAATGAGTCCCAATTAAGGGCACAAGCTTCTGCCAGACTGATGCATTTAACACCATTCAAATACTCATAATAGATTAAATACAAAAATCCTCTGTTTCAGACAAAACATGTATTTGTTTTATTTTAAAAATACCCCCACCAAACCTACTGCAATGGTTTGCTGCTTCCAGATGGCCTCTAAAACACCCAGTAATCAGCACAGTGCCTGCAAACTTGGAATTCACACATCAAGAATGTGAATAAGGAATCAGTCAGCAGAGAAATATAAAGCCCCCATGTGCCATTGTATTACACAGACTCCTGCCTTTTTCTGGCTAGGCCAGCATTTCTACAGTGAGATAATAGAACGCGGGCCAATCCCTTCTGCTTAGCTCTATTTCACAGAACGTTAAAAATGGTAACAGAAGAGAGGAAGGGGAATGTTGCAGCTGAGCAAATCCAAGGTGCAATTTAGATCTTCAGCACTCTTGCTTCTGAGCAGGAAACCGATTTCATGGAAATTCTATTGGTACAAAAGCGGGGTTATTACCAGATGCAAGAGACATGGGAAGGCTAATACTGAGTAATGGAAATCCAGCTCCCACGTGACATCTCTAAGCCTTGAAGCTGGAGTTAATTTTCAAATGCAAACTCCACTGCAATTTTGACTTATTTTAGCATGATCTAGACTAGCCACATTCACCTGTTCAATATGCAACTGTCTCGCGTTCACGACAAATCTCCACCCGGCATCTCTCCTAGGGCAGGATGCTGTCAGGTGCCAAGCACTCTAGCCTCAAGCCAGCAAAGCACTTAAGCACATACTTAATTGGAAGCACAGACCCATGTGTGTAAGTCTAATACCAGTCCAGGGTTCAGTTCCTAGCCCTGGTTTTTCTGTTGGTTAGCTGGCGACAGGGAGTGCCGTATAAGGCACTGAGCTGCACCCCGTAAAGAGAAACCAGTGACCCTGTGGCACCTTAGAGAGCAACAGAAATACAGAGAATCATGATTTGCCGTGGGTAAAACCCACTTCCTCTGGAGTGACAATAACAGAAACCAAGAGATCGATATAACAGCAGAAGTAGCTGTCAATTGTAGGACCCGTGTTAATGCGGCTAATTAAGAGGGCTGGATGTGTCCCATACAGAGCTTTTGATGTGAAAATGTGGATTTTAAAGGCAGGAGAAGTTGGCTTTGTAGTGCGCTAGCCAGTTAACGTCTTTATTCAAACCCAGGGTAACAGTGCCAAATTTGAAGATGAATTCCTGTTCTGTAGACTCTGTAATTGGTTAGTAAAATTCCCTGTAGAAGGCTGGCTACTTTTCAATCCATGATTGAGTGCCCAGGCAGGTTAAAATATTCCCCTACCACAGTGGTTCCCAACCTTTTTTATACCGCGGACTGGCAAACTCATTCAAAAACTTTTGGTGGACCAGCATAGAAACATTTTATTTGCATATTCATTATGCTAATGCATTTTAAGAGGTCATGTGTTATTTTACATTGCATCTGTACACACACAATATATGTCATTGCAACTGGATTTTTTTTATTATTCCCTTCATTATTCTCTTTATCCTTCAGAACGTCATAGTCTTTTTTCTCAGAAGCAGACGAAAGAAATCCAGGGAAGTTTGCTCGCTCATCTTTTAGCCTTTGTATTTGACGGAAGTGACTTGACACAGTTACCACTGCCCAATTTAAAGAACTAATAGCACAGTCATTGGCTAAGCAAGGACATTCTCGCTGAGCCAATCATCAAGGCACAGGCGTGCCCTGGCATTGTGCCGTGGCTCGCCAGCCAATAGTTCGTGGCCCGACACTGGTCCGTGGACCAGTGGTTGGGAACCACTGCCCTACTAGTTTCTATGTGTTACCATTTCTGATGTTTAACTTGTATCCATTTATTCTTTGGCACAGAGACTGTCCGGTGTGGCCAATATCCATGGCCAAGGGGCATTGCTGGCACTTGACGGCATAGAGCACATTGGTGGATGTGCAGCTGTATGCGTCCCTGATATTGTGGCTGATGTGGTTGGGTCCTGTGATGGTGTCACTAAGGGGCCACAAAACTATTCATTGTTTTTAAAGTTACAGACTAGCACGGCTCCCCCTCTGAGACCCATGAAGAGGAAGGCATACCCCAAATAAAGAACAGCCACATATTCCAACAGCAACAACACCAGTTCTCCATGGCTTGAAGAGCACTAGCCAACACATGGGGCTTTTGGGATGGAAAGCAGAGGCATGCTCAGGGCTCTGGTGGAGAAGATGAGGGCCCCTTCTCAGACAGGCATAAAATGAAGCTATAGGCCTGTGGATGTGGTTGATCAATCCGGTAGATGACACGCAGACAAATAAGCAGGAACTGAAGAAGCCCTTTGGGACTAAGATCGTGTGCCACAAACAGCAATTGGTTTAAGTTTCCACCCTCACCCAGAATTGACTCAAGAGTTCTAAGTGAAACACTTCTTCCAACCACTCGTGAAACATCAGGGTTTAGCGATACTATGTTGGAAACATCTTTGGCATTTAATCACAAATGCCAGCTGACTGGAGAGCCAAAGATACAATTTTAACAACTTCTGAAAAGGATACCACTAGTCCATCGGCTCCACTACCAACACAGACATATCCTGAGGCATCTGGTAATGTGCATAGCTTGCAGACACAGCTGGGAAATTCCGAGCAGCTCTGTGCCAGCTGAAAATCCAACTTCTCCACTTCTCACTTTCTAAAGCAATTACAGTCTCTTGCGTTCTATCACTGGAGGGTGCCGCAGCTGGAAAAGGGGCTAGATGAACTCCTTTCATCGAGAAAAGCCATCAGTGGCTTGACAAATCCTGCTTGTGTTCGCTGTTCTTAATAGCCTTAGGCTGCAGGAACTGCAAGTTATCTGAAAACGTAGAGACTTTTCTCCCCTCCCCAACTTGGTTGTAACAGCACAGGCCTCGAATAGGACACATGTAAAGTCCTTGAAGGGATCTGTAGCCCTGTGGACCAGCTCATCTCTATGAGAGTCACTGCTCTGTGGCATAGTCCCATTATATTCAGCAATAATGCAAGGACCCTACTGGTTTGTATCCTGTAAGAGGTTGACTTTCACAGTTGGCATGAGACTTGAGGCCTACAAACTTTGGCACAGATAAATTCAGGTAACACATACGTTCTGAGGAACTGGAAGTAGGATGTAAAGGGGGAGTTTTGTCCACAAAGATATCATCCGACCACAGAACATGCACTGATTCCAGCTTCTGGAAGGCTGTGGAAGGAACATCCAAGTGCAAAGGTGTCATGGCAGCAAACTGAGATATATGGTAATGAGGTGGAATTACAAATATACTACAGGGCTTCCCCGCTATTCGTTGCCTCTGCATACGTCAGTTCCGCACTAATGTCGTTGACGCTTGTAGGAACTGTTGCTTTATAAGTCCTCCCATTCCCCGCTCACGCAAAAATAAATAAATAAATAAAAATAAAAGACCAATTTGCGCAAACGGAAGTCAGCCATGGGAAACAAAATTCCCCGCTTTACGTCATTTTGCTATACGTCCACTTTTTTGGAAGGTATCTTGGATGTATAGCAGGGACTCCCTGTAACCTATAGGCAAAGGGCACCGTGGCATTGGTAAGGGGAGGGAATGCAAATAAGGAAGAGGGGGAGCCCCACTGAATATGGAATAGACACGGCAGCATCAGCGTAACGTTATACAGGGGACCAGTAGGGAAGGAGATGCAGCCCTTAGGAAAGGCCAGAATGATGGCCCTGGTGAGGGTGAGGAAGCTGACGGTGATGAGGAAGGTAATGGCAGGTTGTTCTCTATGGGACGGTGAGAGAGTGGACGTCCAGGTGCACTTTCGGCGTTATCGCTACCTGCCTCGCTGAGCGAGGGTGGGCGGGACTTTGCTAAACGTGTCAATTCCTTATTTGTGTGTCACTACCCATGAGTTGCGATGGTGGCGTGTTGCTCCTGTGGATGTTGAGGGTCCCAAGCACAGACCTGAAATCACAACCTGTCTGGGCCTGATCTTGGCACAAGAACCCGTCAACCCTCAAAGTGATCCCCCAAACACGCCTCCTTTTGAGCTTCCCTGAGCCCTGCAGCACTCCTTCCCCCTTCCCCCACCCTTCCCTATGCTCAGCCGCACGCCAGGCATTACAAGACTCAGGGGCAGATGACAGGCCATCTGACGTTTTGCTACTTGCAGCTAATGTACAGTTTTTATGAATTCAGTTCCGAATGGATGGGTCTACAGCGCAGAGACACCGAAAATCTCTCTCTACATGAGCAATCGGGTCCCTTTCATTCAAACGCCCCCCTTAGTCCCACCAGCTTGGGGGCAACTCCATGTTCTCACTTGGCTCTAATATACCCTTGATGCATCTCATGCCAATCTATTTTATTCAGTGATCTCCACACAGCTCCACAAGAGTCACCATTAGATGAGTGATACTGTTTGGCCAAGGAGCAAACTCTACTTGCTGTACACATATCAGACCGATTTTTAATTTATGTTACCCTGATTGGTTCATAAAGCTGGGAATCACTATGTGAGCTCGGGCTTTGCACGTGGGCATCAGTGAAATGATCCGGGGCGCCATGCGCGGCCTGTGCACACGAGAAGCTGAGTAGTTACACTTCCCAGCTAAAACAAGGCCCTCACAGGCCCGGGTTGCTTTACAGAACAGCACTGGATTGGCCTATGGCCTGCAAGATGCAGGAAGTGAAATTTTGCTTTTGCACAGGGAACGTACACAGGCAGAGCTTGTAAGAAATCATTCCTAAGTACTGTGGCTTTGAGCCCCGTGGCCCATTCGAGCCCAGCACCCTCAGGACAGATCCTGCTCTCAAAGCACTAGGAGCTGCATCAGACCCCCTCTGTTTGAGATCACAGAACATCAGGGCAGGAGATGGGCCAGAGTTTCCTCTTATTTCATGATGATGATGGGCGATCGCTTGTATGATCATCTCCCGTGGGAGCTGGAGACCCTCAGGCGGCTGACAAGGCCTATCCTTGAACCATAAGCTCTGCTGCAATGAGGACAGATGTTTCCAGGTACAGCAGGAGGCTGCTGACCATGACTAGAAGCCAGCCTCCCCTTCCTCCTGCGCCTCTTCTCCTCCTCAGCTTGTCGGCGGCAAAACGCAGGGGGCATCAGGTAGGACATCTCTCCAGTTTGAGCGATCCTGGGCGAGTGTCTCCCAAGTGTCAGTGTCAACATTGCAACTTCTTTAAGCCATCCTTCAGCAAGTCCTTGCAACGCTTCCGCTGGCCTCCCGCATTACGGTGTCCTTTCTGCTGAGAACACAGGGCCTGTTTTGGGAAGCGAGGGTCTGGCCTCCGAACAACATGACCAGTCCAGCGAAGTTGCTGACGGAGGATCATTGTCTCGATACTGGTGGCCTTTCCCTCTTCCAGGACACTGATGCTAGTGCGCCTATCTTCCCATTGGATCTTCAAGATATTGCGGAGGCAGCGTTGGTGATACCTCTCAAGGACTTTCAAGAGGCTGGTAGGTTGTCCAGGTTTCAGACCCATACAACAGTGTTGGGAGAATGACGGCTTGATAGACAAAAAGTATTGTGTCTGTTCGAATGTCGTGATCTTCAAAAACCCTGTACCGTAAACGTGCGAAGGTGGCACGGGCACAGCTCTCCACTGTTAACCAGGAGTAATTCCACTGATGCCAATAGACTGCGCGTAGGAGATCAGGTCTAAAGCACCAAAGAGATGTTAACGGCTAATGGCTCTGGACTCCACATCCTACTGAAAAGCTTAGTTTCCCTGCCCAGGTCTGCAGGGGGCATTTGCAAAGCCCTGCAGGGAATCTCCATTATAAATTAGTGGCTCTTACCAGACCCTTCAAGAGCAGGCTCTGTGCTTTGTGGCTGACGCTACTGCAGGAATGGTGGATTTAAAAATCGAAGGCGGATGAAGTACTTACAAAGAGCAAATCAGGCACCCTGGCTTAGGCATTCCTGGCCGCATGCCTGCCGAGCTCACGGCTCTTCTAACTGCTGAATTCAGGGGAAAGCTCAAGGGGGAGGAAAGAAAATTTATAAATGGGTCATAAAAAATTTACTTTTCCTGAGAGTGAAGTGAGCTGCCAAAGTTACAAAACCGCTTAGCAAAGCCAAAGCTAAAGGGAGCCCTTTGCGAGTTTTTCGCAATGCAACCGGGCAGGAGAAAGCCCTGCTATTTGTGGCAATCCATGTATGATCACCCAGCGTTTATTGGCTTCAGTAAACACGCAGGGAGAGGCGGCTCTGCTAGTCTGCAGCCCGGCTGGATTCCAGCTGGGGATTCGCTGCATTTTTATTAACATGGAGCTTTGTCAGTCTGGCATTAACATTGCAGAAAGAAAAAGCAACAGGATTTATAACTGGGCTGGAAACAACCGTTTAAAGCCAAACCCCTTCTTCAGCAGGGCTTGTTGTATTTGTTAACAAGGGACTGGGCCTTGGTTTTAATTTTGTGTCGACGCAACCGGGGCCTTTCCCCACATTGTTCCTAGATATTTTGTATTTATCCACAGAAATAAGAATTCTTTGCATTATAAACGACTATGATGCTCTTCTTGGTGCAACGCAGAACCATAAGCCACTGTGCTCCCCCTCTGCCTTGGCAAAAGGGAGCTTTGCAGACTGTGCCGGCTCCCTGCCCGCTTCCCCAGCAACCTCCGTGAGACTTTGCTCGTCTTTACCTTGCCTGGCAGACAACAATCAGGGAGCCCCCATTCCCGAGCTCCCCGGAGATGAATCCCTGCAGCACACAGTGCCTCTCACTGGACACGCGCAGAAACTAGGAGTTCCACTGCCTCCAACGAGCCACTGCACACGCCTGTCAGCGGGTTCACCTGCGGACTCACAGATCACTCCGCAGACAGGGTTTATAGCAAACGTAAGTTTATTAGCAAAGAACAGAGACTTGCCTGCCGCTGCACAGAGATGACAGAGCCCGCCACGAGCTACACACAAGCCAGGCTTCCCAGTGCCCAAAGGTCGAGTCAGCAGGCTATGTCGTACACACAGCCCATGCCGCGCCTTGGCCAGGGTCGGACAAAAGGACACGCGCGGTCCCTTCTAGCCCTGGGGCTCCACGAGCCTGGGAGATCTTGGTCTAAAACCGCTTTGCACAGCTAACGGTCAGCAGGTCCTGCCATCCAGGCCAAGAGTGTTCACTGGTCACAGGCTCGGAGGAGGCTGCTCTCAGTCTCCCCGGAGTGATGGATCAATAGAACGTCTTTGTGTTCCCCTGGTGTTTCCCAAAGTCCATTGCCTCAGGTGCCCAGCACTTTTCCTGGGATGCAGATCACGGGCGGTGGCTGAAGGGAAGGCCGGGGGAGTCAAGCCCCGCCCCCAGCCCTACCCCTTCTGCCCAGGCTCCGCCCCTCACAGGAGTCAAGCCACCACAGCACCACAGGGAGGTGGGACAGGGCGTGGCCCCAGCCTCCCCGGTCCTGGAGCACGGGGAAGGGTGGGGACTCTGGGGAAGCAGCACTCCACCCCCAGTGCGCCTACACTAGGTTTTCGGGACAGAGTGTGGGCGGGGCAGGGCAGGACTGGCGGTTGGGGAAGGTAATGCCTCCCCTGCCTTGCATACCAGCCACCCAGAGGCAGATTCTGTCCCTTGCTGCGCTCCCAATCCCAGGCCTCTGCCACTGCTTAGCTTGATTGCTTTCACGCCTACGTTCTTTGTCTGGGGCGGACACAGCTCGACTGAGGCGTAATTCCACACTCCTTTGTCCAAGGTGGGCCTCCCAAATTTCCTGCACACCTGCCCAGCTCTGTGTACACTGCCCACACAGACAGCACGCCATGGAGAACAGGTTCCTCACTGGCTGTTAGCGAGGCCGCACGCCAATGCTCCGAGCGGCCTTAGCCGCCGCGCACCAGATGCTGGGGTGCTCATGTGAGGAGTGCCTTGCTGCTCAGGCCCTCTTACGCACCTGGCATTGCCCACAGCTGGAGGACAGTTGGACTGCTGGTCTGACCCTGCCTTCTTACGTTCTGAATGACCAGCACATCATGGGCTTTCATTCTCTCCTGGACTGGAGTGAGACGGAAAACAATCACTTGACTCAACTGTTTATTCTGTGGGGTTCAGGCCCCTGCTCTCCACCTTGGGTATCTGGACCCCGACTGTCACAACCGCTCATCTCTAGGTCCCCCCACATTTTAAAATGCTGGGGAAGCCCCATTATCCTCACTTTATAAGAGTTGCCTGGGAGCGCCCAGCCAGGAATAACCTCTTGCTCGCAAGGGTTTAGCACAGGATCACACTGCGTCTCCCCCATAAGAGTTCTGCTAATAAGGACCATGCACAGCAGTGAATGCGGAAGAGTGCAATGTTTTCAGTGTACTTTCCTGATTACAGGAGATGGTGAGTTATAATTAGCATGCTCCGCTTTACTGTCGCTCCATGCCGATGTTCCCTCTAATCTTTTCCACCCGTGTGCACATTTTCCCATATGCGCAGAATAATGTTATGTGCACCACAGCATGTGCGAATGTGCACCACCAAGAGAAACAAAAAACCTAGCTGTGAGTGCTCTGCTAATCAGCTAGGCAACATTTGAAACTCTCGAGTGGCCGGCCAAGCACCCGGCTTACAGGAAACATTGCTCCAAGCTCCTGTAGTGATCTCACTTTTCTCCAGACTGTACTGTATGGCTATGTCTACACTGCAGGCTTTTTGCGCAAGAACACGCATTCTTTGCATCGAAAAACAGGGCTTCTTCTGGAAGAGTTATTCCTCTCCCCACAAGGAATAAGCCCTCTTGCCCAAGAGCTCTTCCACAAGAAGGCAGTGTAGACAGGCAACATGAATTTCTTGCTCAAGAAACCCCTATGGCTAAAATGGCCATCAGAGCTTTCTTGCGCAAGAGAGCGTCCACGCTGCCATGGACGTTCTTGCGCAAAAGCACATGGCAGTGTGGACGCGCTCTTGTGGAAGACCTTTTGCACAAGAACTCTTCCACAAAACAGTTCTTGCGCAAGAAGCCTGCAGTGTAGACGTAGCCTATGTGTCCAGCACGACCAGTTGGGGTATTTTTATGTTTGTGTTACCTAAAATCCAGTCCATGCAGATCTTCTGCCACCTCCATAGTCCTTAAAGCCCAGGTGCAGACATGCCCTTCAGTTACAGCCTGTTTCCCCTTGACACATCACATCCCACACGGAGTGTAACGAGGCCAAGGCCGCATGGGGCTCCACAGACAACAGAGCGAACAGAAGGCAAGAGTCTCTGCTCCATAAGCACAAGCTGGGCCCAGCAGAAGGAGAAATGTTCTTAGTTGGCGGCTGTATTAGGAGCCCGAGGGTATGTCTACACTACGCAGCGTTTAGCAGTGAGGTTGTGCCAACACGGCCCTGGCGCTAGAAGTCAGCAGGTGCGAACCAGAGCAGGCACAGGTGGGCCTGCGTGGGCCATGGTCCACCCACTTTGCATGCAGGCCTACCCCCCGCCAGCCTGCCCTGCGCTCCAGAGAAAGAGAGGGATCAGAGCACTGGGGCTTACCCCGCTCTGCCCAGCGAGCCAGCCAGGGAAAGGAGCCAGGGAGCCGGGGCTTACCCCCATTGGCTGATTAGTGGAGCCAGGGCTTACCTGCTCTGGGGCTCTGGCTGGGGAGTGGGGCCAACACTCCTTCCCCCCCCAACCCTCCTGTCCTGCTCCTCCCATCCGCTATTCTTGCCCACCCACCCGAAGCTGGGCCCTTCTGGCTACGCCATGTGTGGACATGGTTTCCCAGCACTTGTGCAGACAAACCACTTCCGCACCCAAGGAGCAGCTTTTGCTTCGCCGGCAGGAGCATTCACACTGGCACTTGCTGCAGAAAATCTTTGTCGTTCAGGTGGGGAAGGGGGCTTGCGCACCCGTGAACCACAAAAGTTTTGCTGATCAAGTGCAAGTGTAACCACAGCCGCAGGCGGGAGGAGTGCTATCGGGTCAGCAAAGCCATGCCAGAGCAAACCTGACGTTCCAGCCACTAGAGGGCCATGTGAGCCACATGGACGAGACAGTTACGCACACAGCAGCTGCTGAAAGGCGGGAGACCGGCAGAGGTTTGTCCAGGGACGCAGTGGGAATGTGTTCCTTTGTACCAGGAAACAAGGCTTAGCGACGTCTAGTTGATCCAAAAAATGTACTCCTGAATTTACAGGAGGTTGCTCACAGTGCAGTTCAGCAAAGCACACAGCTCAACAGGAGAGCAAGTGTAACCCACACACCTAGTGTGGTTACTGAGCAATGCAAGTAGTACCTAGACCACAGCAACAGTTAAGATCAAGAGACCTCTACAGCAGGGGCTGGGTAGCAGCTGGCTTTTAGCTCTGAGGGTAGTGGCTCCTATACTCCGCCCCAGAGGTCCCAAGTTCAAATCTACCTGGTGGTGGTTACACAAGCGTGCCTGGAAATGCTCCACCAGCCCTTTCTGGAGACTCTCTGCAACAGCACCTTTGATCTGCTTCTGCCATAGGCCAGATTGTGTCTTTTATAATTAAGGTAGCTTCCCCCGCCATTTCTCACCCCTCTGCCTGCCGGGGTCAGTCCACCACTTGGGGTATGATTTATTGGTTTGAAACACACACGCACACACACACAAATCCAACTTCGCTAGGGGATGATTCCTTCTCTTTCTGGTGCTTTATGCTTCTAAACGGATATCCGCTGTTCATCTTTTTTACAATGTAAACTCCTTGGAGAGGAAGCAAAGTATCCAGGCAGGCCCCAGGAGTACTGCTAAGCAAATACTAGTCACTATACAAACCACACGCCTTAGCAAAGTGGTTGCCAATAGCCCTAAGAACCAAAATATGCCGGCTACGAGGAACCCATCTATTAAATTTTTTCTTAATGAACTTCAAGTGTCCACAAAACAATCGGATGTTCTATTGTGTAAGCCTTTGAAATACTTAAATATGAGAAAGGAGATAAAGCAGCCATGGGCAAACATCTCCCAGACAGTGCATGACAAGTGGATGAATAAGAAATGGAACAATACCCCCCTCCTGCCCGAATCCTCTAAAAAATAAATATCCCGGCTTATGACTTTCCCACAATCATCACTCAGAGTTCATTTTGCTCATCTCTACACTTCTCCTGCTCCAATGGCTCCGAGAAAGTAATAAACATATCGGATAAGGAATTAAAATAGAATAAAGAGAGGTGGCAAAATCTGACACAAAAGGAAAACAGGCAAACCACCCCTGCCTGCAAGACAACAGCTAATCCAAAAGAAAATAATATTCCGGTCTTCCTGAGCTCCGGCCCGGGAATGAAAACTGTCAGAAAGGGAAATGACAAATGACAGCTTTGTGGGAAAGACAAAATAATTCTAGTCCACACATTCTGGAGCTGTCCGGATGCACACTGCCTGTCGGGAGAAAGCAATCAGCAGGATTAACATGATAATGAACTCTGATTTACTAAGCAACCCAAAGATCTGGGTCCTTGGAGACAATACGTTTCACGCTGAATATTAACAAAGAGCAAGAGAAAATTTTGCTGAGGGCACTGACTGACTGCAAAGTGATTAATCCTCCAAAAACCAGATAGCGGCTCCAAGGACTGAAAGCCGCAGCCGCCTACGAAGGCCGAACTGATCCAGCTCATCTAGAAAAGGGAATATTCCAGGTGGGGAGGGAAGAAAGCAGGAACCTTTCAATAAATCCAGCTGCGGTTCTTAAGACTGCCCCCCAGGATTTTACTGACTACATACAATAAATATTAGCTAGTGCAGAGAGTGTGGCTCGCAAAAAGAATCCAGAGAGTCTGCTTTGGGGCACGTTCTACTCTTGGTTAGTGCATCCACTGTACTGGATCCGTTCCTTGCACATCTCTCTGACACTCTGAAAGGGGGAAGAACCCCTCTGTGCAATCTCTTGCTGGAAAAGCATGAAATTTTCCCATATGCAATTGTTCTTCCTCCCCTCTGAGTGCAAGGTTTTAGCTGCCCCAGCGACCTCTCTAGGGTGACCAGATAGCAAGGGTGAAAAATCAGAAGAGAGTCAGGTGTGTCTAAGGTATTTGCATGAGACAAAGCCCCCAAGGCCAGGGCTGCCCTATAAACAGGGGGCATCTGGTCCCTGTGTCGGACCAAACATTTCAAGGCTAGAAGCAGCGCTAGGAGGCTGTGTGCCTGAGGACTCCGGACAGAGGTGAGCGAGGTTCACGCGAGGAGGAAGAAACGAGGAGGTGACAGGTCCGATGCGAAGGTTGGAGACGGCTGTGGGGGAAGACGTTTTTAGTAACCATTGAACGGTTCCAGGGCTGTGCCGGACTCAAAGCGTCCCACCGAAAGCCTGGGAGTGAAAGAGGAGTGTGGATTTCGGTAACACAGGAGGCCGGATGATGAACAGGCCGCTGGGAAAGAACAAGCCTACCCTGCATGTGAAAGAGTCTGTCTCTGGCATGTTATGGATTGGACTCATGGAGCCTTCTAGGGAGTGACATGAACACATCAGGAGAAGCCTGAAACAGGGAGCCAAGACACACAACCAGGGGCTAAAGCAGAAGTGAGACTGTGCACAGGAAAAACAAGCAGAGTCGACAGACAGCGGGATCGGGCCCTTGAGCCTGGAGCCAACCCACGGAGGGTTTTAACACCACCCAGGGCAAGTCAGCCAGTTACGCGTAGCGCTGGGATTTTAACTAATATCCCAGCAAGCAAGAGTCCAAGCGCCACCTGATCTCCTTGCAACTTGGCCACGACAGGGTTTCCAAACGTCCTATGGTCGCAGAGCCACACAGCAAGCCGTGCCCGACGGCCATGCTCTCGTGCCAAATGCAGGTTTGGCTGTTGGCGCGAGTCTCCGCTAAATGGCGCTGGATTTCCTTTCCAATTGCCGGATGCCGCGAGCGTAGCTCTGCTAGGCGCCTGGCTGTGGGCCCTCATCCCATACCCCGTCCCACTGACGCAGGCAGGAATACTCAACACCTGACGCTGACTAACTAGGCAGAGGTTCCTGAAGGTGAGGACACAGAGACAGGGCAAGTGCCAGAGTGGGCCCATTTTAAAGGGGGCAAGACCCTGTGACAGACGGCTGGCTAAGCCAGAGCCCTGCCACTGCAGCCTGGCTGAAAAGGCCAATCGCAGCCAGCTGAGCAAGCCCCGGCCTGAAGGGCTGATGGAAGCAGCTGTGGGCCGCATTAGCCAGAGCGGAAGTGGAAGGGGAGGAGCCAGGCTGTGGCCGAGTGTGCCCCCCAGGCAGAAGGAGAGGCTGGCTGAGTTTGCTGTAAGCCAAAGCGCTGTCAATAGAAGGTGGTGGGGAGCTGACGATAAAAGGCATGGAGTGACTGCACCCGAGAGGGCCTCCGGCTGATCTGTGGACAATGAAGGCGAGGGGCCTGAGCGAGGACGTTGCCACCACCCTCAGGAAGAACGGGTCAGGAAGCAGGGCTGTGTGACTGCACCCATCCCGCGCCCCCCCTTGGCCCAGGAACGGGCACCGTGCTCATGGAAACAGCGGTGGCCTTCACACTGCAACAAGCAAACACTCCAAGTCTAAGGCGAGCAGTTGAGCCCCGTGCCACAGTGACTGAGGATCCGCTTCAGGGCGTAGCCCCGCACGAAGCAGCGGAAGCGAACAGCGATGCTCTTGGACAGCGCTGGAGTACGAGACAGAGGGGGCGGCTCGCTGGACGTGGAACAGCCCTCACCGCAACGCGGCAGTGCAGGCCCTGAGCGAAGGGAGCCGCTCCGACGCAGCAGAGCGGGGGAGGTCCAGTGCACCTCAGGGCACGTCTACACTGCACTCTGGAAGCGAGCAAGGTGCCAAAAGGGCACGGGCGAGACTTGGGAAGAGGTCAGAGGGAGAGGAAGGGCCATGGCACCAGAGGCAGAGGAGCCCGGTGTGTTTGCCAGACGGTAACTACAACGTGATGCCTTTTGTTTGGGAAACAGATGCTCGGGTGACAGTGCAGAGGAGCCATTGTCCATCCCTGACAAGCACATAAAACAACAGGGGTTGGGATCTGTTGGACCCCGGCGACTTCACTCCAAGCGTTTGTCCGCAAAGTCAGCTCTTGTGGGATGCTGAGCGAATCTTACTGGCTAGAGCCAGGCATCACGTGACCAGGCACTTAGCAGCCATTTCAACCATGCTTTGCCAGCCCACCGCACCCCGCCCGGGAAGGCTGGGCATTGGCTGAGGCCCATACCTCCACACACAGTTCTGCCATTGTCCCTCCCCCCGGACTGCAACGTCCTCCCTCTAGGAGCCTGAGGAACCCAAACAACTTTGCAAATGCATATGGCGCTGATCTGGAACACAGCTTCTGTGCAGGAGGCAGCCAATTGGAGAAGGGCTGGAAGGAGTAGCCAATCAGAACCATGAAGGCCCATATAAAAAGGGAGTTACGGGCAGAGGAGGGCAGTTCCCTGCTGGAAGCCCAGGGAGGGTACGGTATTTCTGGAGAGCAGGGAGAACCACCAGCACCCTGGACAGAGCAGTGCTGCTAGCAGAGAGACAGCTCCTAGCTGGCTACCAGAGTTGGTGGCCTGAGGCCAGGGCAAAGAGGATGCTGGGGCCACAAGGAAGTAGCCAGACAGTGGCAGCGGCAGCAGCATGAAGGACTGCAGGCCCCCCGGAAGGGAGGAGCACAGTGTGGCACGCCCAGAGGGCTGGGTCATTCAGGACAATGTCACAGTCCTTGGAGAGACATAGAAGTGATGGGAGCAAGGCACCATCCGCAGAAGTGGCAGGACGATGCAGAGCTAACTCCCAAAGCAGCCAGCAGGAGGCACTGCAGTGGCGAGGACACCCGTCACAGGCTGCGAAGAGGAGCACCGGTGTCACTGACTGCTGCAAAGCGGTTCGCCACTAACAAACCACTCAGCCGGGACTGTAAACGTTTGGCCACTGGCACCTTTAACCAACCCGAACGGAGAACGTGAAGCGAAAACACACCAGGTCACAAGATTAAGCACCTTGAGATCTAGCTGGAACGTCAAAGCCAGGAGCATTGAATTCATCAGCCAGCAGTTCATACAGCGTACGTCAGGGATTTTCCATCTCAATCAGGGTTTAGGTGTCATGAAATCTGCCGGCGTGTCATACAAAGAGAAGATTCGGTGTGTGCTTCATTTTCCCTTTGCACGACATTATTTCAAAGCCGCCGGCTGCTGCTCGGACAAGCAAATCTTTGCGTTTGCTTTTGGTTCTGATCTTGCAACCGGCATTCTCCTTCGGTAGCTGCTCACACTGAGCGTTCCTACCTGCTGAAGAGCTTCTCAGGAGGTTCTGGAGGGGGAGGCAAGCGGCGTGCTTGAGCACAGCTCTGTTTTTAGACCTGAATGCTTTATATGCTCAGTGAGCACCTGGTAGCCTGCATCAGAGTGCGGAGAGCAATTGTTTTATTCATCGAGCATCTGGAATCAAAACTCATTAGGCTGGAGAACCCTTCAGAGAAGAGAAGTATTGTATCTATTTATTATACCCGGCCTTTGCCCCTGAATGTATGCGGCAATTTGCATGTGGTTGGGGCCCAGCCTGTTCTCTCTGCAACCAAAGACTGAGCTGAACTACTTGTAACTATATTTAGGGACATCTTGACGACCCAGGCCTGGCGAGAGCCCAGTGTTCAGTATGCGGGGAAAGAGGCTCTAAAGCGTTTACCTAAGACACCAGGCGCACGCAGCACTCACTGATACCAATGGAGTTGTGCGTGTGAATGAAGAGAACAGACCCGGCTTGCGAGACTGATCTCAGATGGTCCCTCTCCATTAAAAAGAACAGACAGACGAGAGGCGGAGCACTCCCTGGACTGCAGAGGGATATTCACTACAAATCAGGCTCTCATGGTGACTCATGGCTGTGCACTTTCAACCCACACCCTGCTCATTCCCATGTCGAGCATGGGCTTCGCCTGAATTCAGCGCGCTCATTGTAGTCCCTGATCATCCAGTACCCTGGGCGTGGGCAGCAGGCTGACCCAGGCCAGGCTGACTCATAACAGGACAATGCTTTTCACCTCTCTAGCGCCTTTCATGACAAGATCTTCAAGTGAACTGCATTCGTTAAGCCTCTCGTCACCCCGATGAGCTAAGGGAACTGTGTTATCCCCATCTTACAAGGACACTGCAGACAACGGCGGTAGTTTTCCAGAACTGGGTGCCTAACGACCAGCTCCTACTTCCATATTAAGGTGATGAAGTTAGTGACCTGATTTTTCAGAGTGCTGGGCACCCAGACCTTGAAGCTATCAGCTCCTAGTTCCTTGTCTAATCCCTGACACCAAGGCTACGTCTAGACTGGCATGATTTTCTGGAAATGCTTTTAACGGAAAAGTTTTCTGTTAAAAGCATTTTGGGAAAAGAGCGTCTAGATTGGCACGGACGCTTTTCCGCAAAAGCACTTTTTGTGGAAAAGCGTCCGTACAATCTAGACGTTGTTATAAAAAAGCCCCGATCGCCATTTTCGCCATCGGGCTTTTATGAAAACAAATCTCAGCTGTCTACACTGGCCCTTTGCGCAAAAGGGACTTTTGCCCGAACGGGAGCAGCATAGTATTTCCGCAAAAAGCACTGATTTCTTACAGCAGGAAGTCAGTGCTTTTGCGGAAATTCAAGCAGCCAGTGTAGACAGCTGGCCAGTTTTTCCGGAAAAGCGGGTGATTTTGCGGAAAAACTGGCCAGTCTAGACACAGCCCAACTGTCCTGTTCTCCTGTGACAGTAGCCCACTGTCCGGTCAGTCAGCAACAGGCTGAAAGCAGACACTCTACCTGGAACTATTTTTAGAAGTGATTGCCATGTGAGAGCATGCTGCTCTCCTTCAGAGCAGGGATGGAAGCGACTAGGCAACTATCAGAGAACGGCAGCAAGGCGGGGAGCAGGAGCCAGTGCTGGGGGGGAGCCGGCTTAAAAGACGATTCCCCCCAGCACCATCTCCGTGGGGAGGGGGGCGCAGCAGGAAACTGGTGGCGCTTTCACCTTTGAAATGATGTAAGAGCGGGGCTCTTGCTACATTTCAAAGGCGGAAGCGCCTGCGGGAGCACGGGGCGATCGGGGAACTCAAGCAGTCCCCCCCCGATCCCGTGCTCCCTGCTTTTGAAATTTACAGGAGTACACTTCAAAAGCAGGGAGTGCAGGGCCAGTAGGGTTGTCCCCCACTAGCCCTGTGCTTACCGCGGCACTTCCGCCATTGAACTGTAGCAAGAGCTGGCAGGGTTCTTGCTACATTTCAAAGGCCGGGGTGCTCTTATCGACTAATCGAGTAGTTGATGCAAATTGCATTGACTATTTGATTATTTGATTAATCTAAATTTAAAACCCTTAGTGCAGAGACAACATTGCCTCTGACCCACCATTTCTGCTGATTACAGCCCTGCACAATCCATCTCTCCTTTTACCCCCCAAGAAATGTAAGACCTTTTACTCTGAATGAGGTTCCTTCATCATAAGAACATAAAAATGGCCATACTGGGTCAGATAAAAGGTCCATCTAGCCTAGTGTCCTGTCTTTCAACAGTGGCCAACGCCAGATGTCCCAGAGGCAGTGAGCAGAAGAGATAATCATCAAGTGATCCATCTCCAGTGATCCATTTCTGGCCTCTGACAAATAGAGGCTAGGGACACCATACCTACCCATCCTGGCTATTAGCCATTGATGGACCTAACCTCCATGAATCTATCTAGTTCTTTCTTGAACCCTGTTAAGGTCCTGGTCTTCACAACATCCTCTGGCAAGGAGTTCCACAGACTGACTGTGCACTGTGTGAAGAAAAACTTCCTTTTGTTTGTTTTAAACCTGCTGTCTATTTATTTCATTTGGTGACCCCTAGTTCTTGTGTAATGGGAACAAGTCAATAACTTTTTCCTTATTCACTTTTTCCACCCCAGTCATGATTGTATAGACCTCTATCATATCCCCCCCAGTCTTCTCTTTTCTAAGATGAAAAGTTCAAGTCTTTTTAATCTCTCTTCATATGGGACCTGTTCCAAACCCCTCGTCATTTATGTTGCCCTTTTCTGACGAAGTGGGTCTTTGCCCACGAAAGCTTATGCTCCAACACTTCGGTTAGTTTATAAGGTGCCACAGGACTCCTCGCCGCTTTATCATCAAAAAGTAAATGGTCATCTCAACCACATTTCCCTAGTTTGCTTGTGAGAATGTCACGAGGGACTCTGCCAAAAGACTTAATAAAATCAAAGCATGTTATGTCTACTGTTTTGTCCTTGTGCACTAAGCCAGCGCCCCTGATAAAGGAGGAAATTAGGTTGGTTTGGCATCATTGGTTCTTGACAAATGGAACGTGGCTATTCCTCATCAGCCTGTCTGGAAATGGGTGACAGGAGAGGGATCATGTGAGGATTACCTATTGTGTTCCCTCCCTCTGGGGCATCTGGTATTGGCCACGGTGTGCAGACAGGACACTGGGCTAGATGGACCATTGGTCTGACCCAGTATGGCCGTTCTTATGTTCACAGAATCATAAAATACTAGGACTGGAAGGGACCTCGAGAGGTCATCGAGTCCAGTCCCCTGCCCTCATGGCAGGACCAAATACTGTCTAGACCATCCCTGACAGACATTTATCTAACCTACTCTTAAATATCTCCACAGATGGAGATTCCACAACCTCCCTGGGCAATTTATTCCAGTGTCTGACTACCCTGACAGTTAGGAACTTTTTCCTAATGTCCAACGTAAACCTCCCTTGCTGCAGTTTAAGCCCATTGCTTCTTGTTCTATCCTCAGAGGCCAAGATGAACAAGTTTTCTCCCTCCTCCTTGTGACACCCTTTTAGATATCTGAAAACGGCTATCATGTCCCCCCTCAATCTTCTCTTTTCTAAACTAAACAAACCCAATTCCTTCAGCCTTCCCTCATAGGTCATGTTCTCTAGACCTTTAATCATCCTCGTTGCTCTTCTCTGGACCCTCTCCAATTTCTCCACATCTTTCTTGAAATGCGGTGCCCAGAACTGGACACAATACTCCAACTGAGGCCTAACCAGCGCAGAGTAGAGTGGAAGAATGACTTCTCGTGTCTTGCTCACAACACACCTGTTAATGCATCCCAGAATCATGTTTGCTTTCTTTGCAACAGCATCACACCGCTGACTCATATTCAACTTGTGGTCCACTATAACCCCAGATCCCTTTCTGCCGTATTCCTTCCCAGACTGTCGCTTCCCATTCTGTATGTATGAAACTGATTGTTCCTTCCTAAGTGGAGCACTTTGCATTTGTCTTTATTAAACTTCATCCTATTTACCTCAGACCATTTCTTCAATTTGTCCAGGTCATTTTGAATTATGACCCTATCCTCCAGATTAGTCGCAACCCCTCCCAGCTTGGTATCATCTGCAAACTTAATAAGCGTACTAAATCGTTGATGAAGATATTGAACAGAGCCGGTCCCAAAACAGACCCCTGCGGAACCCCACTTGTTATGCCTTTCCAGCACGATTGTGAACCATTAATAACTACTCTCTGAGTACGGTTATCCAGCCAGTTATGCACCCACCTCGAGGTGCTTGCAAACAACTGATTACTAATTTGTTCCATTATCTTTCCAGGTATTAAAGTTAGGCTGCCTGGTCTATAATTTCCAGGGTCCTCTTTGTTCCCCTTTTAAAGATAGGTGCTGTGTTTTCCCTTCACTCCTCTGGGACCTCACCCAGCCTTTAGGAGCTCTCACAGGTAATTGCTAATGGGTCCAAGACAGCTACAGCTCGAACAAAAACCCTAGAATGAATTTCACGAGGCCGTGACAATGTATACAGATTAACACACTTCAACCTCTTTTCTCGCTCACTGCCGCAAGACAACGCCCTTAAAACCTTCTTTAGCCCCTCGTCCTGATTCCTATTACAGAACTGAGGAAACAATACTTACATTGCCTTCCTCTCCCTTTTCTCCCCTGTATCGTCCACAAGAATGAATATTTAACCACAAACAATAATAAAAAAATAATATGGAGATATACCAATCTCCTAGAACTGGAAGGGACCTTGAGAGGTCATCGAGTCCAGTCCCCTGCCCTCACAGCAGGACCAAGTACCATCCCTGACAGATTTGCCCCAGATCCCTAAATGGCCCCCTCAAGGATTGAACTCACAACCCTGGGTTTAGCAGGCCAATGCTCAAACCACTGAGCTATCCCTCCCTAATAGGACTGGAGGCATGCGTCCCGGAGCTAGGGGTATCAGAGGTGCTGCAGCCCTGGCTTGAAATTGTCGCAGCAACCCAGATACATGGTTTCTGCCTTCGGAACCCCACTATAAAATCTGTTCCAGGATCACTGTCCAGAGGAGACACTGGCTCCACCTGGCCGTCAGATCTTACAACCTTGAGGAGGCTACTATTGCAGTCACTGGAATCAGCAAATCCCAAAGAGGTAAGTGCCTCGTCTCAGCAGGATGAGCCCCTTCACAGTGGCTGTAGGCTGTGCACCATTGCTACTAGACTCACTCAGCAACCAGTTGGGTTGAGAACAAGTTGAAGTTGTTGCAGGTCCCATATTTTGGCTCATCCAGTTTTATCAGAACTCGGCTCCCAAGTCGCCATGGCAGCAAAGGCGAGTGCCGACAAGGCCTTAGGAAAGCACAACATCTAGGCTCAGGCCTACACTAAAAGGGAAGGTCGAATCAAGATACACAACTCCAGCTACGTTCATTACTTAACTGGAATCGACGTACCTTGTTTCGAGTTTCCCTGCCATCGCCACAGCAGGACACCAATAGGAGCGCACACTCCCGTCGGCTTCCATTACACCTCGCAGAAGCATGACTACCACCTGCCAGTGGAGGCATCCTCTGAGTTTGATTTAGCAAGTCTTAACTAGACCCACTAAATCGAACTCTGGAAGATCAAGATAAGACATGGCCTAAGAATCAATCATCACTAACATCTGCAGTACTTTGGATTGTCTTACTAGGTCTCCCATCCAACCACTAATATGACCCAATCTTGATTAGCTTGCAAGAGCTGATGGGATCATCTTGCAAAGTTGTACAGCTCCAGAGAGGGGTCTGCTCAGACTGTTTCATACCTTTTCATATTTTTTTATAATTGAAACTGCATTGGATTTTACGATTAGCGTGAAATGGGACTGTGAAATTGCTCTGTGATTGTAGGCCCATGAGTTTATTATTTGTATTGCACAAAGAGTCCATAATCCAGCATTTCTTTTAATTTTGTTTCCTTTTAATGTACAAATAGCTCAGGTCTACATAAACAGTGAAGTCTTTGATTTTTCAGAAAAAAATAAATGTCCTTATTTGACGTCTGGGCTTTTCCAATATCAAAAAAGCACCCAAATTGATATGTTTCTCACCTCCGAAAGGTCTTTATTTTGCCTTTAGGGTGTAATATTTCAAAAAAAGTATTCATTTAAATGCAAATCTTTGCTTCCACCAGGGACTCAACAAAAGCTTTTGCTGAAATGAAAGTTGAACCTTCACATGTTCTCTCCATTTCCCCAAGTTTTCTTCTATGAATTAAAGACTTTAAAGATGACCAACCCTTTCACACTTCATGATGAAAAACGTCAAAGAAAGAAAAAAGGATGTTTTAACCTAACACTGTTTTTTTCTCCTTAGTAAACCAAATAGCAATTTATCATGGTAAAAGCAGCACCTCTCCGATTCAGCAAAGCAGCTTCCAAAGTCTCACTGAATGGTCATTACAGGTGTGCAAGAGGTAGCAGCAAACTTCCCCAACAAAATCATATTTCCCACATTAGCCGGCTCTGTGTGTTACCTGGCTTCTCAACTGGTCATCTAGACCACACATTCAAACATCCTGGCCCCTCGCTCCCAGTTGGGCCAGAACTCTGGAAATGGAGAACATCAAATCTATGACCAGATTTCCAATTCTTCCACCACCGACTATTCCACCAGTCATCTAAATGTGGACAAGGGTGCAGTTCAGAAATGCTGGGAAAATGTCACCTGGTACCTTGCAAAGCAGTGAAATGAAGCCTGGGCTACTTCAGACAGGCTTCGCAACCCAGCCCAACAGATTTAAAATGAACGGTATTATCAACAGCAGCATGCTCAGGCCAGGGTTTATCTCCAAAATTTGGCAGCAGCATCGGCAATACATAAGAACAGCCACAGTGGGTCAGACCAACGGTCCATCCAGCCCAATATCCTGTCTGCCCACAGTGGCCAATACCAGATGCCTCAGAGGGAGGGGGGACAACAGGTAATCCTCACGTGATCCCTCTC
Source organism: Rafetus swinhoei (assembly GCA_019425775.1). Classification (NCBI taxonomy): domain Eukaryota; kingdom Metazoa; phylum Chordata; order Testudines; family Trionychidae; genus Rafetus; species Rafetus swinhoei. Next base: position 46,395,077 of record CM033442.1, on the reverse strand, counting down.
CTGTCACCCATTTCCAGACAAACAAACAGAGGCGAGGGACACCATTCCTACCCATCCCGGCTAATAGCCATTGATGGACCTAACCTCCGTGAATCTATCTACCTCTTTTTTGAACCCTAGTTTTCACCATATCCTCTGGCAAGGAGTTCCACAAGTTGACTGTGTGCTGAGTGAAGAAAAACTTCCTTCTGTTTGTTTTAAACCTGCTGCCTATTCATTTCATTTGGTGACCCCTAGTTCTTACATTGTGTTATGTAAATAACGTTTCCTTATTCACTTTTTCCACACCAGTCATGATTTTATAGACCTCTATCCTATCCCCCCTTAGTCTCCTCTTTTCTCAGCAGACAATTAGGGAGGGATAGCTCAGTGGTTTGAGCATTGGTCGGAGGAAACCCAAGGTTGTGAGCTCAATCCTTGAGGGAGCCATTTAGGGATCTGGGGCAAATCTGTCAGGGATGGTACCTTGTCCTGCTGTGAAGGCAGGGGACCGGACTCAATAACCTCTCAAGGTCCCTTCCAGTTCTAGGAGATTGGTATAAGTCCAAGTCTTTTTAATCTCTCTTCATATGGGACCTATTGCACACCCCTCATCATTTTTGTTGCCCTTTTCTGAACCTTTTCGAATGCCAATAGATCTTTTTTGAGATGAGGCAACCACATCTGTATGCAGGATCCAAGATGAGGGCGTCCCATGGTTTTATACAGAGGCAATAAGATATTCTCTGTCTTATGCTCTATTCTTTTAAAAATTATTCCTAATATTCTATTTGCTTTTTTGACTGCCACTGCCCACTGAAGACATGAACTAGAACAGGGGTGGGCAAAAGGACCTCCATGGGTGGGATCCGGCCTGCCACGCAGGTTGATCCAGCCCGTGGAGGTCCTGCCACTCCCCTGCCCCCCTAGCCAATCAGGGCCTAGGAATGGGGAAGCACACGGTACTTAGAGTCAACCCAGGTGTCACGCACCAGAGGGCAGGGAATCAGACTTTGGCTCCCCCTACTCCCAGGCCAATCAGGGCTTGGGGCAGGGGGAAGCACGCAAAGACTCCTCCTGCCTTGTAAAGGGCTCGGCACTTAGAGTCAACCACCAGCTGCTGCTCAGCTGGCAGGTGACTAAGCGCGGCGCAACCTTGCAGGGAGGGGGCAGACTTCTCATGGTCGTCCCCCCCCACAGCCTTGATTGACCAGGCGGTGGGGAGAGGGGAGCACACGAAGTCTCTTCCCACCACCAGAGGTGAGGGCACCTAGAGGGAACCGCCAGCTGTTCAGAACAGCTGGCAGTTCTCTCAGCAGGGTAGGGCAAAGACTTCACTTGCTCTCCCACCCACACACTGATCAGGGTCTGTGGGTGGAGAAGCACAGAAGTGTCCTGGCCCCGCCCTTCTGCCTGAGATCCAGCTTTCCCCCTACAATTTGGGAAACCCCGGTGGCAGAATGAACGTTATGCCTCTGGTCCGTTACTATTTCCCATGCATTCTGTTCTCATTGAACATTGTTTAGAGACACGTGAGAGCAGCTTTCTGAAGTTGTGTGCAGGCAGAGGTTGGGCAAATTGCCTACATGGCTAACCCCCATCATGTGGGTAATGAGAGCCATGGGCCAGCCCAACCCATGATAATGTCACTGCTGCACAGGAGTTCGGGGTTCTCCCTCGCTAGCCAGCAGGACCTAGAAAGAGAATACATGAAAAGTCCCTCTCCAGAGCCCTGGGCTGGGGCGAGCAGGGCAGGGGGGCTGCATCTCACCCCGTGACAGTAGCTCGAGCTGCTGCTGTACGAAGTCGACGCAGGGGAAGAAGGGAAGTGGAGAAGAATGCCCGTCTGAGCAGAGGCATGACAGGCCACTGGTGTCTGCTCAGACTCGCTCTAAACGGGTTAGCTGCTGCCCCCTCTGGGTAGGGATCCTCAGCATCTATTTGTGGGCTCACGGTGAGACGAAGAAACTGCTTTCCGCTGCCAAGGAAGGATGGCTCAAGGCTCGTTTGTGTGGACCTCTTGCAGCCCCCTGTGTCTTCTATGCTCCCTCACAGAGCCTCTAGGAATCGCCTGAAGGAGACGTTCTGGGCCCACTGCCTCGTGCCAGCCAGCAGGGCTCTCACATCAAACACGCTCCAAATATCGTTACTCGGCTCAGGGATTTCAGGGGACGGCGGAGGTTCGACATTAGAGCGGCCGCATTGCGTCAGACCGAGACGCCATCTAGCTCTGTGTGCTGACAGGGGCCGGTGACAGGCGCCTCAGAGGGAAAGAACAGAGCAGGCCAGTTATCAAGAGCTCCGTCCCCCGTGGCCGGGTCCCAGCAGCTGACTCAGCAGACGCCATGCACAGGAGCAGGTTTCCGGAACCATCTCACGCTGACGTCTTCCCGGCTAGCTCGTTACCATTCTGAATGCAATTACGGGAGGTGCCCGGTGAGTTCAGGGAGATTTAACAAGCCCGCAGCCTGGCGGGGCCACACTTCTCTAGTTTGCGTTACTCTACGATTTGTTTTTAAATGAGCTGTTACAAGTATCCAAGGAAGGCAGGGCTCAGGGGGTGCAGAGACAGGCTTCACCGTGTTAGACAATGGACAAGCCTGGCACGTCACTCGCAGCCTCCATTGTAAGAAGGCCCAAACGGAACCGCGGGGTCCTTTGCTTTTCTCATTCCTTCCCTCCCTCGCCTTCTGTGTGGTGGAATTGCCTAGGCCAGCCCCGGACACCAGCAGGAAGGCCTCGGCTTGGGCATTTCAGTGCTAGGCCTCAGGCGGCACATCAGCTGGCCTCAGGGTGTGTGAGGGAGAGGCAGCTCCGCAGGAGGTAAGTTACAAGCTCAAGATGGCAGTTCTGGTGCAAGGCTCTGTAAGACCCACCCCAGCCTATGGAAGAGGATCATTTCCCACTCGATACCATGGCGCCACATGAAGAGAACAGTCAGCCTGGAAGAGGTTAAAGGGCCCTTGAGATATTTGCCTTGTCTTGGTTCCCCTAACCCAGGAGTGGGCAAGATCTGGCCCACAGGCTGGATCCAGCCCTCCAAGCCATTTGCTCCAGCCCGCGGCCGCCCTGCCGAGATCCCGAGGCTGTTCAAAACCGATGGCAGCTTCCTCCCCTCGCCCTTGCCAGGGGCACGCGGTGCGAAGAGGGAGCTGCCAGCTGTTTAAAAGGGCTGGCAGCTCCCTCTAGTCCCGCGTGACCCTGGCGAGGGGCGAGAGAGTCCACGTGCTCCCGTGCCCCCAGGTCCTGCCTCCCAGCTGCGATGAATGGCCCAGTGGCGGGGAGTGAGCGAAGTCTCTCATCCCCGGGGTGCAGGGCCCTGTGCGGCACACAGAGGGAACCCATGTGGCTGGGGCTGCTGCTGGAGGGAGCCTGCCTCGGGACCCTGCTGGGCTGCTGGCCGGGAGGCGCCTAAGGTAAGTGACTCCCTGCTAGAGCCTGCCTCCAGCACCCCTGCTGCGGGTCACCACCCAAATTCTCTGCACACACAACCCGCCTCAGGTCACAATTCCCTCCCAGACCCTGCACCCCTCCCCCAGGTCAAAATTCTGTCCTGCACTCCTACTCCCTCCAGGACCCTGCCCCCAATCCCCTCCCCAGGTTACAACCCCTTCCCTCACCCAAACTCCCCCTCAGACCCCACAACCTAGTCCTCTACCTCGAGCTCCCTTCTGCACTCAGCCTCTTTCCCGACCCTGCACCCCCTCCATAGAAAATCGTGGCCCTTGACCACCTGCCAAAATCTTGGTGTGGCCCCCCTCAAATATTATTGCCCACCCCGTCCTAAGCTGATCCAGTCTCCTGGGGGCTGTTCTTGCATTGGTCTCTGCTTCACAGCCTTGTAACCGTCCCTGCTGTGCTAAAAGCCAGGCTGTTAAAATGAACTCCCAGGGCAGGCGTCGTGGCAGGAAAAGACCAAGTGCAGCGCGGCCCCTTTCTGCAGCAGACACTGGTGCAGTCCCGCACTGGCTGCTCCGGCCGCACGGCTCCCGTACAAACGACTGCAGAGGAACGGACCTGCTGCGCTACAGACTCCAGGCCAGGACCGGCGGGGCCGGTGAGCGACGTGAATAGAAGGCAAGACAGGGCAGAGGCGCGAGGGCTCAGGCAGCTTGGACTCTGCTCCATTGTTAGGACCTCTCACATTTGACCGACCCCACTCAGAGGGATAGTGGGGGGTGGGGGGGGAGTGACTGCAGTAAGGACCAGCCCAAACCTGCCCCCTTCCCTCCAAAGACACCAAACCCTTCCGGAGACTCAGGTACATTCAGTGAAATCACAGTCTCCCCTCCCTGCCCTCTCACATTCCGGGGTCTGTCAGGGGCTCAGCCCACGGCTGGTCCCTGGGAACACCCATCTCACAGGGTTAGAGCTTCCCAAGCTGTGGCCTGTTTATGCTGGAAGGCTCAGCCCGGCCTGCCTCTTGGGGGCAGGAGCAGGCTCAGAAATGCCTAACGGTGCAGTTGTGGGGCTGGCCCCTTCCTGCCCCGAGGCCGACCTGGAAGAGGACTGCAAGTGAAGCAGGCAGGTGGGGAGTACTGGGGGAAGCAAGAGAGCTGCCCAGGCGACCGCCCAGGCAGGGCCTGGGCCAGCCTCCCAAGTGACCAGACGCAGGGCCCCAAGGCAAGCCCCTGCCCTCGCTCCACCCCTTCCCCAAGCCCTGCCCCTGCCCAAAGCCCCCACCCCAGGGACGCGAGCCGGATGACCGGGGGGGCCTGTGGTGGGGGGGGGGGGGTGCTCTATGCAAACGGCTACAAAATGGACCTTTTCTCCCCAGGATCTGACCTGAGAAAGCAGCCTTCTGACAACCCCAGCGCACCCCGCCTAACCAGCCAGGTGCCCAGGGCTACGGTCAGCGTGCAGAGCAAACGCATCATGCAAAAGGCTCCAGGCTGCACCCGTCTCCTTCCCTCCTTGCTTCTCTTCCCACAGCTCACGCCTGGGGTGTGGCATGCAGGGACCCGGCCTCATCAGTTACTACTGGCCTGCTAGTTTGGTTATGTGAGGGGGGTGGTGGCAGGAGCCTCTGCTTCCCACGAATTTCTGGGAAGCACCCGCTGGACAGCGAGCGAGGGCCGACTGCTCTGCCACGACAGGCCTCTCCGCCCAGCGCCGACTGGACGGGCCAGGCCCAGGGCTGCGTTTGCCATGGTTATTGTCTAAGAAGAGAGAGCGGCCGGGCTCTTTCCACGGGGCAGCCACACACGCACGTCACACCCGACCTTTCAGACTCACCCAAGAGGGAAAAACGTATCTCCTCCATAAAATGCCAGGGTGGGGATGGTTATGTGGACTGACAGCTTCCCTCCAGAAAGGCCAGGAGAAGCAGAGGCTGGGGACTTTCCGAGCGCCCATGTGAAAGACACGTCAGCAACCTCCAGCCATGCTCAGGACCAAGCACGACCGAGAGAGAACACAGCACAAAGCAGGCCAAGCCAAGGATTCCCAGGCATAAGAGGTGCAGGATCATCCCTGTGAGACAGAATTCCCCCTGCGCCCCCTTAGGCCCGGCCCACAGGGGGCCCTGTAAAAAGATCTCTTCTAAAGACAGGATGGCCCATGACATTTGGGCAGTGTGGCGTTCTGCAGGGACTGCGCCACAGCGGTATCGCCGAGTTTCGGCACTTCACAACAAAATGCACTGAGTTAGGGTCTGCTGCTGCCTGCCCATGCACAACCCCTTCCGCTTCCATAACAACATGGTAATAGTGTGTTGCCTTGGGCACAGGACAATGGCTCAGAAAAGAAGGAATAAAACAGGCGTCCAGGAATCTGTAAAACTAGAGGATAATAAAGACACGGAATTGATATCCAGCCGTTCCAGATTCTCACACTTAATAGAGTCATAGAATCAATTGGAAGGGACCTCGAGAGGTCATCAAGTCCAGTCCCCTGCCCTCACGGCAGGGCCAAGCACCGTCTAGACCATCCCTGACAGGTGTCTGTCCAACCTGCTCTTAAACATCACGGGGACTATTGACTTGGACCGCCAGGCCTGATTGCTCAGTGAACCAGGGTTAACTATCGACTTAGGCCACTGGGCCCTGCTACTGACTTTGGCCACTAGGCTGGACTTTTGCATGGGGTACTTGGGTAGGTACCACTCACTGGGTGGAGCACGTCTTGAGGGGCCTGATAGGCCCAGCACCCTGCCTCAGAGGGGGTGTGCGTGTCCGCCCCATAACACACCCTTTTAGTTACTTGAAAACCGCTGTCACGTCCCCTCTCAGTCTTCTCCTTTCCAAACTAAACAAGCCCAATTCCTTCAGTTAATCATTTGCGTTGCTCTTAGGGTTACTAGGTGGCTTCAAAAAAAAAAAATACCGGACACACTTGATCTCAGATGGGGTGGGGGTGGGGGTGGGGACCACCTAGCAGGAAGCAGGGCTGGCGGGGAGGTGTCGGGGCAGCGGGGCTGGCTGGCGGAGATCGGGAGGGGGACTGGCTGGCAGGAAGCAGGGCTGGCTGGGAGCGGGTTGGGGCAGCGGAGCTAGCTGGAGGAGATAGGGGTGGGAGAACCAGCCGGCGGGGAAGCAGGGCTGGTTGGGGGAGCGGGCTGGCCAGGGGAGATGGGGAGGAACCGGCCGGCGGGAAGCAGGGCTGGTTGGGGGAGCGCGGCTGGCCAGGGAGATGGGGGTGGGAGGAACCGGCCGGTGGGAAGCAGGGCTGGTTGGGGGAAGCGCGGCTGGCCAGGGGAGATGGGGGGTGGGGAGGAACCGGCCGGCAGGAAGCAGGGCTGGCCAGGAGGGGGTCAGGGGGAGAGAATCGGATGGCGGGGAGCAGGAATGGCCCGGGTGCACGCAGATCCCGGGGTGCTGCCTGTCCTGCACATGGTCCTGGCGAAGCACGAGCGAGTCCAGCCCCGGGGATTCCATCCCACCCCGTCCCCGTCCCCGGCCGCTCACGTAGTTGCGTGTCTACCAGCCAGGCAGTTCGCAACTACATACTGATACTCATAATAATAAAACTTACCTAATTAGAAAATACCGGACATTTTATATGTCCAGTATTTTCTTAATTTTTTTCCCAGACAGAACCCTCAAATACTGGACTGTCCAGCTCAAAACCAGACACCTGGCAACCCTAGTTGCTCTCCTCTGGACCCTCTCCAATTTCTCCCCATCTTTCTTGAAATGTGGTGCCCAGAACTGGACACAATATATGAGTCTCCCCTTTGGAGTCATTTAGCGCTCTCAGTGTGTGATACGGAGGTGCAGCCAGGTAGGGCAGGCTAATGTCCAAATGGCAAAGGACATCCACAAAGAACTACAGGGGTGAAAACGGAGGCTTGGTTAACACCAGTCTGAAAAATACAGTCCCAGATAGTTTAACCCCCCTCAATGGAACGGGTTACCTAGGGAGGTGGGGCCAACTCCATCCAGAGAGGGTTGCGAGTGGCCTTTTGCTGACCTCCTGAGCTCTCGGCCAACCCTAATCCTGTCTGATTCTATGCTAATGGAATAGTAGATTCGGTCTCTAAAGCCCCGGACGTCAGAGCACATCCGTTAAGCGTTGCATCTCTTACGGGATACTCCACCGCCCCGCACAGAACACGAACCCCCTTCTGTATCTCGACAGCAGCCTGTAAATTCAGCAGCCGGGATCCAGCCGCCTACTCAGGCGGTGCTACAGTTGCATCATGTGCATTATTCTTCTATTAAATGAGGGGCTTTTAGGACAACTTTTTCTGGAAACCCCTTCGTTCAGTCCCACGTACATTCCGGGGCCGGGAATGCCATCTAGCCAGCCTCCTCAGTGCCTCGCTCAACGCAGCCCAGCGAGTTAAGAACAGCCACTGGCTGGCTTGGATTTGAAAGGCGTCCGCTCTGGGCCTCTCCAGAGACAAGGCAGCAGCCATGTGGCAAGGCTGTGGACAAGGTGGAGACAGAGGGAAGCGTGGGTGTGTTTGTACACGTGGGCAGTCAGAAGAGGGGGTGACAGAGTGGGCCATTCAGCTCCCTCACCCCCGAAAGAGAATTTAAAAGAGAAACCTCTTTGCAAAGCCCCAAATTCACTCCCTGCTCAGACAAGCACGGGCGCTGCTCTCTGAGAAGGGCCGTTACAGGAAAGAGGCCATCTCGTCGGAAAGGCAGCCTGGCTCTGGAGACTGCGGAGCTCTTTCTGCACTGTATTTTGGCGGCAAGTGATCTAATCCATGCTAATCATATTGCAACCGGTATAGTTCTTTCCTCCGTCCGTCTATACTCATCCAGTTCCATACGTACCCTAGGCACAGTGCATGCAACGCTCCCTGCATGCTAAACTCCACCCAGCCACATTCGGAAAGCTCCTTAGCTTTGCTGCATATTAAAACCCTGTGCGCACTCGAGGGGGGCTGTCCAGGAAGGTATTTATCTTCCAGAGAAAAGAAGCATCCCCAGCTGGACTCCATACAAAACACATGTGGTGGCCCATCCTGTCCAGAAGCTGGAAATGAGTCTGTTATATGCACCCTGGGAGGGCAATTGCTTAAAGAAACATTTCACTCAGCCACTGCTGCAAACGGCGAGCATCTTAAAATAGCAGGGGAAAACCTTTAAGCTACGGTATTGAATTCAACCGTCTCCCTAACCCACTCCATCACGCACTCTCAGCGGGTCGTAGAACAAAGGGAAGAACAATGAACCACTAGAACGACATTCGCCACATGCAAAAGTCCGACTCCAAAGCACAAACGCAGGCACTTCGGAGCGGTGACGGACCCGCGTGGCTGAGCCTAGATTTCTCAACTCCATGGCATGTCCGAGCACCTGGATTTTTTTTTAAGATACCTGTAGCATTTAAGTGTAATGCTTAATACTCACAGCTCTTGGGCCAGGGACTGGTAACGTTTCCCCACTATGGAACCCATTCTGCTTTGACAGTCAGAGAGTGACTCCGGTGCGTGGTTATTTGACGTGAAACCACCGTAGCGACCTCAGGCTAGTTCCTAACACGCAGATCCACAACAGAAAAAACAGCACCCCCACAGAAAGCAAACGGTGTCCTTCCCCCGCGCCTCCAAAGGGGATCCAAGCAGTGAACCGGCCTCGTATTCCTAGCAATGGCGCCCCCAGGGCAGGGTTAAGACTCACTGGGGGAGCACAAAGGGAAGTCTGGGCTGCGGCTGACTGTCTGTACTTTGTTCTGGGGCGTAAGAAAGCTCTCCAGCCTCCTGGGGGATCAGTCTGCCATCTTGCAGCACTTTGCATTGACTGCTCTTGGCACCGTTCCACCGAGAAGCTGGACACGTGTCACAGACACTAAATACAGCTCACGACATCCCGGTGACTTAGTTTCCCTGTTTCTGTGGCTGAGAAACTGTGGCCAAAGGTCCCAGCAGTGTCCACTCATTTCGGATGCTTCCCTGGTTGGGTGACAAACCTGTAATGCTTGGGGTCTGATTTTCAGTGCCACATGGCTCTCGGTGGCTTCAAGCACACATCGGGGGCCAATGCCTCCTGCGATCAGGCTCTAGGCATTTCACATGCAGCATCCCAAAACTGAAACTGCCACAAGCAACGGCTGCTTTAAAAAATGACTCTCCCAAGGTCGCAAAGCTAGGAATGATTCCCAGCTTGCTGCTCCAAGCAACAGGTTATATGTTGTGCCATGAACCACAGTGGGATGAATTAAGAACAGATTATCCATCTGTGTTTGCTGATTTCAGGCTTAGACAGTCAGTCTTTAAGTTACTGAAAGTACAGAAGTTTTGATGGTTTAATTTCCTCATTTTGTATTGTGTATCTGAATCATATCAACTCCTTTCTTAGATGCTGTGAAAAGATCTCACAACATACAATCAATGTCCTATAAAGATTCAGGATCCTGAGAACTAAATGCCAAGTCAACAGTCACGGGACAGCAAGCCAAGATTTTGGGGTTACTTAGAAAGCATGTTCTCTGGATGCCTCTAGCTAATTTGTTCAAAATTCCCACTGAACAAGATTTCTGGGGCAGGTACGGCCTCTCATTATGTGTTTGTAAACCTGGGACTACCTCAATGTGAAATACGTTTGTATTAACGAGACCTTTCCAGATGGAAGAGAAGAACACTGATGCTTCAGAAGGGACTGACATTTTTTAAAAGATTCAAATCCAATATAGTGGTTTTTTTTGCACTCTAAACAATTTCATATAATTTAGAAAACAATCTACCTTGCTTTTCTCCATTTGTGCTGTGTGCATCAGTGAGAAACAGCGAGAGAAAACAGTATTTGCTCCAGGCCTGTACGACCCATCACGGACTCTGAGAAGAGGGTCAGGGAACTATTGGCAGCCCATAACGGGAGCAGATGATGGTCCAGCACTCGGAAAAGGGGACAGTCTGCATGGTTCCTGATCTGGCCACAGGAACTGCCTGTTGTCTGCGGGTTACAGCTACACTAGACAGATGTTTTTAAAACACATCTGCCAGCACATTTCAGAGCCTAGTGCAGACAGGGCAAGCGGTCATTTTAGCCTGTGTTAACTGGTCAACATGTACCACAAGGCGGAGCACAAGCTGCCATCCAGTCAGGCAATACCGGTTCCGTTCAGACACGTGTGCCTGCCTCATTACACAGCCCGCTAAATCCACTGAGCTAACATCCTCCCTTCCCACATCAACACAGGGCCACAAAGCCTGAGAGAGGCATGCTAAATGCAAACACAGTCCTAAATGCATTGTTGTCAATGGGAATCTTTCCATTGGCTTCAACGGGCACAGGAAGAGTCTCCGGAAGAGAGACAAATGCCTCCAGGAGGCTATTTTTCCAGAAGTTTTCCCACGATTGCAGCCAGTTTGGCTGTTCTGGCAGCGGGAAGAGCGGGCCATTTTAGATAACCCATCCTTACTGGTCAACAGCTTAGGTTACGCTCAGCGGAGCCCCCTCCCCCGGAGCCGGGCTGGCGGCCCCGCTCCTGCAGGCTTCACTGAGGACTCTGCAGTATAAAGCTAAACTTGGCTTTGGTAACTGTGTAACCCAGAGGTGGGGAATCTGTTTTGGGTTGGGGGCCGATGACCCACAGAAAAATCAGTGAGGGCTCGCACCCAAGCGAGAAGCAAAAAACCCCCCATAGTCTCCTCCCTGTACCAGAACCCAGTGGGACCCAGGCTAGTAGCTTTTGTGTGCTCCAGCCCCACAGGGAGCGGGAGTGCCAGCTCGGGCTCCCCAATGCTGGGGGGAGCCCTGAGCCTCAGGGGCCCCGGATCCAGGCAAGCCGGGGGCTGCATCTGGCCCCTGGCCCTTAGGTTCCCCATCTAACCACTCAGATTTTCAGCGGTTACACGATTACCGTTACCTGGTTTCTAACATCCCTAGTGCAGGCATCTGTGCAAGACACAGGGTTTGTGCTTTCTTGTTCAGCGCTGAGCCCCGGAAAGCGCCCCGAACGGGCGCATGCCGCATCAGGTCCATTACGCTCAGCCAAGCAAGGTCATCCTGTTTAATTACTGCAATGTTTGTAGCCAGACAGTAAAACATTAGAGCAAGGCGACAGAGATGTCATTCGAACCCTGCCTGCATCTACTGCAGTAATTCTCCTGACACAGACTTCGGGGCTCGGCTGCTGAGCCTGCATGCTGCCTGACAGGGCCTGTCGGAACAGATAGTCACGGGGGGAGATAAATGGGACCCAATCTCCTCCCAGCATGACTGGAGGCAGGCCGTGAACTTGGAGACGCTTTGCCTCCACCTGGCATTCAGGGATCAATGCAGCTGTCACTTCCTCCCATCTCCGCTCCTGGCTTCGTTACCTCAAACAATCGTGGGGGTTCGTAAAGCAGCTAATGAGGAGAATTGCTGAAGTAAGTAAAACCAGAGCGACCCCAGCGGGGTGCGGAACAGACTTCGGCATGGCACCAGCTCCCATTCGAACCACAGGCGCTCGGGCACGGAACCACGCGACAGCCAACTGGGTACGCCTCAGGCCCACACCTGGCTTTGACACGCTCTCCTTCTACCCCCTTACCCTCCTCCAGGGGCTCCGGCTGACACAAACAGTCTCTGGTGAGGGACATGTCGGCTGCCTTTGCCCGCCAGGCCCCCGAAAGGAAAGGAGACAAAAAGGCGGCTGAAAGAGCGTTTATACAGGTGACTCCAGAGACTGCAAGGCCGGTACATTGCTAGCTTTCCTTGGCAGCATAACCCGGATTCCAATCAATGGCAGAGCAATGCCAGCAACAGCAGCCTGGAAAGCAGAAGCCTGGCATCTAGAGACTTCCTTTGGCCCAGACACCCCAATGTACATGGCAAACTTCACACGTCTTCTAGCAAGCACTTGATCAGCTATGGCCTCCATTCTTTCCCTCAGACACGGTCGCATCTACACCTCAGCAATGCCTGCACAGTTCCCGTGCCCAAGGGTAGAACTGGGTCCTGCAGACAGAGGTGTCTTTTCACGCACTACAGAAATTCACCCACCGGGGGGAGCAAACTGACCGCAGCCAGAGAGCACAGAGCGCCACTTTGGCAACAGCTCAGACCAAGGAAAGAAAATTATTTCATCCTAGTGAACCTAGGAGGGGATTTTAGGCAAACAGATGATATTCGTCCAATTAGAATTTGGCTGGGCCATCAAAGGACACTGTCAAGTTAAAACAAATGCTCTTATCTGCGTGCCAATCAACATCTTGCGATGCCACAGAACTCACTTGGAACATCTAAATCCATCTCCCTGCAGCCGCATTCTTTGGTCGGATGCCTCTCTTGCTGCAGCAGTCAAACTATGCAGCAAGCGCCACTTCCAGGCTCACGCTCTAGTGCTCCAATACCAGATCACTTGCACTTGCTGCAGAGGTTTAACTCTTTAGAATTAGGAAACCACAGCAGAGGAGTATGTCCCTTGGTCGCAGGCTCGACACGAGTGACGCTTTCCCACAGCTCAGCTCCGGGGCAAACCTGAGCGGACCGGGCCGTTTTCTGAGGTCAAGTCCAGAGGTTAAAACAATACTCTGAGGGGTCGCCGTGTGGGTCTGGGTCTGCGAGGAGTCTGGGAGCAGCTGAGAGTCTCGCAGGTTTGGTTTGTGGGTACTGGGAGCTCCCCAACGGATCAGGTAAAGCGGAGGGTTTCGGAAAGGAGACTCCACCCTCACACCACACGTCCTTCTTCATCCTCCCCAGCTGTGGCCGGCTCCAGCTCTGCCTGCATGGCTAACCACTGTGAACTCAATCCCACAGAGGCTAAACTTTCTCCCTGAGAGGAGGGATTTAGGGGCTCCCAGTGGAGACCGGGGTGCTGCCTCCCAGCGACACAGCTCCCCATAAGACAGCTAGCTAGACAGACAGATGGACCGACCTGCTGGGACGTGCTCTCGAGGTGTTCACGCAGAGCGGGCCTCCCTGTATGGCTTGCTCTCCTGCCCTTTTCCAGTCACAGATCTGAAGCCCAGAAGGGACGGTTAGATCATGTAGCCTGACCTACATAGGCCATCAAATGTCACCCCGCAACTTTCCCCTTCCTTACTGTGCGGGAGACCAATGACTTGCGGTTCACCCGCCTGCACAAAACCCTTCACAGAAGTGGGAGGGGGCGTCGCACCAGACCAGAAGCTAAAGGTATTTTGAGCAACATTACCCTGGGCATGGACAAAAGCCAGGGAAAGCAAGGGCTCCAAACTCCACAGGACGTTGGCCCTGTGGGCCTGGGCAGGAGTCCTCTTTTGCCAGGGGCTGGGAATGGGCAACGGGGGATGGATCACGTGATGATTCCCTGTTCTGTTCCCTCCCTCTGGAGCACCTGGCACTGGCCACTGGGCAGACAGGACACTGGGCTGGATGGACCTTTGGTCTGACCGAGTCTGGCTGTTCTAACCGCTCTACCGGTGTAACCAGTTCACCCAATTCAGAGATACAGGATGCACCTAGCTACCATTCATCCAGCGCAAACCCCATAGACTTCAGGCATGCTACACAGGACTGCTAGCCATTCCCAGTAGAAATCTGAATTCCAAACTCAGCAGGAGCATTGAATCCATATTCCATGTGAACACACGTGAAATTATCCAAGGCAGCAGGATTAGTATGTTACCATTATCTCCTGGAAAAACTTGTTTCCAGGCTGCTGCAAAGGCTTTCAAACCGCCAAGATCAGTGGGTTAGAACTTCCCAGCTTGGGAGAAGGACACTCCAGATGAAGCCTTTGACTTGAATGGATCTAAACGAGATGTGTACATCTGAAACGCGAGATCATGCCACCTGCAACAAGAGCAAACAGAGCTCTGGGGTCCCCTTCACACTGCTGCTGGCATGGGATTTAAACACGCATTGCTACACTGCGTGGAACACAGAAAGGCCAGGGAGGTGCTTTCGGGTGGACTTGAGTTCTCCATGGATCAAACCGGCAATGAGCTACTTGTAAAGCCGCCTGGTGGATCGTCTGTCGCAGTTTCAGGATAACTGCACCAGTGCTTCCAGTAACACTGCAGTAGCCCCAGCAAGCCAGTCTGCCTAATGTCTGGGCACAGCATCCTCTCTGAATAGTGCCTTGCTGGCAGCTGCAAGTCACCACACTTCTCTTTCTAAGCAAGCACATTTATTCTTAAGGTAAAAGCATGACACAGTAAACACACACACACAAAACAGACACACACACACACACACTACACACACCAGGAGTCACCCATCAGTGTCACTAGCACCTCGCAGTCCAAAGTCCTTCCTTCTATTCAGCAAGAGACAGAAGGTCCTGTCTGCCAGTTGCCAGATTGCAAAGACGGCCCCAAGTCACTTGAACTGCAGCCTGTTATGCCAAAAGCGCTTTGTCTGTTGTTTTCTGACAGTATGCAGAAGCCTCCCCCAGCATTACAACTCTGGAGGTGTTTGCAACTTGAGTGATTCACTTTAATCACCCTCCCCCCTTGTTCAACCTTCCTCCATAGAGCTGCATACCTAAACCATTCACGCAATATGGTCTCCGGAGATGTTGCATGCAGTAGCAATGCCACAATACACATAAAACCCTGTAAGAAAACATACCGGCAGGATACCAACACAATCCAGGAAGAAGCAGGGCCCTATCCTTTTTCTAACCGTGTCGCCTGAAGAAACATTTTATTGGTTTTTAATAAATGATGGAAGCGTCTTGCTTTAAGTCAAATAAGCAATAAATATTACATTATGCAAAATACCTATATGGGAAAATTCAGAGAGGAAATTGACAGTGCATATGAATTATGCAATAAGCCAGGCCTGTTCATTCCGATTACGAGAGGCAGACAGTGGATCTGTACAAATGCCTAATTTGGTTGCCATTCGGAAAAATAAAACAAACCAAAACTTTTGGATACAACCAACTCCTCCCACCCTGCGTGCTAGGTGACTTGTCTTCTGAAGGCCCAATCCAGTGAGGGGCAGAGTGCCAGTAATTCCCGCTCATCCCAGCCTGTACTGAAATCAGTGGGTGGAGGGAAGGCTGTACCGCTTGGAGCAGTTTCCTCTTTTCCAAGTCACGGGCTCTTTGCAGATGATTTGCGTGGCCAGGAGTCAATGCAGCTCCTCTACTAGGAAAAAGCTCTTGGGTTTGTGTGTGCATGTGAGGCCACGTGCAGGGGAATACATAGAGACAAACTCACCAACACCACCAATCTGGTGCTGGATTGGAAGTCAAATCCCCCCTCCCGTATCATCCCCCAGGGACTCGGTCAGGTCTGTTCCCCACTCTGGCACGCCGAGTACAGAAGGTGGGGGCCCGCAAGAGACCTTAAAATACCTCGCCTTTATAGGCTCTGCTTACAAAAACTCCGAGATTCATTGACACAGATTCATTGACACTGGGAGATGGACATTTGCTGGTGGCAGCCTAACTCCTTTTAAAACCTAGGAAGAATCACTTGAACTTCTTCCAGGGGAGTACGCCAAGCTCTTATGCCACAAGAGAGCTGGAAAAAAAGAAACAAAACAACACAGAAAACAAATGGTCTCTCAGACTAGGCAGGCACACACACAGACCTCCTGTTACCTTCCAGCACACATCGTCACCTTGAATAAGATGATTTTATTAACAAAACCAAAAAGATATCCTTAATAAAGCATACTTGGTTGCTAGGTGTTACAGAGCAACCGAGAAAAACAAATTAAAACACAGAGAATACAGTATCTCTGGGTACAGCTTAGATATAGTGAATGGGAGGGAGAGTAAATAGATTTTACACAGAGAAGCTTAACCAAACAAAACAAAGAAAATAACCTGATCGCCACTAAATATACATCTTCCCCTATTTACTCACGATCCACTTCAATCCATTTCCATGCCCAGTATTCCTTGTAGGCATGGTAGTCCTGCCTGGATTAATTCATCTCGTTTCCCCCAGCTCCTGGCTTAAACTCATACAAAAGAACAGCAGCCAGGTAGCTATATTCATTTTAAATTTCAACCGTCTTTCCCATTGGCTTTCCAGGCTTTGTGCCAAAACCCCCTAGCTATCGGAGTTTAACCCATTAGACACTGGATGCTGGCCAGAACCCTCCTGTCTACCACAGACTCACTTTCAAAATTCTTGGATTTCCCGAGTCCCACGCTCTAGAGAGCTTGGAAACAAAAAGCTGAGGGGTCCGGCTACAAGGCCCACGTGGGGCCGTGTTCTGTCTTTCTACCCTGGGTGCCACCAGCAGCTCAGCACAGAGTCTTGCCAGTGAGAGAGCCTAGTAAATGGAGGTAATATCTCTGCTGCAGCACATGCTTCACTTCACACAGCCAAGCAACCCCACTACAAAGACAATCATTAACAGGCCACGGCCTGGAAAAGAGCTAGGGAAAAGCATAAGAGCGCTTAGCTACATTTCCCTTACACGAACCCACCAAACACACCACTGAATGGTGGGCTTTGGCCCTGGTACGTGCTCTGAAGTTCATCCATCCATTTGTCTGATTCTCCACACGGGACGTGTTGGAGGCTGTGGAGAAGCAAGGGTTCAAAAGGCAACCAGGAGAACAACTAGTGCATGAGGAGCTTTCCCCCAAAGCGTAGGTGGATATTTTTTCCCAATTGTTTAAAATCTGTGCCATAAGTTGGAGCTTTGGATACCTGATACTAGCTCTGTGGGAGACACCTGGGTAAGGTGTACAGCTTTGGGTTTACACAGAGCACGATTTGGTAAGCTGGCATTTAGTGGGCCAGGTGGAAAGCACTGCTCAAAGGCATCCTAAGGAGAGGGGGAAATATTGTTTGCACACAGATGTTTCTCAGTTGCACCTTTATGGATATGGCCCTTCTACTGTCACTGTAGAAGTGTCCTAAGTTAAGGAGTGTAGTCCTGCTCCAAAGCCCACTGCAGACAACAGATTTCCCATTGATTGCAATAGACTGGATCAGATCCTGTCACTAGAGGCATGTTAAACAAAGACATGCTTGCGAGCGAGCTCTCTCTCCCACTGAGCTGAGATAACCAATAGCATGCATGCGTGTGTGCACGTTACACAGGCACACCCAGCGCCTCACAAGCAGTGGGGCCAAATGCAAGAAATAAGTTACCAATTGAATTAAAAATGAAGTGTAAAAAAACTCTCTCCAGATTCCCAACAGCCCACCACACAGGCAAACCTCCCATGCCCGGGTTCCGATAAATCCTGCCACTTCAGGAGATCCACTAGGGATCCATTTATTTCCACCAGATGTGAAAGGGCTGCACACAAGGAGAAGCACTATTCACAAGCTTCCACAAGCTCTTTCTTGCACTAGTGTCGTGCATGCAGGCTGAAATTCAGGACGTTTCTGGACTGGTTTCTAGCTCTGAAATGCTTCCCAGATCCTGCTTCTGTTGAGACAATCCATTTAGAACCCCCCTGTGTAGAACTTTACCCCCAAACTTGGCATCCACACTGACAGGAGAGCAGGCAATAAAACAGAATTCGCATCTCCCCCACACCTGCTTTCAGATGAACAAGGTTAAGAAGAGTCGCCGGTTGCTATGGGGTAATTGAGGGAGGGTCACAGATTAGTCACCACACTAGCTAACCGCCACATCAGCGCCACTGCTACGTACTTTACAAACAGCACGTACCATCCGATTTCTGCTCTTGGTGCTCTAAAAATCCTGTAGCAGAAATCTCCTTCCAAGCGCACCCTCCTGCAGATACAAGACTCCAAATGGCTCAACAGTGATGAATGGCCTGGAGGGATGAGCTCCAAGGAGAGGTGAAGGGTACCGAGTAAACACGCTGGGGAGAAACCTGCCAAGGGAGCGTGCAGCATCAGTGGCCTTGCTCCTACAAGGTTTCCTCCTGCAGGAGGCAAAGGCAACCTCGGTTCCTGTGCAGCCGACGGGACCTGAAGGGCTCCAGCAGCTACCGGGATGGGGCTCGGCAAGGGGCAGAGTAACAAAGAAAAGGGGGAGAAAATACTCTAGGCAGCTCGGGGAGCATCCCTCGGAAATGGCCAGAAAGCAGAAAAGGAGAAACTGAAGTCAGAGAACAGGAAGCACTTTCCTACCCGCAAGGTCAATTAGAAAATGGAACCGCTTGCTAGAGGGCCCCCTGCTGTGCCCATTGGCAGCACCCACAGCCAATGGGAGCAGCGGGGTGGCACCTGCAGACGGGGCAAAGCACAGAGCCATCTGCATGTGCCTTCACGTAGGGCGGGGTGGGTACCAGCTGCTACCCAGGAGCTGCTTGAGGTAAACGCCTCCCAGAGCCTGCACCCTGATTCTGCCCGGTTCCCCAACCTCCCACCCCAGCACTGACCTCTAAAGGCCAAACGGGCCTGGGTTTAATGCAGAAGAGAGGAGGCTCCAGCCTCACAACTGTCATACTATTTGTGCCATGCAGAGTACAAGGCACAGGGCTGCGGTGAGCTGTCCGGGATAGTCCCCCCTCCACACACACACACACACACACACACACCCCTTTTCTGGTAAGAGCCGGCACGTGTCAGAACACAAGCACCTTTCAGGGAGCGCTGGGTGTGCTGGCCTTTCATGAGGACACCCCCGTGGGAAGAGAGAGACCAACCCTGTAATCAGACATTCAAAGAGAGGGCAGTCTCTGCACACAGATGGGACAGGCCCACTAGCTAGGGCAGCTGAGTTCCCAGCGGTCCCACAGACTTGCTCTCTGACCCCTCTTCCCCAGCTCAGAGCCCTCTCCTGCACTCCAAAGCCCCCAGGCCGAAGCCCTCTCCTACAACCCAAAGTCCTCATCCCCAGCTCCATCCAGAGCCCACGCCCCCAGCTGGAGCCCTCACCTCCTCCTGCACCTCAGCCCTCTAAGCCAGCCCGTTTAAACATGAGGAGTGAGCGTAGGGAGAGTAAGTGGGGGGGGGGTAAGAGGCTGGAGCGAGCAGGGACAGGGTCGTGGGGAAGGGGCGGGGCATGAGCGGGGCATCGGAGGCAGGGCTGTGGGCGGGGCAAGGGTGTTCCGTTTTCCTCAAGTAGCAGGTTAGGAATAGCTGTAAGTATTCAAGTTGTCCTGCAGTCTCCACGCGCGTATGTGCTAGTCTCTCATGGGTTTAGTTTTGTAACCCCTCAACCACGCGTGTGCCTCCATTCACTTTAAATACACAGGCCCCTGGTCAGACCCTCACAGCAGTGCAGGCAGCTTGCTTTCCCACCCCAAATCTCCTTATTGTACGGCTGGAACATACTGAGCCCGCAGGAAGAAAGTGTCCGCCAGGAAGCCTACCCCGTCCTCTCTTACATGGTTCCATGTGGAGCCCATCGGGTCCCAGAGCCAGGCCAGAGCGTACATCTGAAACCTCTATTTTTACCCTCTCTGTAAGGATCTAGGCCGTAAGGTCGCCCCTGTCTTGTTCAGCGAGGATCAGTGAAGGCTTGGCTCTGAAGGGAGATGCCTAACTCAGCTGCTAGGCCTGAGAAGCAGAGCGATAGACTTGACTATAACAACACGTCAAAAGGTCACAGATCTCATCAGGAAGGAATACAGCTCAGTCCTCCTAGACAGCCCAGAAATGTGCTTTTTCCGAGCCTTTCCCAAGCCACTGCTGCATGGCTAGTGGTCTCCCTGGCCTGTCGCCTTGTTTGCAGAACCTCCACATTATCATCTGTGCCTGGAGCCCACCCCCCGGCTAAATGAGCTCTGTTTCTCCCAATCTCAGGCAGCTGAGCGCTTTCCGCCCTGCGCCGAGTGCTGCCGCAGTGCCGTCGCTCGCACGGCACTGGCCACAACCAGACGAGTCTTCTCTTTTAATTTGTTCTGCTAGTAAGAGGAGGGCAATGCCCACTTCATACCAGGCCCGAGTGCTTCCCAACTTGCACCTCCTGGCCCTCTGGGAGAAAAAGCTTCCGTCTTACTCCTGAATCATTGAACCACAGACTCAGTAGCCCAAACCAGGACGTTCGAAGCCAAGCGGTTGTCAGGCTTCTCTGACGCAAAGGAGGGAGCAGAGTGAGGAATACATGGTGATCCACTGTCACCATAGGCAACACATCCCCAGTTAGTGCTCCAGGAGACAAGGCAGAAGGAAGAAGACCTTCGAGCTATGCTCGGCCTGGTGAGCAGCAAAGGAAAATCTTCCCAGGGAAGGAGGCAAAGCCAGAGGCCTCTGAAAGGCTCCAGCGCCTGCTGGCTTCAGATAAAGCCATAAACAAGATACAAGACTCCCTCAGGAAGGGCGTGTGGCTGAACTCACATGCCTGGCTAAGGGGATGTGGTAAGCGTAGCACCACAGAAGAGGCAGCCTCCTTCCTAAAGGGACGATTCCTCACCGCAGAGCAGCTAAGGTGAGGGCAGCCAAAGAGTGAGAAATGTCAATCTTCTGAACCCTGCTCTGGCAACCCGCGACTTTCATTAGAACAAGGCCCCTCAAGAGACACATCGTTACATTATCCTTCCTCGCGGGCTGCATCCCGCCAGGTAGCGCGTGCTCCCCGCCAAGCTTACGCACGGGAACCTGGGTGGTGTGGAAAGATGAAGCGATTCTTTGTGCCCCCCCGGACAAGGCTTCTCTTTTCTTTTGGTCATGCAAACATCACAAAGCCAGCAGTTTCGGCAGCGTTGAGAGGCAGAGACATGCCCCTAACATAATTGCAAAATGCCACAGCTTCCCAACTTCCAAATTCTCAGGTTGTTACATAAAGAAATAAATGAAAACAAAAGCTACAATGGCCAAAGTCCTGCCACTTGCCAAACTGCTGTCCAGGACCAGAGGATGTGAAATTTGAGAAACTCTTGCATCATGGGTAATACATTTCCATTGGGCAGAAACAATTTAAGTGCTAATAATTAACAAAACATTTCACAGCAGCTGGTAAAATACACCTCTCGGTCTCCAGCAGGACTGGGCTGGATGCATTGTTCACTGCTTTGTAAATTAAAGGTGTTATTGTAATCAGCAGATTTAAAAGTCCTGTATTGCAAGACTTGATCCCTCCATTTTTAATTTGTTCTAACAGTGATGAGTGTGTGGGGCAAGAACTTTTGATGGTTCCAAACATATTTAAACCTAGAACATCCTCCTCGCCACCAACGGCAATCGAGAAAACCGATCTGATCTTGTCCACAGCCCTCCTTGAGGAAGGATGTCCACAGAAGATGGTCTGAACTCTGGACAGCTGCTGACGTACCAAACAAAAATCTAATCGATGACCCAACTATGGAATGGTCGGGCTTCTCCTCTACATGGTGCATAGGGCCAGCTCCAAACCATATCCACACTGGACATGGACAATACATGCGCTTATGCCAGAGATGGAAAGAGAGGGACTCACCAAACTGTCACTCAGTACGGTGATAGATCATGAACGACTGCCCAATCCTCTTGCATCCTGGAGGTGTCACAGCCTCTCATGGCTCTGGGATCAGGGATAGAGACCTTAAGACCCAAGTGTAGTCATGCTGTAGCTTTTAGTTTCACTATCACTACAGGAAAAAAGCAGCAGCAGCTCTAAACCCCTTTGGGACCTGAGACATCCACAATGCTGGTCCCCAATTTCGCAGGGTCAGATTTTCACAAAAAGGCAGGTGGCGCACAATAGATGACTACCAGATCCTAGGTGGGACTGAATCATAGAATCATAGAACTCTAGAACTGGAAGGGACATCGAGAGATCGAGTCCAGTTCCCTTCCCTCACGGCAGGACCGAGCACTGTCTCATCCCTGACAGGTGTCTGTCTAACCTGCTCTTAAATATCTCCAGTGATGGAGATTCCACAACCTCCTCAGGAAATTTATTCCAGTGTTTAACCAACCTGACAGTTAGGAAGTTTTTCCTAATGTCCAACCTAAACCTCCCTTGTTTCAATTTAAGCCCATTGCTTCTTGTCCTAGCCTCAGAGACCAAGGAAAACAATGTTTTCTATCCCTTTAATCATTCTTGTTGCTCTTCTTTGGATCTTCTCCAATTTCTCCACATCCTTCTTGAAATGTGGGGCCCAGAACTGGACACAATGCTCCAACTGAGGCCTAATCAGTGCAGAGCAGAGCGGAAGAATGACTTCGCGTATCTTGCTCACAACACTCCTGTTAACACACCCCCTTTCCACTAGCATTCACTATGTTAGGCGTCCCGTCACCATCCATCTTCTTGACGAAAACGGAAACAAAGACGTCATTAAGCACCTCTGCCATTTCCAGGTTTCCTGTTATTGTTTCTCCAAAACTAACTGGTACATAAGTTTTGTGTTGACCCTCTGCACAAGAAATGAATTTCACTGTTTGTGCATAGTTGTGTGCTTATTTGTGCAGGCAAATTGCACAATTTCAAATGCAAATCTGGTCTGTGCCTAATTGCCAATAGCAGGTGCAACTATCCCGCTGTGAATGCATGTAAATGCAGACAGGAAGTGGCATGTGCATTCCAGGGGACTGCCATGGTTTGCGCATCAGTTTGAAGGCTGGTCGTGATCTGGGTACATTCCCCTTTAATATACTCCACACTTGCAAAGTTTCAGCTCAGCAGATGTTCGTTCCTGAGCATTCGGAGAGGACTCCAACATTGGCTCTCACGTGCATGTCAAATCATCCTGACAGGGAGCAACGTGAGGCTGCCCCCTAAGGGACTGTCTCCAAATCTGACTACAAAACATAGAGTCATTGCTTGCTAGGAAACATGCACGAATTACTGCTCATTAAGCAAACCACCTCAGGACAGTTCCATTACACATTGGCAGCAATCTCCCAAGGTATTCGTCATTGAGAACGGAGACCTAAAGCTTCAACGGAAACAGAATGGAAACCCGTTGCTGAGCTGCATGTAGACATTTCCCTTCACCCAGACAGGCCTTGCCCTTCCCACCTGCACACTTTGCTGTTACTATTTAGAAGGTCTGCTTTTATGAATAGGGTTATTGGCCAGAATTCATCCTTTGACAAAGTGCTCCAAAGCTAGTGAAATTTCATCAGGGACAAAATTTAGCCCATTATGTTTTCAAGTTGTTGCATGAAGAATAAGATTTGTTGCTATGGTGATGAGACCTTCTCCCCCAATAACCATCTTGCCGACTCACCATTTTCTGGAACATTTTGCAGTATTTGGTGTCTTTCTTAAAGGCTCAGATCCTGCATGTGTGTGATTACATGAGAATCTGGGCCACTAGCATTCATCAAAACACATCCCAGAGTCCGTGGCATCATAAGCAGCCATTCAAGAATATGCATCCAGGACCCGATGTAATGGGAGTCTCTCTCCTCATTTCACTGGGCTTCACATCAGGACCACAATGAGGTCAAACAAATTAGAGGAAGGAATTACGTTTTGGTTTCAAAATTCCAAGAAAAAAAATGCAAATAAACGTACGAGCGTGCTTTCCACCAGTGATGTGTTTCATCCTTTTTTGGCCAAGTCACGTCTTGCAGAACCTCCTTTATCAATCATGGAATCATAGAACACTAGAACTGGAAGGGACCTTGAGAGGTCATCGAGGCCAGTCCCCTGCCCTCACGGCAAGACCCAGTACCATCTAGACCATCCCTGACAGGTGTCTGTCTAACTTGCTCTTAAATATCTCCAGAGATGGAGATTCCACAATCCCCCTAGGCAATTTATTCCAGTGTTTAACCATCCTGAGAGTTAGGAAGTTTACCTCCCACTGCCTTTCCCAGTTTCCTATTAGTTGTGTCAGCCAAGCTCCACACATGTCAGGGGAAGAGCAGGGGGGTGAACACCAAAAAATAAGCACTTGGATCAACCGACTGCTAAAAGTGCACTGAACGAGGTCTTTTACGAAAGCTCGTGATGCTGGGGTAATTAATATTGTTATGGGCTGGAGGGATGTAAAGAGTTACGTATGTTTGCTAGAAATATGTTCTTACAATTGATTGTGGAGAGAACTGATAAGCAAACCTCCCTTAGACAAAGGAACAGGGATTTCCCTCTTAGGTTCAAGCCTTCTAAGACAGAGGATGAGGAAAGTACATTTACATAAAAGGTAAACAAAGCAACCGAGCTAACAACTGGCAGCTGAGTGAACACACTGGGGGACAATCTGTACTCCCAAAAAATCTTCCTGGCTCGTGACAAAGACAATGGACTTTAAGAAATAAAAAGGGAGCAAACAGACTTCATAGGTAAGGGGACAGCACCCTATAGTTCTGTGAAAGTGGCATTTTCTGGCCTGGAGGGTTAGAGATGCTGGTAACTTGAGGTAAGTAAGGAAAGATTGTAACTAGGGATGTAAAGTCCCGTTTCATCAGTTAACTGGTTATGTGTTATATTTAACCGGTTAACCGCTTGAACGGGCCAGGCGGGGGCCAGGCCATGATGGGCTGCTCTAACCAAACCGGGCCTGGTGCTGGCGGGGTGCTCCGGGCTGCTCCAGCCCAACTGGGCCATGAGTTAACCGGTAAGGTTCACCAGTTAACCACTGACATCCCTATCTGTGACCTGCTAATATTAAGTTATAGTCACTTGAAAACAAGTTGTGTTTTCTTTGTAGAATTTCTCTCTTATTCTTGCCTGGTCTCACTTCTATCTGGATTCTCACTTCTATCTGGATGCTGAAGTAAGTGAGTGTCTTCATGTTAAAGCCGCTGACCGGTGTGCGCGCTCTTTCTTCGGAGGCAGTGAATTTAAGAATTTCTGTGTGTCCGGGAAGAGGGGCTACAGGGAGAGGTCTCTGGGGAAATCACTCGTGGTTCCCTGCCAGGCAAGGTAAGGATGGACAGAGTAAGGAGGAGCATGCTGAGGAGGCAGACAGACTGGGGCGGCAGAGTGCCAACATCCCCCCTGTTCTCCACCCAAGCGCACGCTTGCAGAGGCCTGGGGGGAACGGTTCTGAGTGTCACATGACTGTCCCCTGCAAGCCTCTGACAAGAGCAGCTTTGGGCAAGGAAAACTCCATCACTGACTGACTAAGCGAAGAGTCGGTGAGGTATCTGTGAAATAACAGCGCCTTGGCTGCCATCAGAGTGCCAAAGCACAAGCCGGGGTTTTAAAGCAACAGCTTTCATCCTGGCGGTACGGAATCTCTTCCCGTCACTGAAGGGTTTTCAATCCCTTGGTTTGCAGAAATGTAGTTACATTTGGCAAAGGGCTAGAAATAATTACAAAGATTAATCTTATTAAAAGATAACCCCACAAGGAAACACACTGGAACTGGTTTTTTCTGATTGCTTATGTGGCTATCAAAGACCCAATTACCATTAAATGATACTCCAGAGAATACTCTTTCGAGCACATGGAAACTGTAGGAATCAATGACAAACGCGGAATGGCCAAGCAAGCCTCGTTCCTACAGGTGTTAATAGGGGACGTAGGAAAATAAAAGCCATAAAGCCTTGCCTGTCCAAAGAACCACCAGGAACGTTTAAATACCTCGCTACATTGCGCCTGTTCTATATCCCCCTGGGGCTGGCAGGACACACTCACGCCGTCAGAAGCCAGGAGGCTGAGGAGTGTGGTGTCAGAACTTTGATGGATTGAACCGTATTGGCATCTGTGGGGGAATGCGAGCCATGGGAGGGGCTGGTGGCTGCCCTGCCCCCACAGCCCAGCCCTGCTCCCAGCCTCCATCCTAGGGGAGCAGAGGAGAGCGGGGAAATCAGTCCCAGCCTTCCCCCAGTCGGCCGGAGCATGGGGGAGGGAGGCTAGAGCAACGCGTCGCCACAGCCTCACACTTACTTGGAGGATCATGGGGGGGAAGGGGTGTTCGCACCCTTAGCACCTCCCCTCCCCCCGTGTACGGGCCTGTTGTGTGACAGAGCAGAATTCAGCTCTCGCATTCCGCTGCCAGAACCAATTTTAAGGGCTGAGAATTTCTCCCTCTGTTTTACAGTGGCAGCTGCTGGAGCAGGACCAGTGCCCTGTCCCTCTGCAGCCCATTCTCCATGCGCGCTGGCCCGGGGGCGAGCCGAGGGAACAACTCCACTGCCCTACTGTCCGCAGGAACACCATGCTCGCGCGGGAGGCACACACTCAGCCTTTCAGCCCCCTGCTTGGCTCAAGAAAGCAGCTGGAGGGGAAACAACCGGCCGTTGTCCCTGGGCCGACGCACACGGGTTGGCGATAACCAGAGAGTTATCAGCACTCCAGTGCACGGGTCCCTGCATAAAGAACTCTGGGCGGCGCCGACCCTCCTCCCTGTGCAGCTGCCGTAGGTGAGCTCTGGCCTTTAAGGCTTGCCCCGGTTTTTTGACCTTGGATGGTGGGCTCCACAGATTTTGGCCGAGCCGTTTTCCATCCGCACCGTCCTGTTTCGTTGTAGAGAGGGGCTGCTAATGAAGCATGATAGTTTCTTCTCCTTCTGGGTGCGTCCTGCAGTGAGGAATGCACTGGGAATGATTCGCACTAGACAGGACACACCCGAGCAGTATATCCCTCCCTACTGAAATATGGCAATACTACCCATGAGCTATGGGGGAAAACAAGACTGCCCTACATCCTGCCTTGGAGCTTGGCACAGCCCTGGGACCAGAGCCGGGAGCACATGCGATCAGATGCTGTATTGTTCTTTGCTTCAAAAGGCCCATTCCCACAGCAAAGCAGTATTATAAATATAACCGTCATGCGTGAAAACGAGGAGTCCCGTGGCACCCTGGAGACTAACAAAGAGATATTGATATCAATAGTATCACCAGCTTTCATGGGCAAAAGCCACTTCAGATGAGCTCGCCATGCATGAGACTTCCGGTGCCACTGCAACTGCCACGCGGCAGACGCAAAAAGAGGGGAGAACATGTGCTCCTCCGTTCTCTCCGAGGAAGCCTCTCCCCGTGTTCCCATCACCGCTCTACGGGGAGAGCGAAGAGAGGGACTGCGAGGGAAGGGAGGGGAAATACAAGAGATGGGCAGAGAAAGGAGAAGGGGGGAAGAAGGAAGAACATGGCTCTCACCTCTAGCTTCTTGTAGCCTAACTTACCACTGACTGAGCCTGTAAGAGGAGGGTTGACAACCCAGGCAGAAGTCACATGAGTGAGCTCAGGGTTCGGAAGGCATGTGCCCAAGCCACAGAACAGAGGGCAAATCCACCGACTCCAACAATTACTATTATTGAAACCACCCTGGAGCGGGCTAGGGACACCATTCCTGCCCATCTTGGCTAATAGCCATTGGTGGACCTAATCTCCATGAATCTATCTACCTCTTTTTCGAACCCTGTTATAGTCCTAGCCTTCACCACATCCTCTGGCAAGGAGTTCCACAGGTTGACTGTGCACTGTGTGAAGAAAAGTTTCCTTTTGTTTGTTTTAAACCTGCTGCCGATTAATTTTACTTGGTGACCCCTAGTTCTTATGTTATGGGAACAAGTCAATAACGTTTCCTTATTTACTATTTCCACACTATTCATGATTTTATAGACCTCTATCATACCAATGGATGTTAGATATCGCATAATTGAATAGTCGTGTAACTAAATGAAATTTTAGCAATTACAGGACTATTTGACAGCCCCCACGGGTGGGGCTGGCAACCAGTGTGCTCCAGCCCAACTCCCGGGGAGCCCCCTGCCACCCCACGCTGCTGCCTCTCTATCAGAAGCAGCAGCGCAGGGTGGCAGATTGAGCCAGTCCATGAGGGGAGCCAGCTTAAAACCCAGCTCCCCACACAGACCGGCTGCCTGCCACCCTGTGCTGCTGCCTCCGATACAGAGGCAGCAGTGTGGGGGTGGAAAGTGTCCCTGTCTGTGGCGGGTCCGAGCTCCCTGAGCACAGAGGCTGCTCCATGGAGCAGCCTCTGTCCATAAGACTTTCGGACCCCCACGGACAGGGGCTGCTGCCACAGAGCAGCCTCTATCCCCGGTGCGCCCGGGCCAACGTGAACAGAGGCTGCTTCACACCACCCTCTCCCCCACCCGGTGCTGCTGCTTCTGAGAGAGACAGCAGTGTGGGGGGAGTGTTGTAAGCATCACCAGGGAGCTGGGGCTGAGGGGAACCAGCTTGTAAGCTGGCTCCCCCATGCACCTGTTCCTGCCTGCCCCCCACACTTCTGTAGCAACAAGCAGGGGCAAGCAGGTCCTCAGGAGCCAATATGCATGGGGAGCTGGCTTGAAAGCTGGCTTCCCACATGTATTGGCTCCAGCCTGCCCCCCTCACTCTCCACGCTGCTGCCTCTGTATCAGAGGCAGCAGCGCAGAAGGTGGAGAGGGGCTAGGTGGATGCAATGCTCGTGGGGAGCTGGCTTTTATGATACAGAGGCAGCAAGGGGCGGGGAATGTGTGTGGTTGACAAGATTAACCGATAAGCCTGGGCTTGTCGGTTAATCGTATAGTTGTCTGCATGCTGACATTCCTAATCACATCCCCCCTGGGGCTTTTCGAAAGAAAAATGGCAGCTTAGACAGGGATCAATCAAAAATAAAACCCTTTTTCGAAAGATCCTGTACAGGGTTTTCAAAAAGCCCCATTTCGAAAAAAAACGTGGCCACCATTATGCAAATGAAGCGCGGGAAATTTAAATCCCGGCTTCATTTGCAATTTCGAAGTGTCTAATTTATATCCCTTTTTCAAAAAAAGGGATGTAGTTTAGACACACCCTTAGTCTTCTCTTTTCTAAGCTGAAAAGTCCCAGTCTTATTAATCACTCCTCATCTAGCAGCTGTTCCAAACTCCTCCTCATTTTTGTTGCCCTTTTCTGAACTTTTTCTAATGCCAAGGTCTCTTTTTTGAAATGAGACGACCAGATCTACATCAGGGATGTGAACAGGTAACCGGTTAACTGGTTACCCAGTAACCATCACCCTAACGGGAGATACTAACCGACTAGTAACAGTTAACCGTTACCCCAGAGCAGCCACCCAGCTGCAGCCTGCTGTGGGAGGAGGGCTGCTCCAGCCCCGCGGGCTGGCAGGGAGTCGGCAGCCTCCTGGGATGGGAGGGCCCAAAAGCAGCAGTGGCTGGGGAAGGGGGAGTCAGAGGAGGGCTGCTGCCTCCCAGCTAAGCGCTAACCACTAGGGAAGCACAGCTACCCCAGGGCGGCTCTGGAAGAGTGGACGAGCCCTCAGTATTTTGTCTCAGGACTCACCTGGAGCACACTGTCATCTAGACTGATGGATGAGTTCCCAAATCAGGACACCCCCATTAAGGCTGCTTCAAGTGACAGTAATTATTCCCCTTTGTCTTTTCTCATCGGACCTAATCTCATTTACACTGTGGGGCCTTTTACACTGAGGCCTCATTGCACAGCTCTGGCAGTTTAAAAGGGCCCTACAGTGAGCGTAAATCCCATCCGTACTCACTCTACAGAGCAGTGCAACCTGGCCTCAGTGTAGAGCCGATAGGGTTGCCAGATGGTTGAACCAAAAATACTGAACATGCCCCCCCCCAAAAAAAAAAAAAAACACCAGGGAAAAAATTCTGTTGAGGGGAAAAAAAAGGCTCCAAGACTTATTAAGCAAAATAATAACAATAACAATAACAATAACAATAATAATAATAAAGCAGCATTAAAACAGCATGGCCCCTTTCAGAGTGAGTGCAGAGTCAGAATAGGGATAGGAAGAGGGGAGAGGTTGAGCACTAAGACCCAGGGAAGGCATTGCTTCCCCTTGGTCTTTAGGCTTTTTGCCGGCAGCCATTTTGTGTTCTTGTTCAAGCCAGAACTTAGCTTCCCTGAGGAACCAGGTAAGCATGGGGTCCGGGGGTCGGGTGTGTTGGGGCCCGAGGTGGGGGGGGGGAGGGGGGAAGAGAGGCCGGGGCCCAGGCCCCAAGGTTGCCAGGTGTCCGGTATTTTCGCCTCCTGGCCAGGAAAAAAAAAAAAAGCAGAAAATACCGGACATTTTAGGTGTTCAGTATTTTCTGAATTTTTTTATTGGACAGGAGGCTAAAATACCGGACTGTCAGGGTCAATACCGGACACCTGGCAACCCTAAGAGCAGAGTGAGCCCTGGGATGTCAACGCAAAGTGCTTCAACTTTCATTTACCCAATGGGAAGTGCTGAGGGAACAGCACTTCAGAAAAAAGGCTGTGAATTTGAGGTGCCCATCCCGAGAGTCGCTTTAGGCCCCATTTTCAAAACCAGAGCTCAGCAAGCTTCCTTCCCTCTGTCACTGACAGCGCGTCGGCTTACCAAGACTGAACGAGTCAATGCCTGACTTCTCCCTGCCCGGCAGAGTCACCCCTCCGTCCTGCAAAGACCTAGGCACAGGCGTCCCTTTACACTCGGAGCACAGCGCTGTAGTATGACAAAGGCCTAAAACATAAGTCCATGCAGCACAGGCCCGGTCTGAGGCCTGAGGCCTAGCTAACAATGGACAAAACGTGGCTAACGGAAAGCAAAGCTAAGCTGTGAGCAAGAGGCAGGCCCCAGCCCACAGAGTTGGCACAAACAGGGCTGAGAGTGCAAAACACTCATTGGTAATAGGCCCAGGTGCTGAACAATAATTGGTACTGGTCATAAGTTGAAATCACATGGTACCACCAGGCCATTAAAAGAGACCTTGGTGCCCACTTCTCACAGATACCAACCCAGGTTCAGGAAAGGGTCTAAAATGACAGCATGATGGATAGAGATGATCTAATCAAACCACAAGGTACAGGGTGATCTAAGTAGCATCAGAGGGTGGTGACCTGATAAGTCAGCAGTGCCGTGTGACTTCTTGTACCTGCATATAAGGTGGTGTCTTGGGGGGACAGTCTTTGGATGACCTAGAGGCAGTGGAAATTTCCCACTGATTGAGTCATTCCATTGTGGCAAGTACATGTGCGTAGTGGATGAGTAGAGTCCACTGACAACTGTTACTGTACTTTGCTTAGCAATAAATCTGGCCTGGCACCTTTGATCCTTATCTGGTTTGTGGTCTTTGGGGACCCTCTTGGGGTCTGCCGTGGTCATTGGGCCCACATCACTGAGCACACACGCAAGCAGCCTTCTGGTTCTCCTCATCGACGGAGCCAGAGACCTGTGAGGATACCTCGGCAGTAAATCCACCTAACTACAAGCGGGAGTGCTAAGACACACGCGTGTCAGTCTGCCCAGGACGCTCTGGAGCAGGGACTCTCTCCTCCTCTTTGTCTGTACAGCACCAAGTACAACCTGTAGGTGCTCATGTCATTTCCTATGGCAAAAAAGATAAAGGGGGAAGGCTGGAGCTGGCTGCACGGCCAGATTGGCTCACTTCGTGCTGAGCGCCTCTTGCCACGGCGCGGTTGCAAACACTGCCGAAAGAGGCTTACATACAAGCCATAGTCAGTTCTCATGGATTTCTTTGATATACATTTCGCTGGAGCATTTCTGTGAACTTTGGGGGAGTGGTCTGGTTTGTTTGTAACCCAAACTGGACACAAAACATTTCGTTGGGCTTTGCCGATGGGTCAGGAGTCCCGTTGCATCTAAGCCAGCTCGAGGGCTTTCCCCAGGTCGTAGGAAAGCCTTCCCCGCGAGTTTCATTCAAATGTGTTTTGTCTTCTTGGGACGGATTGTGGGTTTGCTCCTGAGCCGGTGTCGTTTATGGGGACCTTTGGCTGCTCAGAGGCAGGATGAGCACAGGGGAATGCATCCCAACAGGGCTAACGACTACAAGAATAAAACACAATAGGGGGCTGTTTGCTGCCGTCCAGCAGCTGCGGATCAAGGGCTCTTACCATCTGGGAGTGCTGGTAACTGCGTATGAGAAATGCAGCTCGCTGTGCTCTAAAATCCTGGCACGGCCTGGCAGCGCCTCTCCAAACTGAAGCCCTGAATAGTTCATGCGGGCTGGGGGCTGTCGGACTTAGTGACATGCATGCCAAGCACGAGGGGAACCCTTTCCCAGAGAGATACAATTGACAGCAAGTGGGAGGGATTTGCACTTGCCTGTTCATCCCATGATCCCATTCCTTTGTGTGAAGTCAAAGTCGTTCATCTCTTCCCCACAGAACAGGATGTGAATGCGAGGGCAAAGGGAAGCCAGCCACACACCAAGCAGAGAGAAGCCCGCGCAGACACACAGCAAGGGAACAATTCTGCAGGCCCAAGGCTACAAGATCCATTTTTAGTCTTCTAACAGTCAGACATTTGTGACGGTCTCAAAGGGCGTCCCGCACACAGCCGCTGCAATACCGAACTTCAAGATCTTTATAACTTTTCAGCCTCAGCTGAGCAAGCAAAAAAAAAAGGGGGGGGGAGGGACTAAGAAAGGTGGAAAACACCAGACTGATAAACCAGCCGCAAGCAGAGCTGCTCAGTGTGATTCTCAGCCTATCCAGTAGATTTGCCTCCGAGCCCCAAAGTTTGGCTATGGCTTCAGAGCTCTTCCAGGGGGAAGGTTCATCCTCGCTATAGGGACATCCATTCGAAGACAGAGGTCAGTTCTAGACTTAGACCTGGGCTTTCCCAAACCCATCAGGGCCCATGTCTAATTGCCAGGGTCAGGCTGAGGAAGCAATGCTATCGTGGCCCCTGGATGCCGAAGCACAGTGAGACGTCTAGCAGAGTCCCTGAATGGCTTGTGACTAGTCTCCATCGGGGATGGTCAAGGAACCACTCTCGGTTTGGGGTCATCTCCTCACTGGCTCCATGCAGTCCTGTTTCTGGGGGTCCCCCTCCTCCCATCACTTGGTTTCTCAGGCGGTTATCAATTGCTGTTTTCACCTCTGCCTGTTGGGAATGCACGACCCCCCAGTATCACCACATGTTGTTCTTTAGGAAACTTCCAAGGCATTTTCGGGCAAAGGGGATTCTCCTGAGCACAGGTCATGCCCACCGGGAACTGACAAATCACTTTGCTTTTACGGTAATTGTTCCAGTACTGCAGTCCCCTCCATGGTCCCAGATTTGTTTCCATCACTGTAGCCCTCAGAATCCAGCGCTGCTTCTTGGTCTTCGAGACGTTTGGCTTATTCCAGCCCTAGAGCCAATGGCAGCATAGGGACAGGTCCCTGTGTGTCTCAGATCAAGAACATGAGCAAAGTTCAGGCTCCAAACCCATCCAGTCACTCCCCAGAAGCTGGGCGACTTTTTACCTGTCTTTGTCCAATAACCTCCAAAAAGCCAACGGGCCAGATCCTCCACACAGCTGCAGCAGGAGCAAGACTAGGATAATCAATGTGTTTTTTTTAAAGACTTCTTAACACTTCCCCAACCCAGAGACCAGCTCCCTGACATAAGCTACTGCTGCCCATGAGCCCAAGGGGCTGACCCACCTTTTAAAAACAGCCAGTCATTACGGGGTAGCACAATATGCAGAACCATCTCAGGTCTGGATCTTCAACCCCCGGCCCAAGACAAAAAAATCTCCTCCCATAGTGTCAGGAGTTAATGCAGATTACATGACGGGAAGACCAGGAACACCACCTACTACATTCAGTGTGGCCCTAGAAAATGCTAGGTGTGAGAGGAGGGCCTGGCAGTGCAGGGGCTAAACAAGGCCTTTTTGCCCAACTAACCCCGCCCCATTTTACCTGCAGCCAATGCCAGGCCTGGAGGGAGAATAAAAGAGAGGAACCTGGCTCAGTTAGGGGCTGACCAGCGAAGAGACAGGAGCTGGTTCTGCCATCCGCAGGACCTGAGCCAGAGCCATCTACTGGGACAGCCACAGGAGCACATAAGCCTCCAACCCCTCCCCCTGGTGCAAAGGGGGGAGAACCAGAAGAAATCTCCACCAAGGAGGGGGAAATTGGACTCTTGGGGCCATGCCCCAAACTGAAGAACCAGACTCTGATAGGAGGCAGGAATTCCTAGGTCCTGGGCCATCAGCAAACTCCAGGACCTAACCACTAGGCCATCCCGCTGTCCAGGAGACCCGGCCACGCTAGGTCACATTCACCTATATCAACAATTTCCACTTCCCTTTCCCTGCTGCCATTCAGCCTACGAACTGTAACAGTTCAGCAAAGGTTTTAGCTGCTGTTTCCGGGGACTCCTGGTGCAGTAGGCAGCAAGTGACAGCCAGCTTGAAATTCATTTGTACACATCATAAAAATGCAAAACAGCCACTTCATGCATTGATGCGGAATTCCTTCAGAGGAAAAAGCCCAACACTGTCAGATCCATCGGCCCTAAATTTCCTGCCCCACCTCCGTTATCTCTCTCCAGCTCTGGAACCACTTTGGATTTTATCTGAAATCTCACAGGATTATTCCTCAATATCAAAATGTGTTTCAGGCCCAAATTCTGTGCTGAATTTCATCACTGAAGTCAAGAGTGCTCAGTTCTAATTACAGTAATCCTAATGGAAATCTGGTGAACTCAACAGAGTTAATCTGGATTTCCAGAGAGACAGCCACAAGCAGATTCTGGCCCTGAGTTTACTGTATGTAGCATTTTTTAATCCAAAACCATCCCAGAATATCTTCATACATCACAACTGCAGGAAGCATGGTTTTACCCAGGTAGCTGCTTTACACTCTAGAGGAATGCAAATATTTAACACAGAAAGCCAGCAAAAACCAACACGTCCCAAGTGAATCCAAACTAAATGTCAATTGCTACAAAAGAGAATCAGCGTTGCCAGCATGAGCCAAGTGACTGGTCAGAGCGTGCACTTTCACCGTTAATGCTGGGAAGTAAATCAACCTCGCTTATTCCTAGACTCGTTCCTCACCAGTAAGAATGAAAACTTAGGCTTGAGAAGTTACAGGACAGAAACACAAGCTGAGAAGTCAACGTATCTACGATTCATTTCCTAAGCCTTAGGCGTATCGTCAGTGCTGTTGGCGGGGCTGGTGAGACATAACCAGACAATATGTATTTTAATATCAAATTGCGTGATGCACCGAGACAGCATTTTCCAAGGGCTTACATGACACCCCATCACCAAGTTTCGGAGATGGGATCTAGTGATTTCAGCCTGGGAGCCCAACAAGGATTTGCTGTGATACGTCAGACAGTCGGTTAACCTGCCTGCATCTCCGAGTCAATTTCTTCACAGTCTTTCACAGTGGTGAAAGTAACTTAAAATCTCTTACAGGTTCTGTCCTATCACAACCCAGGTCCCTGCTGGCTCTTTCAACAGCTCCCTGCTGGCTTCTGCTGCAGCTCAGCCAGCTCTTGCTGGGGCTGCGCACCAGGGCGCCCCCGCTTCCTTTCACTGCTGGTCTTTCACCTCAAGTTGCCATTTGGCCCTGTGCAATGTGGATGCCCAATGCTACCAACAGGGGGAGCGAGCAGAGGGTTCCGATTTGTCGGCCTTGGACATCAGTTTGCACAGATGTTAAAGGCAGTTGGGAAAATCAGATTCTCAATTTCGACATCTTTAAAATGGGAGTGATAATGTAGTGCCGACGGGCAGAACTGAACCTGGGACCTCTGGAGCTTAGTGCAGGAGCCTCTACGGCACAAGCTGAAAACCAGCTGGCTCTCAGCCAACACTGCAGAGCAATCTCATACTGTCTCTCTCTCTCTGTACGTGGTCTAAGTGCCACTCCATGGGCAGAACCAAACCCAGTAGACATGTGGGTTACAATAACACTTAAGCCCTGGTCTACACTTCACATGGAGGTTGACCAGCTACATTACCCAAGGAGTGTAAAATCCACAACCCTTAGCACCACAGTTACACCCACCTAACCCCTGCTGTAGACATGGCTAGAGCAAGTGAAAAATTCTTCTGTCAATCTAGCTAACGCTACTCAGGGAAGTGGGCTACTTCCATCAATGGAAAAAGTGCTGCCGTGCCCATAATGTCCACGTGCACTTAGCCCACCTCGGGTGGCCACTGTGAGGACCAGTTAATGTTTGTCAAGTGCTCTGAAGACAAAGAGCTAAGCGTTACAGACTGTCGGGTATAATCGCCTTTGTTTTAGAAGCACAAGCCCTTATTGTTCTAGACTGCTCTCCAGTTTTTGTGTATTTGCCAATACTGAGACGTAACAGAAGCTCAAAATTACTGTGTTCATGTAGTGACGGGATCTGCACATTATTTATATACAGCATAACATATGGATAGTGACAATAATTGCATATTAAGCAGTATTTTAAAAGCAGCTGTAATCCATTGAAAGCAGATTTTCATAGTGCATCAAGGGCAGCAGATTATTAGATTGACTTTTTCATTTTACATCATTCAAGCATGGATTACACAGGAATCCTTGGGCACGCAGCTCAGTGACAGTTCTCTTTACTTTTATCATAATTATTCAAATAGTTATGTTCATTAGGCAGAAATGTTACATATCAATATCACCAGTATGGTACAGCCCGTGTGTTACCTTGCGTATTTGTAAGGATCCTCCTTTGGTCTCAATCACTTCGACAGATCTATGCAGTTTACAACAGCTAAGCAATCAGCCCATGCGGGCCATGTCTACACTAGGAACTTATTTCAAAATTACTAAATTCGACTTAAGAACTCCCAATTTTACGAATTCGAACTTGTGTGTTTTCATTAGGGGGAACCCTCAAAATTAGTCCGAGGCAGGCTCCGTTAATGGGGACGTGCTACCTTGGACTCAGAGTCTCGGGAAGCACTGATGAGCTGCGGGAGGCTTCCCAGAGGCCAATTAGTTGGAATTAGCGGCACCAGAGCAGCTACACTAAGGCTGTTTTGAAATTACATGTTCAAAATTAGCATTATTCCTGATGGAAAGTGGGAGTATAGTGTGAACTCCGCAGCCTGTTGTTCTGAAAAAACAGGCTTAGTAGTGTGGGTGCACCGCTTACTAACTCGAACTTGGGGGGGTTATTTCGGACTAAGGCGCTAGTGTGGACCAGGGCATACTGAAGACCAAATTTCCATAAGACCAAAAGAACATAAGAACGGCCATACTGGGTCAAACTAAAGGTCCATCTAGCCCAGTATCCTGTCTGCCAACAGTGGCCAGCACCAGGTGCCCCAGAGAGGGTGGACCAAAGACAATGATCAAGTGATTTGTCTCCTGCCATCCCTCTCCAGCCTCTGACAAACAGAGGCCAAGGACACCATTTTATCCCCTAATAGCCTTTTATGGACCTAACCTCCATGAAATTATCTAGCTTCTCTTTAAACTCTGTTATAGTTCTAGCTTCACAGCCTCCTCTGGCAAGGAGTTCCACAGGCTGACTACACGCTGTGTGAAGAAGAACTTTCTTTTATTAGTTTTAAACCTGCTACCCATTAATTTCATTTGGTGTCCTCTAGTTCTTCTATTATGGGAACTAATAAATAACTTTTCTTTATCCGCCTCCACACCACTCATGATTTTATATACCTCTATCATATCCCCCCTCAGTCTCCTCTTTTCTAAACTGAAAAGTCCCAGTCGCTTTAACCTCTCTTCATATGGGACCCGTCCCAACCCCTAATCATTTTAGTTGCCCTTTTCTGAACCCTTTCCAAGGCCAAAATATCTTTTTTGAGGTGAGGAGACCACATCTGTACACAGTATTCAAGATGTGGGCGTTCCATAGCTTTATACAGGGGCAGTAAGATATTCTGTGTCTTATTTTCTATCCCTTTCTTAATAATTCCTAGCATCCTATTTGCCTTTTTGACCGCCGCTGCACACTGTGTGGAAGTTTTCAGGGAACTATCCACGATAACTCCAAGATCTCTTTCCTGATTTGTCGTAGCCAAATTAGCCCCATCATACTGTAATGATAGTTGGGGTTATTTTTCCCGATGTGCATTACTTTACACTTATCCACATTAAATTTCATTTGCCATTTTGTTGCCCAATCACTCAGTCTGGTAAGATCTTTTGGAGTCCTCACAGTCTGCTTCTGTCTTGACTATCCTAAACAGTTTGGTATCATCCGCAAACTTTACCACCTCACTGCTTACCCTTTCCAGATCATTTATGAATAAGTTGAACAGGATTGGTCCTAGGACTGACCCTTGGGGACACCACTAGTTACCCTCTCCATTCTGAAAATTTACCATTTATTCCTACCCTTTGTTTCCTGTCTTTAACCAGTTCTCAATCCAAGAAAGGACCTTCCCTCTTATCCCATGGCCAAGTAATTTACACAAGAGCCTTTGGTGAGGGACCTTGTCAAAGGCTTTCTGAAAATCTAAGTATACTATATCTACAGGATCCCCCTTGTCGGCATGTTTGTTAACCCCTTCAAAGAACTCTAATAGATTAATAAGACATGAGTTCCCTTTACAGAAATCATGTTGACAGTGCCAAGTGTTCCACAGTGCCATGTTCCACAGTGCCAAGGTACTCGGCGACACCCGCCTTCTTTTGCATATCATCACTTGCCCATGAGCAGGCAGGAATTTAAATGCAGTACCCCATTTGATAGATTAAAACAGAGCACAAATAGATTTTTCACATGTAAATGTTATTTGCATGGGCAAGTGTTTGCATGCTGAAAGCGGTGTGGGCATAGATGGAGGCAAGCATGAGGTACATAGGAGACTACATTGACATATTTAACCAGGGCAGAGCTATACTCATCACGTAATCATAAAGTAATAGTATCAAATCCATAAACCCCAAAAAACACAACAGTACAGATCTGTCTCAGTGAATGCATCTGGTCTGACATCAGAGATTCTATTGTCTGGTGATGCCGGGTTTGGAGGCAAGGCAGACAAACACTTCTTTTCTAGCCTCTTACTAGTGTCTGTGTTAGAGAGAGACAGAACAAACACAGTTTAAAGAACTGCACGGACGGGCTGACTCACTCCAGCAGCACTTGCACAGATAAAAGCTCAAACATTTCACTGATGCACTGAATAGGATGTGGCAAAGTTTTTGACATTTAAAAACAGTCACAGATTCTGGCACTATAAAAAGCAAGAACTGTAATAAGTTAAACGGAATTAATTCCATCATGGCCTTCTGATGAAAACCACACACCGCTTAAGCTCCACTCAGACCTGTCCATTTTAAGGGCAGAAGTGAGAGTTATGATCCTTGAGTCTGTCCTGCTGCATAATACAGGCCACAGAATTTCACCTAGTGACTCATGCCTCCAAACCAGGAATGTGCGGTAAAACTAGGACATCTCCTTAAGGTCAATATCCAATCTTGTTTTAAAAACCTTGAGTGATATAAAACCGTCACCACCCAGCCTTTGGTAAGGTTTTTCAATAGTTAATTAAACCCATAGTTTAAAATAATATGTGTGATGGTGGATTTCATATTCTTTATAGAAATATGCTTAGGAATATGAATATTGTGGCAGACCTAAGCCAGCAGCCTGCCACACACTGGCAGAAGGCAGGTATACAGGGCACTGGATAAGTGGTTTTCTCTTTCCAGAGTAGACTACTAGAGCCTGCTGCAATAAAATGAAGGCAGGAGAACACCTGGGGCTAATTAACTAGATTGCTCCCTTAGGCAAGTCACTCAACACCTGCAGCCAATTACAGCCAGTGGAATTGCTTTAAAAGGCCTCCCCTAGGTAAGGAGAGGGGGAAGACAAAGAGTGAAGGACTGGAAGGAGAAAGAAGCAGCGGTGTGTGAGCTGAGAGCGGGTTAACAGGTACCAGAGGGAGACATTTTGGAGGGGCTGTTTGGGGAAGTGGCCCAGGGAAAAAGCTGCCAAGTCAGAAGAAAAAACAACTTTGACTGTTGCTGCTTTAGGGTCCCTGGGCTGGAACCCGGAGTAGTGGCCAGGTCTGGGATCTCCCAAAACCTCCCCCTCATGCCCACACACAGCCAGTCCCAAGAAGGGAGATCAGGACTCTCAAGGGGTTTCACCCCAAAACCACGGACTAGCCTGTGATGAGTCTGGCTCACTAAGCTGTGGATCCTGCCTCCTGTGAAGACAGAGGGGTTGTGTATAGAACCACAGCGAGTCTCTGAGGCTAATATTATCCGTCAGTAGCACGAGACCCATGGGGCACGGCCAGAACTTTGCCACAAACTGTATAACTCAAATAGACTTTATGCAAAATATTTCATGAACCATATCACTGGAAAGGTTCTAATCTGCTGAATGTGTCTGTTCTATTTGTGTTTGTGTGTCATTCCTGTATTTGATGGTAGAAATATGACGCACAGTCCTGTTTATTGATCTGGGCCTGCTACGTGAGGGCCATTAGTAGTACTCAAGGAACATAATGGCCCGGTACTCTGGACAATTATCTGTGAATAGTTGCGTTTTTCCTGTGAGCCTGAACTATGGTGGGTCCTGCCAAGACATATAGCCAGGTCACTTGATGCTGGTATCAATTTTGTACTTTTCCATGGGAAGTGTGAACAATTTTAAAGTGAACATAAAGGATTCCTGCCCCTTGGGCAAAATCTAGATATAAACAGGGAACCAGACTGGGGCGGGGTGTGTGCGCCAGACTCCAGGACACCCCTGTTTGCCATCTGTGATGGCGCAGTTGGGGTTCCCCTGACACTGCACCCCCGTAGCAGCAAGAACAGACTCCACCAGCTGGTAGAATAGAGGGGGTTTATTGCTTCTCCAGGGTACAACAAAGCATAGACGTGATGTGTCTACAGGAGTCTGGGCCAGGATGCCTCAGACCCCTTGAGATGGGGTCCCTAGATTCCAGCCCCTCCTTAGTCTGTCCCCTTCATGGTTTCTGCCCAAGACTCACCCTTCCCCCAAACACTCACTTCCCTAGTTCCCTTGCTGCCCCCAACTCGTCTGACCGGTTGGGTCTTTGTCTACATGACTTAGGCAGCCCACCTGCTGGGCAGTGCTCACAGGCAGAGGCCAGTAGGAGTCATCCACAGCCCACAACCTAAGCACAGCAACCAGCAAAGTACTGACACTACAGCACAACATGTGGGTGAGTCAGTGGGAATCACACATCATAGCTCAGGGGGACCCCAGGATACAGAGCAGACAGCACCCCCACTACACCACATCATCTAAGGGGTCTGTTGCAACTAACAGGAACTGAACA
Source organism: Rafetus swinhoei (assembly GCA_019425775.1). Lineage (NCBI taxonomy): Eukaryota > Metazoa > Chordata > Testudines > Trionychidae > Rafetus > Rafetus swinhoei. Next base: position 46,354,100 of record CM033442.1, on the reverse strand, counting down.
TGAAGAAGGATCAAGCCCACGTTGGAAGGCTACTCAGCTGGTGAGAAAAGAGGATCAGAACTACCCTTAGGGTAAGGAAGCTGCGAACAAGGAGGGGCAGCTGCTGCTGGGAACGAGTCACTTCCCCTGTTTGGAGGGTGCTGCTGAGAGAGGCCAGTCACTCCCCGGGCAAAGGGAGGTGGGCTTGGAGCTGGTACACACAGAGCAAGGAGTATAGGCAGGGATGGGGCAGAGAGGGCTGGGAGAGGAAAGCCTAGAACTGTTGGGGTGAGGGCCCCTGGACTGGAATCTGGAGTCATGGGCAAGCCCAAGTTCTCCTACCAGCCCCCAAAGATGTGGCAGCAGTGGGGCAGTGAATGAGAGGACTGCCTGGCTCGCTGTGGGAGCGAGAGACTGGAGAACTGTACTCAGGAAGGGGAGATGCCGAGTGACCTAGACAGAGGGCTGCAGCTCTGAGAATGAGAGAAGAGCTGCAGACTCAGGAGAGAGACGGCTAGTGTGCAACCAGGGAAAGCAGTGTCGGCCTCAAGAGCTAACCCCCGAGTGACCAGGAGGGGGCGCCAAACACAGTGAGTGGTGCATCCCATGGCAGTGAGCCAGTATTTACATAGACTGACCAAGTCACTGCTTCACCTTTTTGTTGAGCTAACCAAATGGAGCTCCTTAAGTTTCTCATTGCAAGGCCTGTTCCTCTAATCCTTCCTGTGGCTCTTGCCTGCAGCTTCTGCAGGGTCTTCGGCGACTAGAACCCAAGCCGGTATTCTTCTCTAGCTTCACTGCATCCCACCCCCTATTATCTGGGCAATGCAGGTAATGAAGAAACAGACCCTCAAATGAAGAAACGGACCAGCAAAGGCAGCATTTAACTTCCTGTGCCAATTTCCTCTAACACTCACTTTCTATCAGAGTCCGAAGTAAACGAGTTATTTATCCTTTCAGTAGAAATGGCAAATTCTGGTCACTGTGACCTCAACTTCTTGAGCTTCGATCATCCCAGAAGTACTTGGCAGGTACAAATCTGCCATCCCAGACACCAGCTAATATGTGTTAAATAAAGAGGCAGAAGCCTTCAATTCTACCAAGCACATTAGCCTGTGAGCTGTGAAATTCAAAGAAGTCATTTTGAGGAGATCAGGAGGAGGTTAATGGAATAACCTGTATGCAGGGGCGATGTGGGGGGGGCACGTGGAGCACATTCCCCCCAAAAGCCATGGGTGGAAGGGACAGGGAGGGCCAGAGTCTCTGGGCATCCGGAGCAACTATGGGCGGGCAGGTCTGATGCCCAAAGCAGGGGTCTAGCCCCACACACGCACTGGCAGAAGCAGAGCAACATGGCCCCAGCATGCTCTGCCCTCCTGGCATGTCACTCAGGGGAGAGGCTGGGAATTCTTTGAGGGGGTCAACAAAGCTGTGGACAACAGTGATCAGCAGATACGGTACACTTGGACTTTCCCCCACCAATGCCGTTTAGGCAAAGTCATGGGCAAAGAGGGAAGCTCCTCTTGGGGATCGCCAACTGGGTAAAAGACACGAACAAAGGGTAGAAATAAACAGTTTTCAGATGGGAAGGAAGTAAATAATGGGGCTCCCAAGGCTCTGTAATGGGACTAGAGCTATTCAACATTCATCAATGAGCTGGAAAAAGGGACTGAGCAGCGAGGTGGCAAAGCCTGCCGAAGCGTTACAAAGACAGCTCACAAAACGGAGCGACTGGGTGACAAAATAACAGATGAGATTCTATATTGTCAGGTGCAATGTAGAGCACGTCGGAAACCATAATCCCAGCTAAGCATGCAAAATGCAGGTTTACATCACCTGTTAGCACTCAAGAAAGAGATTTTGGAGTCCCTGTGGATCATTCCCTGAAAACATCCGCTCAGGGTGCAGCGGCAGGCAGAAAAGCAAACAGAGTGTTAGGAATCATTAGGAAAGGGATAGAGAATCATAGAATACTAGGACTGGAAGGGACCTCGAGAGGTCATTGAGTCCAGTCCTCTGCCCCCATGGCAGGACCAAATACTGTCTAGACCATCCCTGATAGACATTTATCTAACCTACTCTTAAATATCTCCAGAGATGGGGATTCCACAACCTCCCTGGGCAATTTATTCCAGTGTTTGACTACCCTGACAGTTAGGAACTTTTTCCTAATGTCCAACCTAAATAAGACAAATAAGAAAGAAAATATTATAATGTCACTGTAAAAAAGCCCTGGTAGTACAGCCACACCTTGAATACTGTGTGCAGTTCCGGGTCCCTGTTGTGTTTTTTCTTCCTTTCTCTGTCTATATGTCTGTATGTCTAAACTGGAAAAGGGTTTAGGATTCTCACCACCAACCCCCCCCCCCCCAACAAAAACACTAATCCAGGAACCAATTCCTGCAACAATCCTTCGCCAGCGCTGTCCACACATCTATGCTAGTGACACCATCATAGCACCTACCCACGTCAACAAGACCATCACCTGTGCATCCACCAGTGGGACGTACACCCCTCTGCCTGCCATATACACTGGACAAACCAGACTGTGTCTGCGCAACAGAATACATGGACACAAATCAGACAGCAAGCATGTCTAATATAACACATCATAACTAGTGGGAGAACATTTTCACCTCCCTGGACACAAGTTACAGACTTGAAAACTGCCATCCCTCAAGCAAAAAAACTTCTAAACCATGCTGCATTGTGAAACTGCTGAGCTGGAATTCATATGCAAGTTTGACACCAGCACAATGGGTCTGAATGGGGAGTGGGAATGGCGCTCTCGTTACCATAAGTAGTTTTCCACTTTAGGTGTGCTCACGTTCTTATCCACGGCCACCCTGATTGAATTAGCTCTGATGTAACACTCCCCTCTCTGCATCCCAACCATCTGCTTCTTTTTCTTTCCCTTCATGCATCTGATGAAGTGAGTTGCAACTCACGAAAGCCTATGACAGAATAAAATTGTTCGTCTCTAAGGCTATGTCTACACAGCAGCGTTATTTGGAAGTAACTGACACTATTCCGAAATGACATCGTGCGTTTCCACACACAAGCAGTTATTTTGACAATGTCGAAATAACGTGGAGCCAGAGAACTTCTTACTCCGACTCCTGTAACCCTCGTTGTGCGAGGAGGAAGGGAAGTCGGAAGACTGCTCCATCTCGAAATCACCGCCGTGTAGACAGCGCCAGAAGTCGAAAGAAGCTATTTCCGCTTAAGCTCCGCAATTAGTGTAGCTCAAGTTGCGTCACTTATTTAGCCCGGCTGTGTAGACCGGCCCTGAGGCGCGTTGTTGTTTTTGCTGAAACAGACTAACACGGGCGCCTTTGAAACCTTACGGATGAGTAAGTGCTACAGGTAGCAAATCCCCCAGGCAGCAGTTTCTCTCACTACACCCTCAGGACACTGGGAGGGGTGGGTGAAGCTCGGACCCCCCCTAGTCGTGGAGTGGCAGGCAGCGCATGGCCCTCGGCCCTCCCCCCTCCCCAGCCCTGAAGTCAGTGCCAGGAATCCTCCAGCACTGGGCGCGAGAAGAGAGTACAGCCTGACGTGTACAAGTGAAGCAGGAAGAGTTTGAGCCAGGACTTCCTCTATCCTTGGAGCACGAGAGGTGCGGTCTCCTTCCTTCCTCTCCTATGCACGGCAGAGAAACACCTTGCGACAAAGCTGAGTAGAAAGCTTAAAACCCCAATATGAGGTAAAGAAACTGCTTGAACATGTAATTTTCTACCAAAACTTCAGAAACTGATTATGCAGCAAACTCTCTCAGCTGCCTCCCTTAATGCCTCTCAAAATAGCCTACAAGCCGGCATGCCTATGTGAAAAGCAAAGCAAGTAAGGAAGGATATTACGTAAACCTTAGCATGGAACCACCGTCGCCATCTGCAAGTTCCAAAGCGATGAGTGGTGCAAGGATTCCTAAAGAAACGTACGACAGGGAAGGGAGACCTAAAACCTGCCTTTTCTCGTGTCCCATACCTGCACTCTTCCCTAATCAAATGCCATTTCCGCGACATTGTTCCTTGTATTTGACAATACTATCATCTCTGCATTACCCCAAATTCCTGGGGGCAAGTACAAAGGGAACTGACGGGATTATTTTGTAAGCCCAGAGCCATGTTTAGCCTTCCCTGCAATGTTGTGTTGCACACACTCACACAGCTGAGCTAGGTCTGTACCGCAAAGCAGCAGTGGTGGTGACAATCCTATTCTACCCCCGTCCTGTCAGTCGCCTTCCCAGGGGCAAATCTCCAGGGTGAGGGAGCTCTCTTCTTTAAAAGACCACTGCAAGGTGCTGCAGAACGGTATCTCCTGGTCCTCTGTGTAGACTCTGACCAGACCACCTCCTCCTTCAGGCAGGCATGGATAGATCCTAAGCTGGTGTAAACCTGTGTAGCCCCACGGTGCACAGCTGATGGTTTGGCCCATGTTCCCCACCATCTGATGGCTGAGGCATCATGCCAAGGGCCTTACGCAGGCTGGCGAGGAATTCCACCGCAATCAGGGAGTTTTCCTGCTGGTCCCGTCAGTACACGGGGGGAGGAGGGAGGGTATGCCTGCTTGGGAGCTAAAATCGTGCAGGATTTGCTTGTTTGGACCAACACATACATCAAACTCAGATCTCGGTGTCTATTTATAACCCTCCTCTTTGATGCAGCGGTGAAATGTATTGCTCCTAGCATTGCTCCCAAGAACTTGGCACAGTTCTGAAACACCCCAGGACTGTAAACCTGCAGTTCCCATGATGAAAAGCAATTTTCATTAACCCCACCGCGCTCACCTACTAATGAAAGCTGCAGCAGAGAACAAAACAGGCAGCAGCTCCCTTCAAAGCTACCGTTGGGCGTGCGAGCCAAACACAGGCACGGAAGGCAGAGCTCTGCTGCTAGCGGAATGCTGGGGCAATCCATCCATTGCCCAGCCAAATACCTGCAGGGTGTCTGCCTCGCCCCCCGAGACAAGCAGCTAACTCCGCACAAGACTGACATTTGCCTTCATGTGGCAATGTGGGGAAGTAATGAAAACACAGAATCATGGAATCCCAGGGCTGGAAGAGACCTCAAGAAGTCAGAGTCCATCCCCCTGCCCAAAGCAGGACCAACCACACAGTCAACCTGTGGAACTCCTTGCCAGAGGATGTGGTGAAGACCAGGATGTTAACAGGGTTCAAAAAGAGCTAGACAGATTCATGGCGGTCAGGTCCATCAATGGCTATTAGCCAGGCTGGGTAGGAATGGTGTCCCTGGCCTCTGCTTCTCTGGAAATGGGTGACAGGAGAGGGATCACGTGAGGACAAACTGTTGTGTTCCCTCCCTCTGGGGGACCTGGTATTGGCCACTGTCAGCAGACAGGACACTGGGCTGGATGGGCCTTTAGTCTGACCCCAGTATGGCCGCTCCCATCCCAGTGCTTCACCACCTTCCTAGTGAAATAGTTTTTCCTAATATCCAACCTAGACCTCCCTCACTGCACCTTGAGACCATTGCTCCTTGTTCTGCCCCCCAAGAACAGCCTCTCGCCAACCTCTTAGGAACCCCCCTTCAGGAAGTTGAAGGCTGCTCTCAAATCCCCCCTCACTCTTCTCTTCTGTAGACTGAACCAGCCCAAATCCCTCAGCCTCTCCTCATAGGTCATGTGCTCCAGCCTCTGAATCTTTTTCTTCGCCCTCCGCTGGCCCCTCTCCAATGCGCCCACATCCTTTCTGCAGTGGGGGGCCCAGAACTGGACACAATACTCCAGATAAGCCCACATCTGGGTCCCTGCCCAAGCCTGATGCAGGGAGGCCAGGTTCTGTGGGGCTGCTCCCCAATCCAAACAGGTGGGCAGAGGGCTGTTTTGTCTCTCCAGACGTGCCAGCCCAAGGAGCTGAGCAGGTGCACATGGAGATAAGCAGCACCCTGCAATGAGCTGCTGTTCTTCTACCGGAAGGAGATCCTGGAAATTACTGACCCTCCTTAGACGATGGTGCAGTGGTTCAGGTGTTAGTCTAGGACAGTGATTCCCAACCTTTTTCCCATGGAGGAACCCCTAAAATAATTTTTCATATCCCAGGGAACCCCTACCTATGAAAACGTTTGCTTGGCCAGAAAAAGTTGACAGCGGGGAGCGCAATTCAATTACTGCTAAATTTTTTCAAGAAAATGTATTTGTACAGAGCTGTTTTATATATATGTCAGCTTACATTGTAAGAAAAAAAAATTGGAGCATTTTTCCCCTCTCTTCTCTTCTCCTCCTCCTCCTGCCTCTCACTCGCGGAGCCCAAATGGCCGCTTGCTCCCACGTGGCGGCCCGGCTGAGCTGCGCAGAAGTCAGCTGAGCGCCAGGGCAGGAGACAACGGGCGTGACAGATGCTCCAGGCCCCGCCCAGTGTTATTTATTCCGCGATTTCTCGCGGAACCCCTGATGATGGTCCGCGGAACCCTGGTTGGGAAACACTGGCCTAGGAGTTGGGATCGATTCCCTCCTGCGCCACTGACTCTCTGTGCACCCTTGGGCAAGTCATTTAGCCTCTCTGGGTCCCTGTACAGCGGGGATACCAGCCCTGCCCTGCTTCGCAGAGGTGCTGAGAACAAACACATTCAAGCTGGTGAGAGGCTCATGTGCAGTGTCGATGGGGGCCACATCAGTGCCTAAGACGGACTGGCTGGCTCCTATCCACTGCCTATTACCCCAGGCTGAGGTAGATCAAGCCCATATGAGTCTGTCTGCGCTGCAAGTAAACACCCGTGGCTGCCCTGAGTCAGCTGACTCGGGCTTGTAGGGCTCAGGCTCAGGTTCATTGTGGGTAGATGTTTTAGGTTGGAGCCCAAACTCTGGGACCTTCCTCCCCTCATGGGGCCCCAGAGCATGAACGTCTCCACCGCAATTCAACAGCCCCATCGCTCGAGCCTGCTGACGTGGGCCAGCCACTGGCAGCATCCACGGACCCTTAGTGCTCTGACCTGAGGCTGTGGGCTGCACTGTCCTTCAACAGCACCTGTGAAGGGGACGGCCCTTCCCTGGCCTGTCAGGCCACCCTTGCATGGACAGAGGGCCTCCAACAAAACATTATACTCTCCCACACCATGGCCCGGCCAGGCCTCCTCTCCCCAACAGCTCGCCTTCAACCCCTCCCCTCCAACGTCACAGCCGCACGTATAAAATGACGGGGACTAATTTAGCTGGTAGTACTCGAGAGAGAGATCTTGGACTCTGTGGATAGTTCCTTGGAAACAGCCACTCAATGTGCAGCATCAGCCAAAAAGGCCAGCGGAAAGTTAGGAATCATTCAACAAGGGATAGAGAATACAAACGTCTTACTGCCTCTGCGGAAACCCCTGGCACGGCCACATCTTGAACGCTGCGTGCAGATGTGGTCGCCTCAGCTAAGAAAACTCCCAAGTGACACGCTTCTATTGCACCCTGTAACTGCGGATTACTGGGCGGGTCACCTGTACGCATTCAAATTCGTCCCCCGGCGTTATCTTTCTAATTCAGTAAGGCCTGGGCCTTCCTTCCGACGAATATTTCCAGCTTCCTGATCGCTCATTCCTACGCCCTGGCACAGAAGAAATGAATCCCATATCACACTCATTACTGAATCCCATATCAGTGCTCCCTTCCCGCCTCTTGTAGCCAGACTAGCCATGTTTCATGTGCTCCATCCGCCTCTCTGGAGTCTAGTCTCTTCTGCACATCGTAGGAAGTCGATTCTTCCAATTCCATGTCTCGTTTCCATGACTATAGCTTCTCACTAGATCTCTACCTCCCGCCACAAATGTATTGTTCTCCATTACGCTGCTACAACCCAACCCCACCTGATCAATTAGCAATATCTTCTGGCACAAAGTCTGTTCCCCTTTGTAGAGCAATCCCTGAGGCTGAGAGGTGTCTGTATGAGTCTTCACGATCAGTTTGGTACCTCATGCTGACGTGACAATATCCATTGTCAGATAAAGAACCCTTCTGCCGCTTTCCCAGAGAGGCTATTTCACACAAAGAGCACAGCCCCCTTTATCGAAAATATTTCAGGCACCTCAAAGACACGGAGAGAAATGGGGGGTTGGCAGCTAGTGGTGAGCAATAGGGGACATGACTCATAGCTGAGGACAAAGATTTAGGTAAGAGGGAATGTTAAATGGGAATGCAGTGTGTGTGTGGGTGGGTGGGTGGGTGGGTGGGTGGGTGTGTGGAGTGAGACTGCACCGTGTGCGAGAGAGAGTTGAATGGGACTGCACAGTGTTGTGTTCGTGTGTGTGTGTGTGTATACGCTTCAAAAAAAACCTGCAGTGTGTACACGCCTGTTTAGAGGAGGCGTGTACACACACCGTGTGAAAGAACACTGTGGAGGAATAACATTTTCCCGTCTCTGCTATTTATAGCTACCCCAGGAAACGATAAACTGTAATCTGGTTTTCCCCCATTGCACCTGCACGCTGCTTTGTTACTGTAGGATTATTCATAAGGCCTGGGCAACCACCATTGATGTTTTAGCGCTGGAGCATTTGTTTAGAAACAAACAGCTTTTTAAGAAGGAATATAAAAAAGTCAGCGGGAAATTTAGGGCCCCCCTACCATGACGCTGTCCTTTCAATGACCCCAAAATATCGTAGTTTACAAGATGAGCCAAAACAAAGGTTTCATTCCCCTTAGGCATGTCTACACAGTAGTGTGTACCTCGAAGTAAGCTACGCAATTTGAGCTATGCAAATAGCGTCGCTTATTTCAAAACAGCTTATTTCGAAATCTGACGCTGTCTACACAGCACTTATTTTGAAATAAATCGCTATTCCACTAATTTCCTTAATCCTCCTTCAGAGTAAGTAGCCCGTTATTTTGAATTTATTTTGAAATAACGGGCTTCTTGTGTAGACAGCACATAACGTTATTTTGGAATAACAGACATTATTCCAAAATCATTCTGCTGTGCAGACGTACCCCTTATGAATATGCCAAGCGGCAATATTTACATCACCTTTCTCATGGGTGTACCTGCTTGCCACCAAAATAATAGTGATGGTCTCTCTTTACTAATGAGTTAAAAAGATGAGACTTAAATCATGAAGCTTCATCTCAGCTACCCAAAACTCCTGGAGGCCTGGGAGATGAGTAAATATTATCAGCTGTACATGACAATATGGAAATGTACTGCCCTGGGCAACAATACAGAAACTCCCAGATTGGTTGCGGTCTGCTGCCGCTGTACAACTATCTTAGTGGACAGCTGGGAGTATTTTTACACGAGCGTGACATCATGCTCAGATTGGTCAAATTGCTTTGAGTCACCCAGATCACAGAATCATAGAATACTAGGACTGGAAGGGACCACGAGAGGTCATCGAGTCCAGTCCCCTGCCAGTACTGTCTAGACCATCCCTGATAGACATTTATCTAACCTACTCTTAAATATCTCCAGAGATGGGGATTCCACAACCTCCCTGGGCAATTTATTCCAGTGTTTGACTACCCTGACATTAGGACATTAGGAACTTTTTCCTAATGTCCAACCTAAACCTCCCTTGCCTCAATTTAAGCCCATTGCTTCTTGTTCTATCTTCTGAGGCCAGGAAGAACAAGTTTTCTCCCTCCTCCTTGTGACACCCTTTTAGATACCTGAAAACCGCTATCATGTCCCCCCTCAATCTTCTCTTTTCCAAACTAAACAAGCCCAATTCTTTCAGTCTTCCCTCCTAGCTCATGTTCTCTAGGCCTTTCATCATTCTTGTTGCTCTTCTCTGGAACTTCTCCAATTTCTCCACATCTTTCTTGAAATGCGGTGCCCAGAACTGGACACAATACTCCAACTGAGGCCTAATCAGCGCAGAGTAGAGCGGAAGAATGACTTCTCGTGTCTTGCTCACAACACACCTGTTAATGCATCCCAGAATCAGGTTTACTTTTTTGGCAACAGTGTCACACTATTGACTCATATTTAGCTTATGGTCTACTCTGACCCCTAGATCCCTTTCTGCCGTACTCCTTCCTAGACAGTCGCTTCCCATTCTGTGTGTGTGAAACGGATTGTTCCTTCCTAAGTGGAGCACTTTGCATTTGTCCTTATTAAACTTCATCCTGTTTACCTCAGACCATTTCTCCAAGAATGAGCTGCTTAGCCCATGTCCCATTCAAGGTTATCCGTTTACTCAATCAGTGCAGAAGCTGGTATTAATAAAACATCCCAAAATACATGAATGTTGTGTGAAATCATCGTGTGCACAGAGGGGCACTGAGTGCGTCTGAGGGAAAGGCGGTTTGATTTCCTGACAATTTTTGTGGTCCTGTTTTTATTTGCTGAAGCGCTAAGGCCTTAGGATGAGCTAAGAAACCATCTCCGTCAGGCAGATGCTAGGTGCCATGTGCGCTCCTTTGAAAGGCAGAACAGCAGAAACGGAACAGTTCAATGGGTCCATGCTGCTGAACTTCTAGCCCATCTGGGCCTTTCATTCAGTCCCCATGCACCTGAACAGGAACAGCAAGTTTGCTGAAACAGAAATTAAACCAGTTTGGCACATACTCTCCCTACTCCTGCCTTCCGACCAGCTGCAGGGCTCCAGCGTTCGCCTCTGGCTAGAGAAAGGCTTGCATCTCTGCACTGGAGGAACCACAGCCAGCGCTCAGCTGGCCAACTTCAAATAGAAGCCGGAGGTTAGCCGTCGTTCACCCATGGACTGTACTTCATTCTGGTTTTGAAACACCAAATGAGCTGCTGTTACTTACTGGGAGTGCAATTGTTTTCCTCGCTGGGAATACATTATTCCATAGAGGAACTTCTCACCTAGGGCTTGTCTCCATTGGCACGTTCCCCCCCCGTGAGAGACATTTGTCTTTTCCCCTCCCTTTATTGTTGACAAAGAGCCAGTGTGGACTCTGCTGCTTGTTTTGTCGAGAGAACTGGCTTCTGCCAGTATCCCACAATGCACATATGGCTCTGCTCAGTGTTTTGTGATCCCTGCTGCCTTGCAGGCATGAGCCCCTCCCCTTTCAAAGCTCCAAGAAACATCTGAAGACTTTTGCATGTCAACAGCGCTTTGGTCACCTGACCTTCCCAGTGTAGACACAGCCTAAATAGTCACCAGAACAGTCACACATTGCTGTGGATTAACAGGACATAATGGAAATGTCTGTTGCAGCACGAAGAAGGAATTTCCTAAAACTTTTTGTCGCCACAATTCTAGATCTGCAACAGGCCTGCACAGACGAAGTCCCAGAAGCACTGCACGGCAGTTTGAAAGTTTCAAGCACAAAAAGGGCGCTTCTAAAACCTCAAAAACACAGGCTGCCCTGCACTGCAGCTGACCTGCATTACACACAGAATATGATCTGTACACACTGTCTTGTGGCAATACACCGCTCAGGACAGCAAAGCTTTGCAGTGTGTCACGAGCCTCAGGAATGTACTAGGCACTTCACTCAACTGCTTTCCATCTTGCTCTCCCACTTTAAACACATTAAACTAAGATTTTCTTTTACCTCAGATACGATAATTTCCATTTCTGTACCTTCATTTCTATTGGCTGTCCTCCCTTCCTGCCCATGTACCATGCGACCATCCTGGATGAAAACAGAGGCAAAGTATCCTTTTAATGTTTGGGCCATACCTAAATTGTCTTTATTTTCCTTCCTAACCCACTGCATGTTGGCCCAACCTCATTCTTCCTTATTCTCTTTTTATTAATATAACTAAAAAAACCTCTGTTCTATTTTAATTTCCTTGGCAAGAGTAAATTCAGCTTTTAGCAATTTTCACTTTAAGTAATGGAGGATATAAAATGTAGGAAAAGTTTTCTTTGCCTCTTTATCCTTCCGTGGAGGCTTTCTACTCACTCCTTATAACTTTTTGACATGGTTATTCATCCAGCGAGGTCTGAAGCCTTTCCCTACAAGTTTTTTCCCCTTGCTTGGGATGTGAATTTCAGAGAATCCCAAGTCTTGGCCACATTTAAGTCCTTCAGCAATTCAGTCTAGTAGACTCCTGTAACTCCCTTCATTTCCCAGTAGATGACCTTGTTTTGACCATCCTTTCATTTAATTTAAACTGAATAAATTCATGATCACTCGATCCAAGTTTATTTCTTTCAACTAGCTCTTCTACAAAGACCCCGCTATTTAGCCAATTAAATGTAACATTGCACCCTTCTAGTTAGTCCTCTGACCATCTGAAAAAAAGGTGGCATCTATCATATCCAGGAATAACCGGCTCCTACCAATAGATGCATCATTTATTTTCTAATTTAAACCCAGCAAGTTCAAGTCTCCTATGATTATTCTGAACAGTATTTCTCTCTTTAGTAATATTAAAGAGCTCTCTAGCCATAGCCGAGTCGGACTTTGGGGGTCCATAGCAGACCCACAACAGAACCTCTTTTTCAACCTTTACCCAAAGTGACTTTGACACATTCCATTGTGTCCGCACCGTCACTTCCTACTTCTTTATAGTTTACCGCCTTGTCGATGCACAACGCTGTTCCACCACCTCAAGCTTTATGCCTGTTTCTCCTAAATGGTGCCTACCCTTTCCAGCTGGGACATGACTCTGCCAGCTGGCAGCAAGGCAAAGTGGGTAGCAAGACACAGTTGCAAAGGTGCATGACATGCCTTCTATTTCAAACGGAAGGGCTGCCACAAAATATCCTCAAACACGAGCCGTTATTTGGTGTGTTTGCTCACAAATGGCATTCTACAAAAGAGAAGGGAAAATTCATTTTACTTTTGATTAGAACATGATGCTGTGGAGATGGCTACGGATACTCTTCACCTTATTCGTAATTGAGAGGTGTTGGAGATTTCGATTTATTCTTTGGTACTTTCAGAAGGCTAGTCCCTGCAATACAGATGCTTTACTTTACATGGCAAGAACAGTATTGGCATAAGATATAGACATGACATGGATTACTGTCATCCATTCATTTATACTCCAAAGTCCTCACATGTCCTCAAGATGCCCCCAAATGTCAGAGGGTATGACTAGATGACAGAGCTATTCCAGGATACTGGAGGCATCCCGGAAATGCTCTGCCACATCCAAGGAACGACTCTACTTTTCCAAAAAAAAAAAAATCGGAAAAGCAGACGCTTTTTTGGCATCCCTGTAAACCTTGTTTTACGAGGAAGAAGGAATGTTCTGAAAGAGGGTTTTTTTCCTGACATTTGGCCCCGTGTAGACGGGCCAAAGGTCGGAAAAGCCTCTTTCAGAAGAAAAACTGAAAAAGATACGCAAATTGAGGTTCGCGATTTGTGTATCTTTTTCTGGCTTTTCTTTGTAGTGTAGACACAGCCAGATTTTTTTAAATTAAATTTGTTACTAGAGATCTTTTCAAATGGTGGCATTTAAGCAGGCATTGTACGCAAACAGGGCCAACAACCTTACAAGGGACGAGGTAGGCTGAAAGACCTACCGTAAATTAGCAAATATAACACGCGTCTATGTATAACACGCACTCATGTATTACCCACAGTTTTTCTATCGTGTGTAAAAATATATATATATATACACACACACACAAGATTACCCGCGGACGTACATAACCCGCAGAGACTTCTGCCGCCTTCATAAAAGGTGGTCTTTGATGTGGTTTGCCACTTGCCAGCTATAAAGATTGAAGATAATACTGGGTTTCTTATACGGTAATGAACCATGGCTGAGGCCGCTGAGCAATAAGCACTACCCTATTACCGGTATATAAGACTTACCAACCACAACATTTTAAAACTTCTTCAGTTTATAACAAATATAGTCCAACAAAATATTTATAAAGATGCCTAAGCGCAAATCATATACAGACGAAATTAAAACCGATGGTAATTTTTAAGAGGGTGACGATGCCGCCAGAAAAACTACCAGCCAGTGTTTCTGTGGTCTGTAACAAAAAGGGCTGAATGAACACTGAGGTGATGAAGACGTGGACAGACAGCTGCTTTCGTGCACGAAAAGGTGGGTTTTTTAATCCCAAATCTCTGCTACTTTTAGATGCCTTGGCCGCCCATAAAGAAACTTCGGTTCAAAAACATATCAATGCTGTGGGAGCACATATCACCGTAATTCCAGGTGGACTGACCTGGAAGTTGCAACCGCTTGATGTAGCCGTCAACCACCCATTCAAGTGCTTCATCCGTGAGGAATGGGACAATTGGATGACAAACGGGGAGCACACCTTCACTCCAGCAGGTCGACAGTGCCGTGCAACTTACATGGAAGTTTGCAAATGGGTATTGGCAGCTTGGGAAAGAATAACACCGGCTACTATTCGCAATGGATTCCGTAAATGTGAAATTCTTCCAGAAGTCAACTCGTCTAGCTCTGAATCCAACTACGAGAGTGAATCTGACGCAGCATCACAGACCTCAACCGTCACCGAAGCATGCCTTGCCGAGGTTACGGATGTTTGTCAGGACAGCGAGTGTGATGAAAGTTTTGACAGTTTTGAAAACTCAGACGCTGAGGAGGAGGATGCTAGTTATGACTCAAGTGATGCAGAATAAACTTATTCAGCATGCAGCATGTACTATTTATTTTATGACAATGCGTAGAACGGATTTTTTTTAAACTGCAATATCGTATGTATTAATATTTATTTAGTAGCTTCACAGTAAGTAACGTTTTAAGTTTTATTGTATTTTAGTAAACACAACAACACTGCCGCTCTTATTAAATTAAATTATTATTAAATCGAAGATGCTGATTTTATTATGTTGGTCTTGTCGTCTTTTACTATGAGTAAAAATCAACTTCCATAAGACGCGAACACATATACCCTGCGGGCCGGGGGGTGGGGAAGGGGAGCATGGTTGGTAAAAACATGGACAACCTGTGGGTTATATTCGCTAATTCACGGTAGCTATGACCTACTATTAGTGAGCAGACTAAATTCAGGGTGGGGTATCTGCAGTAGGAGGAGAGCTCCAGAATTTGCATTCTGAAATCTGATTCATGTGAATTTGCATGAAACAAACAACCACCCAATCCATCCAATTGCCTGCACATCCAAAGAAGCACCAAAGGGGTATTCCACCTACGTCCATATATTTCCAGTGCTATCACAGGAACTGGGCTGGGTTTTTTGCTTATTTCAATCACATTTGGTCAAATCTTAGTCAACTCTTTCTGGAAAAGCGCAGCATAACGATAGCACATCAATTAATGCAAAGGCCACTAATGGCTGCTTAAATACATCCATGCAGCCTGTTTCTAGAGACCCACAGTCCTGAGCCAATAGTCGCTCCTGGTTCTACTGTATAAAAGTACTCAAATAAAACAACAGATGTCTATCGACTTTCATGCATCTATTGGCTTGGCATGATTCTCTCATGAATGCGTGATCTCGGCTGTACATTGCTACTGGAAAACAGTGTATTGTTCACAAATAAAAGCGGCACTCGTCATGATTTTCCCTGCAACGACATTTCTCCTGCTCGCTCTTCCATAATGTTCCCCTGGAGATTTCTTTGAGGCAAGGTAGACAGGTTAGGACAGAATTTATCATCTACATCCATGGTTAACTTGAGGGCATTACAGATGGTCACTGGTATTACCATACAAAGGATTGAAACTGATAATGTACAAATATATCTGCAAGCCTTTTTATTTTCCGTTTCCCTACCAAAAAAAACCAACAATAATTTGGTCTTTTATAGGACAAGGGAATTGCAGGATAGGGGAAGGTCACAGACTGCTTTCCTTTCAAGGGAAACGTTCTGCGAGCACTTTTAAATATACCCAAGTGAAACACAGAGTCAGTGCCTCTCTTCCCAGGTGAGCTGAGTCGCAGGGTCACAGTAAATCACTCTAACGCTAGTGGTAACATCTGTCCTAGTCTGGGGGATTCACGGTTGAATGAAAAGGCCTCTCTTGCCGCACGTGGCTCTCAGGTTTTCTGGCTTTTGTCAAGATGTCAAACTGCTGGTAACGTCATCTTCCCTTCCAGAGATTTGCTCACTTCTGGAAGTGACAGAACCCAATGGGGAGAGAGCAAATCGAGAAAGTGGTGGAAGAGGTCAGGACAAGCCAACAGTTCATAGGCATTTCCTTCTCTTGAAGCAGTACGCAAAGGAGCGGGTGCATACATTACAGCAGCACGCAGGCAGCCCTTGGCTAGCTGACCCCTGCTCAGCAGCTTGCACAAGTCTCTGGGGCGAGGTCGTCTATTCACACAGGTGAACAGCTTCAGCACAAACTTGCTTTTCTTCTCCAACAGTGGTGTGTGTTATTGCCTAACTCTGCAATGGACAACCTCGATCAGTGAGCGGTCCACTCGAGCGGTTCTCGTTCATCTCAATGGGCCTCAAGACTATCAGAGCCAAAACGGTCTCCCGGGATAGAGCAGTTTTGTTATCTGCGCTTGCGTACCTGGAATTTGTGGGCTGTGCTGACTGAAACGTAGCAGCGCTGTGATTGGATGCAGAGGGAGTGCCCGGCTGTCAGTCAGAGTCGTGTGCAATCAGCGCGCACCTCACTTCACATGCTCTTGCTTTGCATGCGTGTCACTTCAGTAATACCGGTAGGAAAAAAAATGATGTGAACAGTAGGGATGTAAAATCCCATTTAATTGGTTAACCAGTTAAATGTAATGTTTAACCAGTTAACCAATAAAAGGGGGGAGCAGGCGGGCTGAAGAGCCCCTACCTGAGGCAGGCCTGGGCCAGGCCTGCAGCGGACAGAGGCTGCTCTGGCTGGCTAGAGCACCCCTGCCTGTGGTAAGCCCCGCAGGGCTGGAGCAGCCCCCTGCTCACACTGGGCGGGGAACTGCTCCACCCACCACCAGTTAACCAGAATCAGTGAGCTTCTCCTGTTCACATCCCTAGCAGACAGAACCAGCAGAATCTGGCAACCCTGCACATGGGCACAACAAACAAAGTGTCTCACGGGCCACACCTAGAACCATGAAAGGCCACATGTAGCTCTCAGGTTGCCCACCACTAATGTAGCTGCTCCCTTCTTGCACCGATTTATTTCTGATGGCCATTCCAAGGAAAATCTGGCTTTCCACTCGTTCTTTGTACTTTACTTCTTTATTGTCATTGAGAAAGATCACTCGGCTGAGAGGTACAAAAGAAAACCAGAAAGAGACACAAAGACAGAATTAGTCACTCTCAGTCTTCGGAAGACCCAGTAAGTGTTCCTGGTACAGACCCACCCTACTGAGTTACCAAGGGACAATGCAATTTCTCTCTTTCGGAATTCCGGAACAGAAGAGGACTTGGAAGGATGCCTTTGTAAAAGTGAAGGGGTGACGCAGAACTGTTTCTGCTCCACCCCCAGAACTGTACCTCAGGCGCTAACAAACTTTTTGACGTTCATACAATTAAGGGAGCATTCAGCCCATTGATTGCATTTCTGCGTCTCTTCCCTGACAGGATCCCCCAGGAGTAGGTACAGAAGTGCCAACATCCTGAGAAAAGGCCAGTTTGTTCTTAGCAGGGCCGGCGCTCACGCAGAACGAGGCGGCGCTGGTCGTCTCACTAGAAAGGCTGCTCTCACACTTTGCTCACCTGACTTTTGCAGATTCGGAAGGCAGGCTGGGGCCCAGCATCCCAACGCTTCGCTGCCTATGCGCACTAGCCCAGATTCTGAACCTTTCCTCGTCTGTCTGTGGCCTGCAGAGCTGCAAGTGCAAGAGCCAGGGCTAGATGGTGACATGGAAGTTCACTTGAACAGACATACTGTCACTTGATGCAACCAGAGAACAAAAGGTTTCTCCAAAATCTCAGAGATGGATTGAGTTGAAGAGATGTCAACACCACGTCCCGCCTCACTGTTTCCTTGTGCTCTTCCATCCATCTACAACCACCTGTTGTCGCCTGTCTACTTCGAACCACATACCGATTGTTTTCGTGCAGCACCTAGCACAGTGGGGCTGTGGTGCAGGACGATACAAATCAGAGATAACAACAAAAAGGGCGTGAGCCAGTGCCTGGATATCGAAGAGTAGGCTTCATCCTCAGGGCTAGGAAATCTGGCGTTTACTCTGTAATTCACCCTTGTGTGGCTGCAGGGGGAGGAACAGCCCACATCGCTCAGTACAGAATATGGTGCGTAATATTATTTAGCGATCCCTTTAAGTCTGGTGACAGGGCCGGTGTCCTCCTCCCAAAGGGGAACAGGTAAGAAAACTGTGGGGTTCACCCTGCAGAGGCTGTCAGGAATGAGGGAAGGGGGCCCTGCAGCTCTAGGGTGTCGGTGGAGGCCCTGGAGCATGCTCAACGCAGATCCACCCAAGAGGACACCTATCCCTCTCCACACGCAGAGCCTGGATCCTCATGGGGGCTTCCAGCGAGACCCAGAGATGATGCTGGAGGTGCCAGGGTGAATCTGCATCCTGCCCATGGTACACAACCAGGCCCACAGACCTTAGCGGTGAAACCTCTGATGACTCAAACCTTCCATGGAGATTGGTGGAGTTCATGGCTTCAGTGGGAGTCTTACCTGAGTAAGGTCTCCAGGGATGAGCCCCAGGAGAGAGGCTCCCCAAGTGGGGACATTCAGAACTACGCTTGGCTTCTCTGGCCCATCCCTACACACAGCACACCCATGCCCTACTGCAGGGGTGGGCAAAAGGGCCTCCGTGGGCCAGATCTGGTCTGCCAAGCGGGTGGATCTGGCCCGCGGAGGCCTTGCTGCTCCCCTGCCCCCAGGCCAATTAGGGCCTGGGGGCAGGGGAGCGCACGGAGCCTTCTCCTGCCTGCCAGGAGCACGTGGCACTTTGAAGCGCCGTGTGCTGCTCGCAGGGAGAAGAGGGGGGGAGCGGAGGAGGCTTCACACGCTCCCCTGCCCCCAGGCTCTAATTTGCCTAGGGGCAGGGGAGTGGGGGAAGTCTCCTCCCACACCAGGGGCAAGGGCACCTTGGGGGAACGTGGGGTGGGGGCAAAGGCACTCTCTTGCCCCCAGAACAATCATTGTCTGGGGGTAGGGAACCCGGAAATACCTTGGCCCCGCCTCTTCTGCTCGATGCCCTTCCCCTTCCCGTGTGGCCCGGCAAAAAATTATTGCTCACCCCTGCCCGCCTCCCTTCTAGGCAGGGAGCATCCCTGAGGTCTAGCTCTTGACCGTGACCACATATGGGAGGGCACTTCCACGGCTCGCTGCTGGAGAAAGACTTGGGCTGATCGCAGGATGCTGCCCATGCGTCTCTCTACTGGGCTAGCACCTTCTGCCTAGCCATGGACAGGGCTGGGAACAAGCCTGGTTAGTTTGTGCAGATCAATTTTGGACCAGGCTGCTGTGGAGAAAGACTCACTGCTAAGATGCAGAAGTTCCGTAGCGGCACAGAATGTGCTGGCATGCGAGTCTGAACGCAGCCAGCATACACGACAGTTACTTGCACTTTCCAAGTGCTGCACCTCTCCTATTCTACCGTCAGCGGTGGCTCCAGCGCCAGCACATCAGACAGCTCTTTGAAAACGGAGGGGACAGTCTGATTTCAGCTGCCTTTGTGCAAACACAAAATGCAACTAGCTCACTCTTTGCTTTGCTCTCTTTCCAGCACTACTGTTTCTTTCACTTCCCGGTTCTTTTCTCGCTGTGTCAATTAAGTTTTATATTTTCCAACTGATTTGTTCCGAATGGCTCTCCTTGTGTTTTTGTCTCATTGAAATTTTCATCTTGCCGAAGAAAAACTCATTTGGAGAAGAGAGTCTAAACGTGATCACAAAGCTGGTGTGATGTGAATCAGCCCAATCATGGCTGTAAGCATAGCAACCAAAACTATAGCAAAAGAACAGCTGTTAAACTTTAAAATCAAGTTTCTGAGCACAGAAATAATCAGATGCAAGTAAGATCAGCGTCCAAAAACAAAAAAGTGACCCCTGGCTGTGATTCAACAGCAGATCAAATATTATTCCTAAATATTAATTCAAAAGCACATGCTAAACAGATAGGTCTTGGGGAATTAAATTTGCAGTTTGCAAATACGGTATTAACACAGAGACAGAAATCCCCTTCTCCATTACAGCTTTTATTGCATTACTTATAGACTTCACTGGAGAACACAGAACATCCAAATGCAACTGTTTGTCTGCTCCATTGTGGCTACAGTTGGATAAAATAAGGATCACTTTTTTAAGCAATGAACAAGGTAACTTTCACCCCCAGAAGAAATCAGAACTCCACGGGCTGCTACTGGAATCAACTTACCACACGTCTGCAACAAAATCAGAGGAAAAATGTGCCAGCTGACATGGGAACCAGACGTACTAACAGAAAACTGCAGCACAGTCCTTCCCAAAAGACTGTTTTGAAAAGGCGTGAGCAATTACTTTTGCACACAAGGTTTGAGTCACGAAGATGTGTGCCAGGCATACTGTGACTACTGCGAACAGACCTGGGCTGACTGCAAAGACTGCACAGCTTATTAACACACGATTTCCCACTTGATTGTGGATGTACGTTGTATAATTAAGACTATTGTAGTGAGCTGTGAATCTTCCGGGGGGGCCACCTGCTCGGCGGTCTATCCGGAGACATTCAGTAACTTATAGTCGACAAGTGACCGCTCAGTTCTAACTCCTCGGCGACTTCCAAAACACGAATCTCAGCGCCGGACTTTATTGCCCCAATGGGCACTTGTACCACAGAGCACATTCCACTCCAGAAAGACACTTGCTGTGTTTGTGTAACTCCCCTCAAATTCTAAATGGTCTAATTATCGGTTGGCTGACAACAAGCCTAGGAATGGTCTATGGCGATAGACGTGTGAGGCAAAACATTCCAAAGCAAACTTTTAATTCAGTTTTGCAACGCACCAGCGGTGTCTGGAACGAAAGGGTCACAGGTACAGGAACGAGTGACGAGGTGCACGGCTTCTCCTGTGTCTTGGATGCCAAATGGCGAGGCCAATTTGGACTCCAGAAGGGGCCCTCTCCTCCCAGCTCCCACAGACTTCAGCCTAAGCCCCCGGAGACAAAGTCGTCAGCGGGCATGACTCCTACCTGCAAAGCAGCCCAGGAGATTGTATCCCCGTCTGACTCACGTATGGAACGGCAACGCATCCTGAGTCGTGAATATGGCCGGCACTAATCATCGAATCACAGGACTGGAAGGGACCTCGAGAGGTTATCGACTCCAGTCCCCTGCCCTCAGAGCAGGACTAAGCACCATCTAGACCGGGGTGCGGAACCTAAGGCCTGGGGAGCAGATCTGGCCCCCAGCTTGCCTGGATCCAGCCCCAGGCCCAACCCCCGCAGCTCCCACTGCGGGGCTGGAGTGCCAGCGCCAGCTCCCCGCTGGGGAGGGAGGAGCCCCGAGCCTCGTGGGCTGGAGTGAGGCAAGCTAGAGCCAGATCCAACCCCCAGGCTCTGCCTACTGGGGGAGGAATTTGCTCCGCATGCTGCCACTCCCCTTCCCCTCAGCTGATGCAGTAAAGCACTCCCTGGAGGCCTTTCCCCCACAAAATCTCCTAGGCCAGGCCCCCCCAGGCTCTGTGTGCAGGGGAACATGAGCATCTTTCTGCCTCTCAGTCAGGGGCCACATCAGTGAGGGGCGTTTTTGCTTCTCACTTGTGTGCAGCTCCCGACTGATTTTTCTGTAGGTCAGTGGCCCCCGACCCAAAAAAGGTTTTCCCCCACTCCCCGATCTAGATCACAAGGGCAGTGACTGGTCTTGATGAACTCTCAAGGTCCCTTCCAGTTCCGAGAGATTCTATCATCGTAAGACAAAGCGCCCGGATTCAACACCTGACTAACATAACACTGTATGCAACTGAAAATGTGCGCAACAGCAACTGTGACACTTCCCACATTAGCGACAACAATACAGAATGCAACTCAGCTTTCGTGTGCCAAACCGTGAACTGAGTAGCAAGGCACATCCTAGGTCCGCATGTAGTGAGTCAAACAGCCCAAGACCATTGCGTTACGCTGGTTTCAAGGAGAGTAATGCAGTGAGGAATCAAGCTTCAAATCTTTACACCCACACAAATTTTGCCCACACAAAAACCTGCAATTTGAGCACAACTAGCATTTCCTCTGCATTAACCAGTCCTGTGTATGTGGCTGGGAGCCAATTGGAAAAAAGTGTCACAAACATAAAGGCCACTCTCGAAAACGTAGCTTCTGAGTCTCAGAAACCAGACACAAGGACCGACTCCGCCATGCAATCCGGAAGGGAGAAAAACCAAACACGCCTGTGAAATCAAGTGCAGCCTCCACGCTTTTCAAAGACTGGGATACCTAGTCATTTTCCATTCCCAAGTCAGGCACGCAGGGTCTGTCTGCTTCCACATAGAATGCTTCCTGACCTAGGTAAACGCCAGCCCTCACCAACATCTGCAACATCTTCTACGTATCAAACCACGAATGGTGTGGAGAAAGCAAATAGGGAAGTGTTATTTACCCCTTCGTTTAACACCAGAACCAGGAGCCATCCAATGAAATTAATAGGCAGCAGCTTTAAACCAAATCGAAGTACTTCTTCACGCAACCGATGGCAGAACAAGGAGCAATGGTCTCGAGTTGCGGGGGGGAGGTCTAGGTTGGAGATTAGGAAAAACTCTTTCCCTAGGAGGGTGGGGAAGCACTGGGCTGGGTTCCATAGGGAGGGGGTGGAATCTCCATCCCTAGTTTTTAAGTCCTGGCCTGACAAAGCCCTGGCTGGGCTGATTGAGTTGAGGTTGGTCCTGCTGTGAGCAGGGGGCTGGACTCGATGGCTCCTGAGGGCTCTTCCCACCCTATGACTCTGATTCTATAACACAGTCAACTTGGGAAACTCGTTGCCATGGGATGTGGCGAAGGCCACAACTGTAACTGGATTTAAAACGAATTCGCTAAGCTCATGAAGGATCAATCCGCCCACAGCTATTTGCCTAGAGGGTCAGGGATGCAACCCCACGCTCCTGCCAGATGCCAGGATGGGACGACGGCGATGGATCACTTGGCAACTGCCATGTTCTCTTCCTTCCCTCTGAGGCATCTGGTCCGGCTGCCGTTAGAAGACAGGCTGCTGGGCTAGCTGGATCCTTGAGCTGGCCCACTGTGGTCCTGCCCTGTGTTGGTGTTTTCTAACATTTGCATGTTATTGGGTTAGATTTGGCCCAACTCCACGGGTGGGGCACAACTCACGGACTGCTCTAGCTATTCCTGGGCCACACCGTTTAACTGGCTGGTCACACAGGCTTGGCACTGGCTTTCCAGTGTCCACATGTGGCCCAGGAGTGGGAGTGTCCGAGGGAATCCAGCCTAGTTCGGAGAAGCACTTTCTGCCAGAGTAAAGAGATTAATTCTGATATGGGGCTACTCCCCGTCCTCCCCAGCCACCCACCTCCTGGGCCTCTTCCCCCTCTAATGTTCCACCCACTCCCTGTCCACTTCCCACTGCAACCCTTCCCATCCCCAGGCCACAAACCCTCCACCTCCCCAGCTCCCTGCCCCATCACCATTTGCATCCCCAACCCCAAGAGACACGCACGCGGCTCCTCTTCTCCCACTCGGGCAGGATCAGCTCCACACAACTCCAGCAGCTATAGTGGCCAGGCCAGTGGGTGCCAGCACAGAGCCCGGGCAGCTCTCACCATGCTGCCAGGAGCAGCCCCAAGATGCCTGCGTGTGAGCTGCAGCTGTGACCCGACCCTGGCTGGGGCAGGGAGTGGCTAGGGAAGGAGCAGGAGCGTTTCCCTGCAGCCAGCTGGGCTCTACTGCCGATTCTTGAAGCCCCAACCAGCAGGCAACTGCCTGGTCCGCCTACAAGACGACCGTGGCGCAAGGACTAAGGGAGAACAGGAGGTTCCCAAGTGGCTCCCTACACCCTGAGATAGCAGAGCCCTGCGCCTGCTGGCCCTTCGCAAAGCAAGAAACGTGTTTCGTGCCGTTAGAGCTTTGGCTACACGCGTTCAGTCCGTTGGTAATTTGACAACCGGCTTTGCAGTCTCAACACGCGTTGTAAAACCCGCTCACTCAACTAGCCCGCTAGGGGCCTCTTCCCTCTCTCCTGCGATACGGAAACCCCAGACCCCCTGGCATTGCTAGCCATCCTTTGGGCCGGAGCCAGCGACGCTAAAATGAGCAAGCTCTGAAAAAGCAAGACAGACCCGGGCCATGATGGAGTCTAGCACGTGGGGGTGAACTCAGATCACACACAGCCATTTCAGTTTGAATCCAGAGCAGAGCCCTGGCAGACCCAGCCAATAATCCAAAGTAAAATCCCGTCTGTGGGGACAACGTACAGCGCAGTTCCCAGTGCATGTTGACAAAGCCTGTCACACGTCTGTATTTAAGGCTGTTCAAAACCACAGGCATGCAGACCATATTGTAGCCTTATGGGTGGATGTTTTAATTGGAGTGGATTTTTATTATTTACCCATGAATT
This sequence comes from Rafetus swinhoei, assembly GCA_019425775.1. Taxonomy (NCBI): domain Eukaryota; kingdom Metazoa; phylum Chordata; order Testudines; family Trionychidae; genus Rafetus; species Rafetus swinhoei. The sequence continues at coordinate 46,329,844 of CM033442.1, read as the reverse complement.
GGGGCCCGCTGCCTACCTTTGATTCACAAGGATACCAGTTTTGTAACAGCATGAACAATTGTTTTGGCAGGGTATAGCCATGCATAGATTTACCCATGGAAATCAAATCTGGCCACAGGGAAATAGTCCCGTCTGTTCGTACTACATTCAACAGCTGGAGTTTACATAGATTCTTATTTAATAAAAGTGACAGTAGCCATCTTTGTGCAGCATTTCTAAAACCGAACTAGCTAACGGCTGAAGGAGATTGCTCCACGCAGGGAAGGAGCCGGCTTACTACTCTCTACGAAGGGGTCACCCACTGAAGAGGCTGGTTAATAAAAAGGTGAATGAAAACAATTTGGAGAAGAGAAAAACCAGCATCTCCAGCCACATCGTTATTAATTAGCCGATTTCTTACAGGCAGCGTGACGGGGGACCCACAGGAAGGCTTGACCTGTGCGGGGGGAGGGAGGAGGAGGGCAGTCCATGCGTGTGGTCAGGGAGGAGGAAAAGGCAGGGGGGAGCAGGCGTTGGCAAGCAGGCAGAAAAGGCTGCTGGCTCCCTGAGTGGAATGGCAGAGAGCCAGAGGAGCCGAGAGGGGAGGAGCTATGAAGGGCTTGGGGGCTGGAGCCGGAAATGGGCTCTGACACACACAAGCAGCCAGTGGAGGGATTCAGAGAGGAGGTGGCAGCAAAAGAGGGCTCCATGCGAGGAGGGGAGTCGTAGAGAGCAGAGGATCCGAAGTCCAGATCAGGAGAACAGGGTGCTGGTCACAACTCTGCTGCTGATCCGCTGTGAGGCACTTGGCACCTCAGTTTCTGCTGTGATCTGCTGAGAGACACTCGGCACCTCTCTGTGCCTCAGTTTCCCCGCAGCCCGTGCCTGGTTTGGTCTGTTTAGACAGTGCCACGGTCGGAGCAGGCCCGTGCCTCACACGAGCGTTGCACAGCGCCTCAGGCAATGGCTCTTGGCTCTACTGTAACACTGCCTACACATGAACTGCAAGGAAGAGGGGCAGGGCTCCCTGAGAGGCCATGCAGCTGCCTAATAAGCCCCATGCAGGGCTCCCATACGCAGAGCTGCCGGGGCAGAGGCACCCCTCCTGGCACAGAGGAGACGGAGCGCCGTGGCGAATCGGGGCAGATACTTTGATGGGAGACACGCGGGAGGAGAGGCTGGAGAGAGACACCGAGCAGCGGGGATCAGAAGTGCCCAGAGAGCCATTAGTCATCAGGGCAGGTGTGGTAGCCAGAGCTGTACCTGCCAGCATGACTGGCCAGAGTGAAACTGGGAGCCAGGGATGGAGGCCACAGCAACCCCATGAGACAGAGCATGAGGCCCGAGGGAGACCCACAAAACGAAACACTGACGAGGTGTCGGGGCCGAGAGCGGAGCTGGAAAGGGCAGAGGCCTGAAAGGAGGCGTGCGAGATGAACAGCTCAGTGCAGGCCCTGGGTTCTGCCCAGGAAACGACCAGGTGGACGGAGTGGAAAAGATGGAAGTCGGGCTGGGACTCAGGGACCCGGGATGGAAGTGGAGGAGGGGAAGACAAGGCAGTGGCTCTAAGGGGCCTGTGGGGAAGGGGGAGCTGAAGAAAGGTGGTAGGCAGAGCAGCCGTTAGGGTTGCCAGGTGTCCGGTATTTGCACCTCCTGCCCAGTAAAAAAATTCAGAAAATACTGGACACCTAAAATGACCGGTATTTTCTGGGTTTTTTCCCCTGCCAGGAGGCAAAAATACCAGACACCTGGCAACCCTACGACACACTAGGCAACTGGGACAGCCCCCGGCCCCCCCGTGCCCCTGACACCCCCGGACCCCCCGCTTACCTGGTTCCGCAGGGAAGCTGTGTTCTGGCCTGATCAAGAAAACAAAATGACCGCTGGCAAAAAAGCCTAAAGACCAAGGGGAAGCAAGGAAGGACCCGCCTTCCCTGGGTCTTAGTGATCAACCGCTCCCCTGTTCCTATCCCTATTCTGACTCTGCACGTACTGAAAGGGCCATGCTGTTTTATTTATTTATTTTGCTGAATAACTCTTGGAGTCCTTTTTTTTTTACTCAACAACTTTGGTCTCCCTGCCTTCCCCCCCCCCCCCAGAATTTTTTTCCCTTGTGGTTTGGTTTTTTTTTGCGGGGGGGGGGGGAGGAAGGGTGTGTTCGGTATTTTTGGTTAAACCATCTGGCAACTCTAGCAGCCATGGGCGATACTCCTGAGGCATTCTCTAAGGGAGCAAAGCTCAGGGCCTGCTTGTGTTTGAGAGGGAACCGGCCATGAGACCACAAACGGCTGAGGTGATGCTGGGGGGCCAGTGAGGGGTGCGGCCCAGGCACAGGGCATTAGCCAGAGAGCAGAGAAGTGGGTGAAGGGCGTGCGCAGCAGGAGCAGAGGGGTGCGGCCCAGGCACAGGGCATTAGCCAGAGAGCAGAGAAGTGGGTGAAGGGCGTGCGCAGCAGGAGCAGAGGGGTGTGGACCAGGCAGAGGACGTTAGCCAGAGAGCGGAGGAGCAGGTGACAGGAACGAGGATCAGGAGCAGAGGGGAGCTGGAAGGGGACGGGGAAGAAGCCAGAGGAAGGTCCTGGCCAATCTTTCCTTCGACAAAGGCTGAATTTCCAAGCTGCTCTTCACTGTGACGTTACGAAGCTGAAGAAAACGCAGGGGTGACGCTGCTGCTGCCTCGCCCATTCCTCCCAGACCCTGGGTTACTAAGCTAGTGTTATATTCTGCGTCCTGCCCCACTACATGCCAGCTGCTGGGCCCTGGTGTGATGCTAAGGGCAGCCACAGTTCCTGGGGCCCCGCACCCGAACACTTCAGCCTCTACTGACACGTGGACAGGAGCGCTGACTCCCCACCGCTCTGGCTATGCCGCGTACCTATCGGATTACGAATCAGCCAGCCTTCCAATGCTTCACCTCTCCCATCGCAGAAATGCAGCAGGGACGCCGAACACACTTTCTACTGCAGAGTCTTGGGAAACGTCCACAGGTCATTTTCCAATTTCAAAACAGTCCCAGCAGTGTTCTCTGCTGCTACTATTGTTATTAACACCAGGCCAGGTGCATCCCGGATGTCACCTGATCAAGTCAAATTGTGCCCAGGAAGCAGCTTGCCTATTTGGTCTATTGGATTTCGATGCAGCCAGCAGAGAGATCTGTAGTCACAAAACATGCTTACATACTCCAGTGCTACAAGAACTCAATAGCACTACCACATCCAGGCAAATACAGTCCCATACCAGAGAATTTCCTGCAAAAATACAGCATGTAACACAAAGATTGAGGGTTGCATGCAAAATAGAAGTTTAATCCCATGTTGCAACTGGATGGTTAAGCACCCAAAGGGAATGGAGGAAGTTTAGGATGATGGGGTGGCCATAGCTGAAAACCTTGGGCACATGCATTACCGTTCTGGGTTTCATTTTTCAAGGACATGGGCGTTAAGCACCTAATTTCCTCATCTAGGTGCCCTTGCAAATCTGCACAAATATAAACAATGGGCAAACACACGGTTTGTCAGATCATATAGTGAAATTGCTCTAAAATCTTAGACACACCTGTAAACCATCACTGTGCAGTAAAAGCATAAACAAACGAGGTAGCAGAATTAGGTCTGCACATTCCACAGAGAGCCGTAACTTCACCCGGTGTAAATCGGGATAGCACCGTTAACTTCAGCATTGCTACACCTATTTACGCTGCTAGAGGAGCACATGGTTTGTGTGTCCTACCCTTGCTTTTAAATGACTGGTGTTCTAAATGATGCTTTTCCAGAGGAAAAGAAGCGTAAAGAAAAAAACTGCAGTTCTGTACTGAACAGGCATTAGTCTGCCAGGGTCAACTAACACCTTGCAAGGGTCAACTGGCATCGCGTTGTCTCTTTACTGAACACTGCACCTGCTCATTAGCCACCACGAATCAGCCAGGATCAATAGGATTCTGTCACCCCCACAGGCGAGGTAAGCAGTTTCTGTAAAGACATATTGTACCGTATTGGAACAAGTCAGTGGTCCACAAGCACCTCATGGGTTGTCACTACGCTGCAGGGCACTCAAGCGCCCCAGTGACAAAGCGATGGCATCCGGGCGGCCTTGTGTTGCAAAACCGCTACTTCTGCGCCTTATCTGAAGAAGAACCTCTCTCAGCTGTCTGCAGCCTGCCTGAGCAAGTAACAGCTCACCCCCAGACAGGGCCCTGATACAGAACAATCTGGATCGCTTGCAAAGCTGGGCCCGTTCAAACACAACATGGTTTAAATCAGCAAAATGCAAGATCACGTAGCTATAGACTAGGGCTAGCTAGTCCCAGAGAGCGGCAATTCGGAAAAGGATTTAAGGCTCACGGCACACAAACAGTTCAACATGAGCTCCACAGTGCAATGCTGTGGCAAACAGGGCAAATGCGATCCTGAGAGGTATAATGATCTAGACCAGTGTTTCTTAAACTTTTTAAGACGGAGGAACACCAAACAATGATTTTTTTTAATGAATTTTTGTTGAGCAAAAAAAAAAAAAAAATAAAGGGTCGCCTGCCCTTTTAAGGGCGACCATTTTGAACTCTGTTGTTCTCCATGGCACACCTCCAACTGCCTCGCAGCACACCAGTGTGCTACAGAACACAGTTTAAGAAACACTGATCTAGACGGCGTTTGATCCTGCCATGAGGGCAGGGGGCTGGACTCAATGAGCTCTCGAGGTCCCTGCCAGTTCTAGGATTCTGTGATTCTATAAAGCAAAGGAGCAGTAAGTCAGACCACGGAGGCCATTTTGCCCTTTGTATGCACCACTACTATCCTCATTTTTAAAGAGATGTTGAAAATTGGAGCAGGGACAAAAAAAAAGCCACAAAATGATTCAGGCATTGGAGAAAATGCCTGTTTACAGTGAGAGGCTCAGGGCTGGTCCCACTACTGCAGTAAATAGATCTAACTTATGCAACTTTAGCTACACAAATAACATAACCAACCACAGTTATAGCTACGTACAGTCATGGCTACACTGCTCTGTGTTGACAGGAGAGCATCTCCTGTCTACGTCCCTTATGCTCCTTGGGAAGGTGGAGTACACAAATCAAAGGGAAAGTGCTCTCCCATCGATGTAGTGTGTCTTCCCCAGACCCACTAAATCAACATTCAGTGCATCAATTGCAGCAGCGCCAATCTACCAGCAAGTGCAGACATGCCATGGAAGAGCTCCATCAGGTTAGCACATCTCAAAGAAGATCGAGAGGTAACTTGTCTGCAGTGTACAAACACCTTCCTGGGGAGAACACACGAGGTACTCCAGGTGCATCTGTTTAGTGAAGAAAGGCAGAACAAGAAGCAATGGCTGGAAGCTAATGGCAGGCCAATTCAAATGGGAACTAAGACCTTTTTTTTTTTAAACACTGAGGCTGATTAGCCATTGGAACAAAGGGAAGTGACAGATTCCCCTTCGCTTGATGACTCTGTATCAAAACAGGTTGCCTGGAAGATGCTTTAGCCAAACATAAGTTACTGGGCTCAATACAGAGGTAACTGGATAACGTGTAGTGGACATTCCACACACAGGTCAGACCGAATGCTTTAATGGTCCCTTCTGGGCTTATGAATCGATAATTACAAAACCAGGTGATAATAAAGAGCTCACAAGAGGACTGCAAAATATGAGGATATGTTCATTTGAAACTATTTGCAAACGTCTTCACGTTCCCCCTTACATAAATAGCTTGCAGAGCGTTCATTGCAAATAGAGGATATTCCACATCAAAACTCACAATTGCTAGCTCGTTATGTGATGAGGTAGTACGGCTGCCATTCGTGATCAGATGCTTTCTGCAACAAGCCAACACAGTGCAAATTGTGTGTCTGAATATAGATACACTTCATATTTTCCTTCTGGTGAATGTTTGAGCCTCCAAGTTTGACATTCACTTTTGTGCAAATGCTCATTCTCAGAAAGCCTGACTATTCAAACTTGAGCAAAAAGCAAGTGCAAGAAGACATCAGCCATAGTCAAATGGAAATTAATTTCAGCACTGAAAAATATTTACCGAAACACAGGAAAACATTACCATTTACCGTTATTTGCTCAGTTCTTGTTAGCAGAATAGAGTCTATGATACATATCTGAGCAGCTCTGAGTCTCTCCAGCAGAGGGCAGAGGTGCTCATGGCTGGCCACTATTTTACTATACGTATTGCATACTGTATGGCTATTCTAGAGAAATCAAATGTACATATATATTGTATATCTGCATTCTCCGGTTTCATCTAAATTATGTTTTATTTTCAAATACTCTGCATTGCATCTAACTTTCAAATGAACTTTCACTTTGAATACTGTATGAAAGACACATGCTACAAAATAAGAAACGTGCCTTAAAGAAGGCAGCAGGGAGACAGGCTGGAACTGAGGACAGAACAAACAGCCAGGAAATAGCCAAGAAACTAGACACATGTTGGAAAACCAGCTAGGCTGAAGTTATAAATGTAAATTAGTAATTTTGGAATCTCTTCTGCTGCTGCTTTTTTGTGCATGATTCCCATTCAACGTCTGATGCAGGTGTAGCTGAGATGCGAGTAGTCTCACCATGGACACAGGCGTGTGTTGCTAAGGGACGCTGCGTTGTAAAAGCTGGTGTCTCTTTCATCAAAGGAAAGGGGAACAAGGTTTTGCTAATGGTAGCAGAGTCTATTTACAATCACATCTGAGAGGGCATCAATATTTTTAAACAAAGGATAAATATCCAAATACTGGAAACTCCTATGTGAGAGAAGCAACCATGAATTCTGCACGGGTCTGACGCTAGCAAGCAATTCTGGTTTGCTATTTGCCTGAGGAAGAACCACATTCAAGCCGCTATAAACCTGTTCCAAAAAGGCAGTAGGAATGAATGGGAATAACTGCAGAAGTTTGTTGTGGATCCAATCGCAGGATCATTAAAGCATTTCTGATGATTTCAAAGTGCAAACAACCCAATCTGAGAAAACGCCAATTTGTGAAAACGGTTAATTTGAGCAGCATCGCCCTGTGCCTGCAGGGGAGCCTTGCTCACAGGTACCGTAACCATGGAAACATTAGATAACACAGTTATGACATAAATCAGGGACACATTTTATGGCCCAAGCCATGAGCTTTTTAGATCAGTTCCTAGGGACTGTGTGTTGATCACAATTTCGTTCCATTTATCATGGGTCTTTATTATAGTCTCTTTAATGAGCTCTCTAGGAAAACCTGAAGTGCATTCCCTCGGAGAATGAATGCTAAGAAATGAAACACGGAGTTAAGTGGTTTCACTTGCTGGTGAATTCCTTATGAGCCCACATGCCTTCAAGTACGTAATAGCCTGATAAACTATTAATAACAGGTTGTTTACAAATGCTGTCTATTTGGGTGCCCTTTTTTCCTAGTGCATCTCAAGTGTTAGCCTTAGCAGAGTGCTCCATAAGAGGTAACTGTGAAGAAGGTAACACCAGGGATGCAATATCCCCTGAACTATGCAAGAGTGAATGAGTTTTGAAATCCCAGTAGTCATGAGCACAATACTCACACTCCACTACTTCCTATCAAGCATTTAATACAATCTCGCATGACCTTCTTATCAATAAACTAGGGCAATACAACTTAGATAGGGCTACTGTAAGGTGGGTGCAGAACTGGCTGGATAACTGTTCTCAGAGTAGTTATTAACAGTTCACAATCATGCTGGAAGGGCAGAACAAGTGGGGTTCCGCAGGGGTCAGTTTGGGGACCGGTTCTGTTCAACATTTTCATCAAAAATGTAGATAGTGGCATACTGTGTACACTTATTAAGTTTGCAGATGATACCAAGCTGGGAGGGGTTGCAACTGCTTTGGAGGATTCAGTCAAAATTCAAAAATGATCTGGACAAACTGGAGAAATGGTCTGAGGTAAATAGGATGAAGTTTAATAAGGACAAATGCAAAGTGCTCCACTTAGGAAGGAACAATCAATTTCACACACACGGAATGGGAAGCGACTATCGAGGAAGGAGCCCTGCAGAAAGGGATCTAGGGGTCATAATGGATCACAAGCTAAATATGAGTCAATAGTGGGACACGGTTGCAAAAAAAGCAAACATGATTCTGGGCTGCATTAACAGGAGTGTTGTGAGCAAGACACGAGAAGTCATTCTTTCGCTATTCTCTGCACTGATTAGGCCTCAGTCGGAGTATTACGTCCAGTCTGGTCACCACATTTGAAGAAAGATGTGGAGAAATTGGAGAAGGTCCAGAGGAGAGCAACAAAAATAATTAAAGGTCTGGAGAACATGACCTATGAAGGAAGACTAAACAAGCCCAATTCTTTCAGTTTAGAAAAGAGAAGACCGAGAGGGGACATGATAGCAGTTTTCAAGTAGCTAAAAAGGTGTTACAAGAAGGAGGGGAAAAGTTGTTCTCTTTGGACAAGCAGGAATGGGCTTAAATTGCAGCAAGGGGAGTTTAGGTTGGACATTAGGGAAAACTTCCTATTTGTCAGGGTGGTTAAACACTGGAATAAATTGCCTTGTGGAATCTCCATCACTGGAGATATTTAGGAGCCAGTTGGACAGACATGTCAGGGGTGATCTAGATAGTGCTTGGTCCTGCTGTGAGGGCAGAGGACAGGACTTGATCTCTCGAGGTCCCTTCCAGTTCTAGCATTCCATGATTCTATAAACTTTTCCATGATGCCAATTGCATATTAAGAAGTTTGTAAGTATTCATAATGCAGTATGTCATTTGTCACATACACCATGGGACTGATTCCCCATAGTGTTCCTCTAAGTTTGTCAGTGTATATAAAAGTGCACTGAAAACAACAGTCACACTGGAGTTACACAGTGATAAATCAGACTGACAGGAGTCAGTTCAGAGAGAAGATTGTGGAGAAGAGAGCTGGTACACATGTAATTAACCACTGCGTGTTCAGAAAAAGAATGCAACAAAACAAATTTCATCATAAAAGTAAAATGTGGCAACAAGTTTGACCATGTTATCAAAATGCTTATTATGTAAAAAGAAATCCTACAGTCTTACTGGATGGTTTTCATTGTGTTTGATTCCTACATTAATTCAGTCACTTATACCATGGCAGCTGGGATGTTATGGAACACCTGGTGCACTATTCTGTATTAGAATGTAATTTTTGATTAATTTACTATCTGAAAATCAATACTTGTTTGGCACAAGCGGAAAGCCACAATTTCTCATCTTTTGCAGCAATCCCTTTGACCTCTGATGCAGGAGTTTCTTGAGATCACAGACAGAACCCTGCAGCATGGGAGAACCAGGTTAGAAAAGCTGTTGCCTCTTTCCAGTGCATGCCCCGATTCACAAACAGTGCCCATTCTCATCGCTGGCTCTATCGCTGGGCAAGAGCCTCGCCCACAGATTGATTCTCTCAAAAAAGGTTCGGAGCTGCGATTCTAGATGAAATATGCGGCGGCAGCAGCAGCTCAATCTGTAGCGGCTACGTGATGCAGGTCAGCATTTCCAAAGCAATACGGCCCAGCAGGCCACTCTGCATAGAAGAGACTCAGCTAACGAACAGGAACATTGCACATTGGCCTGGGTCCTCCTGGGTCCTCAAGACCTGTCCTCCTGCTACCACAGCTAACCCTGTCATATTCAGACACTCACCTGGCTCCCTCTAAGAGCAGCTATGGCGTTTGCCCGCCTCCACCTATCCAAACGATAGTAGCTGAGATGAAGAACTGTGATGAACCCAGCTCAGTGCCTAGCTGCGTGCACAGAGCAGAAAGTAACCAGCATACAGTATAGATCCCACTGCTCCAGTAGCACTGAGAAATCATATCCACTCGGTCAGAGCAGAGAACAGGCAGTGCCAAAGCTCCGTCAACTGACTCACCAGGGAAACTTATGGCCAGTCCTAGTGCCATTAATAACTTTACTGATTTACCAACCAGCAATGAGGCGTGGTGCGAGGCCCTTAGGTAACCACGCCCCTAGTACTTCGTGCCTGAATAGAAAAAGGGTACGGATATAATAAGGTGCTAGCATCCACTGCAGAGCATCCTCAGGAACCCACAGACATCAACTCTTCCACCCCACCCTCCAAACAGCAAGAATTTCCCTTTCTCGCCAGACACGTGCCAACCATTCAGCTGTGTACACTCCTGCCTCCAAAGCCAGCCGTGCCACCTCTGCTAACCGAGGTAGATCGACAATGAAGGCTCAGTCTTCCACCCCCGTTCCTAGAGGGGCTAGGCAGAATTTCCTAATCCCTTCCTTTGTCCTGTACCTCTCACCTGTGTAGGTTTTAGCCAAGTTCTCTAAGAGTTAATTTCAAGGAGAAAAAAACCCAAATATAAAGTTCTGTTACTGGTGAATTTTGGGTCGAGTCACATGGACTGCATAAAACATGACCCTATACAGACTCTGTGTAAGTAATAATGGGTTCCCTAGCACCCCACACCTAATTTAAAACATACTTTATACATCTTGGAGTCAGACACATCCCAGGAGCTACGGGAAGAGATGGTGTTTTTCATCCAAGAATCTCAAAAAGCTTTGCCTAAATCTCAATATGCCTGTGAAGGAAGGAAGTACCGATACCTCGCTTCCCTTTTCATATATAAGAAAACTGAGACTGAAGAAGATTGAATGGCTTGCCCCTGGCCACACAACTTGGCTGTGGCAAACACAGGAACAGAATCCAGGTCTTCTGACTCCATCCTGGGTTGGTCTGTACAACATCACTAATCTACTCTTCAACAAAGCTCACTTGAGTCACTTGGTGGAGTCTATGTCTATGTCTGTCTGAGAAATGTGTGTGTCTGTCTGTCTCTCTGTAAATCCATTTCTTCAAGAACTTCTCCTCAACAGTAAGAGCTAGGACCACCACATTGTGGATGCAGCTTCCTCTTATCCTAACAAAGCAAGGTCGGGGTTTGAATGTGCTAGGGCAAATGGAAGCTCCAGGAATTGGATTGTTTTCCATAACTTGCAAAGGGAGGGGCTGCTGTTTGGAGGGAAACGACATGAGAGTGGCCACTGGGGGCTGTGAGCACAGGGGAGAGCTCTCCTGCAGGGTGGCCACTGGGGGCAGCCACACCACCAAGGGAGTGGCCAGCAGGGCTGGGGCTCCGCCATCTTGCCTGCCAGCCTACCGCCTCAAACCCTTCCCTCCCACCCCCGGCCTTTGGTCACAGCACTGGAGGGGAGGAGAAAAAAGGCCCCTGGCAGCGAGGGGGAAGCTGGGGGAGAAAAAAGGCCCCTGGCAGCCAGAGGTGGGGGTGGGCTGAAGGGACAGAAAAGGTCTATGCCAGATGGGACCCTATGCTCCTCATCCCCCATCATTCTCATCTGCTCTCCACCCTCAGCCTCCTGCACTGCCCCCCCCATCCCCAATGCCCTGTCCTGACTCCTGCACCTCCCACACGGGCAGCTCCCTGCCCTTAAGGACGCAGGAAACGCTGGGTAACTCTTCTAGTTTCCTAATCATGCTGAAAGAAAGAGAGCAGTGGTGAAGTCTTGCATTAATAAGGTTACATTCTTCTGAAGAATATTCTATAGTATGGACTGGTTCATTATGAAGTAGTCTATCAAACTACAACCAACAAAATCAGCGAACAAGGTACTAATTATTCAGCAGCCTGGAATTATTCACTTATTCATTCATTTGGAAGGCAAATTACAAACGACTGAATGTTGCAGTTATCAGTGCAAACATTGCTGGGGGAGGTGCTGTTGCGCACACACACACACACACACACAAACACAAACTAGAAAGTTTAAAAAAGCACAGCTCACAGGCATTCGGAAAGCTAACCAGGCAGAATAGGTCTGGTCAAGCCAAAATCACGGCTTCCATTTCCCCGTATCTCAGGGTGAAAGCCTAGCCATACACACGGACAAGCAGAGCACGTCACATGCCATTTGGAGCACAAAAAGGGGATGCAGCTAACCCACTACAAAATATAGCCCTCGTTTCCCACATCCAGACATGGTGCTAACTGTGATTTGCTGCACATAAACCAGCAGCACTTTTAAGAGCCTCATGTCTTTTTTCTTGTCTCCATGTGTTCACATACTTACTTGCAGAGTAAAATAAAAGGTACCGTGGTTTTTTCAAATAAATTCCCTCCCCAGCCTCATTGGGATTTTTTTATTCTCTACAGAAGATTATATGTGAGCATCATTTCTAAAGACAGGAAATACTCCTGTGTCCTCTCAGAACCCCCCTTATCGGTCAACCCAGCCCTGTGCTCGCAGCAAGCAGATCCAAGCTGTGCAAGGCAATTTGACAGTTTCTTATCCGTACGCTGCTGTTGATGTGACGAGGTGCTTTGCCATGGCCTCCTTAATGCGAACACAAATGAGCATTTGCATACTGTGACCTCTTCGGGACTATGGTTCAGTATGTGCGTATTTTCTCGGGAGATTCATGCACAAGCTCTGACAGCGCCTAATGGCAAAGGATATGCCGCATGCCTTGTGTGAGTCTACCGCATGGACTGACCTTCAAGACTACCCCAGGTCATTGTGCACACTTGTAATCAACAGAAAGGAACATACTCCATTTGTGCCCTTTGTAGCACTTGTAAACTGCATTCTCGCTGCACACAATGAATTCCTCCGGCAAAAATCTCATGTGTCCTTTCTAGTCCTTCTGCATCCAGAATCCTTATTAAAATGGGCCTTTTTCATTGCTCTGAGAGGCATTTCAGTGAAGTACCGCTTTCTCCGTGGTGTGGCCAAAAGACAGTTTTCACTGTCGCAGGCTGTGTGCTAGTTAATGTAAAATACCTCATCAGAAAACTAGAATAACTAATTTTCATCAAATATTTTGGAATTGTTTCAGAAAAGCGCATACCCTTGAGGCATGCCAAAATCCTTAGCGGTCACCAGAATTCACTCTATGCCATCAGGAAAGAGGCACACATGGGAAGTTAAATGGGGAGAATGCAACTCATGTTTTGGCTGTTCATGAAGTTCACTCTATGTTGCATTCTAATCATTCAGTTTGGACAAGGGCCACAGAGACTCTACAGCACAGTTTGGAACTGACAAACACAATCTGCTAGACGAGTCACACATGCCGGTACGCAGGGTCAGTGTATTTCAGTCTGCAAGTTGTTTTTACAGGTAACTTTACTGAGTGCGCATAATGGGATTCTGCTTCTGAAGATTTCAAATAGGGGGATACATTTCTCTCAGTCTAAAGTCTTGTATGTTCCTCAAGAATGACAAAGAACGGAAAGGGAAAAAATTCTGAGCTGTAATTTTGGTTTCTCCAAATACGCAGCCCATTGCACTGGACAAACGCTCCCCGTGCTTAGTAGCATAAGATAACTGGGTTTGGCAAGAGAATTCGGTTTCATTTTCCTGCGAGTCGGGGAGAAGATGAAATGGAGTGTGATAGGGAGGCTGCCCTGCCCTGCACCGGCACATAAGGTGTTAAAACAGCCCTGGGTGAGTGCTGGGACCCAATCAGAAGAGGTCTAGCAACAGACAATCGGGGCCTGGCTAGGCCCTATAAGGAGGACTCCTGGGCAGGAGGAGATCACTCTAGCTCTGGAGGGAGTGGGACCTCGCTGCCTTGGCCAGAGCAGTGCCGGGGAAAGGCAGGTGAGCCACGGGAGCTCAGGGCTGAAGAAACCCCAGGCTGAGGCTCAGCGGCAGCGGTGCAGGGAAGCAACAGGGCTGCAGAGGACAGGAACAGGGTGCATGGCCAACCCCTCCTTGCCAATGATAGAGTAGCCAGCTCAGGCTGCAGTTTGCCCGAGGGAAGGGGTGCCACCGTCTAGAAGGGATGTGAGGCCTGATGCAGCATGGTGGAGAACTGGAAAAAGACAGGTATCAGCTGGTGAGACAGCAGCTGGAAGCGCTAATTCCCAAGACTGGCCAGCAGGAGGCACTGCGGCGGTGAGCAAACCTGTCACGCGGGGCTAAAATGTCTTGTCTCTCAGCACACTACATAAGAATGGCCAGACAGGGATGGACCAAAGGTCCATCTAGCCCAGTGTCTTGTCTGCCTACAGTGGCCAATGCCAGGTGCCCCAGAGGGAGGGAACACAACAGGTAATCCTACCCAGCCTGGCTAATAGCCATTGATGGACCTAACCTCCATGAATTTATCTAGTTCTTTTTTGAATCCTGTTAAAATCCTAGTCACAACAACCTCTGGCAAGGAGTTCCACAGGTTGACTGTGTGCTGAGTGAAGAAAAACTTCCTTTGGTTTGTTTTAAACCTGCTGCCTATTCATTTCATTTGGTGACCCCTAGTTCTTATATTGTGGGAACAAGTAAATAACTTTTACTTATTCACTTTTTCCACACCAGTCATGATTTTATAGACCACTTTCCTATCCCCCCCCCCCCCTTAGTCTCCCCTTTTCTAAGATGAAAAGTCCCAGTCTTTTTAATCTCTCTTCATATGAGACCCGTTCCAAACCCCTCGTCATTTTTGTTGCCCTTTTCTGAACCTTTTCCAATGCCAAGAGATCTTTTTTTGAGATAAGGCGACCACATCTGTACACAGGATTCAAGATGTGGGCGGACCATGGTTTTACATAGAAGCAATAAGATATTCTCTGTCCCTTTTTTAATGGATTCCTAACATTCTATTTGCTTTTTGACTGATCTTTGTTCCTGCCGTTTTAATCCTAACACTTGGGGAGGGTGTTGGCAGTTCAGAAAATAGGCCAGCAGGGGAAGCTTTCAAGCACCGTTTCAAAAAAAGGGAATTCTACCTCCACAGGCTCATCGGGACAGAAACATTCACAAACTCTCATCCTGTCCAGAGCAGTCCATCCACCACAGGACAGACACCGGTCCCGGTCCACTGAGTGGCCTGAGTATAGGCTAGAGAGCCACCAATCCAGACTTCTTCTCCCGATTGCAACGACGCCCTCTGCAGGGAGGCAGGCAAAAATTGCTTCATCTCTTCCTATTTCCCTGGCTGCAAAACGGGGGGGACAATACAGTTGAAAATACTTTCTCTAGCTACTTCAATAGATGGTTTCAAATACATTAAATAAACTACAAGCAGAGACTGTAAAATTTACAGCCACTTAAAGATTTTGAAAAAAATTCTCACACATAAAAAGAAAAAAAATCTACAAGGTGCTCAGAAGGCACAAAATCAAGCAAAAAAATCCACACCTGATTGAGGATTAACTAGCGAATGTGTACGAAGCAAGATGAAAGGGAGAGGCTTTAGACATGAAAAGTATTTTCATTAATTGTTGTCATCCAGCTATTGATAGTCTTCCTCTTATCTATCACTCAAAACTGCCATCTGAAAAAATGGGAAGTGGAGTCCGCTGACATGTAAATCAGCTTGACAGAATTTGAGTTTTTAAGATGTCATTTCGATGGGTGACGTGGATGTTCATTTTTAAGGCTTTCTTTTCTTTTTATCATTTTAAATGTTCATAGTTGCAGGAAGTCTCAGGGATGGTGGGAATCAGACAATTATTTCATGAGAGGAGAGGCAGTGTGACCAACAAGTTAAAGCACGCGACTGTTCAAAACAAATTGTCAGTCTCAGATGCAAAATATGCAAAGCAAAAGTTCTTATAACAAATTCTAAGATGCTCCCAAGCAGCATTTTTCTGACTTGGCCTATCTGTAACTTACAGATATTGACAAAAATCTTGTTGTCAATTAGTCTGCATGTTGAAATCGATCTTTACCAACATCTACAGACAGTACTTGCGCCCTCCCAACCCTACGTGCACAGAACTGGTTCCACGTGCCCCTTTTCACTGCAGCACTGTCGTGGAAGGGACCTGACTGGCCAACACTGCGGTTACAGATTCTGATTTTACTTTGCACGTGTACAACCCCCAACCATCAACCTTCTCTCTGTAGTTTGCGCATGGGGAGACCTGACTGCACAGAGTAACAAAAACAGCTTCCAGAGCATGTTCCTGCATCCCTGTACCTGGGTGAGGTTTGGAAAACCCTGCTTTTAACTTGGGATCAGATGGAGAGCGCTTCTGTGCCTCGTACTTGGGGAGCACTGTTCACTCCCCATTCGCCCTTGCGCAAGGACGGCCCCTGTAAAGCTGCCAAGGTTAATGCCAGCTTGGCCATCAGCAGCGAAAGAGCGGGGGGAGGGTTTACACTTGCACAGCTGACTCCTTGGGGGTTTCTCTTCTGCCATGCTTGTAAATGGTGCTCAGCTAAACCGAGAGCCTCCCCGGTGCAACTCCTCTCCCCTTGCTTCGGACAGTGCAATCAGGAAGAGACGGCTGCTAGCAGACCTGAGCGTCAGCATTATTCCTACTGGGGAATGGGCGCGTGTTCCAAAGAGCTGAGATGCGCAAACCACGAGGAGACACGGATTTTTTTTAGAATTAGCCAGGAGAGGGGGTGATCTGGACCGGGCCCCATTTTGTCCAAAATCCTTACACCCGGAAGGAGGGGCAGAGCAATTCTGTCCACATTTCACCTCTCTACCAAGCAGAGCCGGCCCAAGGTACAGGCCAACCGGGCGCGTGGCCACACATGCGCCAGGCGCCCAGGGGCGATGCGCACCCGGGGCAGAGCCGCACATGCGTCGTACTCCCAAGAGTGGCGCCGCGCTCCCGGGGCACACGAATGGCTCGGGCCGGCCCTGCTACCAAGGCACTAGTGACTCAAGCGTAGGGCTAGAATTCTAATTTCAGCTGCACTGGGATAAAGCAGATCACAATCCAGTCCACAGTATGGAAGTAGCCTGGACTAGATGGGAAAAAAATAATTCCAATTACTGACACATTAATACCTGCCTCATCTGCATTCCTATCCCTAGAAGATTAAGCAGCCAGTAAAATATGCTGCCTTCTTTCCTCTGCTATGCCTCTGACAAAATTTAAAGTGAAAATTGTCACTAACTGTACTGGGCAGTTTTACTTTTTCCACACACTATTTATCTGGCGTTATTCAACTATTTCTTCTGTGTCTGGTTGCGTAACACAGGCTATTCTTAAAGGGAACTCTTAAAAAAACATTTCCCAATGTCTCTCAAATCCAGTTTTCTCTAGATCAGTGTTTCCCAATTGGTGTTCCAGGGAACCCTGGGGATCCGCGAAGCGAAAGCAAGGGTTCCGCGAAGAGCCGGCACTCCCCCGCCCCTTGTTAAAGAGACAGAGCCATGGCGAGGGCTTTTTTTTTTTTTTTTGCGCTCACCGAAACGCGGCAGGGGCCTTTTTTTTTTTTTTTTTTTTTTAAAGGCAACTCTAGGGGTTCCGTGGCCAAATAA
The DNA here is from genome assembly GCA_019425775.1 of Rafetus swinhoei. Classification (NCBI taxonomy): domain Eukaryota; kingdom Metazoa; phylum Chordata; order Testudines; family Trionychidae; genus Rafetus; species Rafetus swinhoei. The sequence goes on along the minus strand of CM033442.1, from coordinate 46,312,674 downwards.
AATTGGGAAACTCTGCTCTAGATGGCTAGACACCGGGAACAGTACTGCCCTTGAGCTTTTATATAACAGAAATGTAGTGCCACTCTCAGAGTGGTGGTTTCTCGGAGGTATTTACCCATCTAACGCCCTTGCTGCGCTCTGATTTGTGGAGTTACTCGGTACTCGCGCTCCTTGTGCTATTTGCCACGGCCCTGCACATCAGTTTTCTGTTCATCTGAAGCAAAGGGTTTGTTGTGCAAGTGATTCCTGGGGTGTCCATTAGCTGCTACATGAAATCACGTTGGTATCTGCACCGCCCTCCATCTGCCGGCGATGTGTCTCCCCACCAGGAACGCTTGCACCACCTGAAATGGGGCACTGACAACCGGAGCTCCCCACCACAGGGCTTACAGCTGGAGCCAGACACAAAACATGAAAGAATAGCTGCCCTGAAACTGACAAGCATGTCCATTTCACTGCTAGCAGGCTCCCTGCTGTGAAACTGAGTCTGGTTAGGGGCTGACATCTGGGGAAGGGGGGGCCTTCAGCTGTGAGCCCTGCATGGAGCCCACAGCCAAGGAAAGCAACACAGCATCTCCACAGACGCCGTCTCCCGAACCATGCTGATCTAAGCGCTACACGAGGGATGGTGCTTGGTCCTGCTGTGAGGGCAGGGGACCGGACTCAATGACCTCTCAAGGTCCCTCCCAGTTCTATGAGATAGGTATATCTCCATATATTATACACCTCTCGTGGAGGAAGCGTCAGTAGGTCAGTTTAGTGGCCGACTTACATCAGCAAGAACAACATTGTAGGGTAGACACTGACAGAGTTAGATCGACGTAAGCTGCTTTACACTGACCTAGCTCTGCAGGGTAACCAGGCCTTAGTTACTTCCATAAAACTAGGACAGCTTTCCCTGCTGGGTCAGCAGCCAGCACTTCATTCTGTTCTATACAGGAACAAAGCTACCCCAGCTCCCAGGCTGGCAATACAGTTAACTGAAAGGGGGTGGTACCCCTCAGAGGCGGGACCCCAAACTGCTCTCGGAGGAGGGACAATCACAGGAAATGAGGAAGGGGAGTTGCTGGGCTCCGTCTTGCAAGCGCCTCATCTCCTTGCGGGAGCTGGGAATCTTTGCGCGACCCAGCCCTGGGCAGAGAGGGGTGAGCTAATGGCTTGGAAGGTGGCAAGGAAGCTGGGTCCGATGAAAGACCACCCCACGCAGCTGAGTGTGGAATGCAGAAGATGGAGGAAAGAGCCCCTGGGCACGGCGGCAATGGCTCCATGTTGCTGTTCTTGGGGGAACTGTTCTCTCCAGTTGAGCGTAACTTTTAACCCTACATAGTCAGTCCTGGCTCAGTCATTGCCGGCTAGGCATCCCATTGCGAGGGTCCAGGCACTGACTGCACACGCGAACTGGTGGTTCATGAACTGAAGATAGATGTGGAGGCAAGGAAACACGCTACCATCCCCTTGCAGAATCCGTCTCTGGTTGGGCGAGTTGCATTCAGAAGTCCATGCAGTAGCTACTAGTTTCTGTTCCATGTGTTTCCAGGAAATGCTAGTCAGGGGTTAGTCACGCTTGCTGAAAACTGGCTTAATGTTCCTGTGTGGATCATAGGGATATTTTCAGATATTTACACTCAGTTTTTAAATGCAGAGTAAACCATAACTTTCAGCCCAGGTATAAGGTGAGCGGAGAGAAGAAACTGCCTTTCATCCTCCCGGGAACCTGCCTTAGAAGCCAGCAGAGCAGCTTCCAGATTTGGAATTGGGAGTCTCCCCAAATGGTCTCGATTTGGAGCTGTAACGGATTGTTCCTGGGCAGCTCTGACATTGTACGTTCATCGTGAAGCCATGGGCAGCCGGCGAGCTAAGCCTGTGTGAGGATTTCTAATGGTGACAACTCTTTTGCAAATGCTGTCCACCGTAAGAATAGGCTGTGGGGAGAAGTTTGAGACACAGAATCTCCGCCAGAGGCTCCTTCCTATACTAATTACGCCAAAAGGCTTTGATTTTTAATTATATAAACGAACAACATTTACTGATTTGACATTTGATTGGGGACCGTGACTGAAAAATCACTCTGATGAAGCAATTACATTTAGCACGCTGGTCACAGATTAGCGCAAGGTCTGGTCACTTTTAGTATTTGAAAAAACATCAGAAAACATTTATCTGTTCAGTCTCAGAGGCAGGACTGATCCAAACAGATGAACAGTTCTGCAGGTCGTTACGGTTCACAGGGTCAGATGGTCTAAATTAACAGCTGTAATTGCCATTTCTACTGTGTCAGTGATTAGGCGCCTGAACCGGGTTAGGGCCTTAGAAAGGTAACATATATAGAACGCAGGGGTGGGCAAATACTGGTCCCCATGATGGATCCAGTCCGCCATGGCTAGCCCCTGGCGGGCTGTCAGCACTGTATTTACCTGCATCTCTGCAGGTACCGGTGATCTAAGCTCCCATTGGCTGGGAACGGTGATCCGCAGCCCACCCGATATAATGGATGGCAGCCCCGCTCCAAGGGATTCAGTCCAAGAGCCAGGGTAGATCAAGCAGGTGGGCTGGAGGGAGGGAAAGGGCACAGCACAAGCACAACAGCTTGTATTTCCTGCCCTGCATGATGCTTACAAACAAACCAGGGAGGTGGACCCTGGTGTGTGAATATGAATTAGCGCGACCTTTGCTGCAACCAAATCCACAGCTCGCTCTCACTTCCCGAGATCAGCATGTCGCCATGTGACGGGAATGGAAAACACTACGCAAAGGTGCGTGGCCATGATCACAAGCCACAGCAACCCTGGGATTTAGAAGGGGACATGGCTCGGCATGTTGTGGCTTTTAACAGAACACAGGCCATTAAAAAGCCCTGCGACACTGCGCACACATGCAGCGCAGACACTTTGGCTCCCGCGCCCCGTCAGACAGAGCACACGTCAGGTGTGCCACAAGGGCTTATGATCCCTGAGAAAGGAACACAGGCCGCTACCAAGCTTTGGAACATCATGGCCTTCTCCCAGCATCTATCAAAGTAACAAGTGCCTGACTAGGATGGTCTCACTTTGATTTTCTTAGGAATACTCTGAGAAGTTACCACCACAAGTTACATTTCATAGAACACTAGAACTGGAAGGGACCTCGAGAGGTCATCGAGTCCAGTCCCCTGCCCTCATGGCAGGACCAAGCACCATCTAGATCAGTGTTTCTCAATCTTTTTTTTTTTTTTTTTTTTATATATAAAGTACCCCTTTTAAAAAAAAAAATTATAAGTACCCCCAGTACCTACAGTTTTCAGACACACACAATTTTTTCTACCATTGCAACACATTTGTTTAAACAACTTAATTGTAGCCGGGCAGGCAATGAAATTTTGGGGCATAAAAAGTACAAAAATAATAAAGCGCTGTAAAACTTAAAACAAAAATTCAGTTTTCTCCAAATGTCAGTTGTGTTGACGTACCCCCCCAGACTACTCTCGAGTACCCCTGAGGGTACTCGTACTGTCAGGGGTGATCTAGATCAGTTGAGAAACACTGATCTAGATCACCCCTGACAGGTGTCTATCCAACCTGCTCTTAAATATCTCCAGTGTTGGAGGTTCCACAACCCCCCTAGGCAATTTATTCTAGTGTTTCACCACCCTGACAGGTAAGAAGTTTTTCCTAATGTCCAACCTAAACCTCCCTTGCTGCAACTTAAGCCAATTGCTTCTTGTCCTGTCCTCAGAAGTTACAGAGAATAATTCTTCTCCTTCCTCCTTGTAACACCCTTTTAGGTACTTGAAAGCTCAGTCTTCTCTTTTCCAGACTAAACAAGCCCAATTATTTTAGTCTTCCCGCGTAGGTTGTGTTTTCCAGACCTTTAATAATTTGTGTTCACTTACTGCAATTGCCAGGGAGTTGTGATTCGAAGGCATGGAGGGACCCCCATCACCCACGCTCAGCCATTTTGCATGATTTCACTTGGACGGAACGTCCCACGTGTACTGATAGCCTTCTGGAAATCCACCTCACTCGACCCCAGATCAGTCAGTGCTCAGATTATTAGCCTGCTTGCTCTGATACATGTTGCCATCTGGCAGTGAGCACAAATGGGCTCGATGAGTCAGCAAAGGAAACCATGATTCTAGAGGTGCACTTCTCTGAGAGCCAGCTCTTTGAAGTCCTGGTCTAACATATTTTGGCCACAGAACAGCCTGAAGTCCCTAGACACAGTTAAACGCTGCACACAGTTCAGAGCAGAGAACTGACATGGCCAACACAGGGAGTTCCCAGTGCCCATAGCCGAGTAACTGGGACTGCCTTAGTTCCTAAGGGAATAAAACCTTTCCACGCCTTACATTTCTCCTCCCCCCATGCACTTCATTGGCTCAAAGGCATTTCTAGGGCACTCATCAGCCCCTCAAACACCCACGAATTGAGAGCAAGTCTCCTAGAGGTGCCTAGTGACTCGGGGTATCAGTCAGAGACACCCCCACTGAGCCAAAAGTTCAGAATCTTTGAGCACCTGCAGCACCTACTGTGTTGCAAGTGCTCTCAGAGCATTGGAGTCACAGCCTCACAAAGGGACACATCCAGAGTTTGGCAGGGTGGGGCAACCTGTGCATGCAGTGACTCGGAGGGGCGGAGCATGAGAGATGGGAGGGCCAAAGACAGCAGCTTTGGCAGTGTAACTGAGCATGCTCGGTATAAGTCAAGCAGCAAATGGGGGGGGACCCGACCCCATCTGCCCTCTCCCTCCACACACACACACACACACACACACACACACCCCTCTCTTTCCAGGAGCTACCAGGGCATTGGAAAACTCGTTTCTTTGGGCAGAGAACTAAGCAATTAGCTGACAGGAGCACTGTGTGTAATTCCTATATAAAAGAAGGACAATTAAATAAGTATCAGATCCATTCAGCTCTAACACTAACACATGCTGACATTTTGTGGCAAGTCACTTAAGGGACACTGGTTAGCCTTAAAGTGGTAATATACATTCTTACTTTGTTACTATCTCTCTGCAGGGAGAGAGACTGACCGTCAGGACTCTGGGGCGCGCTCTCAGCTCTGGAAGGGAAGTGGGGTCTAGTGGGTTACAGCAGGGGGCAGATGCATTTCAGCTCTATATAAGAACATCAGAACGGCCATATTGGGTCAGATTAATTGTCCATCTAGCCCAGATCTTGTCCATCTAGCCCAATTGTCCTGTCTTCTGACAGTGGTCAATGCCAGGTGCCCCAGAGGGCATGAACAGAACAGGAGATCAGCAAGTGATCCATTCCCTGTCGCCCAATCCCAGGTTCTGGCAAACAGAAGCTAGGGACACCATCTCTGCCACTGATTGATCTTCCTCCTTGAACTTATTTTGCTCTTATTGGAGCCCTGCTATAATTCGGGTCTTTCCATCATGCTCTGGCAAAGAGTCCCACAAGTTGACCATAAAGAAATAATTTGTTTTAAATCTGCTGCCTATAAATTTCATTGGGCGACCTTCTTGTGTTATTTTAGACAAAGAGTAAACAACATTTTCTTATTCATTTTTCCACACCATTAAAGAGTTTCTAGATCTCTAGCATGTCCCTCCACCCACCCTTTAGTCATTTCTTTTCCAAGCTGAAAAGTCCCAGTCTTTTTAATCTCTCCTCATCTGAAAGCTGTTCCATTCCCCATATCATTTATGGTGCCCTTTCTGTACCTTTTCCAAAGCCAACAGATCTTTTTTAGATGAGGCAGGATTTTTTTAGATGCATGCAGTATTCAAGATCTGGGCATATCATATTGCCTTTATATAAAGTCATGGTATTTTCTGTCTTATTATCTATTCCTTTCCTAATGAGTCCCAATATCCTGGTAGCTTTGTAGACTGCCACTGCACATGGGCAGGGAACTATCCACAATGATTCCAAGATCTTTCTTGAGTGGTAACAGCTAATTTATTCCCCCATCATTTTTGTATGTATAGTTGGGATTATATTTTCCCATGTGCATTACTTTGCATTTATCAACACTGAATTCCATCTGCCCTTGTGTTACCCAATCACCCAGGTTTGTAAGATTTCTTTATAACGTTTTGCAGTCAGTTTTGGAGTTAACTATTTTGAGTGATTTTGTATCAACTGCAAATTTTGCCACTTCACTCTTTACCCCTTTTTCAAGATCCTTTATGAGCAAGTTGAGCAGCCCTGGTCCCAATACAGATGCCTGGAGCGCACCACCGGCTCCTACTCTTTTTCTGACCTTTTAAGGGGAATGCCCTAAGGATCCTTCAATTACTCAAATGACAAGCCCTTTGTTATCTTAATCGCCCTGCCTTCCTCACCTGGTTGAAAGACTGTACTCAACGAATTGTCATCAGTGGTTCCGTGTCAAACCAGGAGGGAGTATCTGATGGAGTCCTGCAGGGGTCTGTCCTGGATCTAGTACGATTCAGGTCATTTTCATTAATGACTTGAAGCATGGAGTGGGGAGTATGCTGATAAAGTCTGCAGACCCCACCGACATGGGACAGGTTGCAAGCACTCTGCAGGATGGGATTAGAATGCAAAGTGATCTTGACAAATTAGAAAATTGGTCTGAATGCAACAGGATGAAATTCACACCTAGTGGAAAGTGCTACACCTAAGAACCAAAAATCAAATGCACAAGTACAGAACAGGGGATTCAGGTGGATCTGGGCGGGGGGGCGGTAGATTGTAAATTGAATAAGAGTCTGCAACGTGAAACACTTGTGAGAAAAAACCCTTGTCTCATTCCAGGGCGTATTAACAGGAATGTGTGTGTCAGCCATGAGAGGTTGAGTGTCCTGATCCACTCAGCATTGGTGAGGCCTCAAATGGAGCACTGTGTCCAATCCTGCGCACCACACGCCAGGAAAGCTGTGGACAGATTGGAGAGACCAAAGAGGAGAGCAACAGAATTGCTAAAAGGTCTAGAAACCTGCCCCCTGAGGAAAGGTGGGCACGTTTCATCTTGAGACAAGAAAACTGAGGGGAGACCTGATCAGTCTTAGAATCGATTATGAAGAGGACTGTGACTAATTGTTGCCCTGCCTTCAGGACAGGGAGTAGTAATCAGCTCAGTCCTCACGAGGGGGGGGTTAGAAGAGCCCTGCGTGGAGACAAAAATTGTATCCGCATCCACATCTATATCTGCAAAAATGAGCCACAGAAAACCACCCTGACATCCGCGACTGCTGATCCCCATGGATAGAAAGCAGGCATTTGCAGAGTTCTACACATTAGGAAACTTTCTAACTATAAAGAGAGCCAAACCCTGGAATATGCTTCCAAAAAGGATTGGGGAATCCACATTGTTGCAGGTTTTTAAGAACAGGTTAGACAAATACCTGCCAGGGTGGTCTAGGTTAACTTGGCCTTGCCTCAGTGCCGGGGGCTGGACTAGATGATCTCGGAGGTGCCTTCCAATCATACACTTCTGTGATTTTATGACAGTATCAATGGAAGCTCTAGACAAGGTTCCAGTGTTAACACTATTTGGAGTAGTGAGTGAAATTCCCAAATCTAGAGATGGCCATCAAGTTTCTGTATATGCTCCCTGTCCTTGCATGATCTTGAATGCACTTATAGAGGCTAATAAACTTTATCTGAAAAATTCACACAGAAAACCTTACTGGTTCAAGCTAATCATGAGGATTAAAAATAGGACGGGAGTCTCTGGCATGCAGAGCAAGCAGCAAGGAGCTAAAGGAGCAAGCCCTGCTCCCAAGCCCGGAGGATGCTCGGGTTATTTTAAACTATTCTTTACAGCTCCGGCACGGTGAGGGTTTTGTTTTGCTGTTGGAGCTGTGACCTCAGCTGGGCTGGCATTTGATCCCGCAAAAGAAAAAAAAACACTGCTGTACAAAAAGTTGCAGATGGCCTAAAGCAGAAATATGCTGGAGCAATGAGCATCGCGTGGTTCAAATCCAGCTGCACAAATTGTCCACTTGATTAACTAGGCTGTAAACATCAGACTCAGAAGGATAAACAGCAACGGGTTCCAGGAGATAAGGCCAAGAGTGGCTACGCAAACAGGCACAAAGCAGTATGTTAAAGAACATGCCAGAGAGGAAACTGGTTCTTCTGAAAGAGAAAAGGGCCTAGGGTAAGTGTGAGGTCTATACACACAGCATGGCCCAGTCCAACGAGCAGGGAGGAGAGACTCGGAGATCTCATGTGCTCCTTGTGCCAGGTGTCCGGTGCTCAGACACTGGCGAGGAGCGTGGAGTACACACCTAATCAGCTGGGACAGACAAAACAGCTCTGGGTGCGCTCAACACCAGCCTTAAACCTGCACATGCAGTAGTTCTAGGTCTCTGGTTATTTAGAGGAAGGATTGTGTTAGCTAACGACTGGCAATCGAAAAGGCCCACAAAATGTCAGGCCATCGGTTCTTCAGCAAAACGAGCTTGGGCTTCTTAATCCACTTCCCCTGCCTACCAATATTTGAGCTCATTTAAAGATGAAGGGCCAAATGCTCAGCTGGTGTAAATCAATGCAGCTTCACTGAAGCCCCCGAGCTCTGCCAGTCATCGCAACAAACCTGCAGCCTGGCAGCAGGAGAGGAGACCGAACAGGAGTACAGGCAAAGAGCCCTTTGAAGAAATCTCATGAGCCAAAGATGGTGGAGTCCCAGGCCCAGAATCTAATCTCTTATTCCGCTGTAAGTGTGGAGGAGCTCAGCCAGCTTTCGGGGATTTCCTTCAGCACTGAGAGAGAGGAACTAGGCCCTGGTCTACACTAGGGCATTATTTCAAAATAACTCCCCTTAGGTTGAATTTATAAGCGGAGCATCCACACCACCAAGCCCATTATTTCAAAATCTGTCCTCCTTTCCTCGGGGAATAACACTCATTCCAAAATAGTTATTTCAAAATAGCGGTGGTGCGGACACTCCGGTGCCGCCATTTCGAAATAACGACTCCCCAGACTCATTCGAACTAATTACTCCCCAGTGCATCCTGGGGTTCTAAGTCAAGGGAGCGCGTCCACATTAACAGAGCCTGCCTCGGACTAATTATGAGGCTTCCCCGTAGCGGGGACACACTAGTTCGATTTGGTGATTTCGGGAGTTATTAAATCCATTTTACTTATTTCAAAACAGTTTCCTGGTGTAGACATGCCCTAGGAATAAGACTTGGCCTCCAGAACATTGTATGCTGCATTCATCAGTGCCCTGTGTTACCAGAATGAACAGCGGCAGTAACGAATGGACTCCAGGGACTGAGTTATGAGGAATGATTAAAGGAGCCAAGCAGGCAGCTTGGGAAAGTGGCAGCTTGTGGGATACATAAATGCTCCTAACCATGTGAATGGGGTTAACACCCACCATAGAAAGAAACCATTTGTGTGTGGAACTTGGGGACAAAGGGAGTTAGGGGGATTAAGAAAGGGGAAACGTAGGCTGAATGTTGGGGGAAAAACGTCGAGACAGTCAATGTGCAACATCTCCCCAAGGCACGGCGCTTGCCACGTCAGACAGGACACTCATGAGAAAAGGGTGTCCTAGGGAACGAAGGTACAGTGGGAGATCGGTGCACTAACCAGTCTGCACCATCGTTGTTTCTATCAAGGTTAACGAACCATTGCAAATACAAACAACTGTCCATCACCAGTTCCCGGGGAAGAAACTGACAGGATGGCCATCAAGTGAGATGATGACAGCTTTCTGAACAAGTCAATAAACAACTCAATGGCACAGTGGCTGCACATGAGACCCGTGTTCAGGAAGGAGCCTCCCATCCCTTCTTTCTTGGACTACTACATATCAGCCTAGTAGAAAAAGAGGTACATTCATTTGGAGCATCCAGTCAGTGAACAGATTCGCTACACAACCACATTGTACTGACCAAGCCAAGATGTGACATTGGCATCAGTTTCCGAACAACCTAATTACACATCACCCAGTTTAACGGAGATGCAAAACTATTGCAGCCGTAGCTCAAGGAGGAATATAAAAGGCTTTTGGAAGAACAAGGCACTCGGGCAAAATGAAAGAGAAAGAATTCTTAGCATCCTCAGTCTGGGCTGCGCTAGTCGCCACATGCAGATTTCGCTCAATAGACGCCCTGGTGGTTCAGCTAAAAAAAAAAGTTATTTTGTGGCGAGTTGGCATCCTCAAGATTTAAAATGGAAAAGCTGGAGGATAAATGTGCTTGTGCCAGTTCAAAGGGAATTAACAAAACAAATGGCATGGATTGGTTGATACCATGTTTGTTTCAGCTTTTTGCTGTAGACAAGAGCTTGTAACAACTCCATGCTGATGTCTTTGTTGATCTATGATCCAGCTAAAAATTCTTCGCCGGTAGCTTTAGACACATGCTGTGAGCCAGCAATTGATTTTTAGCAACAGCAAAAGGTTACTTACAAGTAGATGGATTGGGAGCGAGTGACGCAGCGATGGTCCTGTTTCCCTGACAAACCGTTTTTCCCCCTTGCAAACCAAGGGACAAACCTGACACCGCTAAGGCAGGCAAGCAGCAGGCTGTGGCTTCCTTAATACTAAGCAATGATTAGCATGATTCTGTAATCCACAAATACAGATGGAGCAGTAGTGCTGCGAGAACACGCTCCTTCCAGTGCCCTCACAAATCTCTACAAGGTCTCGTTGCAAAAGTCAAGTTAGATAGGAAAGGGCCACAGGCTGGCCAATCCCAAGAGCATGCTCACCTGTGGCAGGAACAGCACAGACAACTCAAGGCAGCTCACTATTTCAAATGTCTTCTGAGCAACACTCCCCCAACCTGAAGCAAATCCTCACCAGCAGCCACACACCACACCACACCACACACACACTCACCCAGGAACCTGCCCCTGCAACAAACCCCATTGCCAGCTATGGCCACACGTTTATACAAGCGGCACCATCCCAGAACCCAACCGCATAAGCCAACGCATCAGGGGCTCATACAACTGCACCTCCTGTATTGTGATCTAGGCCATCAAGTGCCAGCAATGCCTGTCTGCCATGGATATTGGCCAAACCGGACGATCTCTGTGGCTAAGGATATACAGCAGACATCAGAAATGGTAACACACAAACCTGTGGGGGAACATTCTTACCTCCCTGGACACCCAATAATGGATTTTTAAAAAGTAGCCGTTCTTCCACACAAGGAATTTTATCCCTCAATTACAGAGGGACATAGCTGAACTGGAGTTCATTTACAAATTCAACACTGTCAACTTGGACTTGAATAAAGATTTTAACGGGTTAATGCACTACAAAGCCAATTTCTCCACCTTTGATATTCACATTTCCACATTATATGCTATGAACGAGACACATCCAGCCTGACTTAATTAGCTTCCTTAACACTGGACCTACAAATAATAACTTCTTTTGCTGTTATAAATACTCTGGATGCTGTAATTTGCATTCCAACTCATCTGATGAGAGGGCTTTACCCATGAAAGCTGATGAACTAATAAGTTTGTTAGTCTCTGTCTCACTTCAGAGGCTGGGCCAGCCAGACTCTGCTCTCAGGTTCGGAGAGTAACCAAGACGACACCATCGCTTAATGCAAATAAATGCAAGGTTTATTAGATATTACAGGTGATATAAAAAGAAAAGGCAAGAGAAGGCTTACAACATCCCTTTGGCTTTCTTGGGACTCTGACTCGGCAAAGGATATTATCAACAGTTTTTTGGGCTCTCTTTAATAATATCAAAGATTTAATACATTTCCATTGGTATTAATCACTGCTAACTTTTTAAACTGCAATTAATGTTTTTTTAAATAACTGCATTTAATTGATAGGCCTAATATTAAAAATATATTAAAGTTTCTTTTAATTTGCCTTTATGTTTTGGAGCATTTAGAATTCGCCTTTTCAGGTCTTTTCTCTGTAGCCACTAGGGCCAGAAAGTTACTTTTTTAATCAAGGGCTGAGATTCCAGTGGTAACATGACTCCAGCAGTTGGGCCTCTAACCAGACACCAGCATAGTGAGACGTGTGGCCAAACCGTAAAGAGTTGGCAATACTGTGGTCCTACCAGGATGGCACTGCTGCCCCAGAAGCAGCCTGTCAAGAGACCTTCTGTTCCCACAGCATCACCACCCCTCAGGCAGTCCCCCAACCCTCTCTTCTGCTGGAGCAGAATAAATGCAGTGTGCACGTAATGCTGTACGTGACCGTCTCCCTGGTATGGCACATTTATAGCATCCAACGCATTATGAAATATTTAAGTCTCGTTAAACATTTAAATGGAGGGTGACCAAATGCCACCACAATTGATGAGTGTGTTTTGCCCTGATGCATTCGTCAGCAACAAAACAGCGAGCTACAAAACCGACACGACAAAATGGTCTTCGTTACCTAGATGCTTTTGTTTTACCACCACCTGCTTCGACCTCTCCAGAATGCCTAGACATGGTGCAGGACCTCAAAGATCTCCATCTTTTCTACTGTGAAGTCTCAACAGTTTTTAGGGCTTTCTTTAACCTGGATCATGTCAATGCTTTAACCTGGATCATGTAGCTCAGTTGATTTCTCTTTATTTAGCAGATTTTGCTTCCCTTACGGGAGCAGTGCCTTACCCGCTGACATGAATGGGGCTACTTGAGTATAATTCGATACTCAACTTGAGTGATACTGGCAGACTCCAGCTTTAATGCACATTTGCAGTTATTGATCATCCATCATGTCCTTTTAGTCCCAATTTGCCTATACATATCTGAAGACTGGCTCAGGGTCTTTACCCTTGGGAACCGTACCCTTGTGGATTACTACACCATTGTTGATTCCAAGGTCTGTGATCGAGTGGCCGCTACTTCTTGATTTCCTGCTTAGCGGTCGTGTTGGGTGTTGTTCCTTCAAGTAGTGGGTTGAACAGTCATTGATTTGCTGGCCACATAGGTTTTGCGGTCTCGCCTCTAACCTTGCCACTAGCCCATCTCAGAAAGCTGCCAGCCAAGCATCCGTATGAAAAACTCAACAAGAGCACAGATGGGATTTGAGTCTGCCCTAAGCTGGATTCCAGGGATATGGCTGTGAATGCATTTCCCAGCTGCCTCTCTTGCTAACGGCCTTCCTTCTCCCCATGCAAAGCTTTCCTTACACCCCGCTTTCCCCCTGAATCCTTCCAGCTTCCTTCTCCTCCCCAGTAATCTCTGCAGCCCTCCATGATTGGCTTCCCAGTCTGCCTTGGATTTCAAGCTCCTCACAGAGCAAGTCTTATTCTAAGTTTGCAATGTGCTGCGTACATTTATGGCACGACAAATACCACATCACCACCATTATAATGGAGAGTGCTGTGTACATGCCGAGTGGAATGGATCTAGTGGAGACCCTCTCCTACACAGTTCCATTGCCAGTGATCCCTGGAATGCTTCTGTCTGTGTTTTACAACATCCCCCGCTTGTTCCTACCCTGAAAAATCAAACATCCAGAGCCTTGTTACCTTCACAAGCTTTCCACACAATCAAGCCAGTTTGCCCATCTCTCTGCAAATCACTTGGTCTATTACAGGTTAATCACTGTGATGCGTTATTTAGTTTATTAAAAGCAAAAACCATTATCTACGCGTATTTTAACTATTCTACAGCAAACTTCACAAAGTACTTTGCCATGCCTTGGAATTCAGGCTACACTTTAATTGGGTATTTTTAGTAAAAGCTACGGGCAGGTCTCATGTAAACAAAAATCCATGGCCTGTGACTTGTCTGTTACTTGTACTATTTACCCCTGAGTAAATCTTGGGTGCTGTGGGGCACGAGGTGGCCCAGGGGCACTGCGGGTGCTTTGGGGAGGAGTCCTGGGGCACCATGGAAGATCGGGGGGCAATGGCAGAAAGTGTGGGACCCCACTGCTGTGGGGCAGTGGCAGCGTGCAGCCCAGGTCCCCTGCTGCTGAGGGGGGAAGGTGGTGGAAGCTGGAGACCCCTGCCGCTGCTGGGGAGGGGCACGGTGGCGCGAAACAGTCTCAGTAGCAGCCAGTGAAGCTGACCCAGGGCTGCCCGAGCTGCACAGGCCAGTCGCACCGGCCACTGCCAAAGTCCCGGAAAGTCATGGAACCCACAATGTCCAGAACCTCTGTGACAGCTCCAGCCTTCCCTCCCCAGCAAAGCCGCAATGGCTTCACGCAGGCAAAGCGCTAAGCAGCCTTAGACGAGCTGCCACGTTTCAGGTTTGTTTTATACCCTCAGACGAGAGGAAAAGCGAGATAGGGAGTCTCACCGCAATTTCAGTTTTAATTCCCCTCGCTTCTTATCAGCAGGAATGCAGACACCTGACAAAGAGTCTGCTCCCATCCAAACTGCACGGCTCGTCAGACACTTACGGAAACCAATACCTCACTGACAGAAAAACGCTGCCACAGCGATCCCATCGGACATCCTGCCATAACCTGGGACTCAAACTGCGCCCAAAACTCTGCACCCAGGGACCCCCTTCACCAACAACTGCACAACAGAGGAGTCATCCGGGGAGCCCAGAATTTACCACTTGGTCATTCCTCATTCTTACTAAACTAACCAGGAAAGTGAGGGAACATACATGGCTTGGATTTTATAAGGGTCTCCATTCAGCTTCGTATCCGGTGCCGGCAATGCTGCGCAAGCTAAGAACCGCGGATGCAATTAATCTTGGGCACAAATGATGACGCAGACTGTGATGCAATCGGGTAGATGTCTGTACATTACTTGCACCACTAATTGCCGGTGCAGAACCAAGAGCGCAGAAATCAGAAGCCAGCTTTAAAACCCAGGGCCTAAGGATTCTCCAAGACTGCAGGGGCAACGTTGTGTCCCAAGCATAAGATACAATGAAAAATATTGTTTCTCACTTGACAGTGATGGCAACATTCGGACCACGCTTCCCCGCCACTGGGGAGGCAGTGGGGGCCTAGGAACTAAGGCTCTGGACTAGGCCTCAGAAGACCGGGGGTTAATTTCCAGCTCTGCCACTGGATGGCATTGCACAGGCCCCTTCCCTCTCTGTGCCTGAGCTTTCCCATCTGTAAAATGGGGACAACAAGCCCACCGGTAGTGGGGAAGGGGACTGTTGCGCCAGGGCTCAGAGAGTCAAAAGGACTGGTGGCGGCCAAAGCCCCGGGGCCTTTAATTGCTGCTAGAGCACCAAGTGCGCTCTGGGCGGCTGAGAGGGCTGGGGGAGACCCCAAGCGGTGTGCTCCATGTGTCGCTGAGGGATGTCTGCCCTAGCCCCACCCCTTCTGCCTGAGGACCCGCCCCTTCTGGACACGTGGAACTGCCCACCTCCACCTTGTCCAGGGGCCAGGCAAGTCTGTCAGACCACTTTGGGGGTAATGATACTACCTTCCTCTGTGAAGCATAGTGAGGCCTATGGATGATAAGAGCTAGCTATCAATTACTATTAGTAACACCCTTACCTGGGGGCGCTCCAATTACTAGTATTAATACCCTGACCTGGGGGAACTCCTAATGCAATAAGTGGGACCAATCCCAAAGGAAAAGGTTATTCAGGGTGATACGGGTGGGGGAATCTAGCCCATGGTTCCAGGGATAACTCACCACATCAGGTACCTCAGGTACAAGCAAGACAGCATCTGTGCTGTAATAAACCATCATAATGGTGCCAGGAAGCAATCCAACCCAACCAGCCCCTCTCATTCAGAATTGCATCAGGAGCTAACACTGATCCTCTTCCTACAGAGCTCTGAACAAAGAGTTTATTTCCCCAGGTAGAGGCCCAAAGCCTTCGACTATACAAATATCATTTTGAAAATCCTACAGTGGTGTGCAAGCCTGATTTATTTTTTAAAGCGCATGGCATTTTCAACTTCCCCTGCATGAATTCACGGAGATCTTCAAGGCGCACAAAAAATATAAAGCCTGTCATCACATATCAGAGGGAAAGAAATTCCATTATATCCTGCATGTTTCTTAGCTCGCTTGTTTCAGTGGAAGCTTAAAATATTTACTCTTTTCACCTTTCCATGCAGCGTACTGATCCCTCACTGCTTAATTAAAGCCGAATTCTTTTTTTTTTTTTAAATAACATCCAAAATAGAGATAACAATTGTGCAGCATTGGGTGAGAGAGACAGAAAGGTCCCTGGTCTGACGTTTCATTGGCCAGGAGAATTACTCATTCGTAACTGGCACAGAGTTCAACTGAAATTTTATCTTTTCCGCACATACAAAAACTGAGCCAGAAAAATTTACAGGTACTCTCTCCCCTCCATAGATCTCTCTCTTTCATCAATAAGAGCCAAAACAAGTACATTTAAATCAGTGGTTCCCAAACTTTTTAGCATCACACCCCCTTTTTGATTTTTGAGAAACCCTCACGCCCTGCTCCTCCAATAGCAGCAAAACTTGTTAAGCAAAAAAAAAAAAAAAAAAAAAAAGGAACTGACCAGGGCCAATAACAAAAACAACAGCAAAACTTAGGGGGGGAGGATTGACCGGGGGGAGGGAGAGGAGCTGGGTCGCCTCGCGCCACCCCTGGAATTTCTTCATGCCCCGCAGTTTGGGAACCCATGCTTTAAATAGACACCATTGATTTCTTTAGGTCCCGATATTAGAGGTTTATTTTTTTTAAAACTGGTGTTTATAAATCCCCAAAGAAACTGTATTAGTTAGACCATTACCTTTTAATTAGAGGAAAAGAGCTGTAAAAAAACGAATTCAACCTCTGTGTTGTATCTTGTCACAGGGCAACACACAGTGGGTGGATAAATACTGGCCCAGGGGCCAGATCCAGTCCACCAGGGTTAGCTTCCGGCGAGCCCCCACCACTATATTTACCGGCACGGCCGCAGGTCTGAGCGATCGCCGCGCCTGTTGGCAGCAGATCACCATTCCTGGCCAGTGGGAGCTGCTATCACCATGCAGGTAAGTACAGAAATATGGCCCGCCAAGGGCTAACCCTGGTGAACCCCCGAGACAGGAGAACTGGAAAGTGCCTTCCTAGGCTGTTCTTCCACACTGTATGCCAGGAGGCTGGAGCGACGAGTCCAGGTTTCAGTGCAGGCAGAAGCAGGAAGGGCAAATGGCTCTGCAGTGAACTGTGAACCAGATTATAAACAATTTGTGGGTTTCATAATCTACGGCGCTTTCGGTGACCGGGCAGCAAGGGCAGGTTTTACTACATAGCCCCTATTCTGGGAGCGACTCTTTAAAATGTAAGAGGGAAAAAACAATTCCAGTCAAACGGCAAGTCTGTGGGAGAGCTAGGGTGGGTTTTTCACGGATGCCTAAGGGAGTTGGGCACCAAATGTACGGCAGTTAGACACTGTGCCTTTGAAAAGGCTGCCCTTCCCAGCACGGTCTGATGGAATTCCGGTGAACAGCCCCTCGCATGCTGCCGGCTCAGCCCATAGCTACAATGGAAATGCAGGACAGGGAGAGGAAATTCCCCTCCTCGTGTGTCAGATTCAGGGCAATCACGGAGCAGGCACGAGCCACCAGCCCATAAACAGCAGCCCCAAAAGCTGTTCCACCTCCTCTCTGGCCTGCAGCACTGATGTGCAAAACCTTTAGTCCCATCCGGAGAGCTCACGCGGTTTCCTGCTACCCATCATTCCATGGAGCTAGCGCAGGGATGGGGAGTCTGCAGCCTGTGGGCCCGATCCAGCCCATGGCAAGTCTCTGCGTTGTGAGCCAAGCGCAGAAGTCTCTGGGAGCCGGGAATAGGAATCCTTACTCTGATGTGTTTCCGGCATTAGGGGCAGACACAAGCCCACTGTGCACACAAGCACCCCCATACGTTCAGCGCTGCTCTCAGGGTTCAGGCCCCCATCACCTGCTGACTGGGGAAAGAGGAGCATTCTGGGTACCACACTGGAGGCAGGCACACCGCCAGTCGGTCTGAGGCGTGGTTGTGAAAGGCAGCACGGCCTGCGACAGCCGAAACAAGGAAACCGAGGGAGGGCCCTTTCCCCTGCCCCAGTGTGTGTGGCCCAGGGGGAGAAGCGGAGTAAGGGAGGCGACATAACAAGGGAGCCGCAGTTCGGACAAGCTCATTGCAGGCGAGATGAAGGGTGTACAGAGAGCACACACAGGTGACAGCAGTTCTTAGCACTTCTGGAGCCCTTTGCAGTCATAGACGTAGGTGCTTTACTGAGAAGGGGAAGTGCCACTGTCCTCGTTTTACAGATGGGGAAACTGAGGCAGGGCACAGTTCTCAGCAGGAGACCTGCTTTGCAGGGTACAGATACAGACTGCCATGCCCCCCTTCCCCTCTCTTGGCTTGTCCAAAGCAGCCCAGCTCCAGCTCCATGGGAAAGAAGGCCAGAACGAAGCCTCGTGACCACATGTTGCTCTGACATCCATCACATCCTGAAGCCCCCGGAAAAGATTTTTTCAAAGCACGATCAGACTGAAGCACACAGCTCCTGGGCACAGTCCCCGGGGCTCTATAAATTGCAGCACTCGCTCCCCTTCGCTGGATTAATATTTATCCAGGCTGACAGCCTCTTCCCCGCTAGGAGCTCCTGCAAACACTCTGCCCAGAGCCCTTAAACCTTCAAGACACCGCTGAGCCAGAAAGAACAAACGTTCCCAAGACCCAGCCTAGCCTCGCGTCAACTCTGCCGGGCCCGGAAGGGGAACTTGGAGACCCAAACATGAAAGGAGACAATCTTGCCTTGCGTTGGCCATTACTGTTTGTCTCCAGAAAGGGCTCCACTTCCATAGACCAACCTCCAAACGAGGGCACCTGAAATGTGAATTTCCTTGTGATGCCAAACAGTGCTGGCATGGGAAGTATTTAGCTATCCAAGCAGAGCAAACAGGATGCCATTAGAGAGAACGAAGCCAAGTTCTGCAAGCCGCCAACATTGGAAGCAGATTTAAAGATTGGGTGAAGGCCCATTTGTAAGTAAAAACTTCTCCTCCCTCCCCTGGCACTTCATCCATCAGCACCACAGCTATTTTACTCTCAAATTCAAACAAAAAACGGGGGTTCAGGGGACGGGGAGTCATCTGGACACCTTTCATCCCTTAAACTTCATTCTCAGGCATGCTTTCTGGCCATGACAGTAGCACAGCCGATGGGACAGGACCTGTTAGTCCATGCCCTTTCAGAATGAGAACTCCTGCTCCAGACAACCTTCCTAGGCCAGGTCTGCACCGGGGAGAAAGTCCACCTAAGATGGGAGAATAGCGTAGCTGGAATAGATGCACCTTAGGTCAAATTTCTGCGGCATCCCACTGCGAGAAGTTGACAGGAGAAACTCTCCCAGAAACTTCCATTTCGCCTTGCGACCCCATGGAGCCATCAGCTGTCGATTTAGTGGGTCCTTACTAGACCTGCTAAATCGAACCCCAGGAGATCCATCTCCAGAGCATCAATCTTGGGATAAGTGAGGACCAGTCTTTAGGCTGCCTCTAACCATGTGGCCTTCAGAGTGTCCATAATTAAGCATCAAGCATTAATATTCATGATTTGCATCACTTACTTCTTAATTCCTATACATAGATGCGATCTAATTACTTAGATAACCAGCTGCTAAATCTCCCTCCAAGTCTCTCTCGCAGAGTTCTCTGGTGTACTATACCAGTTCGTGATTACCTGACTGTGTCTCAGATGGAAAGTGCAAAATACCTGCCCTGGGCTTATCTCTGTAGGTGTCTCTTTCTGGCTACACTTCAGCCGTTAATGTAACTGCTCCCACAAAGCTTTCACCTAATATAGCAGGCCCTTCACAACATCAAGCTTAACAACAACTCATTTACTTACGTTTGCTTATTTGCCCCCCATGCATATTCCAAGCTAGTAACTAATAGACCTATTAATCTTGTACGGGTGAATAATTTAACTTTCTAACTGGTACTGTCACGTCGCACTCGCCTGGGGGGCGGCTCAGGGCAGGCAGATGGGGGGTGCCATACGACAATACCTGTCAGAAATCTAAGTGTGGGCTGGAGTGT
Organism: Rafetus swinhoei; assembly: GCA_019425775.1. Taxonomy (NCBI): domain Eukaryota; kingdom Metazoa; phylum Chordata; order Testudines; family Trionychidae; genus Rafetus; species Rafetus swinhoei. Next base: position 46,292,846 of record CM033442.1, on the reverse strand, counting down.
GGAGGGGGGGTCAGGGCAGGGGGCTCAGGATGTCAAGGCTTTTCCTTCCTGCTTCCTCTAACTCTTAGCAAGCGAGGGGAAAGTGCAGAGACTGCTGCATGCCTCTCGCTCCCGGCTGCCCGGGGGAGGGGCAGGGGAGGACAGCACCGGCGTACTTCCACCTCTGCTTGTACTCCTATAAATATCACTCCCCTCCGATAAGCATAAAATCATCCTTGAGACGTGGCACAGGGTCATGTATCGCAAGATCAGGTTGGGGTCAACACCTAGCTTGGACCCTAATCTCCTGGTATCTGACCCTGCATGGCTCCCAACTCCTGCTCCGACTACTAGGGAAGACCACTCATGTCCTAGTCATGACACAGCACCCTCGCAGTCAATGTTTGTATTTAATGACCTTGGACGTGTCCTTTTAAATCTAACCAATCAATCCTCTAACAACGCAACACTGAGCAGTATCGCTGCGGTGTAAAGAAACCCAGCAGGCAAGAGGGAGAGGAGCGAGCGGGACTGAACATTTTCAAGTCCCACAAAAAGGATGCTGTCTTTGTTTTTTTAAAGGGACGCAAGCCAGAAATCTCAGTAACTGGCTCTGAACTGGTTTGACTCTTCTGAGCAAGATTAAAAAAAAGCTGCTCAGCTGCGCCGCTTGGAACGTAAAATAATGTGCCCCCAGCAGCATCTCAGGCCGGGGTAACTTGCCTATTGGAGATGACATTTATCCACGGCCTTGTTCACAGATAGACTCTGCTAGTCAAGTTTCATGTACAAAGGGTTCTGCCTGTCGGTTCCTGTTACTCATGACGGAGCGTGTTTTCACATATAATTAGAGCATTTTCTACAAAAGGAAACCGATGTCAAGTGAAACCAGCAAGAAGAATATTTAAAAACACCCCCCATACACCATTCAAATACACTGCAGAGGTCGCTGCAAGTCATACCAATTTTAGCATCAAGAAAAAACATTTTAAAGATACTGTGTAACACAAAAAATAATAATTCCTTGCGTTCTACAGCACCTTCTATCCAGGGATCTCAAAGCACTAGGTAGTATATATATATGTCCTCATGAAATAAGCCTCTGTCATCCACGTAAGAGATGTAAAGTGTTCTCCTCCCTCCGTTCTACAGACTGGGAAGCCGATGTACACTGGTTAAGTGACCTACTTAGCGTCTAGAAAAAAGATACACATTACAGAGTCCGGCTCCAGAAGCCCCCGTCACAGAATCATAGAAGATTAGGGCAGAAAGGGCAATCTTTGCTCCTTTAGGCACTCAGCCCTTCCTAACCTTCCCGTGAACGTGAAGATCCAGTGGCCTGGGATGGGCTCATTCTGAGTGCGGAGCAGAAATGCAAGCCACTGTTCGCACAGTTCTGCTGAGGGGTGGACGCGAGGTGGGAACCTGCTGGAATTTGTCTGGGATCAAACACACGGATCGGTCCAAACGCTTCCTGCGGACTGTCCAGGATATTTCTCTTCTCTCTTACAGAGAAGTCATGCAAGAGTCTGTCAGTTTCTGACTGATCCTAGATCCTGCATCATATTGGATGCTGAGACAGCTCAGGGAGGTGGCTGCCCTTCAAGATGGTCAGGGCTATTACTAGTTTGGGGCAACCTTCAGATATGAAAGTTGCCTTCAGTTTCAGTAAGTGTGATTTCTCCTGAGTGCTAAGAATGGTCTAACGGTTCATCACAGCATAGGCTGAGGACTTCTCTTTTAAACGTCCCAGCAGAAATCAATGTGCTCTTCCTGAAACCAGCGATTCCATCTTGCTGTGTGCTACTCCAGCAGGGACCTTCGTGGTGGGCACAGCTTCTTTGGATTTCAGTAACGCAACCCAGCTTCGCTTTCGGGCTGGCTTACTGAAGGAGGCAGATTTCATCCAAGGAGCAAAAGATGCCACCTTGCTAACAAAGCGAGAACGCTGCTGTGTCTCGCCAATCAGATTGATTGCATCACGGAGACATGTCACATGTACCCAGGTGGGCATGAGACATTTCAACGCTTCTCTGTATGCTGCAGGCTGCACTGGGAGTTACTACTGCCCAGACAGCGCTGCGGCTGAGCCGGGCCCTAAGCACAGACTCCAGAACAGCCTGTGTCAACGGGGAGTGGCTGTAGCTCTCCATGAATATGGCATCAGCCAAACACTGCTGATCTTCAACACCAGGAAAAATACGTATATTCTGTTGTCCTCGTTTTTCTACGTGTTTGCTACTGGAGGATTTCATTAAACAAACTTAACATTATGTTTTGGGAAAAAAAATCCAGCTTCCACATCAGTATAGGATCATTTAATGTTAAAAAGGTAGAGAGAAAGAGCGAGTGTGTGTGTGATAAAATTAAGAATTTCACAGCTATTTTAAGGGGACACTGCATCTTAAAAACTTTCTTTGCTTAAATTACCTATAATTATATCCCATAAGTTGTTAGTCTTCTCTAAGTACAACAACTACTTTCCTAAATGCAGAGATTGTAAAAAGCATCTACTGCAGGTTGTGTCATTAGAAAAGACGGGGAAAGAAGCTACAACAATAGTTAGCACATTGCAGTCGTGAACAGCTGTTGTCTCAATGGTCACCACTGAAATCTTTTCCCCATGAATTTAGGCCAGCTGCCCCGCCAAAGTACGACTTCATGTCCAGGCAACTGCCCCCACTCCCGCAGTGTTTTAAGAGGAGCGGCCAAAGGTCCCGCTCTTTCTTCCAGTGGCATACCAGCTTCCGCCGAGCGCCCAACAAAACCTTCAGCAAGCTCTCGTCTGGCAGCTGCCGATTTCATCCTGCCTGCGACAGTTCTCTGGAGAGGGTGAGAACCTCGATGAGTCTTGTCATTTGCGACATGATTCGTCAGGTGGGTTTCTGACATCAGATGATGGTTGCAGGTATCTTTTTGGATCCAGCCTAATGCACGTGGACAGCATTTGCAGAACATCGTACCGCCCGACTCAAACGCCATTAGGGAACTGACGAGCTCTTAACTTTGGTGCCAGCCCGTGATTTCTCAGCTTTCCAGACGAGCATTTTCCAGCTGTAGAATGTCTTTTAGACATGTTTAAATCATGTACTGAATGGGGAGATGGGGGGGCACTAGCAGTAGGAGGCCATGTCTCTAAGCAATGGTCAGTTAATCTACAGTGGGGGTGAAGGACAAAAATGCATTTATCTAGCAGGGATACTAATGGTTTACCAGATACCGGTTAACGAGTGGCCCAGCCGGGCTGGAACAGCGCCCCGCACAATGTTGGGAGAGGGGCCTGCTCTAGCCCTGCCAGCCCAGCCACGTTGTGGGCAGGGAGCACTCCAGCCCGACCAGAGCCGTCCCCATCTGCGGCAGGCCCAGCCTGGCCGGAGCATCTCACCATTGTTATTTTCCTGAGCAGTTTCTTCTGTATTCAAAAGAAAACCCCAAAGCCCCAGAGCCCACCGGCCTCCTAACCTACGGGCGTTGAAGAGAACAGAATAGCAGAAGTCTGAGGAAAAACTAGTTGCTACGTGTCTCAGCGAAGGTCGCTTTCACAACAGCTTCCTTCTGAACGTCATATTTTTAACGGGCTAGCATGTGCCGGGAAGTTAGTGACCAGTCGATGATGTGTGTGTGATTATCAAGCGACTATATTTTATGGGATGTATTGAAATACAGAAGGAAGCTATGAAGCGGTGACCACAGTTTATGCTGGAGAATGAAAGAAAATCCTAGCATTTAATGACTATTACAAGTTGTGCCTCCCTGGTCCAGCGCCCTTGAGACCCGACTGGCCCCGAACAGGGATGTCAATGTGGGTTTGTGGAATTTTTAGCGGTTACACGTGGGGTGGGGGGCACAGGCTGGAGGCCCTGGCTCCTCGTCCCCGCTAGCTCTGATAAAAAGGCAGCAGTGGGGGACAGGAGGCTCCATGAGAGCTGATACGCGCGGGGAGCCGGCTTGAAAGCCACTTCCCGTGTGTACAGGCTCCCGCCTCCCCCCTCATCGCGCTGCTGCTGAGCCGGTATGCTCAGGGAGGCTCCTGCCTGCCCCCCTCGCCCTCTCTATCAGAGGGGGGAGGCAGGCGGCTCTGCAGGAGCTGGTGCTTGTGAGGAGCCAGCTTTTAAGCCGGCTCCCACTGAGCGCCAGACCCCACCTGCCCCTCCCATGCTGCTGCCCCCGTGGGAATAGGCGGCTTTGCGGGAGCCAGCTTCCCCACCGGCACTGGCTCCCACCCACCCCTGCTGCCTCTGTATCCTGCTGCGTTAGGATTAACCAAAAAGCCCAAGATTATCGGTTAACCGTGTAAACGATGACAGGCTAACACCCCCTCCTGAACCAAGGGATTTGCCAGAGCAAGGTGGCTGCAGAGCTCCCGTGGCCGGGGAAAGGAGTGCAGCCCCAGAGAGCACACCATGGCCCCACCGCCATCCATGAGACTGTGCTCTTGGCCCCACTCCCACCCTGCCTCTTTCCCCACGTCTCCCCCTCCCTGGGCTTGTGAGACTTGATCGCCCCAACTTCTGGGAGGGCGGGGGAGGAGCTGCTGAGTGCTCCCCGGGAGTGCTCCTATAGAGACCCAACCTGTACTAGCAGGGTTCCAAGCAGCTACCTCCCAACACCAGACTGTTACCGCCAGTTCTGCAGTCCTCGCTCTGGCAAGAGTCCCAGGCCATGCCCACACTGCATGAAAGCACCGAGGCTGCAGGGCTGTAAACCTGCAGTGTAGATGTTCAGGACTGGGCTGGAGTCCGGACACAGGGACCTGGCGAGGGTAGGAGCAGCAGGCATGAGAACTTTAAATTGCTTCCTGGACAGTGCTGTTCTAATGCCCCGTTGGTTACTGTGTGTGAAATCCGAGTGCTAATGGATGTCTCTTACACTCGAAAGCCTCCGTCTGAAATGCTGCCCCGCTGCCAGACCTCAGCTGCGAAGTCAGTTGCATTTCTCTGGGTAGGGGAGGGTTTTTGTAATGCCTTTACCCATTGGTTTCTGGATCTCAATTAACTCAAGTCCTTTCTGCAGGCAGCAAAACATCCTTTTTATTTTACTCCTCCAAGATTCCAGACAGCCCAGGAACGTTTCGGATCCGCCCTAACACACCGATGCCACTTTTGGCAGCTGCTTTTCCCTGAGCGCCACAAAGGGTAAAAAGTTTCCAAATGGACAATCCCACAACTTCAGAAAAGGGTGCAGCGCGTGTGTGACTCACACTGCGCTGGGCACCGAGTTCACATATCTGACCTTTCAAAAAAGCCTCAAGGACTTTTCGAACCAGGTCAGTCACTTGCCCTCTCGGACAACGGATTCATATTCCACTGAACTATGTCAGTTTCTCTCCTGGGTTCAGGTTTCAGCCTTATAACACAAACGAGGCTCTTTGTGCAGTGGCGATGAAACCCCTCTTCCTGACTGAGCTATTAGTGAAACTGGATCTCCAGTGGTTTGCTTCAGGGTGTAGTTTCATCTGCCCCTGGCAGGGGGTGTTAGCTCAGATCAACCTGTCCATGAGAGTTTTAAATAGTGTTCCTCACAGCTTCCAAAGAGCGCGGTGGAGCAAGCTAATTGCTACTGGGAGTCCACTGACTTCAAGGATGAATCCTTGCAGGGTGAATCTGGCCCAACACATTTCAGTTTGAAATTAGGAATGTAAAATCCCACGTACCTGGTTAACTGATTAAACGTAATGGTTAACCAGTTAACCCATTAAAGAGGGGGGTCATGGACAGGGACATTCCGGGGCCCCGTGGGGCTGCTGGAGCAACCCCTGCCCGTGGTGGGCGGGGAGCTGCTCCAGTCCTCACCGTTGAATCGGAACCAGCAAGCATCCCGTTAACGGTTATGCTTACCAGTTCACCTGGCACGTTCCTATCTGAAATAGGAGGTGTGCTGAAAACCATATTTCTTTACCCTCTGGGGCAAAGGGAAGCAGAACAGAGGTGCTTGCTGCAGGGCTGTTGCTCAGTGTTTCAGCAAGTCCAGAAGGAGAACAACCGATCAGAGTTTGCTCACTGCAGCCCTGGGCAGCAGGACCGTTCCAATCATCTTCCAATATCTTACTGTGACGGCGCGTTGGGGTTTTCCCGTCTCCTGCACCCCCGTAATGGCACGGACAGACTCCACCAGCCAGTAGAATAGAGGGAGTTTATTGCTTCTCCAGGATACAGCACAGCACAGATGTAACCTGGTTCCAGGGCAGGCCTAGGGTGCCTCAGCCCCCCTTGAGATGGGGGAGACTGGGCCCCTAAATCCCAGCCAGTTGCCTAGGCTGCTTCCTCCATGATACCAGCCAGAAACCTAACTAACCCACTTCCAGCCCTGCCCCCAGCCAGGGCTCCACTCCCCTTCTTCCCATTGTTCCGCTCCCTGGGAGATAACTGGTCAGACAGGTTCAAAGCCCCCTTGCATAATGACTCATCCCCTGCCCTGCTGGGCCGTGCTGCAGCCAGCAGCCAGTGGAGGTCACTCACAACCCAAGCCTAGCAACCAGCAAGGTACCCACACTACGTCACACTTACTCTCTCCCGTTTGGCACAGACACCACTGGCTCCGCTCCAGGAAGCGCCCTGCAGAAAGCGACAGCCACACAACGGTGCCTGTTGCCCCGCATGGGGTCCCCCACCTGACAGCAAAAGCCGAGGTATGGGCTCACCATGACCTGCCCTGAATCGAAGCGGTCTCAGATAGAAAACAGAGGGCGACAGTGGAGGGGGGTCAGGGTTAGCAGCCTGCCCCCATCTCCTTACCCGCCCCCACCCTACCAGTGCAGAGACCAGGCACTTGGACTTTATGCAGGTGGTACACCCTCAGAAGGCACCAGTAGCTACGTGTACCTGTGAGCATCAGTCTGTCCCCACGTGCAGCGAATGGAGCCGGGAAAATGGTTCTGAACAGAAGTAAAAGGCCAAACTATAGGAAGTGCTTCTAGACGAGCTCTTCGGAGTTAATAGCTCTGACTAAGCTTAATTAGGGTCCCTACTCCTCAGACAGATCAATGAATGAATCTCTTGTAATTTTTAGCTTCCGTTGCGTTCACTTTGCAACGTGGCCAGTGCCGGCTGCATCTCAGACAGAGAGAGGAGACCACGTGGTCTCTGATCTCCAGTCACAGAACGTTTCAACTCACTTTGGTTCTTCAGAAGGACAGAAAATGTCTTTTCCTATGAGCCCGCTATGAAACCACCATTTCAGCTGGTTGCTATCCCTCGCACCCTCTACTCTCCATCACTCCGACAATGTTCCTGGAGTTACAAAAAGGAGACAGACTCTGGACTGCCTGAGACTTGACGAGAGCCTGCATGAAAACAAGTCCATCTGAACAGTCTGGAGGAACATACCTGGATTTTATAAGGATGCAGTGGCAGAATATTTCAGCAGGCCAACAGCCGCGTCTGTTTGTTTAATGACTGATGACAACACATCCTTCTCAGTGCCTCTCTGTGCACACACCAATACTTCTAGTGCAAAGGACGGGCTGCAGAAAGGAGGGATAGCCCCACAGAAGCAAGCCCATCCCCTCCACTGCAAAAGCACGTGAATACCAATGGCCTATGTGCTCTGCCCTGAAGATGAACAGAAAAATCAGACGCTGTTGGCCAAAAGCGAGAGGTGAATTCCTCCACAGCTAGAGCCATTCACTTACCCTGTAGATAAAATCGAGGGATTGTTCATCCAATTGCATCGTTTCATCTCCACTGCCGTGGCCACGAGCCAGTGGAAAGTGATTCTTAGACATGTAGCACCCAAGCCAACTCAGGTCTTTAATATTAACACACGGGCCTGTTCCTCCCCATGCTCATCTCCCAGTGCATCACACAAGCTAGCTCGCAGTTCGCTCAGCCTCCGCCACGGCCATCTCTGCCACTCCCAACGTTTCCCCCTCCACCTGCTTCCAGAAAGAATTTTAAAATTAAATCTAAACAACTTAGCACGTTTTCACAGAGCAGGAACCTGGTTTCCACAGCAAAAGCCGAGTGGGAAATCAAGGCATGACTGTAACCTGGCAAACAGCATGGCTTAAGCAGCGCACCGGCAAGCCAAGGGAGCCCAACATACTCTGAACTGTTAACAGAAACATCAGCCCGAGTGGTTACTTGCTTTCAGCGACCTGTGGAGTTTGCAGCCCAACCGAAGAGTCTGCAGACCACCTGAAAACCACTTCAGAAAAAGCACCCCAGAGATGAAGGACCAATGCAGAACCGCACGTATTGGTAATTTTCTAATCTCTTTCCCAGGCCGTAGCCCAGGAAGGTGCTTCAATGGGAGTGAAAGAAAGAGCCCTATCGTGTGGCAAAAGAAAGGAGAGAATCAGGAAAGAGCTGGGAGAGAGCAAATGTGGCTAAGTTCCCTCCCTCTTCCATGCCAGCTAGCACAAAAGTCCATTGAAGCCGATGGACGTGCAGCCAGTAAAGCTGGTGACAGAGTTATACTGGGTGTTGTGGTACTTGGGGGTCTGAAAAGCTACTCAACTTGTGAGCTCAACACGAAGTTGGATGTGAAAGGTTCAGGAGCTCTTACAATAACGTATGCCAAGCGCTATGGGGAAACGGTGTGAAAGAGGCAGATAGGCTCAATTGGTCTAAACGAAAAGGCCTTCTGGCATAAGTCAAGGCCTGATGTCATGTTACCAGGCTTGCTAAAAGAACAAGAAGATGTGGACCTGGAAACTTGTGAACTCGATTTGGTGTGTCTGATACATGGCAAGAGTGATGGGCCAAATATTGAAGGGAAGAACTAATGAACTATGTCATTCACTTCCTCGCCCCCCTATCCCCTGCCCCCTCCTCTCTGCAGCTCTTGAGAGTAGGGCTGGGAAAGTGTCACTGTGTACACGGTTAACAGTTAACCCTCTTAGTTACACGCAGGCTCCCAGTACGCATGGGGGGCTGGCTTGGAAGTTGGCTCCTTGCGCGCACTGGCTCCCAGAGAACCATCTCCCCCCATCCTCCTGCTGCCTCTGATACAGAGGCAACAGCGTGGGGGAGGGGCAGACGGGAGCTGGAGGCCCCTCATGTAATCGTTGAAACTTTCAGCGGTTACACGATTACTTAAACACATTTTAACATCCCTACTTGAGAGAAGACTTGGGGGGAGGGAATCTCATTCCAATCCACTTTTGCTTCGCAACTCGTCTTGTCCCAGCTGCTCTCCTCTTCCTTGACCCTAAGCAAGAGGGAACAGGACAGAACAAGAGATTGTCTTCCCCACAGGAAGGTCACCAAGCCTTGCTCTTTGTTTAAGAAACGTTGCTTTTCGCCTAAGAGGAGCCACGCCAGTCCTCTGCCCAACAGTGGGGGTAACTCACAGATAGAGGCTGACAACAGCCTGTTCTGTTTCCTGCCCTGTTGTTACTTTCTTCCAATCCTCTCTCAGAGTCTCATCAAATCCGGAAATCAATGGCAAGAGAAGAGAGTCCCAGTCCTGCCTTGAGGAGAAAAGACCCAACCAGATGATGCCCCGATGGGAACATGAGCCTGGGGACAAGCAACAGCTGCTGTGGTTGCCTTGCCAGACAAAAGCATCTATCGGTATCGGACCAGCTGCCCAGTGTCCTTAGAATATCTATAAAGGCTACATTTCCCTCACGCCGGCGCTGCCTCTGAAAAACAGGAGAAGCAAATACCCTGCACATATCAGGACAGAGAAAAATAAATCCTTTCCTTTTCCTCCAAGAAAGGTTACTATGGAAAACAAGAGACTGATATTTTGCCTCCAAAAGGAGACAAACTTGAATGGGTTTTGATTTAATTGTTTTGTAGAAATCTCAATTTCTGTTTAAATTTGTTTAAATTTCGGGGAGGTGCCGTTTCAACTTTAGAATAAAGGCATTTGGGTGTTTGCCCAAAAATAATGAGTAAACCAGGGTTTTGGCAGAGGGAAAACCCCAAATCCTTGTTTTGATGTTGGGTAGTGGGAAAAACGTAACACCATCACTGCTTTTGGTCTTTGAGATTATAGAGCAGGTACCAGAGGCGCTGTCAAATGGGATTCGGGGGGGGGCAAGTGGGATGGAGAATGGGACAGGTCAGTGATGTCTGAGGGGGGAGGGAGTTAAGAAACTGTCACGTCAAGTTCCAACCCTTGGAGTCCTGTCCTGTCCTCTCCCAAACCAAGGTCCCTTCACTAGAGCTTCGGGGTATTCGGCCTACGGGATTGTTCTGGCCAATGGGACTCTCAGGCAGGTGGCTATATGGCAGGTTTCCCAACCTATGGGTCGGGACCCAAACGTGGGTCACCATTACATTTCAAAAGGGTCACCAAGCGTCTCCCCAGGTGGCTCTGCCCCCTCTCCTCCCCCCGTTTTTTGAATTGCCCTGCGTCACCAAGTCTTCCTGAATTGTCAAAATGGGTCCCCATCTGGAAAAGGCTGGGAACCGCTGCTGTACAGTCTATTCGCTGCCACCTGGTGGAAACCTCTCCAACAAGCACAGCCACACAGCTCATCAGCGGGAGGAGATAAGCACAATAAGTCTAGGAATTATTAAGAAAGGGTTAGAAAATAAGACACAGAATATCTTACTGCCCCTGTATAAAACTATGGTACGCCCACATCTTGAATACTGTGTACAGATGTGGTCTCCTCACCTCAAAAAAGATATTTTGGCCTTGGAAAGGGTTCAGAAAAGGGCAACTAAAATGATTAGGGGTTTGGAACGGGTCCCATATGAGGAGAGGTTAAAGCGACTGGGACTTTTCAGTTTAGAAAAGAGGAGACTGAGGGGGGATATGATAGAGGTCTATAAAATCATGAGTGGTGTGGAGAGGGCCGATAAAGAAAAGTTATTTATTAGTTCCCATAATAGAAGAACTAGAGGACACCAAATGAAATTAATGGGTAGCAGGTTTAAAACTAATAAAAGAAAGTTCTTCTTCACACAGCGTGTAGTCAGCCTGTGGAACTCCTTGCCAGAGGAAGCTGTGAAGGCTAGCACTATAATAGAGTTTAAAGAGAAGCTAGATAATTTCATGGAGGTTAGGTCCACAAAAGGCTATTAGCCAGGGGATAAAATGGTGTCCTTGGCCTCTGTTTGTCAGAGGCTGGAGAGGATGGCAGGAGACAAATCGCTTGATCATTGTCTTCGGTCCACCCTCTCTGGGGCACCTGGTGCTGGCCACTGTCGGCAGACAGGATACTGGGCTAGATGGACCTTTGGTCTGACCCAGTACGGCCGTTCTTATGTTCTTAAGTCACAGACACCTGAATTAAAGAGGTTCAAGGGCATTAAGCAATTAAAAGAAAGGTTTTCTGTTTTGACCCCTAACCAAAGTACTTTCCACATTTTGAAATAAATACATACAATTGCCACATGCTTACAGCAGCTAGTCGCATAATTATCATCACAACACGTTGCTCATGTTGATATCATCACTCTACGTTGGTTATTGGCAAGCGATACAGAGATCACTGTCTTTATTAAAACGATAATACTATATTTATATTCCCAAGCAACTGCATTAATTGCATGGACACATCTCGGCCTCTCCCCTCCCAGCTCCTGGCCTGGGACATACTCCTCTCCATGCTGCACGTCAGCTTTAGGAAGCACAGCATGTCTCGGGGAATCTCCTTCGGCTCCGTTTGGATTTGGGAAGCTGGGCTGACAATTGAGAATCTGCTCGCATACAACACCCCTGCTGATGCTGAGAGACGACAGTTTGTCAAAATCAGCAGATCCACTCCGGCAACCACCTTTAACCTATTTTCCAAAGTTCCGGTGGGAGAGTTTCATTTAACGCCACACATCATTTTTTCTGCTCTTCAGCTTGCTTGTCAGTCTCATAATTCCCGTCATTTTGACGATTACATCAGAAACATCTTCGGAGAACAATGAAAAAAGAGCTTAGCTATTCGCCCCCTTTGCAAAGATTATGTAATCGGCATGCTGTCATCCCTGCAGTGCTACAGCCAGCAAAGACACGCAGGACAAAGTTCACTTGTTTGCCTGGGACAAGCTGCTCCCGAAGAAGGTTTTATAGTCAAAATGCAGCAATTAAAATTTACTGGCTTTCGGCCTTTATTTTAACCGGATTTGTGTGAAATAATCCTCACCCAGGACAAAATGCCCCTCCCCCCCCCCCCCCACACACACACTTCTTTGCTAGATCAGTGCAGAATGACAAAGAGGCAGTATCTGTGGTTTGGACTAGATTTGCGGGAGGAGGGAAGAAGTGAGAGTAAGAGGCAAAAGCCAGTAGAAAGCCTGGCCACAACAAACTTTGCAAAACTTCTCTGGGAGGCCCGTGCCGTGTACTGGTTTCATGGCAAACAGCAGCAAACAGATACTCATGAAAGTGTCCAGTTTCAGTGGCTTCCGGTCACTTCCAGCCAGCAGGAAATACGCAGAGCCACTGCAGACCACGTAGGCCCCCGCAGGAGAAGAAAGTGAAACTTGTCTAGGGGACGGTGCCTTGGCAGGGAACCAGTGTCTTGTGACGCAGGGCAAGGGGACTTGGGTCCCCCGCATTCTAGCCCTGATGCTGCCAGTGTTTAAGGATCTTGGGTTGCTTCACTGTCTCAGTGCTTCATCTACCTCGGCTGTAGAATGAGAAACCCACTTCCCTACCTAGTCTTTGCTCATGGCTTTGGCAATGGCCGCACTGCATCCTTCCAGCCCAGGTCCACAGAGTCCAGGTGGCAGGACTCGTGTGCTGAAACTAGCTGTGTAGCCAGAGCTGTGACACGGCGGCTCAGGGACCCTTACTGAACGGGGGTGGCAACCTACTGACAGATGATGTGGGAAAAGCTGAAGGACTCGATGCTTTTTTTGCCTCAGTCTTCACAGATAAGGCCAGCTCCCAGACTGCTGCACGCTACGGGGAGGAAGGGGGCAGCCCTCGGTGGAGAAAGAACAGGTTCAGGGCTTTTTGGAAAAGCTGGACGTGCACAGATCCATGGGGTCGGAGCTAATGCAGCCGAGGGTGCGGAGGGAGTTGGCGGATGTGACTGCAGAGCTTCTGGCCGTTATCTCTGAAACGCGTGGCCATCGGGGGAGGGGCCGGGCGACAGGAAAAAGGCAAACGTGGGGCCTGTTCTTAGAAAAGGGAGAGGGAGAATCTGGGGAGTGACAGACCCGGCAGCCTCACTTCAGTCCCCGGGAAAATCATGGAGCAGGCACTCAAGGAATCCATTTTCAAACAGCTGAAGGTTAAATGAACTACCTGAAGGGGGTTCCAAAGAGGCTGGAGAGAGGCTGGTCTCAGTGGGGACGGATGGCAGAACGAGGAGCAATGGTCTCAAGTTGCAGTGGGGGAGGTCTAGGTTGGATATTAGGAAACACTATTTCCCTAGGCGGGTGGTGAAGCACTGGAATGGGTTCCCTAGGGAGGGGGTGGAATCTCCATCCCTAGAGGTGTTTAAGTCCCGACTTGAGAAAGCCCTGGCTGGGATGATTGAGTTGGGTTGGTCCTGCTTTGGGCAGGGGGCTGGACTCGATGACTCCTGAGGCCTCTTCCAGCCCTGGGATTCTAGGATTCCTTGAAATGCACACAGACTATGGCCAGGGTTTCCCGCCACAGGAGGGAACATTACGATGAGATGAAGTGATACTGAGGCCACTGTAACTCTGATGCACTTGGTCCTTTGTACAAGGAATTCAGAGGCCAACAGCAGAAATTTGCATTACTGCCTTCCTACTCACTTCTCCTCAACCTACGGGTAGATCTACTCCGCACATGCAAGCGTGGCTGTAGCATGCCTTCATCTAACTAGCCCAGGTAACAAAACTAAGGTAATCGTGGCCCATGAGTATAAGAAAGCCACCCAGCAACTACCCCACCATGGAGCCTGGGTCCTTGCTCGACTTGCCTGACCATGGTGGGATCCATGCCATGGGCCTATTTCTGGCATTGTTTCGCTAAATTAAAGCTAGCACAAGTATGCCTGCCCACAACACAACTGCACCTTCCTCTGCAGTGTAGATGGGCCTCTACTAACAATGCAGAATTGATGAGGCCACTTGAAAATAATTTTAGAAAGCTCAACACTTTATTTTCAGCTCTAAAAACCGAAAGAAAATTGACCTGAAGCGCTCTAACTCTATGACTACCGGCTGTGCAATTACAGCCTGGAACGGACGCACTGTGTTTAGCATGGGAGTGTGAAAGGCGGGAGAGTGACCAGAATTATTCCTCATCAAAACTGACTTATTTTCTACTTGAAAACGATCAGTTTTAGCGAGGTGGGTACCTTTCAGAGACGCTAGAGTGTGCACACACCAGCAACAGGGACCCTAATGCCAGGTAAATTACTCCGGATGAAACGATCCCGCCACTAGCACACAGGCTGCCATTCCAAGTGGCACTGGGGCAGGCTGCCCAAGAGGGGGAAGACCCCTTTCTCTCCATGCACCTCAGTCACACTAGGACAGCATGGGCTAGCGAGTGGCCGCAGCAGTGGCCTTCCATCTTGGTGGGCCGCAAGACAGTAGTAACCGAGACGGTCTCCCGGGATAGAGCCGTTTTGCTAATTGCATTTGCGTGCCTGGGACGTGCAGGGGGGAGGGGACTGAACCGTAGCAGCGCTGTGATTGGATGCAGAGGGAACGCACGGCTCTCACAGTCACTGTTGTGTGCAATCAGCACGCTCCTCACTTCACGTGACCTGGCTTTACCTGCATGTTACTTTACCAATACATGCAGGGCAGAGCTGGCCTAAGCCATTCTTGCGCCCTGGGCGCGCGGCGCATGCGCGGCCCTGCCCCCGCCCAGCCCGGCAGCACCACGCGGCGCCCCTTACAATCGGGCGCCCTGGGCTATCACCCGGTCAGCCCGTAGCTTGGGCTGGCTCTGATGCAGGGGGAAAAACTACATGGACAGAAACCAGTGTAATGTGGCAACCCTGCACGTGGGCCACGATGAACAGCATGTCTCGCGGGCCACACGCAGAACCCCGATGGGCGGCAGTGGCCCACAGTGACTCCCATGGATACAACTGATCCTTCTGTCACCATTACATGCACCCAGGTCCATGTGTGCGAGTGGCCCCTCACTACACTAAAATGGTTAGTCCAGGTTCTTTCATTATCCGCTTAATCTCCACAGGTGACTTTCCAAAGCGTCACCACTAGATGGGGCCCTATAAGCCTCGTGCAGGCTCGTTCCCTCCGTTCCTTTGAGCTGACTGCACACACGCAGCATTTGAAGTCGTGTTTCCTCCTGCAACATCCCATAAAGCGCAGGCTTTTCCATCCCCAAGCAGTCAAATGGGACTGTCGGCCCCGGAGGCATTTCCCAGACCCCCGGAGGAACTTTCCAACGCAGGACACAAAAGCTGTCAGCGGAGCAGCAAAGACAAGAAAAGCACACACCCATCTGCTGCTTTACCGAACTCACAGCACAAGCGGCACAACCAAAAGGACAATCTGTCCAAGTCGGACGGGGTTTGATAACTTCTGAGCCACCCAAAAAGCCTCTCAGCAGAGCTAAAAAAATATGCAGCCTTTTCAAATCAGCCCCTTCTGATCCAACAGCTGATGCAGGCCTAGGGAATTGGTGCTTAGTTACCTCAGTGACAAATAACTAGGAATACACTTGGGCACATTCTTCATCCATGCAGAGCAAAAGCAACTGGGAGCTCACTTAAAAACAAGGTAATCCACCAGCCACCCTGAATCCTTGACGACAAAGTACGAAAGCGCCTCGCTGCCCTTGGGCTGCTGCTCTTCCCTCCGGGTGACAGAGGAAACAGAGAGAGGGCAGGCTAGCTTCCGCATCAGTCTGAAGAGAGGCTAGCAGTTCTGCACAACCAACGCACGACAACGGTCATGCAACCGATGCTGAGAAAGGGAGCACAAGTACCTGTGGCCCGGTGCTGTGGGTAGAAATCACCTTTTGAAGGTTACTAGCGCCACCCACACTCGCGCTCAGAGGCTCACCCTAGGACCATGCTAACTTAATGCTTCGTTTAAAACAAACAAAAAAAAAGGTTTTGAAAATACACAGCCAATACAATGTCATCTGAAGCCACAGGTAGCCAATGGCACTCAATAGATTTCCATCTGCACACCAGTTTCAATGAGAGGCAGTAATGACGGAAGCGAGAGCTGTGCCAGACAACAGTAGTTTATACAGTACGTACGTAAAACGGGGCTAGATTACACTACCTTTGTTTGAGTGAATCTGTCGCTAACCTCAAGTAAAAATTTCCTTTTCCTCCCCCCTCCCCCTCCCCCGCCTGCATTTTACCCTGGGCCAGATGTGACCCAGACTTTTTACTTCAAGACCACTGAACTATACACCATTCTTGTATCTAACACACACGGGCCAGGATGAAGTTCATGGTGACAGAAGGATCCATTGTATTCACAGAGTCTCTACTGGGCTTTGTTTACACATGTACCTTCATTGCTAAAACTTCTGTCATTAAGGGGTGTGAAAAAACACCTCCCCCCCCAAAACCATAAAGGTTTTAGGGACAAAAGCGCCAGTGAGGACAACACTTTGTGAAGGAAGGTATCACGCCTTGCTGGGGGTGGTTTGGTTTTGTTGATGGGAAAGCTTGCCCCAGAGACAAATAGCAGCTACACCGCGCTGCTAACAACAGCACAGCTGCAACCACAAAGCCACGCCATTGTAAGGGTCTCTAGGTAGACACAGTGTTAGTACGGTAGCTACAGAAAATCAGATGATTTGTTTTTCCCATTGACACTCAAGAGGAGATCACAACAAACACATTGGCAGCAGTGAACGACAGCATTCAGATTTCAGAGAGATTCCTTGGGGCCCCGTAGTATGTCAAGTTTAGGCTGAGTCTACACGGCCACTGTCAGCACTACAGTTGTCCAAGGGTGTAAAAAAACAGTATCAGCGGCACCAGTAGACACAGCCCTCTACTCCCATGCTCCTGGAGAGAAAGCTACCACGTCTCTTTCAGGATGGGGTCTTTAATCACCGAGAGCTTTCCCCAGCCACAGAGTAACACGGACAGCGTAGACACCCCTCGCAGAACGGCCGCTTACTCTCTTTGGAGAATCATGCTATGAAATGGCAATATCCTCTCTGGGAAAAACAAGGAAGGAGGAAAGTTGGTACATTTACTGCAGCAGCCCCACTTTGCTACCAGCAAGCCAGTATTAGCCCCACACGGTGCTGCCTACAGAACCACAGGTGTGCTTGAGAACCTGAAACAGGCTTGTCATAGGTCTGGCACAATCTTATTTTCAATGGCTGCAGTCATCAGGAAGAACCTGGGTCAAATTCTGGCCATTGCGGGGGAAATACGCAAACTAACCCTCTGGACGGGCTCACGCCCCATCGCGCAGAAAGCCGATGCGCTAGGTGATGGTTACACACACCCATCCCACCCATCTCCTCCCCGCTGCCCTGCACTCATCACTACACACAGGGAGGCAGCAGAGAGGTTCCACAAAAGGAGAGGGGCTGCCGGAGTACGAACCTGTGAGCGCCTCGCAAGCCCCCCTTAACTCGGGGGCACCCCACCAGCCTGGAGACAGTGCTGCAGGTGACTTGGTCTTGACTTGGTGGCCACTTTCTCACCTATGGTGGCCAGTCCCAGCCAGTCCCCTCTCCAGATTCTCACAGGATCTCTCCCGTGGCTTAGCCCTCTGGCCAAGTCACAGAGGAGTTCTGTCCCCTTCTGAAGTGAAAGGTCCGCCACTCCCCTTCCTCCCCTGGGCCTCTGCGTCAATTCTTCCCCTCTCATCCAGGTCCTGGCTCCCACCTGCCCTGGTTTTTCCCTGCTGGGAGCCCACGTACCACCAATCCTGGCCTTCCACCACCCTCTGGCCTCCTCGCCCCTTCCTGGTCCTTCCAGGACCCTGCCTGGTGTGCCTCCCCACGCCAAGGCCACACCACAGGTGTAAACTCTGCTCTGACAGTTCTGCTCCTGCCACAGCCAATTCTAAATTACGGGGCCTTCCCTCAGGCCCTGCCAGGGCAAAGGGCAGGAATTCTGCCTGGCTCCTCTCTCTGCGTCTCTCCTCCTTTCCACCGAGCTCACAGCTCTAGTTAAGTAGCGCTCTCCCTGCTCCACCAACACCACCCAAGTCAGCTTTCTAACTGAGTCTCATTACCTCCCTTAGGAGGGGTTACTGATGTTGGCAGCTCAGCCGTGAGGCTGATGGACGGTTACTGAGTCCTGGGCCAGGCTGGGGCAAGCTTGCCTCAGAAGGCCAACCCACCCACAACAGCTCTCTTCCCAGCGTCCTGCCTATGTCCTCATGTCGTGGAGAATCCACAGAGAGGCCTCTGAGGTTTGAAGTCAGGATGGAGGAACATCGCCTGCCAGGTGATGCAACAGCACGAGTACTGAGCTGCTGGAATGGGTGCACGTGCATGGCCAACGAGCACTGAGACATTTACCGGCTATTTCAATTCACAGGGGGTTAAACAACAGAGCCAGACCTTCCGACCGCTATCAGCGCAGGCCAAACCGGCACCGGCAAATTATGCAAGGGACCTCGAGAGGTCATCAAGTCCAGTCCCCTGCCCTCACGGCAGGAGCAAGCACCGTTTAGATCATTGCAGGGGGATCCCCCAGCCCTTCAGAAGCCCAGCACTTGTTGCTAGCAACTGAGGAATTACACCTATTGGCAGTATCAGCAACACTGACTGCAGCTTTTTCACCACAGGCCCCATTCTGTCCGCACACACACGAGTGCAAACCACACACAGCGTCCGAGTGTAGCTCTGACCCCGCTGACTATAATTTTACGCACGGCAATGTGGGTTGTACCATTACTGGTGTGACGCTCAAACACGGTCTGAAAAAAAGAGGAGATGCCATTCAAAAAGGGCCTGCAGAAAAGCAGACAGATACGGGTCACTATTTGCATTTCCTAATGAAACTTAACACTCCAAGTAGAGTCACAAGTCAGGTCAGGGAAAGACACCTAAAACACACCCAAAAGACACCAATATTAACCTAGAAGTAGCCATTCTTCACAAGAGATCCACAGCCCACTACAGAAAATCCAACAGAGATTGTCGGGAGCAGCGCAACACAACCCTGCCCCATCACAGGGCTGCCGACAGTAGGGGGCAAAGAGGGCAGCTAGTAATGCAGGCAAGGGAAGGCACAGCAGCCCTCCTCCCTGGCTGTCGGGGAGGTCTGGGGCCAGGGCAGCCCTGCCCCTCCAGGTGGCCAGGAAGGACTAGGCTGCGGGTGGGTGGGGCTTGGCTCCAGGGGCGGGGCCTCAGGCAGAAGGGGCAAGGCTGGGCTTTGCCTTCCCCAGCTGGGCTTTCACGTACTGCCCATGCAGCTGACCCAGGGCCTGGCAATTAAAAGGGCCCAGGGCACCCAGCCACTGCTGCCACTACTGCAGCAGTGCTAGTAGCCGGGGTGGGGAGCCTTTCAATTGCTCCTGGAGACCAGGGCACGCATGCTCTGGGCAGCCTAGCCCCAGACCCCGCCCCTTCTGGGGGGGCATGGACCAGGTCCCCTTCTACCTTGCTCTGGGGCCCAGTAGGTCTCTGCAGCCTAGCCAGTGTGGCAATGCCGGCAGCCAGCCAGGTAAGACTGACATCTGAGCAGGTACAAGAACATGCGTTAAATTAGCCTGCCTCTGAGAAACGTATCCCATGCCCTCACACACGCACTGCTAACTCGCCTGGCAGGAATATTGTCAGTCACTAAGCGTGAATCCTGCAGAAGATGATTTCAAGCGGAGTTTCAAATTGGCTGCAGAAGGCAGGAAATCGGCAACAATCCCCAAAACATTTCCTTTTTCGTCACCAGCTTTGGAGTAAGAAACAGAGTTGTTGATGATTCGGGCTATTTTCTCACGGAACGTGCACAAAAGGAAGTGACCGATATCAAGAGAGAAACTGGTTCAGCCGGTAGGCTGCTGGCTGCTGGCGCTGGCGAACATGGGCCTCTGCGCCCCATCTGTAAAACTGGGCCTTGACTAAACAGACAAAGTGTTGCGGGAAGATGGGGTCAGTGCTGCCACCCAGTTATTGCAACCGTAATAGCAAGTTCTTAAAAATGTGTTACTCCAATACGGGCAACACCTTTGTCTTACACATCGTATTGTGGTCGCTGCATTTCCATACATGGTCATTTGATTCGTGACATTCACCCCACGCAGAGCACCACCAAAGCTCGTAAATCTTAACTCCCACTTAAGTCTTCAAAATAGAGCTTAAGTGAGACTTGAATGGGGAATAAATCTTAAGCATGTCCTCTATCCAGGTGGTGAATTTCACTCATCGTGATGAATGTATTGCTAGCTGTAGTCACAAGATGCTAAACAATGGTTTCCCTCTCTTGCTCTCTCGCATTTCAACAGAGAAGAACTCTTTCCTAACGCCAATATAGTACCTGCAATTTAGGACACTGATAGCCACAAAATAACGAACCATTTCCTAACACTAGACCAACGCTCCTTATTTAAAGAGTGCTTTAAAAAAAAATAGCCATACCAGGGTAATAAAGTTTCAGGTAACATCTAATCCAGTAGGAGAACAAAGATCATCTTGTTCTTGATTTAATTTTCCTGGCAATGATGAAAGGGATGCTTTCATGAGGTCACTTATTTGCTGTAAGTGATGGCCTACCAAACCCATACCACAGCCCTGAGGGACAAAAAGGACCCAACTCTCCAACACATATACTTTACTTTAAGCACGCGATTAAGGGCTTTGCTAAATCAGGATCAGTACCACAACCGAACAACGCATGGTACCAGAGTCCCTTCTTGATTTTGAAGAAACGTCTCCCCTTTAGCAGAAATACATTTGCAAAGTCACATTGGAGGCAGTTTCACGTGATTTATGCCTCCTCCCACCTCTATTAGAGAAAAGAATATTAAACCTACTTCACAGATGAGTGAAATGAAACACAAAGAGTTGAGAAGTGATCCTATGAACTTTGGGTCCCAGGCTCCTACCGTAACCACCGGGCAACGCCAAGGGCATGTCTATGCTACGTGGAAAATCGACGTTGCTGCTGTCAATCTTCGGTGGTTCAATTTAGCAGCTGTAGTATAGAGCCACTAGATTAAACTCAAAGGGCACGCCCCTCAGCACTGGTACTCCTACTCCTCAGGAGGAGTAAGGGAAGCCGACAGGAGCACTTGCTACCGTCAACCTCCCGCTGTGTGGACAGAGATTTAAGATGCGTCGACTCCAGCAACGTAATTTACATCGCTGGAGTTGCGTATCTTACTTCGACCTTCCCCCGCAGCGTAGACCAGGCCTAAGTGTGTGCAACCATCTAGCCAAGGTGTGATTTTTCAGAGGTACAAATGGCAGGTGCACATTTAATTGGTATCCGTACATTGGAAGATGCCCTCACCCAGTTTTCTTGGCTTATAAGCACCTGGAGTGACCTAACCGTGCAACAGACAATATTGTTCCCCATCTGAAATTAATTTTCTTATGAGCAATTTTGCTCTTGATGTGAATTCAGATGAAGTTCTCTATTCTGGAACATTCCCTGCTCCAGTAAAAGAAGTTCTGACTAGTCTGTTGCATGACAATAAAGATCCTTAAGTTCCCGGATTCAACTATGTGGAACTGCTAAAGTATGTACATTTTTTACCCTTCCTACTATTCTCTGTAATATTAGTCTTATGAATCAGGCATTCTTCTCCCCTGGAGACATGTATCAAGGTCCAGAGCAGTATTTTCAAGAAGGTCATCCATGTTCTAGAAATCACATCTAAGATTTTGTTAATAGGTGATGCTACCCTGGACAATACCAAACCATGCGCAGCACTTGCTGAAACAGGCGTAGAGCACAGGCTCTGAGAAGCCTTTCGGTCCACCGTAGTCTCTATTCCTGTCCAATACGAGGAGAAACAGCAGCAGCAAAGATTGCACAATCACCTCAGCTATCCAAAACTCCAGCTTAGAATGAGCCTGCTTAACTTAGAGAGGTACATTTATTCCTATGTGTTTTGACGTCATTCCCTACCCTTCCCCCCAGCACATGGAACTGGGGCTAATGCTGCTTTTAGTTACACTGGTGCATCCTGACAAAACTCTTTGGGGTTCCACTGGAGTAAACAGACCAGAATGTGACCCCTGACATAAAAAAAAAAAAAAAATCAAGATTCCAATCCGATCTATTCTGGGAGGCAGCCACGTATCCTAAGGAGCAAGTGATTCTTTCATGTGATTCTTTTTGATAAAAGAAGCTTCTATTAACCATAAAGAGGCAAGATCCAATTCCAGCCTGACTTACCCCTTGTACAGCTAACTCAAATATAGGATTTCAAAGATTTTGGTTTTCTTTACAACTGTAGCTCCATTGGCTTCCTTTACATTCAGATTGGTTGAGCAGGAGGCAGGCAAATTCTGGGTTTTATGCTTTAAATATTGGTCTTGCACCCTCCCGGTAACTACCAAAATAGGTGTTTTTATTTGTTGTAACAATGAGGAGTCCTGTGGCACTTTGGAGATTAACAGATCGATTAGGGCATAAGCTTTCATGGGTAAAACCCACTTCATCAGATGAATTGGAGTGGAAGTTACAGGGGCAGAGGTATATACAGGGGCAACAAAAGAAGTTATCCAGAGAGGGGAAATTGCCATTTCAGTGCGTTAACCAGTTACAATCCTTATTAAAATCCTAAAATGATTATTGAATAAGGATTTTAATTGGTTATCACAATACAAAGGCATTTTCCCCTCTTTGGGTAGTCACATCTCCACACCAAATGCTGTGAATGAGCCACTTCCACCCTGCCTTGATAAGTCTCATAAACAATAAATATACCCCTGCCTCTGCCTCTTTAACGGCCACTCCAATTCATCTGATGAAGTGGGTTTTACCCACAAAAGGTTATGCCCTAATAAACCTGTTAGTCTCTAATGTGCCACAGGACTCCTAGTCTGTATCTACAAAAACAACAAACACAGCGACCCCCTGGAGACTCATCTGTTGCATTGTGCATCTGGGAGACCCTGGGCATCAGACACCTTATAAACAATTATGTGTTATTAGGTACAATCAGGAACCTTTGGCCCGAATACTGGCATCCATGGTCATTAGAAAGACGAACAGAAAAGAATTGACAGCAGGATTATAAGCCAATTATCCTCCCTAATTGCCAATGTCACATGGAGATGGCTATTTTAATCGTGCTGCACTCCCCAAAGTTTGCTTCTGCCCTCCCTCTCCTGTGCACTCCTAACATTCTGCCTGGGACACTGAAGTTGCTAACAGCTTTCTGAACGGTACCCTTCCTGCCGTAGCAATCCATCTACTGACTTTGATCTTTATCTACTCAGGTTTAGCACCCTTTCTCCTGATACTTTATGTATAGAGGTAGGGGGGTGGGCGACAGAGCATCTTTCTCTCCCCCCCCACTTCCCTTCTCCTATTTATTTTGAGTTTTCTTATCCTCTAGTCATAACTCCGGTCATCAGAAGAAGTGGGCTGAGCCCACGAAAGCTCATGACACCATCTACATGTTTTGTTAGTCTATAAAGTGCTACCAGACCATTTGTTGCTGTTTTTTTTTCCTTCCCCCGTATCACTCCTGCTCCCTCCTGCCATCCCATTCCTGCCCCAGGACACTGCAGCTCTCAGTGCGAACCTTCATTTCTTGAACAAAACCAAAAGCCCTGGTTTGGCATTTCTACAAATACCACATCGGAGGGGTTCCCGCATCCTGACGCGATGAAAGGCCGGTCTGGATGAACCTGCCCCTGAAATGAAACTGGGAGGCTAAGGTGCTGCCAAGTTAATTTCCACAAGGGAAAGTGATGGTTTGGATCAGACATTTTAGCACCATGTCCCATGAAGTGAGCAGCCCCACAGCTTTGGCGGAGGGCGTCTCCTAGGCAAAGGCAGCGTTCAATCAGACATTGACAGTTGTATTCCCTCGGTTCCCATGGCAATCACAGGCCCAGCCAGCTGCCTTAGAACGTTGACTTTTTTTTCTTGGAGATCCACAGAACAGCACAAAACAAAACAATTAAGCACTGTCTGCGGGGGTCAAAATGCAGTCATTCCTTTCAAACAGATTTACAAGTTTCCAAGTTCCATTTCAAAGCCAACCTGAAAACCATTCTTTGCTACTTTTTACTTATATCCCTCTCTCACGAACGTGTTACACAACGCAAAAACAGCAGCTGAATTTAGCTTACCTCCTCGTCAAGTCACTTCACTCACAGTCATTATGCCAACCCCCACTTGCAAAGATTAACTCTGTAAGCGATCCGTATTTGTGTCGGGGTCCAAGGCCGTGCCTCCAAAGAATACAACCGCTTTCCAGGTGCAAAGAATAATGATCGACAGGCAAGAGGAGAACCAAGAGAAAGGGGATCATGTAACGATGATACTTACAAACCCCAAGACTTCCATTGATGAGGCAAGTCAGCCAGGGGTCTTTGTTCAGTTGAGAAGACACCAAACCCTGGTGCCAAGAATATCAGCAGTTTTGCAGTCTGGCCAGCTTTCTAGGAACTGCACTCTAGGGTAGAGAAAACCAGCCAGCAGTCTTATCCTGGGGTGCACCATTTGCATAAATCCATGAGAGGAGACACAAGTTTTGATTTATCGGGCGTTTTGCTCAACCAGAGTTCAGTGAGCTGTAACAGAAATAAAGGGCTAGGGGAAAATGATGTAAAGGCAATAAAGAAATATAAGCCAATTATACTCCAAGAGTATAAAATAATATCTCTTCCTACCCCAAAATGCCCTGAGCATGCCAAGTTTACCTGAGATACTTAATGCTAGCAGTTGTTAATGCACAGTCATGGAGAAATCCTCTTCTGCCTGCTCTTAATTCAATGATACAATAATTATCAGTGGATTGCACTGTTGCAATAAGAATTCCAGCAAGCTTCCAAAGGGAAAACCCTTCTTTGGCCTTGAATTGTCTTGTGCTCCATACCACGCTGGCTTGGCTAGGACAGATACCTTGGTGGCGACCTCATAACCTGCAGGCTTACCAAGGCAGTCATGTCAAGTCGCGGGCTTATTACGAAGGACCTGGTCCTAACTCCACAGTCATGGTGGAAGTGAGTCTTTGAACTGCAAGCGTGGACGGTATTTTCTTCAAACGCCTTTACTCTAAGTAGAGAAAGTATTTCTGAGAACTTACAAGTCAATTTGTTAGCTGCAAGAGATGTCCTCGCAGCTCCCCCCCGACACCACTGGGCTGGAGTGGCCCCCTGCCACAAGCAGAGGCTGCTTCAGCCTGGCCGGAGCAGCCCCTGCCTGCGATGCACCCTGGTCGCCACGGACAGGGGCAGCCCCCTGCCCACAGCAGGTGCACAAAACCCCTGTGAGGTAGTAAAGTGCCCATTTTACAGATAGGAAACTGAGGCACTGAGGCTAAGAGACTTGCCCAAGGTCACACAGGAAGATTATGACACAGCACAGAACTCAACTCGGAACTCTCAAATCCAAGGCCCTGCCACCAGACCATCCAACAGTTTTTCTATGCAAAGAAAAAAGAGGCAGCAGGGTTCTAAAATGATTCAGCAAAAACCTGGCATAAATACCACCCCGGAACAGAATTTTATCCCTTCTGGAAAAGTCCTATAGAACTGACATGTCGTAGAAAATCTTAAGTCAACCAATAGCACTTTAAAACAATTCTAGATACAATTCCCTCCTAAGATTCATGTATGTCCCCAATACAGAATGGAAAGTATCGCCTTCTCCATTCATTTTTAAAGGGGTTTTACTGAGTAATTGCTACAGAATGCTATTTAGGTTTTCACAAAACCCTATTAGTTTTATCCTTATTTAATTCTATGAGGCTTTTGCACAAGGGTAATACTAAAATTACCTGCCACCTATATGCTTAGTGGGAAACCTCTCGTAATGGGTGGAAGGGAAATGGATTATCACCACTTAGGAATGAATTTTTAATGAGGCAGGCCTCACTTATTTCTAATTTTGCTCTAGCACCTTATTTATAGCTATAACTAAATCTCTCTGCACGCTGTATTGTTAAGCTGCAGGACAGAGTATCCAATTAATACCAAAACAGCATTCAAGCAACAGGAAAGGTCCAACTTAAAGTCAACGAAGAAAAGAAATTCAGAGTGAAAGCTGTTGCGCCATCCTTCTCTCTTCCCGACTCACAGCTGCCTCGAGGTCCCTCTCTTGTTCTTAACTTCCAGATGGGGGGGGTGATGTCATTGGCATAAACAAGGTACAACAGAGGGAGTTAAAGACCTACTGGTAGTCTTAACAAGCTGACTCAAGGAAATGGTGACAGGCTATGGAGCCTCTGACCTCTAAGTAGTTGGTCTGAATTCAGCCCACAATTGAATTCAGTGCATAGTCAACCTGTGGAACTCCTTGCCAGAGGATGTGGTGAAGGCTAGGACTTTGACAGGGTTCAAAAAAGAACTAGATAGATTCATGATGAAGGAATGCCTAACAGTGAATGCTAATAGGAAGGGAGTAGGTTTAGAAGATAAAATAAAAAAAAACAAGTTAAAAGTCACTTAGAAAAAAGTTAGATGTCTGCAAGCCACCAGGGCCTGATGAAACGCATCCTTGTATACTCAAGGAGCTGATAGAGAAGGTATCTGAGCCTTTAGCTATCATCTTTGAAAAATCATGGAAGATAGGAGAGATACCATAAGCGTGGAAAAGGGCAAATCTTGTGCCCATCTATAAAAAGGGAAATAAGAACAACCCAGGAAACTACAGACCAGTCAGTTTAACTTCTGTGCCAGGAAACATAATGGAGCAAGTAATTAAGCAATTAATCTGCAAACACCTGGAAGATAATAAGGTGATAGGTAACAGCCAGCATGGATTTGTAAAGAACAAATCATGTCAAACCAATCTGATAGTTTTCTTTGATAGGGTATCAAGTCTTGTGGATAAGGGGGAAGCGGAGGATGTGGTATACCTAGACTTTAGTAAGGCATTTGATATGGTCTCGCATGATATTCTTATCAATAAACTAGGTAAATACAGCTTAGATGGGGCTACTATAAGGTGGGTGCATAACTGGCTGGATAACCATTCTCAGAGAGTAGTTATTAACGGTTCACAATCCTGCTGGAAGGGCATAACAAGTGGGGTTCCACAGAGGTCTGTTTTGGGACCGGTTCTGTTCAATATCTTCATCAACAATTTAGATATCAGCATAGAGAGTAATCTTATTAAGTTTGCAGATGATACCAAGCTGGGAGGGGTTGCAACTGCTTTGGAGGATAGGGTCATAATTCAAAATGATCTGGAGAAACTGGAGAAATGGTCTAAGGTAAATAGAATGAAGTTTAATAACGACAAATGCGAAGTACTCCACTTAGTCTCACACATACAGTGAACAATCAGTCTCACACATACAGAATGGGAAGCGACTGTCCAGGATGGAGTACTGCAGAAAGGGATCTAGGGGTCATAGTGGACCACAAGCTAAATATGAGTCAACAGTGTGACGCTGTTTAAAAAAAGCAAACATGATTCTGGGAGGCATTAACAGGAGTGTTGTGAGCAAGACACGAGAAGTCATTCTTCCACTCTACTCTGCGTTAATTAGGCCTCAGTTGGAGTATTGTGTCCAGTTCTGGGCACCGCATTTCAAGAAAGATGTGGAGAAATTGGAGAAGGTCCAGAGAAGAGCAACGAGAATGATTAAAGGCCTAGAGAACATGACCTATGAAGGAAGACTGAAAGAATTGGGCT
Source organism: Rafetus swinhoei (assembly GCA_019425775.1). Classification (NCBI taxonomy): domain Eukaryota; kingdom Metazoa; phylum Chordata; order Testudines; family Trionychidae; genus Rafetus; species Rafetus swinhoei. Next base: position 46,265,311 of record CM033442.1, on the reverse strand, counting down.
TGTTTAGTTTGGAAAAGAGAAGATTGAGGGGGGACATGATAGCAGTTTTCAGGTATCTAAAAGGGTGTCATAAGGAGGAGGGAGAAAAATTGTTCTCCTTGGCCTTTAAGGACAGGACAAGAAGCAATGGGCTTAAACTGCAGCAAGGGAGGTTTAGTTGGACATTAGGAAAAACTTCCTAACCGCCAGTGTGGTTAAACACTGGAATAAGTTGCCTAGGGAGGTTGTGGAATCTCCATCCCTGGAGATATTTAAGAGCAGGTTAGATAGATGTCTATCGGGGATGGTCTAGATGGTACTGGGTCCTGTCACGAGGGCAGGGGACTGGACTCGATGACCTCTCAAGGTCCCTTACAGTTCTAGTGTTCTAGGATTCTATGGAGGTTAGGTCCATCAATGGCTATTAGCCAGGATGGGTAGGAATGGTGTCCCTAGCCTCTGTTTGTCTGGAAAAGGGTGACGGGGGAGGGATCACGTGAAGATTACCTGTTGTGTTCCCTTCCTCTGGGGCACCTGGCATTGGCCACTGTCGGCAGACATGACACTGGGCTAGATGGACCATTGGTCTGACCCATTATGGCCATTCTTATGGTCTTATGATACTGATGTATCATTTTGCATCCCTATGGAGTAATAAGTGAAATGGAGAAGAAGCAAACATTCAAAGGAACCACAGGCATTTGGGATAGAACAAGGAAAGCTCAAGTTTAATAACAGGAAACCATTTTTAAACTTGAGGTGAAACCAGGCCATGTAATATTTTAGGCAGGTAGGTGTCCAAAAGAGAGTTACATACAGAGCTTAGAGGGAAGGGATACTGGAATTGCATTGGACGATGTGGAACTGAGCACATGTAGTACAGGTTAAACCTATTTAGTCTGGCACTCTCTGGTCCGGCAACATCCATGGTTGTTAGCCAGATGCCCACTGAACATGAGTGTGGCCAAGTTTCTCACAGTCCCATAAAGTTTGTTTACAGCCCCCAGCCCTTGCTCTCAGTGTTCTGTGCTGTTATTTAGCTGTAGTTTACCCCTCAAGTCTTCTAAGAGCCCAGCAAGCAGTGGAAGTGCTGGTGATGCTGCTAGACAATATTGAACTCCTGTGGTCCGGCAAATTCTCTGGTTCAGCAGTGGTCAGGTCCCAAGGGTTCCGGACTAGAGAGGTTCGATCTGTACTTCAACACAGACCTCTTTTGGGGCAAACCCCAACATCAGTCCAGCGGAGTTTATCCTAATATACGCACTGTAGTCCTCTAAACAAAGCTCTCTAAGGCCTGGTCTACTCTAGGACTTTAGTGTGAAATAACCCCCTACAAGGTCGAATTTGTAAGCAATGCATCCACACTACCAAGCCCATTATTCCAGAGTAATGGGCTGCGGAATTCGAACTCTGTAGTCCTGCTTCCAGAAGGAATAACACTAGTCCCGAACTTGAGAGTCCAAAATAACGTTAGTGTGGACACTCTGGTGCTGCTCATTCAAACTAATTGGCCTCTGGGAGGCCTCCCGCAGCTCCCCAGAGTACTTCCCAGGACTCTGAGTCCAAGGTAGCGCGTCCCCATTAACAGAGCCTGCCTCGGACGCCATTCGATTCTTCCTCACAGTGAGGGCACAGAAGTTCAAATTTGTAAAATCGGGCGCCCAGAAGTCGAACTTAATACATTCAAAATGAACTCCAAGTGTAGACATGGCCTAAGCAGCTCTGTTATAGAACCACTGAATGTGACTGCTTAGCTGCAGGAGTGTATTTTGTGACAGTCTGTTGAGCTGTATAAACACATTCCTCCCCAATGATTTCCCAGCTTACTACGTTGTCCTGGATCTATACTTCACTCAAGCTCTGCTACATCAATCCTTTCTTCCTCCTTCATATTTCTTACCAACCCTTGGTAGTTCTAAGATCTCCTGAACTTCAGATCCCAAATATTCTCGTTTCACATTGCACAGTCCCTGAGGAATCCCACGGTTGTTTGCACGCCAACAATTTTTAAGTCAGCAAGACACACAGTGCAATGATCATGAGAATTAAAACAATTTGAGACAAGTACCTGCTCAGCACACTCGTTCGCTATTTTTCAAACGGAAGTATGTTGACATCAGTGTTTTTTCACATCTCAAAATGTAGCCTCCCTTGGGCTAACCGTGCACGTAACATGACAACAATCACCTCAAACCACCCACCGTATCCATCTGTAAAACACCTCGCTCACTACAAAATGGCTTAACTGATTTTGATAATTTTTTTTTACAAAAGAAAATGTCATACGGCTAGCTAGACGGATTCTGCCTCTGGGATCAGTCCTTCTGAGCCAAGCTTAAGACCAATATGATTTGAAACAGCCAAGCTATAAACCCACTGCAAAATGGAAAACGCTGACAGACATGGCACTGTAATTAAAGTCTTGGCTGTGCGGTGTCATTTACCAAAAATTTTCTATTTCAAGCGAGAAGATTGATGAAATTTTGACATGCAAGATTAACTGGAAGGATCTCTTTAGACTGATGAGAACAGTAAGCCACAAAGCTTGTGTTAATTTTCCCTTATACACATGCATTATGCATAAGACAAGATACATGCATCTAGCAAGTATTAACTTAAGTGTTTTATCTGTAATGCCACTGAGCAAGGAAATGCCCCTCCCTCAATATCCCAGACAATCAGACGATAATTCTTCTATGCTCAAGAGCCCAACGGTCATATTCTTCTCTGCGAGATATGAAAGTTTAAAATATGTGCCAACCTCGAATTGCCAATGAGAAGTTCAATCAATGCAGAAGACTGGCTCCCTCAGGAAGAAAAACAGGTTTAAACATGATGCACTGTTCTAAAGAGAGCACTAACCAGGAGTGGAGGAGTGGAGGGCCACAACAAAAAAATCCTTTGTTCTTCCATCTCAGAAATAAAAGCAAAATATTTTAACATTAAGCAAACCCATCCTCTTTCCTATTTACCAGGCAGGTTTCAATTCCCTTGTGTACGCTATAGGATCTTAACAAGCTGCAAGCCCGTTAGGTGGCTCTGTTAGATATTAAACCTTTAAGGATTTTGTCTGCAGGACCCACTCATCGTCGTTGAAGTTTTAAGTTTACAGACTAACATGGCTACCCCTCTGAGGCTTTGGAACATGCCCGCCTCTGCATTCAGCCATGTGGAGTGGAAATCCATCAACCGCTCAAGGAAACTCGCACAGATCCAGACAGACGTCATCTTCCTATCCAAGTACACTTTAATTGACAGGTTTTTTCCCTTCTCTCCTCCCCTCTCCCCTCTTTTTCCTGCTTTACATTTTTGGCATTTCTGTGTGCCTCTGCCTCTTGCTCCACTCCATCTGAAGAAGCGGGCAGTGCCAATGAAAGCTCATGATACGGTCTATATTTTTGTTAGTCTCCAAGGTGCTACAGGACCACTCCCTTTGTAAGCTTTTTTAAGTTACAGACTAACATGGCTACGCTTCTGGTCCTTATAATACGTTCATGTCTTTGGAAGTATTTCCAACACCCCATCACCCATCCCTTGCCTTCCCCTCCCCCTATATGTTGGCATCATACCAGAAGCTATATAAAGGTTCTCACAGCATCTGAGAATCTAAAATTTTGCCAACACTCAATCAACTAAAACTGGGCACTCCAACAAGACGGTCAAGTTGTCACTGCTAGTGCAACTCAACTGAAACTTCCCTTTGCCAATACCCATCTCATCACCACATTCCCTATAAACCGAGCACCTCTCTGGCCTCAGGCATCTTATTCTGTGCCCAGGGCTGCCCATCTCGAGGCAAGGGAAGCAACACACTGTGATCCCTGCCTCAAGCATTCTATCCACGGACCGAGAGCTGAAGTGACTAGCTGAACTTCATTGCCATGAAGGGAGACGGGAGGGGAAGTGCCATTTCTAATAAATAATGTAATACAATACACTTCTGAGGGTCTGGTAGGTGCAAAGAGGACGATTTCATCTGTCTTGCCGCAATACATTTTGTGGGATACAAGTTCCGGTGGCAAGAAAAGAAAAATGCTGCGTCTTCACCCGCTAAGATCTCTGTCACAATGCAGCAGGTGTATATGGTACAATATTGTGTAAGTACACGCTATCCTTTCCACAGCCCCTAAGGAGAGCAAAGGAAACACAACACAGCAGTACACGAAACTCTTCCTATTTCACAAAGCAGAATGGACACGCCCACACAAACAAAGCGGGTTTGCCCAGAAACGCTGCTCAAATATGCTGCCATTTGAAGTGTGGTTTTAGTCTGAAAAGCGCCGCTGTACAAATGGCACGCTGTTCTTCGACAGCTCTGCTGCTCCTGGGTATTCAGTCACGACGGCTGCTCTGACTGACTACCATACGATTTTGTTTTTCTTCTTTTGGCTTTACAGAGACAACACAGTTAAGACAGACTCAACTGTAGTCTACTACTCCTTGTGCAGCATCAGACTGCTCACTCAATTCCAGTAACATCTACAGCTCTGCAAACCCACTGAAGGTAAAGGGACTGCCAATAGCGGGGAACAACGGGATTACACAAGTGTAATAAAGGGCAACATATGTGGAATTTTCCATTACTGGAGACGAGGAGGAAGAAGCAGAGAACCTCGTTTGATTGTCCCCAGTATCTAACTGGGTTTATATCACCGGCAGTTGGAAAACTCATCTCTTGGCTTGGAAAAATGAACAGCTATAACATGGGAGTAACAAACACAAACAATGACCATGGACCCCCATTTTACAGTGTCACTTTTCAGCGCGCAACCACGCTTTCTCCATAAAGACCTAGTGTTGAGTTTGATTTTACTCTTGACCAAAACCGAGCAACTATTCTTTAGACATACTTCGTCACACTGTAGCATATTCATCGCAGGCTGTCTCCAGAGTACCAACCCTGGATCATCTTCTGAACAAGCATCTCCCAGTGCCTATCACCCAGTAAAATGGTTGGAAAAAAACTTCTGCATAATGAAAGATGGGAGACTAGTGTTCCCTGGAAGCTGGGCATTTGTGCAGCTGCTCAGGTGAAATTCATATGCCACCCAGCTGATTACCAAAGCACCCACAGCTGGGTTTTGCGTTTCTATTGGTGGTGCGCATTTGCACATGCCTCAGAGCACATAAAAATTTATTCTATACATGGATGGAAAAAATCCACACATGAATGGAAAAGATGAGAGGGAACATTGTGGGAGACTCTCCGCATTAACAAGGAAAGAATGCAAGGCCCATGCAGTAGCAAATATCACCAGACTCTGGAGCAGAGATCCACACAGGAATGCCCCTCCTGCAAACATCTAACAGGATTTCCTTTAGGTGCACAACTGGAATGACAGCCCTGGCATGGCTGCGACAGACAGAGTCTTTCTAAGAGCAGAGGAAGCTGCTCTCCTCCTCCAGTGAGACAGCACTGCTGAAGTGAGGGGGAAAGGAAGCTGGCGGCCATGCCCATCCTCACACAGAAGAAATCCTCCACTCCAGAAACGTCCCTTCCGAATGACTCTACATATGATGGGCCAGCCTGTACTGCAAACCTTCTCCTGAGCAGAGGTAAATTCAGTCTAAGCAGCCCTGAACAAGGCTGAATGTTTAGTGCCAGTGCAACATTACAGCTTTACATACTATTGGCCATCTCCTCCCTGGCACCTGGCTGGAGTTACAGCGCCCCTGCAACAGGACAAAGGCACCAGCGAGACGCAGTCCTTGGGCAAGTCTCAGTATAAATGGTATCACTGGGAACACCACGAAGGCTCAGCTGAGCAACCACTGAGCAAAGTCAATCAGAAGAACACACCTGATCTTCTGTTCAACCGAGACATGGTGGAGGAGCTACAAGTGGACTCCAGAGAGTGCCAAGTCCACCCCATTTCGGCGACTCTCCCCAAACACCTCTGGTGCTGGATCCAGCAAAAGCCGCTTACTCTTCTGACTATAGACAAAGGCGCCATGATGGTTCAGGTGACTTCATCCTGTTCCCGAGCTATATGGGGATGCCTAGGTCACAATCACAAAGGAGGATATTAAAACACAGGCCGTTCTCATGAGAGGCTACATGACAAGGGCCAGCTAAGCAGGACACACAGAGCCTGCTTCTGAGTACGTAAGTGCCATTTTCACGTCACAGGTCATTTGTACATATACATGGTCATCTCCCCAGGGCTCAGAAGCAGTAATTTTAAGCATGAACAAAAGGCCCCCAGGCACATGCCAGACAGCTGAGAATGCACCTTTAACATAGGGATGTAAAGAGTTAACTGGTTACCCAATAAGCATTTGCTTTATTGGCATGGTTACTGTGCTAACTAGTTAACCCGCCCCAGAGTAGCCCCCGCCTGTGGCGCAGTGCGGCCAGCCTGAGCCAGCCTGGCCAGAGAAGCCCGCACCACAGAGCCCAGCTGTTAAACATATAGGCTATGTCTAGACTGGCATGATTTTCCACAAATGCTTTTAACGGAAAAGTTTTTCCGTTAAAAGCATTTTCGGAAAAGAGCGTCTAGATTGGCACGGATGCTTTTGTGCAAAAGTGCTTTGCGCAAAAGCATCCGTGGCCAATCTAGACGCGTTTTTTAAAAAAGTCCCGATCGCCATTTTCGCCATCGGGGCTTTTTTGCGCAAAAACGGTTCTCAGCTATCTACCCTGGCCCTCTTGCGCAAAAGCATTTGCACAAGAGGGCTTTTTCCCAAGCGGGAGAGTCATTGTATTTGCACAAGAACACTGACGATCATACATTAGATCGTCAGTGTTCTTGCGCAAATTCAAGCGGCCAGTGTAGACAGCTGGCAAGTTTTTGCGCAAAAGCAGCCGCTTTTGCACAAAAACTTGCCAGTCTAGACGCAGCCATAGTCTAACTGGTTAGGATTTTAACAGGGATTTTACATCCCTACTTCAAAGGTCTACACGCAATGTTATTTCCTAGTTCCTGCTGAACGGACGTGCTCTAAATCTGTGAAATGGGTTTACTTTGTAAAAGGTTCTGTTCTTGGAGAGCAAAATTAAGGGATCAAATCTTGATTTTTCCCCCAAAGAGCTGGTGAACCTTCTCCCTGTCCTTATCCAGTGACACTTCCATGTCCTTCTGTTGTGACTTCAAATACAAGCCACAATTGCTTTTTGTTGCCCAATTCAGCACAATTTTGGGATAACACAGATGTCTCTCACATCAGCTTTTATTCTCTATTCTAATTCTTACGAAACAAGTTTCAACTAATTAATTAACACTTTTCTTAATCACCAAGATCTGTTCCTAGGAACATCAGTATTTTAAGTGAGCTAGTCTCCAGCTGATAGCCCCATTCACAGGACTGGTAATAACACACAGAACCTTTCACCTCTGGTTTAAATACCAACCAGGCTGGCAGTGGCCAAAAGTCTTTGAATCTGTCAAGTTCCGAGCAGATATCTGCATCACTAAAACTACCACCACAACGGGTTCTTGTGGGCAATCTCAGCAGAGGTCGAGAACTGAATGAATATGGAGCAGGAACTACTCACTCACTCACAGATGGCCCTTTAAATTATAGTTACATGATGGTGCAGGGAAAGTGTGTACTGTGTTGCTCATGCTGCGTCTGGTCCGTGGCTAAGACCCCCCAGTTCTGGGCCCCCCACTACAGAAAGGATGTGGATGCATTGGAGAGGGTCCAGCAGAGGGCAACCAAAATTATTAGAGGGCAGAAGCACATGACCTATGAGGAGAGGCTCAGGGATTTGGGGTTATTTAGTCTGCAGAAGAGAAGAGTGAGGGGGGATTTGCAAGCAGCCCTCAACTTCCTGAAGGGGGGTTCCATAGAGGCTGGAGAGAGGCTGTTCACAGTGGTGGCAGATGGCAGAACGAGGAGCAATGGTCTCAAGGTGCAGTGGGGGAGGTCTAGGTTGGATATTAGGAAAAACTATTTCCCTAGGCAGGTGGGAAGCACTGGGATGGGTTCCCTAGGGAGAGGGTGGAATCTCCATCCCTAGAGGTGTTTAAGCCTCATAGAATACTAGGACTGGAAGGGACCTCGAGAGGTCATCGAGTCCAGTCCCCTGCCCCCATGGCAGGACCATATACTGTCTAGACCATCCCTGATAGACATATATCTAACCTACTCTCTCTCAGCTTGACACAGCCCTGGCTGGCCAGGGGCCAATTAAGAGATTGCAAAAGCTACAAGAGAGGAAGTCTGCAGGATAAAACAAGCAGCCCGGGTGTCCTGTTTATGAATAAAAGCGAAGCATTGCTCTGGTACAGGGCAAGTGCGTATGCTGGGTTCTCGACTTAGGAGACAAGCAACAGTACTTGTCTCATGAGAGTCACAGCCTGGGTGTTGTAAATCACTCCAAGGGCTTTGGCTGAGCATCTCATTAAGTATGTCCAAGACCTTGAAGGTGTGTGAGTGTATTTTACATGTAGCCATTTTTGCCAGTGATTCTACTTGCTACTGCTTGAATCTCCGCACTCTGCAAAATAAATGGAGCTACGTTCTTAGTGAAGCCAAGTGCTGTGCGTTGAGCTGGGTGATCCGAGGTGGGACTGGGGAATGGCGCTGCCCTGTTTCCTTGGAAGCGGCACATCTGTGATTACGGTGAGTGTTCAGCAAACCAGGGGCTGGATGCTCCAGGGCTGGAGTGTGGCTACTACTAACCCATGGAGTGACACTGGGCCCTGCAAGGCCAGGAAGGGAGTGCTTGTGTTGCCCAGGGCCAGCGGCGTTGAGGAGCTGACCCATGCCGGACACAGAGAGGACTTCCTCACACGACGGGCAGGTGCTAGCCAGGCACCTCTGAACTGTGGTACCCCCAGGAAGAGTCGCAGGGATGCCACAAGAATTAATGTTTGTAAAGGCCTCGGGATGCAATACGTGGTCTAAGTATGACCACAGCGTACTGAACGAAGACAGAGATTTTGCTATTTTGCTTCCTTTGCTACCTATCACCAACTATTGCCAGAGCTGTGCTGACATAATGAGAGTACCCAAGCACAGCTGTCTCTGGGGATTACAGATGTTACAGTCAAACAGCCATGTCAGAGTCTGCTCCATTCCAAAGATAGGGGAGAAAAAACCCACCAGCGTTGTCAAATGGGAAGAGAACTCCTCTGCGGATTTTGTTTCTCAAACCTGGACCCACAAAGGGACACAGGCACTACCAAGCCTTAGACATCTAGAAAACCACAGGCCCACACTGCAATCCACAAAGCCCGCGTTTGGCACCTAGCTTCCTCGGCCAACCAATGGGAGAGCGAGGTGCCTGGGGTCCAAACCACAAGAGCGGCGCACAAGGCAGGAAGCCACCTCTGAGGGCCAGTCAGCGATGGTGAGAAGAGAGATGCGCATGCTAAGCCCCACCCTCTCAGAAGTAAGCATCTCCTGGCAGCTTGGACTTAGGGGGCCTATTTCTGTGCCAGGGACCCTTTGCTTGGAGCCAGGTGGTTTAGGCACTATGCCGTTTTCTGCAGTCCCCGCCTCGCTCCACACAAAACAGCTGAGCAAGAAGGTGGAGACATCCCCCCTTACCACTTTTAGTCCCACACTTAGAAAGCTCTCCTGGGATGTGGGAGACCCAAGTTCAATTCCCTCCTCCGCCTGAGGGAAAGCGGAACTAGGAACAGAGGCCAGTGCTCCAACCACCAAGCTATGGGATAGCGTTTGCCCCCTCAATCGCTCCTGTCAACGTTGTGCCATTGGCTATAAAAAGAGAGTCACTGGATCAGCAAGACAATGACTCTATGGTGCAGTGGCTCTCAAAGTGCGGCCCGCAGACAACTAGTGGTCCACAGCCGTCGCCCAGGTGGTCCACGGCTCGGGCGCAGCCCCCTGCTCGTCCTCCCGCGGAGAGGAGCCTGTGCTGTGGCTCGAGCCTCGCGGTCACTCAGGGGGTGCGGCATGGTGCAGGGGCGGCCTGGCAAGTGGAGCTACAGGCTCTGCCTCCTGCTCCGGGAGGGGGCAGGGCTGGGGCTGCTCCGCAGATCAGGGCTGGGCGGCCGGTCGCACGTGGGGTGCCAAGGCCTGGGTTGCACCACGTTGCTCCCCACGGGGGGAGGAGGGACGGGGAGACTCTTCCCCAGCACCCTGCTGAATCCGGCTGGGGACTGGAGCCAACCCTGGGCAGCCCCAGGTTCTGCCCACCCCAGCCCTGGAGATGCGGGCCCCAGGCAAGAGGTGAGCCCCAGGCAAAGGGCCAGGCAGGGAAGTGATTCGCCCCAGCACTGCTCCCCTGAGCTTGAGGTTCCCCTGCATAAAATGGAAACCACTGCAAGCCAGGGGGTGCTGCTGCACCCCGAGTTCCAGTACCTATGCTGCAGAGATTGCGGGAGCCCGCCCCACTCGTGAATAGTCCAGAGCTCAACGGTTAGAGCTGTGGAGTTCAACCTTTCCAAAGCCCTGCGCCCCTTCCAAAAGCCTGATTTTCCGGAGCACCCCAAGATTCACCTCACTTAGAACCTATCAAATCTGACATAAATGTATAAAAAAGTGTCACAACAGTCACTGAGAAATTGCTCCTGCTCCCAGCACCCCCGTGCTCCCAGAGCAGCCCTCTGCCTGCGGTCACCCGTTCACATCCCCCAATACGTAAGGATATAATTTAACCCAATTAGAACGATTTCACATTTCCTTGTTTGCGTCTCCAGGGACACAAAGAAAGCCCTACTCTGGGCAGCCATACACACTGCAGACATCAGCCTTACAGGCAATTCTAGAATCACCAATATGAAATTGTTTACAAACTGCTGTGATAATTTACTCTTCAACCAAGAAGGTTATGTCCCAAAACCTCCTTACTGCAAAAACAACTCCAAGCTTTTCTGTAAGTAAATAATTATTCTTTTGGCCACAACCAAACAGCTGCTGGCAGAAGTACAGTCCAACTTTGCTACCTCTTCTGACCCATATATTGATGAGCTATTGCCAAACTTCACAAAACTGATGACAAACATGACTTTTTTCAACAGCCATTCCCTGCTTGTTCCCTGGACTACTGCAGTAATGTATTCTGTTTATAACAAGTGACAGTCGTGCCACATTTTCTTAGCAGGCTCAACATTTTCAAACAACAGATTTCAAAGGTTTTTCCACAACTACAATTTAGTTTCCTATTCTGAGAAGACAGCTACACTGAATAAACCAAAGGGGACTAGACGCCTCTCATTTGAACGAGGTCACACACAGTGTCGGCTCCACATTTTGGATCAAGCTTTAAATCAGTCCAGTACAAGCGTAGCATAGAGCTGCACTGCGTGTTCTCCCACCTTCTGTGCGTGTGTACCCCGGAAAGTTCAAAGTGTTGAACGGTGAAAGCCAAAGAAGTTATTTGTCAGGAGGGTTTGTTTAGCTCTCACATTAACCGACTATGCTGCTCTGCAGATGGCTGTCAAGGCAAGGTTCTGCCCTCAGCTGTACCTGTGCAATCCTGTTGAGTTCAGTGGTCTTGAAGAGGTGCGGGTCAAAACAGAATTCAATCCTTATTATTTTGTGAACTATGGGCTATGGATAAGACATTAATTTCTTCTGGAGAGCCACAACTTCAGCTTTTCAGTTCATTTTGGTACTGAGTACTCCCAACCCAAACATCACTTTTATCCATTGGTAACATCCTATCTTAGAACATATGAACAACCACGCTGGGTCAGACCAACGGGCCATCTAGCCCAGTGTCCTGTCTGCTGACAGTGGCCAAAACTAGATGCCCCAGAGGGAGGGAACAGAACAGGGAATCCTCATGTGATCTCTCTCCTGTCACTCATTTCCAGACAGAGGCTAGGGACACCATTCCTACCCACCCAGCTAATAGCCATTGATGGACCTAACCTCCATGAATCTATCTACCCCTTTTTTGAACCCTGTTAAAGTCTTAGTTTTCACCACATCCTCTGGCAAGGAGTTCCACAGGCTGACTGTGTGCTCAACTTCCTTTTGTTTGTTTTAAACCTGCTGCCTATTCATTTCATTTGGTGACCCTCAGTTCTTATAATGTGGGAATAAGTAAATAACTTTTCCTATTCACTTTTTTCAGACCAGTCATGATTTTATAGACCTCTATCATATCCCCCCTTAGTCTCCTCTTTTCCAAGAAGAAAAGTCCAAGTCTTTTTAATCTCTCTTCATATGGTAACATTCCAAACCTCTAATCATTTTTGTTGTCCTTTTCTGAACCTTTTCCAATGCCATTATATCTTTTTTGAGATGAGGCAACCACATCTGTACGCAGTATTCAAGATGTGAGCGTACCATGGTTTTATATAGAGGCAATAAGATATTCTGTCTTATTCTCAATCCCTTTTTTTAATTATTCCTAACATTCTATTTGCTTTTTTGACTGCCGCTGCACACTGAGTGGATGTTTGCAGAGAACTATCCACAATGACTCCAAGATCTCTCTTGTGTAATTGTACCTAAATTAGTCCCCATCATAGCGTATGTATACTTTGGATTATTTTTTCCAATGTGCATTACTTTACATTTATCAACATTAAATTTCATTTGCCATTTTGTTGCCCAATCACTTAGTTTGGTGAGATCTTTTTGAAGCGCTTCACAGTCTGCTTTGGTCTTAACTATCTTGAGCAGTTTGGTAACATCTGCAAATTTTGCCACCTCACTGCTCACCCCTTTCTCTAGATCATTTCTAAATAAGTTGAATAGGATGGGTTCCAGGACAGACCCTTGGGAGACCCCACTAGTTACCTCTCTCCACTCTGAAAACTGACCATTTATTCCTACCCTTTGTTTCCTGTCTTATAACCAGTTATCAATCCATTAAAGGACTTTTCCTCTTATCCCATCACAAAGAGCCTTTGGTGAGGGACCTTGTCAAAGACTTTCTGGAAACCTAAGTACACTATGCACTGGATCCCCCTTGTCCACATGTAGATTAGCAAGGCATGATTTCCCTTTACAGAAACCATGTTGATTTTCCCTCAACAAATTATGTTAATCTCTGTGTGTGACAATTCTATTCTTTACTATAGTTTCAACTAATTTGCCCGGTACTGACATTAGACTTACCGGTCTGTAATTGCCACGATCGCCTCTAGAGGCCTTTTTAAATATTAGGGTCACGTTAGTGATCTTCCAGCCGTTAGATACAGGAAGCTGATTGAAAGGACAGGTTACAAACCACAGTTAATAGTTCCGCAATTTCCCATTGGAGTTCTTTCAGAACTCTTGGGTGAATGCATCTGGTCCCGGTGACTTGTTACTGATAAGTTTATCAATTTGTACCAAAACCTCCTCTAATGGCACCTCAATCTGGGACAATTCCTCAGATTTGTCACCTAACAAGAATGGCTCAGGTTTGGGAATGTCCCCAATATCCTCAGCCGTGAAGACTGAAGCAAAGAATTCATTTAGTTTCTCCGCAATGACTTTATTATCTTTGAGTGCTTCCTTTAGCTTCTTGATTGTTCAAGGGCCCCACTGGTTGTTTAGCAGCTTACTGCTTCTGATGTACTTAAACATTTTGCTATTACTTTTTGAGGTTTTGGCTAGCTGCTCTTCAAACTCCTTTTTGGCTTTTCTTATTATATTTTTACACTTAATTTGACAACGTTTATGTTCCTTTCTATTTTCCTCACTAGGATCGGACTTCCACTTTTTAAAAGATGCCTTTTTATCTCTCACTGCTCCTTTTACTTGGTTGTTAAGCCAAGGTAGCACTTTTTTGGTCCCCTTACTGTGTTTTGCCTCACACGTAGATTGTGGTTTGCAGCATGGCGGTAGCCGTGTCATTCCAGTATATCAGAGAGACAAAATGGGTGAGGTAATGTCTTTCATTGGACCAACTGCTGCTGATGAAAGAAACAAGCTTCTAAGCTTAAATGGAGCTCTTCTGAGGTGCAGGCAAGGTATTCAGAGTGTCAAAACTGAACACATAAGGATTGGACACGTGTTGCAAGAGACCATAAAAGGGAAAGTATACTGGAGTCATAGAAACCATCCTCAAACCATTTATCACATAAAAGACAGTTTCCTTCAGGACACAACCAGCTTCCTCCAGAAACTCCACAACAATAACCACCATCTCAGAACATCATTCTTGCTACCAGGAATGTCTCCTCCCTTTACACCAACGTCCCACACAAGGATAAATCACTGACTGCCTCAACTCTCTACCAGACAACGCTCAGATACCACCTTGACATTCCGAAATTCATCCATCTCATCCTCACCTATAGCAAGATTACATTCAATACTACATGGTTTGTCCAAGCCATGAGAACAGGCATGGCCTCTTTGAGGAGCTATCCAAGTGCTAACCTCTTCATTGACCACTTGGAAGACCTTCTGGACAGATACATCATAAACCAATGATTTACCTTGGGTACACTGAAAATATTTTCATCCTCTGGACAGAAGACCTAAACTTCCTCATGGATTTCCACCACAATTTCAATGTCCATCACCCACCCACTAACCTCTCTTCAGAGCACTCCCACGCTAGCATCAACTTTCTGGATACCATGATCAGTGTCAGTAATGGAAACCTACAGACAACTAGATACCAGAAACTCACAGGTCACCGGGCCTACCTTCACAGAGCCACTAACCACCCACATCTACAGCCAGGCTCTCAGACACCACTGTGTATGATCCCAGGAGAAAATCCAGGACATGCCCCTTAATACTCTTAAACCTGTTTCACTAAACAAGAATTCTCCACCTCAGAAGTAGAGCGCATAATGGAATGGGTCACCCAACCCCCTTGAGAGAAGCTACCAGGAAAAAAGCCTCCTGTTCACACATGCACCGAGTCATCATTTACTACCTCACACTGGAGTCCATCCAGGGTACAACTAAACAATTAAAATGCATGCTCAAGAAAATCTTCTCAAACTCCCTCTTCTGGCCTTCAAACAACCCCCAACCTCACCACAGCTCACCATCAGAAACCAACTCCCCAAACCTAAGGCACACCTGCTCAAAAAGCATCAGACCTCATCATGACAAATGCCTCTCGATGGTTATGATGACCAATTCCCTTCCCAATACCTTTCAAGATCCACTATTACTACCCATGCCCATCGCCATGTGAGGTGTGCCTCACACAGTTCCGAAATGTCCCAACAACAGCTACATGGGTGAAAAGAGACACTCGCTACACCCTGGAATGAGCGCTCTCAAAAAAAAAAGGGATGAAAGACAAAAATATCACAGAATCATAGAATACTAGGACTGGAAGGGACCTGAGAGGTCATCGAGTCCAGTCCCCTGCCCCCATGGCAGGACCAAATACTGTCTAGACCATCCCTGATAGACATTTATCTAACCTACTCTTAAATATCTCCAGAGATGGAGATTCCACAACCTCCCTGGGCAATTTATTCCAGTGTTTAACTACCCTGACAGTTAGGAACTTTTCCTAATGTCCAACCTAAACCTCCCTTGCTGCAGTTTAAGCCCATTGCTTCTTGTTCTATCCTCAGAGGCCAAGATGAACAAGTTTTCTCCTCCTCCTTATGACACCCTTTTAGATACCTGAAAACGGCTATCATGTCCCCCCTCAATCTTCTCTTTTCTAAACTAAAAAAACCCAATTCTTTCAGCCTTCCTTCATAGGTCATGTTCTCTAGACCTTTAATCATTCGTGTTGCTCTTCTCTGGACCCTCTCCAATTTCTCCACATCTTTCTTGAAATGCGGTGCCCAGAACTGGACACATTACTCCAACTGAGGCCTAACCCAAGGGCAAAACACTTTTCACAAAACGATCACTCCGTATCTGACCTCTCATTTCTCGTCCTCAACAGAATCACAAGGCGCATTGTCAAAAGACAGGCCTGAAGCCTGGGAGCTTACATTTGTAACTGTGCTAGACACCATGAATCATGGACACCAGACCTAATGCTCCTTGCGAAACAAGGTGGACGAGGCAATATCTTTGGTTGGACCAACTATTGTTAGTGAAAGAGAAGCTTCCAAGCTTGCACAGAGCTCTTCTTCAGGAACTCCCAGTGCACACCAGGTGGAACAGAGAAGTAGGTAACAAAAGTTGCAAGGGACCATTCAAGGCCAGTGGGTTACAGACCATGGAAATGACCATGAGCCTTTTGGGGCAGGGACTGGTTTTACATTCCTTGTCTGGGAAGTGCCTATCACAGCAGGGCCTCAAGATTTACAGCAGCTGTGGGCAATAAGCAGCCCAGATGCAGTCCGCAAGGGTTAGCCTCTGGCAGGCCGCCAACTCTTTATTTATCTGTGTTCCCGCAGGTACAGCCACTTATACCTCCCACTGGCCACAGGTCGCCGGTCCCAGTCAATGGGAACCATGGGAAGTGGCGCAGACCAGAACACCGCTTCCCACAGCTCCCATTGGCTGGGAATAGCAATCCGCAGCCAAGAGGAGGTGCAAGCGGCTGTACCTATGGACATGCAGGCAAATAAAGCACCAGCAGTCCACCCAGAATTAACCCTTGCAAACCGCATCTGGCGCATGGGCTGTTCGTTGCCCACGGGACGCCCCTAGGCATTAAGACAGTAATTTTGTGACTCAGTATTTTACAGGAACTTGCATGAGCCACATTCAAAATGTTTTACTCAATCCAATCCCCCACTAACTACACGGTGGAAAACATACCACGGTGTGGAGCGAGCCAAAGGGGCTGACTAGGCCTGTAACACATCATCTTCCTTAAATGTCAGTTTTTAAATGGTTGCCACATAACGGCAACTACAATTTCGGCTCTTGGTTAATAGCCAGCACACTCAGACACGACAGACACATGAGCATAGCCGTGCCGTGCTATGGACACCAGGGTCAAACCCTGGCCCTACTGAAGGTTAGCCGAAGCGTTCCTGTGCCCTTTGCTCAGGTTCAGATTTCACCCCCACTCTTCATAGAAAAAGCAGTTGTCCAACCTTCCCTCTGAGCGATGCACCTGGACGCTAAGTGAGGAAGTGTATTGTAAACAGAGTCACTAGCTCCTCTTCGTCTAGCGACACCAAAGCCCATACCATGCCAGCAGCACATGTGTGGGATTCCCACTGACATCAATGGAAACACAGCCCAAGATGGGATGGTGGGACAGAGCCATGAATGAACACTTTTACAGCTGCTCTTCCATTCACTAGGATCACTTTGCCATCTGAGAGGAGACCTTAAGAAGGACTTGGGACCTTCACCCTGTCTGCTTAAGGAATCTTGTCTCAGTCACTCTATAACCCAACAAGTACGGTAGCTGATTTTACATGATGAAAGCAGAAACTCTCTGTTCCATCACACTATGGTAAGTCAATGCAATGCACTTGCTTACAAGAGATTTAAATAATTCCTCCGTATCCTGGCAGGGGAGAGAGAACTGCAATCAAAATATTCACCTTGGAAACCTGGCTTCTGCGCAAGAGGCTAGAAGATAGTTTCTATCTTTGTTTTACAAATGCTAGTTCCTGTGCAAGTTAATAGGATGTGACCCCTTCAACAAGTGGGGCAGCAGCAGCAGCAAACCCAGCCTCCGTAGATAGCCATGACATTTCTACCACCAGGAGCGTCCATGAAAATGAAAGTAAAGATGGCACCGCTTGCTTTCATGGGAGTTTCTGCTTTAACACATTTTCAGCAGCTGCCTTTTACATTCTTCCCATGTAAGATAGACACTTGGGCATGAAATACAACACCACTCAGGGAATTCTGAGTTAAGAGTATCGCTATGTCTCTTCACGCCCACATATTGTGTATCTCCACACATACACACACAGTTTTGCTATTGGTAACTTCATAACACTCGGGGAACCCACATATCATATGCACTTAAATGTCTAGGCACTGAATTCGGCATGCTGTACATATAGTTCTACTGTGATTTAACTAGGCACAAACTAGGCTCTCTCTTACTCATAAAAACAAACATTTTTTTTGTATGTGCATTGCTGGTCAATAGATTTTACAGAAAACCAGCTGTAAAAGAACTCCTGTCGTTATTATTTTTCCCACTGTTAAAATTGTATGTACATAATATATATTAGTAGAGGACATATGTGGTAAAATTCTAGACCCACTGAAGTCAAAGACTCCCACTGACTTTAATGTGGCCAGGATTTCACCTACAGTCAATATATTCCTGGTGATGCATTTACATTACTTTAATCTTACTGGCAGCTTGCTATGAGATTGAGCAAAAAGAAAAAAAAAAAAATCCACAGAGCTCTACCTACCATTCAGACAAATAACATTGTCAGTGTGTGTATTCCTCAAATTCGTTCTTACCCAGTGTTTCTGAAGAGCGGTCTCTTGTTAGCAATACTCCCTCTTTATTACCTGCGGTTAGTTTTCAGGCTGAGGAGAGACTAATGTTTCTGTCTTCAAACAGGAAGGCACTAGGAACTGTTAGAAAGTTTATAACATGAAGCTTCATGGCTTCTTCAATTCACAGCAGTAGGCAGAAAGCCATAATTCTCAACTGCAGAACACATCATCTTTGCTTGGGATTTTTTTCAGACAAGTAATCCCATTCAGTAAGTAGCAGTTTGTTAATTTCCAATTGCTTTTTCTGGGAAAGATGCTATTAGAAGATAAAAAGATAGGGAACTGGCTGGGATGCTAGGATAGGTCTCCTAGTGGGGGTGCCGAAAGCTATTGAACAAAAAGCTGTAAATCCTCTATAGCATCCCCTTCCCCCCCCCCCTTTCATTTGCAGACCCCTAACATATTTTGGATGGAGGTGCAGAGCCTTTAGAAATCTTAGACGTAGTCTGCAGAGCCCCAGAGGTCCATGGACCACAAGTTGAAAACCACCACTCTATAGGATAGAAGTCATGCATTCTGTTGCACCTTTAGCACACCTCTGCACAAATAATTTTCTCTCCGCTAGAGCTGCAAGAAACAAGGGTTCCTTTAGTATGGGGGTTTCAAACTCTGGGTCATGGTTTATAAGCACAAGCCGCTAGCTGGCTGCAAGAGGCTGTGTTTACCTGCACCACCACAGGTATGGGTGATAGCTCCTATTGGCTGTGGATCGCCATTCCCGGCCAATGGGAGCTGCAGGAAATGGTGTGGACCAGGACACTGCTTCCTGCAGCTCCTATCGGCTGGGAACAGTGATCCATGGCCAACAGGAGCTGCGATCACCTGTACCTGCAGAGGCACAGGTAAACAAAGTGTCTCACAGCCAACTCACAGCTTGCCCTTACAAACCCTGACCCAGAGTTTGAAAAACCCTGCTCTAGTCTATTGTGTAGATTGCCTGTTAATGATCTTATCAAGTCTTCTAATGAACTTTGTATATCGTATGGAAAAGGTGATTTTTGACCAAGGGAGCAAGAGACTAGAAAAATTAGGACAGTTTTAAAGCTAGGGGAGAAGCTGTTACATCTCAAATCCATATTTTATGTCTTCATGTTTCTCTTTCCATGGTTTCATGTTCTGTGTTTCTGCAACAAAATACCATCTTTTTAGGAAAGTATTTGGTGCCCTTATGCAATAAATCATTCACACCACCAATGATATTGACATCACAGTGAAAGTATTAAATTTTCCTCAGACAAGTAATACCGTAAAAGCCACGAGGCAAAATACACTGTTATTTTTCAAAGCACATTTTCTTCAAAGTTTTATTAGCCTGCCTTCCTGATAACATATTTCATAGGCGGGTCGGCTATATCACGTTAATTACATGCCTGCATTAGAAACAAAACTGTTGAGATGAACAAGGTCCCTCAGATGATGCATCCTTAACTGGGATTTTTAGGAGTGTATGGGATTCAGAACTGGGCTTGAGTAGCGAATATTTATAACGTTTATCACACTTGTGTCACATAACAGAAACAACTGAACCTTGACAACTTCGGACACCTTAAGATTACTGACTCACCATCAGTTTTAGAAGCAAGGATGGTACTGATTTTGCTGCTTTTAATACAAACACTAAAACCACATAATACTAATAAACTAAAAGCTTTCCCAAGACATGAAAATATAAACAGCTTTATACTCCTCTACGCATATAAAGTCATTGAAATAACCCTACATCCCCCCACTGAGATCAGGGCAACACATTATATCAAGGACTGTGGCTAAGACAATAACCCTCTCACATCAGACTTCCAGGGAATAAGAAGCAAACAAAAATGTTTATACAAGGACTGATCCAAAGCCCACTGAAGTTGATGTACAAAGACTTCCGTTGGCTGCAATGGACTTTGGATCAGGCCCTTAGTTATTTAGCTTGGGAAGACCTTGATAGAGGCAATTCACCCATTTGTACTAGATGTTTTAGAACAAAGATTAAGACCAAAATAGAGAAAGGATTCATCAGATCATAGATGGTGACATGCTCATTTAGCACAGGAACACTGATGAATGAGATTTTTGTAATAAGTTCATAAAGACTGAATTGAGAAACGGAATATTCAAAATAATTGTCTACAAAACATGCCATGAGACATTCTTTGTCAAGCACAACCAGAGGTTAAAATTGGTTAATGGGTTCAACCAGTTCTCTTAGAGATGTATTTGATAACACCAGACTGATTTCTGAACTGCTCCTCCTTTTCAAGCATTATAAAAGCCAGCCAACATGTGAAACATTCAACATTCAGAAGTATATATGTGCCATTGATGTAAACTGCTCGGGAATGGAGACACACACAGATTTACAAAATTACAAACTTCGACAGAACATCCTCACTAGCCCCCTTCACAGTTTGTGTATCGTAGTTAATGATTCCACATATTGAATTTATAACCTCTAATTTGTACATTGTCTCTCTATTTAACCTCAAACATCCATAAGCAAAAATGAAAAGATGAACATAGAGGTTGGACGAAGAAATGCTATGGCTCTGTGCAAGACAGGAAATATCTGCATGTATAAGGGAATGACCTTCAAAACTCATTCACTGTTCTCTAGCCTGCAAATTGGCAGTGATTTTCTCATTCATGAGACGTTATACATTTCCACCCTGTATGTTTTAATTTGTCATGTAATATAATTACTTTTGCTTAAAAGTCAGCATGAACCATACACAAAACAAACATTTACTTGTGGTAACCTTAATTGTGAGGGTATTATGAGCTGAATTTTTTTTTACATGAAACCATGCATTCAACATACCTGTATTTATCATTTACAGCCCCCAAAATTATATAAGCTGGTGAAACACAGCATCAAGAGGCATTTTCTATCATAATTCTATTCCCAAGTAAATCAAAAAGACAATCCAGCTGTCTTCTAAACTGGATTTTCCTAACTAAGCTACATTTTATCCAATTAATTTATATTAAAAGCAGTCTCTCAAAAATTGATTTTGTATAATAAGCACAACTCATTTGACTGCCATTACTGCCATATATTAAGTCCGAGGTAAGGTGGGGGAGAGGCAAGGCAGGGAAGACAATCAGTAACATTAACATGCCTGAGACGTTATCTACACAGAACCGATTTTTTCAAAACACATTTATTTATTTTCCTTTACTTAAGCATAGATGAAACCTCCCACAGCCTGCAGTATTTATTTGCAACCCGTCCTTTAATTTGAAGTATGCTTCTGCATGTATTTTGAAGATTTTCTTCTTGCCCAAGAGCTACAATAGAGTCAGAATCAGCAACACCCGAATAAACCAGCAGAGAGGTGGGAGTTGTTGTTATTTACACATTGCATCACAACTAGCCAAAAAACCTGGCCTGAATTTGCTACTGCTTACAAGTTGGAAGAGTGCCAGTGGACACTAGCAGGGAAGAGTCTCAAGGAGCGAGGCTGTGAATCTGTCACAGAGCTGATGGATTCTGTGATTTTACAAGACCGTCACAACTTCTTGAAAATTCTAATAATTCAGTCCCAGGAAGTAGGAATTGGGGTTAAGCCCCAGGCGACAGGGTTTAGGCTTCAGTACTGATGCAGGTTTCACTGTCTGTGGGTACACTTCCGTGATTCATTTTTTATTGCTTCAGTCCAGACTGTGACTTTTTAATTAAAATACCTTAGCCGTAGCAATGAGCGTTATGCGTACATTCAGTCTGCATGCTTATCACCTGGATGTTCTCTTAAAATTATTATTATTATTAAAAATTAAGATAAAAACTGTCTGGACAATATGGAAACCCATACATGTCAGCTACCTCGTGGCCTCAGCCCTGATGTTATAGGTCCTAGCTTAAGACAACAGTGTTGTGATTAATTTACTCACATTCAGAACATTCTGATATTCCAGTAGCCTAATGATATCAGCCCTAAATTCTTACTGGCAAATCATTCATAAACAGCCAGGGGGTGAGGAGGGGTGATTTTGACTCAAGTACATTTCCTCACAACGCAATGTCTGACTGCTTATCTGGCCTAGAACACTTTGACGAGCCATCTAGACCATTCTAAAATTAAATCAGTCATTAGAGCAGGGTTAAGACAGTACAGGTAGTAACTAAAATCAAGCAGTACTCTGCAACATCTCCTGCTATTTCTGCTTAGCTCTGACAGCATTTACTATACTTTAATTTGTACCAAAATCATTCTTAAAAGCACTTACTCTACTTATTGCACTCAGAGAGTAGAATTGTGCAAGTCTAAGAGCACCAATTTTACTCAGCAAGGGGCATAAATTAAGCTCTTCTACCCTCAGCCAACATGTTTACTTGATTTGATTATACCCTACCAATGGAAAAGCAGCAGCACCAATGCTGTTCTATAACCATCTTTGCAGCCAGGAAGGTTACTGAAAGTTGCGGGATATGATTTTGAACACAAAAAAGAACAATTTCAGGAAAAAAATCACAGCAATTTTGCATGTTCTCGTTTATGATAAAAGATTGAATCGGGGTATAATATATAAGTTCTATGAAGAGGCTTATTTTACATTTATCCAATAATAGTGATGTTGTAGGAAGGGGTGGAGGGCAAGGGGGGACAAGTTTAATCCACTGAAATTCATTATATTCCATTAAATTATTTTTTGAGAGACCAAGAGAGCAGGAGCATAGTGGAAAAAAAAGGTAAGGTCCTTGTTAATAGCTAGAGACTGTCCCCTCTTCTCAGGGGGACTTGGCCTGTGCGCAGCTATTCTTTTGTGAGTGCCGAGAATTCTGACTCACATAAGTGCTGATCAAAATAATGACGTGAGACATTATTTTCCTGGTGGAATCAAAAAGCTTCTTTGTGACTAAACTCCCCTCCCCTGAGCAACATCCCAGTCAAGCTGATCAGGCTTTTTCTTTCTGAGGGCTGAAGAACTGGCTCCATCAATTTGTCCAGCTGAGAAGGGAGGGGGGCGGAGACGCATTTCAGAATTAGAGGGGTCACTGAATGAAGCAGGAATTCATTTGCTTCCTTCCCTCCCCGCCGCCCCTGTGTGATGCTCCCAGCTGTTACCATCTAGAGTGGCTGTAATTCACTGATGAGCATTGAATCGACACACACACACACCCAGCCGCAAAGCCACAGGTTTGTGTCTTTGTCCCTCTCTGAAGGAGAACCCTTGCAGATCACACTAGCATCCTCTAGAGAACACAAACTTCACAGCACCAAGCACCGAACTTGCTTTGAGGCTTAGAACAACCAGGAAAGCCCGCAGCGGCCCAGATGTCACTCGCGGCGGGGCTGGGTAGCAGCAAGAGACCGAGCGGGAGAGCAAAGGAGACGCCAGCAGCTGGATCCCGCGTTGCTTTTGTTTGCAGTCCTCAGACTCCCTCGGGCAAGCCGGATCGGAGGAGCTAAGGCTGCGGTGCACTGGGGGGGCACAGGGCTGGGGGGTCGCTCGGCCGCGGATTCTTCCCGCTCGCCAGTCTCTGTGTCCGCTCCTGCACACGGGGGGCTCTCGGGCGGCATTTCGGTGCCAGATTGCAGCGCTGCAGCGTTTGCAGGGGGACGAGCACGCCGGCTGCGCCTCGGCAAACCCCGCACCCAGACAAGCCCGTCTGCATCCCGCCCCCTTCCCCGGCACGAAAGTAGCGTCCTCCCCCGCGGGGGAGCCCCGGGGCTGCGTCCAGGCGCCGCGAGCCAGCCAAGCCCCCCGGCCGGCCAAGTTCGCCCCGAGCCCGGGAAGTCCCGCTTGGGGTAGCCGACTGCCCGCGAGCCCCGCCCGGCGGCCCGAGCCGCTCCGCACACAAAGCGCCGCGGTGCGGACTCAGTTCCAGCAGCCCGGCGCGCCCAGGCTGCGTGAGCACCCCCCCCTCCGGGGACCGCGGCTCCTTTGTTCCTTCGCAGCGCGGAGCGACACCCCGCACCCAGCCCCCGCGCAGCCCGGAGTGGCGAGTTCGTGCCAGCGCTGGCGAGCCTGCGGGACTCGCGCCCGGTGCAGTGCACGCAGCGAGCCCGGCTGCGCGGCTGGCAGGCTCGGGGCAGCGGCGCACACAGAGACACACTCGCCGTGCCGTGCACACACAGACCCACAACACACCGTGCACAAACAGGGCATACTCGCCCCGTGCACACCCACACACAGGGCACACACACACCCCTGCACACCCCCACACACAGCGTACACTCGCCCCGTGCCGTGCACACACACACTCGTGCACACCCACAGAGACACACACCCCCACACACAGGGCACACTCGCCCCGTGCGCACACACCCCGCACATAGGGCACACTCGCCCCGTGCACTCGCCCCCCGTACAGGGTACACTCGCCCCGTGCACCCCCCCCCGCACACAGGGCACACTCGCCCCTGCACACCCCCCCGCACACAGGGCACACTCGCCCCGTGCACTCGCCCCCCGCAAAGGGCACACTCGCCCCGTGCACTCGCCCCCCGCACAGGGCACACTCGCCCCTGCACACCCCCCCGCACAGGGCACACTCGCCCCTGCACACACCCCCGCACAGGGCACACTCGTCCCGTGCACACCCCCCCGCACAGGGCACACACACGCCCCGCACACCCGCCCGGCTGACCTGGATGGTGCAGGTGTACTCGCTGTCATCCAGCAGCCTGACGGTGCAGCTGTGCTCCCGCTCCAGGCTCCTGCTGCTGCCGCTCATCCAGCGGCTCAGCATCTTCCCCGGCCCGGCGGGCGGGCGGCGCGGGGCGCTCACAGGGGCTGGCTGGCGGCGCGAGCGCGGCGCGGCGGCATCCCAGCGCCAGGCGGCCCCGCGCGCGCTGCCCGACTCCGGCCCGAGCCCAGGGCAAGTCCCCGCGCCGCGCTCGCGCCGCCCGGCGCCAGGCAGGGGCGGGGCCGGCGCTGAGCGACAGGCGGGCTGGCCAATCGCGGCGCGGGGCTGCCGCAGGCCCGGCTCAAGCCGATGGGCGGGGGCGGGAGCGGCCCGCGGGGAGCCAGGCCCAGAGAGCCCGGCCAGGGGGGACCCCTTCAGCCCCGGGCCCCACGTTCCCCTCAGCCCCGGGGCCCCGCCAGGGACCCCATCCCTCCGGGGCCCCCTCCCACCAGGCACCCTCCAACAACCGCCAGGGCTCCTCCCCACCCTGGGACCCCCACAATCCACCCGGGCCCCCGCCATGCACCCCCATCCCACCCTGGGACCCCCTCAATCCCACGGGGCCCCTCCCACCAGGCACCCTCCTCCAACAACCGCCAGGGCCCCCTCCCCACCCTGGGACCCCCACAATCCACCTGGGCCCCTGCCATGCACCCCATCCCACCCTGGGACCCCCTCAATCCCCACGGGGCCCCCTCCCACCAGGCACCCTCCTCCAACAACCGCCAGGGCCCCTCCCCACCCTGGGACTCCTCAATCCACCCTGGGGCCCGGCCAGGAACCTCAGCCCCACAATCCACCCAGGGCCCCTGCCAGGCACCCCCATCCCACCCTGGGACCCCCTCAATTCCCACGGGGCTCCTCCCACCAGGCACCCCCATCCCACCCGGGGCCCCCTCCCACCAGGGCCCCCATCACCCCTGGGATCCCCACAACCCCACGGGGCCCAGCCAGTGAATCCTCAGCCCCCACAATCCACCCCGGGCCCCCACCAAGGCCCCCATCCCACCCTGGGACCCCCTCAACCCCACAGGGCCCCGCTGGGGCCTCTCCTGCCCCCCACGGGGCTCTCCCACAATCCACCCCCACCAGGGCACCCCCATCCAACAACCCACCTGGAGCCCCCCAAGCTACCCCGCCGGGACCCTGCCAGAGACTCCCCCACCCCCAGGGCACGGACAGCCCCGCCAGGGGCCCCCCGCACAGGAGTCCAGGACACCCCCCTGTGCCACAGGACGTAGGGCGGGGAAGCTCAGGGCACCCCTAGACCTGCCCTTGCTGTTGGTGCTCGAGTGGCAGGTGCCCTGCAGGTACAGAGCCCCCAGCAGCTGCTGCCCCTTCCCCCTCCTCTGCCCGAGCCAGGCCACAGGAAGGGCAGGCTGGGGAGCCAGGGGCACAGATCAGGAGGCATTTGTGTGTTAGTAGAGATGCGAGAGGAATGGGAATCAGGGCCCCACAGTGCCAGGTGCTGCACAGACAGTGATATTCAGACAGCCCTGGCACAGCGAGCTGGGTGTGTGTGCGATAGAGCAGGGAAGGTAGGAGTGTGGAGGAGCATGTCTGTGTGGAGATGTAGGCGAAACAGCCCACTAAGCAATCGCGCAGCACCCCTTGCAGAAATGCTAGCATTAGGCACCATTCCACAAAACTCCTTTTTATACATCTCCTGTCCTCCCCTACACTGGGGGTTGGGCCAAGTAGGCAGCAGTGACCCCCTCTTGCTCCTGCACTTTGGCTCTGCGGCTGGAAGAAGTGTCTTCTCTCTCTCAACCTATAAGAGGAAATTCTCTTTGTCTCAAGTAGTCTGGATGCCAAGAGGAACAAATTTCTTCCAAGGGAGGGGGAAGAAAAAGCAACCTGCCTGTGTCATGGCAGCAGAATAAGCCTCTACCAACCATCCCGCCCAGCTCTCACTGGGGAAAGGGAAGTAGAATAATAGGTTGATGTTCCAATTTAGGAGGTCCAGGATCAGTACAGCCAAATACTGAGATAGTCCCAGAGGTACTGGTGGCCTCTTTGCATCATCTGACTAGCAGAGCCGTGTTTTATTTTAAATTAACTAATAAGTGGCCTTTTTGGGTTCATTTTCAGTTTGGCCACAGGCTGCACTGCAATTGCTTTCTGCACAGTTGTAGCAGTGTGGGAGCAGTGTAGCAGTGTGGGAGAATGTGCAATGGCCCTATGCTACATGGGTTAGGGTTTGCGTTGCCTCATATCTAGAGCAGAGATCTGCCCGCTCTCTTACTCATCTTCACTGACCCCAAGTGTGGCTGCAGCAGAGAGAGTATCCTGCTAGCAAGTTCACTAAAGTTTCACCAAGTTTTCCCAAAAACTGCAGAACAAACATCCAAACAGACGGACAGCTGTCAGGTCACTCACAAAGGTTCTGCTCAAACTTCCCTCAAAGCCACTTGAAAACCACTGCCTGGTAGTGGGGTTTCTCTCTCTGAAGGGTTGTTGTATAGCCCTTGTCATTTATTCCCACAGTTCCTTATTGTGCCTCTGACTCCCATCAGCCCTCAGAACAACAAGTTCCAGAATTCCCCTATTCTGAAATGGGAACAGGGCTTTCCTGGGCCTGTTGCCTGCCATGAAGGGCCAACATTCCCTACTACAGCAACATCTCTCTGGGGCAACACAGTATTCCTACTTCACTTTTCAGTAGATTTTGCTTTACCTCATCCCAGAGCTGCTTCTGTCCATCCTCAAATCCTCTTTTCACTTCTGCCCTGTGTGTCCTCCCACAGCAGGTCCACTCTTCCCTCCTAGCCAGGACCCTCCCCAAATAACTGCTCCTCTCCCACTTCAGTTCCATATTCTCATTGTCTTCTAGCAGGAGAGCAGTTAAGATTCATATTGATAAAGACCTCTTACCTCACCCCTGGCTCTGACAACATTGGGTGGGACTCTAACACTACCACTTCTGCATGCTCTTTCAGGGACCCCCATTATCTTTCTTTGGGGTCCTAAAAGTTAGGCCTTCTTTACCTCCCCCAAGTCAATCAACAAGTTAGGAATCTTCAGGAGATCACCCTTAAAATCTGGCAGCATCTGGGCATCACTCCAACTGACTGCCATTCCAAGAGGAGACCGTGCTGTTAGCCTGGTAAATCACGAGATGGAGACAAGATGAGGCAAATGCCAGACTCTTTGTAGCAGAGCATGATGATTGTTCAGAAGGGTTTACACACTGAAGTGTTAACTATAGGAGATCATTCTCAGAAA
This sequence comes from Rafetus swinhoei, assembly GCA_019425775.1. Taxonomy (NCBI): domain Eukaryota; kingdom Metazoa; phylum Chordata; order Testudines; family Trionychidae; genus Rafetus; species Rafetus swinhoei. Next base: position 46,237,266 of record CM033442.1, on the reverse strand, counting down.
GGAGTGCAAAGCTCTGTATGCTGCTGAAAACAGGTGCTAGAAGTAGGTCAGAAGCTTACCCTGTGGACTGATAGGGCCAGCTTGGATAATACATTGTTCAAATACTAATTGGGAAAAATAATGGCAGACCAAGAGCATCGATGTATATGGGGCATCTATTAGTACAATTTTAACCTCATGACACCGTAGAAGATGTATTTCCCTTTCATCCAATATGTTCCTATAGGATTATTGAAGACTAGAGATCCTAGGTAAAAAAATGCAAATAATCTTTCTTCTGTTGAAATATAACCTTAGTCCTATTATTAGTAATTAAATGAGTAATAGCTGAAGATGATATATTGCTAAACAATGTTACAAAAGAAATAATACAACACACCTTACACCAACAGAATCTGGTCAATGAAAAAGTATTATCTCCCCCACCTTGTCTCTTTCATATCCTGGGACTGATAGGGCTACAACTAGGTTGCAAGACACGCATGAATTCCAGAAGGTGTAGAGAACACTGCATCATAGAAAACAAACCACAGGAGAACACTTCCCAGCTAGCTATATCCTACACATGTAACCTTTCTGCCAGGTAGAGCCAGCAGCAGGCAGGGCCTGCTTCAAAATCTAGGAATTCCTTTCAATTGATCCAACATAGAACCAACTCGAGCCCCTACCCAGTAGCCTGGGAAATTCACACACCACCCCCAGGTGCCTATGAGGCAATGCTTCCCTACTCACAAGCACAGAGTCTGAGTGTAGAAAAGAGACTTAATGCCAAGTTACTTCCCTCCCTTGTATTAATTTGGGAAAACACCACAAACAGCATTCTTAAACATAAACCATGATAACAGTTCCACCCCAAGCAGGTTGGGCAGTGTCATTTTCCCCTCAGGTTTTTAAGTCCAGCAACCTGAGGGTAGGTTTACACTGTGGGCTAAAGTCGAATTAAGATGCGTAACGGATGTCGAAGTAGCTTAACTCAGCTTTTAGTGCTATCTACACAGCAGGAAGTCGAAGGAAGAGCAGTCTTCCTTACACTTCCCCATTTCACGAGGAGTAAGGGGTTACAGAAGTCAGAGTAAGAAACCCATTATTTTGAAATTATTTCAAAAGAATGGGCTTGCTGTGTAGACATACACTCTTATTTTGAAATAAGCATGCAGTGTAGACAGCCTGAATGTCCCCTTCACATGGCCAGTCCTTCTCTGCACTCCACTCACATTTGTTGCCCTTGGCTGTCACCTTTTCACATCAGTCTCCAGCGATTTCCGCTCCCAGTTATTTTAACTCTTAGCAGGTAGGGTAGAAGAAACACAACTCTACCACAAGTGACATAAAAAAAGAGATTCCTAAAAGAGCCTACCTAGCTCTATTCTTTGAACAGAGAGAGAGAGGCTACGTCTACACTGCAAGGTTTTTGTGCAAAAAGAGCTGTATTTGCACAAAAACATGCGGAGCATCCACAGCTCAAATGTGCTTTTGCGCAAGTAAAACGGCAGAACAGAGGGCTTTTTCTGGTGTAGGTAAACCTCCTTTTATGAGGCATATCTCCTTTTTGCGCTACAGCTATTGCACAAAAAGGCAAGTGTGGATGCTCCACAGGGGTTTCTTGCGCAAAAAGAGTCAATCAGAAAAAGCACAGGTGCTCTGATGGCCATCAGAGCTTTCTTGCACAAGAGCGTCCATGCAGTGTGTGCACTCTCTTGTGCTTTGAGGTGTGGACATGCTCTTGCACAAGAAGTTTTTGCACAAAAACTCTTGTGCAAAAGGCTTCTTGCGCAAGAAGCCTGCAGTGTAGATGTAGCCAGAGAATGAGCATGGGGCAGGGGACCAGGTCAAATCAGTCAAGGCAGTATCTTCAGGAAGGGTCCTGCATGACATGCATCTGACAAAGCGGGTCCTTGCCCACGAAAGCTTATGCTCCAACACTTCGGTTAGTCTATAAGGTGCCACAGGACTCCTCGCCGCTTTCACAAAAGCAAGGAAATTAAAAGTAAAGACATCTAAGGGTGCGTCCACACAGCACCCTAAACTCAAAATAAGATACGCAATTTGCATAGCGCTATGCAAATTGCGTATCTTCCTTCAAATCTATTTCAAAATAGCTTATTTTGAAATTTGGTGCGTCTACACAGTGCCAAATTTCGAAATAATGTGCTATTTTGAGACATCCTTTAAACCTCATGGAATGAGGGTTACTGGGATATTGAAATAGCGTGCCTGTTATTTCAAAAAATATTTTGAAATAACGGGTGGCTTGTGTAGACTCAAGGTAGCTATTTGGGGATATCTCCAGTATCCCAAAATAGCCATGCAGTGTAGATGTACCCTTACAATCTTCTCCTCTACCCAGTGACACATACCTCACAATCGCAATTAACTACATCAATCAGGGGTTTCCAAACCGTCACATGCATACCCTGGGGTTGCACGAGACATCTGAGATGTGCTCAGTAGAAATGTTGTCATGATGGATTTTATTTATTATTTCACTTATTCCATTTTCAAAATAGGCTACTCAGACAAAGCTTTAAAACTCTGTGGAAATTATATATAATACGGTAATTAATTTATTTCAAGACTTATCAACGAGAACACAGTTTTGCAAAGATGCTGACATACAGAGCCCTCCCTCCATTCACCGTACAGTGTACACCTAGAAACTGCCCCCACTTAGGGGGTCTATTCAGCTGTATACGCCATACTATAGCTACGTCTGTACGGAGCAGTGAAATACGGACAGATGGCTAGAGACAGATCATGTGAAGAACACACCAAGTGTCAGTGATGAGAAGAACTGGGATTTACCACTGTGCCCTGAACCAAGGCCAGCGTCCTTAGCAAGGAAGGACTGTAAGAGGCGGAGCCTCGGGCAGAAGTGGTGGACTGAGGTAGAAATGCCCTCCCCCCAGCCAATCCTTCCTGGTCGGGAATCAAGAGCCTGGGGCTGCAGCAGTGGAAGTTGGGAGCTCCGGGGTTCTAGCAGTGATGTGAAGGACCCGGGCTCCTGGCCACTGCCAAAGCCACCGGGAGCCCCAGGCCCTTTTCAATGACTTGGCTTCGGGGCGGCTGGCCCTTTTGCTCCCCTCTGTCGGTGGCCCTGGCAGTAGGGTACAGGGCTGCCAGACCCGTCGATGGGGAAAGCTAAAGGTTGACCGTGTGCAGTCCAGTGGCTGGTTCTTACCAGTGTAATGCACCGGCCTGAATCAGCTCACTCTGCCCTTTGAGAGCAGAGTACATGGGCAGCTGGTAGGCGGGAAAGGGGTACACAAAAAGAAGATTGGGAATCTCTGGCATATATAACACCACAATTCTGGCGAGGCAGGGACCGTCTCTGGCATATGTTTGTATTTGTACAGTGCTTAGCACCATGAGGTCTTGAATTGTAGAAATTACCATAATCATCATAAAATCATTGCTGCCAGCATTTGAACCCCCTTTCTGCAAACTGGTCACAACCACAAAAAGACCAGACATTCTTCCCCTACTATCTTTTCCACACAGTTCTAGACACTCACGTTTACCCATGTGTATGGAGGGGGTGTTGTGAGGCTAGAACTGACAGGGGCGGAGATAAGGGGTGTGGTGGTGGTGTGTGCTGGTTGTTCCACAGGCGAGCGGTGTAGATGCCTTCACTTTTCATTTCTTTGCATTTTGTTCGTGTGTGTGTGTGTGTGCGTGCATGTGCGCCCATGCATAAGCATGCACGTGGTATGCTACGTATAGAACAACCTTAACTCACTCAGAACCTAGCAATTGCCCAGGTTTTGTTAGATTCATAAAGAATCTTCAATACCACAGTGACCGGTTTCACAAAGAATAGAATCTTTGTGTAAGTGCCCTTTTGAGAGAAAGAAGTTCTTGAGCCAGCTGGGTGGTTTCACAAATATCCTATTTGTAAACAGCAATAGCCGCTGCTTTGTCAATGATCTTCCTGTACAAATGCAATAGAAATGTTCTGGAATAGTAAAACGCTGTTCCTTTCCAGCAGGTTGGGGCCCAGTTTTGGGAGGAGGGCACACAGCTTGGGGAAATGCTAACAGACAACACTATATCTCGTCTAAGTTGTTTCAAAGCAGCTTTTGATTTTAAAGAGAAAATGTATACTTTCTTCAGCAAAAAATACACTTTCCACATTTTCCTTTAGGTAAACAATATACACAATAGTTCAGCTATAAGGGCTGATGCTAATGGATTAAGAATCATAGGATAATCAGAAGTGGAAGGGACCACAAGAGGTCATCAGGTCCAGTCCCCTGCACTCATGGCAGGGACAACCTCCGTTGCGGCAATTTAAGCCCATTGATTCTTCTCCTATCCTCAGAGGTCAAGGAAAATAGTTTCCCTCCCTCCTCCCTGTGACAACCTTTTAGATACTTTAAAACTGCTATCATGTCCCCTCTCAGTCTTTCAAACCCAGTACTTTCAATCCTTCCTCAGAGCTCATGTTCTCCAGACCTTTCATCATTTTTGCTGCTTCTCTGGACCTTCTCCAGTTTGCCCACATCTTTCCTGACATGCGGTGCCCAGAACTGGACACAAGACTTCATCTGAGGCCTGATCAGCGCAGAGCAGAGCAGAAGGACGACTCCTCATGGCTTGCTCACCACACTCCTATTCATGCCTTCTCTTGGCTTTGCTCTTTGACTCATCAGTGAATCCTCTCCTAAAGAATGGAACCTGCCTCTGAACTGTCTGAGCAGTTTCATGAAGATCCTAATATTTGTGAATGTTGCCACTGCTTTGTCATAGACCCTGTCCTTCATGAACTGTTCGCCTGCTTCAAAATTCCCCTTCTGAACTGCTCAGTAGTTGTTGCTTTCACAAAGACCAGGAGCTCTTGAGCCAGCTGAACAGTTTAATGAAGAACAGAATTCAGGACACAGCAGCCATTGCTTTGTCAAAGATCCTGTCTCTTTGCTACTCTTCAGACACTAATTAGGTTTGGTCTGGAGCCAACTGATCAGTTTCATCGGGAGCCTTGTCTTTGGGAAAGTAGCTTTTTTATTTTTTGGAGATTGTCACTGATGCAATGCAGAAATCCCTTGTCTAGTCAAACTCATTCCTCATCTTCATGTCAACCCCAGTGTTTGTATGCAGGGACCATTATAGGGTTGGGGAATTTGTCAAAAATTGGCTTTCTTTTCTCATCCAAAACGGTTTAAAAAGGATTCCTTTGTTTCAGGGAACAAAAGGAGCCCATGAAAGTTTTCTGCATTGTTTGATTGTAGCAGACAAAATTTCAGTTGAGATTAATGATGCACCTTTTTTTCTTTTTATTAACAAAATAATTCCATGACGGCAGAGAACCTGCAAACTCTTCCTCTCAGCACATTTTTGACTCTATATTCTGTAGTTTAAGTTGCAGAAAACTCAATGTGAATCATAAAACTCAATGTGAATTTTTGGAGCCACTGATCTGTTAAAACTCAGGAAAGAATTTGCTTGAAAAACCTCTGAAAATTCAAGTTTTGCTCAGAGTTTGTGTGCTGAAAATTTGGGGCAGGTTCACTGTTGTCTTTTCCTGATCCAATACAGAAAATTGTGGTAGAACTCCCTCTGACTGCCAAATGGAATCCAACCTTAGTCATGGCATGACTTATTATGACATTCCTCACAATAAAGTGAGTAAGCTTCCCAGAGCTACTAAGCTTCCATGAAATAATAGGAAAAGGTCTCCCAAAGCCATACATCTAGGAAAATTGGTCCAAATGCATTCAGAAACTTGATTTCTGTCCATTTCTCCTGAATGCAAACTGACCTAGGCTAGTTTTGAACCATCAATGGAAAGATGAAAAGTTTTCTATATCCCATTACCAGGTTCATGAACCAGTTAATACTATGGATTGGACAATTTTCATCATTCCAATAAATCTACTTTATATTTGAGAGACTGTGTCTGTCCATCTGTTTGTTCAGGAACTCCTCTTAATCAGGAAGAGCTAGGGCCACCGAATTTGGCACACAGCCTCCTCTTATCATAACTGAGAGCAAGGTCAGGGGTTGGTTGTGCCAGGACAATGAGAATGGCACATTGGTCCTGGAATGGGATTGCTTCCCAAAAAAACAAACAGAAGAGAAACAGAACCACCAGGCAAGTAGAAAGGGCTGGCGGGGAGTGTGCCTCCTCCCCATCTAGGCCTGCCCCAGCCCAGAGCCTCCCACCCCCCGGGTGCCCTATAGGGAAGGGGGGCTGAAGCTCCCTATCCTGATTCCTACGGGGACATTGTGTTGCTACATTCCTCTCCCTGGCTGGGGAGTGCAGGGGGCAGATGAACAAAAATACACTTGATGGAATTCCCATTTTTTAAAAATTACTAAAAAAGAAATAGACAAAAATGTTTTAAGAATCCTGTTTTTAAGAAATCCAAAATAAAAATCAACTTCATAAAAATAACACTATTTTTGAAAAACACAATCATTTAAATAAAGCATGTACAAAAGAACCCTAAATGAGTTAAGGACCAAAGCAATGCCAGGTAAATGTGTTAGTGGGGTTCTAGGGCATGCCACAGGCTCTGAGTTAACCATACCCTCGTATCCATCACATCTGGGCCACGCGGCTTCCCTTTTTGATAGATCTTACAAGATAAACAGCATAGCAGCTAATTATTTATACTGCTTCTCAGTTGCTCAGTGACAGTCATGTACATGCGAATCCAATGAAAAATAACTGTGGTCCAGTCGGGCAAGTTTTGCTGATATTTAGAAAGTGCTCCAGCTGTTTTGCCAGCTGTCTAATAATTTGACATTGACAGAACCAATGATTCAGTTTCTATCTTAAATCTATAATGGAGCAATTTATTCCCCTCTTTTTGCTTAGGATATAGCCATGGGAATTATTACGCCATCTTATTTTTATGATACATATAAACATCTAACCCTTAGTACAGAAAGCGAGTATGACTGCAAAAATCTTCCATATCCTAAGGATGAATCTGGCAATAAGAATAGCTTTCTGCTGGTGGGGTTGTAGATTTTCCACTCTGGAGGATTCATCTGTTCATACAGGACTCTATTTATTCAGTAATAACACTACAGAATGGCTGGTGTGACACCATTTCCAAGGGTAAATGCTTATTTTTAAAAGCTTTTAAAATTCTAATATTTGTTGCTGAACATATTTGATACTAGTACTGACGAAGTGGGTCTTTGCCCATGAAAGCTTATGCTCCAACACTTCGGTTAGTCTATAAGGTGCCACAGGACTCCTCGCCGCTAGTACTAACTATGCAACACATATATTTGATTTAATTTACACCATTAACATGTTTTGCTTTTTATATTTTACACTCTCATATCCTGGCTACAACAACACTACAAGCAATGCTGATATGTGCATTGTTAATTATTATCAGGCTTCCGAGTTAACACCTCATTGAGATGAACTGGAGCAATTCACATGTCTCTGGACTATTCTTTCAGGCAATCTGCCAGTTTCGATTTACTTCTTCCTGGCCTAAGGTTTTTTTCTATAGACTTAAATCCAAATTATCTGTTGATCTTTAATTTTTTAAATCTTGCCCTTAATTTATTTGTTAACTGAAACACACAGGAGGAGAAGACTGCAGCCTCCAGGGAGAAGTTGCTACTCACCAGGGCCGGATTAAGGGGGGGGCTAGCTGGGCAGCTGCCCGGGGCGCCAACCTATGGGAGGGTGTCTGATGGCAGCTGTAAGGGGCACCGGGGGGCGGGGCTGCGCATGCGCCGTGCGCCTGGGGGCGGAGCCATGCATGCATCACGCGCCCACTGCCCGGGGCGCAGGAATGGCTCGAACTGGCCCTGTACTCACCAACTTGCCATAAGACAGCCCAATTCAACCTCTAGCTCAGGGCTGGGCAAAATACGGCCCAGGGGTCAGATCTGGCCTGCCAAGCCACCGGATCCAGCCCTCCAGCACGCAGCCGCGCAGTTTAAAGCACAGTGCAGTGTGGCTCTGCTCCGCAAGCAGGGGGAGGCTTTGTGTGATCTCCTCTCCCCCAGCCCAATCCTCAGCTCCTGTTGGCTGGAAACAACCAGCCAAGAGGAGCGGAGAGATTGGCCTGAGGGGGCAACGCAAATCTCTTCCCTCTCGGGGGGCTGAAAGCCACATGGAGGGAGCAGTCTGCAGTTCAAGCAGTCTGGGGCTGCAGCAGGCAGGGAGTCCAGCCTGCCTTGGGGGTGCTGCAGTGCTGCTGGCCTGGGGACACTTAGGTAAGTGCCTCCCAGAACCTGCCTCTGGCACCCCTGCCCCTCCTGCACCCCAACTCCCTCCTGCCGGTCACCATCCGAACCCCTGCACCTCCTTGCCCCAGTTACAACTCCCTCCCAGACCATGTACCCCCTCTTACACCCCACCCCCAGGCCAGAATCCTCTCCTGCACCCAAACACCCTCCCAGACCCTGCACCCCATTCTCCTGCCCCAAGTCACCACCCACACCTTCTGCAGTCTGCACCCCCTTTTCCCCTTCTCCCAGGTCACAGCTCCCTCTCAGACTTTGCACCTTCTCCAAGAGCCCCTCCTCCAGGCCAAAATCCTCTCCTGCACCCAAACACCCTCCCAGACCCTACACCCCAATCCTCTGACCCAAGTCACAACCCCTTCCTTCACCCAAACTCCCTCTCAGACCTCACACAGTCTCCTGCACCCCAGCCCTTACCCTGTGCGCCCTTCTGCACCCAACCTCCATCCTAGACCCAGCACCTCCTCTACAGAAAAGCGCAGCCCTTGACCACTTTCCAAAATCTTGGAGTAGCCCCCCCCCAAAAAAAAAATTGCCCACCCCTGCTCTTGCTTCAACTCACTTTTATTGGCTATGGGTCTAGAACTAAGGCTTGTATGTTCTTTTATCATGTTTTACCAGGTTTTTCCCTAAAGTAATTTTAAACATTATGCCCCTGAAGAGAGACCCACCACTTGTTTTTTAGCCAGTTTAGAAGTGTATAGGATAGCAGAGGACAGTTTCTCTTTTTTCCAGTGGCTGTACATAAGGGAGTGTGTATTCTACCATCCAGTTAATCTCTGTAGAACGTAGAAGCCCTTTAGCTATCATGTGCACATCTTTCATCCTCAGTTGAACATTAGTTCCCTGGAGGAATATTTGCCCCATCAACTGTGTTACTATCACCAGCAAAATTACATCAGGTCAGAAAGTTCCACACATTGAGAGCCTTCAAGGCATAGCCCCTCACACCTGCCACAATTCTTCCCGGGGGTCTCACACATTGCATGGTGTGACGTAGTGGGGGGGCTGTCTGCTCTGTAACCCGGGGTTCCCTTACGATGTGCTGTGTGATTCCCACTGACTCACCCACACGTGGATTGGCCCAGACACCTAGTCCCAGCCTGAGCAGGTAACAAGTCTCTTCCCAGGGGGAGAGACAAAGGAAGGGAGGCGGAGACGAACACCTGGCTGGGGGGCAGGGCTTGGAAGCTGGGCAGTCTTGGCTGGGAAAACATGAAGAGAGGAGACTAAGCTGAATACTGAGGGGTCAGGGGCCTGTGGACCCCTACCCAAGAGGTCTGAGGCTGCCTGGCCCTGACTCCTGTAACTACATCACGTCTGTGCCGTGCTGTATCCCGGAGCAGCAATAAACCCTCTCTGTTCTACTGGCTGGCGGAGTCTCATCTTGCTGTGGACGGGAGTGCAGGATCGGGGGGTACCCAATGCGCCACCACACATGGGGCGGATGAATCATTAGTCCCACCACTACATAAAAGCAACATATTTGCCCCATGCAGCCAGTTAGCTCTGCTGGGCAGTGTATAGTGAGGAAAAAGCATGGTTTTACCTATTCTCCTGTTCCTCCCTGGGGCAGAGGCAGTATCTGGCACGCAGGGGCCCTGCACCTTGGAGGGCTTGGCACTGCGATTAAGGCAGCCCTAATGCAGCCATGCAAAGGGAAATCCTTACAAGGCTGCATAAGGGATAGGTGGAATCTAGCCCTTAGTGCTGCCCTACTGCAACTTGTGTGGTATTGTGCTCAAGTTCTCAAGGCTACAGGGGAATGTTGAAGTCTCCCCCACATACAAAAACCCTGTTCTGAGTTCATGGGTCCTAAATTGAGCTGAGAAATATCTCTGGCTACAGAGTATTTTTTTTATACTCAAATAAAAGTAAACTTAGGACAAATAATACACCACAGATTGTAAGGCCAAAAGTGACCGCTTTGATCAGAGTCTGACTTGTATAAGATAGGCCCGGGTAGGGTGACCAGACATCACATTTTTAAAGGCACAGGCACGTATTTAGGCCTTCCTGCCAGTGTCCTTTTTCTTCAAAACAGGCAAATTGTCCCAAATTTTCTGCCTCCCCCACATCAGTACTAGTGGTCCTGCTGTAGGCCAGGCATGTAGGGTGGAGAGTGCTGGGCAGGGAGGACAGGGTCAGTCGGTCACTGCCCTGTGTGTGCGAGAGATGTATGGGATTATGGGTGTGAGCTCTCCGTGTGTGTGTGACCATTCCCCACATGAACCCAGAAGTCTGGAAGGTAAAAAGACTCCAAGGATGCAGTATTTCTTTTTAACAGGGGCTCAGTAAGCTTGATGTTAATGTGAACATTTGTTCTGCATAGTTTTGATTGATTGTCATTGAACTCACTTGAAAAGGAGGAATTTTACCAAGTGTCCCGTATTCAGCATATGGTCACCCTAGGCCAGAGGACATCCCTGAATTACTTCCTGTCTGAAGTAGAGCCGATCTAAAACAGCCCATCTAGATTTTAAAATGGCCAGGGCTGGAGGATAAAAGTAAACTTGGGACAAATAATACGTAAGGCCAAAAGCAGCTACTTTGATCCTAGTCTGACTTGCAGTCACAAGAGATCTGCAGCTGGGTCTGAGTTTTCACAGGCATCTACTCAGCCTCCATTTTCCCAATACAACTTGCCCTTGCAAGTAATTTGTGAACGGCACCGGGCACTGAGACTCTTGAAGGACAGAAGCGGCTCCCACATGTACTTGAAGGCCCAAAGCTGTGCCTGTGAAAAACAACGGGAGCCAGCCCTGACAATTTGGCCCTATATCACTAGGCACTGAGCAGGGAAAATGGCATCCCCATTTCGTTGAGTGTTACATCGCGTCTCTTCCTCTCCCCCAAGCCTGCACCGCCTTTTAAAGACATGCAGGGTGCTCCTGTTTCTTTCATGGCTGGCCGAGTAACCTGCGCCCCCGCTGCTGACAAGAACTCAGCGTTGGAGCTAGCGATAGTGCGCACCAGGGTGTGAGGTTGGCTCTTTCCCTGGTTGTGCGAACAGCCTCTCTCGGACTCAGATGTGGCGGTTGGTGTTTTCATATATTTCTGTTAACACTGGCTGAGGGGGGCGGGGAAAAGCCAGCGACTGAGGACTCGCCTCCACTGCAGGCACAACAGCAGCACAACTACAGCACCACAGCTGGACCACTCGCTTCAGCACCCAAAGGCTTTTACCGTCACGGTAGTTAGTCCGCCCCCTCGAGAGGGGGGGTGTATGTGGACAGAAGAATTTGCCCATCAAGCTAGCAGGGTCTACACTACGGAGTTAGTTTGACTTAACCAAGTCTCTCATTTTCACCTCCTTGAGCCATGTCATCCTAAGTTTTAGAGGAGACCAGCCGTCTGGAAGAGACAGAAGGAGACCAGAGAATGAGGGAGGAGGACGGGATGGTGGGGACTGAGATGGGCAAGAGTGAGAAGGGGCAGGACACGTGACCAGAACAATACTTGCATGTCCTCAGCATGGGGAACAGTCACCAACATCGAGTTTCCCTACTCCTAGACACGTACACTGCAGCTGCTGTTTGCAGTTGTAAGCCAAGGGTAGGATTTCACCTGTTCGGAGCAGCAAATGAATTACAGCCGATTTTCTGGGACAGGCTTATTAGCCTCAGATCTGCTTGAGGTCTTCCATGGGTTATAGGGCATGATGCAAGAATTTCTGGGCACAATGCTATGGCTGGTGTTAGGCAGGCAGTCAGACTACATCATCACAAGGGTCTTTTCTGGCCTTAAAGTCTTCTGCTCTCCCTTGAGCATGAAGGAAGTGGGAGCAGCCCATTGGGAGAGGCAGATAAGGCCTGGGGCTGAGTGGAAGGAGCCCTGGAAGCACCAAACACAGGACCCGGCTCAGGTTAGGACACCTACAGGTTAGTAAAAGCTGTCCCAGGGTGGGGTGACTTTTTGACTCTATCCCTGTATGCCTTGCATTGATGGGAAGAAATTGGAGAAGGATCCTAAAGGTCCCTGCCTCAAAAAACAAAGCAAAAGAAACAAAAACCAAACCCCGCCAGTCTGAGGTAGCATCTGGAAAGGAATATTGCTCTAATCGAGGGTCTGACCAAGATGAACTGCTATCAAGCAACCTCTGCTTAGTTACAACAACGATCAACACTCCATTTCACAGCAACATAATTGCCAGGTCAACAACATTTACAAGCTTTAATCAAATGCCACCTTGTGCAGCACTCCCCCTTCACTCGGCTCAGTTACTCAGGGACAGACACATCTGTTCAAAAAGTGTGTACAGCCAAACCACCTAGCAAAAGATAACACTTGCATCCAGGTACTCAGCAGGCTGAAGGGTTTCTTTCAGGGGCTGGATGCTGTTGGCATAGCTGGGTTGTATAGGGCTAGGCTGCCACAGAGGACTTTGATGCTTTTCCTCTCTGATGCCAGATGGATCATCCCCGTTCCCTACGCTGAGGTCTCTCATCAACACTCCAGAGGATGAACCGCACTGGCCTGTTCTTGACAATCACCTGAGGGTTTGAACTTCCTTGACCTCTGAGGATAGGACAAGCAGCAATGGGCTTAAATTGCAGCAAGGGAGGTTTAGGTTGGACATTAGGAAAAACTTTCTAACTGCCAGGGTGGTGAAACACTGGAATAAGCTGCCTGGGGAGGTTGTGGAATCTCCATCCCTGGAGATATTTAAGAGCAGGTTAGATAGATGTCTATTGGGGATGGTCTAGATGGTGCTGGGTCCTGCCATGAGGGCAGGGGACTGGACTTGACCTCTCAAGGTCCCTGCCAATTCTAGTGTTCTAAGACCAGTGTTCTATGATGGGGTTAAATGTGGTGTAGTAGACACCCTTCCCCGCCTTCTCTCGTTTACATACAAGATGGTTTGTATCTCCTTGGAAGCAGTTTCCTATACATCCTTTGGCACAGGCATAGCAGTGTCTTTTATCAAGTTCCCTGTGGGTTTGCAATTTCCAGATCTGATCCTAAGGTTAATTTTTGGACAATCACACTAATGGGCTTCTTCATGTCCTTCATCAAAAGCTTTATAGAAAAATGTCTTTGAAAGATGAAGTTTCATTTCTTGTCCTTCAGAAAGAAGGCACATTCCATCATCGGAGTATATGAGACATGAGAGACTGTGAGTTTTGTAACTGATAACTCTCAGAAAATAAGTTTGACACGGAGGGATTCTGGAAAATCCAGCAGCTGGTCACAATTTAAGTATGTCCAACAAATATCTCAAAACTTGTTACTGGAGCAAGTGAATGATCTAAACCCAAGCTCTGCAGGTCACTTGTGATTGTCTAGATGAAGTGTGGTATTTTTCCTTGTTTCCTAAATGGATTTGCTTGTTGCCCTCCCCTGATTTTCAGAGGTTGCTACTTGTGGCTTTCCCTTCGTTGCACAGAAGCTCTGACACACACAAGCGTCTGAAGGCCTTCTCAAGTTGCCATAACATCTGACAGCATTGCCAGCGCGCCGGATTTTATCCCATCTCGCTCTACTTGCTGTTTTTGTCTTACAGCCCTAGCTCTTGGCTTCATATGGACAGGTCAGAAGGTTTAAAATAGAGTTTCTATCCTTCACGGTTGCAGAGAGAACCTTGAAAAATGTGACCCCTGGGCCCGCCAAAGGTTCCGGAGCCAGAAGGATAATGAAAGGAACTCCTAGTTTTGTTTGTTTTAGAGCTCGTGTTTTGTTAGCCAGGCCCATGAGTTGGTGGGGCAGGGTCCTGATCCTGGCACCCTTGCTGCTGCTGGGTACAAATGTTGGAAAGCTAAATGTCGGGGTGCAAAGGGAAAAAAAAGATAAATAAACAGTGTCCATGGGTGGGATTTTCAATGGGGCGGTGAAGGAGTGACACTTGTGACCCTCCTCTTTTTCCAGAGACAACCCTACTCTGGCCTGTGCCTGCCCTGCACAGAGCCCACACTGGCATTGCGCTACTGACATGCAATGCACCATTATTTATGTCACCTGGATTGGTCCCTGGGGCTGGGCAGGATGCCAGACTAGATGGGCCCTGGGTTGGATCCTATCTGCCAAGCCCATAATGAGCCTCAGATCACCAATATTCCAATGTCCTAAATAAAAGTCCACAGCCTACCGGCCTCCGGCCTGACTCCATGCCAAGCAGGCAACTCTGTAGGAAGAGACTGAGCCAGCCCCTCGTGTAAAGCCATCTCCTTGCCTGAACTTGACATTACCCAACACTACATGCAGGAGCCTCTGCCACAGCCCGTCCGTAGGGCCACCAGCCGGCAGTCTGAGCTGAGCTGGGCCTAAATGCCGGAGGAGAGTAAATCTGGCAAACCCTGCAGAAGAGCAATGGCTCACTCCCCACTCATGCCTGCACCCCTTTTGCCATGATTAGGGGTGACAGAATTAGAGCTTTAAGGAGATTTTTAGTAGGGTTTCTTTTCCCTGCAGATAGACGGGAGAGCCGCCCTTAGTTAGAATAAGTCTATTCAGCACAGCCTGGGCCAACTAATAGCAAATAGCCTGACACTCTGTTCTCGCCACTTGGGGTAACATCACAAGGTTTGACAAGCACTGGATTTAATCTAAACTACTCATGGCATTTCTGCTTTGAATGCGGCTTGATTCTTCCAGTGACTGAGCTAGAAGTAGCAGATGTCACTTCAGCTCATATATTTTCCATATGCAGAAATCATACAGTGGGTTCCTCGCTTGCCTAGCTTCACTGTAATGAGGGCAGTACACCCACTGCCTCACCAGACAGCAGGTGTAGTGGTTAGGGCAGGACACACAGTCAGGAAGCCTAGACTGTATGTCTGATTCTGCCGCGTGACCTTGAGCAAGAGAATCGGGGATGATCATTTTTACTCCCTTCCTTGGATGGGAGATGCTGGCTAATCGTCTATTCTTTGCTCTTCCGAGACAAATGCAGGATGATGAGCTTTGAACTCTGACGAGCTCACATCTTCAGCATCTGGGTCTGCCGTTCTTATGACATGTGAAGAAGCATTATACAGCAAGAGCTCTGTTCTCCGACAGCTAACCAGCAAGCTCTATTTACCAACATTTCTTATGTCTCCCAATACAAATCTTCAGTCTCAGACCCGGGACATTATACAACTGCATATTCTGCACTCTGCCTTTATGCAGAAGAGGTAGAAGACAAGCAAGCTGAAATCAGAGACTGCACTTGATGACCTCTTGCGATCCCTTCCACTCCTATGATTTATTTTAAAAAAATGCATCTTCCAGGATGTGTCATACGGTCATTACAGATTCAGCCCGATCTCCTACACTCTCTACATCCGCAGTGATAATTGATGTTGATAATGGTGACCCTGAGGCCCTGCAAGAACCTGATGTGCCTTCTGAATCACCAAAGAAAGATTCAAATCTGTTCAGTCTCGGTTTAGAGTGAAGCGTGTTTTCTGTGATCTGGGTGTGTGCCCTGCGCTGCCCAGAGTGATAGGCAGTGTCATAAGAGAACGTACTGTACCAAAAAACTTTCCCTACGTGCAGCTAAGGCCTGGTCTCCTGGAGGGAAAGGTCAGCCTAAGATATGCAACTCCAACTACATTAATTGCGTAGCTGGAGTCAACATATCTTAAATCATTGTCCACACACCTGGAGGACGACTGAAGCAAATGCTCCCGTTGGCTTCCCTTACTCTTCCCAAGGAGCAAGACTGCCAGTGCTGATGAGGGCACTTTCTGAGTTCGATTTAGTGTGTCCTCACTAGACCCACTAAATCAAACCCTGGAAGATCAACCACGGCTATGGCGATCTTCCCCGTAATGAAGAAATGCCTTAAGTGCTTCAAGAAACCAACCACTCTACAGTGCAGGACTGCTACTGGATTGCTGAGTTCCTGTGCACTACATAGCTGGGAAAAGACCGGTGAACAAGGAGACAGTAGAACATACTGGTCAGCATGGCAGGAACTTGTCACTGTATTCTAGCAGCCTAACCCCTGTCCTTTTTGGTAGACACGGTGGCAAAGGAGAGTTTCATGTGGCCACAGGAGGTGAGAGAGGCTGTAACAGTCAGTGAAATATGCCCTGCTGAGGTCTGGTGCTGCTCTTGTAGGATCTATTTTTAGGTATGTTAGAAAATGATGTCTACATAGGCACAAGAGTGGGAGAGCAGCATTAGCCACAAGAATCTTTGGGAGGGAATGAAAAGGAAGAAAGTGAAGCTGGCTGATCCAGGCCACTGTGGGCAGACAGGACACCGAGCTAGATGGACCCTCAGTCTGACCCAGTCTGGCTGTTCTGATGCCGACAGCAATTCGGGGCCTTGGGCAGAACAGGCAAGGCCCTCCTCCCTCTCCCCCCGTCCATGCACACACAAGCTTCATACACTCAGACACAGTCCGCCTGACATTTGGGCTGTGCTGTGCCTGCGAGTGGCTGTGCTCTTCTGGCATAGCTGGGCTTTTTCATGCCCGCCCAGTAGGGTTGCCAACTGTCTAATCGTACAAACCCAAAGACACTTGCCCAGCCCCATGCCCCTCCCCTTCCCTGAGGCCCCGCCCTCCACTCACTCCATCCCTCCACCATCTGTTTGTTGTTCGCTCTCTCCCCCCCCCCCCACCACCACGCACACACTTGCTTTCCCCAGGCTGCAGCAGGGGATTGGGACACAGGCTCGGGAAGGGAGTTGGGGCAGGCTCTGGGCTGGGGCGGAGGGAGGGATAGGTGGGTTGGTGCTCATTCTGGCAGCTCCCAAAAGCAGCCAGCACACCCTCCTGGCAGTGGCCACAGGACCACCCTTGCAGCTCCCATTGGCCACAGACATAAGCACCAACTCCATGGGTGCTCCAGAACTAGAGCACCTATGGGGGAAAATTACGAGCTGCTGAGCACCCACCAGCACCAAGCTCCCCCCTTCAGCGTCCGCCCCCCACCTCTTGCCTGCGGGTAGCTCCACTGACCAACTCCTCCCCAGCCCTCCCACAGCTTCCCCCAGGCCAACTCTGCCTCTAGCCCCAGCAACTTCCCCACCCCAGTTCTGCCCCCAGCCCAAGCTTCTCCGCTGAGCCAGCTGCACAGTAGTGGGACTGGGGGCACATGAGCAGATTCCATTACTCGCAGGGGGGAGCGTGACAGGAAAGCTCTGGGCACCTCTGATCTCGACCGCCCCTGACAGGTGTCTGTCCAGCCTGCGCTCATAAGCCTCCAGGGAGGGCGATTCCATTACTGGCCGTTAACTCCACTTACGTAGGACACCAGAGCCGTCCTGTCCTAGGATGGTTCGGGGCGGCTGCCTCAGGCCCCGGGCTTTGGAGGCCTTTGGGCAGCTGCCTCAGCCAGCCTGTGGATGGGATAGTCCCCCATGTTAGCCAGGGGCCCAGGGTGGCTGAGGATTACCCGGGTGGCCTGACAGGGGTCGAGCCCCACCTCACTCACCACAGGGGAGAGAGCCGGAGTAACCAGGCAGCCAACTCTGTTCTACTGCCCTCTCCCAGCCCCCCACGCTCTGCTTCACCACGGCAGCAAGTGGAGCCCTCTGGCCCCAGCCCGCTCCGTTTCTCTGAGCAATGCAGGGTGCAGGGGAGCTGGCTGGGGCGCACCATTTGCTGCCCCCCCAGAGAAGCGATGTGCAGCAGGCTGAGGGATGGTGGGGGAGCAGAGCAGGCTTCTGTGTCATTCCAGCTCTCACGGCTGTGGTGAGTGCTGGAGGCCTGATCCCTGCTGCTACCCCACTCCTGGCCCCCCAGATAATTCCCCTAGTTACATAGCTTGAGGAGGCGGCAGCGGGCAAGGGGTGCGTGTAATGGAGGCATGGAGGCAGAGGGGGTGGAGCAGGGGCAGGAAGAGGCAGGGCAGGGAATGGGTGCAGGGTGGAGCAGAGCAGGGGTGGGGCTTGGGATCCCTGGGCCCAACCCTGTAGGAAAGTTTTCCAATTTAAATCTCCCTTGCTGCAATTTAAGACCATTCTTCTCCTGTCTTCAGTGGATCAGAAAACAATTGATCACTCCTCTCTTCAGAACAACCTTCTACAGACTCGAAGAGTCTCATGCCCCACCCCGAGTCTTTTCTTCTCCAGACTAATCAAATCCAGATTTTTCCCTCAGAGACCACATTTTCTAGACTTTTAATCTTTTGTTGCTCTCTTCTGGACTTCCTCCAATTTGTTCACATTTTCCCAAAGTGTGGTGCCTAGAACTGGACACAGTACCACAGCCAAGCCCTTATCAGAACTGAACAGAGTGGAGGAATTACTTCTCATTTCTTCCTTACAACACTTCTACTAACACACCTGTAATAGGCTAGCACTGACCTCCTGCAAGCGCCCCCGTCTGGCCACGCACATGCACTGCCTCAGTTTATCGGCCTTTCTAGCTACTCCACCCTCCAGCTAAGTCATTCAAATCAAACACTCCTTCTGGGGCCCACCTTTCCCGGGGCCCATCCTCGTGCCATCTATATAATCTCTCAGGGTATGTCTACACTACAGCGCTAATTCGAATTGACTTAATTCGAATGAGTTAATTCGAAATAAGCTAATTCGAAATAACACATCTAGACCCAAAAACTAATTCGAAATAGCGTTTTGCTATTTTGAATTAGCGCATCCACACTGATTGGATGCTGGGTCGCATTTAAGGGCAGCTGAAACCGGTTCCGGCAGGGCATCAGGTCAGTAGTTGCTTTGTGTGGCTGCTGTCTGAGGCTATCTGAGGCTCGTGCTTAAAGGGACCCCCCCTAGACAGCCGGTTCTCAGCTTTCCCACTTGCTTGCCTACCTCGCCGAGGGACAGCAAAGCGTTTTCCTCTCCGCCTGCCTGTTTCGATCGTTCTCATTGGGGACACCGCTGCAGTTGGCACCATGCAGCCAGAGCTCGCTCTGGGCATTCTGGTGCAGTTTTTGGACTTGTTGCTGCAAGCCTGGCACCAATGGCTGGAGACTGCCTGGCACCATCTGGTGCACGTCAGCCCCCTGCCCCTCCCCCTGGCCTCCCTGGACACCAGCAGCGACTGGTGGGACGGGATCATCCTGGAGCGCTGGGGAGACCAACAGTGGACCCAGAACTTCAGGATGAAGAAGGACACCTTCCTGGAGCTCTGCGAGTGGCTCGCCCCTGCTCTGCAGCGACGGGACACTCACATGAGGCCCGCCATTCCCCTCCACAAGCGGGTGGCCATCGCCCTCTGGAAGCTCTCCACGCCGGACAGCTACCGATCCGTCGGGAAACAGTTCGGCGTGGGGAAATCCACCATCGGAGCAGTGCTCATGGAGGTACGGCACTCACCAGCCACTGGGCTGGGGGGGAGGGGGCTGCAAGGAGGGGATGGGCTGCCCCAGGGAAAACGGGGGAGGGAGGAGGAGGCGAAAGTGCCCTGCACGGAAGGGTTTGGTCTGTCCCAGCCGTACTACACGCCGCCCGCGGTGGCCAGGATTGCAGCGGGGGTTGCTTCTGGGAGTGGGGCGCAGGGCAGTGCCAGGGAACAAACACTCCCAGCCACCCGGGCGCCCCAGTGATTCGCAGTTTGGTGTGTCTCTCTGCAGGTGGTCAAGGCCATCAACTGGGCACTGCTCCGCAGGGTGGTCCACCTCACTGACCCGGACGCAGTCATCCAGGGGTTCGGCGCCCTCGGCTTCCCCAACTGCGGGGGGGCCATCGACGGGATGCACATCCCTATGCATGCCCTGGAACACCAGGCCTCCCTCTACATTAACCTCAAGGGCTACTTCTCGGTCATCCTGCAGGCCGTGTCTGACCACCGGGGCCAGTTCACGGACATTAACGTGGGCTGGTCCGGCAAGGCACATGATGCCAGGGTGTTCCGCAACTCCGCCATGTGCCAGAGGCTGCATGCCGGGACCTTTTTCCCCGACCACCACATCAGGGTCGGGGACGTGAACATGCCCATCTGCCTGGTGGGGGATGCGGCCTATCCCCTACAGCCCTGGCTCATGAAGCCCTACACGGGACACTTCAACCCCTCCCGGCAGGTCTTCAATGCCAGGCTCACCAGGGCCCGCATCGTGGTGAAGGGGGCCTTCGGATGCCTGAAAGCCCGATTTCGATGCCTCCTCACCCACCTCGACCTTGCCGAGCACAATATCCCTCCCGTGGTGGCAGCATGTTGTGTGCTGCACAATTTACGCGAACGGAAGGGGGAGGCTTTCCTGCCAGCCTGGATGACTGAGGCAGAAAACTTGGCTGGCCAGTACATGCAGCCCCGCACCGACGCCATCCGGGAGGCCCAGCGGGGGGCCGACCGGATCCGGGAAGCCCTGAGGGAGAGCTTCCAGGTGGAGGAGGACTGAACTCTCCCTGGCATGCCCCACTGGGGCCTTCTTCCACCCTCTCCTCCTTCCCCTCCCTAACCCCCTTTCCTAATGTAAAATAAAAACACCTGTTTTGCCACAAAAAAAAGTCTTTATTTTACATAACTGGGGTGGGAGGAGGGTAGGAATGAGGGTGGGAGAGGGGAAGGGGAAACCTGGGAGGAGGGAGCTGGAAGGGGGAGGAAGGGAAGGGAAAGCTCAGGGTTCGGGGTCTTGCAGGCTTTCCCGTCTCGCAGCACTGCGGGTGCAGGGGCGTCAGGGGGAAGTGGGTGTGGAGGGTGGGGCAGGAGGGACCGGGGGGTTGAGGAAGCAGGAGGGGGAGCAGGGGTGGGAGGAGGAGCGAGAGCTGGGGCGGCCACAGGGGCTGGAGCAGGAGGAGGCAGGAACCTGTCCACCAGGGTCTGGAGGTGACCTCTGAGGGCACGACCCTGCTCCTCCAGTGCCTGCAAGCTCTGCTGCCGCAGCCGCAGGTCCTTGCAGATCCAGTGCTCCTGGTTGCAGAGCTGCTGCCCCAGTAGCCACAGGTGCCACCGCTGGTAGTCCTCCAGGTTCCTGGTGCACCTGCTGGCCCAGGTGTGGGTGGCTGTTGCAGGCAGGTTGGTGCGCCCTGCAGTCCCAGGTGCTGCGGCTGTGGTGAAACAAGAGCAGTGGTCAGTTCTCCCTGGGGACACAGCGGGTGAAACCCAGCCCCCCTCTGCAAGGTGAGGTTGGCTTGTGGGGAATGGGCCCGGGCCCCTGCATGACACCCAGCTGCTGCTCCATGGTGGGCAAGGCCCAGGCGCACAGTCCCTGGGCTCCCTCTCCCCCCAGTCTCCCACATAAGGGGACCATGATGGCACTCACATGTGGAGCCCTCCTCGGCCTCAGACGACACAGCTGATGGGCTCTGTGGGATGACTCGGGGGTCCTCGGTCCTGGGCAGGCTCCCTGCAGCTCCTGGCTGTCATCGTCCTTCTCTTCCTCCTCTTCCCCTATTTCAGGGGTGGGGCCCTCTGCCCCGGGGTCAATCACCACCCGGGGGGCACGGACTGCGTGAGCCCCCAGGATGCGGTCCAGGGCCTCGCAATGAGGGCAGGTGTCTAGGTCGGCCCCTGGCTGGGAGGCCCTGGAATAGGCCTGCTGCAGGTCTTTGATTTTGTAGCATACCTGCTCATAGGCGTGCGCACGGGGTGTGCCAAGTGTGCCCAGGCACACCCTAGTGTCTCGGGCCGGCTAGCCCGAGCCATTTTTGCGCCCTGGGCCCCACCCGGCCCAGCAGCACCGTGTGGCCCAGAAGCACGGCGTGGCGCCCCTGAGGCACCCAGGAGCGCCCCTGCCTGGCCCGGCAGCACAGCACAGCACAGCACAGGACAGGACAGCACGGCACCCCGGGAGCGCCCCCGCCCGGCCCAGCAGCACCGCGTGGTGCCCCACCCTGCAGCACCGCGCGGTGCCCCAGGGGCGCCCCTGCCCGGCCCTTTAGCACCATACGGTGCCCCGGGGGTGCCCCTCCCCGGCCCTGCAGCTTGGGCTGGCTCTGACTCCAGCCCTAAAAGCTGTAAGGCAGAAGCTGAAGGTAAGGGGGGGGAATAAGAGGAAGGGGTGGGAGAGGAAGGGGCTTTTGCGGTGGGGAGGTGGAGGAGAAAGAAAGGGGAAGGGGTGGAAGGGGCTTGTACGGAGGGGGAGGGGAGAGGGGGAAGAAAGGGGAAGGCACCAAAGGCACAGGATAGAGGAGACACAAATGTTAGGGGGGAAGTGGAGACAATGAGGAAAAGGGCAGGAGGGGAGGTGTCAGTGGGAGGGGGGACAGGGTGATGCTGGGAGAGGAGAGGGGAAGGGCATTGGGGATTGGAGGGGGAGGTGTTGGGAGAAGGCTTGACAGAAGGGGTGGGCCTGAGGAAGGTGGGGTTGGAGCAAGTCGTGTGAGGGCACAGGGGCATGAGGGGAATGGGGGCAGAGGGTGGTGAGGGGTGGGCATCAGGAAAAAGGGCAAAGGGGGCAGGGGCAGTGAGGGAAGGGGAGGCACCAGGAGGGTGCAGGGCTAAGGGAAGGTGCAGGTGCCAGGGATTCTGGGGTGAAGCAGAAGGGCAGACACCTGCAGGAGGGACCAGCACCAGAGGAGAGAGGCGAGGGAGGTGTTAGACGAAGGGATGAGGAGGGGTAGCTCACATGATCAGAGTGGGGCTACTGGAGGAGTGGACACAGGGGGCAGAGAAGGGCTGGTGGAGGGGGCAGGTCTCAGGAAGGCTGAGGGCAGTGAGAAGGGCAGGAGTCAGGACAGCAGAGGAGGGTGAGGGGTTGGGGGCAGCAGGCACCAGGAGTTGATGGAGCAAGGGAGGAGACATGGCAGCAGAGGGGAAAGGTAGAGCTTTATTAATAACTTGGGTGCCACAATGGCACATCCAAACAAGCCACATGAATTCCACTGGTGCACAACACAAAATTCATTCTGCTCATGGGAAGAAACTCTTAGAGGGAACACTTCCCCCAGCCTCTCCACCCCCGCATTAATGTCACACACGTTGGATTAATGCAATTGCAGGATAGTTGCATGGGGGGGGTTGGGGGGGGCAAACTAATCCCTATTGGTAGGAGGATGGTGGGAAAAGTCCTTGGGTTGGGAGTCACATAACACTTTTTACTTTTGGTCATGTGCCCATCTTGCCCGGAGAGGGTTACCTCCAGGGGTGTGGCTAATGGGGGGGTCAAAGTGCATTTAAAAAAAATTCTTTGGGTGCACACCCTAATGAAATGTGCCGCGCACGCCTATGGACCTGCTCCTGGGTCCACATGTGGCTTCTGGTGGCCACGCTGGCAGCCATGCGGCTGTAGACGGCCGCATTCCTGTGCCTAGTGCAGAGATTGTAGACATTGGAGGCCTCCCCCCAAACCCCAATGAGGTCCACGATCTCCGCACTAGACCAGACGGGCGCTGGCCTTTTTCGGCCCCTGGCGGGCTTCTGGGAGCCGCCAGCCTGGTCCTGGGAAGAGGTGGAGGGCTGGGTGGCAGCGGGTGGCTGGCTCACCCTGTGCCAGGTGCAGGGTCTGCTGGCTGGATGCTGGCAGGCTTGCAACTGGCACAGGCGCCGTGGCCAGAATGTGCCCCTTTAAGGGCTCCGGGGCTGGGACGGGGACAGAAGAGTTTTCCTGGTTTGGCCCAGAGTGCCCACCAGGGGAACCTGGGAAGGGCTAGCCTCCAACTAGTTCGAATTAAGTGGCTACACAGCACTTAATTCGAACTACTTAATTCGAATTTGGCGTTACTCCTCGTAGAATGAGGTTTACCAAGTTCGAATTAAGTGCTCCGCTATTTCGAATTTAAACCGCTATTTGTATGTATAGACGCTATTAAAGTTAATTCAAACTAACGGCTGTTAGTTCGAATTAACTTTGTAGTGTAGACATACCCTCAGTCTATTCCCCATTCAGATAGAGAATGGTTCCTCCGGGACTTTGCCTCCTGGAGACAACGTCCTTGCGCTTACCTCAGGGCTCTATTGTAGTTCATTATATAGTCTCCCCATAATCCACCGTCTCTAACCTGCTCGCCACTCAGAGCTGTCCATGGTGCTGCCCCTCCTTCAGCCAGCCAGTCACCTCTGATCTTCACTCCTTCAGATCCCAGCTGCAACTAACTGCTGCTGTGCTTTGCAGCTCCTTTTATTCCTGGCCCCTGTTGGCTGTTTCCTCCACAGCCTTTCTAGCTTCCTTGGAGGACTTCTCTACGGCCCTTTTCTGGTCTTAAGGCCTGCTCTGCCCCATCACAACAGTCCAGAATTATGTTGGCTTTTTTTGCAACAATATTATATTGTTGACTCAAATTTAGTTTGTGATCCACTATAACCCCACATATTTTTCTGCAGCACTGTCCTAGGCAGTCACTTCCCTTTGTGTATGGGGCAACTGATTGTTCCTTCCTAAGTGGGGCACTTTGCATTTGTCCTTATTGAATCTCATCCTATTGACCTCAGACCATTTCTCCAGTTTGTCCAGAGATTTTGAATTATGACCCTGTCCTCCAAAGCACTTGCAACCCCTCCCAGCTTGGTGTCATCTGCAAACCTTATAAATGTTTTTGCTGCTTACAAAGTGATTATTTGTTCCATTATCTTTCATGGTATTGAAGTTAAGCTGACGGGTTCATAATTCCCTGGGTTACCTTATTCCCCTTTTTATATACCATTTTCCAACCTCTTCTGAATTGAATATTCTGCTGCCCTGTTTTCTCTATTCTACAGTAACAAGCTAAGTGCCAAGTGCCCCTTCACTATCTCATAGCTACTCTTAGGGTTGCCAGTCCTCCCCGATTGTCTTCGAGTCTCCAGAAATTAAAGATTAATCTTTAATTAAAGCTTGTGTCATGTAATAAAACCTCCCGGAATACAGCTAACCAAAACCAGCAACCCCACCTACCCTGGAAATGCTTAATATCATTTTATTGATCCCGCCCTTTTAAAAAAAAAAAAAAAAAAAAAAATCAGTGCAATAATGCTTGCCTGCTGTTCAGGGTATGGCATTTTCTTCATTAAAGCAGGATTAAGTGTTTGCATTATCAAGGTGAATCAGTTTTTAAGAGAAAAGAGCCATTGTGTTTCAAAGGACAGGGGTTGTATCAGAGGGAACGTATATGCATTTTGCAACACGTCTGTTGTAAGGAGCCCTGTAACGGGCCTGCCCTAGCTGCACTGGGCAACAAGGTTGCTGCCATTCTATAGTACTAAAGTCTCTTGTTGAATTTTGTAGAAAATTATCGCCTTTTCTCCATGTCTGTATTCTATTCCCTTGTCCCTCCAGCTTTTAAATTGAGTGAGGTTTGGATTCCAACCAGAGATTGTGCCAAATCCCAGACAAGAAGGAAAAACAAGTTTAATTTATTGCAAAGGCAGGTATTTTACATGGACAGAAATTAATTAGTCAGCTGAAGGAAAATACCCCAGTGTAATTGTATTTAAGAAAGCAGTTTTCAGCTAATTACGTTCATCACTCCACAAAATACAAGCAAGCAGTTTATCCTCTCATTGAAGCCCACGGGACCTCACTGGGTAGCTCCTTCCCACGTGAAGTCATCAGTAGGAACATGGGCTCCGTTTCTAGATCAGAGTTGTACCTTCCCCCAGGTCACAATATATTACTGATAAGTTGAACATCAAACGGGGTGGGGAGAGAGGTAAGTTGGATAAACTACAGTGAAATAATTCATCGTGTTCTTTCCTAAATGTTTAAACCACATTGTAAATGACCAATCTATAAAGGACTTGCTTTACATGAAATCATAACATGCAGCTTCATGTGGACACATTCCTACTAGCCTAATTTCAACCACCCACCCTTTTAAGCTCCAACAGAGCGTGAGCATTTCCCCTGTCAGTCATGGTTACTTTGATGGTGCTTTTAAATAATCTAGAGCAGTGGTGGCCAATCATTTTTGATGGGGGCATTCCAAGAATTTGGAAAGTGGTCGAGGGCCACACTCTGCCATGATATTAATGGAGGAGATGCGGGATCTGGGGCGGAGGTTGGGTGCAGAAGGGAGCTTGGGGTAAGGGACTGGAGTGCACAAGGGAAGGGGGATCTGGGAGGGAGTTTGGTGAAGGAGGGGGTTGTAATCTGCGGCAGGAGACTCAGGTGCAGGGTCTAGGAAAAGGTATGGGTTCATGAGAGGATTTTG
Organism: Rafetus swinhoei; assembly: GCA_019425775.1. NCBI lineage: Eukaryota > Metazoa > Chordata > Testudines > Trionychidae > Rafetus > Rafetus swinhoei. The sequence goes on along the minus strand of CM033442.1, from coordinate 46,211,148 downwards.
ATCTGGAGGAGGGGTATAAAGAGGAAGGGGTGCAAGATCTGGGAGGGAGTTGGGATCTGGGGCAGGAGTACAGTAGTGGGTGCATGGATTTGGGTTGTGACTGGGGGGGTAGGAAATTGGGGTGCAAGGTCTGGAAGGAGGTTGTGACCTGGGGCAGATGTGCATAAGGTGATGCAGGATCTGGGAGAGGGTAAGGAGGTAGCAGGGCAGAGGATGGGGGGGAGGGGAGAAGGGATGGGGTGTTAGGTACAGGCTCTGGCCAGGAGGTGCTTACTTGGCCAGCAGCCCAGCAGGTCCCTCAGCCAGGTTCCCGGTCTGCCCTGCCCCCCACAGGCCACTCAGAGCAGCTGGCTGCTAGGGCTAAGGGTGCTGCTTTCAGCGCTGGAGCCGGTGGAAGGGATACTTCACTTGCTGCCGGTCCTGCAAACAGGCAGCTCCCATTGGCTGGAAACTAGCCAATGGGAGCTATGAGATGTTGCTGGAGGTGGGGGCAGTGCACAAAGCCTTCCTCTCCTCCCCCTGGGCTCGCAGTGTTCAGAGATGCTCCTGCTGGGCTATATTTGCCCACCCCTGATCTAGACCATGAGGGCCATATCCTGGATATTAGAGTGCGGTCTGGAGATGCTCAGGAAATGGAACACAAAAGGTGTAGGGCCAAAGTGTGGACTTCCCGGTCTAATACCATATGTTGGGTATGTAACTATTTTGGACTTCGATATGATGGATTAAGTTGAGCTGATCACTGGCTTGGAAGTAGGTGGTTGCCTAAGGATCTGTGAGCATTTTTGAAATGGCAGAGATGCACAATGACTTCTTTGTTTCGGTCTTCACCGAGAAGTCTGTAAGAATGCCTAACATAGTAAATGCTAGTGGGAAGGGGGTAGTTTTAGAAGGTAAAATAAAAAAAGAACAAGTTAAAAATCACCTAGAAAAGTTAGATGCCTGCAAGTCACCAGGGCCTGATGAAATGCATCCTAGAATACTCAAGGAGCTGATAGAGGAGGTATGTGAGCCTCTAGCTATCATCTTTGGAAAATCGTGGGAGACAGGAGAGATTCCAGAGGACTGGAAAAGGGCAAATATAGTGCCCATCTATAAAAAGGGAAATAAGAACAACCCAGGAAACTACAGACCAGTTAGTTTAACTTCTGTGCCAGGAAGATAATGGAGCAAGTAATTAAGGAAATCATCTGTAAACACTTGGAAAGTGGCAAGGTGATAGGGAACAGCCAGCATGGATTTGTAAAGAACAAATCATGTCAAACCAATCTGATAGCTTTCTTTAATAGGATAACGAGTCTTGTGGATAAGGGAGAAGCGGTGGATGTGGTATACCTAGACTTTAGTAAGGCGTTTGATATGGTCTCGCATGATATTCTTATCAATAAACTAGGTAAATACAGCTTAGATGGGGCTACTATAAGGTGGGTGCATAACTGGCTGGATAACCGTATTCAGAGAGTAGTTATTAATGGTTCACAATCCTGCTGGAAAGGCATAACAAGTGGGGTTCCGCAGGGGTCTGTTTTGGGACCGGCTCTGTTCAATATCTTCATCAACGATTTAGATATTGGTATAGAAAGTACGCTTATTAAGTTTGCAGATGATACCAAGCTGGGAGGGGTTGCGACTAATTTGGAGGATAGGGTCATAATTCAAAATGACCTGGACAAATTGGAGAAATGGTCTGAGGTAAATAGGATGAAGTTTAATAAAGACAAATGCAAAGTGCTCCACTTAGGAAGGAACAATCAGTTTCATACATACAGAATGGGAAGCGACAGTCTGGGAAGGGGTACGGCAGAAAGGGATCTAGGGGTTATAGTGAACCACAAGTTGAATATGAGTCAGCAGTGTGATGCTGTTGCAAAGAAAGCAAACATGATTCTGGGATGCATTAACAGGTGTGTTGTGAGCAAGACACAAGAAATCATTCTTCCGCTCTACTCTGCGCTGGTTAGGCCTCAATTGGAGTATTGTATTCAGTTCTGGGCACCGCATTTCAAGAAAGATGAGGAGAAATTGGAGAGGGTCCAGAGAAGAGCAACGAGAATGATTAAAGGTCTAGAGAACATGACCTATGAGGGAAGGCTGAAGGAATTGGGTTTGTTTAGTTTAGAAAAGAGAAGATTGAGGGGGGACATGATAGCAGTTTTCAGGCATCTAAAAGGGTGTCATAAGGAGGAGGAAGAAAACTTGTTCATCTTGGCCTCTGAGGATAGAGCAAGAAGCAATGGGCTTAAACTGCAGCAAGGGAGTGTGTCGGCGCGTTGGGGTTTCCCTGTCTCCTGCACCCCCGTAGTGGCATGGACAGACTCCACCAGCCAGTAGAATAGAGGGAGTTTATTGCTTCTCCAGGATACAGCACAGCACAGATGTAATCTGGTTACAGGGCAGGCCTAGGATGCCTCAGCCCCCTTGAGATGGGGGAGAGTGGGCCCCTAAATCCCAGCCCGTTGCTTGGGCTGCTTCCTCCATCATACCAGACAGAAACTGCCCAACTTCCAGCCCTGCCCCCCAGCCAGGCGCTCCACTCCGCCTTCCTTCCTTTGTTCCGCTCTCTGGGAGGTAACCGGTAGAACAGGTTACCTCCCTGTCCCATCAGCTACTCGGCTGGGCCGTGGTACAGACAGCAGCCAGCGGTGGTCACCCACAGCCCAAGTCTAGCAACCAGCAAGGTACCCACACTACGTCACAGGGAGGTTTAGGTTGGACATTAGGAAAAAGTTCCTAACTGTCAGGGTAGTCAGACACTGGAATAAATTGCCCAGGGAGGTTGTGGAATCTCCATCTCTAGAGATATTTAAGAGTAGGTTTGATAAATGTCTGTCAGGGATGGTCTAGACAGTATTTGGTCCTGCCATGAGGGCAGGGGACTGGACTCGATGACCTCTCGAGGTCCCTTCCAGTCCTAGTATTCTATGATTCTATGACCTCATTATATTCAATATGGGCAAGCAGAGGACTCTTTCAACCAGTAATGTATGCTTCAAAGAGACTCGTTTCCCAAAGCTGAGGGGGAAAAAAAATCATGACCAAATTTATCGGGAGGAAAACATTAAACAGAAAAATGTGAATACAAATGAAGGTTCTATAAAGGAGTTTATTATAGGGCCAAAGAGTCACAATTTCACAATCAAGAGAATGAGAACAACTTTGGACAAGTCTATTCTAACCTGGAAGGTCGGCCTAGTAACATAGCTGCAGTTGACATACGTTATGCAGAATTTCTCCGATAGCCCCACAGCAGGAGGTTGATGGGAGAAACTCTCCAATCAACTTCCTTTACTCCTTGCAACTGTGAGAAGTTCCAGAGTTGATGGGGGAATCCCTCCGCATTCAATTTAGTGGGTTTCTACTAGACCAGCTAAATCAAATGCCGGAAGATTGATCTCCACAGCACTGATCCTCTGTTTAGCATGGACATGGCCTCTTAGTAAAACGCCCAACCTATTAAAGAGGTGGGGGCAGTGCACAAAGAAATTAGTGCAATTAGAAATAAAAAACAAGTGGAAAAAAGGGGAAATAGAAATTGACATGTTAGAAGTCAAGTAGTACAGAAAATTGATAAGGGAAATGAAAGCCATAAGGCAAAATCCATGGATGATAAGGCTCAGGAAAGAAAAACTCTTAGTATATAGCAGGAACAAAAGAAATCCTAGCAATGGTATGGTATCCTAGCATGACTAGAGGTAGACTGTAAAATAATTAATAATGATGCAAAACAGGTTGGCATGTTCACCAAATATTTCTGTTCCGTATTTGGAAAGAAGCAGAGGATGATTAGTACTTTCCAGTTCATTAGTAACCAAGCCGGCCTGGATAATTTCCACCCAAGATTCCTAAAACTGCTGACTAAGCAGACCTCTGACCTGCTGACGTTGCTAAATTGTAGAATGCTTGGGAAATGCTAGCAGACAGAAGGAGTGCTCATGTTTTGCCAATATGCAAGAAAGGGCAAGTGAGATGACCCCGGGCAAGTATGAGCCAGTTAGACTGACATGAATCCTGGGCAAAATCATGGAAAAGCTGATATGGGATTCAATTAATTATAAATATAATGAACATCAGTCAACATGGCTTTATGGCAAATAGGTCTTGTCAAACATACCTGATTTCATTTTTGATAGATTAGAAGGTAAGTTGCCTTCTAGGCAAGGCTGAGGACTGAGAGCCAGGGGTGCCATTTCAAATTTTGGTTAGGGTGGGAGGGTGACCTGTACATACCATGACAGGGGGGGGGGAAGAGAGTGAGAGCATGGGGAGACAGACTGAGGACAATGGCTTCAACAGTGGTACTGAGCATGCTCCGTACAAGCCAAGCAGAAAATTTGGGGACACTGATCCCATTTGCCCCCCCACACACAACCTCTTTCTAGGGCTACTAAGGCACTGGAAAACTCTAGTTTTTTGCAGATAACTTAGCAATTAGCTGACAGGAGCACTGTATCTAATTCCTATATAAAGGAAAGAAAATGTAAATAAATATTAAACCCACTCAGCTCTAATACGGCCTTAAAGTTTTAATATATATTCTTACTTAGTTACTAACTGTGGCAAGAGGCGGGAGAGAGACAGAGAGACTGTCAGGACTCTTGTGCTCTCTCTCTGCTCTGGAAGTGGAGTGGGGTCCAATAGGTTACAGCAGGGGGCAGATTTGGGCTCTACATAAGAACATCTGACTGGCCACACTGGGTAAGACCAATGGTCCATTTAGCCCAATGCCCTGTCTTCCAACAGTGGCCAATGCCAGGTACTTGAGAAGGAATGAACAGAAAAGGTAATCATCAAATGATCCCGTCATGCATTTCCAGCTGGCAAACAGAAGCTAGGGACACCATTCCTACCCATCCTGGTTGATAGCCATGGATGGACCTATCAGATACTATAAAATTACTCAAAATAGTTATGTCCAAAGCTGACTGCAAAAAGATACCAAGAATCTCACAACCCTGGGTGATTGGGCAACACAAGGGCAGATGGAATTCAGTGTTGATAAATGCAAAGTAATGCACCCGGAAAAACATAATCCCAACTATACATACAAAAATGATGGTGTCTAAATTAGCTGTTACCACTCATAAAAGAGATCCTGGAATCCTTGTGGATAGTTCCCTGAAAACATCTGCTCAATGTGCAGTGGCAGTCTAAAAACTAAAAAAACTACCTGACTATTGGGAATCATTAGGAAAGGAATAGATAATAAGACAGAAAATATCATATTGCCTCTATATAAAGTCATAGGGTTCAAAAGAGCTAGATAAATTCATGGAGGATAGGTCCATAATGGCTATTAGCCAGGATGGGCAGGAAAGGTGTTTGTCAGAGGATGGGAATGTGCAATAGGGAAGGGATCACTGGATGAGTCCCTGTTTCTGTTCGTTCCCTCTGGGCACCTGGCACTAGCTGCTATGGGCAGACAGGACACTGGGCTGGATGGACCTTTGGCCTGGCCCCATCTGGCCACTCTGATGTTGGCTGATAAAAGTAACTATGTAGGTAACTATAAGATGCCACGTTAGTGCAATTCAACAACAGCAAAGCACATGTTAAATGGATTAAGAATTTGCTAATTTACAGATCTCAAAAAGTCAATGGAGAATCAGCACTGCATGCAGTGGGTTCCCCGGAGACTAGCACTAGAACTCTTCAATATTTTTATCAATGATTTGGAAGCAAGTACAAAATCACTGCTGATAGCATGCGCAGCAGACACATTGGGTAGAACAGTAAATGGTGAGAAGGACAAAGCAGTCATACAGATGGCTTGGTAAACAGTTAATACACTTAAAACACTTAATACAGCCAAGTGCATGGAACAAGTAATGTAGGCCGTACCTCCAGCCTGGGGGCTGTATTCTAGAAAGCAGCGACTCAGAAAAGGATTTAAGGACCATTGCGGACAAGTGACTGGACACAAACTCCCACTGTGACGCTGTGGCAGAAAGGGCCATGCTGGATGTACAAACAGGAATAGCGTGAGGTGATCTTACCTCTGTCTACAGCACTGCTGAGCCAGATACTAGAACACGTCATCCACTTGTGGGATCCACACTTGAAAGAGGATGTTGAAAATTTGGAGAGGGTGCAGAAAGGAGCTGCTAAAATTATTTGAGGTCACTGACTACAATGGGAGCAGGCACCGGGGTGGCATCCACCGGATGGGATGTAATGGCGTGCGCTGCCCTACGAGCCAATGACACCTCTGTACACACACAAGCTCTTCACCACACCTCTGATACAACCCTCTCCTCATTGTTGCTCTCCCCATCTCCGAATCCAAGTCTTGTTTGGAGCCATACGTGGTGAAGTTCTAAAGTCAGCGCCATGCACACAAAAGGGAAGATGAAAGCACAAAGATTTCAGAATGAAAGAGGGCTTAGAAGCAAACCCAAATTAACCATCTTGCTTGGGAAATCTGGCTTCATAGAGCACAGCCAAGCCATCTCCTACATGGGGACGGCCATGTGAGTCCGGGCTTCGGCACAAGTCTTCACACCACACAGGAAAGTGGCACTTCTACAGGGAACAGAATGCCATTGTAACAGCTTGTTTTCACATGCTCAGCTCTGCACTCCCTAGTTATTCTAGAATATATAGGCTGGGGCATTCATGTCATGTTAGAGCCTATGCAAGGCGCTACCAGCATTCAGTGGGAACACACACATGGCCCCACTAATATGCTTTCGCCATTACCCAGGAAGAGCACATGCGAGAAATGTTCATCCTCTGGGCCTGTGGAGTCTCTGGCCTCTCCATTATCAGTGCCAGTCGGGATGGAAGCACCTGTCTGCGAGCAGCTAGCCTGAGCCCACCAAATTGTGTTATTTCTGAAGGGTGTTAACAGAGCCTGTGGCATGAGGAGATCTGGCATGCTACAGCCTGAAACTCTCTAGTCCAGTGCCCTCAGGACCTGGCTGGTACCAAACCAGAGAGAGTTTGCCAAACCATGGGAAGTCAATGTTGTCTAGCAGCATCACCAACACTGCCACTGCTTACTGGGCTCTTAGAAGACATTTAGGGGTGAATTGGAGCTAACCAGCGCAGAACACTGAGAGCCAGGACCGGGGGCCGTAAACAAACTTTATGGGACCACGTGAAACTTGGCCACACCCTGATAAGTGGACATCTGGCTAATTAATATCATTCTGGACCCCAGATGTTGCTGGACCTGGAAGTGCTAGACTAGAGAGGTTCAACCTGTAGTGCCAAAAGAGTGAGGAGGAGAGAGATCAATGGACCCCAACCACTGAGGTTTGCAATTTTCTTCCTTCCTGGCCATTGACAGGAAGAGAGATGAAGTCAACGAAGACCTGGTAAGTGCATGTGCTGGCCTTTCTTGATTTCCGGCTAACTGCAAGCAGACAGACTGTGAGGTTTGATCTGTGGTGGGGAAGGTTTTAAACAGCCACCGACACCCTGATATGCTGTAACTAATCAATTTTTCCTCCTCAAAAACACAGAGTCTGAGCTGCAGACACCTTTCATAGAACCATAGAGCTGGAAGAGACCTCAGAAGGTCATCAAGTCCAGCCCCCCTGCTCTAGGCAGGACCAATCCCAACTAAATCAACCCAGCCAGGGCTTGGTCAAGCCGAGACTTAAACACCTCCAGGGATGGAGACTCCACTACCTCCCTAGGTAACCCATTCCAGTGCTTCACCACCCTCCTAGGGAAATAGTTTTTCCTAATATCCAACCTGGACCTCTCCCACCACAACTTGAGACCATTGCTCCTTGTTCTGCCATCTGCCACTACTGAGAACAGCCTCTCTCCATCCTCTTTGGAACTCCCCTGCAGGAAGTTGAAGGCTGCTATCAAATCCCCCCTCACTCTTCGCTTTTGCAGACTAAACAGACCCAACTCCCTCAGCCTCTCCTCGTAGGTTACATGCTCCAGCCCCCTAATCATTTTGGTTGCCCTCCGCTGGACCCTCTCCAATGCGTCCACATCCTTTTCGTAGTGGGGGGGCCCAGAACTGGACACAACACTCCAGATGTGGCCTCACCAAAGCCGAATAAAGGGGAATAATCACTTCTCTAGATCTCCTGGCAATACAGAGGCAAAGAAAGCATTGAGTACTTCAGCTTTCCCCACATCATCTGTCACTAGGTTACCTCCCTCATCCAGTAGGGGCCGCACCCCCTCTCTGATCACCTTCTTCTTGTTAACATGCCTGTAGAAACCTTTCTTGTTATCCTTCACATCCTTAGCCAGTCGCAATTCCATTTGCGCTTTCGCCTTCCTGATAACCCCCCGGCATTCTCGAGCTATACATTTAAACCTCTCCCTGGTCATTTGTCCAAGTTGCCACCTTTGTTTTCTCTGCTCTACTGTTGCAGCAGCTCTCTGCAGAAGAGAATAGCACTGCCCAGGGATTTCCACCTCTGGCCCTTCAGGAGCAATGACCTTATGCACTGCTGTATTTTATTAGTCAATTGACGTGGTTCTATTATTCCTTGGCAGAACAACATCTTTGCTGTGCCACTGCAGAACCCCACCCAGCGACACAGCACGCGGGAAGGGCTTCAGTGAAGGAACATTGCACCAGCGAAAAACGCCAAAAACAGCAGCCATGGCAAATTAAAACAGGATCTGTGGGGAACCAGGATAGAGGCCCCTGGCGTCAGAGGACACCTCCAATTTGGAAGCACACAGCAGATGGGATAGGGGCATAATAGTGTAGCCGGTTACATGATTAATCCATAAGCGGATGAGTCCCTGCCCAGCGACAGCCAGATGAGATCTCAGGTGCCAGAGGGAGCTCTCTCGGGACACAAGCATTCTTCTCGCACTGCTGGGGCTGAGCCATGGCATTCCTCTGTCTACCCACCTCAGTCAGCCCACCTGTCGGTGACCAGCATGCTGTTGCAGCACGCGTCCACCTAACAAACTGTAACACATAGCCCTCCAAGGGACACCAGGCCAGATTCCACTATCCATCTCAGCCAGAGTCGCGCCTTATTCTGGGAGCAGGCTCACCGAAACACGAGCTAGGCCGACACACCTGGACTAAGGGCCCTTGGTACACTCAAAAAAATAACGAAGAGAATTGCCTAACAAAGCAAAAAACACATTAGCAGGACAACAGGCCTGTGGACGCGACGCAATTGAAAAGGAGGGTGGATTTCCTCCATTTTGCCCATAAACCTGCATTCTGGAGAGTAAGGAGAACGCCCTCCCACATCTGAGGGAACCCTGCTTGCAAACAGGATGCCAGACCAAACGCCGCTTCCTCTGGAAACGGCCTGGCCACAGCATGGTCTCAGTGCATCCGTGGTGGGATTCTCGTCTCAAGCCTCCATTGCCATGTTCACTAGGCCAGAACTCCCTGCTCAGCACACCCACAGCTCCAGCATCCCTGGTCTCTATGGCTACCGAGAGCTTGTCACACTCACAAGGGACCACCCCATCGCTCACCTAATCGCCTGTGTAGCACAGATGACCAAGCCCGACCCAGTGCCCGCACTCCAACCGAAGCAGACCCAAGTGGCACAACCCTCACTCGGTTCTATCCAGAAGCAGCCCTGCCCACTTCCATGCCTGTACATCAGCAAGGTGCTGCTCACAGTCCAAAAATCACTGATTTGTGCAAGTATCTGCAAGGTCTTTAAATACGATGTGAAGCAGGAGTATTCATAGTGAAGAATTAAAATCTGCTTAGTGACTGGAAACAGCAATTCCAAACCACGGAGTATGTCAGTCCAGCTTGTCAAGATGCCCACTAGGGATGTTAAAATGAGGTTAATTTACTAATCAAGTAGTCGATAGAATTTTTATCGACTGCTTGATTAGTTGCTAGAGGAAGGCAGCTCAGCTCAGTCCTGGCTTGCTCCAGCTCCAGGACCAAACCCCGCTGCGGGTCTGCAATTTAAAAGGCAGTAGGAGCCGGGCAGCCTGTCCCCCAGCTCCTACTGCCTTTTAAATTGCAGAGCCACAGCGGGGTTTGGTCCCGGATCTGGCACAAGCTGGGACTGAGCCAGTGCTTCGCGGCAGCCTCCCTGGCCCTCCTGCACCCCATGGCAGGGGAGGCGGCACCATAGAGATGGTGCTGGGGCAAACCGGCTTTAATGCCAGCACCCTCCAGCATCGACTCCTGCTTCCCCTCCCGTCTGCTGCCTCTGATAGAAAGGCAGCAAAGGGTGGGGGGGAAATGCAAGCAGTCAACTCGACTAACCGATATCGGTTAGTCGATTACTTGCTTACATCCCTAATGCCCACAGTTACAGTATCCGTCAGTGGCTCATACATTCAGTTCCCATGTGCCATCACTCCAAAAGGAGCTACATTTTTAAAAAAATTTTTAAATATTTGCAATTTCACTAAGGGTTTTTTATCCTGTTTATGGCATTAAGCCCAGTGGCCCAGTTCATGCCTAGTGAATTACGTTAAGGACCATGGAGTATCGTACTGGGTTAAGTGAGGGGAGGCAGCGAGCACAGCAGTTCATCTCAAACTGTAGTGGGCTATAGCTAATCTATCATTGCACTGTTAACAACCATTATAGTCAATGGGTCTCGTAAGTCAGGGGAGCTTTGCCATTGGTTTCAACAGGAGCAGGTGTTTTGTCCAGAAAGAATGGAATCATTTTTTATGGGAGGGACGTCCCTGCCCTGAAGTTGCACACTCAGAATGTGTCCTGGCGGCTCACACAGGGCCTGCACCCGCACTGTTCCACTGAGGTCACTGGGGATTACATAGAGCGCACAGAATCAGCCCCACCATTGTTTGCAATCAGCTTCTGATCTGTGTCTCCTCTGCTTCTGCTGAACTTACCTCTGCAAGTTAAATGTGGGTTTCTCCTTAGCTACGCCCAGCGAGGGAGGCTGATAAGAGTAGCGCCTTGTGATGGAGCAGGCGACTAAGTTCACAAAGTTGTGAGAACTTTACAGTAAATGCTTTTTGTCAACCAATAAGCCAGCAATAACAGACCGACTGCATGAAAGCCCATAGCTACTCCAATCCCAGGATCTCTACAGAGAGTTTGCTGCTGGCAACCGTGAAGACGAGGTTCCCATGGGAACGGAGAGTGCTGACATCTCTAAACTAAAAAAGGAAAGAAGGAGGAAAGTATCTAGTCTGCAAAACCACATGGACATGGATGTACAGAATATATTTCTCTTTTCCCAGTAAGAAGATTTTCAGTGCTTGAAGGTAAGAGGCTTTTAAAATAATCCAGGTGTAAAGATATTGCAACGTTTCAAAGGTGCAAGCAAAGTTACATTTATTTATTTTTGCTGTGTCATTCCAGGCAGATGTCCTGGAAAGTTTATTTGTACATGGAGGCTTTACCTGCAACTACATGAAAGAAGATAAAGCTCCAGCACAAAAATCACGCTGAGCCATTTGTCTTTCCCACGTAAAATGATTGAGATAAACAAGACAAATGTAAATGCCATAGGGCAGTAATTAAATTGTTTGTAAAGACAATACAGCACTGCACTGCCGTTCACTTGCAGCATGGTCATTTCATGCCTTAGAGCATGGATGGGCCGCTGAGGCAGCGAGTGGCCGCAGGAGTGACCCTCCATCTCAGGGGGCCACAATATTGTCGTAACCCAGACAGTCTCCCAGAATAGAGTAGCTTTGCTCACTGTGCTTGCGTACCTAGAATTTACGGGGGGGGAGGAACTGAACCGTAGCAGCGCTATGATTGGACGCAGAGGGAGTGCACGGCTCTCACAGTCAGTGTTGTGTGCAACCAGCATGCACCTCACTTCATGTGCCCGGGCTATACGTGTGTGTCACTTAGGAAAAAAAACCTACACGGACCAAAACCAGCGGACTCTGGCAACCCTGCACTCGGGCAACGGCGAACAAACCATCTTGTGGGACCGCACACAGAGCCCAGATGGGCTGCAGGTTGCCCACCGCTGCCGTAGCGTTCCCAACAGAATCCCTTTTTGGCTTGTGCCGACCGACGTTCCTCGTGCTGTCAGGTCAAACCAGCACTGAACGGACAGCTGACTCAGTAGGGAAGTGGGCACTGGTGTCCCCTAAATTCAGGTCTGCCCAACAAATGTCATGGATTGACGATGGTGCATGGAGCTTCATTGGTGAGGGTGACCCCGCTAGCCTGCCCAGCACAGTCACACTGCACACTGGCTGCATTATAATACAATTTCTCACAGAGCCAAAGGGGGGGAGGGGAATGGACTCACAAACAAGGGCGTTTGTGTGAGCGTCTGCTCTTCTGAATACAAGATCCACGAGAGGGAAGATAGGAAAAGTGGTCAGGAAGGGGACTTACGCAAGTGGTACAGGATTTTGAAAGTGCCTCAGGAAATGTTCAGGGGCCAGAAGAGAGGAGGAGGAAATATTATATTTTGTTGACCATGTGGGTAAAATAGATATTTGTATAACAAATACAGTCACTGAACGGCAGCCTCTCTTGTGGGCGGGGCCTACTGTAGGTTTAAGAGCAAGGAGCTGCAGATGCACCTGACAGATTTATGGACAGGACTGAGAGACTCTTCCATCGGACAGCCGCCTTCCACGTCTACAAACGTGTCAAGCCTTTGAGAGGTTGGGGATAGCTCTGCGAGGGCCGCGGAGAAATCCCTCAAAGCGAGGCAAAGAAAAAAGCCTGACAAAGCTTCCCTCTGGGTTTCCCATACCACTAGAGACTCCCTCCTGGTTGGTGCTGCGGACTGAACCCCAGGCGGAAATGGACAGGGGAACCGATGAAATCGTACCTCAGCCGGAATGCGAGAAAACCCTTTGGAGAGGCCATGGAGCCATGGACTCGGCTGAGGAGAGCACATCAGCCACGGAGGGGATGGCAGCAGCAGCCAGCCAGGCTGTTCCACTGCAGAAAGGAAAAGCAACCCAGGTAATGAACCAGGGGAAGCTCAGGCCTTGGGGGAAACTCTGTGAGAGCAAACAGCCTCAGTGAGGGAAATGATCAGCGCCAGAGAAAGCTCTTTGCTGGTTGGAAGTGACCGGGACTTGGTTAGCAACGGCCGGGATCTGCACTCGTGGTGGCAAAGCAGAAGGGAAGTGGAATAGCAGCACCCCGTGAATATTAACAACCCATACGCATAAATAAAGCTCCAAAACCTGGAAGGGGGGCAGGTTCCGAGTTGCAACTCAGCACAGCTCCACGGAGTGAGGCCAATGTACACCAGGCTCAGCATCTGACCCTGAACCCCTCAGAGCTGCAGATCCAGCCTCCTGCAATGAGTGAAAACAGTCACGATACCTGTGAATGTGCACAAGGCAGGCACAGAAGGGGGTCTGTACAGTGGGAATTTGTTATGGGACAGATCCTGCCCTTCTGCAGTTACGCTGAGTCCCAGCCTGCTGGCGTGGGTCTGTCTGGGCACCAATTATTGTTTGTCTCACAGTAGCACCCAGCTGACGCACTCCAGGTCGGCACCGCATTGTCCACAGACAGGTAGTGGAAGGCAGCCCCTGCCCGGAGAACTCACAGTCTAAGGATATGTCTCTGCAGCTGTACTTTCTGGGTTTGGGAGATGGACACTCTGGCTCTGCCCAAGCTAGCGGCTCAAAGTAGCCATAGCTGCCCGAGTTGGAAATTGTACCCGCGCTGTACCCCAAAAGACGAGGTGTAAAAGGTGAGTGAAGCAAGCCAGGGTGAGGTGGAGGTCAAGGCAGTGATCACACCTATACGTTTGGCCATTTGCACCGTAACAGAGCGAATATGCGGATCAGCATCAGCTCTCCCAATCCCCACCTGCCGGGCTGTGTCAGGTGGCAGTGGCAGCGTGCTGTCGGCCCCATGCCAGGGACTGCAGCACATTGAAACAGGAGCGAAATGCGCAATGCACCTGCCAGGAACCACGATAGAGGAGACCTGGGATAGCCAAGCTATGGGGAGGTCTCCATGCTGCTTCCCCTTTATTTTAACCCCTACTGCAGGCCCCTGGCAGATTGGGAGGGCCCTGCTCTGCAGACACACGTGGTCTCTGTACCAGTGCAGTAGGGCCCAGGGGCGGGCGGGGCATGCTCTGAAACCTCCGCAACCCCAGTCATTATCCTGGGGGAGCAGTGGCTGCTGCAGCCAAGACAACAAAAGCATCCAAGGAGATATACCATCACATAGAGCTGGAAGGGACCTTGAGAGGTCATCAAGCCCAGGCCCCTGCCCTCACAGCAGGACCAAGTACCATACCTGACAGATTTTCCCCAGATCCCTAAATGGCTCCCCTCAAGGATTGAGCTCACAACCCTGGGTTTAGCAGGCCAATGGTCAAACCACTGAGCTATCCCAAGTCAGGTTTCTTGAAGGATCCCCCACCTCTGGTTCCTGCCAATGCTCAGCCCAGCTACTCAGAGTACGTTGGTACCAAGGAAAAATTTAACCCTTAGTGCAGTGGCGGTTTCGATGCCCTGCTGACCCCTAATTTGTTCTAAGCAGTTTCCCCTGGAAGAGCAGAGGAAGGGGCCATTCTGTCCTGCCAAGAAGGGGCCAGGGCCTTTCTGCATGGAGCCACATCACCGATTACTAGAACGGTCTTGCCTTCCCTTTGCCTTTTCCATACAGCCATTGCAATGTATTTTAGTCTCAGAAGAGTAGCCGTGTTAGTCTGTAACTTTAAAAAAAACAATGAGCAGTCCTGTAGCAACTTAGAGACTAACAACTATATATATATATATATATATTATCATCATGAGCTTTCGTGGGCAAAACCCATTTCCTTCCCATCTGAGGAAGTGGGTTTTGCCCACGAAAAACTCATGATACTATAAAAGCGGCGAGGAGTCTCTGAATTTTTGCAGATTCAGACTAACACGGCTACCCCTCTGATACTTGTCATGATACTATAACACACACACACAGCCCCTCTGTTAGTCTCTAAATTGCTACAGGACAACTCATTGTTTTTAATGTACTTTAGGAGATTATTACAGAAATCCACAGGTACCAGCTCCAAATTCCCCTTGGTGCTCCCCTTTTCTAACCTCCCCCCGCATCCTCAAATCCCCCTTCCCTGCTCCTCTCGCAGCCCTTTACACTGTCTGCGCCTCAGTTCTCATTTGTTGCAGACCATGTGGGGGAGGGGAGAATTTTAAAGCTAGCGCCCAAAGAAAACCTCTCCCCCGGGCGCTCATTGTTCTCATCAGCTGCCTCATTCAGAGAGCTGACAAAGAGCTCCAGGTCATAGCAGTCGCCCTGAGTTAGAGACCAGTGAAAGACCATTGCTCCTTTCCCACAGTATTTCCATTTTCAGCCCTCAAGTGCCTTGAAATAACTGCAATTGGGAAATGTCAAACTTGTTAAATACGAGAGAGAGAGCTAATCTGAGAGAGGAGAAAGCCTTTAGCTCGGACAGTAATCAATACGTTTTGGATGGGGGGGTAATAGGGAGAAAGGCTGCTGTTGTTTAGCATATGAAGCCTCTTTGGAACCAGAGCCAGGTGCCCACCCACAGTCCCAAGTGGTAAGCCCGTGTCTACACTTGGAACACGACAGCAACGGGAGTTCTCCCATCAGCAGTTAATCCACCCTCAAGAGGCGGTAGCTAGGTCAACAGAATTCTACCATCAACCCAGCACTGCCTACACCGGGGGCTAGCTTAACTACACCCCGCAGGGGTCTGCATTTTTCACACCCCGAATGGCATAGTCAGGCTGTTTTCACTTGTGAGTGTAGACAGCGCCTAAGTGCATTTTACAACAACCGCCTTTGGAACGTTGGTTTCTTTGCCATTGGCGGGGAAGTCAGTAAGCGTGTGTGATCACTTGTTTTACAGATGGACAGACTGAGGCCGAGAGGTTAGAGAGCTGCCCAGCATCACAACACAGGTTAGGATCACACCTGGGATTACAACTCCTAGTATTCAACCAGGCCTCTCTCTTGTCCTAGCGTAAAGTCTTGGCCCACTAAAGTCCAGTGGAATTTTGCTATTCTTTCAATGAGGTCAGAATTTCACCCATGATAATTCACCAGTTCCTTCCTTTAGCTTGGGAAGGGAATTACTGACTGTAAACTGGCAGGTCTCTCTCATGTCACTGTGTGCATGTAAGTGTGTGCACACGCATTCACCTACTTGTGTATTCTTAAATATTTGTTCCCTGCATTGTTGTGACACACCCTCGAATTGCTTGTTTCCCTCGCCTGTGCACGGTTTAAGCAGCAGCTTCCACGCTGTGATGTTGCCTTTTGGGGCGCTAGAAATACTATATTAGACCAGTGGCTGGCAAGGGAGCGGTTTCCCAAGCAACACTCACCAGATGAGCAGCAGGAGCGCGGTCTCCAGGTGGCGGCCTGTTTCCGCAGTTCAGATGGCGGAGAGCGGGGCTGAAAGTGAACGAAGCAGGAGGGATAAGTGGGGGCATACAAATGACTCAGCCCAGCACCCTGACCTGCAGGAGGCATCTGACAACTTGCTGTTGTCACACTGGTCAGCACGCCCCAATTATAAACAGGGCTACTTCCAGGAAGTGTCTATGGTTTAGCTCAAAGGAGACGGCAATGTTCACAAAGGTCCATGCCTAAGTACGACAGAGCTGGTTTCCTAAATCAGTTTACATGCTGTGCTCCCAGCCTGCGGCTGCTCCCCTCTCGTGCCGCGTTGCGTCGCGCCGGGGGACTGATGCACGGCGGGGCGATATCTACCAAACAGAGTTCATGCTGAGCAGAGGGTATTCCCAACTTACCGCATCCAGGGCATGGCCATAAGCAAAAGGGCTCTGGAGACAGGTGCTGTAAGACCAGACTCACTGGGCACAGATTACTTTTACCGAGCTGTGGGGAGCCTGGGGGCTGCTGGGGGCTCTTGAGAATGTGGGGCACTGCATACACGTGCAGACCAGCAAAACAGGCAACAAGGCCCTAAACAAGAACTCCCAGTCCCATGCCTTCCAAACAGACACACACAACAGTAACGACTGCTGCCTCTCAAGGAAGGCATTGCGCAGAGTCCATGCCATCCTGTCCAAATGTAATCAGCGCAGGTGAGGCAGCATCTGCTATGACGAGATGGTGCCGAGAGGGTGCAGTAACGGAGGTTCTCCGAGGAGCGTTCCTGTGGGTGCTCCACCGTAGGGGACTATAGATCTAGTGCTTCAGCTAGTCAGTATCTTGCACAGTGGCCAGAACAGCGTGGCTAAACCGAGTGCCCTGGGAGAGGCATGTCTCAAGGGCGTAGTGCCTGGTGAACGTACGAGAAGAGGTATGTTATTCAGGTAGGCCGTAGAAGCTGCCATGGCACTCACAGAGTGGGCACATAGTTGCAATGGAGGGCCTCAACCGAAGATGGAGTAAGCCAATCTGATGCAGTCCACTATTCAGCTGGTGTTGGGGCTGTTTGCAATGCAGGCACTGGGTGGTGGCGGGTGCCTGTCTCAGGCACCAGGCACACTGCGAATGCCCGTCAGAAACAGGAATTGAGAGCCTGCAGGACAGGCAGCGTTTGAATCCCGGGGAACCTGGCATCCCTGGAAGAAAGTCTTGCTCAGGCAAATGGCCTTAACAACAAGAAAAAAAGGGGGGGTTGGGTTTCTTTTTTTTTTTTTTTTTTTTTTTTAAATTAACTATCAGTAATTAGAAAAAGCTACTCACTGTGAACACTATTAGTAAACTATACTAATGATAATATCAAGAAATATTAGAATTTGGACAAAAATGCTAGAGAGCAGCTGCGGTTCCGACCGACGCTGGCGGCGGCAGAGAAGGAACTGAAGGGACAGCTGGCTGCGCATGCATAGTAACAGCACCATACGTGCTGTCTGCTCCTCCTGGGCGGCCTACTGGAGGGCACTGCTATCAAAAGCTCTCCAAGGAGGCGCGCAGCCGTGCCCCAGACACCTAAGGTGGAGCACCCACAGGGGCACTTCTTGGAGAGCAACTATACACCTAAGGTGGAGCACTCCTCGGAGAACAACTATACACTTTTCACAGCTAAGTGCACAAATCTTGCAGAGTCTGTCCAAACCACACCAGAACTTTTCCAGGACCAATTTTATTATTTTAAATTAGGAGAAATTGAACCTCTCTGGTCCAGGACTGTCTGGTCCAGCAACATCAGTGGCTTGGGGGTGGGGAGCCTGGCCAGTAGCTGGAGCAGGGCCGCTGGCCCGGGCCAGGAAGCCTTGCTGGCCGGAGCCGGACCAGCAGTCCAGATTTGAGCCCTGCTAGCAGGCCAGGGGCAGCTCACTGGCCAGGTCAGCAGCCAAGAGGGGAGCCCCGGGAGAGCCCAAGTCCTGACCTCCCCTGGTCAAGCAAACTCCCTGGTTCAGGACCACTCCGGTCCCAAAGTTGCTGGACCAAGGAGGTCCAACCCATAGTATTATTAACAGCTGAAAAAAAGTTGTCTATAGCCATGTATCTTCCCCACTGAGGAGAAATGGGCGTGGACTGTCACTACAAGAGAACCCTTGAAATCTCCTCCCAACTGCTAGGCCAGGCCTCAGTCAAGCAAACATTTGCTAACAGGCGCAGCTCCTCTGGGACGTCAGCAGAACTCCTGCCGGCAGTAAGCACTGCACCCAGGCACACGAGTCAGCCCCTCTGTGCGATCTCTTACAAACGCTGTATTTCCCCAAAGGCTCCACAAAGGCAGCCCCTGTTGTATTCATGGCGTGTTGCCGTTGCCAACGTCTAGCTGCTCCCTGATGAAATCCTGCTCTGAAATACATCAGCTTTTCCACGGGAATGATTTTGGGGGTGATCAGGTCAGGGCCTCCCAGCCAATATTCTCACAGCTTCTGCCAGACCAACCCAGCTGCTTGCCATGCACGTTCAAAGTCCTTGAAACACGGCTGCACGCACTCTAAGTCTGGAAGGCACAGAACAAAAGGGGCGTAAGACGTCCAACAGAAAACATTGCTAAAAACACCCTGTCTGTGGGGATTTCTCTGGCTGTTTAGCTTAAAAAGAGAGTGACACATTATTCAGTGGTCTTAAGCATTGTTTGGGTTGGGCTGTAACCCTCTTTTCTTATAAAAAGAAGAGAGCAAGCTGCTCTCTGCAGCTCTGCATTGTGTTAGTGACAGGCCTTGGCTTCCCAGGACAAAGAAAACGAAGCAACACATTCTGCAGGAAACAGGCTGAGGGAACGTAACCCGTTCTTAGCATGGACCACTCTCAAGCAGACAGGATAACAAAGGGCTGCTTTGCACTTACAGGCCAGACCACGTGCTTATTGTTTGCTAGTGCAACTGCTGTTGTGTGACGAAATTGCACGGTGGCCATGGTGCAATGACATTTCTTTTTTTAAAAGTGTCTGAGAGCCAAATTCTGACCCATGTTGCTGAAGTCTCAATAGCAAAGCTGGTATAATGAAGATCAGAATCCAGCCTTGATTATAGAATCTCTTCAACTCCAAACTGCTCTCTCAGTGACAAGAGTTCACTCCCTTTTGGCCTGTCGCTTACCACAGGGAAAAAAAGGACAGGGATCATTCATCTTCTTGAGGTTATGCCAGTACCTGCATTACCCATAACGGGTCAGCGCTAACCATCAGTCAGACAATACGATTTCCCCTTCACGCACCCATAATGCGATTTCCCAGGATTGCTGAATGAGGTGAAAATGAGATTCACTCTCTGTGCCAAGACAGGTTCCTGCAGTAGGTCCTTACAGATGCCGTGAGAAAGTGACAATTTAGGGTAAACTCAGAACAAACTTCCTGATGGGGAATTAAATCATGGGATAGATTTCCAAGGAATGTGGTGGAATTGTCTTTGCTTAGAATATTTTCAACTTGATTACAAAAGCACTGGAGGATATAATGCTGGTCTCATCTGGCATGACCAGACCCAAAACACTGGATCTGAACTCCCCTACCCTTTGGGAAAGTTGGACTCTGAATTCAAACTTCATGGACTGGCCTCACCTCCAATGTGCTATCCTATCAAATCAAGTCATGACTAGAGTCTGTTAGTAGAAACAGGATTTTAAATCATCCATACGACAGACATAGTGCATCTCTCGCCAGGCCTAATGTTTAGGTCAGGAACTTACCACTAGAACCAACTGAAAGCACATTAAACCAGCTGATAGTCTGAAGCCAGGTCTACGCTACCCAAGAAAGCTGACCTAAGATATGCAACTACAGCTACGAGACTTGCGTAGCTGGAGTTGATGCACCTTAAATCGAATTTCTGCAGCATCTACACTGTGGGAAGGCATGGGAGAAACTCTCTAATCCATTTCCCTTACTCCTCATGATCCTGTGGAGTACTAGGGTTGACGAGGGTGCCATCAGTGGTTGATTTAGCGGGTCCTTAACAGACCCACTAAATCAAGCCTCAGAAGATCAATTTCCGGAGGGTTAATCTCCAGGTAAGTGTAAAGCTAGCCTGACTCCAGAAAATCAACCCAGAGCCCAGCTAAAATAATAAAGACTCAGCTAAGGAATTAAAGCTATTCTTCCCATCCATCCTACATCTTTTTTTCTGTGAGGATGCAGGGCCTGCATTTCAGCCAACCCTGAAAGGGACCCTCCCTTTTGGCCCCTCAAATTGTCTAGATGTATATTACCTGCCAAGCAGACAATGAACTGGTTAGATAGATTCATGGAGGATAGGTCCATCAATGGCTATGGGCAGGAATGGTGTCCCTAACCTCTGTTTCTCTGGAGGTGGGTGACAGGTGAGGGATCATGTGAGGATAACCTGTTGTGATCCCTCCAAGTATTGGCCACTGTTGGCAGACAGGATACTGGGCTCGATGAACCTTTGGTGTGACCCAATATGGCCATTCTACTGTTTAAGACTATTTGTTGTTTTTTAAGTTTTTCCAGTTACAGACTAACATGGCTCCCCCTCTGAAACTAATGAACTGGTTTGTAAGAGCCGGCCAACATGCCAGGTCAGGCAAAGGCTTGCTGGTCTCAAAGTGCCAATTAATGCTGCTTGTCCCTGAGAAGAGTCGGGACCACAAAGAGTAACTGGCTTTTCCCCATCGCTGTACCATTGTACTGCATGAAGTTAGCTGGTATTTTTCCTGCTACCATCTGAACTCAGAAGGAATGTATTGATGGGGTTTAAAACAAAATTGAACTCCACATTGCTTGCTTGCAACAGAAGACCTTTGTTCCTGACTGAACAGAGACGGGAGGCTCTGGGAGAAGTCACACTTGTCGCTGTCCCCACTCACACTTGAGAGGATACCGAGGGCAGGAAAAGTGACAATTGAGCCTGTATGAGTACTTGATATTCTTCCTAGGATTTACATTTTTAAGTGAAATCTACTACTTGAATTCCACTCTACTGGATAAATATGCATGTTTGAAGTGTGTTTAATACAGATTTATGACAGGCCATGCAGCTGTGAAGGGTGAAAAAGCAGGACTGGCTTCCTAAACCCCTTTCTTTCTAAAATAAATACTCTCCAGGAAAACGTGTTCACATTACTGCTTTCCCTCTCTGGCTTCCAGGCACTTGTTTATTTCATGCACATATTGCATCTTACTAACCAGGACTGCAAGCTCTTTGGGGCAGAAACTGTCCTTTCCTTAGGTGGGGTCCTGAAAACTAATTTATCCAAGTTCATAGGAGTTTTCCTGGATCTGCTTGCAGGCATAGGGCTCGGTAGAGAAGCATGCTATCAGAAGCAGTACGCAAACAGAGCCAGCCTAGACTGAAGTGGGGTGAGTTGTGCTTTTCTATCCTAGGAAGCAGCCTGCTTTGTCCTCTCTGCTTTTGGTTACTGTGGTCTCATTCTGGAGTCTAAGAATAAAAGCAGTGTCACAGTGGAACCTTCCGGAAAGATCGTTCCTTGTTTTTCTTAAATATAATTTGTGTTGGTATGTTGTGAACACAGCAACTATCTGTACAGTGAAGTCCTGACCCTGTGTGGGGGAGCCACTGTAATATAATTGGAAACAACTGAGAAATAATTGGAATGTACATTTTTTCACTCAAAAAATCATGCAGGGCTATAGACCTATTATTTATGAATAAATGCATTGTTTATTATGCAATCAATGCTAGTTCAGAAACAGCACGTTTGGGTGTGGTATTGCAACTCACCATGGTCAGCTTCAAAAATAGTATGCTTCTAAGTCCTTATCTTAAATAACCTCTATTAGCTGCTTCCATTATTGTGGCTTTATAATGGCCAGTTTACAGAACTAAGAGGTAGAAAAGACTCATTACATCCTCCAGTCCGCCTCTAGTTAGGAAGTCTGTGGACTAGTCACCTGATGGTACATAGTGAACATTTTGTTTCTCAAGATTTTCTTTTTAAGGCTGGTTTATTTAATTCCCACCGTGAGAACACCTCAAGTAAATCAGTTTAAAATCCATTGTAAACTGTCAATTACGGAATAAGACGCTACCAAACATGAGTGTTCCACAGTTTGATCATGTGTCACACGTTTGGATTGCTGGTATCACACACTGTCAGGATTAAAGGCTGAGACTGAAGGTGCTTTTACTCTTCAGTGTGATTTTTCTGGAAGGAGAAAATACTTTGGGTGTGAAGGGTTTAAACTATTTTGTGCATATTTTAAAAGATTTAAATGTTTACAATTAAGTAGACAAAAATGAGACGCTATCGTTGCGCTCTCAGCTCAAGGATTTGACCTTGTCTGAATAAGGAATAACCCATATCTCTGCATGTCCTGCGCATAAGCAAAATAGCGGACATTACAAGGTGTACCACAATTGCACCTGCATCACTGAGGACAAGCCTGTGTCCTTAGACCTCGAACAAAAACACGTATGCAATAATCATCTCATATCCACAGATAATGAACACCACAACCTTTCATGAGAGAAACTCAAAGCACTTACCGGGCCTGATTCTCATTTTATACTAATGCCTCTTTACAGCACAAAAGGGCTTTTACCTGATGTAAAGGTACTTTGCACTAGGGATGTTAAATATTGGTAAATTGAATAGTCAATTAACCTCATGAATTCTTATCGGCTAGTCAACTATTCTGTAGTTCCCGGGGGGGGGTGGGGGGGGGTGGGGGGGGGGCAGCCAATGCGCTCCAGCCTCACTTCTGGGGAGCCCCCTGCTACCCCACACTGCTGCATCTCTATCAGTCAGTTTAAAAACCAGCTCCCCCTCATGGACTGGCTACCTGCCACCCTGCACTGCTGCCTCCGATAGAGACGTAGCAGCACGGCATGGCAGGGGGCTCCCCCAGGAGTGGGGCAGGAATGAGCAGGAACTGAGCCGGGCTGCCTGCCTGCCTGCCTGGCTCCTAATACACTTTAAATGCAGAGCCGCAGCGGGGGTAGGTCCCGGACCCCATGCAAGTCGGGACTGAGCCAGGCTGTTGGCCAGCCTGCTAAAAAGTTTACTGGCAGGGGAGGAAGGGGGAAAATGCGTGTAGTCTTTAGCATTAACCTATGAGCTTTTGCTTATCAGCTAATCCACTACACTATTACATCCCTACTCAAGCTGTGGCTTTCTTCCACTGACTAAGCGCCACACTCAGAGGCCCCGCTCCCTTCCTGCGCTGCAGGTATTTCTGTAATGAAGTGGGTCTGGAGTGAGATGCCAGTCCTCTCCTGTGCTCCAGAGTGCCAGCAGAATATTCTGAGTGTCCCCTTCTGAGGGGGGAAGGGACGCTGCTGTCTGGCATGGGGAGGACTAACACATCTACTCAGCAATGCACAGCACCACGTCTAAGAGGACAGGCCGCCTGGTGGGGGCTCACGCGACAGGGCTAAAAATAGCAGTGTCGATGTTCTCCTTTGGGCCAGAGCACCGACACTGCCATTTGGAGCCTCATCGCATTGGCCTGAGCCAGTCAACCCAGGCTCTGAGACTTGCTTCCGTGGGTTTGGGTTCTGCTACGTAGATGTACCCAAAAGGTTCCACACAGGAGCTCTGGGTGAATGGCAGTTGGCAGGTAATGCGGGGCGTACACCAAGGGAACACCACGTAAGGCAGAGGAAAGGGAGAGATGGGGTGAAGGGAAAGAAAACAGAGGAAAGGAAATGGGCTAGAAAACAGCTGTGGGAGCGTAGTAGGGCCCATCATTTCCCGTGTGGCCCTTCGTGGCCAGGTGTGGCTCTGCAGCAGCCTTTTTCAGTTTCACTTTCTGTCAGGACTCCCCACAGGTTTAGGTTAAGTGCCATCCCTCGTAACAGGGGCTAGTTAAACAAAGGACTCTTTGAAACAGCCCTCCAAGTCCCAAATCAAGCTCCCTGGGCTGAGCAAAGATCAGTGGATAGCCATCCTCCACTGTCGGTGTGTCTTCCCCTGTGTCAGGTGTCTGCCTTTAAGTCCTCTGGGGCAGCAAGTACTGACTCATGGGACCTGCTCAGTCTCAAAGGGGCTAGCCAACATGTGACAAGGCGCATAAGCATCATAGCTGAGCTTTTCTGAGCTGGACATGGCAGAGCCCCAGGTCTGTTGACTATTGATGTCTAGAGCAAACGGCCTGTGAGCTGCAACAGGAGACTAGTTTTCAGATAAACTGTTCCCTCGGCATCAGGTAACAGAGAGAAAGTTAGGAATGAACAGAACAGGACAGTGCAACTTGAGTAAATACAGCTATTTAGCTAGAAGTCTGCTTGACAGAAGACTGAATTTTACTGGACTGCAAGGGTACGTCTACACAGCAGTGTTATTCCAAAATAACACAGTGCGCGTCTACATTGCAAGCCTTTATTTCAAAATAATGTTGAGCTGGAGGAGTTCTTGCTCCAACTCCTGTAACCCTTGTTTCATGAGGAGTAAGGGAAGTCAAAGGAACAGTGTTTGGCTTCCTGCTGTGTAGACAGTGCCAAAAGCCGAACTAAGCTATTTCGACTTAAGCTACGCAGCTGAAGTCGCTGAAGTTACGTAGCTTAATTCAACTTTAGCCCTGCTGTGTAGACGTGCCCCAAGTTATGGAAACGTCATCTAAAGAAACAGTTTAAACAATATTTCAGTTACCAAGTTTCTGAAAATAAAAATCTTAAATTGAATTT
Organism: Rafetus swinhoei; assembly: GCA_019425775.1. Taxonomy (NCBI): domain Eukaryota; kingdom Metazoa; phylum Chordata; order Testudines; family Trionychidae; genus Rafetus; species Rafetus swinhoei. Next base: position 46,186,302 of record CM033442.1, on the reverse strand, counting down.
TGGTAAGTAGCAGTCAAGACCCAAGTTCAGAAACCAGCTCTTGAAGCCAAGCAAGACAATAAAGCACATAGTCCTTAGTTATTCCTCAGGAGAGAGGGGGGAGTCCAATAGAGACACTCTGGACTGGGGTTCCACAAACCTCACTGCTATTTCTGGCTCCGCTATTGGCTTGCTGAATGACCTTGCCAGGTCACTTCCTCATGCTGAACTTTAATTTCCCAAGAAGGCTAACGATAACAAATGTCCTTTGACATTTACAAAGGGCTACATAAGAGCCGAAGCCCATTAAAAAAGTGGCCTGACTGAAAAGAATAGGAGAAGCTGCACCACAGAGACATTCTGCATTAACCCACCTACCCCGATTCACACTTGTTACCCAAACTGGGCAATCTAAAGCAGGAAATTAGCAAGGTCAACAGAAATACATTTGCTCTCCATGGGCAAGTGAGCATGCTCACATCCCAAAGAATCTAAACAGTAACCATTTACAAAAATGTTAATGCTCAAGGAGTAATTTTATGGTCTGCTGTGATTTTGATATGCATTAGTGACTATAATGCTGCTGGCAGTGAGTCTGGAAGAGGAAAATATACTAATTTATGTGCTGCTTTGCTGAGAGATTCTTGTGTCACTGTGTGTGCATGGCTCCACAGAGTGATTAAGAGTGTCAGTTGGAAATACTGCCAAATGCATGCCAAGCACGACTGAATATGAAAGGGCTTCCCACCCTGCTCATGTCATAGCACCCTATAGAAACCGATTATTGGAGGTGGACTATCAGTGAGATGTAGCATTGGCTGCATTTCAATCTGATCATTCATGGGAATGCAAGCGCAACAGACTGATAATACAACACTGACATACCTGTAAAACAGAAAAGAAGAAGTTACTCACCATGTGGGACGTTTCAGGTCATGATCTGCCCTTTACGAGACAGTTGTCCAGATAAGGGAATATAATGACGTCCCTGCAGCACAGATGTGCTGCCACAACAGAAAGCGTTATCGAAAAAACCCTGGGAGCAGATGCCAGACCAAATGGTAGTACGCGATATCGGAAATGATCGTCTCCGATTATGAAATGAAGGAATCACCTGTGTGCTGGGTGAATGGCAATGTGGAAATAAGCGTCCTGCAGGTCGAGCGAGGGCTGCAAACCAGTCTCCATTGTCGAGTGATAGTATTATGGTGGTGAGGGTCACCATTTTGAACTGCTGCTTCCGGAAGGGACGATTCAACTTCCACAGATTGAGAATGGGCCTCCAGCCTCCCATCTTCTTCTGAGTCAGGAAATAGCGGGAGTAAAAGCCCCTTCCTCTGAATTGATTCGGGACCCTCTCTATCGCCGCCTTCTCTCCATCAGGATGAACTTCTTGTCTTAAGAGATCCTCGTGAGATAGGTCCCTGAAAAGGGACGGGATTGGTGAGGTGGTGGGAGGGGTGGAATCGTGAATCTGGATACCACAAGTTCTAGAATGCGAATCTTTTCCCGAGTGGAGGACCTCATCCATCTTATCCGCAAACAGTTTCTGTTTGACAAACGGAAGATCTTCCACTCTGCCCTGCAATTCTTTGGGAACTCCAGCTGTAGCCAATCAGGACGCTCTTCTCATGGAAATAGCTGTGGCCGTGGAACATGCCACTGTGTCCGCCACATCCATGGAGATTTTAAGCCCTGCCCTTGATGAAGCATAGCCCTCCTGTATGATGGACTTCAAGAGCGGCTTTTTGGAGTCAAGGAGGTATTGGGCAATCTCTGTCAATTTCGAATAATTGTCGAAATTATGATTAGAAAGTAGGGCAGCATAGTTTGCACTCACGCGCAGCAGTAGAGTGGCTGATGAGTATACCTTTCTGCCAAAGATGTCCAATTTTTTTGTGTCTTTGTCCGCCCCGGTGTTTCTGAATTGCAGTGTCCTGGACCTTTGTTGGGCCGCATCCACCACCAAAGAATTAGGTTGTGGGTGATTGAATAAGAACTCCAGGCCCTTAGATGGGACAAAATACTTTTTGTCAGCCCGTTTGCTCGTTGGTGCTATAGAGGCTGGGGTCTGCCAAATTTCTTCTGCAGCCTCCATAATCGCTTTGTCAATTGGAAGAGCGATTTTTGAGCGCTGTTGAGGGTGGAGATTTTTTAGCAGACCGTATTGTTTGGTCTGTACCTCCGCTAACAGTACATTCTGAGACTCAGCAACTTGCTTAAAAAGTGCCTGAAATTAACTCAGGTCGTCCGGAGGGGACATATCCCCAGGAAAGACCACCTCATCAGGAGAGGATGAAGACTGGTCAGTCGGTGAAGTATCAGGAGGTTGGTCCTCACCCTCGGATAACTAACCTTCCTCCGGTTCAGACTGTTGTGGTTGTGTTGGAGGGCTGTTTGAAGGTGGGGCTGTAGGATGCTCCTTCTGCTGCATATGTGTTTCAGCTGGGACATGATGATAGTCAGGAGAATGGCAACAGCATGTAGATCGACCATAGGAGCGAGACCTATAATAGTGGCGTGGTCTGTGGTAGCGATCGTAGTAACTCCCAGAGTATGTTGGTGATGATTGCCAGGAGGATGTTATACTGCCATGTCGTCTATAATAGATTACGCGGAGAGAGAGCATCGGCGAGCGAGATAAACGAGGTGAGCACCTGCCAGATGGTAGAGGAGAAAATGAGGTGTGCCTATGGAAGTGCGTCGTGTGCTCCCGCAGTGGCTCTCGATGTGGCGATCTAGGGCAGCGCCGCGGTGAATAAGAGGCACGGGTATTCCGGTACCGCTGATTACCGTGTATGGGGGAGTGACACATAGGAAGCGAGGGGGACGGTGCCGGAGAAAAGGTTGGCAATGGGGAAGTTGAGCTCAGACGAGTGTCTGTCTTGCAAGCGGCTTTTCTTGGTTCTGTTGCGGTCCGAAATCATCTCATTCCCTTATCTGCCAGCATCGGTGCCAATGTCTGCTGCGGTTCCACCGTTTACAATGCTGGAGAGTATGGCACGGACGCTAATGTTGAATGCTCTGGTGCCGACGGTGCTGCTGGTGCTGAAGGTCGTGCTGAGGAACCCTTGTGAGCGGTTGTCAGTGCCGGTACCGTCTTCGGTGCTGGCAGTGCGCTGCCACTCAGTGCCGGCGTAGCCGATTTTTTAGATGTGGCAGCCAAAGATGTTTTTGAGGCCACGGGGGTAGTTCCCGATGTACCCAGCTTATCCCCTCTGCTGACCTTGATGATGGGTTCAGCAGGCAAAGACCGTGTGGGGGATGCTCTCACTTTCTTTGCCGCAGTCACCCCAGGGGACGAAGCTCTCCGTTTCTACATCACAGCCGCCTCTGAAGTCGGCAATGGGGTGTCACTTGAAGGCTGCAGGGCCTTATCAAACAAAATCATCTTCAGGCACATCTCCCTATCCCTGCACACCCTGGCTGTTAATTTAGAGCAGTGCCCACACTTCTGGGGAATATGTGCCTCCCCCAGGCAATGGATACAGGCCAAATGGCCGCCTGACACAACACAATTTTTTTTCTCTTAAACTATGTACTAACTATTGTGACAAAATACAACTATTGAACTATAAAACTAAGTACTATATGAACTATTAAACAGGAAACTCTTATTTAAGGGAGGATGGTTGAGAGGAACTGGCGGGAGCCAGACCGCGTGCGACGATCAAAGGGTACGAATGGCGCAAGACGCTGACCACGCACGCGCGGTCCGGCTGACTACGGATATTGAAAATCTCCAACCAGCAGCACCAGGACAAGCCCGACACCTACAGTGGAGCATCCACGGGGACCACTTCAAGAAGAATTACAGTTCCAACAGAACTAACTGGGACACATAAAACACCCACATGAACACTGATGAGCTAGTGCCATATTGTGTAATACAAAGCACTGTATGTATCCATGATACCTCCCAACTCCATGAACTTTTGTTTCTAAAACTTCAACTATAATGTTGCTTTTCATACAATTTCTTTTGCATTAAATATTCAGTCTGTATGTCAATAACAACCCAACTGTCAATCTGCAATGCCTCTAGAGTCATTGCTCTAGACACAGTGCTGATCAGTACGCACATGCTAAGGGCCTGTTTTTATATAGAGCCTCAGCCCCATCTTTCTTTTTGCACCTACAGATGAGGACATGTGCAGCTCTCACTACCTGCTGGGCAGGTGCAATCAGATAGTTAGATTCACATCTGCAAAAAGGAAAGCTGGGTTGTAAGTATCAGACCCAAAGTTAACAATTTTTGACAATCTTGAGAAGTGCTCATATAATACTTTTGTGGAAGAACTGATCAATGAATGGTGCTCTCATAGCTGGCACTTCTAATTAGATTTACTCAGGAGCAAAGTGTAAAAAACAAAAACCAGGATGTTTAACATTTGTGCTTGGTGCCCTCATGCACTGGAATATTCCTTCATTCCATACACGGGGTGTTATGAGAATACCCTAGGACTCGGATGAAAACAGATTGCTCTAGCTCAAGTGTACAAAAACACAGTAGCTATGTCTACACTGGCCGGTTATTGCGCAAGAACGGCCATTGTTCTGCAGAGCATCCACACTGCCCACCCACTCTTGCGCAAGAAGATTTACAGTACGGCGTGGTAGGAGAGGGCTTCTTGTGCAAGAGCTACGCTCTTTTCTAACAGGTGTAAACTCTTGCGCAACAGCTCTTGCGCAAGAGGGCAGTGTGGACGTGCGGCAGGGGTTTCTTGCACAAGAAAGCCCTATGGCTAAAATGGCCATCAGAGCTTTCTTGTGCAAGAGTGTGTCCACACTGCCATGGGCGCTCTTGCACAAAAGCACATCTTGCACATAGCAATGTGGATGTGCTCTTGTGCAAGACTTCTTGCACAAGAAGCCGCCAGTGTAGACATAGCCAGTATGTTTTGATGGTACTTAAAATGTGACAATAGAGCTAAAAAATTTTCCACGGTCAGCCGTATCTGCTCTTTCAGCCTTTTTAATAGCATGTGGTGTGCTGATAGTGGTATCACTTTCACATTTATAAAATATGCAATATTTGACACAGTGGCCCATTTTCACACAATCTGTGAACAGAAATAAAAGTTAGATACGTAAAGTCTATTTGCGTCTCTAGAGCAGGAGTAGGCAAAAGCCTCTCAGTAAGCCGGATCCGGCCCACCTAGGGCTTTGATCTGGCCCCCAAGGCAGTTCTAGGCCCCGCCTCCTAGCGCATTGCCTTGGAGCAGGAGAGGGGCATGAGCCCTTCTAACTGCTTCTATTTAAAGGGCTCGCGTCTTCCCTGCGCCTCTAGTGCATTGCTAGGTAGCCAGAGACGCAAGCCCTTTCAACTGTTTCTATTTAAAAGGCTTGCTCATTCCCTGTGGCTGCTGGGCAAGGAACGGGGAAGACGCGAGCCCTTTAAATGGAAGCAGTTAGAAGGGCTTGCGCCCCTCTCCCAGTCCGAGGCAACACGCTAGGGGGCAGGGCTTGGAACTGCCTCGCAGGCCAGATCAAAGCCCTAGGTGCGGGGGGGTAAGGGGGGAGAATCTGGCCTGCTAACAGGCTTTTGCCCATCCCTGTTCTATGATCATCTTTGGATAATGTTGTATGAGTTAATTATTATTAAAATGTAATTACTTTGTTGTGTAAAAACCATAGTGGCATCTCTTTACAGCAGATGGCCCACCCCTTCTGAGTCGGCCCACAGCCACTTCTGAAATTTGTGAAGTGGCCCCCCTTCAAAAATGACTGCCCACTCCTGCTCTAGAGCCTGACCCCTGTGTCTTTCTCCATGCTTCTCTCTGGCTCTGTGAGCACATAGGTACCTATGACCTAGGAAGGGAGTTTTTCCTTCTGTGGAGCGTACATGCTCATGCAGTGGGCAGCAACCTGCAGCTCTCAGGGTTGTGTGTGTGACCCCCCCAGACATTTTGTTTACCGGTGGCCACGTGCAGGGTTGCCAGATTCTGCTAGTCTTTGGCCACATGGTTTTTCCTTCCAGTATTACCCAAGTGACACGCACATAAAGCCAGGGCACGTGAAGTGAGGTGTGTGCTGACTGGACACAACGCTGACGGTGAGAGCCATGCACTCCCTCCGCAGCCAATCACAGCACTGCTGCGGTTCAGTCGGCAACCCCACAAATTCTAGGTACGCAAGTGCAGTTAGCAAAACTATTCTGGGAGACTATCTTGATTACGACAATCTTGCAGCCCACTGATACAAAGGAGGGCCACTCATATGCCTTACTCACTAGACGAGGTTGCCCGTCACTGTGCTAATGGATATGTTCCTTTTTGCACTTAACCCTTGGTCTGAGGACACGCCAGTCAGCACTCAAACAGTGCCACCCTGCTAGAACTAGAGATTGCAGATCTTAGTCAGGGACACAGCTGGTTTCTCCATAATGCTGCCAGCATTCTGCAGCTCTGACCAGAGGAACCTCTTTTAGGGATGAGAGCGTAGCTGTCTCCATGGGGTACTTGGCCCCAGTCTCTCTGCTAGGAGAGCAAACAATGGTGTCAGCTGAGATAATGTGTATTAGTAAGGGGAGAGTTATGGGCTGTTGTCCATTTAGAATGGGATTAAGATCAATTCATTTCACATACAGCAATGACCAGCAAGACGGTGACAATATTTAGTCATGACTGACACTTCTTTTAATCTGCCCTGGTCATAGAAATAAAGGACTGTAGCATATCCCATCTGGCCTCACCATCCGTGCTAGTTTTAAAAATGCTGTAAGAGTTGGTTCTGAACTAGAACGTGGTGGGAATATTTTTTCTCCAAGGATACGTCTACACTGGCTCCCTAGTTCGAACTAGGGATACAAATGCAGGCGACTGAAATTGCTAATGAAGCGGGGATTTAAATATCCCGCGCTTCATTAGCATGATCTCGCCGTCAAGTTACTCCACTCAACAGCTGTTTGGAAAGTGAAAGTGCGCGCCGGGATGCGTTAGTTCGAACCAAACCGCTTGGTTTGAACTAACGTTACTCCTCATTTTTTAAAAAAAATCTTGCAGCCCACTGATACGAAGGAGGGCCACTCATATGCCTTACTCACTAGGCGAGGTTGCCCATCACTGTGGGCATTTAAAAAAAAAAAAAAAAAAAAAAAAAAAAGAGGAGTAACGTTAGTTCGAACCAAAGAGTTTGGTTCGAACTAACATGTCCTGGCGCGCACTTTCAAAACAGCTGTTGAGTGGAGTAACGCGCTGGTGAGATCATGCTAATGAAGCGCGGGATATGTAAATCTCTGTTTCATTAGCAATTTCGGTCACCTACATTTGCAACCCTAGTTCGAACTAGGCTCAGAAGTTTGACTTTGTGGGGACAAACTAACATCTGCCATGTAAAAGTTTTTGGTTTTCAGCCCAAATGTTTTTACCAAAAACCCAAACACTTCTTTGTGTGGGTTGTGTGTGTTTTTCAACAAAAACTCAAAGTTTTCTGTGGAAAACAAATACATTTTTTAGCAAAAGTAATAATTAAAAACCAGTTTTCATCAAAAATGGTTTAATGCAAGATTTCTGAACTGCTGTAATAGGAACACAGACATTAAGGGTTTGCATTGTTACATCTTTATCGGAGTTTAAGAGTAGACATTATCCCCCACAACAGAGAGATCTAAGCCTCATTTGATATTTCATTTGTTGCAAAACGTACCTCTCTTTGCATTCATTTTCTTTCTAAAATTTACCAAACAGATACTTCAACAGGGTGCAGTTCCATTGACAACAAATATATTGCCAGCAAAAGGAGAAAAAAGCCCTACAACCTAGGGTGGAAGAAGCACTAGACAGATAAAACGTCTGATTAGGCAGACATACTATTAACAGCAATTATTCTTTAATTACTATAGTTAATTCAGTAGTTTTTGGCATGTCCTTTACTAGATAGGAAAGCAACGCTTCTCACTCTCGGTTCAATGAGTGGAAGCATAACATTTAGTGGTTGCAGAATACTTCCAGCAGATTTACTAACAGCAAAGTCTAAAATGCTTTTAGATCACATTCTACTAGCCACTTGGGGCTTGTCTATACCAGCGGGTTTCAAACTTGTTTTCTCATGACCCAGTTGAAGAAAATTGTTGATGCCCACAACCCAACATAACATGACTGGAGTGTGGGCTCCAGGGTGGTACTCAGGATTAGAGCTTTGGGGAGGGCGTCAGGGCTGGGCCAGGAGGGGCTTACCTCAAGTGGCTCTCAGTCAGCAGTGCAGCGGGGGGCTAAGGCAGCTTCCTGCCTTTCCTGGCCCCACAGAGCATGCTGCTCCCCAGCAGCTGACAACAGCAGGTTCCCAGCCAATGGGAGTGCGGCTTTCAACTACCTAGGAGCTGGGCCTGCTGCCAGCTGCTTCTGGGGTGCAGCACAGTCTGCAGTGCCAGGACAGGCAGGGAGCTGCCTTAGCCCCCCACTGTCACTGATGCCCCTGCAGCAACGAGACCAAGTGCCTGACATTCCATCACCCAGTGCTGGGTTGTGACTCGTAGTTTGGAAACCGCCGGTCTACACTACACAATTAGGTTGGATTCAGTTAGGTCAACCTACAGCCACCGCCACAATAAAATTGGCAGTTGGTGTCCGCACCACCCTCTGTCTGTAGGTAGGGAGCATCCTTCCCAGGAATACTTGCACTGATTGAAGTGGGGCATCGACCGGAGGCCACGCCCACCCCAGGGCTCCCAGCCTGAGACAAAATGTGAAGTCGCAGCCATGAAATGTCAGTGTTCCTGCTGGTAGGCTCCCTGCTGTGAAATTGAGGCCCCACACTGCCAGCTCCTAGGGCAGTGGGGAGAGTCCAGCTGTCAGCCTTGCATGGAGCTGACAGCTAATAGGGGATGTAAACAGCACAGGGCCTACAGAGACACGCTAACGACAGCAACCTGAGCAGGACCCCTCTGATGGAGGTGAAGTATTAAGTTGACATCATGGGCAATTTCCATTGGCAGGAACACCAGTTCAGTGTGGACACTAACACACACTAGTCTAGACCAGGCCTTAACGTGCCACGTGGGCACAACATTAGGAAGGACTAAGACAATATGGAGTACTGTACACATCTCTTAAATCAGGGATGCAGAACCTCAGGCCCAGGAGCCAGATGCGGCCCCCAGCTTGTCTGGATCTGGCCTCCGAGGCTCAGGGCTCTCCTGAGCATTGCTGAGCCCGTGCTGGTGCTCCAGCTCCCCTGCCAGCCCCCCACAGGGCTAGAGCACACAAAATCTACTAGCCTGAGCCCCCCAGGCTCTGGTGTAAGAGGGGAACGTGGGGAATGTCTTTCTGCTTCTCAGTCAGGGAGGGCTTTTTCTTTTTTACTTCCCACTTGCATGCAGCTCCCAGCTAATGTGGCCCCTGACCCAAAAAAGGTGCCCCACCCTGTTTTAAACAGATTCCGGTGATGTTTCTTCAGCACAAGTGTACCCCGCTTTACAGATGTGAGAGGGACAGGCCAGATGGCTACAGGAGAGTACTCAAAAGGAGGTATGTTAGGCCTAGGTTAAGTAGGTCTCTGTTCCCTGGGTAAACTGGCAGGGACTGGCCTAGAACTGGCAGGAACTTTCCAGAATCAGTCTGGACAATCAGGCCAGTTGGAACACCTGGAGTCAATTAGGAGCCTTCCAGAGCCAAGCGAGGCAGGCTAATCAAGAACCATTTGAGACTGATTTAAAAGGGCTCCTCTTCTGTTAGTTCAGGGGTGTGAGAAGCAGGGAAGGAGCCAAAGTTCTGAGAGTCAGAGGTGTCTGAGTGAGAGCTGGGAACTGTGAGTCAGGCAGAGTGCGGTGGAGGAGCAGGAGAGACTGCTCAGGCACCAGAGGGAAGGTCCCGAGAAGGACTGGTTGGGGAAGTGGCCCACGGAAGTAGTTGCCAGACAGAACAAACCCCCATCTGTTTCCGCTGCCTGAGAGTCCCTCGGCCAGAACCTGCAGTAGTGGAAGGGCCCGAGTTCCCCTCAACCCTCCCCACACGACTACAAAGTCTGCCCCTGGATAGGGCGACCAGGACTATAAAGGAGTTTCATCCCATACTATGGACTAGCCTGTAATGAGCATGGCTCAGTATGGCTAGAAAAAGGAGCCACGTGGAGGGTCACAGCGAGCCTCTAAGGCTGAACACTATCCACCAGAAGCGCAGGACCCATGGGTACAGCCAGAGCTCTGCCACACAGACCAGGATATGGGAGGTCTGGCACTGGGCAGAGCAGGGATCCAGGTTGGGGAACTAAGCCAATGGGCAGCACCAGACTCAACTGCCAGTAGCAGAGATGGGGGTCAAGACAGAGGCATGGTCACAAGTCAGAGGCAAGGGCCAGGAGAGTTGGAGACAAGGTACAAGGGCAGACAACGGGAGGAGAGGCAAGGAACTGGGAGTGGAACAGGCGCACAATGGAGATAGCCGCAGAGGCTTGTATTCCTTCATTTGAAACTTTGAGAGCCCCTGTGGAAGTAGAGAACAGATGGCAACTGAAGGGGAAGCACGCTTGTGAACGTACTTACATTGCCATAACAACAAAGCCTCTAATGCGCCACAATAAGAAATCAAGACTTTTCTGTCATCATGTAATCCGGGGGCACTGGAATGTGTCAAAGGGCCCTGGGGCAGGATGGACTCAGCTCCCCACTCTGGGCTTTTGCTACTTGGGGCACAGGGCCCTGGTGCTGCTCAGGTGTGGCCCAGCTGCCCTGCCCCCCCCCCCCCATCAGCATGCTGGGAGACTGACCAGGCCAAAGGGGAATGAGTGGAAAGGTCACCACATGGGCCAGGCTGCAACTCCTCTCACTCAAATTTGGCCTGAAGCTGCTCATCAGGGGGCCAGAGCAAATCTCAGCCCTGCTGTGACTCTGGAGGTTGCAGTGCCTGGAGCAGGGAGCCAAGCTGACCCCATGGAACAGGAGCCAGGAGGGAGCAGTTGGTGTCACATTTTCTGGTAAGAGAGAGTCCCCTTGATAACCTCCCCCACCTTGCACAGCTGGGTGAACCCCCTTTTCCTGTCCCCAGGGATGCTCTCTTGGCTTACCTCCCACCTACCCCAGATGCTGGGGAGAGGGTTCCCTTACTGGGCAGAGGTGCTGGGGGCACTGCCCTGGCTTGTAGTAGATTCCATTATACCCAGGGTATGTCTAGACTGCATCCCTCTGTCGGCAGAGGGATGCAGATTAGGCAGGTCGACATTGCAAATGAGGCAGGGATTTAAATATCCCGCGCCTAATTTGCATAAAAACAGCCACCGCGTTTTGCCAACTCAGCACTTTGCCACTTTTTGCTGGCAGTCTAGAGGGGGATCTGTCGAGAAAGAAAGCCTTTTGACAGATTCCTTATGCCTCCTGCAAGAAGGTTTACAGAATCTGTCGAAAAAGGCTTTCTTTCTCGACAGATCCCCCTCTAGACTGCCGCTTTTTGCCGACAAAGTGCTGAGTTGGCAAAACGCGGTGGCCATTATGCAAATTAGGCACGGGATATTTAAATCCCTGCCTCATTTGCAATGTCGACCTGCCTAATCTGCATCCCTCTGCTGACAGAGGGATGCAGTCTAGACATACCCACAGTGTGGTTCAATGGCTCTCTGCACCCCATTATACAAACTGTGAACAGTTACACAGGGGCTGCAACATCTGGCCAGAGCCTCTTCCCCTCACGGACCCCTGCCCAGAGGGGGAGGGCTAGCAGCAGGCCTGGGGGCATCTCTGGATTGCCAGAGGCCATCAAGCTTTACAAATGGACCCTAAGCGCAAAATACCAATTGAATGGACTTGATGTAATTGCTTTGGCTATCTTACCCACCTGTTCTAGTCCCCCACCATCACCCATATGTGTATTTATTAGAAGGAAACTTTTATGCTCTGGGTTGTAAAGTATTTAGCTATTCAGAGTAACTAGGCACTTAAAACATTGGGAGCCCCGTCTCAATCTTGCACACAGAACAAAACGCTGATTTTTGTTTCAGTGGAATAGAGTAGAGGACTTTTTTCTGTTTTTACATTCTTGCTTCATTGAAGTCTATCTAAAAGGGAGTCTGATAATGCTAAAAATGAAACCTCTTCCATATCTGAATAGAAATTCCAATCAAACCGCTGCAGAACAATTGACCTTTACTTTTAGGTTATCCATAAATCCAAGGTATAAGAACTTCAATCTCTACCAATAATTTGAACGCCTGCTACAAATTAGAGAGAGATGCTAGAAGGTCAACTTTGATATGAAAATTTAGGTTTGATAAATATAAGCTTTTAGAAAACTTCTATGGCTACTAATATGTACGACATTAAGAAACCCCACTACTTTCCAAAAAGATCTTTTGAAAACAATTCAGCGTTCTCCTTAAAGCATTTGCAACCTAAGCACTGAGTTCTGTAATGCCCTCGTACTGCTTTCCACTAAATCCTCACTCCTTGTTCATTTTCTTCAGCTTTTGTTCATACTTGTTGGAAGACAGAATTTGGCCTCCAATGTGTGGTTTAGTTTGTTTCTCCAACCTCTTAATCACTTTTCACCTATCATATCAAATATTCGAAGGAAAGATACTGATAATTTAGTTGTATTATGCAAGCATCATAGTGAAATAAAGGAAGCTGGCCCTCTGAGCCAGTCCTTATAAAGAATATCAGACGGCGCTGGCTGTTTTTGCGGCAAAATTTCCTTTTGATTAAAGAACAGTTATAATACAAGTTCAGGGGACTGGCCTTGACGATCTCTGGAGGTCCCTTCCAGCTCTAGTGTTCTATGATTCTATGAATGCAGCACAAATGTCTCTTAGTCAGAACTCAGGAATGTCTGTGCTACTCAAGTGCCACTCTGAGAACGCTGGACTCACCTGGAACGTTCACCTGTATACAAGTTTCATTGTGTTTTATACTCACTCTGAGAACTCATGGGATGCTAGTTCTGACACTACTTGCTGGTAATAGAAGTGCATGGGGAGCTGATGGTGGATGAATGCATTGGACTGCTCTGGACAATGCTGCCAGGATAGTCAATTTCCTGACACCAAATTCAATGTCTGTGCCATCAGAAGCCATATGACAGAGACCCCTGTCATGCCCTCAGAGGTCAGAATTTTCTAATCAATCCATTCAGCACTGAAGCAGAGTTTCACACTATCAAGAGTTGACTGTAGCAAAAAACAAGGTGTTTGGCTGGTTTTACCAGCAGTGGTGGGCCACCTGCGGCCCACCAGGGTTCTGCGTGTGGCCCACGAAACATTTTCTGCTGGTGCTCATGCACAGGATTGACAGATTCCCCAGGTTTCTGTCCATGTCTGTGTTTTCCTAGTAGTATTACTAAAGTGACATGCACATAAAGCAAGGGCATGTGAAGTGAGGTGTTGGCTGATTGCATGCAACACTGACTGACAAAGCCATGTGCTTCCTCTGCATTCAATCACAGCACTGCTACGGTTCAATCATCATGCCCCGCAAATTCTAGGTACGCAAGCGCAGTTAGCAAAACAACCCTATTGCGGGAGGCTGCCTTGGTTACTACAATCTTGCAGCCCACTGAGATGAAGGAGAGCAACTCGTGCGACTAGGTTGCCCATCGCTAGCTTACAGCCTCAGCAATAGAAGGCAGAAAAGGAGACAGCTGAGTCCTCTTGACACACACACACACCCCTTTTCTGCAAAAGTTTGCCATCCCATGCAATTAATAGCATTCCATGATGAATTGTGCTTTAGAACAATGGTCAGACCATAGAACCATGGAACACTAGAACTGGAAGGAACCCAGAAATCATCAAATCCAGTCCCCTGCCCTCACAGCAGGACCAAGCACCGTCTAGATCATCCCTGACAGGTGATCAGTAGCAGGAGCAGTAACAGGAGTGGGAGCTCCTAGCAGTAATCTTTGCCCACGTCCCTCTTAAGAAACTGACATCCTGCAGAATCCTCCAATGCTGCTGCCTGGTACCTTTTTCTCCCCAACCTCAGACTGACTCCCTCATCACAGAGCCCATCCCTGGGGAGCTTGCATGAAGGAGTTCCTCTAGCATCAAAGTTTGGAAGGCATATGCAGCAGAGAAATGGCTTCCTTTCCCCACTGATTGAGCCCATTTTTCTCCACACTGAAATGCACTAAGTAGGGGCCTGTCATTAGCAGTAAAACAACAGTGTCTTATCACCATTGTGACAACATAAATCAATAGAAATAATTACAGACTGTCAGGCCTATGGAATGGTCAGACAGGCTAAAAGCGGATTTGGAGGGGAGTAATCTAAAACCAAGAGAAAGCTCCTTCGCGGACATTTTCACTGGCAGGAAGCAAAGAGCTTTGCAAACACGGGGGTGCTGACACTGAGGGCTCCTGAATTTGAGAAGTCTTAATACGTTTTTAAGAGAACCTGCTTGTGGGCAGGGGAGAAATGCTGCTCCTCATCTGACCAAGGGAAGTTAAACTGAGACCAGCGCATGTAAGGGATCTCCCACAACAGGGCATGTTTGGGACACACCAGCACACCTCCCATGTACTGTCTGGCCCTGGGCTTCCCACTGTCCTGTCACAGCCTAGAAAGTGGCAGTTACCAATCTGTGTGATTGCAAGGGGGATAAGAACATAACATAAGAACGGCCATACTGGGTCAGACCAAAGGTCCATCTAGCCCAGTAGCCTGTCTGCCGACAGTGGCTAGCACCAGGTGCCCCAGAGACGGTGGACCAAAGACAATGATCAAGCGATTTGTCTCCTGCCATCCTTCTCCAGCCTCTGACAAACAGAGGCCAGGGACGCCATTTCTATCCCCTGGCTAATAGCCTTTTATGGACCTAACCTCCATGAAATTATCTAGCTTCTCTTTAAACTCTGTTATAGTCCTAGCCTTCACACTCTCCCCTGGCAAGGAGTTCCACAGGTTGACTACACACTGTGTGAAGAAGAACTTTCTTTTATTAGTTTTAAACCTGCTACCCATTAATTTCATTTGGTGTCCTCTAGTTCTTCTATTATGGGAACTAATAAATAACTTTTCTTTATTCACCCTCTCCATACCACTCATGATTTTATATACCTCTATCATATCCCCCCCTCAGTCTCCTCTTTTCTAAACTGAAAAGTCCCAGTCGCTTTAACCTCTCTTCATATGGGACCCGTTCCAAACCCCTAATCATTTTAGCTGCCCTTTTCTGAACCCTTTCCAAGTCCAAAATATCTTTTTTGGGGTGAGGAGACCACATCTGTACACAGTATTCAAGATGTGGGCGTACCATAGTTTTATACAGGGGCAGTAAGATATTCTGGGTCTTATTTTCTATCCCTTTCTTAATAATTCCTAGCATCCTATTTGCCTTTTTGACCGCCGCTGCACACTGTGTGGAAGTTTTCAGAGAACTATCCACGATGACTCCAAGATCTCTTTCCTGATTTGTCATAGCCAAATTAGCTCCCATCATACTGTACGTATACTTGGGGTTATTTTTCCCGATGTGCATTACTTTACACTTATTCACATGAAATTTCATTTGCCATTTTGTTGCCCAATCACTCAGTTTGGTGAGATCTTTTTGGAGTCCCTCACAGTCTGCTTCTGTCTTGACTATCCTGAACAGTTTGGTATCATCCGCAAACTTTACCCCCTCACTGCTTACCCCTTTCTCCAGATCATTTATGAATAAGTTGAACAGGATTGGTCCCAAGACTGACCCTTGGGGGACACCACTAGTTACCCCTCTCCATTCTGAAAATTTACCATTTATTCCTACCCTTTGTTTCCTGTCTTTTAACCAGTTCTCAATCCATGAAAGAACCTTCCCTCTTATCCCATGGCCATGTAATTTGCACAAGAGCCTTTGGTGAGGGACCTTGTCAAAGGCTTTCTGAAAATCTAAGTATACTATATCTACTGGATCCCCCTTGTCTGCATGTTTGTTAACCCCTTCAATGAACTCTAATAGATTAGTAAGACATGATTTCCTTTTACAGAAACCATGTTGACTTTTGTCCCACAAATTATGTTCTTCTACGTGCCTGACAATTTTATTATTTACTATTGTTTCGACTAATTTGCCCGGTACTGAAGTTAGACTTACCGGTCTGTAATTGCCAGGATCGCCTCTAGAGCCCTTTTAAAATATTGGTGTCACATTAGCTACCTTCCAGTCATTAGGTACGGAAGCCGATTTAAACGATAGGTTACAAACCACAGATAATAGTTCAGCAATTTCCAATTTGAGTTCTTTTAGAACCCTTGGATGAATGCCATCCGGTCCCGGAGATTTGTTGACATTAAGTTTTTCTATTTGTTCCAAAACCTCCTCTAATGACACTTCAATCCAGGATAGTTCCTCAGATTCATCACCCACAAAGGATGGTGCAGATTTGGGAATCTCCCTAACGTCCTCAGCCATGAAGACTGAAGCAAAGAAATCATTTAGTTTCTCCGCAATGGCTTTATCGTCCTTGATTGCTCCTTTTATATCTCGATCATCTGGGGGACCCACAGGTTTTTTAGCAGGCTTCCTGCTTCTAATGTACTTAAAAAACATTTTGTTATTTCTTTTTGAGTTTTTGGCTAGCTGTTCCTCAAAATCTTTTTTTGCTTTTCTTATTACATTTTTACACTTGATTTGACAGTGTTTATGTTCCTTTCTATTTATCTCACTAGGATTGGACTTCCACTTCTTAAAAGATGCCTTTTGTCCTCACTGCTTCTTTTACATGGTGGTTAAGCCAGTGACTCTTTTTAGGTCTCTTGCTATGTTTTTAATTTGGGGTATACATTTAAGTTGGGCCTCTATTATGGTGTCTTTAAAAGTTTCCATGCAGCTTGCAGGGATTTGGCTCTAGTCACTGTGCCTTTTAATTTCTGTTTAACTAACCTCCTCATTTTTGTGTAATTCCCCTTTTTTAAATTAAATGCCAGAGTGCTGGACTGCGGAGGTGTTCTTCCCACCACAGGAATGTTGAATGTTATTATATTATGGTCACTATTCCCAAGCAGTCCTGTAACGGTTATCTCCTGGACCTGATCCTACACGCCACTCAGGACTAAATCGAGAATTGCCTCCCCCCTTGTGAGTTCCTGTACCAGCTGCTCCAAGAAGCAGTCGTTTAAGCCATTAAGAAATTTTATCTCTGCTTCTCTTCCTGAGGTGACGTATCCAGTCAATATGGGGATAATTAAAATCCCCCATTATTATAGAGTTCTTTATTTTGGTAGCCTCTCTAATCTCCCTCAGCATTTCAATGTCAGTATCGCTGTCCTGGTCAAGTGGTCGATAATATATCCCTACTGCTAATTTCTTATTATTGGAGCATGGAATTACTATCCATAGTGATTCTATTGAATATGTTGATTCATTTAATATTTTTATTTCATTTGGTTCTACATTCTCTTTCACATACAGTGCCACTCTGCCACCCACCCAGCCTGCTCTATCCTTCCGATATATTTTATATCCCGGTATGATTGTGTCCCACAGATTTTCCTTATTCCACCAGGTTTCAGTGATGCCTATTATGTCAATCTCCTCCTTTAATACGAGGTACTCTAGTTCACCCATCTTATTAGTCAGACTCCTAGCATTTGTGTAGAAGCACTTTAAAATTTTGCCACTGCTTATTTGTCTGCCCTTCCCTGATGCATTGGATTCCTTTATATGCGGTTGTTTGTCTGCTCTGGCCCATGGTGTGTCCTCTCCCCTCCTCTCTTTCTGACTACAGCTTAGAGAATCTCCATCAATGGATTCTCCTCTAAGAGAAGTCTCCATCCGATTTATGTGCATCTCCGCACCAATCAGCTTTCCCCCATCTCTTAGTTTAAAAACTGCTCTACGGCCTTTTTAATGTTTAGTGCCAGCAGTCTGGTTCCACCCTGGTTTAGGTGGAGCCCATCCTTCCTGTATAGGCTCCCCCTCTCCCAGAAGTGTCCCCAGTTCCTAATAAATCCAAACCCCTTTCCCGGTCATCACAAACCCATCTATCTATATTTCTAATGATCGAATCACCCACTACTAACACCTGCCTCTTCCTAACAACTGGCGTTCCCTCCCCCTTAGAGGTATGCTCAGTGCAAGAGGATACCGCAACATCCTCTGGAAGGAGGGTCCCAACTATGGGATGGTTTCCCTCTGTTCCCATTGAATGCTCTGTTCCCTTGAGACTTTCATCCTCTTTAAGAGCACTGGGGCTCTCAGACTGGAGGTGGGACAGTACTACAGTGTCCCAGAAAGTCTCATCAACATAGCTCTCTGCCTCCCTTAGGGGATGTCTTATGTCCTGATCCTGGAGGTGCTGAACACCTACAACTCCCGCTGAAGACAATTCTGGAGAGGTGAGGAAGAGTGCAGGCTTACAATTGAAAGGGAATGAATCTAAGGGGAATTAAAGGTACAGTACGATTTGCATGCAAGAATCACATCCAAATGGGCAGCTAGGTCTTACAATGCCATCTTTGGGGGTGGAGGGAGGTACATCATTATAACACAAACATTTCTGGGTTCTGAAAACAGGCCTAAGATGCTGTTTGAAAGCCGTTCCATTCAGACCCCTCAGGAGCACAATTTCTAGCTAGCCAATCAGATTATTCCCTCAATTCTGCCTGGGGACATGGTACAATTTCTATGATCTGATACTCACTTTATTCAAAATAGGGTCATGTCCCTGACGTCTGTTGCTTTCACTGAAGACGCTCTCAGCTATGTGAATGTATTAAGTGCCTCCCGTGACATTCGAATAATCAAGGTCACACTGTACATATAGCCTTTGCCAATTGTCAATTTGCTATCCATCTTTGTGCACTGAGTGCTTCTATGCACAAGGAAAGTGTGCATGTTTTGGGACATAATTTTCTGTTAAAAAGCAGCATTTCCATTATTTTAATCCAAGTTATGCAGGAATAACTGAATTTTCCAAGAGTTAGTTGAACCCAATTAACTGATATAATACATCTCTGCAGCTTTTCTGAGGGATGAGAATCATCTTGTATTCTGCTCACATCGGGCTACCAAGGTGATTTTTTAAAAGTTTAATTTAATTAACTTTTTGAGAATTTGTTGAAGGAGTGTCACTGAGAAGGGCGATCCACTGCTTCCATACTCTGGGAAAAGAGTCTTACGGAACAGGATGGAAGAACATTTGGGAAAAGACTCATTCAGGGGAATACACATGGACTTCAGGAGCTAGGGCTTGCTTCACTAATCTGTTGCAATTCTTTAAAAATACTGTGGCAAGGCAGGGGAATCATTAAATGTAATTTTTCAGAAAGCATTTGCTAAGTTTCTACATCAGAGATTAGTGGCTGAGGTAAAGAGATGTTATTAGTGTATGTCTAAGGTTTTAGAAAAATGCATATCATATCATTTCTCAAATAACACATTAAGTGATCATGTAGGTAGGAACTCTAGGTAATATATACCCCTGAATACATCAAAAAAGAAATCTTACATAAAGTGGAAACATTGTCAAATTGCTAAGAGGAAATGCAAAAGAATAGCACAAGCATGTATGAACAAAATCAGAAAGGTTGAGACACTAAATGAGTTACACCTAGGCAAGGGTGTGAAGGCAAGAAGAAAATGTTATTTCAGTACATTAGGAGCAAGAAAATAGACAAAGGAAAGCATAAATCCTTTATTTAGTGAGGAAGGAAAATAATTAAGGACATCCAGAAAGCTGAGGTAATGCCTGTTTTGCTTCAACCTCCACTAAAAAGGTTAATTATGACCACGTATTCAACATAATATCAATAAGAAATGCAGGCCAAAATAGAGAAAGAACAGGTTAAATTATATTTAGGAAAGTCAGATGTGTTCATGTCAAAAGGGCCTAATAAAATTCATCCTTGGGTGCTTCAGGAACTAACTGAAGCAATCTTGGATTATCCCTGGCCTCTTCCAAAGGATAGGTGAGGTCCCAGACTATTGTACAAAGACTAACATACTGCCTCGCTTTAAAAAGGGGAACAAAGAGGATCCAGGAGTTATAGACCAGTCAGCCTAACTTAGATATCTGGAAAGATTTTGGATCAAACAGTCAGTTTGTAACCATCTGAAGAATACCTTAAAAAGAATAGCCAGCATGGATTTGTCAAGAACAAATCAGGCCAAACCCAATAAAATTTCCTTCTTTGATGGGTTACTGGCCTTGTGAATGCAGGGAAACAATATGTTGTTGGTCACTGTCATAAGCAAACTAGGCAAATGTCTTGCCTTCTTGAGCTCTCCCGTGGTGCAGGGGATTGGACTTAGTGGTGCAGCTCCAGCCCCAAGCCTGTCAGGGAGGTGGCCTCCCCACACCGTGGGATGGAGAGCCAGGAAAGCATCCTTCCCCAAATACCAATGTCAGTGGAGGAGAGAGGAAAGCGTCATCAGGTTCTTCCTCACCCAGGGCCGATCCTGATGGTGCCTCCTATGTGACATCCCCTTATCTGCAAGGGGGTGTCACAGGGTGACAGTGGCCCCGAGGGAAGAACTCAGGACACCCATGACTCATCAGCTGACTTTTTTGGTTTAAGAGAGCACCTGCGCTACTGAGGGAGGGAAGTGCTGGTGAGTAAGAGCTTCCTGGGGTCCCTGGAGAAACGGGAGGAGCTTCCTGGGGGAAGGCTGAAGGTAGAAGAGCAGCAAGAGGTGTTTGCCAACTGACTTTCCCAAGAGATAGAGCCAGGGCCAGAGGGCTAAAGGCCAGACACCAGTAGAGGGGCTAACCCCGCTGGTTCTGCCATAGCCTGCCATAGGAGGGCATGCTAAGCGGGGTCACCCTAGACATGGGATTTACAAGGACAGCATCCATAGCATACTGGCCTGGTCTCTTCTGATTACACATTTGCCTCACCTCCTTCCCAGACTACAATGATGCCATGAAGCAGAGTCACTCAGGCTAATGGATTTTCTCAGACACGCTTCTGCTGCCCTGAGTGGTTTGAATAAGCATCCCCTCAATATACAAACTACCCGCTGTGCTACCTACTGTCAGAGATGTGAAAAAGAACAATGAACTCTTATTTCCCTGCTGAGGTAGCTCTCGATAGTGAGGAGATTACATGTGATTTCAGGTGTTTTCCTAGACCGATACTTGCCCTATGTATCAAAGGCAGTAGACTATTTATTTGTTGTGTCATTGCATGTTGATAGCTATTCATTCGCAATACAAATGATGAAATTACTTTTTACATTCTTTGATTTCACAGAATCATAGAACACTAGAACTGGAAAGGACCTCGAGAGGTCATAGAGTCCAGTCCCCTGCCCTCACAGCAGGACCCAGTACCATCTAGACCATCCCTGATAGATGTCTATCTAACCTGCTCTTAAATATCTCCAGAGATGGAGATTCCACAACCTCCCTAGGCAACTTATTCCAGTGTTTAACCACCCTGACAGTTAGGAAGTTTTTTCTAATGTCCGACCTAAACCTCCCTTGCTGCAGTTTAAGCCCTTTGTTTCTTGGCCTATCATCAGAGGCTAAGGAGAACAATTTTTCTCCCTTCTCCTTGTGACACCCTTTTAGATACCTGAAAACTGCTATCATGTCCCCTCTCAGTCTTCTCCTTTCCAAACTAAACAAGCCCAATTCTTTCAATCTTCCTTCATAGGTCATGTTCTCTAGACCTTTCATCATTTTTGTTGCTCTTCTCTGGACCTTCTCCAATTTCTCCACATCTTTCTTGAAATGTGGCACCCAGAACTGGACACAATACTTCAATTGAGGCCTAATCAGCACAGAGTAGAGCGGAAGAATAACCTCTTGTGTCTTGCTCGCAACACTCCTGTTAATGCCTCCCAGAATCATGTTTGCTTTTTTTGCAACAGCGTCACACTGTTGACTCATATTTAGCTTGTGGTCCACTATGACCCCTAGATCCCTTTCTGCAGTACTCCTTCCTGGACAGTCACTTCCCATTCTGCATGTGTGAGACTGATTGTTCCTTCCTAAGTGAAGCACTTTGTTTTTGTCCTTATTTAACTTCATCCTATTTGCCTCAGACCATTTCTCCAGATCATTTTGAATTATGACCCTATCCTCCAAAGCAGTTGCAACCCCTCCCAGCTTTGTATCATCTGCAAACTTAAGAAGCATGCTCTCTATGCCAATATCTAAATCGTTGATGAAGACATTGAACAGAACCGGCACGCTCACTACTGGATTATCCAGCTACGTAGACTCTCTTCTCAAACCCTATGCAACCAACACTCCCAGCTATCTCTGAGATACTACTGACTGCCTGAGAAAACTACAAAACATCGATAACCTCCCTGATAATGCCATCCTTGCTACCATGGATGTAGAAGCTCTCTACACCAACATCCCACATGAAGACGGATTACAAGCAATTAGAAACACTATCCCAGAGGATACCACTGCCAATCCGGTAGCAGACCTGTGTAACTTTGTTCTCACCCACAATTATTTCCAATTTGGTGACAACTTATACCTCCAGATCAGCGGCACAGCCATGGGTACCCGCATGGCCCCACAGTACGCTAACATCTTTATGGCCGACTTAGAACAACGTTTCCTCAGATCCCGTCCCCTTTTACCCCTTCTCTACTTACGCTACATCGATGACATCTTTATGATCTGGACCCATGGCCAAGAAACACTGGATACATTCCACAGAGACTTTAACAACCTACACCCCACCATCAATCTCAGCCTGGACCATTCTACATGAGAGATCCATTTCCTGGACACCACAGTACAAATCACCAATGGTAAATTAGACACCACTCTCTACAGAAAACCCACTGACTCCTACAGTTACCTACATGCCTCCAGCTCCCATCCAGGACACACCATACGATCCATCGTCTATAGCCAAGCCCTTAGCTACAATCGCATCTGCTCTAATCCCACTGACAGACCAGAAACTTCAGGATCTCTACCAAGCATTTTTAAACCTCAATTACCCACCCAGAGAAATACAAAAACAAATTCAAAGAGCCAGACGAATACCCAGAAACCATCTACTTCAAGACAGACCCAGGAAAACCAACAATAGAACACCACTTGTCATCACCTATAGCCCCCAACTTAAACCCGTCCAACGCATTATCAATAAACTACGACCTATACTGGAACAGGATACTACACTCCAAGAGGCTCTGGGAGACAGACCCATAGTCTCCTATAGACAACCACCTAACCTCAGGATGATTCTTACAAACAACCACAGGACATATCACACTAATACCAACCCTGGAACTTTCCCTTGCAACAAACCCCGGTGCCAGCTTTGTCCACATATTTACTCTGCTGACACCATTATTGGACCTAACCATGCCAGTTACAAGATCAAGAACACATATTCCTGTTCATCCAGAAATATAATTTATGCCATCATGTGCCTAAAGTGTCCGTCTGCTATGTACATTGACAAACGCTCTCAGACACGTCGCCAAAGAATCAATGCACACAAAACAGACATAAGACTCTCTCACAGAGAGAAAGCTGTTGCTTGCCATTTCAGCCAGACGGATCATTCCCTCAATGACCTTAAAACATGCATATTGCTTCAAAGAGACTTTAACTCCAGACTTCAACGAGAAGCTTCAGAATGTCATTCATGCTTAAATTTGACACTTTATGTATAGGTTTAAACAAAGACTCTAATTATCTCACCCATTACAAAGATAGCTTCCCCAATTATCACCCCTAATGTCATTACCTCACAGAAACTTCCCTATTATCACCCCTATGTCATTACCTCACAGAAACTAACCTTCCCCCCTCACCCCCACTCTGTTCTAAAATTTGATTTGTCAATTTCACGTGTTCATTTTTTTGATTGTATCACTTTGGTATATATGGTTGTGCCAATTTTCTTCCACATATTGATCTGAGGAAGTGGGTCTGGCCCACGAAAGCTCATCACCTAATAAACCATCTTGTTAGTCTTTAAAGTGCTACATAGTTCTGTCTTTTGTTTCAGCTACACCAGACTAACACGGCTGCATCTCTATCACTATTGAGAACAGTTAGTTAGGCTGCTAGAGCGCTGAGATCACTGCCCCTCACTCTGCTCTATAGCATGTGGTTTCCTTGTGCTCCCCCACCAGTTTGCATCTGTTGCCTGTATTTAGTCTCTGCCCCACTTGGCTGAAACCTTTCTGTGCTGTGTTTGCACAGCGCCTGGCACTATGGGCTCCTGGTCCATAACTAGGGCCCCTCAGCCTGCTGCTGCTGCTGCTAATAATAATAGAAATAAACAGTTCTAGGTCTCCTCCTTGCTTGCAGAGGCTACGTTGCACTAGATTAGAAGATGGCTAAACAAACATGATGCTGTTTTCTCTGGGTAAGCCACAGATGCATTTCTACTGTGACACAGAGTCATGAATGGGAAGGGAGATTATCTGCATATGAATGAATGAGAAGTGGGAGGTGTCCACCTGGCATTGTATTAAGAGTGTGCTCCACACTTGAAAACCACACCTCTGGAAAATGAAAAGTGACTGGAAAAAGAAGAGGAACAGAACAAGGCCAGAACAGACTTGTCATTCCATCTTAGTGGTGTCTATCATACAACCTCAAAGATCCAGAGCCAGCTGGCAAGTATACATGAGAAGTCTAGGAAACTGAACAGCCACAAGGATTGCTAATGGGAAGCATTGGACATTAAGCCACTAGCTTACTTGGCTTTCAGGCATCAGATGTAAAGATTCTCAGTCTCCATCTCCCTATTGGATGTGCTATGTGAGTGAGTTAGTGGTCTCCTTGCAATGCCTCGTGGACAAAGCCCTTCATCACGAAAGCCACTGGTGTTATTTAACAGTCTTCAGCAGTCAAGTGGTCATGGAGACTAGGAACATGAAGGGGTAACTGGTTAACTGGTTCCCCAGTAAAGCATCACTTGCTAAGGGTGATGCTATCTGGTAACAGTTAACTGGTTCTCCAAGGAGGAGCCCCCCTCCCACGCTCCAGTCCCAGCATGGGACGCCAGCAGAACCAGAGCTAGCCCCAGTGTCAGCATGGGGGCCAGCAGCAGCCCCAGGGTGGACTGGGAGCCCCACAGGTTGGGGGGCTAGAGCACTGAGATCCCACTAGTCAGTTAAATGATTCAATGTTAGGTTAACCTAGCATTTAACTGGTTAACTGATTAGCTGGGATTTTACATTCCTCATGGAGACCCTATCCCCTCCAGCAGCATTCCTCCAAGTTAGTGGACAGCATTGCTGTCACCACTGTCGTACACACTCTGTGCACAGGGCCTTGCTCTTCAGCACAGAGCAACACAGAACTTTGCCTAGGGCAAGATTGTGCCAGATTTACTCTTCAGTCAATTTCATAGTCAGAGGGTTTTAAAATCCATCAATTTCATGATTTCAGATTTAAAAGCTGAAATTTCACAGGGTTGTAATTGTAGGCAGCCTGCCCAAAACAGAATTGGGTGGAGGGGAGGGGCAGTCACAAGGTTATTGTAAAGGGGATGCAGTACTGCTACCTTTACTTCTGTGCTGCAGCCCTCTGAGCTGGGCAGCTGGAGAGCAGTGGCTCCTCACTGGCAGTCCAGCTCTGAAGCAGAGCTGTGGCCAGCAGCAGCACAGGAGAAAAAATGGCCCCTCTCATACCCTTACTTCTGGGCTGCTGCTGGAGGGGCACTGCCTTCAGAACTGGATGCCTGACCAACAGCTGCTGTTCCCCATCCATCCAGCACTGAAGTAAAGGTGGCAATATTGTGACCCCCTAAACTCCCCTATGGGTAAGAACTCCCAACCTAAGAAACACTGGTCTCCCCCCTGAGTACAGCACACAAAAGACCAGATTTCACTGTTTGTGATGTATTTGGAAATTTCGTGTGCAACCCCAATGCAGGTGACCATTCAGAGCCAGTGTTCCCTGTAAGCTGAGCGCTTGGACAGCCACACAGGAGAGATTCAAATGCCACCCAGGGATTAGCAGATCACCCAGAGTCCACAGACAGCACCACTTGTTTCTATTGATAGTGCACATCTGCACATGCCGTGGTGCACAGAACAAAACTGATTCTGCACATGGGATGGAAATAATTAGCAGGAACATTGTTCACAGCCTAAAGCATTGTGAAATTTGGCCTTAAGCTTGGAAAAAACCCCACACTGCTCTGTGAATTTAGTGCTTTCCTGACATTACACTTGCCAGTTGTTTCCTCCTTTTTAGTTCTCGGAGTTAAGTGTTTTCTCCTATTCAAAAGGTTTGCCTTTTTATTAATTTTCATTATTGGGCATTTTTGTTAGAGAAAGCCTTCTTTGGAGGTCAAGACATCTGGTCTTTACATTGCTTTTCTTTTTTCAATCACGGTATTGGCAAAGGGGAACGTAATCACGACACTGAGCACTGTTAACTTT
The DNA here is from genome assembly GCA_019425775.1 of Rafetus swinhoei. Taxonomy (NCBI): domain Eukaryota; kingdom Metazoa; phylum Chordata; order Testudines; family Trionychidae; genus Rafetus; species Rafetus swinhoei. The sequence goes on along the minus strand of CM033442.1, from coordinate 46,160,092 downwards.
TTGACACTGGAAGCTGTGTTCCTATTCTCAGGGGTCAAAACCAAGTCATTCCCATAAACTATGCCTCCCTGTTCTAAAAGATCTGCTTGTATAACCACCACCTGCATGTGTTCATTTGCAGTCCACAAAGCAATGATGTTACAAAGGTTTCCATACAATTTTAGTCCTGGGAATCTTGTTTAATAATTTTGTAACCTGGCCCAACACCTGAGATTGTTCATCTTCATGCCTTGAATCAGCAGAGTTCTCAAGCATGTGCATGGTCCCACTGAAATCAGAGGGACCATCACAGCCTGGCTGGATTAGGGCCCCTCTGCACACACAATGCTAATTCAGCGACCTCTCAGCACTGTTTGGGCCTTGTTTAGCTCCTTTGACCAAACAACAACTCAGTTACTTCCTTTCTCCTTCCTGATGGGGCACACGTCCAATTTATTCCTCCACATTGCACAGCACCGAACTGCCCCCATTTGTCTTCACCACATCCAATTCCAGGGCTCCACAATCAAGGCTATAAGTAACCCCTAGTGATTTCCAGCTCAAAGATCTGGGATACATCAACAGGAGATAGAGGGGGGGCAGAAAAGGAGGGGATGGGATGCCTTAAATAATGGGATGTGGGCCACACAGACTTCCAAAGAAATGGTCCAGAGCCCCAGTTAACAGCCAGTTTGGCAAGAACAAAGCAGGATGTGAAGACTCCAGTGGACAAAACCAGCCTACTGCCTAAAACAAAGCAAGTGACTCTTAGTGCAGCAGTTGGTCTCTGTTTAATATCCTGCTAACATCAATTTTGTTTGTGATTTTCTCATCTATGCCAAATAAACTTGGCTTTTATTTACCGTGCCTGGGGCTTGTGTCTCCCCCCATGGAATGTGAGTAACTTATTGATTTCAAAAATGAACAGCGCAGCCAGTGCAGCTGTAAGCAAGATAAGATATTGTTTGAGCTACCTGATGACTTCACGTGTCCAGTTCTCTCTCTCTCTCCCCCATCTGTTGGATTGCCATCACAGATACAGCATGTCTCTCGGGAGATGTGTGAGATGTGTCCCACCCCTCCCACACCATTCCCTGCCAGGTATAGCCTTGTGTCTAATCTAGAAAAAGGGGGGGGAAGCACCAACCCAGTTCAATGCTCTATTTTATTCAAACATCAAGGATGCATAGTTTAAACTATGCCCACTGGCCATCCCAGGGATGTGGCTTGCTGGAGACCTGTCCTCTCCTTACCACACCTCTCATCCTTCACAAGAGGGACCTGCCAGTAGGGTGGCATAGGAATTGGCTGCCCCAATTCTATATCAGGTGGCTCCCCGAGCCCAAGAATCTCCAGTGAGGAAGAACAGGTTGATTCCCCCTCCCTTGAGTAGCACAATAATGGATCCTCAGCCCTGCTTTCTCTCTCAGGACAACTAATGCTCCATGGACACAATAGCGACTCGTGTCTGTTAGGTGTTGTACACGAGATCATAAGGCTCATGTGATTAATACTAGGGATGTAAGCAACTAGTTCCTTAACTAGTCACTTCCTCTGCTTGCTGCCTCTATCAGCGACAGCAAGCAAGGGGATCAGGAGCTCGGGGGGGGAAGAGCTTGCTTAAAAGTCGGTTCCCCCGAGCACCATCTCCGCAGAGGGCAGGGGAGTAGTGGGGACCAGGCACAAGCAAGGAATCAGCCTATTCCTGGCTCATGCCCAGTCCCAGATGCCGCGCCTCTGCTTTTTAAATGTATTAAGTGCCTGGTGGCTCTTAATACTTTTAAGAAGCAGAAGCGCAGCAGCGGGGACCCGGCCCGAGGAGGGAATCAACAGTCCCCACTGAGCTTCTGCTTTTTAAATGTATTAAGAGCCTGTCAGCTCTTAATACATTTAAAAGACAGAGCCGCAGCAGGGTTAGCTCCTGCGGCTGGGAGCTAACCCCCCTGCGGCTCCCTCGCTTATCGACTAGTCGATGGAAACTAAATTTAACATCCCTAATTAATACTCTACATGGACAGTCCTTCTAGGCCTTGCATCAACTAAACTGCTACTTTTCCAATATTAATTTCAGAATCTTATTTATAGTGCAAAAAACCTGCCAAAGTTCTGCCACAGGGCTACCCTTTGCACATAGGTGGCTTCGGCTAGGGTCCTGGGGCACAGCTGCACCCACAGAAATCAGGCCAGCTCAGACCGGTGATCTGCAATATGGTGCATGGGTCACAGGGCTGCTCAGCGCGGCAGTGGAAGCTGGGTAGAGTTTGAGTGAACAGCACTGTGACCCTGCATGCCAAGGGGCAACACCATGCAGGATTGGCCTGGCTGCACCAAATTCAGGTGAGTGGACCTGGAGTGCAGAGCCATAGCACAACTCAGGTTTAGGGCCCACCATCGATAGCCTGGGGAGCAGCATGCCTATACCAGCTGGACCCTGATCCCACTGTCATCAACACCATCATCCATTCCTGGGGGGCCCATGGCAACCTGCCCCACCAAGACCCCAGAGCAGGACTGGGGATGTCACTCCAACCAGCAGAAGCAGTGGGATGCAGGGAGAAGTGGGATCAAAGGGCATGCTGGCAGAGCTCCCCCCATTCTCACAAGCAGGACAGTGACCTGGCCTTATCTGACTTCTTGCACACCAGCCAAATGTTCCCTCTAATCTTCTCCATCCATGTGCAGAATAAGATTTGTTATGTGCATTGAGGCATGTGTGAATGTGCACCACCAACAGAAATACATGCTGCTGGCTCTGGGCACTGTGGACGCTCTGCAGGGACATGGGTATAAGAGGTGGGGAAGGCATTTGCCTTCCCAAACCACCAGCCTGGCCCCACTCAACTCCGTCCCCTGATCACCTACTGTAGATACATCGGGAGCCCAGTGCTTGCCCCCCAGTGCTTGGGGGGGCAGGGCCTGGAGAAAGGGACAAGGCTTGGGGCTTGCCTCCCCCTGCCCTACCTTCATCCACTGTCATGGTGCTCTGCTCAGCATCTGAATCTTTCCTGAGCGGTCACTAAAGCGCACAGCTTACAGGGAACACTGACCTGAACATACATTGAATAGGGAGGATCCATCTGTCCTTGCCCTTGAAAATCTCAGAGGGTTTTAAAATAGGACAGAAATGTTTTCAGAGGCACATGCTCTGTTTCACCTGCTGATGAGTTGGCCAAAGAAAGGTGGAACATCTAGCATGTGTCTGGAGTGTCAGACTAAGAGAGCCCTTTACAGAGTTAGTCAGCGACACCAGAGATAACCTTGTGCAGCAACAGTCTGGGATATTTTTAATTTGTAGCTTTTAGACTACAAGGAAAGCCAGCTAGGAATCAAAACCACTAGCTAAGAACAGGGCGCACAATGGAGCTGAGTATTCAGGTAGTCCCCTGTTTGGCGCAGTTACTCTAAATCATGTGAATCACTTTAAAGGCAGGAGTACCGCTCCTTCCTAATTACTTTTTCAGCACAGTGCATTCTGCCTCCATTATAGACAGTGAAGTCTCCATGCCATCATAGATGTCTCTCACAGACCCACATCACCATGAACATTCAGGTACCAAGCCTCAAAACAAAAGGTTTCACCGAATCGTAAGTAGGATAATTATAACACTTCGACGAGGCTCACGGGGCAGCCAGTTTAGTCTGTATCTGCAAAAACCATGAGGAGCCATGTGGCACCTTAAAGACTAACAGATTTATTTGGGCATCAGCTTTCATGGGCAGAGACCCACTTTGCCAGCTGCATGTCGCGGAAATTACAGAGGCAGACATAAGTACACTAGCACATGAAAAGGAAGGCGTTACCTTTTCAAGTGGAGGACCAGAGCTAACCAGGGCCTGACTGAATTGGCTTCCTTAGTGCTAGTTCTCCATCTGATAAGGTAACTCTCTCTTTTTCATGTGCTAGTGTGTTTATGCCTGCCTCTGTCATTTCTACTCCACATGTCTGATGAAGTGAGCTTTTGCCCACGAAAGCTTGTGCCCAGATAAATGTGTTAGTCTTTAAGGTGCCACAGAACTCCTTGTTGTTACAGCACTTTGAAGTCTTTCATTCTACTTGCTCAAGAGGCAGAACAATACTCCTAAACTGATTGGCATGGCAGGGATCACACTGCCTCCTGTGGGTAGGAAGAAGTTTTGCACACACACAGCATAATGCCATTGGCTATGGTTGGCTCTTATCTCTACTTTCTGCTTAGCTGAAATGCTTGGGGAAGTTTGTGGACGGACAGTACTGTAGACAGATGCCTTATCTCCTTCTTGCCTTAAATGCATCTCAATCTTGAGATGGGGGACATGGGAGAGAGGAGAGGTGAATTCTCCTGGCCTTTCTGCTGAGACCAGCAACCATTATACCTGGAGTGGTCATGACTTCACTCAGTACAGATCTGGCCACATTCATACCCCCCAGTTAGAAGGGGAAAGCTACAGACCCATTGCCAACATAACCAAGGCATTGACTATTTTCTTGCATCCCCATACAAAAGCAGCAGACAGACGTGACCATTAATGTACATGTTGGGAAAACAAAGAATTAGTACGATTTCAGCATAATTGCTTATAGTCCAGGGCACTCATTGAATCTCATAATCCTTAAAAAGGATTAATCAGTTCCTAATTGCTGATTAAGTTTAATCTTAAACTAGTACTTATGCCATAATTGATGGGCATTGTGTGCAACAGTTTTATAACAGTCCAGTAAAGATGAAAAATCTTGCTTCAGTGCAATTGATTATTGTATTCATGAGACCAAGGCAGTATGGAAGACAGTACCACCTAGTGCTCAGATGCTGAACTGTGTCAGGTCACTAGAACACACAGATTACTAATGAAACCCCTTAAGAGACTCAGTCAGACTATTTGTTTTAAACAGATGTGTGAATTAATACAGTCGTGCTAGTTTTTCTTGAGTAAAAGAACTGTCATATAAAAAGAGTCAAATTGCCTGGGGATGTGTATGGAGCCTTTCTGCCTCCAGAGTTCTGGGGGGGGATTAGACAAATTTTGCATAAACACAACACTCAATTGCCTAAACCTGTGAGGTGCTGAGTGTCCTCAACTCCTATTGGCTCTCATGTAAGCCAGAGTGTTAAGCCTCTGCCAGGAGTGGTCCCAAAGACAAGGAAAGGAAAAAAAGAAGAGCCATTTGTGAAGTTACACAGTGTGAGCTTTCCAAATGTACAGGCCCACTTATTTATACTCATATCACTAGGCAGGTATTGGATGGCTTCAGGAAGATTTACTTCTCACCACCAGAATATGTACATTCCTGAAACTCTAAGCTGTATAAGGGCCTACAGGTGAGACTGGTTTCCTCCTGCCTTGCAAATAACTAGAAATGCAACTAATTAATGACACTTGGACATCTCTGTGCCTGATTTTCAAGCACAATCAGATAAATATAGTTTCTATCAGCTCCTTCTATAATGTAAGTGGATTAGTAACACCTCTGATTATGAAAAAAAATGCTTGAGACCTTTTTTCTGAGATGATCTACTACATCCATTCTTTAAGGCTGGTCTTTTGAAAAATGATAGAGGTAGCCGTGGAATAAAGCAGCACCTTTTATTTGTCTTGCTTATATTCCTCAGGAAAATCCTGGCACATGGTAGAACAACAAGAGTCAGGGCCATACCACCACCCAACCAGCAGCAGAAGCAACATATGAAGTCTGTCCCAAACAAAACTGTGTGCCCAGAACATGGCCCTAGCAATAAAATCCCATCTCCAGCTCTGTAGGCATCAGATAGGCAAGAGACCCTCACCTTCTGGGTGAGAGAGAAAGACACACACTCTGCCTAAGCATCCCCTAACTATTACCAGACTGGTGATCTGCCCCCTTTCTGGGATGAACAGCTTTCTTCTGCTGCAAGTCTGCATAGTTAGTCCTGTACCTCAAGAAGTCCCATGGGAGAAATCTATGCCTGTTTGAAAGCAGGGTAAAGCAAAGCACACTACAGAACCTCTAGTGACCAGAAGGGTCCACGAAGACACTTAATTCATGGCAGGCTAGATTTACACCACAGCTTGCTGGGAACTAAGTGTTTGTAAAGACAAGCCCTTATGTTGCAAAGTCAAGTGGTCAAAAGCAAGGAAATACCAGATTTCAGTTACCAGGCCAATCGTATTTCTGCCCACTCATGTGAATGCATTAAAATTAGCTTTTAATTACGTGACCACGTTTTCCACAAAACTCCTATCTCATTCAGTGCACAAGCTGGGTATAAAAGGTGGCAGAATAAATGTTACACAGACAATAATAATTCCAGCATTTACTAGCTTTTAAATATTTGACTTTCCAACCTAAAACAATTAAAACAATGCTTTTTTAAAAGTATTTCTTATACACTAATTATCTACACATATAGATCATGCACAGCCACACAAAAACCATACGCTCAGACGGCATCCTCTTCTCTGCCCATTACCTGACAGTATCTTTTCCTTCACAATACCAGATGCAGAAATCCACATCACCATGAACTCCGCTATACACAATTTTGCATGATAATTTCCATGCTAATGAGTATTAATTAAAGATTACCATTACTCTGTACATATAGGATTTAAAGTGACAGGTGTTCTTTATCTAGCACATCTATGTATTTCCTAGTACATCTATGTATTTCCTTTGTACTGGTCTAAGGGGTGTAATCTTATTCATTAGCAGCTTGTGCCTCAGTTACCGCATCCACCTGTGCCTGTTCCCCTCTCAGCTGGCAGGACAGTTGAATTTAGCCCCAAACACAGACATAGTTCTTCCTGGGCCACAGCTCCTCCCTAGGGGCCCTCTCCCCTTAATAGCAGGGGGTCCAAATGTCTTAGTATTCAGGCTAGAGGCAACCTCTTCTTCAACCACTGCAGTCCCAGGCACTCTGCTGGGTTTAGCGCTGGCTCTCACTCCAGCAGAGGACTAGGAGGATGCGAACTTCCTCCTTCCCTTCCCTGGGAGGCCCAACTGTGTTCTAGTTACCACTCTGGCCCCACCAGGTATCAGAGCATGACAGTGCAGGAGTCTCCATCTCATCACCCCAGCTGACCACTTCTTTGGCTCTATAATGACCTGTCTACATCTTCTATAGCCATCCCTCCAGCCAGTTTACCTTTCATTCCATACCCCTTCCAGGTGAACAAAAGTCCAACTGAAAATACAGATCAGGAATTCTTCTACTCTCTGGAGCTCTGCTGAAGGCCCCTGCTCTACACTCCCTACTGAGTTCTTTTTTTTCCTTCTAAGCAAAGCACTGCCTCCCAGGGCTTTGCTCCAGAAGGTCCTTCTTCCTGCAGGTTTCCCCACTGCCTGCCCTCCCCAAAGATCCCAGGAGTCTCCCTGCTTACAAACCACCACCGTAAAATAACCGCATCCCTACAGGTCCCCTTCCACCTACCTTCACCACAAAGCAGAAACCTGTTCTCTTTCCTTTCTCTGCAGCTCGTCCTGACCCTGTCACAGCTGGGATCACTATTTGACACTGAGTCCAGAACAGAATCAGCTGAGGATTAACTGCTGGCTCTCCAGTTCCTCTTAAAGGTCCAGCCAGCCTGTGCTAGGCTCCTGAAAAGGAAGAAGCTGCTCATCCTCAGTTTTCTGCAAGCTGTTGCAATGTTCAGGGTCTTATCCTACCCCCACTTCTGCAGTCTGTTGGTAGACTATGTATTGCAGCACTCTTCAGGCTACTTTTGTCAGGTCCTACCACACCCTAAGTCAGATCCCCCTTGGTGAGACCTGACACCAGCCTGGGTCTCGCCAAGTCTAATCCTGTTCATAGACTGATCCATAGCAAGGCTTTCTTCTTCCCTGGTCATTTTCTGGGGAAAGGGAAGATCTCCTAACTCCATGTTCCTTCCACACCACATGTTATTTGTCAGCTTCTGTCCCACCAGACAACATCCACTGGAAAATACTTTCTTCTGGGCTGAACAGAGATTGCACTCCCCCTTCAGGAGCCCAGCACACAGCTGCAGGTGACAAACCAGTTCCCAGAGCCACTTCTTACAAAGGCCAGTTCTTTGGGTGAGGCAGATGTTAAATTAGGATTGCCACCTCTCCTGACTGGATGGATCAGATACCATTCACAGTAAAGGTGTCCGGTTTGTCCAGTCCCAGAGTGTTGGCAACCCTATATGTTACACCCAGAGACTAAAAAAATGCTTCCCCTTTTTAATAGCTGTGCATAATTTCTAGTGAATCATTTCAGAACTTCTTGCTTTTCACTCTCACTATAAAGGTCATTTGTTGCAGAAGAAATATCACAAGCAAATGAATGCCAGGAGGTCTGGAAAGGCACCACAGTAACTTCCATTTTAAAAAATACTCTCTCTCTCTTTTTTGCGAGTGTGATTTAAAGAAGGCATCCCCTCTCAAGCTGCCAGATTTTGCACAGATACTCCCCAACCACTTCTCACAAACAGATGTCTCTCCTGTTCTCCCAACTGGCTGGAAGCTTCAAATCAATTACTATTCCCTGGAAACAAGTGTATTCTTTAGACTGTTTTTCTCACAACATTCTGCCATTTCACCTGATTCAACCTCATTATAACCCCAGATGCTTCTCGACTTCTTTTCATAATGCAACATATATCAATAACAATCCCTTATCACAACCCTCTGAAACACTCATCCTCAAAAAGACTTCCAACACTGCGCTTTCCATAAATATAACTCAAAGGGACTTCATTTACATAAAGAAATGTATTGATCTCATTGCCATTTTTTCCCAACCTGTTCCATGTCTAATTTTATCCCTAGAGGTAACACCACATATTTTCCTCAGTAGAAATCATGCTTTAATATTTGCCCTTTGCAGCCAAAAATTCACCCAGTCTCAGTGACTGGGAGATTGTTGTTTAGCTGTTTATGAACTAGGGATGTAAAAGTATAACAATTTAAACGGTTAACCGCTAAGCACGTTAACAGTCATACAAAGGCTCCCACGCCACCCCACACTAGTGGCTCTATGTCAGAGGCAGCAGTGCGGGGCGGCAGCCAACTCCCCGGTAGCGGGGCTGGCAGACGGGAGCCAGTATACACCAGGAACCAGCTTAAAAGTCAGCTTCCAGTGTGCACAGGCTCCCAGGGAGCCAGCTGCCACCCCACACTGCAGGTGCATGAAACTGTGTAACCGCTGAGATTACCTATATACCCACTTTTTAACATCCCTGTTATGAACCAAACTCAGAACTCAGGCTAGTTGTTCAAAACCGTTACATTTTGTTAGGATGAAATGATGAAGTCAGCTCCCAATCTTTCAATGTCCCTTTACAACCCATCTCAATACTGGTCTCTGTCTCTCCTTTTCTCTCTATCCTTTTCTTTTTCTTTTCCTTTTTCTCTTTCTCTTCCTTGTTCTCTTTGCTCTTTTACAAGTGTGCGTGTGTATGCTCCTCTTCCCAGTGGTCCCTACTCCTCTAGCTTTAATTCCTGCTCCCACAATCCCCTCACTTGCTGGAAAGTGGCAGGTTGATAGGTGTGGAATGGATCTGTTAGTGTCACCTAAGAATTAGCTGAGAAGCTTGGCTCAAGGAAGGCAGCTTGCCAGAGCTCTATCTATGTGAGCTGCTCCACTAGCTGCATATTTTAGGGGCAGTAATGGGAGCAGAAAGGGAAAGTGGAAGGAGCTTTTAAAGGCCTTGTCTACAAGAACCTCTGACATCGATCTAATCTACATCACTTCAGCTACACAAATAGCGTAGCTGAAGTTGACATACTTACCGCAGTGTCTTCTGTGCAGTAAGGCAGGGCTACTCAACACACGTCCCGCAGGCCGTATGTTTGCAGCCCACGGTGCAGTTTGGGTTTATGTGGGGCTCAACACACAGCCCGTGGGTGGGATCCTTTGAACATGGCCTCCACTGAGAACACGCCCCACAATGGCGAGGCGTCTCCCAGGCGGGGTGAGCACTAAAAGACGCAAGTGGATGGGCAGTCTGGAACAGACAGGTACAGGGTGTTAGCGTTTCTAGCCCACACGGAGGAGGTGCTGGGAGCACCGTGGCATTGTGTTAAAGAAGCTATTTGCATATATATTTGCATGTACATGCAACCACACTTAAGTTGTGGCCCTTGGCATGTGCTGTGAGTATCATTGTGGTCCCCGGGGCTTCCAAAGTTGAGTAGCCCTGCAGTAAGGTCAGCTCTCCTGTCTACACTGACTACTCTTCTTGTACTGGTGGAGTTCCAGCATCAACAGAAGAGTGCTTGAAGATTGATTTATTGTGTCTAAACAGATGCAATAAATCAACAGCTGGTGGATTGATTGCTGCAGTGTCGATCCACCACATAGTGGAGGCAAAACCAAAGACTCAACTGCTGCTGTACCTGCAGATGTAAAAGCATATTTAAAGAGTATGTATGTATAAGGAGAAGATTTGAGGTCCTGCAGCCTTCTTTATACACACATAGATGCTGTTCTGTCCTCTATGGCCTCGCACCCCAGGAATAGTCAGGCACCCTCTGTCCAGATTGGGACAAACAGTAATAAGCTTTTTGAAAGTTGCAGAGGACTGACAGCTACTCTGGCTTTTGACAAGACAGATTGCTTTTACCCTTAAAAGACATGAAATCTCTTCCAAGACAGCTGTTACTAGGAAAACCTGGGCATGTTGTATAATTCAAGTAATTTGTTGTTGATAATGAGCTTCGATAAACTTTCCAAATGCAGAAAGAATTGTCAGACAAGTTTACAATTACTCTGCGACAGTGTTGAATACTAAGGATGCAAGCAGCCTGGTATTTCCAGAACTCAAGAACTCAGGGATCTGAATGTGGAAGAGGCTTGGAATTAGTTTAAGTAAAAATCGCAGAAACCATCTGAAGCCTACATTTTGTTGTCTGCATCTCAGACGACAGGAAAAACTCATAGGAAAAGATTGCAGACCAAACATTCCAAACAGGTTATTAAACAAGAGCCTACAAGGAATGGGAGAAGGGATGGATCAGCAAAGAAAACTGTCCTCTTGGAGGTCAGAAAGTGCAGGGGGAAATTGAGACCTGCCAAGAAACAAGAAGAGTTGGACCTTGCAAAGGAGCTCAAAACCAATAATAAAAGTGGTTTTAGCCATATAAATGAAAGACAAGGAAAGAAGTGGGACTGCAAAACACTGAGGATGGGGTGGAGACTGAAGATAATTTAAGCAGGGCCCAAGACCTAAACAAATACTTCACCTCAGTTTCTAATAAGGGGAATGAGGATTTTGGGTGCAGTGGCATGGTAGCTAATGGGGAAAGGGATACAGAATCCCCAGGAGCAGGTCCACCAATGGGAGTCAAAGGTGGCAACTGCCCCAAGTACCAGTGATTCAAAAGAGCTTGGGGCTCCCAGTTGCTGCTGCTGCTGCTACTATGGCAGCAGAAGGAGCCTTAGGCACTTTAAATCACCACTGGGCAGCACTAGGGACTGGCTGTGGGCACACAGCATGGTCTAGGCAGCATTTAGGGCTGGCGGTGCCAAGCCCCACCCCCTCTGTCCGAGGCCCTGCCCCTTCCAGAGCATGGAGCCGCTCTCCCACACCTTGCCCAGTGGCTCAGCAATTCTGTCGGGCCCCCGCCCATGAACAAATTAAGCCCCTAGAACTTTGTAAGGTAATGATGTTTGCCCCTTGACCTGAGCTCATGTAGCTACCAGCTCTTGATTTCTCTCCAGCCCTGGTGTAGCTATTTTTCTAGTGCTCTGTCATTCTGTAACACTCCACATCCTAAATTGTATTTTTTAAACAATTTTTTTCAAATGTGTTTCTTGAACTCAGTGGCAATGATGAATAGCTTAGGTTAGAAGCAGTGTTTATTTTTAGGTTATTTATGTTAAAGCCTAAGTTATGAGCTAAGAAAAATGTGGATCACATGAGAGCTATGCATTACTGTATGCCAGTGTTTCTCAAAGTGGTCTGTGAAACCATTTTGACATGCTAACTGACCACTTGGGTGTGTTTATTTACCAGAGCCTCGGCCACAGAGCCTCACAGCTCCCATTGGCTCCGGTTCACCGTTTGCAGCTAAGGGGAGCGGCGGGAAGTGGCATGGGCTGAGCCGCTGCTTCCTGCAGTTTCCTTTGGCTGCAAACAGTGAACCAGAGCCAATGGGAGCTGTGAGGCTCCGTAAATAAACACACCGGAGCAGCCAGTTAGCAGGTTTCTCAAAGTGGTTTCGCAGACAACTGAGAAACACTTCTGAATGCAGTAGCCAATACCTGGACCAAAGCAGCAATTTCTGATTCCTGCTTTAGGACACTTTAAATTATTTCCTTGGTACATAAGTGAGATGGATTATCACCACTGGGAAGCAGGCTGGGAGTGGTGAGAAACTACTGCATCCCTAAAACCACTCAACGGAGTTGACCCAGCTAGTACAGCTTCTTATGGTTGGAAAAACAGCCAGCCTAACCCAGGCCCTGTTATTGCCCAGTATGGCAGCAGGTGGTGCCATATACCCAAACTGAACTACCTGAGAGAGCAGCTTCACCCAAGCACTCAAATACATACCACAGACAGCAGCCAATTCTCCAGTTTTTCACTCACCTTCCTTCCCTCAATATTAAACTATCTTGCATTGCACTAAGAACTGTTCAGCATAGGCTCACAAAGTTCACCTTCTCCCCTTGATATGGAGAGGGTTATGCAACAGCTCCTGCCCTTCAAGCAAGATTTCCAGGCACTTCACTCCAATCTCACTGGTTTAGATTAAAATACAAGGCTACGTCTAGACTGGCATGATTTTCCGCAAATGCTTTTAACGGAAAAGTTTTCCGTTAAAAGCATTTATGCGAAAGAGCGCCTAGATTGGCACGGATGCTTTTCCGCAAAGCACTTTTGCGGAAAAGCGCCCGTGGCTAATCTAGACGATTTCAAAAAAAGCCCCGATCGCCATTTTCGCGATCGGGCTTTTGCGGAAAACAAATCTCAGCTGTCTACACTGGCCCTTTGCGCAAAAACTTTTGCGCAAAAGGGACTTTTGCCCAACGGGAGCAGCATAGTATTTCCGCAAAAAGCACTGATTTCTTACAGTAGGAAGTCAGTGCTTTGCGAAATTGCTGCCAGTGTAGACAGCTGGCCAGTTTTTCCGGAAAAGTGGCTGATTTTCCGGAAAAACTGGCCAGTCTAGACACAGCCCAAATGTATTACCTACAAAAGATAGATTTTAAATTATTATAAGAGACAGCAATCTAGGACACAGACCAAAGCAGATTACCTAGCAAATAAAATGCAAACTAAGCTCAATATACTAGATATATTGGATATGAATAGCATTCTCACCCTCACTGATGACAAAGGCAGACTTATACTTAAGGCACAAGCTGCATTAGCTTTGTATATTGGGTTTCTCAGGTCTTCATAGACAGGCTAGTAATCCAGTTAGCCTGGGTCCAGCATTTCCCCTGGGTTTCAAATAGGTCCTCAGGTGTTTGCAGGAGTCTTCTCGTGTGGAGTGAAGACAAACATGATGTCTGTCCCTGCCTTATGTAGCTTTAGCATATGCCAAGAATCCTTTGTTTCTAAATTTGGTTCCCAGACTGGTTTGTGGTAAAATACCAATATCCCAAGATGGAATCCAGAGACATGTGGCCTGGTCATATGTCCTTGCAATGTTATACCAGCCATTGCTAACAAGCTGGGCAAAATGCCTTCAGGAAGGTTAAGCTATCTCACAGGCATTGTCTTTGCTGATGGGCCATTAGCCCCTTCTGGCTTCTTCATTGTGTATCGGAAAAGCTGGCTGTGTGTGTCACCCACACTAAGCCTATTTGAAATACAGACCCCTAGTCAATATTCATAACTTCAGATACAAACATGATACGTGCATACAAACAGGATAAGCATATTCCGCAAATCATAACTTTTCCAATGACAACTCACATGACTTATCATTATGAATAATATGGGATGCAATATCACAGTAAGATCTTCAGCACTGTGTGGAATTTTAAATTACTTTCCAGTTCTGAAATTTGGTTCCAGAAAACACATTCTCATTACTTGGAGAACTATAATTTTGTAATAACAAGAGCAAGCCAAGATGTTTGTGCCCAAAGACTTCAGGGCCCTCATAAATAAAAGACAAGGGACAAGCCCTGACATTTCTAAGGCGAGGCACTTATTTTATTGGCTCTCCACTTGTGACATAAGACCTAGGGATCTCTCCCACATATTTACAAGGTAGTAACCCCATCAGCCAAAAGGCAGGCTCTTCCAAAGGACGGAATAGCCTCCTTTAAGGACTCTTCTGACAACGAAGTGAACCAGTCACCATGCCCAGCTCTACACACACTGTTCAAAATACTGGCTGTTCCAAGCCTGGATTTTGATTCCCCAACAGTGTCAGGCAGATGAAGAAAGCCTGACCCTTTGGATAGGGTCACTAGACTCCTTCCTGCTCACCAATAAATCTACTGAGATAAAATGCCTGTGTAGATAGGGGCAGGAGAAAAGCCTTTCAGACCAAAAAGAAGCTAATTGCCACTCCCTTTAAAGAGCAAGATGAAGTCTTGTATCAGACTCTGCAGGACTTGCACAATAAGAAGCCTGCAACAATGCAGTCTTTCCTGCTGGGACGACTCTGATTCTGTCACTCTACTGATCCCCTATTGGGTGTGTCTACACTGCAACTGGGAGAATCAGAGTCAGTGTCTTTATGAGAATGAGTCATTCCACCCGCAGAGACCAGGCTAGTTGGGCAGCTATTGACACAGGAGACATAGAACTCTCTCAGGATAGATGTGCAATTTCCTGGGCAGAAAATGAATTTCAAAGTAGAGACATCTTAAGGTGGGAGCCAAGGCATAAATGAGAATCCAAGAGGCCAGTGAGGTCCCTTAGCTAGCCACTGACCCAATGGTGGAAGCACCTATATACCAAGAACAGGCACTTGCTGAGATAATGGCCCTGGTGGCATGAGCCCTGGTAAATAACCAAAAGCCAAGTGTCTGTAGGAGTGAAAAAACAGCTTCTTCCCTCCACTAGCCTCCCAAGGGACAAATCCTCCCCTACTGCTCACTGAAGATCTGTCTTCTGCCTCAGAAGGCTGAAGTCCATTTTCACCCCAATTGGCAGCCTTCAGGAAGCCCAAGGAGAGACTCCCATAGCAAGACAGGCTCCTTCTCCCTCATTCCAGTTGCTGATGTGTAACACTCTAGTGCCACATGTGCAGTGCCACCTAAAAAGAATGGCTCAGATGTGGGAATCACTCTCATCTTCTACAGTGAAGACCAATGCAAATAATTAGTGCCTATTTTATCATGTCTACTCTTACTCCTCTCCTTTCCAAGACAAATAATCCCCATGTTTTCTGTCTCTATTCATAAAAGATTCTCCAGACCCCTAATCATTCTTATTACCCTTCTCTGAAAACTTTCTAATTCTACCAGATCTTTTTATAGATAGACCCATGCTGCAAAGTATTCCACAAAAGGCTGCACTGTTGCTTTCTATAACAGCATTACAATAGACAGAACTATGTTTCAGCTAGACCAGACTAACACGGCTGCATCTCTATCACTATTCAGCATTACAATAGTTTGTGTACTTTTCTCCCTCCTGTTCCTTATGTATCACATCTTGTTTGCTTTTTTGACCCGTTTCACACTGAGTTGAGGTCTTCAGTGAGTTGTCTACAGTTCCATTTCCTGAGTTGATACAACGAATTCAGAAATTCATAATGTGCATGATTGGCTTAAAATTTCCCTCCAATCTGCATTATACTTGCCTGTTCTCCTAGTGTGGTTGGAGCCCTCTAAAATTCCTCAAAATTTCCTCTGATCCTTAATAATCTAAATAAATTGGTGCCATCTACAAAATTTGCCACCTCACTTTGTCACCCTTTTATGATCTTGAATACATTTCACACCACTGGGCCCTGTGATGAATGGGAGAGGTACACTAGGCTTTTCTGGACATCCCAGCCATTCAGTTAACTACATTTCCTGTAAGGGTTAAACCTCCAGACAGTGGGTGCTAGAGAGTCTCCAAGAATGCTAAGGAAGCAAGAACTGTTGGCAGAAATCCAGGAGAGCCAATGAAAACAGGGTGTGGGGTTTTGAATTAGAAGCAGGACCTTCCTGCTTTGTGTGCCTAGAGCAGAGATGAACAGAGATTGAGTTAAGCCAGGAAAACAGGGATGGAATATTCATTGACATCCATGCCTAGGGAAAGACTAAATTTTGAAACTACAGATATGTAAGTAGAACTGGGAATGTTTAGTCCGATGCGATCAGGTTATTTTTGTTGGACTTCTCTGTGCTAAGCCTATGTACAATCCCCACCCTCATATCTTTTAAACTGAATCCCAGGGAAGCATAAGAACGGCCAGCCAGACTGGGTCAGACGAACAGTACATCTAGCCCAGTATCCTGTCAACAGCGGCCAATACCAGATGCACCAGAGGGAAGGAACACAACAGGTAATCATCACGTGATCCCTCCCCATCACCCATTTCCAGTCATTCCAGAAGCAATTCTTTGTGCTTTCATCTTTCTTATTTCAGTTGCTCTGTAACACCTACCAAACAAGTAAAGTTTTTCTTGTTTTGTTAATAAATAATCATCTCTTTAAGACCATAATCTGAATCCTCTGTCCTAGAAGGCAGGAGGTTGTCTAAGACTGCAAGCTCTGCTATTAAGGAATTTACAGGGTTTGTTTGCAAGCTCTCTCCAGAGGGAGGATTAAAAAGCTTGAGGATACCACACAGGAAAAAAATCCCAAACGTGTCTTCCTGGGTTTTCAAAGGGGTTTTTCAATTCTGTGGTGGCAGCATCCAAGGTCAGGGAATCTGTGAACTTGGGGAAGTTTTTAAATAAAAGCCTTTAGTAGCAGGATATTTTAAAGTCTCTGGCAGGCCCCCATCCTTCACACTCAAAGTGCCAGAGTGGGGAACAGATTTGACAGGCTCCTTACACAGCCTGGAGGTACCCTGCTTTTAATCTTTAGCCAAAATGAAAATTGATCATTTAATCTCTTTGCTTTGTCTCCTAGACAGTTTTTTTGAGCAAAGCCAATACTTGGCCTCTTACTTTCTAAGTGCTTTGTTTAGTACGTCATTAGTCTCTTTTGATGGCCCTTCTTACAGACCCATGCCATTTTCTGCAGGGAGATCTTCTGGCTGTGACCTTCCACACCAAGGCTATGTCTACACTGGCAAGAAGTCTTGTGCAAGAACATGTCCACACTACCATGTGGGAGATGTGCTTTTGCGCAAGGGTATCTATGGGGCTATGTCTACACTCGTGGCTTCTTGCGCAAGTATGGCCGTTCTTGCGCAAGAATCCGCAGAGTGACCACACTGTCCACCGGCTCTTGCGCAAGATTTACAGTACCGTGTGGTAAGAGGGGGGCTTCTTGCGCAAGAGCTACGCTCTTTTTTAACAGCTGTAAGCCCTCTTGCGCAGGAGCTCTCGCGCAAGAGGGCAGTGTGGACGCACGGCAGGGGTTTCTTGCGCAAGAAAGCCCTATGGCTAAAACGGCCATCAGAGCTTTCTTGCGCAAGAGAGCGTCCACACTGCCATGGGCGCTCTTGCGCAAAAGCACAGCTGGCACATGGCAGCGTGGACATTTTCTTGCACAAGACTTCTTGCGCAAGAAGCCGCCAGCGTAGACATAGCCAAGCAGTGTGGACGCTCTCTTGCGCAAAGAAAGCGCTGATGGCCGTTTTAGCCATAGGGCTTTCTCGCGCAAGAAACCCCTGCCCATCGTCCACACTGCCCTCTTGCGCAAGAGGGCGTACACCTGTTAGAAAAGGGCGTAGCTCTCGCGCAAGACGCCCTCTCCTACCACGCCGTGCTGTGAATGTTCTCGCGCAAGAGCGGGCGGGCCGTGTGGACGCTCTGCGGAGTCTTGCGCAAGAACCCGCCGGTGCAGGCCCAGGCCCAGGCCCAGGCTTTGTCTCGGCTACGTGGCTACTGAAGGGGTCCCTTCCAGTCCTAGTGTTCTGGGAGGTGACTGGCAGGTTCGCCGGGGGCCCTCTGCTCACCTCCCCTTCACCCCGCCAGGCGGAGCAGGCAGTGACCGATGTGCGCCCCCCGCTCTAGCTCCGGGCTGCTCGGTGCAGACCCCCCGGCCACACGGCTCAGGGCACAATGGCTCCTCACAGGCGGGAGCGCTCAGGGCACTCGCCAGGCCAGCTGCCCGCCGCAGCCCGGGAAGGGGGGGGTGTCTCTGGGGCGCCAGCTCGCGGACCCAGAGACGGGGGTGCGCAGCCCCCGGCCCCACGGGAGAGGCCCAGGCAGGCGACACCGTCCCACAGAGCGAGCGCGAGGCGGCCTGGACCTGAGGGCAGCAACCGCCCCCTCGCGCCCGCTCGAGGCGGTTGGGTTCTCGCGCTCTCGCGGGAGCTGGAGCGGAAGGGGGCGGCTGTTCTCGCGAGAGGTGTAGCGTGGGGGAGGCGGCGGCGGTGGCTGTTCTCGCGAGAGGTGTAGCGTGGGGGAGGCGGCGGCGGTGGCTGTTCTCGCGAGAGGTGTAGCGTGGGGGAGGCGGCGGCGGTGGCTGTTCTCGCGAGAGGCAGGGCGGGAACGCGGAAGTGGCGCCGCCGGGGCCGGGCTTGGGGCGGAGCGGGAGGTGAGGCGGCCGCCGGGTCGCCAGGCCTTGCCCGGCCGCGGTTCCCCTGTGCGGCGCGCGGAGGCTGGGGCGAGCCGCGCTCTCCCGTCCCTGCTCTTCGCTTCCCGCCCGCCCGGGCCCCTCGCCGCGCGCGGCCTTCCCCGCCCCTGCTCGGCTTCTCCCCTCAGGGGCGGGCGGGCCGCGCCCCCGGCCTGCCCATGGTGGGGTTCGGGGCCAACAGGAGGGGCGGCCGGCTCCCGTCCTTCCTCCTCGTGGCCCTGCTGGTGCTCATCGCCATCCTCGCCTTCAACTTCTGGAGCGCCTCGTCCCGCCAGGCCCTGCTGCAGGAGGAGGTGGCCGAGCTGCAGGGCCAGGCCCAGCGCGGCGAGGTGGCCCGCGGGCGCCTGGAGAAGCGCAACTCCGAGCTCCTGGTGCGCGTGGACTCCCAGCAGAAGCAGCTGGAGCAGAAGGAGGCGGACTGCAGCCACCTGAGCGGCCAGCTGCAAGCCAGGGGACAGCCAGGCCGCCCGGTGCGAGGACAGCAAGGTACCGGGCTGCGGGGCCGGGGAGTGGGGCGGGGGGGTCCCCCGGACTGGGGGGAGCGACTCTGCGGGGCCTTCCCGCTGAGTCCAGGCGTGTCTTCCTGTTTCCTTGGACTGCGTCCTTTCTCGCGCCCGATGTAGAGACGTGACACAAACCTCAAAGGCAGAATGTGGAGGTTGCTACTGGGACGTCTTCTGGGATGAGTGAGTTCTGTTGTTATCCTAAACATTGCAACTCCTCCTGGGGTGCGATTGAATGGGCGCAAGAAACAAACGCTAGGCTTTACCCAGTGGGATCTTGCCTATTTTGTCATAACCTCGGAAGGGAGTTAATATGTTGCAGGTCAGCTCATTTTTTAGCCTAGTTTTTTAACTTTTTTTTCCTTTTATTTGATCTGTTCAGACTCATGAAAAACACAGCCAGTGCTTTAAGCTAGGGAACTACTTTTCTATCCAGCTTCATGGGTAATGTTATGGAAAAATGACTTTTATATTGCACATTGAAAACCCAAGGTAGTGCCTACTTGCCTGTGTGCTTTTCTTGACTACTCATCTTTAAAAATTCTGTGTATAGAAAGTTGATTTTGATTTTTGAAAGATCAAAAATACCTTTTTTCTTTTATAATTTCAAGGCTAAAATCAGTTATGGCTGATACCAGA
This sequence comes from Rafetus swinhoei, assembly GCA_019425775.1. Lineage (NCBI taxonomy): Eukaryota > Metazoa > Chordata > Testudines > Trionychidae > Rafetus > Rafetus swinhoei. The sequence goes on along the minus strand of CM033442.1, from coordinate 46,140,398 downwards.
CATCTTGATGTATATTTTAAACTCACTGTGCAAAATTGTATTTTCTGTTTGGTTTGTTATGGGAGAGTGCATGAATAGATTTTTGAGCTAGACCTGCCTGGTAAATATTCATGACAACTTTGTAAGGCTTTATTAAACAAGCAGCTCTTTTTAATAGTAAGAAACTAAAGATGGGGTGATAATAGTTTGCAATCAGTGCTTTTTTTGGAACGCCTGTCTTTCTGATTCACACCACACAATTATTTAAAAAAAAAAATCATGATCACATAGCATGGTATAAAATATAACGGCATAATTTTATAAGTGAAATAAGAACTGTCTAGGTCAGGACTACTCAACACTCGGCCCATGGGCTGCACACGGCCAACCAGGATCTCTGACTGCTGCAGCCCCACACACCACTCAAAGCATCCAGCTGCTGGGGTCAGTGTGTGTGTGTGTCTGCGCGACGTGGCAGCTCCAATTGGTTAGTTTCCGGCCAATGGGAGCTGTGAGGATTGTGCTGGAGGCGGAGGCAGTGCCCGGAGGCCACCTTCGCCTAAGGGGTGCAGAGACACACATGCTAGCCCCAGCAGCTGGCTGCTTGGAGCGTATGGAGTTACATGTTTACACATGGGGGGAAGGCAGCTGTGCAGCATGGGGGGCAGACGGCTCCCTGCCTGCACTAGGCTCCTGCTCCCCGCTCCCAGTGTGGTGCTGCCTCTGATACAGAGACAGCGTTCAGGAAGGGGGGTTCATGTAACCGTGTACACGTTTACACTTTCACATCCCTAATTTAATCACCTTTCTAAGGCTTCATTTTAACTTTTTTATGGATAAAAAGCACATTACAATTGTTTAGTTCTCGGATGTTAACATATACTATGTTTTATTGTGATGAGAAATGTCTTACTACCTAAAATCAACATTTATTACCCTTCTTTCCGGCCCTCCTAGAAAAAGTTCATGGCAAAGGTTGAATGAGGTCTGGTACAGGGCCCTCTGTTTCACTTGAGAGCGGTTTTACTGAGCTGTCATTAGAATCTGTCTGAGTAACAGTAGTTACACAGAACTAAGAAGTTAAATACTGCAACCATGCTGCCTAGATCCAGAGGAACAGCATGAACTGTAATGCTGTAGACTAGTATAAAGGTTGACCCTTTTTAAATCGAATATTTGTGGGTTATTTTGAAATTTACATTGGAATTCATGTAAATATAAATATAACATAACTATACAACACTGTATGAGTTTCCAATGCCAATAAATCCATATTATGGACAGTTCTCAATAGGAATGTGACAGTGTGCACATTTAAACAGTTAACCTTCATGGTTACACACATGGGCTTCCCTCCCTCCCCCACTGCTGCCACTGATACAGAAGTAGCAGCGCACTGGGGTTGGGGCAAGGTGGGAGCTTGTATTTGCAGGGAGCGAGCTTTTAAGTGGGCTCTCTGCCTCTGTATCAGAGGCAGCAATGTGCAGTGGCAAGCGGGAGTCGTACACACACACCCCGCATGTAAAAGTGTAACCGCTAACACACCCTCCCCCCCCAAAAAAAAAAACAATCCTGCTTTTTACCATTCCTAGTTCTCAAGGTATAACATTTGAATATTTACCAAAGTGTCTGACATGGCAAGCCCATGGAGAAGGAAACTGCATTATATGTTTCTTAGAGACAGGTGAATCTGAGAGGTGTTTTCCAGCAGAGCTTAAAACTCCCTACTCCACACTGATTTGGAAATAGTGTTAATTAACTGAATGCTAGTGCCAAAATCTGCACTGGGGAAACAACACAAGGCATTGACAGCTCCATTTTTTAAGGTCCACAACTATGGAAAGCCTATGAGTTTTGGAGTATTGTAATTGGCTAATTGCTCATACCCCAGCCACCAGGGATGTGAACAACTAGTCGCTCCCCCCCCTTGCTGCCTCTATCAGAAAGTGGCAGCAAGGGGGGGAAAGAGGAGGAAGTGCTTCAAAGTGGCAGCCCCTCAGGGAGCCCACTTGGGTTGACCCTGGGCTCCATGCAGCATTGCCGCTTTGAAACGCCATGGGGAGCAGGGGACTGCTTGAGTCCCCTCCTGACCTCCATGCTCCCTGCAGAGCTTTCACCTTTGAAGTGTAGCAACAGCCCCCGGGGCTGTTGCTACACTTCAAAGATGGAGGCACCCTTATCGACTAATTGAATAGTTGATGCATACCACATAGACTATTTGATTAGCCAATTAATCTAAATTTAACATCCCTACCAGCCACCCCTAAATAAACAAATATTTAAGAGCTATAGCAAGGATATAAAACAGGGGTCGGCAACCTTTCAGAAGTGGCGTGCCAAGATTTAACTTACTCACAGATCTGTGCGCTCTGGAGTGGGGGGAAGGACAGGATGAGTACAGTAACCATATTTTCTGAAGCACCTGCAGCTAGGGAGAACTGTTTAATTTAAATTATGAAACAGATTAAGCATTTTAACTTCCTCGTGTTAGTTTATCAAACTCTTATTTTAACTAAAGTAAAATATTATGTCCAACACAAAAGGTTTCAGTGTTTTTCTTTATTTATGGCAAGGGTGGGAAACCTTTGTTGGGTATGAGGTCACTGACCCACAGAAAAATCAGTTGGGGACCACACAAGTGAGAAGCAAAAAACCTCCAAAACCCTCCACCCCTCACTGATGTGGCCCCCAACTAAGACACCTCACTCCACTGGTGCTCCAGTCTCACAGAGTAAGTGGAAGGGACAGGGAGGACTGAGGTTCAGGGTTTCCCATAGACCAGATTTACTTTTCTGGAGTTAGTGGATTTTATGGACCCTCCTTAGGCTCTGGAGTAGGGACAAAAATGAGGCGTTCAGTGCACGAGACAGGGCTGCTAGTGAGTAGGATAGGGATGGGGTCCAGGATCTGGCAGGGAGGTGGGGTGCGGAAGGGTGAGAGGTTGCGAAGTCTGGGTGGGAGGTAGGGTGCAGGAACAAGGGAGAGTGTCAGACCATGCTGGGGTGCAATGTCTTGGCAGGGGGGAGGTGAATGAGGGGGATTGGCACGTGGGGATCTGGGCATGAGGGGGGGACTCTTACCTGGCTTCGTGGCCACAGTATCCTGGGCCGCCCTGGAGGCCCCACTGCTGCAGGCCACAAGGTTGGAGCTGGCCCTGGAGGCGTTGCTGCCACGTGGTCCCAGGCCAGCTGCGGTAGCCTCCTCCCACTGTAGTCTAAACTGCTGCAGGGAGCTCTCTCCAGCGGCTGCATGGGGGAGGAGGGACGGGGCTGAGCTTCCTCCCCTGGCTCGCGTGCCATAAGTGGCCATAAGGTTGTCGACCCCGATATAGAACATCAGTGGATGTGTTTCCAAACTGCTCAAGGCAGGGTTTGCAACTTTTCTGACACCTGTTGTTCACACAATAACAGAATGCAGCCCTTCGTGTAAATTATTCCAGAAAGCCTGAGGGCTTGACCTTTTTGCTACTTGAAGTGAATAAATGAAAGCAACAGACTTACCCAGAGTTTTGTAGCCCACAACTGACTTTTGAAAAGTCCCATTAGTCACTTTTGTGAAGTGTTTGTTCCTGAACATTTCAAATAGCTTTATACTCCCTGAGGGATGCAGATGAGAGAATTGTACTCGGTCTGTGTCTTCCTTCATTAGGTGTAGGGCAGTGGTCTCCAACCATTTTAAGCACAAGATCACTTTTTGAATTTGTCAGTCCAGGATCTACCTCAAACCCAAATACCCTTGCCTGCCCCGTCTCCGACGCCCAGCCCTCCTCACTTTGTGAAGATGGGATACAGGAGAAGGGGACAGTGACATCAGCGCCTCCTTCTGTCTCCCTCACCCTGCACCACAAGCAGGAGGCTCCTAGTGGGCGGCTCTGGGCAGGAGCAGCAGGTTGAAGTGCTGGCGCTTGTTAGCCTCCCCGCCAAACCAGTCAGGATTACCTGTCTGAGGCTCCAAGATCTCCCGGTAGATCCCAGTCTACTGGCTCGTGACTACTGCATAGGGGAAAGTCTGTGCCACAGGAGAGAAGATGCTTCCCCTTCACACTGTGGACACTTGGCTGTTTCTTGACTTTTTTTGTTTTGTTTGTGTTTTCGGGGCTTCAATTAAGAAAGGGGGGAGGTGAGGAAATGCACGATTGATTTATACTTGCATCACCTTCCATCTATAGTTCTGAAAGCGCTTCACACAGGTTTGCAAAACTACACTTAATTGTGAGACCAAAATGTGTTCAAATGCTCCTGGCTTATTCAGGTGAAAATATACATTTTCATCTTTTAGAATAATTAAACTTTCTTTGCAGATCAAACTGCAGAACAACATATCCTATCAAATGGCAGACATACATCGTTTAAAAGGTAAGGAACTTACTACTTACACATCAAGTGTGAGAATAGCATACTAACACTGAAATGTTTCCCTAGGTATTGATAAGTGCATGCTAAAAGAAAAATCTATATGTTTGATGCTGGAGTATTAACAAGTGGCAACTTGCATCCTTCAGGTGCGGAAGTTTCATAAAACGTAATTCATTATCTGATTTCGATAGGGGCTGGATGGATTTCCATATCCGCCTTTGCATGTTATAATGCAGTGGAGGAAGAGGATACATTTTAGCAAAAACTTTTCCAAAATACTCCAGAATGATTATCAATGTGAAATGTAATTTGTCTAGTGAGGCAGATGTTATGACTCCGTGTTTCTCAAACTGTGGGTTCCGACCCCCAAGGGGGTCGCGAGCAGCTTAGGGGGGGGGTCGCGGTATCACAAAGTTTGAAAAGCCCTGTTATGATTGAATGAGGGGGAAGAGAGGTCTTCTGACTCCTGCATAACACGGAAAATGGAATAGGACCAGAAGACTCCCATCTAGGGTGTGTCTTTCTTCTCTTGGTGTGTACTGGGAAGATTGCAGCTGTGTGCCCAGTATGTTGCAATGTTTAGGCCATGACAAATCATGAAGTAAGCCCTTCCCTATGAAATCTGGTCTCTCCCTTCCTGCTTGGAGCAACCCAGCCAGGGAGCTCCTAGCTGCAAGTCCCAACTGGGCTAGGGAAAGAGAGGACTTTTCCTTGCCATGCATAGCCATTTTCACACTCAAGGAGAACAGACCCACCTCAGAGTGTCTCCCTCTGCTGCAGGAAGCTCCTGCTCCAGAGCTGTCTCCTCTGGAGGAGACTTGTGGATGTTTTCCTGCTCCTGAGGTGCTGCAGCCAGGGAGGACCTAGCTATGAGTCACTGCTGGACGGGAGAGAGATGGGACTTTTCCTTCCCTTGCATGCCATTGGCGGGGGGGAGGGTGATGGGGATCAGACCCACTTCAGGGTACCTTTTGGGTTGGGATCCCCTACAGTTACACCACCATGAAATTTCAGATGTAAGCAGCTAAAAATGTGAAATTGACCAATTTAAAAATCCTCTGGCTGGGACTTTGATCAGAAGGGACTGTGAATTTGGTAGGGCCCCAGTAGTGTTGACTTTTGGTTTTCGATTTAAAGCAATTGAGAATAATTAATACAGATATATATGAGGAGGCATTTTAAATCTCGCCACTGCACCCAAAGCAGTAGGGACGAAAAACTTCTAAAGTAGCTGCTTTGAAAACTAAACTGCATGTTAAAATGTAGATAGGTGTAAAAATATCACATGTATCCTTTAAAAAAATTCTTGGAGTAAAAGAAGCCCAGAATGTCTGCTGTATGCCAAGGATAACACTTAAAAGTGTAAATTGCTTACCCAATCTAGAGAGAGGGTTCCATTTATATTGCTGTATTTTTCAAAATAAGGTGGTATATGAAGAGATCACCATGAACATTGACAAGTAGGGGCATCATATAGTCCTTCTGAATGAAGAGAGTTCAATTTTTACCATATAGTCTTACTAGAAGATTTACCAGCATTGCTCAGGTCCTTAACTCAATTGATTTTTGTTTTTCTTCAAATCATTGCTCGGGGATGGGATCAGGGGTTTAGTCTGCAGGCTGCCCCAGGGAGAGAGGACAACCCCAGCCTTCTCTTACTGCAGCACCTTGGGTCCAGGTGAAAAGCATATGTCCATGGCCGCTGCAGCTGGCACAGCTGGGAGAGGGGTACATGCCTCCCAGCGGGTAGACAGACAGACAGACACACAGACATATGCTTTCCGAAATATATAATAGCTATCTCTTTCTCCACTCCTGCCCCCTGTTGTCCCAATGAGATTATAGCTGGCCTGGTCCCCATCTCTGCCCCTTGCCTCCCCCCTGTGGTCATTATACATATAACTGTCCCTGCTAGCAGATTTCTCCCTTTCTGTGTGTTATGAGAAGCAATTACATTTCAAGCACGTCCCATTGTCCTGGCACAACCAAATCCTGACCTTTAAGTTATGATTAGAGGAAGCTATCTGCTAAATTTGGTGGTCTTAGCTCTTACTGTTTAGGAGGAGATCTTGAACAAAGACACCGTCACTTGCAGACCAACAAACTCTCAAATATATAGTAGATCATGAAAGGTCACAAGTAGTACACTTGAACCTCTAATCCAGAAACCCTGGGAAACATGGTTTGCCAGCTTAAAGTTTTTGCCAGGCCAGGGAAGGAGTGAGGGGGATAGGGTAGAGTGGTTACCTGAAGCTTTTAAAGGAGGAGGAGGAGAATGAGTAAATAGAGTAGAGATCAGAAATATTTGCAAATGAACATGCTTCGTATAAGAAGCATCAGTGGTAAAAGAGATTATAGAGGGGGTCACTTTTCTACTCACTTCAATTTGTGCAATTTGGACTAGAACAACTAGCAGAATTGCGCCAAGAATTCATTCGTCAAGAGGACCAACTTCATGAGTACAAGAAGAACAACACTCACCTCGTGAAGAAGCTGGAGTATGAGAGGTATGATGCTTTTGAGTGTTTTGTAATAACCACGGATTTGTGTACATTTCTTATAAATGCCTAAAAGCACAAACTAGTCCAATAGATTTTTAATCCTCAAATAAACTTTGACCAATGTATAGCTAACATCGAATAAGCTGTCAGGATTTCTAATGTAAGCCTTTATTTTCTGGCTTTTGTGCTTTATTGAGAGTAGGAAAGTCTCTAGAGAAATGTTACTTCCCAGAATTGTGCTTTTTATTAAGTTTGACTTAAATCTTATATTGCCTCAAGTATGAGTTGAGACAATAGAACAACTGTTCTATTTAATCCAACTCTGAGTTATTGAAGTATTTAGGGTGTGTTTATCAAGGTCTTCATGACAGATTAATTTTATTGGAATTGAAGTAAAAGTATTGTATTTAGGCTGAAATCAATTTTAGGAAGCTACTCTTCCCTCCCCATATTGTAGGGAACGATGAGACACAGTAACATTGAGAAAAGTCTTAAAACTTCTGAAAGGACAATTTATAATGTTTGGTTAAAAGTATGAGTATTGGTAAACTTTGAAGACAAAATACATAGAGAAAATTTTTTTGCAGGATTACTACCTCTTCACATTTTATCCACAAACTCCTTAATTTGTGGATCATCATTGGCTTACTTTGAGGCCTAAAAACTATTTGAAAAAATAGTTTAAGGGTCTGTTACTTTCATATTTGTTCATGTGTTCCACCTGTCCTTCTTGAACCTGCTGTGATAAACTCGTGCTCTTCTGTCATTGGTATTAATTGGTTGTGGCTAGCACATGGGATGCCACCTTCTTTTTTCTCAACAAAAGCCTTACGAGAGATAAAATACAGAGTAGAGGGAGGCACTTTTAGCTCCTGAAAACCTGTTGGGGTAAACCAAGCTGCTCCCCTTTTTTGAGGTGATAGCTCTTTACTTGTTTATGTGCCCATAAATAAACATTGCAAGGAATGGCATATATTAAAACTGTAACTTAATATAACTGTTTCCTCAGCGAATATACATGCCCAGGAAGGAATGCATTACATCAGTGTTTCTCAACCTTTTTTTTTATAAAGTACCCCCTTTTAAAAACATAAGTACCCCCAGTACCTACAGTTTTCAGACACACAATTTTTTTCTACCATTGCAACACATTTGTTTAAGCAACTTAATTGTAGCTGGGCGGGTGATGAAATTTTTGGGTGTAAAAAGTACAAAAATAATAAAGCTCTGTAAAACTTAAAACAAAAATTCATTTTTTTCCAAATTTCAGTTGTTGACGTACCCCCCCAGACTTCTCTCAAGTACCCCTAAGAGTACTCGTACCACTGGTTGAGAAACACTGTGCTACATTATACATTTCAGATGTAAAATAGAATTTTGAGTAAATAAGTAGTTCTAATAAATGTTATTTCTCTGAAGATAAGAAACGGTGATTTCAGAAGAACAGAGAATTTAGATTGGTGAGAGATTGTGGAAAGCTACTTTATTTAAAGGGTTTCTAAAGCTTTATAATAGAAAAGTCAGTGTCAAAACTGATCTTGAATAAACTAACATGAAACTCTTGCACAGAATCTTTTCTAAATATAGAATTAGTAATATTTGATAAGTATACTCTCTGTATACAAACTATTAAAACATTAAGGTTCAAATTCTAGCACTCAAAACTTAAGAAATGCTATAATTAAGATTGCCTGTACAACTGTAATTTAGTCTCCTTGTGTATGTGCATTATGATTGTCTTTAATTATGGTCACACTTTTTTTGCATAGTACCTTTATGTCTGGCTTTTCCTAACTTTTGAGTGCTTTGCTCTGCACCCTTAATATTTTTACTGTGGTTTTGTGTATTTTTCCTAAGTTTTGTTTTTTTTTTATCTGACAAATCATGCCATTGTATTGCATAATATTGATGTCCACGTATTTCACCAGCATGGTTGGAACCTTGGGTCCATTGCACAGACCCTGTTACTACAGCCAACAGACTATCTTGTGGTGGTGGTGGTAGTTTGCCATCCACTGTGAGGATGAGTACTGGAGAAAGGATAAGACACTTGTGAGTTGCAAAGGTATTTGTGAATGATAAAGGAATGGTGAGACTCAGGAATTTTTGGTTCTTTTCCAGGCCCTGGTATGCTCTAGTGCTTTTGCTTAACTCACCTGGGAAACCTTAGCCTTTTCTGCTCTACCCCAATTTCTACTCCTCAAGCTTTTTATGCCAGTCTATTTTATTTTTCTCCGATGCAATTATGGGAGGCTTGGTGTAATCCAAATCAAATGCATAACTGTTAATGTGCTTCCAATTAAGTTTGCAGTGTGGACACCAAATCAAAGAAATGAGGATGCAACATGAAGAACATATAAAGACGTTAATGGACCAAGCTGTACGGGAACCAAAGGTAAATAGTGGCTAAAATATTCCTGTCACTGACAGAGGGAATTTTTATTTCACTGTAGGGCTCTCATCATCTTGAGCAATAAAATTGGAGCTAGTTTAGGATATCTGGGACACTGGCTTGGGGTCACTAAAATGTTAGGTTGTAATTATATTTGTTTTGTTTTAGTTCTAGACAGGTAGGTCTTGAGAATTAACAGCTCTAGAAATGCTTGTGGTATCATGGTGGAGCTGGAGGCTAGAATTTGCCAATGAGAGATGCACTGTAATTATCTGTAATGCCAAGGCCTGTGTGTGGTAACTTCCCATTGGAGGCAGCATGACAGAATACATAATACGTATTACACAGAAAAATTTAGTTTAATCATTTTACTGTACAATATAGTACAAGCAAAACACACGTGTGGTGGAGTCATGGTTTTCTGGGCATTCCTTTGGGATGTCTGTGCTATCTGCATCACAAATCATGTAAGTCATTGAGATGAATTTGGAATGGCAGCGTTAAAGCTTTGTACATCTGCAGTCTTCCATTTGCCTCTCTAGATGTAAATGGAATGGCATGTTAGCTGCCTAGCGACCCTATTTGTTGGTGAAGTTCATGTCTGTAAAATGAACTTGAGGTACAAATCTGAGTAATTGCACCTTATTTCATATATACCTTTGTTTCGATAGAGATACAACTACTCCAATTTGCTCCCTTCTTCCATTCTAAGGATATAAATTGCTCCTGAAAAAGGAAATGACTGAATTGAGCTCCAAACAAACCAGTTACTGTCTGTCTTGCTATAAATGGGAGACATGGCATTAGCACAAGGCATTCAGGAATCCTTACCCCTGTGATGCACCTGTTGGGGGAAGAGAAGCATGGTCAAGGTGGGCCTTTGGCAAGCCATAAGCCTAGATTCACTCAGGGACGTCTGCATTTGAAGTCTGATTTTGTGTTGCCTTTCTGAAGGCACTTTCCCCTCTTGCCTGAGACAGGATTTTTGATTTTACAATGTTCTTGAATTGGCATTTCTTTTTGATGGAGTCAGATGCTCCGCAGCTGCAGGAATGGACTCCTGTTTGGAGGGCAGCATGTATGCCTGGCAGACGTTGGCCTATATGGCTCATGCTCTGCCATATTGCCCACTGTTCTCCAAGGTTCTAACCATTCTCCTCCTAAGGAGCCAACACCTAGGAGTGAGAACTCTGCAAGATCTGGTCTAAGGAGCAGTATTGCAAGGCGAGTGAGTGATTTCCTCCCCCTCATTTTAAGGGCCATCTTTATTATGGTTTAATTTCTTTTTAAAACAGGATGCACCGAGAACCCAGGCAAGACAAGACATTGAACTGGATTTGAATGATAATCAAGCAATTTCTAAGACTGTTCAAGAGACAGATGAGAAAAATGTAGTAAAGCATGAAGAACCCTCAAGCAATCACATCCCTAATGGCAAAGGTATTCCTTTTTGCGGCACTTTGGATAAATATGTGTTATGTGTGTTTTATCCCTCCCCATCAAACAGAATATTTTTTTTAAGCTGGGATAGTCTGCCTCAGCTAGGTATTCAGATTACAAAAGTTGCTGCTATCATGTGCTTTTTCTTCTCAGAACAGAGGGAAAAGACTGAGGTCGAAGTCCGATCTGCCTTTTCATTGCTCCCACCAAAACAGAGTTGAGGCCCACTAGCAGGGCAGCGTGCCACTTGTGCTGTCATTTCTAGCATGGTCCCTGGTCTGTGGATAGCAGACTTGATTCCAGTGCTGTCAGCCCAGTGGCTTTCACCAATGCTAAATAGACTATTCAAGTTAAAAGAACAGTACAGAATAACTTAGTGTTTTTACTTTGACAGAGAAAATCAAACCAGGAGGTGACGCAGGCATGCCTGGAATAGAAGAGAATGATCCAGCTAAAGCTGAAGATAATCCTGCTGGTTAGAAAAATCATATTCTAATTTTTTAGGATATTGCTATTTGATATCATTCTGGTTTAAATCTGCAGAGTGTTAGACAGCCGGTGAGTCAGCGAATATAGTCCAGATAATTTAAAACCCGTCTGTTAGGAGTTTTGTGTAGGGCTGTAAAATCCCGTTTAAAATGTTAACTGATTGAACTGTATGTTTAACTGGTTAACACGCCTGCCGTGGGGGGGGGGGAGCAGTGGTTCCCAACCGCCAGTAGACACGGGAAGACACTTCAGGAGGGTGGGGGCGCGAAAGAGGAGGGAGTGCAATGGCTGCTCCCCCTGCCCGCACAGTGGCAGGAAGCGCCTCCCCAGGGCTCTGCACCCCGCCCCCCACCTGCTCCTCCTTTGCTGCTGGTGGCATTGAGGTGGCGGCAGGGGGAGATGGAGCAGGAGGCGCTTCCCTCCCTCCTCCCCCCTCAGTAATGGCAGCTGGCCAGGGCTCTGTGCTTCTCCCCCCCACCCACCCATGGGGGCACAAGACTGCTAGCGGGCAAGGGGGCACAAAGGAGGAGGGCTGCTCCCCTTGCCCGTGAAGTAGTAACGGCCATGCTCCCTAGGACAGCCTCACTCTGGGGAGCATGGGGGTGGGGTGAGGGTCTGGTGGGGTCACAGGGCAAGAGGGAGTTGGCATGGGCTGTAGGGATGGGGGTCAAAGGGTGTTAGGCACTGGGAAGCAAGGGGGCTGGGTTGGGGTTAGGTGGACGGCAACATTTTATTTGCATATCATTAGCATAATGAATATGCAAACAAAATGTTACTGCTCCTCCAAAAATTTGTGAATGGGTTTGCTGGTCCTGCATAAAAAAGGCTGGGAACCACTGCACTGGAGCAGCCCCCTGCTTGTGGTATGCCATGGACAGGGGTCTTGCTCCTGCCAGACTGGGCACCAGTTAACTGGTTTCTGGTAAGTATTCCCGGGTAACTGTTTACATCCCTAGTTGTATATCAATGCAGAGTGTTACGTTCAGAAAACATTCAGATTTGTGATTAGACAGTAAAAATGTCAGGCGCTTAAATCAGCGGGAATTAAGTTTCTTCATCATCCAAGCTCTTTTGAAAACTTTGCCTGGAAGTTTTAATTTCTCATTTGTAGGATTGGGATTTTAAAATGAAATTTTGGTGCAAACAGAACTTTGTTCAAGTCAAGCCTAGAATATAATGGTGGTTGTATTGGACAAAACTCTTATTGTAAATCCATTTATTTTCTTTAGCTTTAAAGAAGCCCCTTATTTCAACTTCTCAAAGTGAAGGTCATCAACCCAATTTGAATCTTCCTACTTTACAGCCCCATATGCCAAATATGGCTCCAGGTATGAACTTTTAACAGGCAATATTTCAAAATCTCGTAAGATCTTGTTCGATAGCTAATTGAAATAAATGGGACATGGATTTCGCTTTCTGAAAGGATTTTCTGTGCTCCTTATGCATATGTGTCTGCCACTCTGAAGTGGCTTTGCCTTTAAAATAAGATTGCCAGTGGTTTAAAAAAAACAATTAATCGCAAGATTAAGAAATGTCTTAATCAGTTTTAACTGCACTATTAAACCATAACAGAATACCAATTTAAATTTATTATAAATATTTTGAATGTTTTTTCCTGCATTTTCAAATATTGATTTAAATTACCACAGTATACAGAGTATATAGTGCTCACTTTATTTTTATTACAAATATTTGCACTGCAAAAAAACCTAAAGAAATAGTATTTTTCAATTCACCTCATACTTGTCTACTCAGTCCTATTTCTTTTTCAGCCAATTACTAAGACAAACAAGCTTGTTTACATTTATGAGAAATAATGCTGCCTGCTTCTTACTTACAATGTCACCTGAAAGGGAGAACAGGCATTCACATGCATTGTTGTTGCTAGCGTCGCAAGGTATTTACCTGCCAGAGATGTTAAACATTTTTATGACCCTTCATGTTTCGACTTGTAGGCTCTAAAGTTTTACATTGTTTTGTTTTTGAGTGCAGTTATGTGAAATAAATAAAAAAAAATCTGCATTTTGTAAATTGCATTTCCACAATAGAGATTGCACTACAGTACTTGTATCAGGTGAAATGAAAAATATTTTTTTTTTTTTTGATGGGCAGATATTTGTAATAAAAATAAAATAAAGTGAGCACTGTACACTTTGTGTTATGTGTGTTAATTGAATTCAGTATATGTGAAAATGTAGAAAAAAATCCAAAATAGCTATCATAAATTTAAATTGGTGTTCTGTTATTGCTTAATGGCGTAATTAAAACTGTGATTAATCACGATTATTTTTAATCAGGTTAATTTGTTCTGCATTAATTGTTTGAGTTCACTGCAATTAACTAACAACTCTGATTCAAATGATTACTCTAGAAATAATAAATGCTGTACAGTAGATATGAATGTGGGAGGAAGCTTAGAACAATCCTATGATTAAGGGGTCAGAAACTTTGAGGTACACATTGAAATGTATCTGAGTGAAGCTATTAGTGCCTTGCCCTTTTCATTCATAAAAGTATGGACTATGCTGAATTATCTTTAGGCCTTTTGGATGGTACGGAAGGATATCTAAAAGGGCAAAATAACACTTTTCTTCATGTTGTAGATTTAAAAGCTGACAATGAGGAAAACATTAACATCGTGAAGCAGATACCTCCAAATCCTCCTCAGCTCTTGATTCCAGAACAAAACTTGGAAAGTAAAATAGAACACAAAATGGAAAAAGACCTTGGAAAGCAAGTTCCAAAGGACAGAGTTGGTGACTTCCAGAAGATGAAGCAAAGTAAGTTAATCATTACCATTGTACTTCAATATCTGGGGATCCATGCATGCCTTTTCATGTTGTATGTGACCAGTTGTGTGGTTGGCCTTATCGAAATGAAACATGCAGAAAAATTAAATGTAAAGATATTAGTACAGAAAGTACATTCCTTAAGAAAATTAAGACAATAGCATGCCATGTTCAGAGAGATTAATTATTAAACTGTCTTTGAGTATTAAATATCTAAATTTCGTGTTAGTGCTACATTTTAAGTATGAAGACATTCAATCAAAATATGAAAATCAGTTTGTAGTAAGTTGAGGTAGATAGCTGCGTGTATCTATATAATATGACTTAAGTTTTGACTTTTTTTCCCCCTTAATGGCCATGTCCTGAATGCTGTTATAAAAGAAATCATTTGGTATCATAATGGGGAGGAAATTGACTTGGTTTGTTTGCTGCTTTTTGTTGTTCAGATGCTTCTTCTGTTCCAAACATATCTTTCAGAAGAACCCTTATGCAGCCTTATGTCTGTGTTGGAGATTTTTTTAAATTCTGGCAGCAGCGAGTTATACTTAATGAGCAGAATGAATTGTTGTCATGCCAAGGATGGGTTAGTGGACAGAGTGTAGGTGAAACAATAGTGCATCACAAATATAATTTCATATGGCTCTGTAGTTTATCATATGAACAGCATGTGGTATGTTACAAAAAAGTGTTTTGTTGTTTTTCATTTTTAAATCCTAGTTTTCAGTCTTTAAAATGTCCAAGTTTTTCATATTAGCATTGAGGAGTCTTGGCTCTTCTGTACACCATAACCCAGTTATTTTTTGAGACCTAATTTCAACTGTTTAAGAATTATTTGATTACAATTCCTATGGGGGAGAGATGTGAGAGGACCACTTGAAGAGTAACTTTAGCTGTGTATTTAATTTTGTCACCTTTTCTCAAGAAGTCTTTTATTGTAAATCTGTTTATATTTGGTAGCTTTAGAAGTTCAAGGTTGCATTAGCATGTGTACTCACATTGACTTATATTTCATCCAGGTCTTAAGTCATCCAGGTCTTATTTTCTTACATCAAAACAAAGCTTTTCAGACTTTTCAGATGAAAAGTTCACCTTTGAAGTGCGGTTCTGTGTACTGGGGTAGATTCTGTACCTCTTTATATCCCAGATTTGTGGCGTTCTGATTATTTTTTTCCAACTGAAAAGCATCTATGAACATAGACTTAAAAATAAGTGATTTATGGAAACTTAGTTTTTGTTTACTGTTGATGCTTTAAAAGCACTTTACCCAAATGGTATGCATGTTATTCATGGAAGAAACAAAGGACAAGTTTTGGTGATAAGACATTCTTAAATATACTTCTGCATTGCGAATACCAACTTGGGCTGTTTTTAAGCAGGAAATGTAAACTGTTAGAATAAATATCTTTAAGCAAAGCAGAATCAGTTAAATGAAACTGACTCGGATTCAGAGTAATTTTTGGGGGTATCTAAAAAATGTGAATTGGACAAATTTGCTCTTGTAGTGCATTATAGTCTGTTATTTTGGTAGGGAGAAATATCTAAAAGTATTAAAATATTTAGTTAATAGAATTCTTGTATTGATCCTTTAGGTTTCCCTTGCATTTTGGAAGGGGACACCGTTACTATATAAGTCCACAAAGAACAGCTACTTAACCTTTCTTTCTTTCTCTCTCTTTCTTTCTTTCTCGCTCTCTGTCCCCCTCTTTTTCTCTCTCCCTCCTCCTCCTCCTCCTCCTTGTCTCTGTCTCTCTCTCTCTCTCCCTCCACTGATTTGTCCACATTTATTCCACTTTTCATGCTCGCAAGCACAGAATTTTGTTCGTGTCTATTGAAAAATTACTGTATAAAGTTAGGTGCCAGACCTGGAGTTCTCTACCAAGGATTTGTGCTGGGTGAAGGTGCAAACCAAACTACTAGTAGCTGTTCTATACATCAGAAATTGGAACACCTCAGTGCAGCTGTTTGAGTGGTAGAGTGGGTTCTCATCTGTGTAGGTGGGTCCCAATGTCCTGCCTTATAACATTCTAATGCAGTCCTGAACCCATTCAGATAGTCTGGGTAGAAATGGTCAGTTGGGCCTCCTTCAGAATACTGCACAGCTGCAATCAAGATGCTCTCCCTGCAGTAGTTGTTTGTTTTGATACTTGTTGACGTCTGAGATCTTTAAGGATATTTTTAAAAAGTACAAATTACCAGTTGCTCCTCATAAATTCTTCCTTATTTTCCTGAGGGAGTGTCTCAATAAACTGATGTTCTGGCCCAGTTCAAGAAGATGTACTTAGCCAAGAGCATTTGGCAGTTTGATAGATGCGTCTTTATGCTGTCTGAGGAATGGGCCTTAGCCAGACAGGTGTTACTGTTGGTGGTCTCTGTTTAGAACTCCCTTAGGGTCAGCTGCAACAACCAAGAATTGAGGTATGGGGCAATTATAGAAATATTCATACCTTTCCAATGGGGCTTGGTAGTGCCTATCTGTCTACTATGAAGTAGGTGTCACTGATGCTCAGATCTGCTATAGGTCCCTCGATGGTTCCAGCTAACCTTCTTTGATATTTTAGCATTGCCAGTAGGGATGTGAATGATTAATTGTTGGGTGCTGCAGCCTGGCCTGATCAGCCCCCGCCTGCCTCCATTTAATCGGTTAACTGGCTAAACATAATGCTTAACCAGTTAACTAAATAAATGGGATTTTACATCCCCAGTTGCCAGTCTTCTGGAAATGGATGAACTCAGGATAAGAAGGATTTGCAGCTTCTTTCACTGTTTCTATTGGGATTTCCAAGCTAACAGCCATTCACAGGAGGCGCTCCTGGAAGATCCAGTCATCACCTCATTAGGTGATACTGTATTGCCATTGGGATAGGCTTGACATGTGTCTTGAAGAAATTTTGGGTCTACATCCTGGTCTTGATGTTGAGAGGTATGGTGGACCAGTTCCCTTCTTGAGGTGGTCTAAGATGTAAGGGAGGATTTGGCTTGGGAGGTAGAAACAATTGATGAAGTCTTTCTGCTGTTGCATCTCCCAACAGCCCCAGAATGGCTGTGATTGCATCTGATTGAGATGTGATGCTGTAGGCCAGAGCAGATTTCCCCCAAGAGGGCACAAGGATGGGTCCCCTTCAGTCCCATCTCACCTGTTCTTTTTGCCCATGTCAGAATGGCTTGGCTCAAAACAAGGAGAGTATGGTCTGTGGGTGACGTCTCTTGACTTGGCTGAGGTGGAGGAGGGAAGAGTATATCTCCTTTGCAGGTGGAGACATTCCCTCAGGCATTGTCGATGGTTCCCAAGTGTCTTGTGTACCAACTGAGGTGCTGCTCCAGATGCCACCAGAACTAGGAGGATTTTTTGTTTTTGTTTTTAATCTGTGGCCAGCAGTAGCAATTCTGGGAAGTTGGTTACTGCTAAGTCTCTTGATACTAAAATGATCTACACTAGATGTGCATCCCATACGTTACACAGGTAACATGGTAGGTGCTTTGGTGCTGAACGTTTCAGTGCTGATGCTATGGTACTAGTCAAGGCATGTACCAGCTCAAGAGACCACCTGGAAACCTGATGGTGTTGAGGTGTCAGTAGCACAATATCTGGGTCTCAAACTGTCTCCTGGGTGCTGGTGAGGGAGATCTGTCCCTTCGAAAGCAGGGTACTTTGCTCCCTCTTGCCTCAGAGCTCTGTGTCCAAGAAGGTTTGTGGGTTTTGCTGATTCTGTGATGGATGTATGGGACTTCCTTAAGGAGGACTGGGCCCAGGGCTGACAGGCACACTGACGCTGTCTACTCTGGCTTGGAGGATACCCTCAGAGACCTTTACTTGAGGAAAGTTTTAGGCAGGATTCCCTCTATTTGTGTGTCTGAAAAGCATGGCCTTGAGCACTATATGTGCTTCAGTGAGGCAGAAGAGGCACTTGAAGTGTCCATAATTAATGTGAATAGTGGCCTTGCAAGAGGGACAGGACCCTGGGGATTTTGATTTTACCATGTCTAGGTGAACATACGAACCGCCATACTGGGTCAGACCAAAGGTCCGTCTGTCAACAGTGGCCAATACCAGGTGCCCCAGAGGGAGGGATCACAACAGGTAATCATCACGTGATCCCTCCCGTCACCGTCCTCCAGAGAAACAGAGGCCAGGGACGCTATTCCTACCCATCCTGGCTGATAGCAGTTGATGGACCTGACCTCCATGAATCTATCTAGCTCTTTTTTGAACCCTGTTAAAGTCCTGGTCTTCACCACATCCTCTGGCAAGGTCAACCTGTGGAACTCTGTGCGCTGAGTGAAGAAAAACTTCCTTTTGTTTGTTTTTAAAGCTGCTGTCTATTAATTTCATTTGGTGACCCCTAGTTCTTGTATTGTGGGAACAAGTAAATAACTTTCCTTATTCACTTTTTCCATACCAGACTAGAACAGTGGTACTGCTCTGGAGCACCTCCCACATACTTTATTTTTGGCCAATGAGTTTAAAAATTATACTAAAAACTACATTGGGAAGGAAATTGCACAGGGCTCAGCTTGGGTTCCAGCTCAACTTTTGGGCAGTAGGAGGAAAGTGAGGGGTAACTGTGGCTATCTAACCCCTTATGCCTTACAGGGCACTGGAGGACACACAGGGTCAGGTGAGGCCCTGGGGGGACACTGCTGTTCAAAATAGTCTGAGTTTGTATGGCTGGTGGGAGGCGGTACATGCACACCAGAATACTTGTGAGCAGTTTGCTAAACAGTAATGGTTTTGTAGGAGCAGTTACACAGCTCTTGTCCATGCCTGGCTGCCGCCGTCAGCTAACTCAAGAAAAAGGGTAGATGATAGCTCTTGGTGCATCAGTAAGTCCATAGCACTTGAGAGATATTAATGAAATATCAAGCTTTTTCAGGGCACGTGGTAAAGAGTGAGAGTTTAATAAAAGTGAAATGCCAGAGAATGTTGTGAAGGCCGGGGTCTTGAACAGAGTTCAAAAGTGAGCTAGGTAAGTTCCTGGAGGTTAGGTCCATCAATGGCTGTTAGCCAGGATGGGCAGGAATGGTGTCTCTAGCCTCTGTTTGTCAGAAACTGGGAATGGGTGAAGGCAGGTGGATCACTTGATGATTTCCTGTTCTGTTAATTCCCTCTGGGGCACCTGGCATTGGCCACTGTGGGCAGACAGGACACTGGGCTAGATGGACCTTTGGTCTGACCCAGTCTGGCTGCTCTTGTGAAATCTCCAGAAAATCTGTTTGGGGTGGGTTTTTTTGTTTTTTTGTTTTTTTAAATTAACAGAATTCTCAGTACAAGCTTTTTTTTAAGTGGAAAAATCCTGAACACCTAACTTACATGAACGTTTTACTGAAAGTTCTTGTTTTTGTTATTAGATGCAGTGGTCCCTTATTTTTGTAATACAGGTTGAACCTCTTGGGTCCTGGGTCCTGACCGGTGCCAAACCAGAGAATTTTCTGGACCGTGGAAGGCCATCACCAACACTTACGCTGCTTACTGGGCTCTTAGAAGACATTGAGGGGTAAATTAGAGCTAAAGAACAGCACAGAACCCTGAGAGCCAGGACTGGTGGCTGTAAACAATCTGTTTGGGGCCAAGGGAAACTTGGCCATACCCATGATGAATGGACTAAAATCATGCCAGACTACAGATATTGCCAGTAGGGATGTTAAATTTAGATTAACTAATCAAATAGTCGATGGGATTTCCATCGACTATTTGATTAGTCTGTAAGGGTGCCTCTTCCTTTGAACTGTAGCAACAGCTCAGGCTCTTGGTACGGTTCAAAAGCCCTGCAGGGAGTGTAGGGCTTCCTTTTGAAATGTGCAAGAGTCCCATTAGGGCTCTGGTACGTTTCAAAGGCTGAGGTGCTGCAGGGAGCAGGGCCAGCCGGGGAGTCCCCACTGGCCCTGCGCTCCCTGCGGTGCCTCAGCCTTTGAATGTACCAGAGCCCCAGTGGGCATCTTGTACATTTCAAAAGGAAGCCCCAGAGGGAGCATGGGACCAGTGGGGGACCTCTCTGGCCTCGTGCTCCCTGTGGCGCCTCAGCCTTTCAAATGTATAAGAGTCCCCGCTTGCGACGTTTCTGCTGTACCTCTACTTCTCCTGCTCCCCGCCCTTTGCTGCCTCTCTCTGATAGAAGCAGCAAGGGGGGGAAGCGACTAGTCACATCACTAGTCGACTATCCGATAGTCAACTAATCTCACACATCCCTAGTTGCCAGACCAGAGAGTACTGGACTAGAGGTTCAACCTGTACAAACTTTTGGGATTTTCCTATAGTAACTTTTTACTACAGTATCAGAGCCTGTATTGTCTGCCTTTCTCTTGTAGTAATCCAGCTTCTTGGTTTAGATCAGGGGTGGGGAACCTTGGCGCCAGATGTGGCCCCCGGATTGCCTGGATCTGGCTCCCGAGGCTCACTGCGCCCCTCCCCCACATTGGGGAGCCTGTGCTGGTGTTCCAGCCCCCCCCACTGCCCCACCATGGGACTGGCGCACATAAAGTCTACTAGGCTGGGTGCCTCCCGGCTATGGTGTGTGTGGGGGAATGTGAGAAGTGTCTTTCTGCTTCTTAGTCAGGAGCCATGTCAGTGAGGGTTTCTGTGTCTGGCCCCTGGCTGATTTTTTTTGTGGGTCAGTGGCCCTTGACACAAGAAAGGTTCCCAACCCCTGGCTTAGATTCTGATATAGGCGGCAGCGTGGGGGGGGTAGGCGGCACTGTGGAGCCAGTGCTGAGTGGAACCAGCTCTTAAGGCGGCTCCCCCCACCACCAGCTCCTGCTTCCCTACCCCCCTTGCTGCCTCTGAAGAGGGGGAGGAAATATGAGCAGTCAATAAGATTAATCAATAAGCCTAGGCTTATCGGTTAATCGTCTAGTTGACTACTTGTTTACATCCCTAGTGCATACAATAGCTAGCACAGCAGGGTTCTAATCTCATTCAAAGCCTCTGCATATTTTCAAATACAAATTGAACAATAAGCTTGTCACAACTTGTAGGAAGACCCAGGCATGTTAACTTTAAACAAAAAACTCTCATGCCAAGCTCAATCCCTGTAAATTGAAATTTTAAAAAATACACTATACATTTCTTTTAAATTGCTTGGAAACTGTATGCTCTTATTTTTAAGTGAGCAACTTGGTGTGCAGTATCAGTTAAATGAATTTTTGGATCTCTTTAAGGCTTCGAATCAGTGGTGGGCAGTGTTCCCTCTAAGGTGTGAGGCAGTACAGCTTCACAGGTGATTAATCAGCCCTGCCCAATCAGTCAACTCCCTGCAGGGAGCCCCAAGTGAAGCTGTGCTGCCATGCAGCTTAGCGGGAACACAGGTGGAGGGCAACCTGCGGCTCCGTGAGACATTTTGTTCACCATTGCCCAAATGCAGGGTTGCGAGATTCTACTGGTTTCCATCCTCATTTTTTTTCCTACTGGGATTACTGAAGTGACATGCACGTCAAGCAAGGGTACATGAAGTGAGGCGAGTACTGGTTGCACACAACATTGACCAAGAGAGCCATGCGCTCCTGCTGCACCCAATCAAAGCACCGCTACGGTTCACTCAGCACACCCTGCACATCCTAGGTACGCATGCACAGATAGAAAAACTAACCAATCCCAGGAAACCATCTTCGTTATGACCGTTCTGCAGCCCACTGAGATGGAGGGCCACTCATGTGTCCCACTCACTAACCGAGGTTGCCCATCACTACTTTGAATGGGTTTTATTGCCAAATTTTACTGTGCTGTTAAATCATGCTTGGTCTTCACAATTTTTTTGAATACTGGAAATTGGTCCAAACACTTCATCTCGTCCCTTCATGTTTTAAATGGAGGTTTAATCTTTATTTCTCAAAATGATTGATATTTTTTGTGTGTGTCTTATATACTGGTATTGAAGTTTGAATTTTTTTTCTAAACATTTGAACAGAGTCATGAAATTGAGAGTAAGCTATTTCTATTCTCATATTAATGGACAAAATATTGTGTTCTGTTTGAAATCAGGATAATTTAATGACACTGTAGACATGGAAGCTGTTCAGCAATTGGCACTGAATCTTCTGTTGGCCTTATTCTCTTTTTCTAGGGACATTTTATTCAAAACTACAATTTTCTGATATTTCTGGCATGAGATCATCAGCTATATTTCTGTTCATTGTGGCAAAATGGGTTTAATTATTCTTAAAGAATCCTTGAGAGACATTAGTCCATTCTAGCCTTCACTATATGAAGTTGTCAGTTTCACAACTCTTTGACAGCTTACTCTATCTCCTACTTGTGTTGCTCAGTTTTTAATCTGAATTATCTGGCTGAAGGTTACACTAACAGTGGCTAGCTGAAGTTGACCTTGTACTTTTCATATTTGAAGACATAGTGTCATTTCTTTTTCTGTAGCCTGAGCATGATCAGTTCTTATCTATTCCTCATAAGTCTTTATTTACAAAACTTAACACACGTACTTCTCTCCTATGTTCCAACCTTCATTTGCTTAAAATGCAGTACCAACAATACACAGAGTAATAATTAGCATTGACATTTCTTACACCTGAGTGGGAAATGTGTAACGAATCTAAATTGTGAGCAGATCATTATTTCCTCTCTGTTGTATGAAGCTATTTTTGTGAGTGTTCTTGTATATGGATTAATTTTGAGAAGTTCTGAAACTAGGCCAGTACACCTCAATAAATGTGTGTGCGCTTGTTTACTAACTATGATAACTAAATAAGAAACATAGTATTGTTCTGTTCCATGTGTCTCTTTTGTGACTGCATGAATGCATTTAATCCATGCCCGTGCATGTAATCTTCAGTCTTCTTGTATATAATTTAGAAACTGTCTGTGGACCGCTTGTGCCTTGTAAGCTCAGATTTGCTTTCTGTGAACATTAGTGCAATAAAGAAGATGAACAAACATAGTTGAAGAGGACTCACTTAAAAATTCAAGCAAATATTTATGGAAAACCTTACTTGGTATTTGTCAGCCTCTTTTAATCACACACAGTGAAGCATTAGCTTTTCTTAATGCAATGCCCATTCGCACAATCAGGTCATCCATAGCACATACATTTTTCTTTTGTTGAAGTGGCATTCTCCCATTCAGTTTTTCTGCATTTCATTGCTTTTTACATCTGTCATGACTGGGTTTTTTTCACCTCGTGTCTACAGTATATAATAATTGTACTGCATTTTAATCTAGTCTCTTCTTGTCATCCTACCAGGTTCATATCTGTGAATTTGGTTAGCATATTGCACTCTTTCTTCCAAGTAGTTGACCGATTTATCGAATTGTATTGCATGTGCGTGCACACACTCTTCCCTGAACACCTGTTCTCAATTTGACATTAAACCATTAAACTGCTCTCGTTTTTAGTTTGTGTAGTTTGTAATTTCAACTAATTGATGGTTTTTCTACAAGATATTTACTGTATTTTCTAAACTTTTACATTCTAACAGGAAAGTTAGTATAAACAGGGCTTGACAAACGGCGGCGAAAGCCCCCTCGCCAGCCCCGCACTGCGCATGCGCAAGACCCGTATTGCGCATGCACGCGCCGGAAACAAACGGGGCGCCCCGGCTGAAATCTACTCTCCACAGGCGAGTAGATTCAATGCTTTGTCGAGCCCTGAGTATAAAGATATAGTAACTATGTAGTTCAAGAATAATATTCCAAAGACTCCAGACAGATCTTTGTTGGATTGCACCCATAGACAGCATGGTGCACTCGAGATTAGCTGGAATTTTATTTTATTTTATTCATCATCACTGTGCATAGAAAACCATGAATCTGCGTTCTAAGGAGAATATTTTTTGAATTTTTGCCAGTGTGATGGTAAAAGTCTGGCAAATCTAAATTAAAAAATTCTTCGTTCTCATGAATAAATTCTGGTATTCAAGGAAAAGTGAATGGCATTTCTGGATTTTCACATATGGAGCCATTTAAACACTTTTTTCCCTCCTAGTGAAGCCAATAGGAACCAGATACTAGAAGAGCTAGCAGGCCTATGCCACTGACAAGCAGAATTCTCAAAACTCCGTTTAAATCAAATAAATATTTTTGCATGGAGATGTTTCATAAAACAGTATTCGTTTTTCACAACTGACATGGCTGTGAGGTCTAACGTATGGTCTGCTTTGTTAGAATCCTTTCTTTTCTTTTCTTTCCTCTTTGCTTCTGACTTAACCCTTTGCCTACTTCACAGGCCGATTCTTTGATGAGAATGAATCCCCTGTTGATCCGCAGCATGGCTCTAAATTGGCGGATTATAATGGGGATGATGGTAACGTGGGTGAGTATGAGGCAGACAAGCAGGCTGAACTGGCCTACAATGAGGAAGAGGATGGTGATGGTGGAGAAGAAGACGTCCAAGGTGAGCTTGGGCCTTGTCTCCATCCCACTAAAGAAAAATCCAGTGTGCTGAGTTTACTTGTTGAATGTCTGTGCAGCTTCAATATTACTAGCTCATCAAAATTGCCTTAATGGGACAGATGTGTTCTTCAGGCAGTCTTTCACTTATGTTGATACTTACTGTTTCAAAACCAATCTTAACCGTTTTATACGGTGTGAAAATAAATTGTATTGAAATATTTGAAACATTCTGCTTTTTTAATGCTAGTAATGTTGGGATGACTGAAATTTCAGAAACAGTTTTATTTGCCTTCAGTAACCAGGAAATGTCATAGCTAGTTACTGGGAATGCATATGCTTGTCATCCATTACAACAGTTTCAAAGTCATGCTAACAAGCATTTTGAGAATACTAGTTGTATTTATGGCATTCACAACTGTCTTAGGATGCTATGTGTTTGCTGATGATAAAATTGTCAGCACGTAGCAGCTAAAAGCTCCACTGCAGACTTTTGTGTGTAATACACAGACTCAACAGACATTCAATTTACCTTATTAACTTCAGGACTAGTTCACTCAGTGTAACACCCATTGATATGTGCATGCCTCCATCTTTTGTTCTGTGCGCGGCAGTGCGTTGACTCTTCATTGCCTGTCCCCAGTGACACTTTCCATGCTGTATGGTAGTGTTGTGGTATTCTGTGAAAAGCTGGCATAATATTATGGAGAATCTGTGTAGGAGCGAAGTATATTTCCAACTAAAAGAAAGTTGCATAAGACAAAATATATTCATGTTCTCTAGGTGCCCTGTCCTTGATCATCTTATTGTAAATGCATGGTCTCTTCCTGAAAAGTTCCCGGATAACAGGGTTTGAACAGCAAGACATGAATTTGAAAGACTTTCTTCTCGGCCTAGTTAATGGAGACCCTAAGGATGGTTAGAACCAAGTGACTCTGTAGTTGTGAACTTAAATATGCGTCCTACTGTGGCTGTGTTTGCATGGGGAAGTTTAAAGAACAAATAAGAGTACGCACATACAGGTCAGAACTTTGAGCAATGAATTAACGTACTGACAAATGTAGGTAACTGCTGCTCTTCCAGCATGAAGCTCCCGTTCGTACAGTTTTGATCAACTGCGACAGGTGCATTTCTAAGCGCTCTGGATTGCGGTCTTCCATTTGATTTAATCAGGGCTGCCATGTCTTTAGTCCTGATTGTCTGTCAAACCCACTTTGTATCTTTAAGTTGGAGATCTGACCAAGTAGAGTACGTAGCCTGTTGGTTTTATTGTCATTGACTTGGAGAAGTATGGGTTTTCTGCTCTTCACCTTACACCTTCTGAAGTCAAGGAAAGTCATAATTAGACACTTGCATGTGAAACTTTATCTAAACCATGCCCCAAAAGTTTCAAAAATAGGAGTTTCAAGTTAGGATTCTGTCTGGTTTTCAAAGAGAAGAGCATCTAACAGCTCTCATTCACCTCAGTCGGTACTTGTTGGCTGCTCATCTCAGTTGACAACTCAGGCAGGTGATTAAATTACTCGAGTTTTTTAAAACCATGGCCATGTTGCCTTGCTTTTCACTTTAGCCCCTGCAATACTGTGACTACTCCTAAATCTTCTCAAAATGCTGGCTTTCTGCATGCTACTCCATACAGCATCCCCACCCACTCCCACTCCACCCCCTGTGCTCTACAAATCATAAATTAGAATTGGGGAAAAACTGACTAGTCATCTAGTCCCACGCTCTGTGCCAGTGCAGTATTGTCCCCCTGCAGGATGCAGCTACTGCTCAACTGAATAGCTCAGTGCGTGAGCTCTCAGGTTGGATTCAGTTTTGACTGACCTTTGAAAAGCAGCCTACCGTGAGAGTGGTTTGTATTCTACAGAGCAAGTGAGAGTTAAAGTTACAATAGCTTTGTAAAAGTCTTGGACATGTATAGCTATGATGCCTGACAATTCAGTAATCTGGATCCTAGGGCTTTACTTTAGATGAGCAAGCAGGAAACTTAAGACTTTTGGAACTCATCCTGTCTACATCACCTGTGACGATGGGCTTAATTTTTGTCGGTGAAGGTTAGTGACTTGATTTGAGAGTGTCTGCCTGAGAGAAGAGTGGCAGGTCTGATCTCTACAGGCTCAAGATGGAAGAAAGGGATTGGAGCGGAAGGGAGAAGGAATGACTGTTGGCTGTTAGCTCTCTTTTGTGTGCTTTGGTTATTTGCCTGATTTTGGTGTATAAATCCATGGCAGGGAAAAGACAACGCTTTGTTCAGGGGAAGCATTACAAATACGTTTAGTCAACACAAGTTTTTTGGTGACAACTTCATTATTGTAATGAGTGAAAAGAGAAAAATCTGAATGTCCTTTGACTAAGGTGAAACCAAAATGTTTTTGGAAAATATTTTGTGGCTTTAAAGGCAAAGCAGAAAATATTTAGGTGCAAATAACTCAAGTTTAGGCAGCTCTTGTTTTTATCGCAATATAATATTTAGGTTCTAGCCTGGGCTCATTGGTTAACCTTAGTGGTTATACACCCCCACCACCGCGCACACAGGCTTCTGCTTCTCTATCAGATGGGGGTGGCAGGCAGAATTTAGTGCGCACAGGGATCTGACTTTTATGCCGGCTCTGCACGCTCCCAAGGGAGCGTCCTTCCCCCTCTGTATCAGAGGCAGCAGCACACGGGGGGCGAGGGCCAGGCAGCTCCATGGGAGCCGCTCCATTCTCCCAGTGTGTAAACGCATTTTAACATCCCTGGGTTGTATTTAATAGCACTACCAACGTTTCCAAATTTGACATCCCTGAAAGAGAACCTCTCTCAGGCAATGCAGTCAGCTTGTGGCTTTAATCTTCTAATCATTCTTGACACCTTGAGTCTTAGGTTCAGCCTCAATACTCCTGACCCCATGGCAGTCTGGTTCAATGTGTGTGCAGTGTACTCTGTATTCACTACTTCTTAAGGAACCAAAGTGCATGTGGTGGAACAGAACTGTTAAAAAGATGCTAACCCTTAAATATGACACTTTCCACCTTGCAAAGGCAAAGTGCTTTAGGAGGAAAGATTTCTTAACTTTCTGAATAAGAAAAATTTGAAGGAAGACCTAATTAAACCTCTTTCTAGAGTGAAACTTGAGCATGTGTACTCTAGGAATGGGAGGGATGCAAGAAATGTGGAGAAGGGGAGCTCTGAGCATTGAAATACCTTTCAGAATTTGCCAACACTGTATCTGGAACTTCAGTTTTCCAGATTTGCTTTGTTGATGAAAGCATGAAGCCCACCAAAGGGAAAAGGCCACAGCCCCATGTTAGGTTGGAAAGAAGAAATAGAACAGGACAGTCAAGTTTGACAATTGCTGTGGAAGACTCTTGTAGTATTGCAGAGTTTGGTGAATGCAAAAATCTAGTTAGAACGCTGCCATTTAAAAAACGCTAGTAGTGGGTCTGAAATGAAGGAATTTCTTTTTTTGGAAAAATAAAAGAAAAATATGCATGTGGCGTTGATATATTTCAAAAATGAAGGCTGGAGTGAGGAGGGACGGGGGTAGGTGGCTTAGGGCAGATGGGTGGGAGGTGTGTGGGGGCTAAGGCAGGGGAAGGAGGTGGACTCAGGGCAAGGGGAGGGGTTGCTGAAGTTTAGTCAGGTAGGAGGTGGGGGAGTTACCAGGGCTGCCCGTTGTGGTGAGGGCTGCTCTGGCAGTGACTCCTCCCAGTGGGCCAGGGCAGCACTCCCCTGCCAGCGCCCCCCACGGCCCACAGACTGACTTGGGGGAAGCAGGAGCTGGAGACTACAGTCCTCTCCAGTGGCCCCCTGCAGGCTGTCTGAGGGGGCAAGGTTCCTGGGGCTGCCTCAACCTCCTGTGGTCTCTCTCTCCCTCCCTCCCACCCCCACCCGTGGCCTGCAGGCTATATGGGGAGGGGCCAGGCTCTGGGGACCACCCCGACTGCAGGCTATATGGGGAGGGGCCAGGCTCTGGGGACCACCCCCCCTGCAGACTGCAGGCTATGTGGGGAGGGTGCAGACTCTGGGACTGGCCCCCCTCCACGGGGGTAGGCGCCAGGCTTGGGATGGGGGGGCGGGCTCCGTACCAGTGTGCTGACAGGCATCTTGGCAGAGCCCCAGCCCTGCTGACCACTCTCTTGGTGCTGCAGCAGCCCCCAGTGGCCATGCTCAGTGTCGCATCCCTCCTCTCTGTGCCCCTCCCTTTTGCATTCCTCCTCTCTCTGCCCCCTCCCTTTCCATGTTATGCGAAATAGCCCCATTCCCAGCACTTCCCATTTTCCAGGCACAACCAAACCCTGGCCTTGGTTTAAGTTAGTGTCAGAGGAAGCTGCCTACCAAATTTGGTGGGCCTGGCTCTTATGGTTTAGAAGGAGTTCTTGAACAAATGGACAAACAGACACACTCTAAAATAGATCTGTAGATTAATCCTTCTCAAATACGGGACAGGTGTGCCTTCCAGACAAATGGCTATGAATGCTAGCCAAGTAAAAATGTTAAGGACAATTAGGGAACTTCTTTAGTTAATTATACAATTGGGTAAAGAATTACAGCTGCTGAGATGCTGGAATTTTTTGAGGAGAAATAGACATAGAGCGTCAAAGCTGAAAAGTGGAGTGTGGAATGTTGAGATTCTGGCAGAGAAAAGAGAGAGAACTCCCCCTTCTGGTGGTTGAGGATGAAGATACAAATCTATCAGAAACCTACTAACCAAAGGCTGATATGAAGGATGCAATCCGCCATACAGTGCTCAGACATGGTGTCTGATTAAAAATTCTATCATTTTCCAGTATCCAGGATTAGCAGTGGGGCTGGGCATTCCTCTTGGATCTCCCCTTCTAAAGATATCTTCCATCTCTGGCTAATGTGGGGCTTAACATATTTTTTCCACTTTCTGAAAGGTAAATGTCATAAATGACATGGTGGGCATCCGTCATTAATATAATCTTTCTGGATATCTGCTGTCGGCTTTTGAGCAGAAAAGGATAACTGAGAACTTCATCATAGGCAACAAATGTTGAATTGATTTGAATATTAAAAAAAATAAGGGTGTAATACAGCGAATATATAAAATATAAGACTGAAGCCTAGCATGTGCTGTTTAAAGACTTCATAAGACACTACAGATTGAACCTCTCAAAACTGGGACTCTTTGGTCTGGCAACATCTGTGGTCCAGAGTTCCAGTGTAGGGCTGGTGGTTAGGAGCCCTGCAGGCTGGCAGGGCAGTGGGACTGCCCAGCACGGGGCCTGGCAGGGCAGGAAAGGAGCCGTACGGGAGGCTGGCGGCCAGGTTAGGGCAGGAGGGCCAGAAATTACCTCCCAGGTCCAGCAAAATCCTTCATCCGGGATCAGTCAGGTCCCAAGTGCACCAGACCAGGGAGGTCCAACCTGTACTATGGTGTCTGAGGCACAAATGTAAACTTTAAAATAGCAAACTGTAAAAAAAAGTGATTAAAAGTACTCTGAAATATCAGGTATGGGTTCCACTGTTTCACAATTGACTGTGCCAGAAATTTTGGAGAGTCCTTTCTATGCTCATGAGGAAGAGAGAAAAGAAATAGCTTGGTTCATTAACAAACCATGTACAACTTTTTTGGCAGGGGGGAGCTAGAGGCAAGAACATAGGTACACAGTTAAGTTGTGTGGGATCTTTCTTGTAATGCACTGTCTGCAAAGGTGCAGAAAATACAAAGAAGGCTCAAAGTCTTGAGTCCTTCCTTTGGAAAGGAATTTGGATCTAATAGCATTGTTGGGCAAATTGAAAAGGGCCATTCTCAACTGGCTCGCATCTCTTGAAAATCAAATCTCTGAAACTACGCTCCAAATACGGGTATCTAGCACTGTCAAAAGCTCACTCTTTTGCAGAGAGAAACCAAAAACGAAGGCCAGAGGGTTTGTAATTAGATATGCCCATCATGGCATCTCCCTACTCTCTGGGTCGACACTATTCTTGAGAACAAGCAGGTTCCATGTGATATATACCTATGCCAGTAACTACATAGATCTGTAACCAGAGGTGTTCTGTTTGAGTAGTGATCATTCAGTTGTATATTAACTTTGATCTGAATATTTCAATTGCAGATGATGAAGAGAGAGACCTTCAAATGGATGTTGGAGAATATGGAAAGCCACATTTCAATGATGTGCTTTAAACCTTGAATTATATCTAAGAGTTGGCAACAGAATGGAAGTACTGCAAAACTGAACCATTTTTGTTTCAGTATTCCTTAACTTAAGATGGGAATAAAAAAACCAATAGGTTACTATAAAAGAAATTGTACTTAATGTTAGTTAAGTAATGGAAGAAGACATAAAATGCTGTTTATATATATGTATATAGTTGTACTATTGCAAATTGTATTATCAAAATGACATTTCTGTTCTGTTTCAGTGAGCCAATTAAATTTAAAGACTGTACCTTGTAATATTTGCATTTAAAACAAACTAATATATTATCAATTTAGGCTGAATTGTTTCTGCAAATTAAGAAACCTTGTAAACTGGAGAACTTGTACAGTTTGTATCTTACATATGGAACAAATATACTGTGGAAACAATTGGACAGCCGAAGGTTTCCTTTTATACAGGATTAAATTATCTGTATAAATGAAAATACCCCTTTGTTTTCAACGGGTGCTGTATTTTGTATTTTGCAGGTATGCTTTCAATTGAGACAACTGAAAATGTGTAAAAATATGTAAGGGTTGCACCATCTTTAATAACAGAGATAGGTGACTGGAACTTTGAACAGTAACTTTCCAAAAATCAGAGCTGTGTTAGCCTAACACAGTGACCAAAGTTTGTATCCATAGTTGGAAATCAGTGATATTGGAGGAATAGAATTTGATAGATGCTGGAAGAAGTATGGCTGGCTGATTTCACCAGTCAAACTAAAAACTTAATCAGTATTTTAAAACTTCCCTTAGCAAATAAGTTTCCTACAATTTTCTTAACACTTGAAAGGGTAAAAGTGTTTCTTAAATTAGAAGTAGTCTAATTCTACAAAAGTTCTGTACAAATAGTTCACATTAGAGAAAACTAAAGGAAAGTATGTACAATCCCTAGATATATGAACCCTCTGATTTCATGAACAACTCAAGTCTGCCATTTTAAATTTAAAGTTTAATACTCTGATCCGGATTTCTTCAGACGTCTGACATCCGCACTGTTGCTTTTCTATTTCCGAAGAGTTTGTTAGGTAGATGCTTTTTGTATTCTGGGTTTAGATACTTGGTGAATTCTACAGGAATGGTTGGTGGGTTTTTTTTGTTTGGTTTTTTTTTTTACAGTAAGTTCAAATATAAGGTTATTAATGCTACCTGCTTTTCAAAAAGGGCTACTGTGAATAGAATTTATGGGGCCTATGACAGGGGTGATTGTACTTTGCTGTCTCTGTACTCAGGTTCATATTTAAAATAGCATATTACATTTAAGATTCATTGTGATTAAGTGAATATTTTGAATACATTTAAAAGGTCATATCAGTTTTTGACTAGAAAGATCTTCAAGTAACAAGTCTGAAATATACAATCACAACATGAAAATAAATCTTTGACAAGATTCTGTTTAAGCATCTGACCTTTTTTTAAAGAGACTTGAGTTTTGTATACTTAAGCCAAACTATTCATAATACATTTTAAAAATTGCATGGTGTGAGAGTATATTTTCAATTTGAAAATAAAAGGCAGAACCTGCACAGTGAGATGCCATAACACTACAATACTATACAAATATTAAAATTCTACAACTAGTAGTCTTCAGTGGATAATACTGCATTTGTACACTGCAAGATTTTACTTAAGATACTTTCAAAAATGTAATTTTTGTCCTGATTGAGGTGTTCAAGGATCAGTTACTGAAACTGTTTACTGGGTTCTAATAAATTGTTATGAGTTTTCAGTGTGTCATTACTGGCTTTGCGGGCTATTTTAGACCAGTGTTTCTCAGCCAGTGGTACAAGTACCCTTAGGGGTACTCAAGAGAAGTCTGGGGGGGTACGTCAACACAACTGAAATTTGGAAAAAACTGAATTTTTTGTTCTAATTTGTATGGCATATTATTATTTTTGTACTTTTTACACTCAAAAATGTCATCACCCACCTGGCTACGATTAAGTTGTTTAAACAAATGTGTGGCAATGGTAGAAAAACATTTTGTGTGTCTGAAAACTGTAGGTACGGGGGGTGCTTATAATTTTTTTTAAAGGGATACTTTATTTAAAAAAAGGTTGAGGGACACTGTTTTAGACAAATGGTATGTATCTGAAGTTGATTCTTTGTACCTTGACTACTTGTGTGTGAGACTTGTTTTTTTGCTGAACTGATGTCTTCATGAAAGTGAGAGGCTGCTGAATATTAGCCATGCATAAGCAAATTCTGTGAAAGCTGCCACTTCTATACCAATCAGTTATTTTGAATGGAACTGTACACTGCAAGATATACTTACACACATCATTTTCAATACAGGATATTTACCTAGATTTTCATACATAAAAAAGCTGGGACACTGCAAAACCTAGCTCTGCTTCTACGTTGGTTTAAGAAAGCTATAATTTTCCCTTAATACCAAATGCCAGAAAGAAATGTAGACACTAAATATTTAACATCCTGTGGAAGGAGTAACTTAGACAGTAAATACATGATCATTAATATGCTAATTTTAAATGTTCTGAACTTAGACTTTAAAAGTCTAATATCAGTTTAAATCAGTGGTTCAGTCTGTAGCCCAATCATCACAGAGCTGTGGCCCATGTGACATCCTCAGGACTGCACAGGTACTATGGGATGCAGCCTACAATGGTAAATAGGTTGAGAAGCACTGGCTTAGAGTAATTTTACTGATAGGGTTCCTTTCTTCCATACACAAACACCACCCTGACCACAAAGCTTATACTAAGTATGCCTGTTACAGTGACAGAGTTATGTAACTCAATGTTCATTTTTCAGCTGTTCAGTCCTATCTAGATCTGATTTCTATGGTATATGCAACTACACCTACCAGGTGCTTTAATTTTCTTGTGTGACAGTCTGTTACAATATTGCATCAACAACTCCATAATCATAACTTACTTACCTACTATTGATAGTCCTTCCCCCTTTTGAATAGTAATTTTTGAAACAATAAGGGCTTTTCTACATTTTTTTTTAAAATCATTCGGTGGTCCTGTAAAAGATTTTTCACCCCTTTTGTTTTGTTTAAAAACTTTCTGCACCAAAATCGTGTGTAATATGCACTAGGGATGTTAAATTTAATTGACTAGTCAATGGATTTTCCATCAACTAGTTGATAAGTGGGGGAGCATAGCTTAATACATTAATACAAGCAACTAGTCACTTACATCCCTACCATGCACTGGCAACATCATGATACATTTAGAACTCTGAACAAATATCCTACTGAGAATAGATCTCAGTAGTTTACATTCTCTTTGGCCCCTGTAGCCTGGCAAACTTCATTATAAAATGCTTTCTGCCATTTTTTAGGTACTACAGCTTGAACCTCTAAAATCCGGGACTCTCTGGTCTGGCAACATCCATGGTCTGGGAGGACCACAGATATTACTGGATCAGAGAGCCCTGGTTGGGCATGCTCAGAATCATAGCTTGGGCTGGGCTGCCCCAGGCTGGCAGCAAGGAGCACAGCCCCAGACGTGGCTGGAGGTAATGGGGCTGGGGGCCAGGAGCACAGCCCTGGCTGGGGCTAGAGTCAGCTGGGTATGCAGCCCAAACTGGCACCGTGGCAGGGGGGGAGGAAGGCCACTGCCACTGCTGGAATTGGAGGCAGCAGGGCCAGCTGGCACAGGGCAAGACACAGCTCCAGTCGGAGCTGGCATGGGGAAGGCTGGCAGCAGGGAGCGCAGCCTCACCCAGGAGCAGAACCTACAGCTGGGTAAAGAGCCTTGACCTCCCCTTATCCAGAAAACTCCATGTTCAGGACCACACAGGTACCCAGGGAGCCAGACAAGGGAGGTCCGACTTGTAGTAAGATCACTAAAGGGTGCAATTCATACTGGGCAGTTGTACTCATAATCGTATACCATTCTCACTATCAATTATAAGTAAGCTTCTTTGATTTCAGTTTTAACTGATTTTTTTACCCAAAATAAAATTCCTTGGTTTTACAAAAAATGGTTTTTTCCCCCAACTTTCACCCTACTTTTGTATCATTCAATTATATTTTTAAACCCCTTGTTTTAATCTGCCTGCTGGAATAAGGCTATGTATTGGTCTGGAAGGTACATGCAGTAAATCAGGGGTGGGGAACCTGTGGGCTGGATTTGGGCCACAGCTTGTTTTGATCCAGCCTGTGGCCTGAGCGGGATTAAGAGACTGCAGAGCTGGGTGCAGGGAAGCTCCTTTGCCTGGGTCCTAGGCTGCAACCTCTAACACCCCTGCATGTGGGGCCACCCCTTCCTCCTGAGGGGCAGGGAGACAGCTCTGCACACATCTGCTCTTCCCTACCCTGTGCTAGAGCTGATCCTGTGCTGCCCTCACTTGCAGGCGGCGTCCCCTGCAGCTCCCATTCGCTAATGAGAACTGCAAGGTGTGGTGTCTGCAGGCAAGAATGGGGGCTGCATGGAGCCACCTGTTCCGCTGCCCTGGGTAAGCGTCCCATACCCCAGTTCCCTGCCCTAGGCCAAAGTCCCTTCCACAACCTAACTCCCTCCCAGACCCTGCACCTCAACCTCTGTCTCCTGTCCTGAGCCTCCTCCCATACCTCAAACACCCCAACTCAGAGCCCAGTTGGAGTCTTCCCTCCCACACAACCTTTTGCCTCAACCTGCAGCCCTCTCCCGTGCTCTGAGCCCCTCATTTTTTGACCCCACCCTGGAGCCCACAGAATCTAATAGCCCTGGGCTCCCAGAAGAGTTAATCTGGCCCTGCCCACAGTGAAGCTGGGAGCTTCCACCTAAACTAGGGTGAGCCACAGCTGGTGTTCCAGCCCCACTGCAAGTCTCTTGAGATTCAGCATCCCCACCCCTGCCCCATGGGCTGGGAGCAAGGTGTCTTTTTCTCCTTTTTTTGTTGTTCGCTTCTCAGTTGGGGGTCAGGCCAGGCCAGTGAAATTTGTTTTGGGGATGGGGAGGTTGGTTTTAGTTTCTTCTCATTTGGGGGCCAGGTCAATGAGGGTTGGGTTTTTTTTTCCTTTTGCTTAAGTGAGTGGCCCCTAACCAAAAAAAAGTTCCCCAATCCACAAACAGGCAAGCACGCAGGCTCTGAAGTGTGTGTGTGCATGTGCATGTGAATGTGCAGCTGAACCTCGGGCCCATCACGTACACATTTCAAGCTGTTAGCAGGCAACAGGTTAAAGATCTGACTCGCCAAAATGGGAAGAAAATTAAAATGCATCCTCCTGTCCACTAAAACAAATTCTGATATTGACCCAGAAAAAATAAAGTATTTTGTGCCTATTTTCAGCTGCTTTTGTGCTGCAGTAATAAATACCAATAAATTCCTGTGAAAATTTAAATAAACCAAAACTGAAGGGCCCTAATTGTAATGCAGGAACAATCATTGTCAAACTGCTTATTTCACATAGCTCTTGTGTTTGTGATCTCCAGGCAGGTTCAGCATTGGCCAAACCATTCAGATGCTGGTGGCAGTCTGTCTACAGTAGTCAGCCAGTGAGAGTGTCATGACTGACGTCTAACCAAGTACTGTGCATTGCCCACTCCTGCCATTCACAGTCTTAAGCATGTTCACAGGCCAATAATATAATGTCAGTCATAGAGACAGGCAGAACTATAGCCGAACACACTTGCCCATGTTTCAGATAGGAAAGCAGAGGAAATTTCATGTTGGTATTCTTAGAAGAGATAACCTATTAACTCAATGAGTAACTCAGTTCTTCTTTGAAATGCCCTATATTAGGAATTAAATTTAGATTACAAAGACAAAAACGATAGGGTTTCTACCATTTATTTCATATTTAATCAAAGCTGTAGAATGAAGATGAAAAATGTATACTAGAGTCTAATCCTGCCTTCTGGGAAAGGAGTCCTGCAAAATAGAGTAGCCTGATATTGGAGTCTAGATCTCTCACTGAGGCTAGGTCTACATTGTGGAGCTATTTCGGGCTACCGGAGATATCCCAAAATAGCTATCCTGTGTCTTAACAACACGCCCATTATTTCAAAATATAATGGGCTCGCTATTCTGACTTCCCTGTAAACCACGTTCCCGGAGGAATAAGGGATGTTTCGGAATAGTGGGTTATTTCAAAATTTGGCACTGAAATAAGCTATTTAGAAATTGACTTAAAATAAGCTACACAATTTTGAGCTAGGGGTGCAGTGTGGACATACCCTGGGAGAAGTTCACTTCTTGTGGGCTTTTTGCAGGGGAATGGGGTTGCTGTGAGAAAGATTCTGTCTATATTTGACTACTGTGGAGAGAAAGGAGGTTTTGCCAATGTATCTCTTTTCCATTTTTAAGACGTTTAGTGGTTTTATAGCTAAGCGAGTCCAAAGCTATGAATCTCATTTTCTCCATAGTAATTGAAATATATTAAATATTGTCGGATGTTTTTCATAGAATTCGAGAGCTGTAAACAACCTCAAAAGGTCATTAAGTCCAGTTCCCTGCACTCATGACAGAATCAAGCACCATCTAGATACAGCCTTGCACGGATACAAAATTTGTATCTGCATCCATGGATATCCATGGATTTGCAGGGCTCTACATCTAGACCATCCCTGACAGTGTTTGTCTGACCTGCTCTTAAAAATCTCCAATGATGGAGATTCCACAACCTCCGTAGGCAATTTACTCCAGTGTTTAGCCATCCTGACAGAAAGTTTTCCTAATATCCAACCTAAACTTCCAGTTAGTCCAGATCATTTTGAATTATGACCCTATCCTACAAAGAACTTGCAACCCTGCCCAACGAGGTATCATCTGCAAACTTTATAAGTGTACTCTATGCCATTATCTAAATCATTGATGAAGATATTGAACAGAACTGGTCCCAAAAACGATCCCTGTGGAACGCCACTCATTATGCCCTTCCAGCATGACTATGAACCACTGATAACTATGCTGTGGGAATGGTTATCCAACCAGTTAAGGACCTATCTGATAGTTGCTCCTCTAAGTTGTATTTCCCTAGTTTATTAATGAGAAGGTCATGCAAGACTATATCAAATGCCTTATTAAAGTCTAAATATACCACATCTACCGCTTTCCCTCTTATTCTACATTTTCAAATATATTGATTTCAATAATACAATTCAAAATGTGCAGTGCTTAATTTATATATTATATTTATTACAAGTATTTGCATTGTAAAATTATACAAGAAATAGTATTCGCCTCATACAAGTACTGTAGTGCATTCTATCATGAAAGTGCAACTTACAAAGGTAGATTTTTTTTTTGGTTTGTTACATAGCTGCACTCAAAAACAAAACAATGTACGACTTTAACACCTGCAAATCCACTTAGTCCTACTGTTTGTTCAGCCAGTCATTAAGACAAGTAACTTTGCTTGCATTTACGGGAGATAATGCTGCTCACTTCTTATTTACAATGTCACCTGAAAGTGAGAACAAGTGTTTGCATGACATTTTTTTAGCAGCATTGCATTATGTGCCATTAGTCTTCTTGGCTACATGAGGTTAGAGTTAGGGTGAATTGGAGAGTGTTCAGCAGAGGACAATGAAAATTATTAAGAGATTGGGGCACATGACTTATGAGGGGAGGCTGAGGGAAATGAGCTTACTTAGTTTTGATAGCAGCCTTCAAATACCCACAAGGGCATTCCAACGAGCCAGGGTGTTCTCAGTGGTGATAAGCAGACAGAACGAGGATCAATGGTCTCAAGTTACAGTGGGGGAGATCTAGTTTGGATATTAGGAAAAACTATTTCACTAGCAAGGTGGTGAAGCACTGGGATGGGTTGCCTAGAGAGGTGGTGGAATGTCCATCCTTAGAGGTTGTTAAGGCAAGACTTGACAAAGCCCTGGCTGGGATGGTTTAGTCGAGGTCAGTCCTGCTTTGAGCAGGGGATTGGCCTAGAAGGCCTCTTGAAGTCTCTTCCAACCTAAATCTTTTATGGTTGTATGACTTGTCTGGGGCCCCACACCACAAGGAGCACCACAAAACTAAGTTGCTCAGATTTTGGCTTCAGCCCCAAGTGGTGGGGCTTGGTACCCCAGACTTCAGATTTCTGCCCTGAGCCTAAGTTAGTCTAAAGCTGGCCATGTTTGGTGGATCCCTGAAATCTGCTCAAGGGGCCAGGACCCCTAGTTGGGAACTACAGTTTTAGGTGGTACTAAGGTAAGGTTTCAAACTCAAGAACTCTTAAAGGTGTAGGGCTCCCTGACTCATTATCAGAAGATTTTTATAAATTTGCCAGATGGCTGAACAATGCTTGCAATTCTTATTCAGTCAATAGGTAAAAATATTTAATCTGACTTTTAGGGGGAGTTAGATGAGGGTGCATTGCCAAATCTTGTCTTCTTTCAACTAGATGAAAGGAGGAGCCTGGTTCAAGGGTTTTTTTTTTTAAGTAAATAGCTCCATGTTTAAAATATTTTTAAATGTTTTAATTTAATCACAGGATTTTGCTGCTGCAGAATCATTTGAGCTAACCACTTTCCTAGGAGCAGCTATTGAACAAAGCCTTTGAAATGCAGCTATGTTCTGTCCCCTGCTATACCATTAAAGCTGACACATGGTCAGCAAAAATATGAGTGACTTTTACTTATCCAGTTTAAAAAAATGGGTAGCTTAGAAATACCAAAACTGTTCTTGCTAAGTCAATATCCGT
The DNA here is from genome assembly GCA_019425775.1 of Rafetus swinhoei. NCBI lineage: Eukaryota > Metazoa > Chordata > Testudines > Trionychidae > Rafetus > Rafetus swinhoei. Next base: position 46,101,370 of record CM033442.1, on the reverse strand, counting down.
TTCCATGGAAATGGCAGCATACAAAATGTTGGCAGATTTCAGAGACACTGCTACTTGAACACCTGCTTGCCTAGAAACACCACCTAGACTTCAAAAATAAATTGGTTCCCACAATCTGTAGTATTAGTTTAAGAAAAATAAAACAAAGCACCATTGAAGGCCATCACCTGCCCCCCCTCCCCCCCCAGTTTGATGGAAATAAGTAATGAAAGCAGGCAAGCCAGTCCTGGTCTGTGTGCATGTCATATGCCCACCAAGCTAGAATGGTATTCAGCTAATCAAATTCTTGTTTTAATGCCCACGACAGAGTACTCTTTCTAGAAAGCAGTGAACTGGACCAACTGACCATCTACTTTCAAAGCTTTACATAAATTCAAATTAGATTGTCTTACACAAAGTGTTTATAAATGCGATATTCTTACTCTATAGCTTGTATACTGCTTGGCTTTGTCTACAGTAGGAAAACGTAAGCATGGTGAAAATGTCCACCTGGTCTAGAATCACAGAATACGAGAACTGGAAGGGACCTCACGAGGTCATCAAGTCCAGTTCCCTCCTCTCACGACAGGACCGAGCACAGTCTAGATCATCCTTGTCTGTCCAACCAGCTCTTGAATATCTCCAGTGATGGAGAGTCCACAGCCTCCCTAGGCAATTTATTCCAGTGTTTAACCACCCTGACAGGTAGGAAGTTTTTCCTAATGTCCAACCTCAACCTCCCTTGCTGCAGAGTGTGTCGATGGGAACACTAGAAATGTTCCTATTGTAGATGTATCTTTTTAGTTATAGATTTACTTTTAAGCTTCATCTCTCCTAGACTTTTACCCTTGTGAGGAAACATGGTTTTAGCAGAAAACCTGGTTAACCTAATTTGGCAAGCCAGTATGGCTGAGATTTGTGTTTAAAACAGAGCTCGTGTTCAGACTAGTTCCATTTTTAAACATTTATCATTTGGGTCTCATTGGTTGTCTAAAACATTCTAGAAATAATTTTAACTGAAGATGTATTTGAGTTTTAAACACAGCTCCTTAAACTAGGTAAAAAGCCTTGAGGTGAGAACTGAATATGTATTTGTGCTTTCCAGTAAGTAATTTGCCACAGACTTAAATTTCATACCTTCTCTCTAGGGAGATAAAAAGGACACAGTGCAAAGCAGTGCTGATAGTTTATTATTTTTCAGTTAAATAATTTTAGTTGTTCCTAACTTTTTTCAATAAAGTCTCTTGAATACTACTACCACTTCTCTTTCCACACACACTCAGAGCCAGTAAAGAAAAATAACATGAAATACCCAAGTTGTTTTTTCCTAGCCTGGATATATTTCAAATGCGCTCCTTATTGACACTAAAATGCATCTGTGTAAATGAATAAGGAAAAGTTATTTACTTGTTCCCATAATATAAGAATTAGGGGTCACCAAATTAAATTAATAGGCAGCAGGTTTAAAACAAACAAAAGGAAATTTTTCTTCACATAGTGCACAGTCAACCTATGGAACTCCATGCCAGAGGATGTTGTGAAGACTACGACTTTAACAGGGTTCAAAAAAGAGGTAGATACTTTCATGGAGGTTAGGTCCATCAGTGGCTATTATTCAGGATGGGTAGGAATGGTTCTATTCCAATTGATAATAATATGGTAAAAATGAGAAAATAAGCAATTTTTCAGTAACAGTAGACTGCGACCCATTTGTATTTTGATGTCTGATGTTATGAGCAAGTAGTTTTATAGTGAGATGAAACTTGGGCTACACAAGACAAATCCTCCTCCTGAAAAGGGGATGGTAGTTTGGAAAGGTTGAGAGACACCATCTTGCCTCATGTCCCTAAAGGTACGTCTACACGGCAGCATTATTTCGGAATAACTAACGTTATTCTGAAATAACATAGTCCAAAATAACATAATGTTGAAATAATGTCCAGCCAGAGGACTTCTTAATCAGACTCCTGTAACCCTCATTTTACGAGGATTAAGGGAAGTCGGAGGAAGAATGCGCTCTCTCAGACTTCCTGCTGTATAGACAGCACCAAAAGCTGAAATAAGCTAATTCGACTTAAGCTACACAATTGACGTAGGTCAAATTGCATAGCTTATTTCAGCTTTAGCCCCGCTGTGGAAACTTGCCCTGTTTTCAAGCATCTCACATTAACCTACCAAGGGCACCACAACCCAAGAAGCCTCACCATATCTTGTTTGGCTTCATGCACTTTAAGAAGGGGAGAACATTTTAACGTGAAAGATTGGTGGAAAATACTAAAGTTTGAATTCAAAGTTACCTTTTCTTGGTATCACTATGAACTTTGCCTCAGGTGTTCGCCTCTGTATTCCTCCTCAGTCCCTCTTTTCATTTACTTTTATTTCTAGAACAGAAACAGAGAGATACATACTGAGGATTTCAGCTGTGCAAGTTAGAAATTAATGTAGTATATGTATTTATTTGCCTCCTTTTCTGCACTCTGCCAGTGTAATTATCTCCTACTTATCTAGAAGACTAAAAAAAAGTTAAAGCAGCTTTTAAAACCATAAATGCTTTACATTTTGGAAATCTTAATTTGTCTAGCGTTATTAACATCTGGGTACAACACTGCAGATGCTACGATGACTGGTGCTTTTCGAAACTTTCAAATGATTCACAAGGCCATTTATCAGCTTTAGGGGATGATTAAGCACTGAAGTGCTAGTGCCATTAATATCTCATTATAACATTAACAATACTATTCTTGCTTTGCAAGTCCTGCATTGTTACCTGCTTGTACTTTTGGGAGTGTGGTTTAGATAAATAATTGTCCAAAGACAAATCTATAAGTGAACTAATTGTTCAAGAGCATGTCCCTGCGACTGGATAGTTGTTATTGTTCAGTAATAATGATGCTAGCAAATTGTGTGAGTTGAATAGGTACTTATGTGAAGTGCCTACTGAAATCCTCATGGGGAATGGGAGTTGCCAGTTAATTGAATGTGCCGGATTCTCGAGCTTATTGCTCTGCCTCTGCCCCTACTTGTAGGAAACCGCGGTAACCAACCCCCACCTCCTTCTGAATGCCTGGTGACCCTTACCCTTTCTCCTGAATCATAGAGCAGACCTAAGCAGCAGGCAGACAAGCTGCCCAGGAGTCCTCCGGCAGATCTGGCTCCCAACAGCTCAAGGCAGGCTGAGGGGGAAGGAGGCACTGATGATGACAGCAGCTGTCAGTGCCAGCTGTCAGAAGCCCCACAATAGCTGAAGGCCTGCTGCACAGGTGAGAGTCAGGTGCATGCGCCTGAAGATGCGAGGGTATAGTGGCAGGAGGCAATGCAGGTTAACCAAGTTTTCTGGATACTCAAGTGACCAATAAATAAAATTATTTCACTGTAATATTTCTAATATTAACCTATTGCAATTTTGGTGACTTGAAGCTAGCATTCCATGCTATTTGCCACCTCAGTGGTCAAGAGGTAGTCACTGCAAATTGCATCCTGAATGACAGCCAAGGCCATCCATGTAAATCAGATGGTGACATTCTTTATCACAGTGTCCAGAAGCATCCTTCAGCTGCCGCTTGTTCAGAGCTGGATGATCTGACAATCACCTCAGCTCCAGATCCAGACATTTGTACTGAGTGATGCACCAACATTGGATGAAGTGACGTGAGCCTTCTCTAAACTGAAAAACGGATGTGCAGCCGGTGCTGATGGCATCCCCTCAGAGCTGCTAAAATGTGCTATTGATCCTGTAGCCGAGTCACTTCAGGCCTTCTTTCATCTGGTGTGGAGAACCGGAACCCTGCCAACCACTTGGAAGGATGGCATTATGATTTCACTCTATAAGGACAAGGGACTGCACAGTGAATGTAAGGCCAATCACCCTGCTCTCTGTTCCAGGAAAGGTGTTGGTGCATGTTTTGTTGGCTCACCTGGAGCCTTTGCTGCATCAGAAGCATCATCCCCAACAGTCAGGCTGCATGAAGAACAGGTGCACAATAACTGCTTGTTGTTGGAGACACATTGTGAGTTCAAGAAGCCCCTGCATGCAGTGTATTTTGATCTTAGGGCTGCATTTGATTCAGTAGATAGTGTCACATTATGAAAGGCCTTGTGGGGCACAGGAGTCCCTACCACTCTGCTAGACTTGATTAGAGAGCTGTCTACTGGAACGATTGTCTGTGTTCATCTGACTCAGTGCCTTTTAAATCAGAATCTGGCGTTAGGTAGCGTTGCGTTCAGGTCTCTGCACTCTCTTGTCAAGCAATGGCTTTCATAATGCACATTCCGTCAGGCCCATGGGCATTGAGTTTGGTGATCTGTTGCTCAAAGAGCTTGACTAGGCTGATGATGTTTTTTTAGTACAGAGCTCCCACAGGCAGACCCTCTATTATATGGGTTCATCAAGTCTATTCTGATGTTGAATTCTCAGACTGTCAAGACTTCGCATTTGCACAGTAACAGCCCAAGTGGTGAATGATCGCTACAGCCAACTTTCTGGCTAAGCACTGAAGAAGAATAACTTTGCAACTGTAGTTAGGCGTGACAGGGCACATGTTATGCTATAATGGAATAACTTCTTGGATGGCTTTCTTAAATTTGATGCCTTTAATATGTAACATTGCAACATGACAAACTTTCTCATTGCTACTTAATTAGCATAATTAATTCCAATTCATGTCTAAATCAGCAATACAACTAACAGTCATTGATCAGATCTCTTGATTTATCCAAATAATTCTGCATTTAGAACACAGACCTGGAAAAGTTTGTGAAGGTGTAATCCTTTGGCATTGTTGTCACACTCCTCACCTACCCTTGATTTTTCAATCCACTGGAAGATTTCCAGACTAAATGTATTCCGCATATCAAGCTCAATTTGGTATCCTAAAACTCAAACTGCATCCTTTCTTCATATATTCACAATTGTGGAACTGTAATGTAACTGGCAAACCTATCGATTTGGAAGAGATCAGAATATATGCTCTTTGTAGTGTTGACAGCAGTCAGCTGATTTCTGTCACAAAGTGAATGATTAAAACATACTGACACAAACCATCTAGTAAAAGGGACCAACTATTACAAAATCACTTTCCGAGCCATAGTTTATTTTTAAACTGAATAAAATCACTTAGCAAGACAACCCACCACACAGATTTCCACCCACAAAATATACCCATCCTTTAAAATAAGGGACACTAGAAAGCCATGTGTGCATAATATTCATACATATTTGGGTGATTTCTATAGAATTTGGTTTTTTTTTTCGCTCTTCTTGTTTCAGCAATTCATGTGTTCTGTAAATTGTTAATGCACAGATATTATTCTGGAAATTGCCCTGATATCAACTGCGGAATTTTGTGGTTTGACAAATTCCCATAAAACAACTTCCGGATTTTTTTCTAGATGTTTCCCAACATTAATTATACCATAATAGCTACTGAGACCCTCTGTGATAGCTGCCCAAGTAAAATACTGTCATGCCAAAATTGCTTTCTGGATGTCTTCAGTTGGCAGGGACATCCAAATTTCAATTTTTTTATCATCTGATTTATTTGTTCAACAGAATAAGCTTAGACATTTACAAAGTATAGACTTTATCTGCAGTAAGGTGGAATAGTTTAAATCAAAGCAACTTAAAGCACCAATTTTAATCATGATTTAAATCAGCAGACAAGATACCTTGATTTAAATAATTGATTTTAATCTTGTTTTGCATCTGTACTTTTTTTTCTGAAGTAAGGTTGAGTCTCATTGGTTGGCAACCTTTGAAACATTTTAATTTGCAATTACATATAGCTTTTACACTAAATTACCTGCTTTTTTTGCAACCAGTAGCAAACACTACATCTTATGCACATTTATTTAAACAACTATGTAGTGCAACAGATATTTATTCAGATTCTTAATATTTACATTTGTTAATGTTAGAAAATGGTGAATGATACATTTCTTGTTTACTATATGTTAATTACTTTTTTAATTCTGATTTGTGTCAAGCAGCATTTGGACAGAAACTGGAATTCAAGTTCAAATGCACAAAATAGCATTTTTATTAGTTAAAATTATTTTGAGTGTGTTGGATACTAAAGAATCAATACATTTTTCAAAACATGTTTTGCACATAAACTAACTGATTTATTGAAACAAATGCAGTGTTATCTGCAGTGACTTGAAATGATTATTCTGAACACCATATCTAAATATTAAGATGGGCGAACTAGAGTGCCTGACATTAAATGAGGATATTGATATAACAGGCATCACAGAAACTTGGTGAATGAGAATAATCAATGGTACACGGTAACACCGGCATATAAAATACATAGTAATGACAGAGTAGGCTGCACTAGAGGGAGAGTGATACGATTTGTGAAAGAATGCAGAGTCAAATAAAGTAAAACTTAAATGAATCAAATTGTACAGAATCTCTATGAACAGAAAGTCCATGCTTGAACAGTAACAGCAGCATATACTACCAATCATCTGACCAAGATGGTGATGGTAATTGTGAGATGCTCAGGGAAGTCAGAGAGGCTGCAAAGGCAGAGAACACATCAATAATGGAGGATTTCAACCATCCTCATACTGAGTCAGTATATGTCACCTCAGGAGGAGATGCACAGACAAAACTTCTAGACACCATAAATGACTGCTTCTTGAATCATCTTGTCCTAGAACCCACAAGGGGAGGAGCAATTATTGATTTAGACCTAAGTGGAGCACAGGATTTGGAACAAGAAGCGAATATAGCTGAACCACTTGGTACAGCAACCATCATGTAACTAAATTTAACATTTCTGTAGGGAAAAAAGTACCAAATAAATCCACCACAGTAGCATTTCACTTCAGAAAGGGGAATTATGCAAAAATGAGGAAGTTAGTTAAATGGTAATTACAAGTAATAGTCACAAGAGTGAAGAACCTGCAAACTGCATGAGGACTACTAAAAATGCCATAACAGAAGCTTAAACTAAAAGCATACCCCAATTTAAAAAAATAGGAAGAGGACCAAAAAATGCCACCATGCCTAAACAGCAAAGTAAATGAGATAGTTTAGAGAGGCAAAAAGGCATCTTTTTAAAATGGAAAACAAATCCCACTATGAAAAATCGAATGAGGGTGAAAAGCAACTAGCTAAAAACACAAAAACTAACCAAAAAAAGTATGTAACAGGCAGGAAGATTGTCAGACAGGCAGTGGTGTCACTAGATAACTGGGGTGCTAGAGAAGCACTCATGAAAGACAAGATCATTGGAGAAGCTAAAAGAATTCTCTACGTCAACCCTCATTGCAGAGGATACAGGGGAAACCCCCACATCCAAGCCATTCTTTTTAGGTGACAAATCTAAGGAAGTGTTCCAAGTTGTGGTGTCAATACAGGTTGTTTTGGAACAGACTGATAAATTATAATAAGTCACCAGGACCACATGGTATTCACCCAAGAGTCCTGAAGAGTACAAATATCAATCTGCAATACTAACAGTGGTATATAACCTACATCAGCCTCTGTACCAGATGACAAGAAGATAGCTAACATGTCTAATTTTTAAAAAGGCTTCGGAGTCCAGAGGCAATTACAGGCTGGTAAGTCTAACTTCTGTGCCAGGCAAATTTGTTGAAATTATTGTAAAGAACAAAATTATCAAGACCATAAATCATTAGTTCTTAACCAGCAATACATGTATTCTGGGGATACACAAAAGTCTTCCAGGAGGGTCCATCAACTCATCTAGATATTTGCCTAATTTTATAACAGGTTACTACAAAGTGCTAGCAAAGCCAGTACAAGCTAAAATTTCATACAATGGCTTATTTGTATTGCTCTATAAACTAAAATGTAATAATCTTTCTATTCTAATTTATTTTTATAATTGTAAGGTAAATATGAGAAAATGAGCAATTTTTCAGTTATAGTGGATTATGTCTTTTGAATTTTGATGTCTGATTTTGTAAGCAAGTAGTTTTTAGTGAGGTGAAACTTGGGGTCTGGAAAGACAAATTAACAACCTGAAAGGGGTACAGTTAATCTGGAAAGGCTGAGAGCCACTGGTCTAGTCCATTTCATTTATTTTAATGGATTATCAAACTCCTCTAACTAAGCTTTAAACGTAAGAATCTTTATAAACTTTTTTCACTGTTGAGAATACAAAAAATACCAGCAAACATGTACAGCAACGAACTCTGCAGCCTCTCACACACTCTTACTACATATGCACGGGGGGAGAACAGGAGTTATACTGCTGTCAGACTCGGTCAAAATGAATGATGTATTGGGTCTACAGAACATTCCTCCCAGGAGAGTTCCAAAGACTTTCACAGGTTAAGTGCACCAACATATTTGCTATACACAGGGTTTTTGCTGCAATGGAGCTATACACAGAAACATGCAGTATTGTCACAAGCAGAGTAGGCCCCAACCACCTGTATATTCTGACAGCAGCTTCTGGACTGAACATTTTACTTTTGCCTCCCCAGTGTGGTCAAGCCAACAAACACCATGCTGTTTTCTAATTTCAGTGGGAATAGGATCTGCTGTCCAAACATTGCCAGTAACCTAAAAAACACCTCCTATAAACTGTTACTTCCCCCCAGAAACATCAAAACACTATCCCCAGCCAAATTAAACCAATTTTCTACTCAGAGTCAATAGCAAAACCAATGCATTTCCTCCTAAGAAGTCTTCACTACAGCATATCAACAAAATATTGTTTTTCCCCAGTCTTCTTAATAACCCAAGATGTCCTCCTTTATCCATAAATTGTCCTCACCCTCCTGCTCAGAACCTACATAGCCCTCCTAGACTTTAGGCTTTGTCTTCACTAGGGGAAAATTGTGTATTCTTTACTCAATTAACTCAAGGTAAAATCCTAATGAAAATATTGGAATCTATAGTTTTTACCCTAGTTAGCAGGTTGAATGAAAAGCTATGTTTTCATGACCAAAAGATTTTTTTTGTAGAAAGGAGGGCAACTAGTTATCTCACTGTAAACTCCTAGTGAAGACAAGAATCAGGCTGTGTCTACACTTGCACTTGCTTGACAAAACTTATATCCCTCATGGGTGCTTAACAATCCTTCCATGCCCCAAAGTGCACAGGAGAATGCTATTTTGTCAGCAAGAGTGTTTGTCTGCCTACAAAGTGAAAGTCGCTCATTGGGGATGGAAGTATTTTGTCAGCAAAAGTGCTGACAAATAGTATTCTCTTACATTAGCGACAGGCCTGTGTCGACACAACTTTATTGCTAAAAGCTGTGTATTGTAGAGTAGACAATACAGTGTGTATTTATACTGTGATAACTAACTTTTTTTCTGGCAATGAAGGCATGGCCAAAACTAATGGGGGAGACCAGTATTTAATCTGACCTGCTAAATTGACTGAAAACTACAGCTTTGTCTTCACTAAGAATTTACCTTAACTAACTCATTAAAACCCTTTTTTCTAGCAAAGATAAAGCCAGTAAACAGTATCCTCAATCTGCTCACCTCATTATTTTCTCCAGTCTCTCTACAGCATTCTCCTATCACTAAAGTTTGCCTTGTTTGTCCCAGTTGTTGCAGCTCTAGCAGTGAGAGTTTCTATGTAGACAAGAGGATCTTCACTACTGTATTGCTTGCTGCTCCTATCAGCAGTAAGCCAGGCTTCTGTCTTGACTGTGCCTGTCAGTACTAGCACTGCCACTAACTACAGTTCACCTAAGGGAACTGGGGAAAGGGCTGCATACCAGCCCAGACCTGACAACCTCTGTGTAAATTCAAAAGCTCCTCTCACCCACAGAAATTGGTCCAATAAAAGATATTAGCTCTCCCACGTTGTCTCTCTAATATGCCCATCCACATATTTATCTCATACTCATCACAATGGTATCTGAACCTCACAGTGCCAGAGTATGAGTCCCCCACTCACTATGGTGTAAGGCACTGCTGACCCAGGCCTTCTCCAGTGTGAGGCATCCTCCTTACAGCCCTCCCTCCCAGTGTGAGGTGCCCCCCCCAACTCACGAGCCCCTCCTAGTGTGGGGTAGCCCCCCCCACTCACGTGCCCCTACCAGTGTGAGGTGCCCCTGCCACTCACAACCCACCCCTCCACCGTGAGGCAAAAAAACCCCTCACAGTCCTCACCCATGACACCCCTTCCCAGCCTGCCCCCCACGTGAGGAGGCCCCCCCAAACTTCATCCTGGTGTGAGGAGCCTCCTGACCCATGATCCACTCCTTTCCCAGTGAGAGGCACCCCCCACTCGCAGCCTGCCAACTCCATCAGTGCCAGGCAACCAAACCCTCCCAGTGTGATGCCCCCTCACGGCCTGCAGACAGCTCCCCCCCCCCACGAACCCTCCTAGTGTGGGGCAGCCCCTCACAGCTAGCCCCCAGTGTGAGACAGGCAAACCTCCCCGTGTGATGCCCCTTCACAGCCCCCCGTGAGACAGCTCCCCACAAACTCTCCCAGTGTGGGGCAGCCCCTCACAGCTAGCCCCCAGTGTGAGACAGGCAAACCTCCCCGTGTGATGCCCCTTCACAGCCCCCGTGAGACAGCTCCCCACAAACTCTCCCAGTGTGGGGCAGCCCCCTCACAGCTAGCCCCCAGTGTGAGACAGGCAAACCTCCCCGTGTGATGCCCCTTCACAGCCCCCGTGAGACAGCTCCCCACGAACCCTCCCAGTGTGGGGCAGCCCCTCACAGCTAGCCCCCAGTGTGAGACAGGCAAACCTCCCCGTGTGATGCCCCTTCACAGCCCCGTGAGACAGCTCCCCACGAACCCTCCCAGTGTGGTGCAGCCCCCTCACAGCTAGCCCCCTCAGTGTGAGACAGGAAAACCTCCCCGTGTGATGCCCCCGTGAAACAGCTCCCCACGAACCCTCCCAGTGTGGGGCAGCCCCTCACAGCTAGCCCCCAGTGTGACAGGCAAACCTCCCCGTGTGATGCCCCCGTGAGACAGCTCCCCACGAACCCTCCCAGTGTGGGGCAGCCCCTCACAGCTAGCCCCCAGTGTGACAGGCAAACCTCCCCGTGTGATGCCCCCGTGAGACAGCTCCCCACGAACCCTCCCAGTGTGGGGCAGCCCCTCACAGCTAGCCCCCAGTGTGACAGGCAAACCTCCCCGTGTGATGCCCCGTGAGGCAACCCAACTCACGGGCTCCCCAGGGTGAGGCACCCCCCCCGCGTGAGGCGCCCCGCCTGGCAGCTCCCCGCCGCGCGCGCCGCCCTCCCTCAGCCGCCCGCGGGCCGAGGGACCCCTGGCCGCCCCCCCGGGCGCTGTCCCCCGCGCGAGGCCCCGCTCCTCCCCGGCGCTGCCCCGACCCCCTCCCCGGCCGGGCTGCGCCTGCGCGGCGGCCCCTCTCCCATCCGGGTCCCTCCGTGCGGTGTAGCAGGTCGGTAGGCGGGAAATGGCGACTGGCTGCTGAGCGGCTGCGGAGCCCCGGCGGCGGTGTAAACACAGCGGCGCCCGCCCGGCCTGGCCGCCGGGGCCCCGGACACCGGGGCCCGCCTCCTCGGCACCCCGCACCCACAGGTACCGGACACCCCCTCCCAGCCAGCGCGGGGGCTCGCCCGGGATCGGGGGGCTCCCTGCCGGAGTGGCCCCGGAGGAGCCCCCCTCTCCGGGCCCGGCCCTGCCTTCGGAGCGGGCTCCCCTCGTGTGAACCCGGCCCCGGCGGGGGTCCCCCTGTGCCGGGCGTGAGGAGACACCGCCGCGCCGGGCTCCTGCCGTCCCTCCCCACCTCCGGGACCACTCGGCAAGCCCCCCTTCCGAGAGGGGCCCCGGCCTCCCCCGCCGCGCCCCCATGTGCCGGGGCAGGGGGCTGGGGGGCTGTCACCGCCCGCCCGACACCCCCAGCCTCCCCCCTCAGGCCTAGGCCTGTGGTGAGACGACTCCGCCTAGAATCCCAGCTGCCTCCCCCCCGCGGCTCCCCCATCTTCGGGTGCCCCGGGTTATTGGGGGTGTATGGCGGGGGGGGGTGCATGGCGGGGGGGGGGTTAATGCTCTGACTTGGGAGCTGCCGGGGTGTCCTGTGGGGGACCCCCTGCTGCTGCTGGCGTTTCTGCATCCCAAGTTGGGTTTGTTTAGGGGGCGTAGCTCTCTTGCCTGCATCTGAGTCCATGTTACACACACACACGCGCGCACACACGGGGAAGTGTGGGGAGTGCAACACAGGATATGCCTGTTGCTGCCTCTTGTTGCAGTTACAGTGGGGAGTGAAGCGCTGGGCATAGCTGTGGGGCTAGTTCTTACGGTAAGCGCACGGTAGCCTGGGATGAGCCCGTCCTGGGCTGAAGGTTGTTGGGGAACTCTGTGCCTGTGCATGCCTGTTGCTGGCTTTTACTGCGGAGACACTGGGGAGTTGTGCCTGCTCTTGAATCTAATGGGGTGTACAGTGACAAATACGCTTGTTGCTGTCTCTGTTGGTAACGATAATGGAGAACATAACCTTGGATGTGCTTGTTTCTGACAATGACAGGCATAATATTGGGGAGAGTGACAGTGACCATTCCTGTCACTGACTAGAGTGATGATATTGGTTGGAGTGGTAGCCTTGTGGGGGATGCCACACTGGATGTGTCTCACTCACAATGATAATATTGGGGACCATTGCAGATGATGTCCCCATCGCTGAGTTGGGTTGTATCATAATATTGGGATGCATTGCTACACTGAATGAGTCAGTTGTTCACTTCTATAATATTGGAGAGTGTAGCAGTGGGTTTGCATGTTGCTCACTTTTACAAGAATACTTGGGACTGCGTCATAGAATGGGTCCAGTAGTCATTTTTGTAACAATGTTGGTGGGCTCTGTATCAGAGCTATCACTCCTTTTATCCAAAGAAATACCAAATAATGCAGCATGGAAGCATTATTCCCTTTCATAATGATGATTTTAGGGGATGTAGTACAGTACCTGTTTCGCTCTGTTTTATTATGATATTTGGGTTCACAGCTTCACTTATGTTTATAGTTCATTAAAGAATACTGAGGATCAACTGGAGAATATGCCTGTTTCTTTTTGATGATTATAGAGTACTTTCCACTCTTGCAGTGCTGTGGTCTATGAAAGGATCTCAAAGCACTTTGCATTAATTAATACATTATTTTTCTGTTGCCTCAGGCAAGTCACTTAACATCTTTTCTGGTTTCCCCATCTATAAAATTGGAACATTAATACCTCACAGGGGTGTTGTGAGGATTAATGAGTTAATGTTTGTGAAGGGCTGTGAAGTTGAAAAGACCTATATAAACGTTGGGTATTATTATTATTAAAGTGTCATGACACATTGAGGCAAGATAGTTGTATTGTACCTGTTTTACTCATGGCTTAACTGAGGCATAGAGATTATGATTTACACAGAATTACACATTGAATGTTTAACAGCGGCAGCCGTAATTATTACATGCTGTAAGCACTAGAGAACACCACTACTTTTTTACTTCTATCAAATGGGTATACTATATTTTCTCAGGTGTTATTTTCCCTGGGAAGTGTTGTCATGATTTTGGTGATGCTATTTTGTTTTACTTAGTTTTGGTTTTCCACATATGTCTTACCCATTTGTAGACTTTAAAAGTATCATGGCACAGTTTGTAAAAATTAGAGTTGTGTGCCCCAGGGTTTTGGACAAATTCAGGTAATTACATTTAGCCTCTCTCAATTCTGTTATTCCTGCCAGGGTATTTACACTGTATAAAACATTCTTCACTTTCATAAGTATTGTGTGGCATCCTGGTTTGACTTCAGGGATACAGAATAAAGTTCCTAATCATTACTGTATTCTGCCTCAGGTATGACTGCATTTCAGAGATTTGCCTTTAGTTATCCCTTTCCTGCCCCACACAGGTTTTCAGAGTTTTAATGTTTGTAATATTATTGGAAATCTCTTGTTTAAGTGTAGTACAGAAGTTAAGAATATTATTTCATAAATGCCAGTGCATTTCAGTAATCTAAAGGTAACTTTACTTCAGCAGAGTGTACATTTAAAGATGAAACAAGCTACTGTGTGAAAATGTCTTACTTTATTTTCCAAAAGAATGACATGATGACAAAGCTTATTTTCGGAATAGCCAAGCTGAGTGGTGTTCTTTGTTTCCTTTTTAATTACATGATGCTCTTCAGTCATTTACACCCTTAATTTTTAGTATGTTTGTCAGTAGCAGTCTTATTCATGATTCATATTAGTACTTACTTCTTTTCTTGACACAAGTTAGCCCAATTAAGGTTGTGACACTAATAAAAGAAAGGAAATATAAAATTAAGACTGAAATTGAGACTGAGGCCTGTTCTATTGTAATTTGTAATTAATGAAGCATGATTTATTTTATATATAAAAGAAATCACTGTTACGGGATTCTTTGCAGTAGGTCTGCAACAGCCTCAGCATACACATGGGGTGACAGCAAAAATGTAACCAGTAGCTCTTGCTTGTTTGACTCAACATTTCAGTGTTAATTTTGAATAGTAACTGTTTTTAATTAGAATTTTTAAGAGGGGGAGAAGAGAATCCCAAAATAAATAGGTTGAAGAGTTGAAATGTATGTTAATTTAAATGTTAGTTTTTAGAGTAATTGAAAATACACACACAATGTATTTATGACTAGATAGTAATGTTTTTTTGGATTGTGTACAACATTCATGGACAAATTGTCTGCTGTGCCCATATACATAGATTGCTTAAAACAATTTTCTGGTCTCTTCTGTTCTACCATCCTTGAGAGCCCCATGAACCTTCATCTAGCAAAAGACCACAGGACGTGATATTCTCTGGAGCCAAACTAAAGCTATTCTGAGGAGTCATCTGGGAAGGTTTCCTAGGGACAGGTGTTCTGAAGCTAAAGAACTTGTAGCTCTTGATTCCATGTTATGTGAAGGACCGAATTTTGTCCAGAAGCTATATCCTTTGCGGGGCAGTGCTTTTCACCATTTCTAGACTATTGAACAACTCTTTCAAATACAGATTTAAGAGACTTGTCTTTTGGATGGGGCAGAATTGTGTACTGTTTGTTACTGGAAGACAAATTGGAGCTTTCAGAAGTGAAATAACACACTCATGGATTTTTTTGGTTATTTCCCTAACTTCCTGTAGGTTCATCCTTGGAACTTCTGGTTCCTATCCACTTTGCTGCCAACTGATGTGCTTATTATTTCAGCCTGGCCTCTCCTGACCAGCCAGCTCTTAAGTATCTCACACAGTTTATGTTCTGCATTGATGTCAGAGTAGGACTTCACAGGCTATGACAGGCTGCTGAGTTTTCTTCCCTCTTGATTCCACTCCATTTCTTACTTTGTCTTAGGAGCTTTCCTGTTGACAGTGCTGTTCTGATGCAGGAACAGATCAGACACTGATGCTCCCAGCGCTTATTGTCCCAGGAAGAGAAAGACTAAGCCTGAATCAAATTCTGTTCCTTCACATAGTAGCATTTTGCATTACCAGTCATGAGAAGGAGCTTTTCTTTCCTATTTCACACTCTCCCAGTCAAATTCATAATAAGTTATAATTAAGGATGGAATTTTTAGTTGGAAGAATCCTTCTCTGATTCTCGTTCACATTGCCTTTGGCATTCAAAATGTCAAGTCCCGTGAAGAATTCTTAATATTGTGGATTATTATATGCTAAAATGTGTAATGCCTGTTGCAGAGGAATGCTGTATTGACTTGTATTGTATTTGTAGTTTTGCTTTTCATAGATCAGTGCAAATCAGTTGATTTATGGTTGTGTTAAACTGTATACATTGCCACTTCTTTAAAATACAAAGTGGATTTATTAGTATCAGTTTTACATTTCCAGGTGGAAGGTCTTGATTTTTCAACTGCTATTGAAAAATTAAGAGGAGAAGATCCATACACTTCATGGATCCCTACTGTGATCACTTAAAAAACGGGACTGGTGGATTTTCAGTTGGTGGCATTTTTCATTTTATGTTAAGTGATTTCCATAAAGTCAGTTTCAGCGATTAGTTCAAACAAGGCTTTCTTAGTGTTTGCTTACACAGGGACATTCAGAAAAGATATATCCAGATTAATTGAAGGTATAAATTTAAAGTGAATTAGTTAAACCACACAAACCCCTATGTGGATGCTCTTATTCAGAATTAAAGTGACCTTAATTTGGTTAGGAAACTAATTAAAATAAACTGAATTAAGATCTCTTTAATTATGAAAAAGTGCACCATCCGTGGAGCTTGTGGTTTAACTAAGCCATATTAAATTCATACGTTTAGTTAATTCTGATTAGCGTTCTTAGGTGCCCTTGTGTAGACAAGCCTTTGATCATGTATAAAATGTTGTAAGTGGCTTTGGTTTTACCCATTTGTTTGGGAAAGGAGATTTGAGGAGGAAGGAGGGGACCTTTTAGGTAGGATGGTCGAGTGACACTCCATTGCGTGCCAGGAGACTGGGGTTGTATTCCCAGCTCTGTGAATGAGCTGCTATGTGACCCTGAACAAGTCACTATCTCCGTGCCTCCGTTTCCTGATCTTTAAAATGATTTATCATAATTTGTAAATCACTCAGATCTATGGACAAATCTGTGTGATGCAGAAGTATAGTGCAAGTAGCTGCATGTGATCCTTTGTATTGTAGGGGAAAATCTAGTGAGTGTAGCTCCTGACAGCTGACTTTATTAGAACCCAGCCCCCATCAATCAGGCTTGCTAAAACTAATGCTAAGTACAATACTTTAATTTTCTCTCTCCTGCCTCCCTCCCTCCCTCCCCAAGACATGTTGTTGCAGATCTAATCAGGATCCACTGTTTAAGGGCTTGTCTACACTTGAAATGCTACAGCAGTGCAGCTATAGCATTTCCGTGGGCTCAGTCTGTCTGGACAGGCCAGCTGCATCATGGGTGAGGGGGTGCTCCAGCCTGGCTGGAGCAACTGCCAACTGTGCCATGTTGTGTGTAGAGGGGGGCATGCCAGCCTGGCCAGGCCAATTGTGTCATGCTGTGCCTAGGGATGTGAATGACTAGTCGACTATCAGATAAGCAAATGCTTATTGGATAGTCGACACTTTAGTCGACTAGTTGCTCCCTCCCCTTGCTGCCTTTATCAGAAAGAGACAACGGTGGGGAGGGAGGGAGTGCTTCAAAGCAGCAGTGCCATATGGAGCCCCGGGCCAGACCCTGGGCTCCACGTGGCCTTTCAAAGTGGCAGTGCTGCGTGGAGCCTGGGGTCAGCTGGGGACTCCCCCGCTGATCCCAGGCTCCATGCGGCGCTGCCGCTTTGAAATGCCACATGGAACCTGACACCATGCTCCCTGTGACGTTTCAAAGCAGCAGTGCCACATGGAGCCCGGGGTCAGCCGGGGGCTCTGAGTTCCCAGCTGACCCCGGGTTCCATGTGGAGCTGCTGCTTTGAAATGCCATGGGGCCAGTGGGGGACTGCTTGAGTCCCCCCGGCCCCGTGCTCCCTGCAGCACTTTCACCTTTGAAGTGTAGAAACAGCCCTGGGGCTGTTTCTACACTTCAAAGGTTGAAGCGCCCTTATTAACAAATCAAATAGTCGATACAAATTGCATCGATTATTCAATTAGCTGATTAACCTAAATTGAATATCCCTAGCTGAGCTGCGGGGAAGGGGAAGGGGAAGTGCTCCAATCCAGCCAGGCTAACCGTGCTGCGCCGTGCTTCAGGTGTTATGCCATGGGCGGAGGGGGGGGCACTCCAGTCCAGCTGGGCATACTGCCCTGTGTCATAAGCGGGGCAGTCCAGCCTGGCTGGGTCAGCCATGCTGCGGGCAAGGGTGCTCCAGCCACAGTGCAGTGCAGTGGGCTCAGCTTGGCTAGAGCAGCTTCCCACCCATGTCCCGCTGTGGGATCATGGTTAACCAGGTACAAGTAACATTTAACTGGTTTAACCTTTTAATTGGGATTTTATATCCCTGCTAACTATGGAGTTGTGACCAGGCATCTCCATAATCATATGGAACATTGGTGAGGAAGTGTGGTACAAACTTAACTGTTCTGTTTCCTCCCCCCTCCCACCCAGTTTTGAATTTGGATTGCTTACTTTGCCTTCATGTAGTTTAATACGGTATAAAATTATTTAGTGCGATGCCACTCCCATGATGAAAGGAGCCTTCACCTTATTTTAAAAAACCCCACAGTCTTTAGCTCAACCGTGAGTTTCAGTTTGTAGAATTACCAGCTCCTGTTTGATGTGATGCCCCAGGATACATGCTCGTGTTAATCATCTCATCCCAAAAAACAGGGCATAAAATGATTGTCAAAAAGGGTGATAGGAATTTCTAAATAAATTTAGGATTGCCTTCTTAGGTAAAGCTCCAACATTTATTGCTTTTCTGTGATGGCTGTGAAGTTGTCAGGTGCATGCTTAGAATCTGGTGATCTAAAACACATTCAGACTCTGTGGAATATGCAAGTAGGGAGGCAAGTATACAAGGCCAAAATTGGGCCTAAAGATTAGACATTAAACGTGTAATATTATGTAGTTATCTGCCTCGGATTAGGGCTAAGCAATGCTGACCAAGTTAAAGCTTTAACAGCCATTTCTGCACATGCTGAAGTTCAGTTGCTTAGATTTAAATGGAGTTCAGAAAGCATTAGCTAGATTGAGGTAGGTTACTTAGTCTAAAATTACATTTGTAAGTTCTTGTCCTGATATCTGCAACTACAGTAGAAATAAATGATAGCTGCAAGTACTCAATATTCTTAACCTCTGACCTAAATTTAATTTAGTTAGTTACCCCATGTAATAGATTCTTACCTCACCTGTTGTTCAACCCTTTTGCTGCCTCAGAGTATCTCCTTCCAAGAACTGCTATTGGTGGCTTGAAAATATTCCCTTCTTGATAACCCGGTTTACTATCACGAAACAGTTAAAACTAGAATGTCCTTGCCGCTTTCTCTGTTTTCAGTAATCTGTTTTGTTCCTTCATTTCATCTGAAGAGTTTTGCTTATGCACCTTCCTCCAGGTAGTTCCAGCTTTCCTGCTGGCAGGTAGGGAGATTTTTCTTCCCTGGCTCCACTCTAGATTCCCTCCAGTTCTCTCTTTTCCTTGCTATTGTATCTCAGTGCATTAGATGACAGCTCTGCTCATTGGTCATCTCTCTGAGGCTCATTTTTTATAGGAAGGAGTGTACTTGGGCTCTAATGAGTTGCCCGGTCACCTGATCCAACTACTGGCCCAAGCCCAAATCATCATCTGGGGAGCTGGGCCCAGCTGCTTTAAAGAGCTAGCTCAAAATGAGGTACTCTGGCTGTTTGGAGCAATATGCTTATAGTGTATGTGTATATGGGGACATGCTTTATTTTATATATTTGGAAAATGAGAGCTTTTGTCAGAATAATTAAAGTATAGTTGTGTAAGAGTTATATTGCTTCTGTGAGGAAAAGGATAGAACTGCCGGAGGCCAGGCCGTAAGTCAGAGATCAGTTTTCTGGAAACAGCATACAGGAAGTTACAGTAGGTAATATACAGATAATAGAAATAGCTATTAAAAGTTTAAAGGTACTTACAAACCTTGTCTAGACTAGATTTAAAGGTGTGACTTAAGGTTGTATTGCCTAATTCAGTCTAGTTAACACCTTCTAAAATTCTAATCAAAACAAAGCAGTTGTACTTTTAAAATCTGATTTAGTTTAAACATGATTGCAAAACACTTTGTTCGTCTATCATGACAAGGCCCATGGATGTTCAAGGAAGTCAGTAAGAAAGTTATTTGGACCTTGGCATTTTTAGTAGAAATTTTTAAAAGATCATAAAATTTGAAGAAACATATGAGGATTTGACAGTGGGCAAATAAGATTCCAGTGTTTAAAATAAGTATCAAAAGTTACTTGCATTTAGGGTAGGAATGTAATAGTGTAGCTGATTAACAAGTAAGCAAAAGCTTATTGGTTAATGCTATAAACTACACGCATTCTCCCTCCCCTCCCGCCAGTAAATTTTTTAGCAGGCTGGCCAGCAGTCCGGCTCAGTCCTGCTTGCACTGGGTCTGGGACCTACCCCCGCTGCAGCTCTGCATTTAAAGTGTATTAGGAGCCAGGCGGGCAGGCAGCCTGGCTCAGTTCTGGCTTGTACTGGGTCCAGGAGCTCAGACCCTCCCCCTGGATGGGGGCTGCTGCCTCTGTAGTGCAGAGCGACAGGCAGCCAGTCCGTGAGGGGAGCTGGTTTTTAAACTGGCTCCCCTTGCTGACCAGCTCCCGACTGGCACCCCACACTGCTGCCTCTGACACAGAGGCAGCAGTGCGAAGTGGCAGGGGGCTCCTTGGGAGTGAGGCTGGAGCACACTGGATGTCAGCCCCAGCCCCGGGGACTATAGAATAGTTGACTAACCGATAAGAATTCATGAGGTTAATTGACTATTCAATTAACCAATATTTAACATCCCTAATTTAGGGATATCCTGCTAACCAAACTGTTGGAGAAGGTACTTCTGCTTGATAGGGAAATTCAGTTGATTGATTTACTGCCCTTATGTTTTAAGAAATATATGATAATAATCAACTTCAAAGATTAATGGACAATATAAATGTGTCCTGAACTAATGCATGAACTAGGGTTTTTCTGTCTTGAAATCAAGAAATAAAGGTTTGTCATAAATGGTTCCTTTTCACTTTAAACAGATATTTCAAATGGAATGCTCTTGCAGCCTCTCTTTTCATATATTTCTTCTCCTTTTTGTTTTCTGTGGCAGAGATGGAGGCCAGGGCCCTCAGTACCGGTAAGGGTGGAAAGGAGGAGGCTGGGTGGCTGAGGGGAAGGGGCTTTGGGATGCATAGTGACGTGATGACATCACTCTGTCGTCCCGCAGGAAATACTTCTTTATATATATAAAATATTTTTTTTGGAGTGTGTCTGATGCCACCAGCTACTCCGCCTACCTGTTATCAATTATAAGTATGTGAAAATAAGATTTTATAAATATTGGGATTTTTGAGCTTGTTGGCACACAATCATCTTCACTAAAAAGTGTCCACATTTGTGACACACCATGAGAGATGCTCATGGCAGGTACAGAGTTTAGGGAAAGTGTTAAAACCAGGGTCAATTAAAATTACTTCTTCACATGTTTTTGTCCATAACTGTGAATTGGGAAAAATTGTGTTAAATGTTTAAAACAAACTGAATCTAGACTTGAATGCACTTCTAAAAAAAATCTCCTAACTTGTCCACATTAGCCAACTAAAATAGCCAAATTTGATTCCAAGCTCACTGTAGACAGGATCTAAGAAGCTCGAAACAAATGTCTAGCATTCTTCAAAATGGATTTAACGCTGACAGGTTGTTAAACATGGATGGCTTGTCTACGCTGTCTTGAAGTTTGAACTATGGGGATGTGAACAGCTGTGTGCACCAAAGTACTGCACTGTAACTCCCCAGTCTGGACACTGCATGCACAAACTAAACGGTTCTTAATTCGCATTAAAACATTAATATGAATTAGGAATCTTTTTCACAGGGGAATTACAGCAGAGCACATTGATGCGTTTTGCTATTCACACCTGCCGTGGTCCAAATGAACTGCAGGGCAATTCAGGCATAGCCTCTGTAAAATTAATCTGAATTAACTTTCAAAGTGGTAGTTAGACCACATTAAACCCCTGTGTGGATACTCTTATTCTTAAATCAGTTGAATTAAGCTAAACTGAATTAAGGCCACTTAAATTCTGAATAAGAATATTTACACAGAGGTTAAAAGCAGTATACCCTATCTACTTGAAATTTATATTGTTAGTATATAATATAATTTGGATTAATTTTCCAGAATGACCCTGAACAGCTTGTCTCTTATGCTTTTTTTTTCTTTTGCTTCAGTCATGGTGCATAGTGAAGAAGGGCCTGAAAGAAATATTTGGTGATAATTGATAACTTCCTTTCTTTCACTGTCTGTTAGGCAGTGAAGTTAATAGTTAACAAAAATAAACAAATCTGGCATTTTAAACAGACTCATATGTGCTCACTTCTTGGTCTCTTGTTTCTTAATGATGTCACAATTTCTCTTGCTTTCCAATTTCCATGAAGTTTCCAATGTTAGGAAAGATCTGAATTTCTAATATAAAACCCAGAAAACATCCCCAATTCACCCTTCTCTCCACAGAACCCTCCACCGCCACCAACTACACAAGCCACTAACAGTAAGGTCTCTTTTATATGTCTTAAATAATAAAGAATACGAGCCCATTTTTGATCAGTGCAGGTCACTTTTACCTCTACGGTTTTGTAATGCCACAGGAAAAAATATATATATATACACTCACATATAATACACACACACACACACACACACGCACACTATCAGAGGCAGCAGCATGGAAGTGGTAGAGGGGTAGGTGGATCTGGTGCTTGTGGGGAGCCTGCCTAAAGCCTGCTTAAATCTGGCTCCCGCTGATATACAGGCAGCAAGGGAGGGGGAGGGGGAGGGGGAGGATGCGTGTAGTTGACAAGATTAACTGATTAGCATAGGCTTATTAGTTAATCGTATAATCGACTACATGTTGACATTCCTAAAATTCACAAGTACAGTTTGCATTTTTTTAGTTTTGCAGGTTTGTCGTAAATGTTAACTCAAAAATCCCAAAAAGTTACACATCACACTAAAATACCAGTTAGTTTACATTTTTAGTTCTTGAGATGTTCCTTTGTTCTATAGAATTTAAAATAGTAATATTTAATTGTTCTATAGTGCCTCCTTTCTGAGAAACTTTTTAAACTTGAGCACAATGGTAAACTTGTGATTTTGTGTTTTAAAGAAAAGTAGTACCCTGAAAAATGACAACATAAAAATGACAGAGTCTTCCTCAACAGATCTGGTTCCTCTATATTTTGAGTCATCTCTGCTTACTTTTATAGTAAAATAGTAGTAGCAGGGGTTGGGTATGTTGTGCCCTTCTTCTCTTCCTACAGACTGGATAAGATTTTCACCTATACGGGTTTATATACTCCCAATCCAATTGCACTATGGGGCAAGGCATTTTTTATGCTCAGAATTTTTTCAGGGTTCTGGTGAAACCCAATTTTCTCTCCCTCTCCCCCACAAAATTCAGGTGTTTCTGTAGGGAAATAATGAAATTGTTCTTTATATACTCTAAAGGAGTCTCATTCTACAAAGAGAGGGTATATTGTTATTGGAGCCAAGGTAACATGTCCTTCATATTATTTGTCATCAGCTTACTAAAAGATAACATGCACAACAAAGTCATATGCAATATGTGGCTGTGGCTGTAATGCAGTGCGAAGATCAAGCCAAATGAGAACACTTTTTTTTCCTGATGAAAATCAAGCAAACAAGGTTCTCTTATTTACCCCATTATTGCAAGGCATTTCACCTTTCCACCACACACATGGGGGGGGGCGCTATTCTACATATTCTTTACCACAGTACAGTTTATCTTCCCAGCATCTACTGTATATTTGAGAGAGTTTGTCTGTGTATCTGTATGTTCGTCTGTCTGTGTGTCCATCTGTCTGACGGTTCAAGAACTCTTAAACGGTAAGAGCTATGATCACCAAATTCTTCTTATCATAACTTAAAGGCAGGTGTGCCAGGAAAATGAGATGCGCCTGAAATGGAATTGCTTCTCATAAAAACCATACCACCCCATCTGGGACTTCCCTAGCCCCCAGCCTCCCACCTCCAGGCGCCCTTTAGGGAAGGTGTGTGTGGCGGGGGGAGGGAGGGGGCTGAAGCTCCCTTCACTCCCTATTCACACGGGAAGATTGCTGGCTGTTCCACTTCATCAGGGGAATGAGGGAAAAGTGTGGTTTGCTGCATTCCTCACTCTGGCAGAGGAGTGCAGGGGACAGATGGACCTGGACCTGCCCAGCTGAGGGACATGCATGTGCTTGCTGGAGCTGCAGCAGCCATGGAAAGGTGCTTCTCATCTGGCCCCAAGTTGCTGTAGTGAGAGAGGGTTGGGGTAGTCCTCTCTCCGGGGCAGCCTACAAACTGAAACCAGTCTAGGGATGAAAAAAAGGCTAAAAATGAAACTGATTTAAATTTAATCGGTTACATGGTTAAACACCACTATTTATTAACTTGCTGGCTACCTTGCAGACTGCAGGTGCCCGTCGGCTGCCAGTCGCCCCACAGGCTATGAGTTCATCAGCTTATTGGTTAATCAATTAAAATCTTAAGGCACGTCTACACAGCAGGGCTAGAGCCGAAATAAGCTACGCAATTTGAACTACGTCAATTGTGTAGCTTACGTCAAAATGGCTCATTTCAGCTTTTGGCGCTGTCTACACAGCAGGAAGTCTGAGAGACAGCACTCTTCCTCTGACTTCCCTTACTCCTTGTAAAATTAGGGTTACAGAAGTTGGAGTAAGAAGTCCTTCTGCTCGACATTATGTCAAAATAACTGCTTGTAGTGTAGATGCAGACTATGTTATTTCGGATTAATGTCAGTTATTCCAAAATAACACTGTTGTATAGATGTACCCTTACAACCCTACCCCAGAGCAATGACTTAAATGAATCATGTACATTTTCATTTTATTTTACAAAAAACAAAAATTAATTTAATTAAGGGCCTGAGCAACTCCGGGCAAATCTTGTAGACTTTAAATAAACACTGCCTTTTGCATATACAAGTGGCTTATCTGAGCTTGCCTTTAAGACTTTCCTGCCCCTCTTCAGTAGGAAAGAGAGTTGTTAATGGAGATCCATACATATTTTCAAGATGTTGCTGATTCTAAGATGTCATTGACTTTAATATACCGGAGGCCCCTGAGATGTGATCTCCCAAGTTCCAACCCCCCCCCTCATTTACAACCATTTTTGTAAGTACGGAAGGGGCCGGAAACCCCTGACTTATGTCCTCGGCCCGCATTTACGACAGGACGGTGCCTATCATAAATGAGGGTTTGAGTTAGGATGCCCCTGACTTGCGACGCTTCCCCCAGAACCGATCGCGTCGCAAGTCAGGGGCCCCCTGTAGTCACAGGAGATAAAAAAAAAAAAACACAGTTCTTTTTCTATATTTTATAGTTTGGACTGCTTCCTCTAATAGAGATCCTCTAGGGAATTCATATACTTATTCTGCAGAAGAAATTGAGGTAGTTGTGGTACCCAGTCCTAAGTCTTTATAATTTGCAAAGCCATATAATTCTAGGTTTTTGTTTTGTTTTGATATTGCTTTTGAAATATGTCAAAGATGATAAATTATTTATTTGTTGATATCAGCTTATTTAATAAACAAACTCCTGTGAACAACTGTAGCTCTGGAAGTTCCTATATTTCTGAGCTTTTAATTTTATTTAAACTTACTTACATGAATGAGGATATGAACAGTTCAAAAGTACTAACAAAATTATTATATGAGGTCATAGTTTTCCATGACAGCTTGTGAGATATGTTCAGGAAGTGTTTAGCAACCTGTCTATACCAGGATTGTAACAAGATTTCCAAAAATAGGCCTTTACATGCCTAACAGCCTGGATTAAATGTCCAGAGATGTCTTGTATCTAAAGCTGGTTCATTTCAGAAACACAACAGGCATAGTTCAGTTTTTAGTGGAGTTTCTAATCCACTCATTTAAAATAGAGCACTCTGGATGTCTAATCCAGAAACTTTGACTTTTAGAAAGATCCACCACTGTTCATATATCCTACCATTAGATTATTCTTGTGATCTAAAAAATCATATATTTCCGTGCACTGGCCCTTGTTTTGCCTATGTAGTTTTGTTTTGTATATGGTACAAAATTGGAGATGTGAATTTCTTTATTAATAACATATGGTCTCTCAGCCTACATAAATTATAGTACTGTATTTACATATATTGTATATTGAATTTTCTTTCTGCTACATCAGAGTCAGTCAGTTTTGAGATACCTTAATTATTTTTAGCTTCAACTTCAACATGTTTCCTTTGGGAGTTGTCTGAGTCAAAATACAAAGGCCTTTTATCATTTTAGTGTGTACTTGTTACAGGTAGAAGACTTTTGTATGGAAAAATAAACTAAGAAGAGAATTTAATTTTTGGGCTATCTAGGCTGGGAGACCATGCATTGTTAATGAAGAAATTTGTACATCCAACCTTGCACCATAAACAAAACAAAACTACATAGGTAAAGCTGCATGGAAATGTATTATTTTTAGATTAGAAAAATGATCTAAATGTAGAATTTCTGAACAGTTGCCAGTTACAAACAAACCTTCATTCCCTGTAAAAGATACCATCTTTCTAAAGAAGGCAGATTGTTACTGGAACAGATGTGGAGTTGATTTGTGGTAGTTATGAATACTTCTGTAGTTCAAGCCCTGCTTCTTCTAGTTTTTTTAATTTTTAAAAATTGGGTCACCCCACAACAATGAAACTTGCTGATATGATTTGACCAGGATGATTCATCTAAAAGGAATTTAAAGATAATTTTTACTCTAATTAAATTTCTGTATCTCTGAATCTGGCTTTTGTGGTACTGTTTATCTGTTCCAAATAATTTAAAAATTACATTGAGACGGTTTCGTATTAATGTTTAGCTGAGGAGATTGTTAATGGAATATTGAGCTTTTCGCTTCCAGGGTCACTGGTTCAAATCTAGACTAAGTCAATAATAACAGAAAGTTGTTATAATTGGTGCAGTTCACTGCTCTGTGTGAAGCGAGTTGATCACAGACAGGTGATCATAATGGCAATAAGTGATATCTTTATGAATAGTGTCAGTACGTGGACTGTGGAGATTGAACTAACTTCTCTTTTGCACAGATCAGGCAATTTGGGAAAATGTTGGTCTACTGCTCTAAGACTCAGGGTGGATAAAAATCAATGATTAAAAAAAATAAAAATCAGAGTTTTTTATTTAAATCAGCTTTTTTGATTTTGTTTAAAATAATCAATATTAAATTTCTCATTTAAAATAAGTTACAATTAAATCTGACCACAAACATGCTTACAGTCTCATAAAAATGAATTAATGGCTCTAGTCTGTCCAGCCTAACAACCAGCTCTTGCTTCCTGAAAGATCTGGGCTTTCAATTTCTGTTTCTCAGCAGACCGACATGTGCAAAGACAGACACAGGCTGGATATGATTGTTTTTGTTCTGTGGTTATGTGGTGGTGAACCTGGGCCAAGCATGGTAGAGTTAGTTAAGACATTGTCTGAAGACAGAGACACAATATATAGGAAAGGTCAGAGGCAGCATAGAAGGAACTTTGGAGTGGACTAGGAAGGAAAATGGAAGACATTATTCAGCACACCCACAGCTTCCTATATTGCCCCACACTTTTACAATAAAAAACTGTCCTGGCTTCTGGGCATATCTGGGAATATTTTGAAAAAATTTGTTCCCTGGGTAAAAAATAAAGATGTGTCGAGTGTAAGAAGAAGATGTAGAGCTTAGCTGCAAGAATAAAATATCATAAGGAAAACTGCTTATTGGGAGAAAATAACGTGGATATGTCTGAAGAACAATGTGGATCAACTTTGCAATGCATCTTTCTTCACAACTCTCTCTGGGCCTTTTAGTAGCAGTGTGATTTAACAAGTAAATTCCCAAGCCGTTTGCTATGTTGGCTGTTTCTAGAAAAAAATGTTTAGTTTAGCTAATTCTTATCCTTACTGTATGTTAAAGAAAATTTTTCCTGCGGGACGACAGAAGTGACGTCAGTCTGCGTCCTGCAGGAGAAGTTTTCATCTTGCTACCCCTCCACCCTCAGCCGCCTTCCCACGCCCACCTCTCCAGCTGCTGGGGGAGGGGGCCTGTCCATGGTGAGTGGCCCTGGGCCAGCAAACGGCTGTTCTGGGGCCAGGCCGAGGCGGTGCGGGGCCTGCTTCCCCCTTCCCTGTTTGCTTCCACCAGAGGCAGCCTGCGGCCTAGGCATCTGCTTCCAGACGCGGAGCCTCAGGGTTTCCTCCTCTCTCCTCTCCCCTGCAGGAAGCCGTGGCTGGAGTGCTACTCTTGTGGGGGTGGGGAGTCAGGGTTTGAGGCTGGAGCATTGGCAGGCATTGCCCCAAGTGCTCCTGGCCTGAGCAGCCAGAGGTGGGGTTACCAGGTAGTCTCAAAAAAATACCGGTCACACTTGGTCGGGGGCGGCAGGGGGGCGGGACCATCCAGGAGGGGAGCGGGGCTGGCTGGGAGGAAGGGGGGAGATGGGAAGCCAAGCTGGCCGGGGAGGGGTGGTCGGGCGGAGCGGGGCTGGTGGGGGGGAAGAGGAGCGAATCGGCCATCGGGGAGTGGGACTGACCCGGGCACGTGCAGATTCCAGGGCGCTGCCTGTCCCATGCACGGTCCCGGTGAAGTGAGTCTGGCTGCGGTTCCACCATACGCTTAACCAGCGCTCAGGAGCAGGGACAGGGCTTCCTCTCCTCCTCACACGCAACCAGAGGCTCCCAGCGCCGATTGGGCCCCGCCTCCCAGCCACTCACCCTGCCCCCGCCAGGCTTCCGTCCGGCGCCCCACTGGAAAACCAGAAAATACTGGACATTGCACATGTCCGGTATTTTCTAATTTTTTTTACTGGACAGAGGCCCCAAAAACCGGACTGTCCGGTAGAATACCGGACACCTGGCAACCCTAGCTGGAGGCGGCAGCTCCTCTCTGGGTCTTGGGGCATCAGGGATGCAAGTACAGAGAGGAGCTGCTGCCATTGCCCCCACTGCCCCCTGGCTCAGCCCCAGCCCTCCTCTGGCACCTGCTGCTACCAGCTCCATGCACCAAAGTCCTGACAGACCACTGCTGGGAGGGGGGGGAGGAGAGGAGTGGAGGGAGAAAAAGCCCTGAATCTCACTGCATGGGGATGAAGCACTCCCCTCCTGGGCTGGAGTAACAACAGTGTGCGAGCTCACTGTTTGGAGCCTTTCCCTGTGCTCTCACTTGCCAGATTCTGCCTAATGGGAGCAGTGGGAGACCCGAAGACAAGTAAGTGCCCTCACCCCATCATGCCCAGACCTGCACCTCCAGCCCCTCTCAGCCGCCAAGTGGAGGGTAGCTGCTGTTTTTAAAGCTGCTGATGGGGTGCCAGTGATGGGATCCATGTGAGGGTAGGGCCATGGTAGGATCCTTGTGGGGGCATTGGGACTGGGGTGCACTCCAGCCCCCTGAGCCGCCGCACAGTGGCTGGCTGAAGCTCCGGCAGTCACCACCTGGCAGGTGGCTGTCGGTGTTTTAAAAACAGCTTCTCCGGGACGTTGGTGGCAGGAACCTGCGTGGTGCCGGGTGGGGAGGGAGAGAAAGGACCAGGCTGGTGGAGGTGGGGAGTGAGAAGAGGCCCTGGCTGGAGGGAGGGGGGGAGGAGATAGGGCCCGGAGAGGGGGAAGGTGCCCGAGCTAGCAAAAGGGGGAAGGGGCTCTGGCTGGCATTGCCCCAGCCCAGCCCTCCCCAGTGGCCTGGGGGAGAGCTGAGGTTGCCTACCCCCCACAACAGGGGGTTTGGCCAGTGCAGCAAGCAGCAGGCACAGCCCCCTAATGTCTTGTTTAATTAGTTAACTAGTTTTAGAATCTATCACCCAAGTATACCATACAGAAAACTACAGTAAGAGAAATCTAGAGTTGCCAAGTTGCCACTGGGTATTGTTTTCTCATTTTATAGTACATAATACATGCCTCTTATTTTGGAACATCATGGACTCAAACCATAATGGTGATGCCATAAGTCTATTTCCTATATTATTTCAGCATAAGGTTTCCCAAAGAAACCCCATCCTATACTTGTTTTCAGTGGGGGTTACTCCAAAATTAAGTGTACTCTAAACACAGTCTTAGCTTTTTGGTAAGCTGGAATCAGATCTGCATCAGAATGACTTGGGGAGGGGGGAAGAGGAGACCTAGTTGTAGAATATATTTTTCAGCATTTTTACACCCTACATTTAGTGTTCTGAGAATTAGTCTGTTAGGGTTAATAAAATTTGAAACTTAAATAAAAAAGAGTTTAGGGACAGCTGTCAGCTGGCAACAGAGGAGACTGATGCAATTGCAAATGTGAAACGTTAATGTAACATTTAACATTTAGTTTAATAAAATATAAGTGTTATTTGGATGTATGTTTTAGTTCTTATCATTCCTAATATATTGCCTCTGCACCTTCAGCTTGAGATAGGTAATGAGTATTATGTACTATTTCCTAAATTAATAAACATCAAGTTATCTAAAAAAATACATAGAGTATGCCCTCTCAAATGATGTAAAATGCTGTACTGAGCTGTAAATTAACATGTTTTAGTGGTCAGATTTGCACTATTGTTTAAAGAAATACGTGAAGTATCAGTGGGAAACTTGATTTAAATCAAAGATTTATATTGACTTGATTAAATCAATCCACCCTAATTTTTTCCCCAAACAAAAGATGTTCTAATCCACCAGAAAAAGCCATCACTGGCCAGGAAGAGCCCTTAACATCTGCCAAGCAGAATCTACTTAGAGAAGGCAGAACAGGAGATTTTTAAAAAAATGCACTTGGGTTTGCATATCTAATCTGTGTGGAGAATGCTTAGACACTACACTGATGAGTGCTATAGAAAATAACAAACAAACATGAAAAATATCCTCCCAACTTTTTTACATACTTTGCTTAGGATTCATTTGCTGCTACCACTCATTTAAATCTCACACCAGCAATGGCTTTAATTTCACCTCACTGCAGTGCTACTATTAATCCTCTACCCCATATAGGCTCTTGGAATATATAGGCTCTCCAGTCTTCAGTTATGACAGTCCAACATTACTGATTACACCCATAATTCTTAATTTTCATATCAAGAACTTTTAGTCAGCATTATCATGGGTAGAGAAGTTGTTGCTATTATACTTTCTAACTGTTTTTTCTTCCAGCTTTCCAATTTGGGTGGCATCTTCTTCCAACAGTCTTTAGAGATTTAAATTAGTAGCATGTGCACACCTAAATCTGCTTTTAGTAGTTTCATAGAAAATTAGGTCCTATTCCAAAATTGGTTTTGGAAAAAATTAGGAAAAATTCATCTCTAACTGGAATTTGTGCAGAAATACACCCTTTAGAAATGCTAGTCATTCTCAGGAAGTTCTTTCTAGTGCACACTAAATATTTAAGCTGTAGAATAGAGATAATATTTAACAGATAATGAATTTTTACAACTCGGTACCTAGAACTTGAGGGAATAGAGAGAGAAACTCCTTGGTTTTAACTGTTCCTTTATTTTTTTTTTCCCCTCTGTCACAAATTGCTGAAACAAGGTTGCATTTATAATCAGGATGGATTTATATGAATCAAGCTGATTTAAATCACTAAGTGGAAAGCATTGATTTAAATAATTTTAATACATTTTTTCATGTGTACTACAGTTATTTTTAAAATACAGATGCATTCTCATTGGTCGATAAACCATTAAGACGTGTTGATTTACAACTTGATGCTAGATTTGGTACCTCTTTTTGCTACTTAGGAGGGTAAACTATAACTATATACATTTATTTAAACAATTATGTAGCTTACTATTTTCAGGTTCTTTTTAATTTTTAATTTTTAGTGTGTTGGAAATGCTGAAAGATATATTGCTTATTTACTAGTTAGCTTTTTCTCATGATTTGTGTCAAGCTGCAATAGGATGATGATTGGAATTAAATACACAAAACAGCAATTAAGATATCTTTATTAATCAAAACATGTTTTGTATACATCAACTTCTATAAAAGTATGCTTCACATTGTAGTCAGTTAGTTAAACTGATTATTTCAGGTCAGCCTGGGAAAATTTTCAAATATGTCTAAGTGAAAGTGACTGGAGTTTAAGTTCCTGCTTGTCTGACTCTCTTGAAAATGAGACAGTTACTTAGGCTGCCCTTCAAACATTTAAAACTAGTAGATCTCATCCCTTCCTTCCTTATTTTTATTCATTTGAATAGGTTTAACTTTTTATTATAATTTAAATAACACAGTAAAGAGATTTTATTTTATTTTTTAAACCACTGATTTTTATCCATCTGATTATAATCCCATTGTACCCTCTCCCTTTCTTTAAAGAATTAATTTCAGAATATTGTGAACTCATAGCTTCAGATGCCAACCTTTCATCTTATGTTTACTTTGTTACTGTTTAATTTTTAAAATTTGGACAAGGAAAGAAGGGAGACAGGATATTTCTGAGAACTTTTATGTTATATAAAGTAACATGGAAACAAGAATGACTTCAATCGTTAAGTGTTGGGCATACCTATGGTTAATGCTTTTTTTTTTGTCTTCAAGTTCTTTGGCTATTTTTATATTTTTTTCTAGACTTTCATCATGTTATATAAATTGTTATTTTATAAAATGAGAATAACAGATTGGCCAGACTATATGCTCTTGAATGAGACTCTGCTGTATTTGTTTGTTCTAATTATTTTTGTCTACCACAGTCCTGAATGTTGTACAGATACACATTTTTTATGCATCACTTATTGTACAAACATTGTAAAGATACAAACAAGTCTTGTCTTAGCTGAATGTGGTTAAGTGAAATGTATTGGGCAGGCTCTTAGTTGAATAGGATACTATGGTCTAGGGTTGTAAGTGACTAGTCGAGTCACTACTTGACTACTCGCTTCCCACCTTCCTTGGTGCTTTTGATACAGAGGCAGCAAGCGGGGGAACAGGGGGCGAAGTAGGAGCTGGTGCTGGGGAAAGCTGGCTTAAAAACTGGTTTCCCCCAGCACTGTCTCTGTGGTGAGGGTGGGTGAAGAACTCTGGGACCCAGTGGGAGCTGGGACTGCTCAGTCCCGGCTCACACTGTGTCCTGGACAGCTGCGCCTCTGCATTTTAAATGTAGTAAGAGCTGCTGAGCTCTTACTACATTTAAAATGCAAAGCTGCAGTGGGGGTAGGTCCAGGACCTGGCATGAGCCAGGCATCTCTTACTACATTTAAAATGCAGAGGCGCAGCGGTCTGGGACTTGGTGCACACTGGGTCTAGGACTTATCCCCACTGTGGCTCTGCAGTTTAAATGTAGTAGGAACCGAGCTGTCTGCGTGCCTGGCTCCTCCTACATTTAAACTCCAGAGCTGTAGCGGGGCCCCTTGTCAACTAATCATGTAGTCTGTACAAATTGCATCGACTACACGATTAGTCAATTATCCACTTAATATCCTTACTATGGGCACTATTTGAATAGTGTGAGCAAGGAAATTATGTGCATATTAAGGATAAAATATTTATGTACAATGTAATAAGTTAGTTTTGTGCATGTTTTAGAAACTCACACAAGTAATACAAGTAAAAGCAGCACTCTGCTGGCTGCATTGCTTTCATCAAGAGGATTGTAGGTAACTGTTGCTAAGTCCATTAGAGATATTTATAACTTGAGGCTTGATACCCAGGATGTGAAGTAAGCCAAAGAACTCTTTGGCATTAATGTACAGATGAACAGGATGTGTGTGTGTGCGTGTGAGAGAGAATAGGATAAGTGTGTGTGTGAACAGGATAAGTGTGTGTGTGTGTGTGTGTGTGTGTGATGTGAATGGTTAACTGGTAAGTCTCACCCTTAACAAGTAAGGCTTACTGGTTCTGGTTAACCAGTGGGAGCTGGAGTAGCTCCCCTCCCGCCGGGCAGGTGGCTGACTCAGCCCTTTGGGACATGCTGCAGAAAGGGGTGCCACAGCCCAATTGGAGCAGCCCCTACGCATGGCAAGGGAAGGAGGCGCTCCAGCCCAGCCTTTTATTGGCTAACTGGTTAAACATTACATTTAACTGGTAAACCAATTAAACGGGATTTTACATCACACACGCGTGCGCCATTCAGAAACATCAACGATTCATATTTTGATTTCTTAATTTTTGTTCCCTCTTTATAACAGGTTACATAACTTTGCAGTTATAATACTTTGAGAGATTTCCTTTCACAGGTTCTGTGTTGTTACTTGATTGCTACAGAATTGCCATATTATCAAGGTTTGTTAGTACACTATAAATCCTGCAGTACTTTTACTAAGACTTTATGAAGCATAAATAAAATTTGTCCATTTATTTTAGCAACTATAATATAACTTTTGGGGTATATTAAACCATGATTTTAATTTTTCCTTTTTTATATTTGTTTTATTTTATTTTTATTGGGGTAGCCATGTTAGTATGTTTTAGCAAAAACAAGGAATCCTGTTGTGCCAAAATGACTAATAAATTTATTTGGGTGTAAGTTTTCATGGCCTGGAATCCACTTTGTCTGCTGAAGTGGGTTCCAGCCCACAAAAGCTTATGCCCAAATAAATGTTTTAATCTTTAAGGTGCCAAAGGATTCTTTGTTGTCCTTATTTTATGGTTCATTCCCTGAATACCTAACTTGCAATGTTCAATAGTTGATAGATCTCTCAGTCAAAAATGTGAATTAGTGAGGTTCTATTATATTCGTCTTGTGCTGGTTTGTTTGGACCGGGTAAACAAAAAACCTGCTTGAATATAATTGTTTATGATATCAGGAAAAAATGCATATTTCAGTGATCTGATGAATATTAACTACGGATGTCAACGTGTAGTCGAATACACGATTAACCGTTAAGCCGAGGCTTATCGGTTAATCATATTGATTACACGCATCCCCCCATTCTTCCTCTCTATCAGAGGCAGCAAGGAGAGGGGGGAGTGGGAAGCCGGTGCTGTGGGGAACCAGCTTTTAAGCCGTCTCCCCGTGAGCACTGGATCTGTGAAGTTGCCTGCCTGCCCTCCTTCCCCCCAGTGCTGCTCTCTCTGATAGAGAGGCGTGTTGGCTCATGCGATTTCAGAGGCAGCAGCACGGAGACAGGGGGATGGACAGGTGAGAGCTGATATGCAAGGGAGCCGGCTTTTAAGCCAGCTTTCCTTGTGTGCCGGCTCTGCAGAGACACCTGGCCCCTTTCCCCCTGCTGCTGCTTCTATCAGGCCCAGGCTTGTCATGGACAGAGGCTTCTGCCAAGCCAGGAGCTTTTGCTCCTGGAAGCAGCAACCGGGGCTCTGACGCTCCCACCCCTCATGGGGTTCTGGGTGCTGAGCAAAGGGTTTCCTCCCCTGTAGCTTCCACTCCTGGCAGCTCCAGCTGGGACAGCTCAGGCTAGGGACCTTTGCTCCCTGCTGGCACAGCTCAGGGCTTCTGCTTCCCCCCTCCAGTAGGGTCAGTCTGGGCTCCAATCTACCTACCCAATGGCTTCTGCCACAGCTCCAGGTGCTGAACTCGGGGTTCCTCCTGTGGCAGCTCCTCCTGGGTCTGGGGGCCTTGTGCCCTCCAGCCAGGGCAGCCTGACCTTGGGGCTTGCTCCCTCCCAGCCGCTCTAGCTGGGGTTTGGGGTAGCTCAGGCTTGAGGCTGCTGGGCTCAATGCTTCCTCCCCTGCAAATTCTGCAGGAGCTAAGGGTGATCCAGTAGGACTTCTTCTGGGGTGGGGGCAGCCATTTTTCCTGGGTGGCCCCCAAATTGGCCAGGTGCCCCTGCCTTAATGTATCCCTGGCGTGGAGTGCAAGCGAGGAGCCCCTGGCTGGAGTGCTCCCAGCAGCATGGTGGGGGGGAGGGGAGATCTCACCCTCCTCTATTTCTTGGGAACCTCCTCTAACTGCAGGAAGGTGGGAGGGTACTGCCTTCAGAGCCCTGTTCTGAAGGCAGCTCAATGGTGAGGGCAATCTTGGAACCTCCCTACTACAACTTTGCACCCCCACCTATGATACAGGGATGTAACTGGTTAACCTTACCGGGTGATGTTTACCGGTATCCGATTAATTGGTGCCCGGCTGATCTGGAGCAGCTCCCATCCATGGCATCCAGGTTAAGTGACTAACTGGTTAAATGCAGTGTTTAACTGGCTAACTGATTAAATGGGATTCTATATCCCTACTAGGATTCCACTTTGAGTCAGAACCTCCACAGTTACAGTACCCTGTAATTTCAGATGTAAGCATCTGAAATAGTGGAACTGGCCAATTTTAAAACCCTCTAACTGTGAAATTGACCAGAATGGCCCTAATTATATAGTAGAGCTCAAATTGCTAATTAGTAATGTATGTATTAAATATGTATCATCCAAATAAACTACCTTAAGTAATGTTAACATAGTAAAGTCAAGCACTTGAAAAGTCAGGAAATGCCAGGATCAGTGTTGTGTGTACAACATTGATTCCCTCCCACCTGGTGTTTATGTTTGAGCTGAATAATTCAAAGCAATAGACTCCTGTTATCTTCTATAGTCATGTCTACACTTTTGGAGGCATATAGAGAACAGACACTACACACAAGGCTAGCCTGAGTATAAATAGCTGTGTAGACTGTGAGCCAATGCTCAGGCAAGTAAAGTACAAGCCTGCCAGAACCCTATAGTATAGGGTGCATGTATGTCTACAAGCCCAAACAGCACCTCTCATTGGCTTCAACTCTCTGGCAGGCATCTCCCCCTGCT
Organism: Rafetus swinhoei; assembly: GCA_019425775.1. Classification (NCBI taxonomy): domain Eukaryota; kingdom Metazoa; phylum Chordata; order Testudines; family Trionychidae; genus Rafetus; species Rafetus swinhoei. The sequence goes on along the minus strand of CM033442.1, from coordinate 46,065,167 downwards.
TCAGCCCTCTTCGGCCTTTTCTGCCCATGGGTGAAAGCTTGTAGGGGCCTGGGGAAGCTTGTAGGGGATTTGCCTACTGCATTCTGCCTTCTTGCCTTCTGCTTTCACTAAACTGATTTGATTGTACTGCTTAACTAGGGAACTTTCACCACTCCTTCCTGATGCTGTCAGCTCATCTCTGCTCTTCTAAGCTTTCTCTGGACCTGAGGTTTTGAACACCCTTTTGGCTTTGGTCTGTTATTTATAACAACTCCCAAGGGCAGCCCCACCCTCCTCATGTCAAACTAGGACGCACTTGTGCTGGAACAGAAAAACTGGTCCTGATTCATTCAAGGGGTGAGCTACCCTGGTAAAGTGCCCCTATGATAAGATTACACAGAAAATTAATTTAGCCACCTCAGATTATAAAAATGAAAAGATAAAGACACAAATTATACTAATAAATATTATTTGTACATCTTCATTTAAGAAAGTTGTAAATAACTTCATGTTCTTTTTTGAGTGATGATTCCTATTATATTCCATTGTGGGTTATGCATGTGCACCATCAACCTGAAGCCAGAACATTTAAAAGTAGATATGGGTGGTCCACATGTGAACTCTGGGTTCACCTCGTTCCTCCGATGGAGGGGATAAAGAGAAGGGCAGAGTAATACTTTCTCTAGTTCCTTCTCACTGCCACATGGTCTGGATCAGAACCCTTAATGTCCACAGCTTTGACTTCACCTACAAACAATAAAGAACCTTATTATAAATAGTTACCAGTCTTAATCATTTATAGTTTTAACAGTAGTTTTAGTATGAGATTAGTTGACGGTGGTATTCCCCCAAACTTTACCACTTCACACCTCATTCAGATACCAGACTACGTCCAGGGCCCCAGGCTTCAAACTCTGTGCTTCCTGCCCACTATCCTTCTTAATCATCAGTGACTATCACCAACACTGTCTGTACTACCTAGAGGAAGCTCACATGGTGGTGAAGTACAGTATCTGCCGATCATTCCCCAGCCATACCCAAGAAGGGCAGGAACTTAATTTCTGTGAATACCTCATGGAAAAGACCATGAGGCCCCTGGCAGACCTCATTCAGCAAGGAATGTGTCTTCTCTTGCAAAGTCTAGCTCTGTTGTGGGAGAATTCACATCCACAGACCCCATGGGCATGGTCTTGTTGGGAAGCTAGAAAGTGCTTTCATAAGCGTGAGACTCTTCCTCAAAGTCCCCTTCAAAGAAGTCAGAGGCAATTGTAAGCAAACCTCACAGCTCATCCCATGAGGACTTAGTACATCCTGAGTCCCCAAACCATCATTCTGTAAACTAAGGATGTTAAGTAACGGTTAGTTTACTAGTTGAGTAGTCGATGGAATTTCCATTGACTATTCAACTAGTCAGTAAGCACTTCTGCATTCCTCCTTTGAAATGTACAAGAGCCCCACTGACTCTGGGCTGCACGCAGTGTGCCAGCTTTGATCCCCGGCTCAGCTGTGCGGCGCTGTTCCTTTGAAGTACCCCCTTTTTCTCTCCTATGCTGCCTCTATGTGATAGATGCAGCAAGGGGGAAGGGGGGAATCGACTAGTCAACTATCTCATAAGCATTTGCTTATCGGATAGTCGACTAGTCCTTCAGATCCCTGCTGTGAACCTCATTCATGGTGACTGTTCTGGCCAAAGTACTGTCCTCTCTTTTATGGTAGACACGTTCTTTGTCATGTATGTGTGTGGGGTTCTCTTTCTCCCTTCCTCTCCAAACAGGAACAGCATTACAGATGCATCCCAATTAGGTTGGGGAGACCACAGGAACAACCACACAACACAAGGAGCTTGTACATCTCAAGAGGCCAGATGCTCACCGATATTCTGGAGCTATGAGCAGTATGCAAGGTGTGAAAGTCCTTTTTCCATCCACACTCACCATGTCCTTTTGTCAGACAACACTACAGGTATTTTCTACAATCTACATCAACAAGCAAGGGGAATGAGGTCCGTCCCCCTGGATACAGAGGCAATCAGCCTCTGCAGCTGGTGCTTCAGCATTCAAGTCACCCTGTCAGCAGTCCTACTTCCCAGAAAGCAGAATATGCTTGCAGATTCTTTCAACAGACATTTCACACTTGACCATGAGTGAAAGTTTCATAATGCAGTACTCCACAACATTTTTACTCTGTGGGGAACCTCCACCAGGGATCTATTCGCTTCTCAAGCAAGCAGCAAATGCATCACACATTGCTTCAGAAGAGCCTTAGGTCACCACTGCCACGACGATGGCCTGCTTCTTACTTGGTCAGACAATTTCAACTATGCGTCCCGTCTGCTCCTGCCATGAGTCATACGCAAGATCCAGCAAGACAGAAGATCATCCTCAATGTCCCTTTCTGGTCCAGACATTTTTGGTTTCTCAACCTCCTAGTAAGTCATCCTGCCAACTAATCATCTTTCCAATGTTCCCCAAGCCACTTACTCAATGCAACAGCAAAATCAAACACTCTAATCCATGTCTGCTTTATCCCAAGGCCTGACATTTGGATGGGGATCATCCTTGGAATGTTCTTGCTTTTCAGCTGTATGAGATATTTTCTCTAATAGTAGAAAGAAATCTTCTAGAAAACGTTACCTGGCTAAATGGAAACGCTTCTAATCTTTAACATAACAAAAGGGAATTCTACCAAAGGCTGTGGATATTCCTTTCATCTTAGACTATATCCTATGCATGAAAACATCAGGTTTATCCATCAGCTTCTTGTGCAAACTGTTGGCGGTGATCATGCATGCAATCCACTTTCTCAAGACTACTCATTTTTTGTATACCCATGGACCATAAGATTCTAGAAAAGCCTAATCAGAAACTTCCCACTTGTTCAGAAGTTTGCCACTCCAGAGGGTGATTTGAATCTCCCTCCCTGTGCTAATAAGGCCCCACTTTGAGCTTTTAGCTATGTGCTTCATGTCCCTCCTTTCTATCAAAGACATGTTTCTCATAGCTATCACATCAGTGAGAAGGTTGGTGAATTTGGAGAACGATGAAGGGTATTCCATAAGGATAAGATTTCCTTACATCTGTACCCCAAATTAATCCTTAACATAGTTTTGGAATTCCACCTTAACCAGTAGATTCACTTACCTGTGTTCTTCCTGAAACCACATGCTTCCGTAGAAGAATGAAGACTCCTTTCCTTTGATGTTCGATGAGTGTTCTTTTTTTTACTTGCAGAGAACACAACCAATCAAGAAATCCCTGAGATTGTTGCGGTAGCAGAAGTCAGAAGACATGCCATCTCCACCCAGAGAATCTTCAAATGGATATCTGGCTGCATTCTACTCGAGGGATGTTAAATATTGGTTAATTAAATAGTCGATTAACCTAATGAATTCTTATTGGTTACTTGACTATTCTATAGTCCCTGGGGGTGAGGCCAACAGCCAGTGTGCTGAGGAGACCCATGTCACTCCGCGCTGCTGCCCGTGTATCAGAGGTAGCAGCACAGGCTGCCAGATGGGAGCTGGTCTGCAAGGGGAACCAGTTTGAAAACCAGCTCCCCTCACAGACCAGCTGCCTGTTGCCCCGTGCTGCTGCCTCTGATACAGAGGCAGCAGCGCAGGGTGGTAGCAGCCCCTGTCTGGGGGGTTCTGAGCTCCTGAAACAGACATGAGTCGGAACTGAGCCTGGCTGCCTGCTCCCCTGGCTCCTAATACGCTTTAAATGCAGAGCTGCAACAGAAGTAGGTCCCAGACCTAGCATAAGCTGGGACTGAGCCGGGCTGCTGGCCAGCCTGCTAAAAAATTTACTTGGGGGGGGATGCATGTAGTCTATAGCATTAACCTATAAGCTTTTGCTTATTAGTTAATTGACTACACTATTACATCCCTATTCTACTCCTGCTGTCAGCTCTCAACCTGCCCCTTTCCCCTCCCTCCCCCCTGCCCCCGGCTCATGGGGGTAAGAAGAGCTTATTCTACCAGAGTGCCGCTGTAGTGTCTCTTCAGATCGTTTGAGCATTAATAAAGTGGCTTTGAGGAGTTCCATTCACACATTTGCATGGGGTTATGTCCTGGTGCAGGACTCTTCTTCTGATGCCTCTTTTAGGATGGCAGTTCTCCATTCAGCCCTATTGTCTATATTCTTGTATCCTCCTCTTATTTAGGTACTGCATGTCAAGTCACCGTCAGTGGAATGCAATAGGGGGACCATAACTGGGAGAGCAGGAGGTGGTTACCTACCTGTAACTGGAGATTCTTTTGAGATTAGGGATGTGAATGACTAGTTGACTATCCGGTAACCAAATGAGTCCCCCGCTGGCCCTGTGTTCCCTGCAGTGCTTTCGCCTTTGAAGTGTAGCAACAGCCCTAGGGCTGTTGCTACACTTCAAAGGTGGAAGTGCCCTTATCGACTAATCAAATAGTCAATGCAAATTGCACTGACTATTCGATTAGCCAAATAATCGAAATTTTACATCCCTATTTGAGAAGTGTGATCCCTATCTGTATTCCACTAGCTACCCTTGTTCCTTTCTGTTTTGAACGGGAGAAAGCACTCAAGAGGAGTGATTGGTCTGCCCTGACCTTTATTCCCTCAGTCAGAAGCATGAGTGGAGCCAGGACATGTGCATAGATCAAAGGACACTACTTTTGCATTCCCCAGCTTTGGGCTCATGATCCGCATGTGTAACCAGCAGTGGAGTAGAAATAGGGATCACATATCTTGATCTGTCCTACAGGTAAGTAACCTCTGCTTTTGGTGTAAGGGTAGGAAGAGAGAAAATAAATTAAAATCTTGTAGAATGTTTCACAACTACATTTGATTGTATTGTAATTATAAATATGAAGACATATAAGCCTAGGCCCTGAGTTTTAATGCTTCTGTTACTTGATACACACAAGATCATAAATGGTCAGTTTTTATAAATTTGTGTTACAGTTTCTGTGGGCCTTCATTAAATATTGGAGAATATTGGAAATATTTATTCCAATCTTTGAAAAATCTTGAACTCCTTTTACTCTTTGATATAATGATGTATTTGATGCTGGTGAAAAGCACCAGATAGGCATCTGTGGAAAATTCAGCCCAGTGTTTGTCAACAGGTATAGAAAGCACATCACTAGCAGCAGCGCAAATCATTTTTTAACACAGTTCAATCTTGTTCTGTTGAACGGTCCTGCCAGTTCATTACTTTGCTGCCTGTTGAGTTCATTAAAAAGCATGCAAGTAGTGATACTTTTTCTTATGTGATCATCTCTCTACTAAGAATAGAATTGAGACTACTAACTGCCAGCATTTTTTGTTACTTTAGTCACTGTTTACTTGGGTTGGATTTGAATTGGCCTAGGGTGAAAAGCTTAGAATCACATCAGAACTCTCCACTTCCCTTCTGGTATCTTTTCCTAAATCCTCAGAACAATTGTTGTTTCGTAGTACCTAACGCCTACGTATTATAGGTAATATTATCTCTCTACTCGGTAGTTAAGAGTTAGATGAGCGCTGAAGTAATTTCTGAAGAGGGAAAACCCCCTACAGTAATGGGTATTTTATACCCAAGTCCTATGTCATAAATATATTCAGGCAATAAACCCCACTCTCTTACAATAACACAAGTGTATCATACTCTAACAAAATAGGTTTCTAGCTGCTTCATTTCTGTGACCTTTATCAAGTATCTGCATAACTTTAAGCACAAGTGGTCCCATTCAAGTGGCTCCAGGTATGAGCTTCACAGAATGCCCAATATGTTGATGGAGACAGGTGCCTTGATCCAGAGAAGCAATTAAATGTGCACAAACTTGAGCATGTGAATAATCTGATTTTAGTTCATACATGGATTGAAGAGAAATGAACTAGGTGTTCTGGGATAGCTTTTCTCTCTCTCTCTAAAAAACCCTTTTCCTGTGGAATGACAGAGTCATCATCACGTCACTCTGTGTCCACAGTAACCAAGCACCACCCACTCCCAGCTTCACCCTTCCCAGGGCTCATGAGGAGAGCTTGGGTTGCCTGTGGCCCAGCCGTCCTCTCCCCTTCCCAGCAATCGGGGAGAGCAGTAGCTGCTGTGGCTTTGGCCGGGAGGGGCAGGCCGCTGGGGGGAAAGCCAGGCCCAGCATGCCTTCGTCACCCCTCCCCCCCCGGAAGTTGGGGGACACAGCCGGGGGTAGTTGGGTGCAACCTCGCCCTGCTGCCCCCCCAGCAGCTGGGATGGGGGGCAAATAGACTAGTGGGGAAGGAGGGTCCAAGAGCCGAGGGTGGCTGCAGGGTGGCCTCGGGGCTGGGCCCTCCCTGGTGACCAGGGGCAGGGGAGGGGCTGGGGCAGCCATGGACTCTCCCTGGAGATGGGGAAGGGGGAGAAGAGCCTCAGCCTGGCCCCTCCCGGCAGCGGCAGGGGGAAGAGCTTTGGCCCAGACCCTCCCGGCAGCCGGGGTGGGAGGAGAACCAGGCCCCACACATCTTCAACCCAGCCCCTTCTGCTGTCTGGGGAGAGAGCTGGGATCAACCTTGTCCTGGCCCCCCGTTGCTGACCGGAGGGGCCGGGGCTCAAGAGCTGGGGCCGGCTTGGGGGTGGCCAAAAACCAGGGCAGCCTTGGGGCCAGGGCAGCCGGGGTACGGGGGGAAGAGCTGGGGCCAGGGTGACCTCGGCCCCAGGCCCTTCCTGGCCTAGAGGGGGGTTGGTGAGTGCAGACAGCAGGGGGCACAGCCCCCTAGTGACTTTTATTTATAAATATTGTCCATTTGTCAAGAAATCACTTTAGCTCCCTTATGTGTTTTTAGTGAATCCAAGGAGTTGCACGAGTCCTCTGGGTCTAGTCTTGCTCCCAGGTATATACAGAATATCAGCTTTCTATTTCTTTGGTAAATTGTGATAGGCTAACACACATCTAATGCATAGTCTCTACTGTGGTATGTACTTTGGTGCAAAGCTTGTCACCAAGTTAGCTTCATTGCCTATAAATGCAGCATTATTTAAATTAAGGGAGATATATATAGAGTGGAAAAAATAAACACAGTGCATCAGACTAATGTTTTTAAATATATAACTATGGGGGATTCATGCTTTCAAGCTTAATGCAGTACCTCAGTAACTTAGTATTCTTGTTTTTTCTTTTATAGTTTTACATGTGGCACATATAAAAAATGAGGCTGAGAACGCGGAAAGCTTCTCAGCAGTCAAATCAAATTCACGCCCAACGTGCTTTGAGGACAAAGAGGAAACATTCAGAGGTAGATGAGAGCTTACCTGTTGGAGGAGGAAAACCCCAGAAGAATGAAACTGGTTTGTTGTCATCAATCAAAAAATTTATTAAAGGAAGCACACCCAAGGTATGAGCTCAGTGTTTTGTTGCCTTTTTTTTTTAAATTGAGTCATATTAAGCTTTTCTAAAATTTGATCAAGTATTTGTATTAAGAAAAATAAGAATTTGTAAAAGGCATATTCTTATGGAGGCAGAACAGTTTTATAAGCAACAGAATATGCCCCATAATAATGGTGTGCATGCAGGTACAGAAGTTAAAATGCAAGGTTGTTGACCCTATCCAACTCTGTATGAAACAATTACAGATGTTCCACTGGAGAAATAAGAAATGGCGCCTTATAAATGCAAGAAGCCAAATTCAGCTGTAGTGTAAGCTGGTATAATTTCCACATACCTCAGTGAATTTTGGACCTCCTTATTCATCTTAGACGTGAAGTCAGGGCTAAACTACTGAATCTCTTCCAACTCCACCTAGACACAGATCTGAAGAAAACAAGTTTTCATATTTAAAACTTACTCAGTGAAAATTCTCAAAGGAAGATTACATATGTTAATTTTATTGAATGAGTGCCACTTTGAAATAGTTTTCAAAGCTGTTACTTTTTATAAAATTGGACCATCTTTTTAAAACTTTTCTTTAATCAGTCTTATCAGTCCAGAAGTTCTGATATTGCAGTTTTTAAACTAAAGAAGAACCAGGATGCTAGAAACATACAGAAATGTTACAGAGAAATATATGGCAGCTAAATGTAGTTTAGACGAGAAAATGTTTTTATTGTTAAAAGTGGCAAGTTTTATAATTTTGCATTATGGTTAAAATAGTAATTAGAGATGCAGTGAAGTTTACAAAATTATAATTAAATTGCCTCAGAGAGCTTGGTGACTATGCAATAAAATGACAGATGAAATTCATTGTTAAGTGCAAAGGAATGCACATTAGAAAACAATCCCAACTATACATACAAACTGTTGGGTTCTAAATTAGCTGTTCACACTTGAGGAACGGATCTGAGAGTTATTATGGGTAGTTCTCTGAAATAATCTTATATGCAGCAACAGTCTAAAAAGATAACAGTGTTAGGAACCATTAGAGAAAAGATAGTAAGACAGAAAATGTCATAATGCTACTGTATAAATCTATGCTGTGCCCACAGCTTGTGTACTGCATGCAGTTCTGATTGCCCCAGCTCAAAAAGATATGTTAGAAATGGAAAAATTACAGAGAAAGGCATAAAAATGATTAGGAAAACATTAAAACAGCTTCTGTGTGAGACAAGGTTAAAAAAACTGGGCTCATTCATTTTAGGAAAGAGATGACTAAGTGGGGATATAATAGAGGTCTATAAAATGATGAATGGTGTAGAGAAAGTGAAGTAAGGTCTGTTGTTTTACCCTTTTACATAACACAACAACTGGGGTCTCCCAATGTAATTAATAAACAGCAGGTTTAAAACAAACATAAGGAAGTATTTCTTTATACAATGTACAGTCAGCCTATGGAGCTTTGTTTCCAGGTGATCTTGTGAAGGTCAAAAATATAATTGGAGTTTAAAAAAAAATTACAGAAATTTCTGGAGGGACACGTCCATCAATGACTATTGGCCAATAGGGTTAATGGCACAACCCCATATTTCTGACTGCCTGAAGTGGGACTGGACAATAGGGGATAGACAGATCACTTGAAATTGGTTTTAATTCCCTGTGAAACATCTGGCACTGGCCAAGATACTGGTTTCACCCACTATAGCCATTCTTATGTTCTTACATACCATGCAGCTCAGTCTGTCCTCGGCATTTGTTCAGCACCCATTTTAATAGGAGACAGGCACTGACTTAAAGGAACTGTAAAAATATGTTCACATTTTTCTTTGCCTGTGGAAAATTCCATTTTGTTAAAATGGTTTAAATTTTGCATCTCACTAAATTCAAGCAATAAAATGATTTCACTTTCTGCCTCCTATATTCTAGCACAAACCAAAAGACTTTGGGTTGTGAACATTTCAGGAAAATGGTAAAGTCCAAACAAAAACATTTTCATTGGAATTAAAAAAAAAAAAAGGGAAGATTTCTTATTATTTAGCTTTTGTAAAATTTCCCCATCCCCTTTTTAAAGTTAACAAAATTTAGGATGAATATTTATCTCCACTGGTTTCCTTTAAATATAAAATTTTGTGTTTTTCATATATATTGCCTTTCTTGTATTCTGTGTCCAGAACAGCACTTGTATTGGTCCCAGTGGCAATAAAATTGCATGCTATTGATTGATATTGCTGGGCTATACTGCAAAGCTCTCCTGATAGACACAAAGTAGTCTTGTGGTTACCATGGTAACATCAGAATGCTTTGAGGTGGCATGTATATTATATAATAGTTCAGTTGCCTGTATATTATACTATGAATTGAGAGAGAGATAGTATGGGTCTCTGACTTTACATATATAGTAAGATATACTTTAAAATACATTAATTCTGACATCAGATTCATAGTCCATCACTCTGACATCACAGTGATTGTGATGGTGGGTCTTAAAACCCTCCCAAAACAGTTCAGGCTGTTTACTTACATAAAAATAACTAAAATACGGTTAATAATATTCTGATGCATTGGTCCTTTGTATGATAAGCTAGACAATGTTCTCAACTCCCATTTAAGTCAATACATACATATAAAACAGGCATATTAATTCTAATATCAGAGTTGCAGCCCACCAGTCTGACATCATAGAAAAACTAATGCAGATACTGATCCTCTCCTATAGAATCATTGCAATCCATTAATTAACTTGCATTTTTATTCCATTGTTTCTAAAAATCTAAAGGACAGACATTCCATTGATGTCAGTGTGACATAGCCATATTTCAGTATGTTCTAGTTAGTAATACTAATTGGATATATGTGGAATAGTGATAGAGATGCAGCTGTGTTAGTCTGGTCTAGCTGAAACAAAAGAGAACTATGTAGCACTTTAAAGACTAACAAGATGGTTTATTAGGTGATGAGCTTTCGTGGGCCAGACCCACTTCCTCAGATCAATTCAATATGTGGGATATTGATTTTAAACAGAAATCTGTACAGTAGAAATTCGCTCATATAAAGCACATAGAGCAATGACACAATATTGTGTAATTGTATTCCTGAATGCTCTTGACTGACCTCTTAACTCCACTTTTGTTGTTTGTGATTTTGCTAGAACCTCTCTTGTTTGTTAGCTTTTCTTTCCTTATGTTTCTCTGTGTTGCTGTTTTTCGTTTTTTCTCTAGGTATTCTGTTTCAATTCTTTATCAAATAAATGTTAGAAGTAGTAGTGTTTTCTTTTGGCTTTTTTTTTTTCAGGAAAAGGAAAGATGTCTCTGCAGTTTGCGTTTTAACTTTTTTAGTGAATGTAATGCTCCTGAGGGGTGAAAGATTGACAGCCCTGGAGACTGAAATTTTTTCACAGAACAGTTACACTAAGGGCAGCAGCAGTGGAAGCTTCTCCAGTCCACCTTGATCTATTCTTGTGGAGGGACCACCTGTAGGATGAAAGGGTTTTCAGTTTCCATACACATTCAGTTCTTTGCCTGTTTCCTGCAACTGTTAACAGGCATTCCAGTAGGTGCCTGTTATGATAATGGTTTTTGTGATTATTCTGTATCTGTCCAGTAGGAATGAGAGCACCAATGCTTTTCACTTAGGGCACTGAACTGCCTTCAGGTGCTAATGGTTTTCTGTCATTCTTACCTGAGCTAATTTTGAACTGGTGAGCTACAAGATACTTTCCTTTTTCCAGTCTACTAAGCCATCTAGTTGTTCAGTCTCTTCAGTTGTATTTCTCAGAGATTTAGAGTTTGCCTGTACATTTATAGTACTGTCCATTGGAAAAAGCGGGAGCTTTGCAGATTCTCCCAGTTATTTTCAGTGGGAGGCATGTGGGACCAATGAGGCAAACACATTTTCTTCCTATATTAATGTCTGTGTAATACTTCTCCTTGTTCTCTTACTGTATTATAAAATAGTCTAAAACGTATGTTGTGCATAATGAGGCCCTTTTAGTTTTGGAATTTCCATTTTTCTGTGTCTATTTTTAACTCTGTTTTGTGAGCTTTGTGTATGTAGCCAGTACTATGATATTAAGGGAATAGATGTGCTTTTTAAATTTTCATTTCAGAAATGTGTTATTTGCAGCAAGCTGAACTTCAGTTCTGTTGCAGACTTGAGATTCTGTGGCTCTCTGTAAACTCTGCAGCAGTTCCAGATGCAATTTTTATACTGAGGATTTTAATTAAATATAAAAATGAATAATGCTAGAGTAACCTCTTTGTTGCTTGCTTTGATATTAAATTCAGTTTATTTTATACTATCCCCAGAATTTTAGTTTTCAGTATGCTGCAAGATTGTCATCTTTAGGTTTCAGATTTAAGAAGATTCATGTGTACGGTCCTAACAAATTCCTGGTCATTTTGGTCAATTTCATGGTCTTAGGAATTTAAAAATAATAAATTTCATTATTTCAGCTATTTAAATCTGAATTTTTGTGATGTTCTACTTGTGGAGATCCTGACCCCAAAAAAGAGTTTTTTGTGCTTGTTTGTGTGTGTGTGTGTGTGTGTGGGGGGGGGGGGGGTGTAAGGTTATTGGAAGGGGTGTTGCGGTACTCCAACCGCATAGCTCTGAAGGAAGCAGGACAGGAATAAGGGTGCCATGGCATGCGCTGCTGGTGGCTGGTCAGCTGCCCAGCTCTGAAGGCCGTGCGGAAGTAAGGGTGGTAATTCCACGACCCTTCTAAAGAAATCTTAACGACTCACTCTGCAGCTCCCTTTTGGGTCAGGACCCCCAACTTGATAAATGGTTGTTTCCCACATGAAAACTGTACAGGATAGGGTAAAAGACACCAAAGATTTCATGGTCTGTTACATGTTTTTCATGGCTGTGAATTTGGTAGGGCCCCATTCTTAGGGCAGTTTGCATCTATTGAAAGAACGAGGGGGCAGGGGGAGAAAGGAAAACACACACACAACAAAGAAAATAAACAAAAAGCTTTGCTTCTATGAAAGCCAAATTAAGTATGAACCATAAGAGGGCAAGTCACTTTACCCCACGGTAAGGAAAAAGATTGGAAAATGACTCCTACTTTTAACATTTTTTACTCCTATTTTTTGTCATAAGCCAGACACAGTTCTGAAATAAACCCTGTAGTATGAATAACTGTACAGTTATTGTGTCATGAAGAATATAATATTGAACTAAATATTAGGAAGACTCTGTACTGTAGCAGACACTATATTTCTGTCCAGTATATCAACATAATATTAACTAAAGATGGCCATAAATGAAGGTTTTTATATTGGGTTTCATTATGCACTTTGCTTCCTGTGTATGCTAGTATCCAAAGAAAGCAAGTCATAGTTAGTGTTAGTCAGCAGATTTCTACATTAATCAAGCCAGTATAGCAGTGTGACATGCCATTTGTTTAATGCCACTACCCTTTATATTTACAGCTCTTCTTTGAGTGCTTGCTTGTGTCAATTACATTGTAAGTGTGTGTGAGCCCATATGCATGGTTGTCAGAGATTTTTGCCTGAGCTGTATCCATAGGGCTGGCTGTGCCCTCTCTGGAGTGCTGCACACATGTTGTGGTACATCAAGCACCATAGGCCTTATTCCCTCTCAGTTTCTTCTTACCACGCTTGGTGGTCAGTTGGAGCATCTCTTGACACACAAGCGATCTCTCCTATCTCAGCCTTGTGCTTCTCACTGTAAATGCTGTTCAGTGTTTAGTTAGTGTCCCAGCAGGGACTTAGCCCTAGGTGGATCATGCCCTGGTCTCCGGGTTTTAAACCCTGCTCCATATGTAGTAGGCTTATATCTTTTAGTGACCTACACAATAATCATCTAAAGCGCCTTGGGGAATCCTACATAAGGGAACATTGTCGCATCAATAAAAACTTTCATCATCGGATGCAAAGAGAACACGATATACATTACAGGGCCCTTCTGATGAAGGCTTCCTTATGCCCAGCTTCAGGGCTGGCACAGCCTGCCACAGTACCCAGTGCTTTGGCTTCAGTGCATAGTGCACCCCTGGCATCAGGCTCCTCCTGGCACTGATCCCTGTTGCCCTTGCTGAAGAAGAAAACAAAGAAGATGGCACTGGGCAAAGGACACTGCTTGGGCCATAGGCCCATTACAGACCTGACAAAAGGACCTGCCATCAACTCCAGTGAGCGGTAGAGGGCCCAAGCTAATGGTGCTGTCAGTGCCCTCGTCGCAGCTGGCACTGCATGCGGCAATAAAACCAGCTAAAGCTCCTCCAAGGGCAAGCCTGTCAGCAAGGCCTTGTGCAAGACAAGCACATGCCATCAGTCTCCAGAACCAAGACCGAGTCCTAGGTTGTCATGTTCTTGGTCTCTGCTTCGGTCCAGGTCTCCAGATCAGTGTTACAAGTCCTGATCTCCATTTTTGCACTGGAGCTTGCCCAGTTGTAGACGATTTACCTGGCACTGGTCTTCATCACATCATTGGGTGTCAAGATCTCGAGGCTACTTCTCAGCATAGTGCTGCTCTCCCTACTCCCAGCACTGGTTGGACCCTTTCCAGCACCAGTCCTGCCTCGGTCACCAGAGGGTGATGACTTCTCTGGCTCAGAGGCCATGTTCAGCCCCTTGCTGAGGCAGCAACGTGATGAGGCTCCATAGGGTGCCTCAATTGCATCAGTACTGGCCTGGCAGCAGGATCAGTGGAGGAACCAGTGGCCTTATTGGAACAACCAGGGCATTCCTTTCATACTGTTTTCCCACTCCTGCCAGCCATTGGCCACCATGTTGAACAATCCGAAGTCAGCACCAGTGGCTTCCCTTGGTGGTCCAATTATTCTCTTCCTTTCCAGATGAGGCAACTGTGAGCCTCTCAAAAGCTAGCCCACTTGTCAATTTCAGGAAGCATCAGGAACTGCTTCAGAGAGCGGCATTGAACCCTTGGACCTCCAAGTGGAGGAGATGGAGGAACAGGTGGACACATTGTTTGAAGTACACTTGGCATCCACCCCATCCTGAGTCTCACCGCTGGTGCATGAGAGGGCCCTGAAAATTGCCAGGACCACCTAGCAAACCCCATCCTCCATCCATCCCACTTCCAGGAGGGCAGAAAGGAAGTATTTTATCCCTATGAAAGGGTTCCAGTACTTATACACCTGCCACCACAGGAATTGTTGGTTGTGCGGTTGGTTGTGCGGTTGGCCAACACCCAAGGGCATACCAGTTCCACCTCTAAAAATAAGAAGTCTAAGTGGCTGGATTTGTTTGGCTGCATGATTTATTCTAGGACCAGGCTTCATTTTGGATGGCAAATCACCAAGCCCTCTTGGGCAGTTATCACTTTAACTTTTGGGACTCCAGGGCCCGAGAGATGGAATTTGCAACTCTGGTAGAGGTGAGTACCGTGGCAGCTTGGTGATTCCTCCATGTGGCTTGGGATGCAGTCAATTCAGCTGCCTGGAAGTTGTCTCAGCAGTGATCTTGAAGCCTAGTTCTTGGCGCCAGACTGCCCCTGGAGATGCATGTCTTTATTCAGGACCTTCTATTTAACAGCGTTGGTCTTTTTTCAAACCAAATAGATGTGCAATTGCATGTCCTAAAAGACACATGGGCGATACTCCACTTGGTAGCATTGCACACTCCTTGGTCATTGAGAGAGCCATTCAGGTCTCCTCTACCACCTTGTCAGTGGCAGCATTGACAAGGTCCTGTAAGAAAATGAGGCATGAGGTTTAGCCGCCACCATCTTTTGCCATCCTGCTCTCCTGAGCAGCCCGACCTAGTGAAGCGCCAGCGAGCAAGAAGTGCTCATTTTGAAGGTGTGCTCGGGAGCAGCGCATAAGCTAACAGCTCAGATTTTTATCATCTTTTCTTCTGCCACTCAGTCTTGTCACCAGTTACGTCAGGCTGCTGGGTCCTGGACATAGTGGTTCAAGGGTTATAACCTTCAATTTTTGGCCACCCTTCCCTCCCAGCACCTCACTTTCCCATCCCTTTTCAGGGACACTTCTCATGAGCAACTCCTCATTCAGAAGGTTGAGAAACTCCTGGGCTGGGGGGTTATGGAGGAGGTTCTTCAGAACAGGAAGGAAGAAGATTTTGCTCCCACTACTTCCTAATCCCAAAGGTCAAAAGGGGCCTCAGACCCATTCTGGACATGTGTCCCCTAGTAAGTCTCTCAAGAAGTTGAAGTTTTGCAGGGTCTCCCTGGCCTCCATCATCCGGGGGACTGGTATGTCACTCTTAACTTAACTTAAAGGATGCTTCCTTTCATGTCTTCCTGACAGTTGTTTTCTGTGTTTCATAGTGACCAGCCATCATTTCCAGTTCATGGTGTTACCCTTTGGCCTGTCTCTGGCCCGCAGTATGTTCATGAAATTCATGGTGCAAGTTGCAGCTTTCCTGAGATGTTGGGGGTGGGGAGATTTTTCCCATATCTTGATGACTGGGTCCAGAGAACATGCAAAGAAACCTCTCTCTGGGGTGTTTCACCTGCAGTGATTTGGGTCTGTTAATAAGCACAGAAGAGTCTACGTTAAACTCTATGCATTGGACTGACTATCAGAGCAGTTCTTGACTCCATGTAGGAAGCATATTTTCAGGCCATGGAGGACTTGATCTCCCACATAAAGAGCCTGCTGCTCACCACAGCCTACAGGTACCTGTAACTGATGGGCCACATGGCCACCTGCATGTGCATGGTCAGCCTTTCCCCATCTTCCTCTGAGGTCTCTGCAGATATGACTGGCCTAAGTCTGTATCCCCAGTGGGCACCACCTGGACTGAATGGTCATGGTACTGGGCCATGTCTTTCTTTTTCTGGACTGATGGCAGGATCCTAGGCCAGTGCTGCAAGGAATTCCTTTCACAGCCCTGTCTCCGTCACTTACCCTGGTCTTGGATTTGTTGGATCTGGGCTGGGGAGCCCACTTGGCTGTGCTCAACACCCAGGGATGCAAGAGGACCTAGCCAGGAGAGAGCTCAGAGCAGTTTGCCTGTCTTGCCAGGATTTCTTGCCCCACCTAAAAGGCAAGGTAGTGCAACCCCCGACAGAAAATACAGCCTCAATGTATTACATCAGTAGGCAGGGCAGAGCCAGCTCTTCAGGCCTTTGTTGGGAAGTGCTCAATCTCTGGAACTTTTGTGTGAAGTATGCCATTCATCTGGTAGCCACTCTCCTGCCCAGAATCAAGAATGTTCTGGCAGATAACCTCAGCAGGACCTTTGTGTCTCTCCACGAATGGTTGCTCCATCTGGAGATGGTCAGCCTAATCTTCTGAATGTGCGGTACACCTCAGATGAACTTGTCAGCGTCTAGGCAGAACAGAAAGTGCCCTGGGTTCTCTTCTCTTCTCCTTCCTGATTCCATGGTTGGGAGTGATGAAGTACGCCTTCCTGCTGGTGCTGTTAATCCACAGGGCCCTGATAAAGGTGAAGCAAGACAAAGTGACTGTTATATTCATGGCCCCAGCATGGTCCTGTCAACACTGGTTCAGCTTACTGCTGAGTCTTTCAACAGCCCCCCACTGCAGCTGTCTCTCTTGTCTTAGAACCATGGCAGTCTGCTGCCTCTGAATCTGGCGGCACAGCACTTGACAGCCTGGCTTCTGCCTGGCTAAGGATAAACAGCAGTGTTCTGCTGGTGTCCAGCAGGTCCTGCTGGAAGCAGGAAACTTTGCACCAGGGCTACCTGTGTGACAAAGTGGAAGCAGTTCATGTGCTGGGCTTTGGGATTTTCACATTCGTGTGGAAGAGGCTGTGCTGCCAGACATCTTGGACTGTTTGCAGCATCTTAAGCTCTAGAACCTGTCGCTATTTTCGGTCAAGGTTTATCTGATGGCAGTGTTCCCTTTAAACTGCGCCACAGCACGGCTTCACAGGTGATTAATCAGCTCCACCCAGTCAGAGGCTCAGTGCGCAGAGCTGACTGACTGAGTGGGGCTGATTAATCACCTGTGAAGCTGTGCTGCCACGCAGCTTAGTAGGAATACTATCTGACAGCCATTTTGGCGTTCCACCCTCTGTTTCAAGGCAGGTTGGTGTTTGCCCATCCCATGACAGCATGGTTCCTGAAAGGTTTAGAATGCTTTTACCTGAATGTCTGGGATCTAGTTCCCCCTTGGGATCTGAATCTTGTATTGTCAAGGAAGGATCATAGGCCCCATTTCAAACCTTTGGCTTCCAGCTCCCTCTTGCTTCTCTTCTGGAAGGGCTCCTTCTTGGTTGTTATAACGTCATCCAACAGGATATCTGAGATTAGGAAACTTGTGACAGAACCAGCTTATACAGTCTTCTAAAAGGACATGGTCCAGCATTGTCCGCATCTGGCCTTTGTGCCCAAAGTTGTCTCCCAGTTCCACACTGCTCAAGACATATACTTACTGGTCCTTCATCCAAAGCTTCATGCAACGGAGGAGAAATGCAGGCTGCATACCTTGGAAGTCAGATGGGTGCGGACCTTCTGCATTGATAGTATTAAGCTGTTCCGTAAGCCTATATGGTTATTTATTGCTGTTGCAGACAGGATGAAGGGTTGCCCAGTATCTACCTACAGAATCTAATCTTGGATCATGGTCTGCGTCCACTATTGTTATGAGCTGGCAAAGGTGCCCCCACTGGCAGTTGTGACACCTTACTTAACTTGAATGCAAGTGTGTAATGGTGCTACTCCCTAAGGCAATAGGGAAGTCCTTCAGGAGGCTAGAGAGGCTCTGGAGGACCCAGCCAATCAGGGCCAGGGAGGACTACAAGAGAAGCTGCAGAATCAGAGGCAGCTCACTTGCAGCCCAGACCCGAAGGGAGAAGGTTAAAAGGGCTGGCTAGCAGAACCAGGGACAGCTCAGAGTGGGGAGCTGTTCAGGACACTGTCTCCAGGAGAAGCCTTGGAGGCACCACTCTCCTGCTGAGTGGGGAAAGAGACTGAGCGGAAACAGATTGAGACTGGATTGGACTCAGAGACACTCTGCAGAGCGTGCTCGTATGGTCCTCTGTTAGAGGTGTACCCCAAAGGGGGTTGTGAGCGCATACTAGGCTGTGTAATTCAGCCAGAGAGCTGAGTAGCTGCAAGGCTTTTAAAACTGAGGCAGTGCAGGAACCCGTACTCGGCTGAATTTAGGGTGCTCGCAGGAGGTGAGTGCCCATCCCGTTACAAGGTGTCATCGGCAGCCTTCCTCGTTCAGGTGCCAGTCTAAGAAATTTGTCGGGCTGCGACCTGTTTGTCTATCCACACATTCTTTTGGGCTATGTGCTGACCCAGCAAGGTCAAGATGATGCTGGTTTTGGCACAGCCATGCTCTAATCTGCAAGACTATGAACTCTGTGGCCACTTCTGAAGATTCTGCTCATGAGTTGCCTGCAATGGAATTGACGTGAGCAAGCATTCGAAGGAAAAACGGTTACCTACCTTGTTGTAACTGTTCTTCGAGATGTGTTGTTCATGTCCATTCTTTTACCTGCCCTCTTGCCCCTTTGTTGGAGTTGTCGGCAAGAAGGAACTGAAAGGGTGTAGTGCTGGCAACGCTTGATATACTACAGCATGAGCACAGAACTCTCGAGGGTGCCACAGCCAGCCCTATGGATACCACTAAGGCAAAAGTCTCTGACAACTATGCATGTGAGTGCATGCACATCTACAATGGAATGAACACGAGCAAGACATCTGGAAGAACAGCAGTTATGAAAAGGTGGGTAATCGTTTTATCTGTTCTACGTGAAAAAAAAGTTTGAAGCAAGTTTTTCACAGAAATTGCATATACATCTATCTTTCCCAGTACTCCATTTTTTATCTTGATTTCTGGCATTTCAGATGAATTTGAAATTCCAAATGACGATAAACATATATGCTGCACATTCTTCGCCTGGAAGTGAGGATCAGTAAAAGGAACTCTGTAGAATTTTCTGGTGTTTTTAGTGAACGAAAAGATGCTATTCAGTGTGTATTTTTCCTTTTCTGTTTTAAGGAAGAAAGAGAAAATCCTGCAAAGAGAAGTAGAATTGAACGTGATATAGATAACAATTTGATTACTTCCACGCCTCAAACAGGAGAAAAGCCTAACAAACAGCTCTCTCGAGTAAGACGGAAAAGTCAAGTAAATGGAGGTTTGTAAATATTCCATTCCTGTATTAAAAGGACAAAGTAAAAGGTCAAGATCTAATACTTGTATGGTGACATATTAATACAAGGCTTGACTCCGCCCTGTTTGAGTAAATGAGACTTTTTCCATTAATATCAGTTGGAGCAGAGTTGGACCCACACAGCGTTTGAAGTGTTCTTTCCTGGAGATTAATTCTAAGTATATGGGGTGGATGGGACTGAGAAATAATTTTATTAATATTTTTTTTCTTTTTAAGTTATGGGAAACCACCACGTATTGGAACTACTTAGCTATATGATTTTAAACTCAGAAAGGCAATAGCAATATTTAGTTATGTGAAGCTGTTCATCTTCACAGTGTTTTGGAAACAGTTGAAATATTCCATAACTGGCAGTTTGTGTATCATTCTGCTTCCCAGGTGCTGAAGGTGCTTGATGAAAAGGAGCAAGAAATGAAATTCTTTCACAAATTTACACACTGGCATATATTATTCTGTGCTTATAGTAATGGCAATTTTAAAATGTAAAATTTGCAATAATATTTAATGTCCTAACCAACCTCTGCTGTTCTAGCCCTAAAGTCAGTTCTCTGACTTGAAACACGGTTCCCATTGCACTCATGACTTTATTTTTTCCCTTTTTTAATTGAAAATCATACCCAGAAGTGTCTTGTTCTTCAGACTATTAAAACATTGCAGAATTTCTTTAAAGGTTTGTTGAATATCTCAGTGACCTGGTTGATAGATAGACTTTCTATTTTCAAAGTGTGCGTTTATAGAGATAATTACATGACTTGGAATTCTTTCACAGCTGATCAAACTGCAGCTTTCAAGCTGTTTTCTAACTTGCCAGGACTTGTCTGGTGCAGTAACAAAGGAATGTGCTATTTTCAAAGAATGCAGGGTTTATTCAGTGCAAAATTTTCTAAATGAACTCATTATTTTACATCGAGTATATGTTTTTATATTTGATAAGAAAAATGTTGGATAAAGAATAATATAATTACCTAGTAAAGCAATAATTTCATCATTGAAAACTGGTGATAGTGACCTAACCATGAATCCTGTCTTAGAACAGTCTGTTTGTCACTAGTATCCCAAAATGAAATTATTGGGCTTTGGGTTGAGCTGATAATACATTGGTTGAGGAAAACAGTTTATTTTTGTAGTTGTGTTCTTGTTCCTGTTCTTCCTACTTCTCCCTCTCCTCCACTTTTTTGGTATCTCAGATTCCCTTTGTCCTCTTTCCTTTCTTCCTTCCTCTCTCTCAGGACAGTTTACTATTGGCTACGATGTGTTTACCTGCCATTCATATGCAACATGGATTTACCTGTACAAGTGTCTTAAAATGTGCTGTCATCTATCCTTTGGTGAACAGATCAACTAAATGACTGCTAGGGAATTATTTTTCAGATACTGAGGTGATGATGTTCTGGTATTCTATGGCTGTACAAGATGTCTTGTTTCAGAACAGAAAGACATACCTAGTTAAATGGAGAAGCTTCTTCTTTCTACTGAAGTCATGTTCACGACTTGACTCTTCTGTTCAGAATATGGTGCACTATGTACTATCTTTGAAACACTCACAATTCTCATCTAATTGTGTTAAAGTTCGTCTAGCTGTTCTGTCAGCATATTTCCTGCTGGAGGGAGAGAATTTGGTTTTCTCTGACCCCATGTGTCTAAAATTTAAATGGCCTGATTCATACATTTCCACCAGTTAAAGAGCCTTTCCCTATCTGGGACTTAAATATAGGACTTGCATCTTTTTTTGAACACGTCATCATATATCACTTTTCCATTAAGACAATATTTTTGATAGCCATTGCATCAGCTCACCCGGTGAGTGAAATACAGGCTGGCCCTCCTCCATATGCTTTGTTTCATAAGGACAGACACACTTTCAAGCTGGATCAGAAAATGTTATCTAAATGCCTTTGGAATTCCATATGAGCTAGTTTATATGCTTATCTGCATTTGTTTCTTAAACCTTTTGGCTTTCTTATAGAGGTTGAACTCCACACACTAGATGTTCCTAGGGGCTATCCCTTTTTATTTACCCAGGATAAAGCCATTCTAGTAAATTGGCTAGACAGACTTGTTGCCAAAAGTCATATAAAGGGGTGAGTTCTGTCATATTGGAGGGCTCTGTATGGGTGGTGGACTGTGTTAAGATTTCCTGTTCATTAAACAAACTACTCCTTTCCTATTGAATCAGTGTAGCTTGGTAGTCTGTAGCGTGGGAGTCCCTATTTCTGAGATTTGTTAGAGCACCCACTTAGAATTTGGTTTACATATTTATCTGTTGCTACTTTGCTGTGACAGTTTCTAGATCAGATGCCCTGCTGGCAGAGATGTCTCAGTCATGTAGCTAAGACTCCTTTCCTTAAAGCAGGGGTGGGGAACCTTTTTTGGGTTGGGGGCCACTGACCCACATTAAAATCAGTTGAGGGTTGTGCCTGAGTAAGAAGCCTCCCCTGCCCCCCCAAAAAGGCCTCTCAGACGTTGCTTCTGACTGAGAAGGAGAAAGACGCTCTCCACATTCCCCTGTCACATCAGAGCCTGGGGAGCCTGGCCCAGTAGATTTTGTGTGCTCCTGCCCTGTGGTGGGTTAGCGGGGGCTGGATACTGGGTGGAGGAGTCTTGAGCCATGGGGGCTAGATGCAGGCAAGCCGGGGCCACATCCGGCACCCAGGCCTTAGGTTCCCCACTCCTGCTTTAAGGGGTAACTGCTAGTCAGTCACCTATTAGTGGGATTCGGTGGGGCAAATGTTCAAAGGAGAAGTTATTTATGTTACAGTAATTGGAGTTCTTCAAGATGCCCTTGTCCACACAGAAGCCATGGTCTGCTGTGCTTTCCAATTGGTATGGGATCCTTACATGGATACTTGGTATTATTGAAGGAACTAAATGGTGGTTGCAGCAGCTCCACCTTTAAAACCTTTGCTTTTGGGGAAGGGGGTGAAGGCATACAAGGTACATGTGTAGCTTCCATGGGTACTGCTGACTGAAGGATTCTAGGCTTGCAAGTATGAGGTGTACACACCTGCGATAGGATCCACATATACAAAGGCATCTCAAAGAACTCCAGCTGCTGTAAGGTCAGTAACCTATCTTTGTTTCAGCTTCTGACTCCAGAACCAGAATGATACCACTTTATTTTTGGCTGTTACCCAAACTTGTTCTCGGCTGGCACTTTTCCGCTCTGGGAGGCACATGATAATACACACACATTTATAAAAAGCCTTACTCAATTGTTAATTAAAACTGAGATTTGCTTAATTATGTTCCATGACTTGTTGGTATATGTGGTTACAAAGAATAGTTCTAGTATTTTATTAGAAAATCTAAAACATCATGCAGAATAACTGAGAGCGTGGCCCTGGGAAGTGACAGACATCTTCAATATCCATTGCAGGCCCATTGACACTGGAATCAGTGGGCATTGAAGGCTCCCAGCACTTTGGAGGATTGACCCTAAATGTTTAAATAAACTTCTATACATTCACTTATAACGTTTGTCTTTTTATAATTGCTTATTTAAAGTGGTGTAAAAAACGTGTTAGTTTTGATGGTGAGATATTCAATTTTTCAGTAAGTGATGGTTCTTTTGTAGTAAAATGCTTATGCTAATTTATCTGACCTGTAGTAAAGAATAAGAAAAATTCATTGTGGTTCATATAATAAAATGTACAAGAAAAGAGTGTAAGCAGACATGAGAAACAAAATCAGTCCATTGCAGTTTTATATCTTTTTTTTCTTTTTTTTACAGAAGCTGGAAGTTATGAAATGACAAACCAACATGTAAAGCAAAATGGAAAATTAGAAGATAATCCTGCCACTGGCAGTCCCCCACGGACTACATTATTGGGGACCATATTTTCTCCTGTTTTCAATTTTTTCTCGCCAGCAAATAAAAATGGTAATTATTATCATAAGCACACAATCCATAGTAACTTAAAAACTAAGTGTGATACATGATTTTTGTTAAAAGGTTGTATCTACTGGTGATGCAACAGATGATGTTTGAGTGCTTGCTCATGTCAATTCCAAATAGGTATGGGTGTGCTGCATGCACAGCTGTCGGAAGGTTTTTCCTCTGTCAGTACCACAAGTTAGCTGTGGAGCCTCCTGGAGTTGTGCCTTCATGGCGGATCTATCCATCCTTCCTGCGTCACCACCTCTTCAGTTCCTCCTTAGTGCTAGTGATGGTTGTTGGAGCAGCTTCTCTCTTGCATTTAGCAGGTGATCCCCTAGTGGACTTTTCTTTACTGTTTTCTGTAAATAGTTAAGAGTTTTTATAGGTAGTATGTATAGTAGGTATGTATAGTAGTTTGATAAGTTTTAGTTGGGAGTTACCCCCCATCCTTTTGTTCTCCTCCCAGGGACTGAGGCATGCCTCAGGGCACATCTACACAGCAGGGCTAAAGCCAAGCGACACAACTTGAGCTACGTCAATTGTGTAGTTTAAGTCGAAATAGCTTATTTCAGCTTTTGGTGCTGTCTACACATCAGGAAGTCCGAGTTAGAGCGTGCTTCCTCTGACTTCCCTTACTCCTCGTAAAATGAGGGTTACAGGAGTCAGAGTAAGAAGTCCTCCAGCTCGACATTATTTTGACATTATGTCGAAATAACTGCTTGTAGTGTAGACGCAGATTATGTTATTTCGGGATAACATCAGTTATTCAAAAATAACCCTGCTGTGTAGACATAGCCTCAGTCTCAGGGTTTCAAGCCATGTGGGTCCTGCCTGAGGCCTGTGCCAAAGGGAGACCCACATGACTCCTATCTGAAGTGCCTTGGACAGTCCCACCAATCAGACGAGTGCAAGATCTGAAGAGGCTTCTAGCCAAGAACCAAGAAAGAAGGGGACTTTCGTCTGAAGCTTCTGATGGAATCAGCCCTTCACCTTCAGAGGGCCCAATCAACTTCTGACTCCAGGCCTAGCATTTCAGCGTGAAGTGTGCTGGCCTCGATGAGGGAGGCTTTGGTACCAAGAGAGGAGTCGGGCTTCAGGGACCCTCGGCACTGCTGTTCCCTGGCACTGAAGACCTTTTTTAGTGCGAGTGCCCGGCACTATTCCCATTTATTGGTGCTATGTGAAAAGATATGGATGGACTGGGGATGCTCCCCCACTAAAGTAGTGAGATGAGCAGGCACCGGTTGGGTGTGTCTCATGTCGGGACACGGCGTCCAGGATCTGGATATACCAGCACCATCACTCCGGCCTCACGAGGTGCTATGTTGAGTCCAGTCCAGATTTGCTGCCTGGTGTAGAAGTGCCTGGAGCAGGATGTAGACTTCCTGTCCATGCTGGACTCTTTTTAAGTGGCCAGGGACCTGATTGCAATGATGGCATACTCCCCTACTCCGTCACTGGCATTCGCACCAGCATCACAGAGAAGCTCCAATTGCCCTTGCTGTGGCATCGCTTCTCAGCACTGCCCTGATCACTGAGATTGGACTACTCATTGGAGTTGGAGGTGGACTCATATGCCTCTAGGTGGAAACAGTACTGTTCCTGCCACCACTCAAGGCAGGAAGATGGACTGCAGTTGCCCATGTGCATTGGCCAGGGCTGGCCCAGGGGCCCTTCTGGGTATTATGGGCCACCAAACCCAGGGCCTGAGTTCCAGATCCATGTTGGTGTTTTTGGAGGTGAGGCTCCTTCCCTCAGCAACCTCTCTGGGGACAGGAAATGGGCATTCAAGTTGATGCCGAGACCAATGTAGGTTCTGGAACTGGTACCAAGATAGTAGAGTCTTGGGAACCAGTGATGTCAGTGGTACCATTCAGGGGGTCTCCATGGAGGGCAGTCCCACAAACAAGAGGGGCAGGAAAACCCATTGCTCCTGAGGGCATTGTCCTTATCCTTCCTGGATGAAGTGGTGGTGAGCACCTCCACCTTACTGCCTGCCATGGACACCAGAGTACATCAGGAGCTGCTCAAGAGGGTTGCACAAAACCTTAATATGCAGGTGCACTAGGTCTCAAAGGAGACAATGCTATGGTGGACATTATGACCACAAGGCTTTGCCCCTCATTAAAAACATTCAGAACACTGCTAAGGTGTTACAGCACACACTTGCCTCTCTTCCTCCCATAGTTAAAGTGGTGGAGCGAAGTAATTTGTGCCATGCATAGGATATGAACACCTGTTTATCCACCTGCAACTGGGTTCTCTAGTGGTAGAAGGGGCCACATGGGAAGACAGGATTAGCTGACGTTAACCCCCAAATCCAGGGAAGCAAAGAAACTGGATCTCTTCAGTCAGAAGGTGTACTCAACTGGGGGTCTCCAGCTTCACATAGCTATCCAGTCAGTGGTCCTGAACTATTACTGCTACAATTCGTGGAATATCTTGTTTAAGGTCCAGGAATTGATACTGGCAGACTCTCACCTACTTGGAATTGACATGAGCATCGCATCTTGAAGAACAACAGTTATTTCTTTTTGACTTTCAGGGCAAGAACTGCAGTTGCCATAAAGGAAACGGTATCTAACTATTAGAATGGTTGTTTGAGTTCTATAAGAGGAGGCATGGGTTTTGTTCCATTAAAATATTTCCTTCCTAGTTATAGATGTCTAACACTTCACTTACAAGGTGTAAGAAACTCATTTGGTATTTTTCACCCTATCTAAAATGAATCTCTGTCTCAACCCAACATTTTATATTTTAATATAATGAATTATCTTCAGTTATTCCAGAACACATTATTTCTGAATTTACACATATTCATACTCTGTTAAGTAATTCAACATTAGGATAATAATTGCACTGAAACCTCATTTCAGGAACATCGGGATCAGATTCCCCTGGGCAAGCTGTTGAAGCTGAAGAAATAGTGAAACAGCTTGATATGGAACAGGTGGATGAGATCACGACCAGTACTGCAACATCGACTAATGGTGCAATTTACACTAGCCAAGCAGTGCAAGTCAGATCTACTATCAACAACGGTTTGGAAGAAGTGGAGGAAACAACTGATCGTGATCTACCACCACTTACAGGTAAGAAACTTGCTTTTTCCTGGAACTCTTAAGTTAAATGTGCAATAATAAAAATGTTTGCACATTTGAGTAAAACCTTTTTAGCCCAGAGTGTTCCTGTATTTTATATAAATAAAGATTCCACATTTGCTTGGGAATAATATAGCTTGCGATAGCATTTACTTGTATGCTGATTTTTTTTGACCCAATAGCCTGGCAAACACACTGTTATTTACAATGATATTCTATTTTTGGCAAACTTCAGGCCAAATCCATTCCTGGTGTGACTCAGTTGACTTCCAAATTTAAATGAATCTTTCGATTCCAAGTGTCAGTTTTTCTGACTGAATACAAATGTAGTAAAATGAAATGTAAACTCTTGAAATGCCCATCACCAAAAAGAAGTTCCTAACCCTTTGGTTGCTGTTACCGAAATAACATAAACAAAAGGCAAACGTATATAGTTCCCTCCTTAATTTACAGTGTTTCCTTCAAGAGAATCATTGTGTAATTTTTCGATGAAAAATTCTTGAAACATTAAATTTACCATTGTGTACAGAGCTGTCACAAGCCTATCAACTATTTAAGTCTCATTTTAAAGCTTCAAATATGAAATTTAAGTAGAGTACGGCTTAGAGTAGGTTCACTGCTGGGAGGTGAATTTAGCCCTACAAGACGTAGGGCTGAAGTGAGGAGAAGATGATGGAGAATTTTCACTGCTACTTAGGCATTATGTGCAACATTTTCACATTTTAAAACAGTGCACTAATAAGACTAGCTCTTGTGGGTTTTTTTGTTTTGT
Source organism: Rafetus swinhoei (assembly GCA_019425775.1). Lineage (NCBI taxonomy): Eukaryota > Metazoa > Chordata > Testudines > Trionychidae > Rafetus > Rafetus swinhoei. Next base: position 46,038,037 of record CM033442.1, on the reverse strand, counting down.
TTTGTGTCTTTCGATTGAATTTTAGCACCAGTATCTCCAGACAGTGGTTACTCATCAGCTCATGCAGAAGCCACCTACGAAGAAGACTGGGAAGTCTTTGATCCGTAAGTGTTAATAATTTTACTGAAATACTACTTTTATAATTTTGGGGCTTTGGATAAAAAAGCCCTTGTATTTGAGCAAATACTTTGTCATGTTTAGCACTTTCTTGCTATGGCGAGTTCTATTTGAAACTATAAGATGTATATTGTGGCGGTTCATGATAGGGATGTAATAATGTAGACGTTTAACCGATTATCCGATAAGCAAAAGCGTATAGGTTAATGCTGTAGACTACATACATTTCCCTCCTTCTGTCCCTGGATAGGGGTGGCTGCCACCCTGCACGGCTGCCTCTGTATCAGAGGCAGGAGCATAGGGCGACAGGCAGCCGGTCCTCGAAGGCAGCTGGTTTTTCAACTGGCTCTCCTCGCAGACCAGCTCCCGCCTGTCACTTCACACAGAGTGGCAGGGGGAATCCTCAAGAGTGGGGCTGGAGTGCACTGGTTGCCAGCCCCGCCCCCGGGGACTATAAAATAGTCGACTAACCAATAAGAATTCATGACCATTGGGATTGGTCCTGCCTTGGGCAGGGGTCTGGATTTGATGGCCTTCTAAGGTCTCTTCCGGCTCTATGGTTCTAGGTTACTCAACTATTCAGTTAATCGATATTTAACATCTGTAGTTCTTGGCTTATATTCAGTTTAAATTTTTTATTTCTTACTCTTAATTGCTTTCAATTACAGTATTTGACTTATTCTACTGTCAGAGTAATGTGACTGTATATATTCAACAAATTATCTTTCCTTTTTAGATATTATTTCATCAAACATGTTCCACCACTAACTGAAGAACAACTTAATAGGAAGCCAGCTCTTCCACTGAAAACAAGAAGCACACCAGAGTTCTCTTTAGTTTTAGACTTGGTAAGTATGTATATAGACATAAGGTAGTTGTGGGAGAAGAATTAATTTATGGTCCACTTATTTTGCATGTTGGACACACTGGGAACATGATGTCCCCATTATAAAAAAGAGACCTTATTAAATGTACTTGTTGATAGACAATAAAGTATTAACATGTTTTTAAAAATTTCAATTAAAAATACACCAAGCGCAAAGGAATAATTTGAGAAATGGTCACTGAATAACAAGAATGGAGAATTCATGGCATTTGTTGTGTGATTCAACATTTTTTCGCTAAACATTTCAATTTTTTAAATCTTCATGAACCAAAGTTAGCTGACCCTCCATGGGACCTTCCCGTAAGAGTAGTGGAGAAAATCAGATATAGGATAAAATTCAGCATCACCTGTACTTGAGCAAATACTTATAAAAGGACAGGTCTCCAAGGCTATGTCCACACTATAGCCTTTTCTGCAAAAACATATGCAAATGAGGCGAAGTGTGGAATATCGCCACGCCTCGTTTGCATAATTAATGAGGCTCCATTTTTGCGCAAGAGGCTTTTAGGCAAAAAGGAGCCGTCTACACAGCTCCTTTTTGCGCAAAAACCCCCTCTTGCGCAAGAGCCGGTCTTCTGGAAAAAAAAAAATGCGGAAGGATGGCTCTTGCGTAAGTGGGGGTTTTTGCACAAAAAGGAGATGTGTAGATGGCTCCTTTTTGCGCAAAAACCTCTTGTGCAAAAACGGAGCCTCATTAATTATGCAAATGAAGCACGGCAATATTCCATGCTTTGCCTCATTTGCATATGTTTTTGCGCAAGAAGTGGCAGTTTAGACATAGCCCAAGTGAGATTCCCTTTTAAGTCAGAGGAATCTTTTCTCAGAAAAGAGTATGCTTCTTTTTAGAATGATTTGTTTTCATTCTCTGTTGATTCATTTTATTGCTACTGGATAAGTCACTGGCTATTTATAGTTGTCATTTAATGAGCAAAGAAGTCTATTTTTTAAATGAAATGGGAAACAATAACTCTAGAAAGACTCATGGGATAACTAAAGTTAAGATGGACGTTATAAGCTCTGTTTTATCATGTGCTATGTAACCTATTCTACACAGGTCATATGCGTTGGACACCCATTTTAAACTGATAGGAACAGGCTTGTATTTAATAAGAGGAATTTATTGGGCCTGTAAAACCAAAATGTCTTTCTCTTGGGACTCTGTCTTGGTGCCAGAGTTACAAATGAAATTCTCACGGAATTGCAACATTAATGAATTGTATAATTCACTCATGGCTGTCTTTCAAGCCTTGGCAGTGTTACATGGAAAACTAAATTGACCAGACTGAATTATAGAGTATGTTTCCCTTGCAAAAGAACATAAAGAGTCTTCTTTTCAACAGTTCTGTCACAATAGATTCTTAATTTAGTATGATGTTTATGTTTTTATTTTTTCTAGGATGAAACATTAGTGCATTGTAGTCTAAACGAGTTAGAAGATGCTGCACTCACTTTTCCAGTGCTTTTCCAAGATGTCATTTACCAGGTAATTAGAACTATATATGAAACATTTAGTTTTTTGTTTAATAGATAAAGTTATTATTCATATGTCTTCTTGTCAGGAGAGAGATAAACGTTGACTGGCATCTAAACAGCCATTTGAGTTATATGCTGCATATTTGAAATTCTGGGGCAGGTGGTCATGTATTAGAAGTATTGTGGAGTACTTTTTATTACTATAACACGGTAATGATGATTACTAGTAATGATGTCAACAATGATTAGTAAGAAAATGTAAATATTCTTTTTAGCAGCTGTATTGTATAGCAGCCTTTCTCCTTTTCAGCAGGTGGAGACAGGAACATTGAAAGTTCAGGCAGTATCATTTCCCATGTAATAACTTGCCACAAACTTAACTTTCTTCCCTAAATGGGGAAACCAATCCATGTTGGTTGATCATTTTTTACTGTGAAAAAGGCTAATCTTCAGAACCTCAAGTTAACTAGCTTCTATCTAGCATACCTAGTCTTGCGTATCTTTTGTCAGTAACATTTTTACCTCTTCCACTCCAGCTAGATTCTACGTGGTGATTACAATTACTTTTGATTGTCTTGTGGAACCTGCTAGTTGTTTTTCCTGCTTCAGGCAGTATGATTAGCTTTATATGTTTTACATTGACATACCATAGAGGAACAGGCATGGGAAAGAGGAGATCTGTTCCAGCAACTGCCAAAGATGCTGCACTGACCCAGGCTGTTGTTCTCAGGTCCTTTTGTGTGATGTACCTGGGAGTAGCAACAGCTTCCCCTCCATGTAGTTCGCACGATATTGGACCCCTCTGTAGTATCTTTGGAGAATGAGCCAGTCATCAGGCACCTTAAAAGGACACTTGTCCAGGTATTTTTCCTAATTTTAAAAATGTTTTTCTTCATTGTTGCATATAAAACCCCTTGGAATTTTGAAACTAAAATAATTTTTAATGGGTTTCTTTAACTTGTCTCCTATTTGGTGACTGCCATTCTCAGTTTCCTCCTGGATGAGCTGGGAAGGAAGCTTCAAATTAATTCTTTGGGGGCAAATAAATTAAGCCTTTTTTTCCTCCCCTTTCTGAGGCTTTCAATATAATTTGAGTATTTCTGGCTATAACTATGCTCCTTTGGTGATGGTGTGTTTTACTAAGTGTAGCTGAGAGCCGGCTTAGGGTCTGATCAAAGGGATATTTAAGTAAATGGAAAGGTTTCTGTATCTGTATTAACATCATTGTACGTAAGCGTGCACCTCTTTTTATCTAATCCGATGATGATGCGGCTTCATCTGTTGTCCCGAGTTTAGAATTGCAGAGGAGCGCTAGCGTCACGAGGTAGGCTTGGGAAGGACAGCTTGTGCCTGTATCACCTGTGTTGTAGGATTCCTGGCCGCCTGTTTATTTTACTGCAGTGGCTGTAAACCAGACCTGACAACCCAGAGAACATTAATCTCTTGCTGCTTGAGGGACAATAAGCAGGAGACTAAAGAGTAAAAAATGTAGTTATAATCTTAAAATAATGAACTAAGGCTATGGGTAAAAAGAGAAATTTCTCATTCAGAAACAAACACTGAACAAACACTTGTTAATATTGCATACATTCTTAGCTTTGTATTATAGACATTAGCTAGCTATTTCATCTGGTTTTGAAAAGCGATTATTTCAGTTATCTGTTTGGTCATCTCCTCTGCAATAGGCCCATCTGAATTTCAGATCTCCAAACTTGCCCATAGCATGTCATTTAAGCTTTCACTGGTGTTGTCTCCTCCTGCTGGCAAGGAGGAAGTAAATGTCTGAGCAAAAGTTGAAGACAAATTATTAGGTAAGAAAATACTGTTATGTATTTATAAACTACAGTACGTTGTAGTTCATTGAAAACAATACCTGACATGGAAGACCAGTTTATGAAAATATTTTCTATTAGTCTCTGAACATCTAATACCTTCAGTTAGACTATTTAAGAAAAACTATGAAATTAATGATAAAAAACATGCTTAAGTCTTGTTTTTAAGAGAGTGTAAAACTTAGTTCAGTCCTTCTTTTCCTACACGATTTCTCCATTCTCTCATACCCAGTTGCACTAATAATTTTGCAGAAGGAGATCTGATTTCTCTAACTAATTGAAAGCCAGGCAATGATACTTTTTCGGTCGTGGGAGGGTGGATGATCAAGCAGCTTATTTGAAGTATATTCCAAAACTGGCCATCAACAATGCTGCAGTAATGATAATCAATGTATATTGAATATCACAGTACATCTGTCTCTGGGAAACAAGAGTTAATGTTTAATTTTTTAGCAATATTGTATGTATTTATTTTATAATGTATTAGCACTTTGTGTCAGACTCTCCCTTTTGTTACTTGGTTAAGAGGTTTCTGCTGTAGAGCCACCAATCTTAGGCAGTAGGTCATTTTGTTCCCTCTTCCATTCAGATAATACCTTCCATCTACAAGCAGGCCTTACCCAGCCTAGAGATTTCTGTTCACTCAGTTCTTGGATTTAGCAATCTCACTGATCTTCCTGTTTCAGCTACCTAAGCCAATAGTATCTGATCAAAAGACATTTCACTTATTCTACCTCATTGTAGCCACACATAACTGGGTTATTCAACTCATTACTCTGATAGGATGTGGCAGGGGGTATCCGAGAGTTTTCATTCCTCTTCTGGTCACTTGCTACCACACTGACTTCTCTAAAAGAGCAACAAGCATCCCATAGATCATTTGTCCAGCCTTCAATCTATGATAGGCACTAGGGATGTTAGTGTGTAACCATTTAACCAATGCTTATCGGTTAATGGTGTGGGTTACACTCAACCGGGCAGTGAAGCCTCCTCCCTGGGAGTCAGGCCTGCTATTTAAGCTTTATACTGCAGAGCCCACAGTGTGTAATTGCTAAGATTTTCAGAGGTTACATGGTTACCTGTTAAACCGACTTTTAACGTCCCTAGTAAGCACCCACAAAGAAAGCTACGATCATCTTGGGAGCTCTTAACCTTGTGTGATGGACTGAGCCAGGTCTGGGCATCGCTGAGGGCGTCCACTCAGGGTGAGTTGCTCAAAACCAGGGCTGCTTACAGCCCCAGCCTGGAGACCTTTCCCAAAACAGGTCACAAACCAGTCACACAGAACATAAGAACATAAGAATGGCCATACTGAGTCAGACCAAAGGTCCATCTAGCCCAGTAGCCTGTCTGCCGACAGTGGCCAGCACCAGGTGCCCCAGAGGGGGTGGACCGAAGACAATGATCAAGCAATTTGTCTCGTGCCATCCATCTCTAGCCTCTGACAAACAGAGGCCAGGGACACTATTCCTACCCCCTGGCTAATAGCCTTTTATGGACCTAACCTCCCTGAATTTATCTAGCTTCTCTTTAAACTCTGTTCTAGTCCTAGCCTTCACAGCCTCCTCTGGCAAGGAGTTCCACAGGTTGACTATGTGCTGTGTGAAGAAGAACTTTCGCTTATTAGTTTTAAACCTGCTACCCATTAATTTCATTTGGTGTCCTCTAGTCCTTATATTATGGGAACTAATGAATAACTTTTCTTTATTCACCTTCTCCATACCACTCATGATTTTATATACCTCTATCATATTCCCCCTCAGTCTCCTCTTTTCCTGACAATCCGCCAGCAGGAAGCCTCACGATCAAAACCCCTCAGGCACCCCAGCTCTCTCTGTGCCACAATCAGCCCTGGGTCTAACACACAGGTGAGGGGTTATAGGACCCAATCTCACCTACCCCGAATGGATCTTCCTGGTCCCAAAGAACCAGCCACAGATTCCCGGTCAGTTTACAATTTGGATCTTACCCACAAGATCACGCTGGGCCAATCCTTTAGAATCTAAAATCTAAAAGTTTATTAATGAAAGAAAGAATAGGTTGAGAGTAAGGTTGTTAAGGAAAATACATTACATGTACCAATCACTAAGTTCTTGATGCAGGCTCTCAACAGAGATGTTATAAACTGCTATCTTAAAAGTCTCTGGTGTACATCCTATGTCAGGATGGGCCAACGGTCCTTCCCGGCTCACTGTCCCTTGCAAGGCTGCATCTGGGATCAGTAGCAGAATTGAAGACAAGATGGAGTCCACCTCATGGCACTTTATATCCATTCCCGGTGTCTCCCAAGCTGGAGTGGGTCATATGGTCAAGTGACCTATCCCTGTGTTCCATGACAGCAGCCATTAGATACTGACTGGTTTGCAGGTTTCCAGATGCATTCCTCAGGTGTGTATTGGGCACCTTGAGAGCCATTGTCCTTGAAGCAGTGCTAATTAGCATAGTCATCGACTGAACAATCCTTCTTTACAACAGGCAGTGCAGGCCAATATTAGCACAGAATCCATATTCATAACTCCACATACAAACATCACACAAGTATATGAATAGCACACATAGAATCAATAGAACACAAGCTTTCATTTGACACCTCACATGGCCCCCTTTGTACAGACTTTGGGGCAAACACCCTCCCCGTGGGTGCAGCAGTGATCTGGCTGCTCCCCTTAAAATTCAATAACGTGACACCTTGATCTACTTGGACTTTTAGAACTATGTTTTTCTCACCTGGAGAGCCACAGTCCACTTAAGAACCTGCTGTTTGTTTATATGGTCTTCATCTTGGGTCTCTTATAGTTGAGTAAGATGAGTCTAGTGGCAAATCCAGAGCTACTAAACTTCACTGACCTATAACTCCTCAGCATTCCTTTAAGGACAGAGGAAGAAGATCCCTAGAGCATTGCAGAGCAATGAATATCTAATTTAATAGGAAATTCACAGATGTGTTACATGCTTCCTTTAATAAAATAGCATTTTACTGCTTATTTCTATTAAAATACAGATCAAGCTGTTTATTTAGCTAGATTGCTGCTGCTTATCTATATTAAAAAGTATCCAAGATTATCATTCCATGTGTCATTTGGAAGCCTGCAGTGTCTGAGTAAGTGTGAAGCAAGGGAATAGCTACAAACATGGCTGAGAGTTCTTTTTGTTCAGAATATCACTAAGTTCAGTCATTACTGGGATTTGCTGTCTGTTACCATCCTGTTTTAAAGTTCTCAGCCATTTGACTTTATGAATTATGTGAAAGCCCAATCCATGACAAGAGTCTCAGACCGTTTTGATATCAGAGGTAGCTGTGCCAATCACCACCCTTAAATGGAATGCACTGGTTTCATTGGTTGTATGAGGGAGAGTGTACAGATGGTGGATTACTTGACTCAGTTGTCACATCCATGCAGCAGCACGGGCTTTCAGCTCTTGGTATTCACCATCATCTGGTAACTGGGTAACCAAACAGGTATTTCTGAGGGACATAAAAGAACAAGGGAAGAATAAGTAATTAGTTCAGCTGGCATGGTAAAGTCTTAAAGATTGTCAAGTTAATTATGTGATTTTTATTAACAACTGTATCAAAGTGTTTACTATATTACAGAATATTTTATCTTCCTCTTCTTTATAATAATTCCATAGAAATTTAACTAAAATTGGTTTTTCTTACCAGTTTCCACCCCTCTTCTGGACAAACATTTTATTGTTGTTGAACTGCTGGCATTGCTCTTTTTAAAAGATAGTAATAATATTGGAAAAATTGTGGGGGTGGGGTTGTGCATATGTTCCAAGATGGAGGTGGGATATACACAGTTACATGGACTAGCTATAACAAAAAACTACATGGCTGAAATTTTATCCTGTGATCATTAATGCCTCTATTTCTTGAACAGAATGTAAGGTTTTACAAAACAAAATAAAAACAATGAATTCTTTAAAGAAGATTAACTAGGTAATGTAACCAGATCGTGTTTAATTTTTCCATTTTCTCTTGCAAATTATTGGATATAATTAATAAGCAATTTTAAAATATCTGTTTACTTGTCTCATGATTACTTGTTTTGAAGTTTGTAATTGATCATTTTTGTCTTTAAAATATAGAATACTCATTCTGAGTCACTTTAAAAGCCCAGTTCCTTGAGTTTGATAGCTCATCATTTGATTTAATTTTTTTAGAAGAATTTGCTTCATGCTATGTAGCAAATGAAATATATGCTATTTTTTCCAAGTTATCCATTTGATGATATTTTCAAACACTTATAATTACTAATAATTTTGGTTTTCTCAACAAAACTAGATTGGCTAATAGTGTAAAGTCTGACAGTTGGCTTAACAAATTTTAGTGTACGTTTTCAAAAATTCTCTGGTCTGTGGTTGTGGCTTTTAAATCATGGTTCAAGCTGAGGTGGTGCAGGGCACCAGGAACCCTATAAACAATCCTAATTTCATTAACTGGTGTTCCCTCTCGAGGCCTCCAGGTAGTGCACACTGAAGGGAGAGTTCCACCACTCTTTCAACAAATTGCTTGCTTCTTCACCCAGTGGGAGTGGAGTCACAGGCTATGTCTACACTCGCGGCTTCTTGCGCAAGAACATCTTGCGCAAGTGTTCTTGTGCAAGAAGTCTTGCGCAAGAAAACGTCCACACTGCCATGTGCGAGCTGTGCTTTTGCGCAAGAGCGCCCATGGCAGTGTGGATGCTCTCTTGCGCAAGAAAGCTCTGATGGCCATTTTAGACATAGGGCTTTCTTGCGCAAGAAGTCCCTGCCGAGCGTCCACACTGCCCTCTTGCACAAGAGCCCCTGCACAAGAGAGCTTACACCTGTTAAAAAAGAGCGCAGCTGTTGCGCAAGGAGCCCTCTCTTACCACGCTGTACTGTAAATTTACTTGCGCAAGAGCGGGTGGGCAGTGTGGACGCTCTGCAGATTCTTGCGCAAGAACGGCGGTACTTGCTCAAGAAGCCGCGAGTGTAGACATAGCCACAGTGTTTAGGCAGCTAGTACCCCTAGTGGGCTAGTCAGGAGCAGAACCTGCATTTCCCTTCGGGATTGTCTCTCCCCCTGCTTCTATACACCAGACACAATCAAGTCCTATCTTTTTTACCTGTTACGATTGTGACGAACTCTCTACACCTTATTGCTTTGAGATCATGAGGCATTTCTAGGACCCTTTTACCTTGAAGCCATACGTTTATTGTGCAAGTAACAGACAGTATAGTATAGTCTAATATACTTATAAATTTTCATCTTTGTTTTGCCACTGACTTTCTGTGTGACCTGGGGCAATTGAGCAAATTTCTTTGCCTAAGTTATGGAAAATAATGGAAAAATTAACATTAATCAAAACTATTTCTTTCAAAAAATTATATGATGCACAAGAGTTGGGGGTGGGGCAAGGCAATACGCTATGTGTGCATGCACGTGCAAGGGAAGGTAGGCAGTGAAGGAGAGTGGGAGGAATTTGATGTGTGAGTATGCAGGACAATGAAGCGACACAGATGGGAAGGGTGCATGTTTGTGTGTGTGTGTTTGTGTTTGTTTTCCAGGGAGTTTGGGAGGCAGAAGAGAGAGGGAAACTTGGTTTGTATGAAAGAAGATGTATAAGAAAGTAGGGAGGAAGGGGACATTTGGGGTGTGTGCACAGGGACCAAAGAAAAGGCGGAGTTGTAGGATGGGGAAACGGAGATGTATCTTCGAGTTGCTCTGCTATGCTCTGGTAAAACAAAGTGGCTATAAATGCAATTTAACTGGCTAGTTAATATGTTCTGGCTGCTGAGTGGCATAAAGGAACCACAACACTGGCCATAATAGTTAAAGTAAAAAAAAAATTAAGGTTGATCCTTCATATCTTCAAACAATTGGAAATAACACATAAGGGGGGTTATGAAGATAGAGATATATAAAATCATGAGTGGTGTGGAGAAAGTGAATAAGGAAAAGTTATTGACTTGTTCCCATAATATAAGAAGTAGGGGCCACCAAATGAAATTAATGGGCAACAGGTTTAAAACAAATAAAAGGAAGTTCTTCTTCACACAGCGCACAGTCAACCTGTGAAACTCCTTGCCTGAGGAGGTTGTGAAGGCTAGGACTATAACAGGGTTTAAAAGAGAACTAGATAAATTCATGGAAGTTAAGTCCATTAATGGCTATTAGCCAGGATGGGTAAGGAATGGTGTCCCTAGTCTCTGTTTGTCACAGGGTGGAGATGAATGGCAGGAGAGAGATCACTTGATCATTACCTGTTCGGTTCACTTCCTCTGGGGCACCTGGCATTGGCCACTGTCGGCAGACAGGATACTGGGCTGGATGGACCTTTGGTCTGACCTAGTATGGCTGTTCTTATGTTCTTAATCTCTTTGGGTTATGAAATTTTAAATTAAAAACAAACAAGAAAATTTATAGAGAAAAGTATGTTAATATAGAGGTAAGGTTGAGTATAAGTATGAGTCTTTTAGGGTAAAATATATTATAGGGGTGTTGCAGTTACCCGGAATTCAACATTATAAGCCCAGGAAATTCAGAGATAAGGTTAAATTTAAAAGAAATCCAAACAAGTGAAGGCACTGAAATGCAGTCAGGGGTTCTAGACAGCCTTAACTTTTCCGGTAGTGACACTATAACAGGGCTGAGGGGGTGTTAAAATCCAATGCATGTTTAAAAATCAGTTTAATCTAATCCACATGAGTGATTGGACATTAGGCAAAACTTCCTAAGTGTGAGGGTGGTTAAACAGTGGAATAAATTGCCTAGGGAGGTTGTGGAATCTCCATCCCTGCACATATTTAAAAACAAAAATCACATAATATTAATTATGTTTTTTAAACCATAAAATGTTATTGTAATGGAGTTTTCTCACGGAACCATTAGTTTCACTTCGCAGAACCCTGGGGTTCCACAGAACACCATTTGGGAAACATTGATCTAGCTGGTGCTTGGTCCTGCCATGAGGGCAGGGGACTGGACTTGATGATCTCTCGAGGTCCCTTCCAGTTCTAGTGTTCTATGATTCTATGATGCGTAGGGGGGTAACGAGGGGCCATGTGTCCACCCCCATGCAGAGGAGTGGTATAGGGTCACATCACATTGTGCTCTGAGGCAACCTCTGGTCACACTTCCTGGGAAAGAGAGAGGAGACACAGTGCTGCTTGAGACAGAACTCCCAAGGGCACAATTTATTGGGGCCAAGGAGATCTGAAGCCCCTCCAGATGTTTCAACCCCTGGATTTCACACGTGAGGGCTGCTTGAAGTGCGTGCCCTAGCTCTAAGGTATGTCTACACTGCCAAGTTTGGTTGTCGAAACTTACGTTGACACCCAAACATCATCAAAACAAAAATTGCTAGTAGATGTTCACTCTTGCCCCCTCTGTTGACAGATCATGTCCACATGTACCATCATCAGCAGTGTGAACAATGCATTGTGGATATGTATCATTGGTCACTGAACATCTTGGGATTTCCTCCAAGTGCTTGGGAGCAGCATCATGAGTCGCTCTGTGAACTCTCTGTGCTAAGGAATGTCAAAACAGCACAGCGGCAGCAGTCTGCCTGCCACTGTGTTTCTAGAACAGGAGCTATCCAATGACTTGTTCTTTGTTCCTCAAAAGGCGCAGCTCACTCAGCTCTCAGATACTTTCCAGAGTTTTGAAGGGAGAGAGGAGCATGCCTGCAGAGCAGCAGAAATCAAAACACTGAGCAGAGCCATCAGGGCAGGCATTGTGGGATACTGGCGGAAGCCAATTTTGTTGAAAAACAGTGTTTACACTGGCTCTTTCTTGACAATAAAGGAAGGGGGGAAAATGAAGTCTCTTGTAGAGGTGGAAGTCTTTTGTTGCCAAAAGTGGGCATTTTTCCTGATAAAAGTCACATTATAATGTGTACACCCTCACTGATTTGTCACCAAAGGGCAGTTTTTGGCGACAAAATTTGATAGTGTAGACATGCCCAGTAGGCATCTGTTAACTGCAACAGAGATTGGGCTGCTCCCAGCTTTGCCTTGAGGGCAGGGAGTTTATTTATAAACTGAGGGAGGCAGAATGATTAACATAACAAAAGGCTTGTCATTCACTAATTGAAGGATCATTAGATTATCATGAATAAACAGTGGAGTATTCCAGGGATCTGCATTTGAACCAATTTGATTCAACTTACTCCTAAATGATCCTGGAAAAGAGATAAACAGTGAGGTGGCAAAATACTCAAAATAGAACAAATAGTCTGGTAGCACTTTAAAGACTAACAAAACATGTAGGCTACGTCTACACTACGAGTTTCCTCAACAAAAAAGATGCTAATGAGGGACTCATTTGCATGAGTCGCGGTCTCATTTGCATATTTTCTGCCAATCCCTTTTTTTGCTAAAGTTTTTGCGCAAAAACCCCTTTTCCCGCAAGATCCTTAAGCCTCAAAAAAGGAGGTTTACCGATCTTGCGGAAAAAGGGGTTTTTGCGCAAAAAGAAAATGTTCACACTGCTTGTTTTTGCGCAGAAACCTTAGCGAAAAAACGGATTGGCAGAAAATATGCAAATGAGATGGCAACTCGTGCAAATGAGTCCCTCATTAGCATCTTTTTATCCAAGAAAACTCGTAGTGTAGACAGACGTAGATGGTATCATGAGCTTTTGTGGGCACAACCCACTTCTTCAGATGATCGGAGTGTTGGATGTCCAGAATCAAAAATAAATAAAGGAAGGGGGGAGGGGTGGAAGAAGGAAAAAATTGGAGGGAGGGGGAGAGGCAGTGGGTAGATAAATTTCAAAGGGAAAGCCGAGCCAGTATGTAATAGGAAAAACTGAAAATCAACAAATAGTCTATTAGCACCTGAAGACTAGATAGTTAAGAGGCAGATAAGAACCATTAGTTTGCAGTGTAAAGGAAGAGTATTCATAGAATCATAGAATACTAGGACTGGATTGAAGCCATTTCATGTTGAGCTGCACTTAGTGTGGGATGTTCCCTCCAGATGGATGGGTTTCTGTGCATGCCTCCTGAAAATTTCTGCATTGGTGTTCAATGACATCTAATTTTTACACATGTTGTGATAGTGCCATAAAGGGCAACCCCGCTTCCTAGAGTTATCTCGAATCTCAGTGTACAAAAAATTCTTAGGGATATGTTCTCCCATTCTCCTGATACAACTGAGCCACTGCAACCTCCTCTTCTTGATACAGGTTGAACCTCTGTGGTCCGGGACTCTCTGGTCTGGCAGATATCGCTGGACCGGAGAACCCCAGTGGCAGAGGTTGCCGGTGGCTGAGAGTGGAGCTGACCAGAGGGGCCAGCTGGGCAGCGGAGCCTGTGGGGCCACTAGAGCTTGCAAGGCAGCAAAGCCTGCAGCAGCTGGGAAGCCAGGGTCAGTGGTGCCAGGTGGTTTGGGAGAGGAGCTCACTGGGTGCCATTGTCCAGGACGAGCGAGTCATGTCCTGAGGGTGCTGGACCCAGGAGGTCCAACCTGTAGTAGTTTCTAAGTGTCCCTGTCTGGTGTGCTCCAGCACCTCTGTGTTCGGTGTTTTGTCTTCCCACTCTGTTTTCAGGATCTTTTCCAGGCATTTCATGTGGAAGCTGTTTAGTCTTCTAATGTAGCGCATGTAGTTCTGAACCATTAAGCAGGGATGACAGCACACAAGTCTCATAGGTTTGCATTTTCACCTTAGGTGATAGGTTGCTGTTATTCTGAGCAAGGCCTGGGGCTTGTGGGCTAGGCAGTCGTTTTCTATTTTGTAGTTGTGCAACTGGGTATTCTTTCCCAACTGCAGTGCATTGCATTTGTCCTGGTTTATTAAGATCATTTTGAATTCTAAAAACACTTGCAACTCCTCTCAGATTTGTAAATTCTTCTGTAAATTTAGAACATAAGAACATAGGAATGGCCATACTGGGTCATAACAAAGGTCCATTTAGCCCAGTATCCATTTAGCCCAGCAGCCAGTGCCAGGTGCCCCAGAGGGAATGAATAGAACAGGTAATTATCAAGTGATCCACCCTGTTGCCCATTCCCAGCTTCTGACAGAACGTAGAGACACCATTCCTGCCCATCCTGACCAATAGCCATTGATGGACCTAACCTCCATGAATTTATCTAGTTTTTTTTTGTTGGTTTTTTTGAACCCTGTTAAAGTCCTGGTCTTCACCACATCTTCTGGCAAAGAGTTCTGCAGGTTGTGTGAAGAAATACTTCCTTTTTGTTTTAAACCTGCTACCTGTTAATTTCATTGGATACCCCCCAATTCTTGTGTTATGGGAACAAGTAAATAACTTTTCCTCATTTACTTTCACCACACCATTTTATAGACCTTTATCATATTCCCCTTAGTCATCTCTTTTATCTTCTATATATTTGAGAGTTTGTCTGTGAGCGAGTGAGTCTGTCCGTCCGTCTGTTTGTTCAAGAACTCCTTCTAAACAGTAAGAGCTAGAACCACCGAATTCGGTATGCAACTTCCTCTTCTCATAACTCAAAGCAAGGTAAAGATTTGCTTGTGCCAGGACAATGGGATGTCCCTGTAGTGCAATTGTTTTCCATCACACAGAAAGGCTGCTATCAGGAACAGTTATACTGTGTAATGACCACAGGGGACCACAGTGAGGTTCCCCCATGGCCAGCTTTGGGGAGCCGCCATCTGGGCAACAAAGTCCCTGCCTGGGCAGCACGGCCCCCACTGTAGCCAGCCCCAGGGAACTGCTGCCCAGGCATCATGACCCCTGCTGTGGCCAACCCCAGGGAGCCACCCCAAGAAGCACTGCCCCCGCTGTGGCCAGCCCCGGGAGCCTCTCCTGCACCCTCTCCCCCATACCCATTCCCCTGCCCCCAAACCCTGACTGCTGCACCCTCCACACCTTTAGCCCCCTGCCCTGAAGGACCCAAGCAATGCCAGGTAAGTCTTCTAGTAAGCTTGTACATCTGCTCTTTATGCCACTATCCAAATAATTGATGAGGATAGAATTGGACTCCAGACAGAATCACATGGGACCCCACTTAATAGGCCCAGCCACCTTGACTCTGAGCCATTGAGTATGGCTTTCCAACCAGTTGTGCACCTATCTTTATAATAGATTCATCTAATATTTCCCTTGTTAGCCTATAAGAAGATAGTTGAAGTCTCCTTCACCACTGAGTCCTGTGCTTTGTATGGTGGTGTTAGCTATTTATTTTAAAAAGCCATAACAACCTCTTCTTTTTGGTTAGATGGTCTGTAGTAGATCTCTGTCATGACATGAATTCAAGTTGTTCTTCAAGTATATGCCTCTTTGTGTGTTCTAACATAGGATGTTCCTGTGCCTGTGTGCACTCACTTGGAGCTTTTAGGAAGCAGTGTTCATGAGTCCACACCTGCACACCATGCTCTAGTGCTAAGCTAAGTACATGGAGGTGCAAACCTGCTGCCACTCCAATTCCTTCTGCATAATTTTGTTCAAGATGCATCTAAGCAATGTCTGCTCCTAGATTTCGTTTCCTTGCTATTGCTTTGTATTTTGTTTTAATCTGTTTTTTTCCAATGTTAATATTTTAGCACATTTATGCTTTTTTTGGGGGGTGGGAAAGTTCCCACATATGATCCCTTTCCTTTGGCACAGGGTCTTCACTTTCAGCCATTGCATCTTGTCTCCTTTTCCTCCCTGGGTTATTTCCAAGATCCCAGGCTTTAAAATCTCCAAGACCTGCCAGAGGTCTTTCTCCCTCAGTGACAGGCATTCAAATTATGAGTGCTGCCTTGGAGAGTCCTGCGTCCTAAGTGCAAAGTTTGCATTGGATTCTAAAGCAGATCTTCCACACTGAGGGAAGACAGGCTGAAGCACTTTTTGTGGCATGAGACCCCGGGGGCTGAATTCCCTCCCTTCCCTGCCCAGTATACTGGCTACAGTGTACCAGTACCTCCAGTCTTGTCAATTGAGGACCATGGTTCAGCTTCACAAGTGGAACATTTCAAGAGAAAGAGCCCCCACTCCCTGGAGAAAGTCCAAAAGCAGAGTTTGTTTCCATGTTTCCACCCAGTCCGTCCCCATCGCTTTCTGGGGACTGCTCTCATGAGGTACTGCTCATTGAGCAGGTCAGCTCTCTGCTGGCATTAGAAGTGGTGGGGGAAAGTTCTGCTGGAATACTGGGGTCACAGCTTCTGCGCTTGGTAGTTCTGTTACTCAGATTGAAAGGAGAGATGAATTGATCTTTGACTTTGTGGCCTTAACAATTAATTAGATATATGAGATTCCAAATGATCGCTCTTTTGACTGTCATTCATGCGTTCTCAGAACGACTGGTTTTCTGCTCTGGGCGGGTGTGCTCCTGCTTCCATTTGGCAATTCTGCTGAGCCATAGGAAGTACCTTTGCTTTGTAGTGTGAGAGTGCCATTTTCAGTACATCGGCCTGCCATTCACCTTCTTTTCCACACCCTGTGTTTTCATCAAGTGCATGGTCATGCTTACTATCACAGGAGAAGGGGAATCCACATCCTCCCATAACTGAGTGACTGGTTGCTATGAGAGAGAGAGAGAACGGTCTTATGTCAGCACCACATCTGTGCCTCTTTCTAAACACCAGAAAGTTGATGTTGGCACCCACTCAAAAAATCAAGTTCACCAGGGCCTTGTTCAAATTGACAAGAGCAAGAGCATTTTTACGGACTGACCGCTTTCAGGCAATTCGACATCTCTGCCTCAGTCTGTAATCTCAGGCTGCCACAACAGTCCGGATATGTCGGAGCTTGGTGGGCCACATGTTCACTTGCATGCAGATGGTTCAGTTTGTAAGGAAGTGCCTCTGCCTCCTTCAAATTTGGCTTAACATGTTCTATCACCTCAACCTTCATTCACTGGCCAGGCTGGTTCATCTCTCTCCACTGGTTCTAGAGTTCTTACAGCGGTGGACATGTCCACAGAATATTTGCCTGGGAATTCTCTCCACTTGGCTCTCACCAACCAAGTCGGTGTTTACCAATACTTCTCTGTTTGGTTGGGGTGCACAGCAGGACTCCTTGAAGGGCTCGCTCCATATCGAAGTGCTGGAACTTTGGGCCATCCATAACGCATGCCATGCCTTCTCGGATTGTATCAAACACTCAGTGGTTCACATGCTCACCAGTATATCAGGTAAACAAAAGGGGGAATCAGTCTCGAGGTCCTTGATTGACTCTAGGCAGAATCTGGCCCAGATCTCACAAGAAAGGGCCCTCCTTCACGGTAACGTTCCAGTTGATGACCTCAAACAAATGGCTACTTTGACAATGTGATCATGTTACATGAAAACTCTCTCCTCCAGCTATTGGGGGGTCATCTTCATAGTGCTGACTTCATGGATGACCCAGCCCTGGATCACTCACAGAAAAAAATTAGCAGGTGCTTAGCATCCAGCTCCACCTTCTCCCCCAGTGCCTCCCGTTCTCCCGTGGCCCTGTCAATCAACTCCTCCCCATCCTTTCCAGTGCCTCCCATCTACCACAGTCAGCTATTTCAAGGTGTGCAGGCGGTACCGGGGGAGGAGCGGTGACATGGCACTGTCAGGAGTGGGGCTTTGAGGAAGGGGTGGAGTTGAGTCAGGGCTTGGGGCAGAGCAGTGGTGGAGGCTTGCAGAAAGGGGGTGGGAGCCAAGTGGGGGTTGAACACCCCCATGGCCCAGTAAGAGGCAATGCCTGTGTCTCCCATTTTCTACCTGCCTGGGAGCTCATTAAATCAGGTGGATGCTGGAGGTGGTTTCAACATGGTATTCCATAAAATTCGATTTCATCCCTCCCAATCCCTCTTCAGGGACCTTTCTCACAGGGGTTCCCTGAGGTAGAAGGTTCCATCTTTCCTGCTCCTGGGGTGATTGAGCCACTTTCCTTAGAATTGATGGGAAGAGGTTCTGTTCCAGGAACTTCCTGGCCCCCAAGAAGGTAGGTTGGAGACCGACCCTGGATCTCAGGATTCTGAATGCCTTTATTCTTTTGTAGCAGCTCAAGATGCTGTCCCTAATCACAATAATTTCAGCCTTAGTTCCTGGGGCTGATCTGTTGATTTCAGCCTGCAGGATGTGTACTTGTAGCTATGCACCAGTCCCACAAATGCTTCCTGTGATTCGTCATTAGCACAGATCACTACCAGAACCATGCTCTTTACTTTGGC
Source organism: Rafetus swinhoei (assembly GCA_019425775.1). NCBI lineage: Eukaryota > Metazoa > Chordata > Testudines > Trionychidae > Rafetus > Rafetus swinhoei. The sequence goes on along the minus strand of CM033442.1, from coordinate 46,019,644 downwards.
CTTCAACCAACCTAAGGGTCTTTACAGAAAGTCCTCTCTGCAAGCACAGCTTATGTGCACCAATGGGGAATAACTGTCTTTCACTGCTTGGGCGATTGGCTTCCCAAGGGTTGCTCAGTCTCTAAAGTCTGGTCAAAAACCAAAAGGCCCTTGCCCTTTTTCGTTTCCAGGGCCTTTGCTTGAACCAAGACAAATCCACCCTAACACCAGCATAGGGAATAGACTTTATCAGAGCCACTTTAGACTCCTCAACTGTCAGAATCTACTACCTGCAGACAGGTTCACCATGATGGCCAGCCAGATCAGTATACTGTGTCCATCTGCCTTAAGTGTCTAGGAGACATGTCAGCCTGCACATTTATAGTGCCCCATGTGTACAGCTATACCTCCTTTGTCTTTATACATGGCTCAGGACTGTTTACTTTTTGAACAGACATGGCCTCTCCTAGCAAGTAACTCTGCCTCCAAGATTACTTGACTCTCTCAACTCATGGAAGCATCCTTGCAAGATTTGCCTGAGTTCCCTTTTCACTCCTGCCTCCATTAGGGTCATCACCATGGACTTCTCTCGGCTGAGCTGGGTTGCCCACCTCCAAATCTCAACAATTCAGAACAAATAGACACCCCTCCCACCCCACCTCCTCACCATGAGGCAACCCCATATCACTGTAAATGTAGATGTAGCCATAGTTGTCACTGGTGCACTTAATGGAATAGTTCTTAATTCTGATGGGTAGAAAGGTGCAGTGTTAGGTGGCATGGTGTCTTTAAATGCTCTGGCCTCAGATCCTAACCAACAAGCCTTTTCTCCTTAATAGAAATATATCATTTCAAAAGGTGCAGTCAGCTTCTCAAGGTCTCAGCTATAAAATTTTTCCTGGCTTTCAAAGCTGTAAACCGAGTTATTGGCCAATACTTCAGATGTGCCTAACACAAAGGAAACCATTTGCAGTTGAGCATACATAGCTTCCATGCTTGTATTGGTATAATTTGTGTACAATGGCCAGTTAAGAAGAAGAAACTTCAACTAAATATTTGTCAAAATAAATAATCTGAACATGTATTTCTAATTCAGCCTTTGCTGTTTCATACATCCTTCAAAAATGTAAAATACAGGGATTTTGTATATATCTGTGACCTATGGATGATAAATCTGGGGCATTCAGAGTTAAGTTTAAAATTAAGAAAAATCCATTGATACTTAGGTATGGAATTGCACTTAGGAAACTGAAAAAAGGAGTGGTTATTTACTTGTTGTCATAATCAGGAGTGCTAACCAGCACCCGGTGACTAATGGGTTAACTAATGTCTCCTGTACTTAGCCAGATATCGGGTGATCAGCCAATAACAATACAGATAGGAATTATCAAACTGGAAAAAAGGAGTTTTTCTCTTTGTTTGAGATTCAGAGCAGTTTCTTCCAAGTACAGAGGGAGATGGGAGACACTTCTCTCTCCAAGAACGGACTTCTTGAAATGTGTAAGTAGAGAAAAGTTTAGATAGTCCATCAGGATTTGTTGTTTTCCTTGTTTGGGGATTTGGAAATAATGTCTGAGCTGTTAATTGTGTTTTTTCTTTTGTAAGTAAGGCTTTTAGCCCAGGGGCTTTCCCTGAGTATCTGTATCAGTTGGTGGCTCTTTCCATCTAACTACTTTACTATGCTTGCAACTGTAGTTTTGTTTTGATAATAAAAGTTTGTTCTTTTTTTCTAATTAACCGGGATTGATTGATTGTTGTGTCCTTAGGACTCAGTGGCTAGTTACAAGGGCAGAGTCCATTGTAGAGTCCATCCCTCTATTTTTCCCGACTTCAAGCAAAACGGAGGTTGGAGCAGGGGGAGAGTTTTACCTTAGGAGGGAGATATCCCAAGTGATCTCTTCCCTGTTTTTTGTTTGTTCATTTGTTTGTTTTTGGAATTTCTTGGGTGGTGGCAGTGGATTCCCAAAAATCTGGGTATTAGGATTTTGGGGGGAAGTTTTTGTACCAGAGCCTGTAGAGGCAAGGTTTTGGAGTGCTCTTGCAGACCCCCAGTTCCTGCATTCATCATGCCAGAGTGGGGAACAACCTTGACACCTGTACAGTAACTTGAATTCCTCAAGATATTTTGTCACCACAGTGCTGCATCATAGGATATGTGTGTGCCTGTGCACTCTCAGTAAGAGATATTAGATAGCAATATCTGATGGGTCTGCACTTGCACGCTCCCCCCTGCTCCAACCCCTAACTGTCCCCCTGCTCCAACCTCCGTTTTGCTTGAGGTTGGGAAAAATAGAGGAATGGACGACAATGGACCCTGCCCTTGTAACTAGCCACTGAGTCCTAAGGACACAACAATCCTTGTGCTCTGGTGCAAGGATATATAGGGAGGCATGAATCTACAGCTACTCCAGTTCTTTCTGTTACAAAGCACAAAAAGATACTGTTCACAGTGGAGGAAGGACAGAAGTTTGAGCATTCACAAGACAAAACAGGTTGAAGAAATAAACTGTACTTACCTGTAATCAGTGTTCTTTGAGATGACCACGCATGTTCATGTTCATGGCTATTGCGCCACCTTCTGGTAGAACTTGCTTTTGGCAGTATCCGCTTACAAGGCTGTCTCAGTTTATAGACTCACCTTTGGTGCAAGGGAGTGGCACGTCCTCCCCGGCTCAGTTCTTTTTACATAATTACAGGATACTGAGTGAGAGGTGAAAGGGGATAGGAAGAGTGAATATACAGAGCCATTCAAAGGTAAATAACCTTCATTTCTTCTTTGTCTGGATATGCATATTATGGGGAAATTGATGAGCAGTGCTGAGACTAATTTGGAGATGGGAAAAGAGTCCTAGTTGAATAAAGACTGAAGCACCAACTTGCCAAGCCCACCCAGCGTCTGCTCTGGAAGCTAAATCCGGAGGATAGTGCTTGGGGAAGGTATGTAGTGCTTAATGCTCAGGCTGCAGCTTTGCAGATCCCAGCAGCTGGCACCTGCCTTAGACCAGCAAAGGAAGTAGCCACAGGTAAAGTGAAATGTGACCCAATTAAAACACGCACCACATTAGGTATAAGCTGAAAATCTGGTTTAAAAACTACTATGTCGTTATGAAATTAATTAAATAAATGGTGGATCATCCTTGAGTTCATTCTGTTCATTCACTCTCTTGGCTGATATAATGGCAAAAATGAAAGCTGTTTTAGGGGATAAATGATGCAAAGAACATTCATCCAAGGGCTCAAATGAAAATGTCACCAATATAATTAAGACCAACTTGAGGTCCCAAAAATGGACAAGGTCTCTTGAGAAGAGGATGTACATTCAACAGACCTTTCACCAACTCTGTAACTGAAACATGAACAAACAGCAATCTGCCATCAACTAGAGTATGGTATGGGGAGATGGCTACCAACTGAACCTTTAATTGTAAATTAGATAAACCTTAATTCTTTAATTACATCATGTGTGCCAGAATAAAAGGAACAGAAGCTAAACATGGAGGATCCGGCTTTCTTGCATCCATTCCTGCAATCTAGACTACTTCCAGCACTAGTAATTTCTAGTGAGCTATTTCCGAGAGTTAAGAAATATGTCCTGCACAAATGAAGACTATAAGTGCAGACCGAGCCAAAAGTCCAAACAGCCACAATAGCAGGTGAGGGGACTGTGTGTCTGAGTGAAGAATCCTACCTGCTTCCTTGGGAGAGAAGATCTGATGATGTAGAGAAATATGAAAATTCTACCAGATAGCTGAAGGGGATCTGTAACCAACTGTCAACATGGCCAAGCTGAGGCACTGAGTATTATCTCTGTCCATCACCATCAGACCCCTTCCCCTGTATCATAGAAAAGGGCCTGGAAAAGACAGATTGCTTTTGATTGCTCTGGAACAAAAAGGCTGACACTTTCCTGTTGAATGAAATGATTAACTTTTCCATAACTGTTGAGATGAATTGCACAAGTGCAGGTGCACGTGTGCATCGAGCATGGTTGCCGAAATTTTTTCTCTCAGTGGTATCCCTTGGGTCCATTCTGGTGTCCCGGGGTGCTGCTCACTTGTCCATAGTGCTGGTATAAAAGCCCTACTGACACCGCCCCCATTCTATTTCTTCTTTCTAGCCAATTTCTGATAAGAGGAGTAAGAGCTTGGGTTTTGGAATGGACACGTGCAAAACATCTTGAAGAGTAACCCCTTTTCTTCAAGTGCTTGCACTTGTCCATTGCAATGTAGGTGACTACAAAGCAGTTGAATTGGTGATGGGCTGGGAGAGCATAGGCATGCTGACTGGAACACAGTCCAGCCAAATCCACCATTGTCCCTGGCCTGCTGAGTTATGGTGTAATGAGAAGAAAATGGTGCACTGAGAAATAACTTTCTGCTCTGCAAAAGTCCTGAATAGGAACCTGTGCTAGAAACACCACTGAAGATGCTTGTGCCCTTGGAAAGTAAGCAGTTAAAATAGGTGGGGGTAGAACACCTGACAGCTTGTAGCTCATGTGGATACATGATGTGATCCATGATGAGATTCTCTGAGTTGATATGGGGAGACCTTTCATCCTGTCTGCAACCACTACAAACAACTGGGTGGATTTCCAGAATGGTTTGGTCCTTTGTGTGTAGCAAGGTAGTGCCCCTGTGAAGGGGCTGGAGTAAGTGATCTTGCCTGAGCTGCTGGAGCCACAGAGTGGTCCAAAACAGGCTGCACTCTTCACTGGTCTCTGGCCATCCTTGGAGTCAGGGAACGTTTTCTCTGGGCTTGCAGCAGCTTCTGTTTTTCACTTGGCACTGGAGATGGTGAATGATGCCATGATTCCCCGACTGTGAGAGGGGTGCTCCTCACTGGCATTGAGGTGCTTGGTGCCAAGTCAGAATGGCACGGCTCCATGGAAGGTCTGAACACTGATTCCAAAAGGGTGGACTTCAGTCTAGCCTCCCACTCCTTTTTGGTATGGGGCTTGAAGTCTCTGCAAATTTTGCAGTGGCTCCCAATGTGCGCTTTTCCCAAGCACTTAAGACAACTGGAGTGCAGGTCACTCAGGAGCACGGCCCTGCTGCAGGAGAGACAAAACTTTAAGCCCAGCAACTGAGGCATGCCTCAGCACTGGGAGTGGAAGGAGCTTCACTAGTAATGGAGAAAACTAACTATTAACTATTAAAACTTAACAAACTGAACAGCTACTATATAAAATAATACAGGGAAATGAAGTCTGTTGACAAAAAACTTGAAAAAGCAAGGTTGGAACAGTTCCAGCGACCATCCTGGGTGATAGGAAGGAACTAAGCAGGGGGTTGGGGTCATGGAGGTCCTTTATACCAGTGCTATGGATGTGTGGCACCAGTGGGTACCAGAGCTGACCCAACTGATACTGCTAAGGGAAATATATCCAGCGACTTTGCTTGGGTTGTGCACACACCTACAGTGGAATGGACATGTGCAAGCACTCAAAGAACAACTTTTCATGAACAGATCCATGATTTGTCGACCCCATCTGGAAAGGGCTTCTGGGAGGCATCTCTCTCCTGGGGAGATCTGCAAGCATACTGTTTTTCTCTGCCAATTGTATTGTTGTAGGGGTAAATGTTGTGGTGGATGCATCGATCCCTGACTTATAAGAAGTGGTGGAGTGAGCAACCTCATTTGTTGATATAATACATTGCGCATGTATTAATGGACAATAAATTGGTAATTTTCCCATGATTAAATTCTTCAAGTGTGCTCTCTAGTCCTTGGTTGACACATCTGAAGTCACTGTCCAAGATAGAGCTGGAGGAGTGAACTCTACACTTTGAACATGTTGTTCCTGTTTTGACCACCAGTGTAGGCTGCTGTTGTCTGGGACATGGTGAGACACAACTGAAGACCATATCAATTTGGACTAGATATAGGGATGGCCAGTGCTTCAAAGGTAATATTGTCAGATGGACAAATAGAGTCACATAGGTAGTTGCTGCTCTGTGAACTCCATGAGACTCAGGAAGAACTTGACCATCAATGTGGTGCAACTTCATATTTTCAGTAGGCATTGCTCCAATTTGAGAATCCTATCATCTGGCAGAAGAGCTCTCCCTGCTGTTGAGTCCAATATGGGACCTGTAAAGTGGATCCATTGAATAGGACAAAAGACTGATTTGAAATACTGAGGAAAAACCCTAGACCTGAGAAGAGGTTAATTATGGTAACTGTGGCCTTGTCTACACTTACTGAGAGATTGGTGCTGTGGGGATCGATCACCTGGACCCGCTAAATCAACCACTGATCACACTCCCATCAACTCCGATACTCTGCCAGATTGAGAATTGTAAGGGACATTGATGGGAGTTTCTCCTGTTGACCCCCTGCAGTGGAGATGCTGTGGCAATTCGATTTAAGGTACGTTGACTCCAGCTGTGCTATTCACGTAGCTGGAACTGCATACAGGTGGCCTCCGACTTGCGACGCGATTGGCTCCTGGGGAAGTGTCGCAAGTCGGGGGTGTCGTAACTTGAACCCTCATTTACAATAGGCGTCATGCGCCGTCATAAATGCGGGACAAGGACGTAAGTCAGGGTTTTTTGGCCCCTTCCGCACTTACAAAAATGGTTGTAAGTGCGGAGGGTTGCAACTCGGGCGGTCGCAACTCGGGGGCTTCCTGTACCTTGGTTCAACATTGCCCCCTAGTGTAGACCTAGCCTGTGGCTCAGTGGATCCTAGCACTCATCTGGCTTCTGTAGCCAATTGTCCAAATATGGATACAAGAAAATATCTGCCTCCTTAGATGTGCTGCTACCTTGGGGTATGTCTACACTGCCACCCCTAGTTCGAACTAGGGTGGCTAATGTAGGCATTCGAACTTGCAAATGAAGCCCGGGATTTAAATATCCCGGGCTTCATTTGCATGTTCCCGGGCGCCGCCATTTTTAAATGTCCCGTAGTTCGAACTACCTGCCCCGCGGCTACACGCGGCACGGACTAGGTAGTTCGAATTAAAGCTCCTAATTCGAACTACCATTAAACCTCCTTGAAGGAGGAAGCAGTGTAGACATACCCTTGGGAGAGGCTCTTCATAAACAATCAGACTAATGGAAGCACCTTGTACTGGAGATGATGCCTGGCGACCATGAAACAGAGGTACCTGTTGTTGTGATGTAGAAATAAGCATCCTTTAGATTGAGTCGCAAACCAGTCCTTGACCAGTAGCAAAAGGATTTGGAATGCCAGGGTCATCATATGGAACCGGAATTTCCAAATGTACTACATTTCCAGATGTAGTTCAGAGGAGGTGCCAAAGTGTTTCCCTGCTGTCTCTCTCCTGCCATGGCCTTTCACTGCTGCATGTAGCCACACATTGTAATAGGAGGCAGTCTGTTGTGAATTTGTAGCTACATAATACCTCATCTAGTCTAAGTTTAAAAAAGTGTGTTTTCAATACCTGACTGTGGTAAAGTGATGTGTAACTGTCTTAGATTCTGGTACTAGCAGGGGACTTGTGGTAAAAGTACACATTTCAGCACTGTACTTAGACAGTTGGCATTTCAGTCCAAACATCTTGGTGTACATAGCCCAGTGACCTAACAGTCACAGGCCGTAAATGCTAAGAGCTGAGCTTGATAGCGTACTTGAAGGATAATTTCTTAGACCCTCAATGAATGACTCCAGTAGAATGCAAGGACAATGAGCAGCATCTACACAGCTGGTTATTTTCATCTGTTGGAGACAGTGGCCTTACTCCTTCACTTGATAGGTTTATAAAGATTTCATTTTGGTTCTCTGTTCAGATGGCTACTTAGTTGATTACTACTATGGTGATTGGTACCACTATATCGGGGTGGGCAAAAGGGCCTCCGCAGGCTGGATCCGGCTCACCAAACGGGTTGATCCGGCCTGCAGAGGTCCTTGTGCTCCCCCGCGCCTAGGCCAATCAGGGCCTAGGTATGGGGGAGTGCGTGGCACATTGACTAAGTGCCGCATGCCGGAGGGCAGGGAGCAAGGGGAGCACGCAAAATCTCCCCCACCCTACAAGAGGCTCAACACTTAGAATCACCTGTTGGGTGACTCTAAGCATGGCGCTCCCTTGCAAGGAAGGGGCAGACTTTGTGTTCTCCCTCCATCCCCAGGCCCTGATTGACCGGGGGGTTGGGAGGGGAGTGTGTGAAGTCTCCTCCCACTGCCAGATGTGTAGGCACCTAGAGGGAACCACCAGCTCTTCAGAACAGCTGGCGGTTCTCTGGGGTGGGGCGGGGCGCAAAGACTCACGCACTCCCCGACACCCAGACCAATCAGGGTCTGTGGCTGGGGAAGCACAGAAGTATCCTTGCCCCACCCCTTTCAACTGAGGCTATGCCCCTTCTGGGGTGGCCGGGGCCACTTCAACAATTTCTGAAGTGGCCCCCGATCAAAAATTATTGCCCACCCCTGCATTATATGAACCTAAACAGAGAGATCCAGTAAAAGATTAGGCAGCCCTTTTGCTTGGTTGATGACCTGATTTCAATTCTGGAAGCAACTGCTGGCTTTTCATTGAGGGAAGTGACTACAATTAAAGTAGGTGTCAGCTGCATGGACTAGGCAACTTATTTCCCTAGTGAAATAAATGTTAAACTTGGGGCTCTTTTAAAAAAAAAAAAAAAAAAAACCACCCAGCCATAATTCACTTCATGACAAACACTGTAGAAAACTTCCTGTTCAAGTATGATCAGGTCGTCTGTGGTCAAGAAATGTATGCTTCCATAAGAAGAGCAAAATCCATTGCAGTATGCTTGTTGATGATATGGAACTTGCCGTTAATCTGTGGAGTTCTATATTTGTTCCTTCTGAGTGCTCAAGCCTTGTCTACACACAACAGTTAGCTAAATTAGTGCAACCCCTATGTGGACTAGGGATGTGAACAACTAGTCGACTATCCGATTAGCAAAAGCTTATCGGATAATCTACCAGTCACCCTCCCCCTTGCTGCCTCTATAAAAAATAGGTGCGTGTGGGGGGGAGAAGTACCTGGTGCTTCAAAGCGGCAGTGCTGCATGGAGCCCAGGGCCAGACCCTGAGCTCCACGCAGTGCTGCTGCTTTGAAACGCTGCGTGGAACCTAATGCCAGGCTCCCCGCAGTGTTTCAAAGCGGCAGCGCTACGTGGAGCCTGGGGACACTTGGCTTCATGTGGTGCTGCTTCTTTGAAACGCCGCGGGAAGCACGGGGCTAGTGCTTTTGCCTTTGAAGTGTAGCAACAACCCTTTGGCTGTTGCTACACTTCTAAGGCGGAGGCACCCTTATTGACTAATCAAATAGTTAATGCAAATTGCATTGACTATTCAATTAGCGCATTAATCTAAATGTAACATCCCTAATGTGGACACTCTTATTTTGGTACAAGAATGACTTACTTCAGGTTAACTTAAATTTCTTCCTAATTGTCCTAGTTTAAATCAAAATAAAAGTGTCCGCACAGCCTTCACACCAGCTTAACTAATTGGTTGAAATAACACCTTTACTGAAACTGATGCAATTCTATATGCAAACTGGTTTGTGAAAGAGGTAATGAGAGGGCAATATCGTCCGGACCTAGCCCGTCAATGGCCTCCCTGATCCTGGTGTCTACTTCGTGATGATAGACATTTCCATTTACCAGTAGTAAAATCTAGCATCACAGGGCCACTAGTATATGACATTTTAAAATCCTGTCTAAGAAGTAATCAGCTGAATTCAGTTTTAGATTTTCTGCAATTTTCAAGATGCAGCAGCTAAGATGATGGTGGGTAATGCTAATGGTTTTCCATTTGACAGTGATATTTCTTTTGTGTGTGTTTTCAAGTAGGTAATTTTGCATGTCTCCTAAATGTGTAGTGATGGAGATATTTCTTCTAGCCTCCATTTGAGCAAATATGAACTATTTTTCTTTTACATAATTTTGATAAACGACATGGGGTGGGAGTACAGAAAACCTGTCTCATTTTGGGTCTTCTTGCATGATTTTATGTATATAATAAATGTTTTACTGAGTTATTAGGTATGCTTATTCTTTTGTTAGCCTGAGGCATTTGAATTGATGGAACTCCTTTAATTGGCTTCTGACATCCATATATCAGATGTGTAATTCTTAATTGAAGAAGGCCATTGAGAAGGCTGACTTAACTAGATATTGACGCTCATCATCTTGTAATGTGTAGCTGCTGCCTGATGGACAGCACCTGAAGCAGATTGAGGGATCAGAATTACAAAATACAATTTTTAGTTAAGAAATTGCCTGGTTCCTGTATTTTAAAAATGATTTCTGATTGCATCATTTTCTAGTTAATCAGTTAAAGATCACTTTACAGTTTTACCTTTTCACTCTTTGAAGAGTTGACTGATGTTTGCAATTTGGCTGAAAATATTTTTGAATGCACAGACTATATAGCTTCAACTGTCCCTACAGTAAAGCCACTTTGAACCTTTGTGCGTAATGTATTTAAATCTGTTTCTTATTTCTTTAGGTTTATGTGCGGTTAAGGCCGTTCTTCAGAGAATTCCTGGAACGTATGTCTCAGATTTATGAGGTAACTAGAATATTTATCTGGTGTTGCTCGGGTCCTTCAAGGCAGGGGGCTGGGAGTGGAGGGGGTGCAGGAGTCAGGGCAAGGTTTCGGGGATGTGAAGGAATATGGGCAGGGGGCTGAGGGTATGGGTAGTGCAGGACTCAGGGGAGGAGGTGTGGAGCTCCAGGCAGAGAGTGTGTGGGGTGCATGAGTCAGGGCAGGAGGTTGGGGGCTCAAGGCAGGGGCTGTTCAGTCCAGCTGACAGCTGCTCCCAGGCAGTGGGGATCATGCTGCCTGGCCAGTGTTGCTCCATGGGGCGGCAGGGGCTGTGCTGCTTGGCCAGCAGCTGTGCTACGGCTCTTTGGGGTGATGGGGGCTTGCTTGCTTGCTGCCCCCTGTTGTCATTCTGGAGTATAACTGTCCCTGGTATCACAGTCCTGTCTTTCCATTTTATGAGAATCAGTCACATTCCACACACATCCCCTTGTCCTGGCATAACCAAACCCTGACCTTGCTTTAAGTTATGATAAGAGGAAGTGAATTTGGTGGTCCTAGCTCTTACCATTTAGGAGGCGTTCTTGAACAGACTCACAGATGGATGGACGGACAGGTGCACAAACTCGGATATATATTAGATAATACTTAGCTATAACCCGTACATTTCTTTTTATTATATATACTCATTTTATGCTAAATAATGCAATAATGATGCAGCTTTTTCCTCCTCTAATTTATAGATCATTCTTTTTACTGCTTCTAAGAAGGTGTATGCAGACAAGCTATTGAACATACTAGACCCTAAAAAGCAACTGGTCAGGTAAACGTGATTAAAAACTGGTGTAAATATCTAATGTTAGGCTAACAAATTTTTTTTCATAAAATTATAATTAAAAAGTCAATTACATATTCACTTCTTTGTTGTATTGTGCCTCACTAAATTGACTAAGATTGTATTCATGAAGGGGGGAAATGAGAGGGGTAAATTAATTGAATTATTGTTCAAGGGATACTAGGTACATAAACCCTATCCATTTTTTGGACTCCAGTTTGAGGTTTAAAGTGTATGTATCTCTTGATCCATCATAACATATTTGAGAGTTACCCATTACAAGTGTAATTCTTCTAGTGCCTGTTTCTCAATTACATTGTCTATATACACCCAAAATTCAATGAAATAGAAAACAAATTGTGTTTCAGAGAAAATTATTCATTATTTGGTGAGTTTTTAAAATGAACTACTTTTTAAAGGATAATTAATAAAATTAATTTTAAATCCATCATCTGCAGAAACAAAATATTTGCATCTTTGATTCAAGCATTATTTGTTGATTATTAATAGAGGTATTTAGCCTTATTCGTTTCGAAGTCTTTATACTTGAGCCCTGGTTTATGATGTAGGTGTCTGTGTTGCTCAAAAACAATTCCTCTAGATTTTTAAAGAAATGTTGTTGCAGGGATTTACATTTTGATACCTGGAAGGGGGGTGGACTTTTGGATGGGAGAATTAAAACAGGGGGAAAAAAGGGAGTAAAATCCTCAGGGATCCATCCAAAATGTGGTAGCCATAGTAGTGGGAATAAATATTTTCCATGTTTCTCTAACTAAGGAGTGCAAGATACTGTGCCCAAGAGCTCATTTGTAAACGTCTCATTTGCATCATGTTAGTGTAAGAAACATAAGGTGAAATCCCAGCCCTGAATTGTGCGGAAAAGCTCCTGTTGAATTTCAGTAAGATCAGGATTTCTCCTGATGTTGTTTTTAGTGTCTGGGACACCACTCATAATTTATTTTAAGTCTTTAAAGATATACTGTCAACTTGTTCTAAGCCAAATATTTTATATTTTATAAAACTTCAGTATTACAGGAACAGTTCACCTAATTGATATTTTTGTGTAAATACCAAGCAGTCTGGAGTAGGGACTGTCTTTTTATTACTTGTATGTACAGTACTTCAGAGCATGACTGGGAAACTTACATGATGTCGTCGTAGTAGTAGTAGTAGTAATAATAATAACAACAATTATTATTATTATTATTATTAATAAAGTGTTGCAGTGTATGGATTCTGCACTCAAGCTAAAGCTACATCTATGCCTGGCATAATTTATTTGATTTATTTTTATATAATTTTGACACACATCTGTTTATTTTTAAGCATTTTTTCTTTAATTATTATTTAGTTAAGATTTCACAGTTGCAGGCAATTATGTGGAAATCATATAATAGGTTTCTTAGAAAGTAATTTAATGTTAGATGTTAAGATTCAAAAAGTTTCATGACTGTTAAAACAGAAATTGTCAACATCACATGTCAAAATATACACAGTATCCCTAAATCGAGCTCTTATAAGGTCTCAAGCAGCATTTTTCTTACTTTTAATTATTATCAATGAAAATGTTTTGTTAATTTGTGCGTTTGATGAAATCAACATTTATAGACATTTACTGATAAAAAGCTAATCCTGTCAACCCTGGCCATCTAATCTAGATCCAGGAGTTATGTTAGGGAAGTTGTATGGCCAGTGTTGTACACAGTGATTGCAATGGGCCATTATGACTTTGGAATCTGAGTTTATATTTAAGGACTATAAATAAAGAATAAAGTATTTTTATCTATTCATGGAATCTAAACTGTGCAAGTTTCAGTTGAATAGATCTTCAGTATTGGTGTATGGAATCTGGACATATTTATTGTGCCTTTTAAAAAGTTGTTTATTCACAGATTCACTACTATTATGTTCTTCATGTCAGTGTCCTCCTTAAGATGCAGTAATAATATTCTCTGAGATTCTTTTTAGGAAACCCAAACAAATGTTGTTCGATGCATTTTACCTCATTTAGTTAGAATTATAAATTTGTTTTTCTGAAAGTCTCTAAATACAATAAAATACGAATAACATAAAAAGGAATGATAAGTATTGAAGGACTCTGTCCCATTGATTACTGTGCAGAAAGTTACATGGCTATCTCACCCTTAATGGAAGTAACTAATGTAATACTCCACAAGTCTCTCTGAAAAATTCTTTTATAGCTCTAATTGTTATGCCTTAGAATGCAGTTTTAAACCTCTTGAGACAGGATAGATATAGTGAAATGGCTGGTGTATCTGAACTATATTCTAAAAATTTGTACGGGATCCATACTTGTGATTCATGTGCCAGTTAAAAGCTGACATCAAGGTTTGATTATTTTTGACACTAGCCTAAAGGGAAACTTGCCACACATAGAAATCTACATATCAAATTATTTGTCTCTGAGCCATCAGCTTATTTTCTTCCATAGTAACAGTGGGAGCTGTACTCCTTTGTGAAATTAAATATTTCAGATACAACTTTTTTAAGTTTTGTTTAATCAGATTTCCTGAATTTTTAGAACAGCCTTGGAGAGACTGTCACAATAAAAAAAAAATGTAAAGCTTAGAAAGATGCATTTAGATTGTAATACGATTTGAATGTAATCTGTATTTGAAAGTCAGTTTATTCTATATTTGATAAAGTGACAAAGCTTCAGTTGTATTTTAATACTGCTTTCTATAACCTGATTCAATTTGCACTATCCAAATATTTCTAATTACTATATAGCATCTCTCTGTTGAATTAAATGAGAGCAGGGTAATTGGAAGAAAAGCATTTAATGGAATGTTTTGGCCTTGAGGCTTTTCTCAAGGTGTTATAACTGAAGTAGGTTAATTGCCAGCATAGGTAACATTCTACATAAAACTTTCCTTGTCATATTTTCTATTCTGGCATGCACAAGAATAGGGAGGTTCTGTTGTCTAGTCCTGGGTTCCATTAAGGACCTGTGTGACCTTGGAAAGTCACAAAAGTACAGAATTGTATTAATTCTTCTCTTTGGTTATAAACATTAAACATTCAAACATTAGAGAAACACACAGAAGTTCCATTGTTAAAGCATGGCAATACTTGATTGTAAGGTCTGCCTGTTTGCTAAGAACTTTGATGATAAAAGAATGGCCTGCAAGAGAGAGCCCGTTGGAAGAGCTGAGCACATCAAAAAAGAAAAATTAAGATTTTAACTTCCATAACACTCTTCACCATTTAATTTTCTTTTTCCCTGTGCAACATATTTTTTCTTAGTTGCTAAATTAATTATTATTTTCCTTTAACCCATAGGCATCGACTTTTCCGTGAGCATTGTGTTTGTGTACAAGGAAATTATATAAAGGATTTAAATATCCTGGGTAGAGATCTTTCAAAAACGATCATAATTGACAATTCACCACAAGCCTTTGCCTATCAGGTAAGCATTTTTGCAATAGTCACACTATTTAGCATTTGTAAAAACCTCTGAAAATTAAAACATAAACTTTTAATTTAACTAGGTAAATTAAGAAAATGCTAGGTGTAAAAAATAAAATACCTAAATAATTTGTAATACATTAATCTCAAAATATTTAGGGTACTTCTTAATAGGAACATTTTATCATTTTAGGTGTTCCTTGAGCATTTCAAAAATAGTATAATTTAAAAAAAATAAAATGTAAGTGAAAAGAATTTCTGTGTGGAAAACATCCTGAAGAACTCCATACTCACATCTCCTTTGTATTATGATTATTTTTAATGATAAGAAAGGCTTTTTAACACTTTTATTCAGTAACTCAAAGGGTTGGAATTTGGGGAGAGTGTGGGCTGTTATAGCAGAAAAAGTGAGACACGAGATAAAACTGGGAGGGATCAAATCTGTATCTTATGTGAGAAGTATGGGGAATCATAGAACTCTAGAACTGGAAGGGACCTTGAGAGATCATCAAATCCAGTTCCCTGCCCTCAAAGCAGGACCAAGGACCGTCTAGATCATCCCTGACAGGTGTCTGTCCAACCTGCTCTTAAATATCTCCAGGGATGGAGATTCCACAACCTCCTTGGGCAACTTACTCCAGTGTTTAACCACCCCTGACAGGTAGGAAGTTTTTCCTAATATCCAACCTCAACCTCCTTTGCTGCAGTTTAAGCCCATTGCTTCTTGTCCTGTCCTCAGAGGTCAAGGAGAACAATTTTTCTCCCTCCTCCTTGTAACACTGTTTTAGATTCTTGAAAACTGCTATCATGTCCCTTCTCAGTCTTCTCTTTTCTAAACTAAACAAGCCCAATTCTTTCAGTCTTATCTCATAGGTCATGTTTTCTAGACCTTTAATAATTTTTGTTTCCCTTCTCTGGTCCTTCTTCAGTTTTTCCACAACTTTCTTGAAATGTAGTGCCCAGAACTGGATACAATACTCCAACTGAGGCCTAATTAGTGCAGAGTAGAGCAGAAAGTAGAAAAATGACTTGTCATGTCTTACTCACCAAATTCCTGTTAATGCATCTCAGAATCATGTTTGCTTTTTTTGCATGTGTCACACTGTTGACTCATATTTAGCTTGTGGTCCACTATGACCCCTAGACCTGTTTCTGCAGTATTCGTCCCTAGACAGTCACTTCCCATTCTGTATGTGTGAGACTGATTGTTCCTTCCCTAAGTGGAGTACTTTGCATTTGTCCCTATTAAACGTCATCCTGTTTACCTCAGACCATTTCTTCGGTTTGTCCAGATCATTTTGAATTATGACCTTATCCTCCAAGCACTTGCAACCCCTCCCAGCTTGGTATCATCTGCAAACTTAATAAGAGTACTCTGTATGCCACCATCTAAATTGTTGATGAAGATGATATTGAACAGAACCCAAAACAGATCCCTGCCCAGTTTGTTCTGCCCTTCCAGCATGACTGTGAACCATTAATAGCTATTCTCTGAGAACGGTTATCCAGCCAGTTACGCACCCACCTTATAGTAGCCCTATCTAGGTTGTATTTCCCTAGTTTATTGACAAGAAGGTCATGCAAGACCGTATCAAATGCTTTACTAAAGTCTAGTAATACCACGTCCACTGCTTCTCCCTTATCCACAAGACTTGTTGTTTTATCAAAGAAAGCTATCAGATTGGTTTGACATGATTTGTTCTGTACAAATCCATGCTGGCTGTTACCTATCATCTTATTATCTTCCAGGTGTTTGCAGATTAATTTCTTAATTACTTGCTCCATTATGTTTCCTGGCACAGAAGTTAAACTGACTGGTCTGTAGTTTCCTGGGTTGTTCTTATTTCCCTTTTTATAGATGGGCACTAGATTTGCCCTTTTCCAGTCTTCTGGAATCACTCCTGTCTTCCATGATTTTTCAAAGATGATAGCCAAAGGCTCAGATACCTTCTCTATCAGCTCCTTGAGTATTCTATAATGCATTTCATTAGGCCCTGGTGACTTGCAAACGCCTAACTTTTCGAAGTAATTTTTAACTTGTTTTTTTGTTATAACTTCTAAACCTACCCCATTTCCACTAGCATTCACTATGTTAGGCATCCTGTCACCATCAATATTCTTGACAAAAAACAAAAAGTCGTTAAACACCTCTGCCATTTCCAAGTTTCCTGTTGTTGTTTCTCCCTCTTCACTGAGCAATGGGCCTACCCTGTCCTTGGTCTTCCTCTTGCTTCTAATATGTTTGTAGAATGTCTTCTTGTTACTCTTCATGTCACTAGCTAGATTGAACTCATTTTGTGCCTTTGCCTTTCTAATCTTGCCCCTGCATAGTTGCGTTGTTTGCTTATGTTCATCCTTTATAATTTGACCTAGTTTCCACTTTTTATACAACTCCTTTTTGATTTTTACTTCATGTAAGATCTCCTGGTGGATCCAAGGTGGTCTCTTACCCTACTTTCTATCTTTCCTGTGCAGTGGAATAATTTGCTTTTAGACCCTTAATAATGTCCCTTTGAAAAACTGCCAACTCTCTTCAGTTGTTTTTCCTTTTAGTCTTGCTTCCCGTGGAACCCTACTTACCAGCTCTCTGAGTTTACTAAAATCTGCCTTCCTGAAATCCATTGTCTCTATTTTGCTGTTCTTTCTTCTACCATTCCTTTGAATCATGAATTCTATGATTTTATGATCACTTTCACCCAAGCTTCCTTCTACTTTCAAATTTTCAACCAGTTTCTCCCTATTTGTTAAAATCAATTCTAGAACAGCTCCCCCCCCACCCCCCCCGGTAGCTTTCTCAACCTTCTGAATTAAAAAATTGCTCCAATGCAGACCAAGAACTTCTTAGATAATCTCTGTCCTGCTTTTTTAGTTTCCCAACATATGTCTGGACAGTTGTAGTCCCCCATCACCACCAAATCCTGCACTTTGGGTGACTTTGTTAGGTTTTTTTAAAAAGCCTCACCCACCTCTTCTGCCAGAAGTAAACTCCTAGCCTGATATCACCCTTGTTTTGTACCCCTTTTAATCTAACCAAGAGACTCTCAAGAAGTGTGTCTCCTGCGTCCATCTCCACCTCAGTCCAAGTGTACTCATCTTTAATATACAAGGCAACACCTCCTCCATTTCCCCCGCCTATCCTTTCTGAGTAATCTGTGCCCTTCTTCTACACCAATATTCCAATCGTGTGTATTATCCCACCGAGTCTCTGTGATACCAACTATGTCATAGTTGGAATAAGTAGGAAGAACTCGAAATGCTAGTAAATAAACACAGCTATGACATAGGTGGCATAATACACGTCTGGGATATTGGTATAGAAACGTACAACTTGTTTAAGAAGGACAAGCAGGAAAAAAATGGAGGAAGTGTTGCCTTATATATTAAAAAGATATATTCTTGTACTAGGGATGTGGGGGAAAAAACTGTTAATAATGTAATGGTGTAACTGTAAAAAATCTTAGTGGTTACACACTGAAAGCTCTGCAGTATAAAGCTTATATTGCTGAGCCAGCAGCGCAGCCAGATCCCCAGGAACAGGGCCAGCATCTGGGAGCCGGTGCACACCGGGAGTTTGCTTATAAGTTCTGGGGAGCCAGCTGCTCTACGAGGCCTGCAGTATAAGCTTTACATTGCAGAACCTGTAGCACTGGGCGACAGCCGGCTCCTCGGGAGCAAGACTGGCAGCTGGAGCCGGTGCTTGCCAGGAGCCGGCTTACCTGTACCATCTCCCAGCTGCTGGTCCAGCTCTTGGGGAGCTGGCTGCCGCCCCATGCTGCAGACTCATCTACAGAGCCAGCAAGGCGGGGTAGCAGTGGGCTCCCTGGGAACAGGGCATGGCAACTGGCATGTAGCAGTACAGAAACTGATGAGTATTTAAATGGTTTACACGCTTATCTCCCTAACTTGGACTGAGGTTAACATGGAAATAGGGAGACAGACTTGATGAGTTTCTGGGTAAGGATAAAAGGGATAAAAAGGAAGGGTGATGTCATGATAGGGGTCTACTACAAACCACCTACCCCAGGAAGAAATGGTGCATGAGGCTTTTTTTTTTAAACATATGTGATTTGGATTATTTTGTTAGGAGTTGGTAGTGATATGGGACTGCAACTACTCAGACATCTGTTGAGAAACTAACACAGCAGGGCGCAGATTATCCAGCATGTTCTTGGAATGTATTGGAGATATTTTTTTTTATTTCAGAAGGTGGAGGAAACTGCTAGGGAAGAGGCTGTTCTCAATTTGATTTTGACTAATAGGAACTGATTGAAAATTTGAAAGTGGAAGGCAGCTTGGGTGAAAGTGATCATGAAATGGTAATAGTTCATGATTCTATGGAGTGGTTGGAGAGAGAACAGCAGAATAAAGACAGTGGATTTCAAGAGGGCAGACTTAGTAAATTCAGGAAATTGTTAGGTAAGATCCCATGGGAAGCAAGTCTAAGAGGAAAATCAATTGAAGAGAGTTGGCAGTTTTTCAAAGAGACATTATTAAGGGCACAAGAGTAAAATATCCCACTGTGTGGAAAGATAGGAAGCATGGCAAGAAGCCACCTTTGCTTAACTAGGAGATCTTCAATGATCAAAAAGAGTGGAACTAGGTCAAAGTACAAAGGATGAATATAAACAAATAACACAAGTATTCAGGGACAAAATAAGAACAGCCAATGCACAAAATGTGTTCAGATTAGCTAGAGACATAAAGGGAAACAAGAAAATATTCTACAAATATATTAGAAGCAAGAGGAAGACCAAGGACAGGGTAGGCCCATTGTGCATTGGGGGAAACAGTAACAGAAAATGTGGAAATAGCAGAAATGCTTATGATTTCTTTGTTTCAGTTTTCACCAAGAAGGCTGTTGGTAATTGGACATCTAATCTAGTGGATGCCAATGAAAATGAGGTAGGATCAGAGGCTAAAATAGGGAAAGAACAAGTTAAAAATTACTTACACAAGTTAGATGTCTTCAAGTCACTAGGGCCAGATGAAATGGACTGTAGAATACTCAAGGAGCTGATTGAGTCATTAGTTAGTGAGTATCTTTGAAAAGTCATGGAAGATGGGAGAGATTCCAGAAGCCCTGAAAAAGGAAAATATAATGCCAATCTATAAAAAGGGAAATAAGGACAATCCAGGAAATTACAGACCAGCCATCTTACCTTCTGTACACAGAAAAATAATGGAGCAAATAATTAAGGAATACATTTGCAAACATCAATAAGATAATGATGTGCTAAGAAACAGCATGGATTTGTCAAGACTATATAACTTCAAACCAAACTGATAGCTTTTATACCAGGATAACAAGACTTGCGGACAGGGATGAAGTGGTGGATGTGGTATATCTTGACTTTAGTAAGGCTTTGATATAGTCTCACTTAACCTTCTCATAAAGAACCTAGGGAAATACAGTCTAGATGGAGCTACTATAAGGTGGGGGCATAACAGGTTGGATAAAAGTTCCCAGAAAGTAGCTATCAATGGTTCACAATCATGCTGGAAGGGCATAATGAGTGGGGTCCTGCAGGGATCAGTTTTGGGTTCATTTCTGCTAAATACCAGGGTGGGCAAAATATGATTTATGGGCTGGATCCAACCCATGGCCCAGGGCATCCTGCCTTCCGCACCCTGCACACCACTCAAAGTGCCTGGCTGTAGGGGGCAGGGCTCTGCACGTTGTCCCTTTCCCCAGCACAATGTCATAGCTCCCATTGGCTAGAAATGGGCAAATGGGAGCTGCCTGGGCTGTGCTTTTTGGTGCACAGTGTGCACGGTGTGCAGAGAACAGCTCACTGAACTACTGGCTCCGAGTTGCTTAAGTAAGCGCCTCCTGGCCAGAGCCTGCACTGGGTACCTCAGTCTTCCCCCCCTCTGCCCCGCATCCCTGCTCCATGAACCCAAATCCTCTGTGTCCCTGCTTCTACACACATAGCCCCTCCCAGATCCTCCATCCCAGTCCTTTGCCCCCCAGTCACAACCCAAATCTCTGTGCCCCCTTTTGCACCCTTGACACAGGTCCCCTTCACCCTCTCTTACACCCATCCTCAATGTCCGAATCCTGTCCTTCACCCATACCCCCTACTAGATCCTGTACCCCAATCCTCCGCCCCATGTCACAATCCCCTCCCAGACCCCACATATACTCCTGCACTCCAGTCCCCTCACCCGAGCTCCCTTCTGCACCCAACCTCCATCCCGGACCCCTCTTCTCCTCCATTTATATCATGGAAGAGTGTATACTTTGACCACTTACCAAATTCTTGGAATGCCCCCCATCAAAAAATTATTGTCCATCCCGACTTAATATCTTCTTCAGTGATTTACATGAAGGCATAGAGCAGTGGTCCCCAACGCGGTGCCTGCGGGTGCCATGGCGCCCACCGGGGCATTTATGTGCGCCAGCCGAGTGATTGGGGCCGGCCCTGCCCCAGGCTTGCGGCGCATGCGTGGTGCCGGCTCTGGGTGCGTGGCGCATGGGCGGCCCCGGCCCCGGGCGCCCGGCAGCCCCAAAAGGCTGGGGACCCTGGCATAGAGAATATACTTATGGGGTACGTCTACACTGCAAGCTTTTTGCTCAAGAACGGCCGTTCTTGCGCAAAAACTTGCGGAGCGTCTACACTGCACGCCCATTCTTGTGCAAGTAAATTTACAGTAAATGTCAGAAAAGAGGGCTTCTTGCACAAGAGTTATTCCTCTCCCCACGAGGAATAAGCCCTCTTGCGCAAGAGCTCTTGCACAAGAAGGCAGTGTGGATGGGCAACAGGGGTTTCTTGCCCGTCAGAGCTTTCTTGGCTATCAGAGCTTTCTTGCGCAAGAAAGCGTCCACACTGCCATGGACGTTCTTGCGCAAAAGCACAGCTCTTGCGCAAAAGCACCTGGCAGCATGGATGCGCTTTTGCGCAAGACCTTTTGCATAAGAACAGCCATACTGGGTCAGACCAAAGGTCCATCCAGCCCGGTACCCTGTCTGCCAACAGTGGCCAATGCCAAGTGCCCCAGAGGGAGTGAATTGAACAGGCAATGATCAAGCGATCTCCCTCCTGCCATCCATCTCCACCCTCTGACAGGCAGAGGCTAGGGACACCATTCCTTACCCATACTGGCTAATAGCCATTTATGGACTTAACCTCCATGAATTTATCTAGTTCTCTTTTAAACCCTGTTATAGTCCTAGCCTTTCACAACCTCCTCAGGCAAGGAGTTCCACAGATTGACTATGCGCTGTGTGAAGAAGAACTTCCTTTTATTTGTTTTAAACCTGCTGCCCATTAGTTTCATTTGGTGGCCCCTAGTTCTTATATTATGGGAACAAGTCAATAACTTTTCTTTATTCACTTTCTCCACACCACTCATGGTTTTATAGACCTCTATCATATCCGCCCCTAGTCTCCTCTTTTCTAAGCTGAAAAGACCACGTCTTTTTAATCTCTCTTCATATGGGACCTGTTCCAAATCCCTCATCATTTTAGTTGCCCTTCTCTGAACCTTTTCTAATGCCAGTATATCTTTTTTGAGATGAGGAGACCACATCTGTACACAGTATTCCAGATGTGGGCGTACCGTGGATTTATATAAGGGCAATAAGATATTCTCCGTCTTATTCTCTATCCCTTTTTTAATGATTCCTAACATCCTGTTTGCTTTTTTGACTGCCGCTGCACACTGCGTGGACGTCTTCAGAGAACTATCCACGATGACTCCAAGATCTCTTTCCTGATTAGTTGTAGCTAAATTAGCCCCCATCATCTTATATGTATAGTTGGGGTTATTTTTCCCAATGTGTATCAAAACAGTATCAAAACAGTTCTTGCGCAAGAAGCCTGCAGTGTAGACGTAGCCATAAAGTTTACAGATGATACAAAGGTGGGAGAGGGATCGCAAGTGCTTTGGAGGTTAGGATTATAATTCAAACTGATCTGGACACGCTGGAAAAATAGTCTGAGATAAATAGAATGAAATTCAAAAGAAACAAATGCAAAGTAGCGAGGAGTCCTGTGGCACCTTATAGACTAACCGAAGTGTTGGAGCATAAGCTTTCGTGGGCAAAGACCCACTTCGTCAGATGTTAGTCTATAAGGTTAGTCTGTAAGGTGCCACAGGACTCCTCACCGCTTTTGCAGATTCAGACTAATACGGCTACCCCTCTGATACTTGACGAAATGCAAAGTATTCCACTTAGGAAGGAACAATCAGTTGCACACATACAAAATGGGAAATGACAGTATAGGAAAGAATACTGCAGAAAGGAATCTGGGTGTTGTGGACCACAAGCTAGGTATGAGTCAAATGTGTAACACTGTTGCCAAAAAAAAAAAAAAGCAAACATCCTTCTGGGGATGTGTTAGCAGGAGTGTTGTAGGTAAGATATAGGAAGTAATTCTTCTTCACCTACTCATGCTGATTGGGCCTCAACTTGGGTACTGTGTCCGGTTCTAGTGCCACATTTAAGAAAAGATGTGGAGAAACTGGAGAAAGTCCAGAAAAGAGCAACAAAAATGATTAAAGGTCTAGAAAATATGACCTCTAAGGAAAGACTGCAAGAATTGGGTTTGGTTAGTCTGGAAAAGAAAAGACTGAGAGGGGGACATGATAGTAGTTTTCAAGTATCAAGTACCTAAAAGGGTGTTACAAGAAGAAGGGAGAAAAATTGTTCTCCTTGGCCTTTGAGGACAGGACAAGAAGCAATGGGCTAAAATTGCAGCAAGGGAGGTTTAGGTTGGAGATTAGGAAAAGCTTCCTGCCTGTCAGAGTGGTTACACAGTGGAATAAATTCCCTAGGGAGGTTTTAGAATCTCCCATCACTGGAGATATTTAAGAGCAGGTTAGACAGACACCTGTTTGTCCAGATGGTGCTTGGTCCTGCCATGGTACAGGGGACTGGACTAGATGACCTGTCAAGGTTCCTTCCAGTCCTATGATTCTGTGAATTATGTCTTCTTGAAATTCAGAAAGTGTCAGTGTGTTAAGGCTATTCTGAGTTGGGCTATGTTCACAAAATACACCCTTTCAGAACTCGTAGAAGAATTAGAAGCAGACAAATTGTAGGTTGAGGGGTGTGTGTGTGAGAGTGAGTCTTCCACAAGAGGGAAGAGACTAATGTAGGATTTTGGAGATCGGAGAATAGAACTTGTTGAAAACAATAGTCTGCCACAGGACTCTCTCAGCCATTTTCAGTACCCGTTCAAAAGCTAATAATACAATTTTGTTGTCTATAAATTCAGCACTAGTTCAGAGGAATCCTCCACTCACAACTGATGTCAGCATAGTTCGTTTTCCTATTGTATGTGGAGCTTCTGAACCAAGATCATGATCCAGAACCCTATGAAGTCAATTGAAGGAAAGGACTTTTTTAATGTTAATGAGTATTGGATCTGAGACCTAAAAGCTTCCTTCAGATATGAATGCATGATTCCCATTGAAACAAAATGAAAAACTATGTAGCACTTTAAAGACTAACAAGATGGTTTAATAGGTGATGAGCTTTCGTGGGCCAGACCCAAGTGGCCCATGAAAGCTCATCACCTATTAAACCATCTTGTTAGTCTTTAAAGTGCTACATAGTCTGCTCTTGCTGAAACAAAAGGAAAAACTAACACGGCTACCTCTCTATTATGATTCCCATTGGTTTTAGTAGGGTCTTTCCATGTCTGAGGGAAGCTCTAGAACAAATATCTCTGGATCCAGTTTCTTGATTCTACAAATCAAGTAGTCATCTTTCTTCGAAGGTGATGGTTAGAAACATAGACTGACAGACTTTTAATCTGATGAATTAAAAAATGCCAAGAACTGCTTCAAATTCAATGAGTAGTACTGTTGGCTTCAGCCCTATGGTATCAGGGCTCCATCGGTTTTCAGGGCTCACGGACTCCAGGTTAAGAACAGATGCCACAGCATATTGATGGTGAGGACTGATGATTTTATTCACAAGCTGCTGGGAAATTGTTGTGGCTTCATGGAGTTCTGAAATGCCTAAAGCAGTTGAGAGAGGTTTTCTCAGGCTAGGATGGGAATAAAGGGATCTGCCAGGAATGCTTCCATTTAATAGGTACCTCACCGGTCCCAGCCACTGTAATAAATTGTCCACCTGTATCATCAGACAGGTATCAACTTTTGAGACAGAGTTACCTTTCCTAAAATTTATGCAAATCCAAATCATCCAGTTTGGGAACCACAGCTATGGGGTTCGTCCATTCAATTTCTGCCTCCCTAATTATAAGAACATAAGAACGTCCTGGTCTGTTCGTTCCTTCTGGGGCATCTGGCATTGGCCACTGTCGGAAGACAGGACGGTGGGCTAGATGGACTTTTGGTCTGAGCCAGTCTGACCGTTCTTATGTTCATATAATTAGGGAATCAGAAAGTGAATGGAGGAACCCCATCTCCATTATGATTTCTTCTCAAACAGTGCCCTATGGCTTCCATGTAAAGTGTCTAGGGTTCTTCCTGACCAGTTAGCTCGAGGTGTTGGATTACTGTGTTCTCCCTGGGGAGAAGGAAAATAATGTAGCAATGTCATTGGTCAGTTGGAAGAGTTGCTGCTTCTTGACAGAGGTAAGACTTACCTTCAAGAGTTAGTGTCAGGTTTCAGCCACCGGGTGTTTGGAGTCCTAATTCAGGGAAGGGAGTTATCAGCCGATCTTGCTTGCGTTTTCCAAGGTTTTGAAGATTCACATGATAAATTTTGGTTTCCTCTCTTCTGGACGTCATTTTTATCTCATCATCCACTGGCCCTCCATGTTTACTAATTTCAAATAGGACCTGCCACTGGGCATTAACTTTGACTTGGCCGAAGGAAGCAGTAAAAGGACCTGGTCACACAGGGTCACCTGGGTAAAAGACCCATAGTTGTACCTGTTGATTATAATTTTGCATCTGCATGTACTGGACCTTTCTTAAAATTTCCTCTGGTGAACACTCCTACATCCCTAAGTCATTTCCTTAGTTGTAAAATGTACTGAATCACACTGAAAGCACTTATGTCTTATTCCTCCCAGCCCTCTCATAGGAAGGCCAAAATTTTCCTATGCCTGGTGGCCATAAAATAACCTGGAGGGAAAGAATCCCATAAAGACCTGCAGGACTTCCCTTATGGTATTAAAAAAATGGTGGGAGTAGCCCTGCCTAGTCCTTGGGATGATAACTAACAAAGCATTTCAGTATTCCTACTGGGCTCTATGTCGGTGAGTGGTAACAGGTTTTCAGGAACTTGGCCTTCAGAAAGGCACATAACTTGTGCATGAACTGGGATGTGAAATTAGTTCCTTGATCTGATAGTATTTCTTGGTGGAAATGCCATGCATAAGGAGCTTCAAGAGCTCTGGGGTTTTGGCCATAGTTTTTGCTGAATGAAGGAGAACAGCTCCTGGATACCTGGCTGCTTAGTCAACAGTTGCTAATCTGTACAGGTGTCTAGATGGAATTATTTCCAGGGACCTCCTGCTTTTTGCTGCTGTTCATTGACAAGTGACCTACCACCTGGGCCCTATGCCATTTTTCCAGGTGAAACCACTTCTATTAGTGGTCTTTCAAATGCTATACTGTCCCCTGGGAATGGGTTTTGGATTTAAAACATTAACAGTGGGCTTCCTAAGAAACATCCCCAAATGGTTCAGAACAGTGGAATCAAAAATGTATTTACTGTATATAAAAAACAATGAATAGTCTAGCAGCACCTTAAAGACTAACAAAACATGTAGATGGTATCATGAGCTTTCGTGGGTAAAACCCACTTCTTCAGATGAATGGATGAAGATGAATGGTTGTACCCACGAAAGCTCATGATACCATCTACATGTTTTGTTAGTCTTCAAGGTGCTGCTAGAGTATTTGTTGTTTTTTAAGTCTTTCCAGTTACAGACTAACTCGGCTACCCCTCTGAAGCGTTACTGTATATTTCAGAGTTAATTCTGTTAAATTTTGAAGGAATTTTGTATATTCTAAACAATTATCAAAATACAGTTTTTTTCAGCTTTGTTCTTAATTTCAGTGAGTAGCTGTTAAACTCACCTTCACTTGCATATGTAAACTGGGGTCAGCATTGGTTTTACAGACGTCTGCAATATCTGCCTATAGGTGAAGACTTTCTGAACACGTCTATGCATTTCAGTCCAGCAGGAGTTTTAATGCTAAAAATGTCAGCATTGATGTAGTGCAGGAGGAGAACCTACAGCCTGTGGGCTGAATCTGGTACACTGCTTAGTTAGGTACGGCCCATAGGAAGCTTGTGCTCCAGCCCTGTGGCAAGTCTCTGAGCCTTGGTGCCTCCCCTCCCCAATGGAGGAAACTTTTTTACAAATGGATTTTAGAGTCATTTCTAGAGCAACAATATGTGTTGATAGGTTCTGTTGGCTCAAAACATGTTTTGCATAAAATGTACTATATCATCAGTGGCCTTTTTCAGAGATATTCAGCAGATCTGTGATTTTATTTTAGCTTTCAAATGGAATTCCTATAGAGAGCTGGTTCATGGACAAAAATGACAATGAACTCCTAAAATTAATTCCTTTTCTCGAGAAACTTGTAGAGCTGGTGAGTATTCAGTGTTTTCATCTTTTTTTCATATATGCTCAAGGAAAAATTTCAGAATTGTTTGAGATTTTTGAGCCTACATCGCTTGGAAACTTTTGAAAGTGTTACTCAGCAACATTCTAAAACTGTCTTGTCTGGACAGTAATCCAGAATATGCATAGGAAGTGCTTATTAGTCAAAAGCAGAATGTGGGGTTGAGTACAAGGCTAGAAGATTAAAATCAGTTCTGACTCTACCTATGGGCCCTTCAGTTAAGTGACTTACCGATCTGCACACGTTTCCTCACGTGAAAAAATTGAGATAATACTTATGTCACTGGGTTGATGTAAATGTTAGTTAGAGTTGTAATTGTATTATGTATATTAATATAATTTGAAAACATAACTCTTCAAGTCTGAAGTGTCACTTGATTTATTATTTTAAAACCTGTAATTTCATTTTTTTTCTACAGAATGAAGATGTCCGACCTCACATCAGAGACAGATTTCGCTTGCATGACTTACTACCCCCAGATTAAATACGAAGCCTTTTATCAAATTACTGAAGGGGGAGAAAATGCAGGACCCTTTTGGACTAAAACAAAAACATTGCCATTACTGTTGAAATTTTGCATTTTTGTACCCCGTCTTGCTTTTCTTATCTTTGGTGCCCAACAGTAATCAAGGGTTACAGAAAGAGACTTTATATATCTCAGATTGAATACATACAGTACAATACAGTAGGTAGGCGAGAACAGAAAAGTCTTTAGAACTAGTGCAACTCCAATGAAATTTTTTTATGTACAGGACATCTGCAGTTTATAAAGAATTCTGTTTCTGCCACCAGCAGTTTGACCTGTAGAAATACAGGATTTTATGATATAACAGAGATTGAAAATGGACTCTTATTTTCTCTCTGTTCGGTGCTCTAAGTGGGTTTGTAGCCACTTTTCTGTTACTTTTAAGATTCTCATTTCAACAGGAATGGCCAGTAAAAGTTGTTTTATTTTTCCTGTTAAGGTTTATAACCTTTTTACATTTTTGACCTGTATTAGCGTAGAATTTCATTATGCATTCCTTTTAGTTGAGGCGCTTCATAGTTTTTCTGGAAATAGCCAAATTTTATTAGTTTTTTATTATACAATTGAATGGCCGTTTTCCTGCTTCGTCTGCCTGCATACTGTATATTTGTTTAAAAATATTCTCTAGTTTTAGTCCATGTAAGTTTCATTTAGAAATACCTGCATTTATATTTTGTTTCTTGTAATATTCTACTGTAGTTGAAATCTTTTCAAAAATCAAGAGACTGGCTAGATAAGAATATAAGAATTACTAATATTCAGAATATTTAAACCATTGTGATGGCATGTACTCTGGACAGACAATATCTTGCAGTGGCACGCTCAATTGATGGACAAGGAATACCTCAGATTATACTGTGCATACAAATCGTTAAGGAGAATTATTTGGTCACCTGTTGGATTTAATGCAAATCAATTACTGCTGCCTTTGGATTCCTCCAAGAATGAAGTATTCTGCACAGTGGCTCAGTATTTTAAGATGTTTTGCATGGGCTGGTGGTACCTCTTGTTATGCTGTTTGTTACAATCAGTTTTAAACTTTGTGTAACAGTGAAGGTACCTAACAGTAACTATGCATGACCCTGTGATACAGTACACTCCCATGCCACCAGTGCAGTTAATATGCTATCATAGTGGTTTTCTATGCTATATGGAAATAGTCTTCAAGCCGTGGGTCTCTAATGCAGCTACTACAAGAGGTTGATATTTTTATAATGGTGTGTAATCTCCTTTTCAGGAGGCTTTTTATGGAAGGTATAATTTGTAAAAGTTAGGATGCTTTGCCTCTCGACTGCATTAACAAGCCACAGGCTCGGACTGTTTTTGTGTAAAGGATGTCACAGAACGGCACTTTTTCTAAAGAGAAGTTTGATATTTTGTATGCTTGTTAAGAAAGTACAGTATTGGAAATTAAAGGTGGACAACTGATAATTGAGAAGTATGTCAATTAATTTTTTATGTATATTACCTGTTTACTTGTACAATTTTATTGTACAAATTACATGCAGCTTCATTTTCAAATGAGTCCTTAAAATAAGGAAAATCTTTTTAGGAAAACATTTAATTTTGTATTTTTAATTTTAAAAGGCATGAGTTATGTCAACTTTTTCCAGTGTATTAATGAAGATTTTAACTTTTCATCAGGTTGAGTGTTTTCTTACTATATTATCTGTTGTGTATGTAGCTAGCACATTGTGTCAATGAACTGTTAAAAAATTAGCATGTAGAGCAAGCCTGTTTTGTGGAAAATCTTTATTCATTAAAAAAAAAGTCATCATGGCAGATTTTCTGCAAAAAAAGTGAAAAGCATTTGCAATTCAGAATACTGATTTTTTTTTTGTATTTAAAGAAAGGTATTTTGCTTGCAGGAAAGAAATACTACAGATTCATTTTAATGAGAATCTTTTAAATGTATTTATCTTTAGGGCATCTGGGCATCTTTACGCTGTTTGTCTTATGTCTTTATTGAAATAAAATGTACATAACATTACCTTTATATATGCTTCTGCGCAGACGTGTGAACTCCAGAACTATTTCCTATCCCCTCCTATTATTATGCTAATGTAATGGATACACTTACAGATTTGAAAATGGTCAGCTTGTGTTTGAGTTGCTGCAAGATTCTCCCACAATTTTGAAATTATTATTTTTAATCAGTCTTTCTCAAACATAAATCTAAGAATTTTTAAAGTTAACTTAACAATGAACTCGTGTTCAGAGTGGACCGTCTTTCAAATTACCATAAATAATATGCTATATCACATTAGGGTTTTTTATTCATTGCTAAATAAATCTAGTTTAATGGGAGTACCTTGAATAAGCTAATCATGGTCATTCTTTGTGACTCAGTAAAATGGTACAAGGATACCACCGATGAAAATAAGTTTCCTAAGCATTTGTGTTCTAATTGATGCCATTTTGAGTAAAACCATTACAAAATTAGTCTTTTTGGTTAAACGAAAGTACACATTTCATTTTATAAATGTATTTTTGTAATGATTTCAAACCCCTGAGGAAAATTACAATGTGAGATACTATAATTTGGGGGTCTTAGAAATGTAGGGAAAGATTGGTGATTTGGTACTACAGTAGACTTCCGATAATCCGGAACCTATGGGATTTAGGTGGTGCCGGATTATCAGATATGCCGGACTATCAGGAGGTACTATAAGCAGGTTATATATATACTGTATACATTATATACTGTATATAAAGTGTTCTTAACCCTTTTTTATTGTACATACTGTATACAGTATACCGTAATGTTTTAGTTTTTTTAAGCCTTTTTTACCCTTTTTGCTCAGTTCAACTGCTGCCGCTGTTACCTTGTGACTCATTTTTTGCCGAAGCTCACTCACTAGGCTCTTGCCATTTTGATGCCGGACTATCAGGAGTGCCGGACTATTGGATGCCGGACTACTGGAGTTTTACTGTACCTAGATGCACAACAAAAACATAATACATATTAAATACTTGAATGTTAACAGACTGCAAATCTGATTTTTATAATTGTGATCATGCTTTGCATAAAGAATGTATCTTTTTTTTTTTTTTTTAATTAAGCTTATATAAACATGTCAAACACTTCTGCTCTACATAATCTTTCCATCATCTACACTTAGATGTAATCAGTTGATGGGGTGGAATGACATGTTTAAGTGCTACTCTGATCTTAGACTATCGTCCATAGCTAATTACAAACCAAAACTGTTGCCAGTAACTGTGGAGGGAGTGGGCGGTTTGGGTATTCAAGGTGTTCAAGTTTGGGTCCTTTTTGAGTTTTTACTATTCTGAAATTAATCTTGTAACTGTATAGCTCTAACTTTCTTATTTTTAGAGAATTTATCAGAGGCGCAGCATAACATCTTCTTTCCACAGTGAATTCTTGGTGATTTTGTTTGCTATCTTTCACTAGAGCCTGCTGTTTGTATGGTCCTTTTACATGTTCTGCACATGTTATAGTCTAGCTTTGATCATTTTTACTTCTGCTGGCAGAACTACACTGGGATGAAAGATTACAGTTTTTTAGGATTAACTGCTTGTATTGTTTTGTTTGTTTATTCTCATTCAGTTGTTTCTCCTTCCATCTACACAGGAAAATATTCTTTCTTCTTTCATTATTACTCAGAAACTTTTAAAAGTCTGAATTCTTTGAGGCCGGATCAGATATCTATCAAAGGCACCTTTCTGTTGACAGTTCTTTGTTAACCAGTGTGGATTAAGGACACTGTATCAACTTCCCTAAGACCCCAATTCAGTAAATCATTTAAACACTTGATTAAAGTGAGTTATATGCTTAAGTGCTTTCTGGAATCATGCTTTCATCCATTGTGCTTGCTTTGACATTTGACAAACGTTGTACAAGAAGGTAAACAGTCATGTGTACTATTTTCCTTTGCTTTCTCTTCTGGTTCTAGCTTCCTTGGAGTGCTTGAATTGCAAATCACATTACTTTATTCTCTTTGTCCAAACATTTTTTTCTTTAATCAGTTCCATTCTGTTATATTACAATGGATACTGATTATTATAAGTCATTTAGCAAAAAAAATAAGGCAAAGGCACAGAATGAGCTCAAACTAGCTACGGGAATAAAGGGAAACAAGAAGACGTTTTATAAATACATTAGAAGCAAGAGGAAGACCAAGGAGAGGGTAGGCCCACTGGTCAGTGAGGAGGGAGAAACAGTAACAGGAAACTTGGAAATGGCAGAGATGCTCAATGACTTCTTTGTTTCGGTCTTCACCGAGAAGTCTGTAGGAATGCCTAAAATAGTGAATGCTAGTGGGAAGGGGGTAGTTTTAGAAGGTAAAATAAAAAAAGAACAAGTTAAAAATCACCTAGAAAAGTTAGATGCCTGTAAGTCACCAGGGCCTGATGAAATGCATCCTAGAATACTCAAAGAGCTGATAGAGGAGGTATCTGAGCCTCTAGCTATCATCTTTGGAAAATCATGGGAGACAGGAGAGATTCCAGAGGACTGGAAAAGGGCAAATATAGTGCCCATCTATAAAAAGGGAAATAAGAACAACCCAGGAAACTACAGACCAGTCAGTTTAACTTCTGTGCCAGGAAGATAATGGAGCAAGTAATTAAGGAAATCATCTGTAAACACTTGGAAAGTGGCAAGGTGATAGGGAACAGCCAGCATGGATTTGTAAAGAACAAATCATGTCAAACCAATCTGAAAGCTTTCTTTAATAGGATAACGAGTCTTGTGGATAAGGGAGAAGCGGTGGATGTGGTATACCTAGACTTTAGTAAGGCGTTTGATATGGTCTTGCATGATATTCTTTTCAATAAACTAGATAAATACAACTTAGATGGGGCTACTATAAGGTGGGTGCATAACTGGCTGGATAACCATACTCAGAGAGTAGTTATTAATGGTTCACAATCCTGCTGGAAAGGCATAACAAGTGGGGTTCCGCAGGGGTCCGTTTTGGGACTGGCTCTGTTCAATATCTTCATCAACGATTTAGATATTGGTATAGAAAGTGCGCTTATTAAGTTTGCAGATGATACCAAGCTGGGAGGGGTTGCGACTAATCTGGAGGATAGGGTCATAATTCAAAATGACCTGGACAAATTGGAGAAATGGTCTGAGGTAAATAGGATGAAGCTTAACAAAGACAAATGCAAAGTGCTCCACTTAGGAAGGAACAATCAGTTTCACACATACAGAATGGGAAGCGACGGTCTGGGAAGGAATACGGCAGAAAGGGATCTAGGGGTTATAGTGGACCACAAGTAGAATATGAGTCAGCAGTGTGATGCTGTTGCAAAGAAAGCAAACATGATTCTGGGATGCATTAACTGGTGTGTTGTGAGCAAGACACGAGAAGTCATTCTTCCGCTCTACTCTGCGCTGGTTAGGCCTCAATTGGAGTATTGTGTTCAGTTTTGGGCACCGCATTTCAAGAAAGATGTGGAGAAATTGGAGAGGGTCCAGAGAAGAGCAACGAGAATGATTAAAGGTCTAGAGAACATGACCTATGAGGGAAGGCTGAAGGAATTGGGTTTGTTTAGTTTAGAAAAGGGAAGATTGAGGGGGGGGACATGATAGCAGTTTTCAGATATCTAAAAGGGTGTCATGAGGAGGGAAAAAACGTGTTCATCCTGGCCTCTGAAGATAGAACAAGAAGCAATGGGCTTAAACTGCAGCAAGGGAGGTTTAGGTTGGACATTAGGAAAAAAGTTCCTAACTGTCAGGGTAGTCAAACACTGGAATAAATTGCCCAGGGAGGTTGTGGAATCTCCATCTGTGGAGATATTTAAGAGTAGGTTAGATAAATGTCTATCAGGGATGGTCTAGACAGTATTTGGTCCTGCCGTGAGGGCAGGGGACTGGACTCGATGACCTCTCGAGGTCCCTTCCAGTCCTAGTTTTCTATGATTCTATGAATTTAATTTCAAATTGCAAAGTCATCATCTGGTAATACTATCAGAATTGACAAGAATCTGCTCTTTCTTTATTTCTGACATTGAAACACGAGACAAAATAATTCATTTCATTTTCCCTTTGGGGTTCTGGAGGGTTAATAGGTGTAGTATAAACTTACTGTCACTGAAGTCAGTAGCTATGAGCAATTGCCACTTTAACTTTTTTCTAACCTCTTTCTGTTTTTAGGAGTTAGTGACCTCAGTCTGTGGCAGCACACAATTTTGCCCGGCCCCCCCCAATTGGTGCAAAGTACTCTTAAATCCAATCAACAGAGAATCTTCCCTTGATAGGATCCTTGAGTTGCAGAGTCATAGTGGGTCCCTGTGGTCAGGGCTATGGGCAATGTTCCCTCTAATCTTCCCACCCTGAGCGGAATGAATTCTTATGTGCACTGAGGTTCTGAGTGTGGGAGGGGGCTCAGGCCTGGGCAGAGCGTTGGGGTGCAGAACTATGAGGGCTCTGGCTGGGGTGCAGGCTCTAAGGTGGGATGAGTTGAGGGGTTCAGGGCTGGCACAGAGGGTTGGCCTGCAAGGGATATAGACTCTAGGCTGGGGCTGAGGCATATAGGGCAGGGCTCAGGGCTCGGGGTTGGTGGCAGCAGGAGGTGCAGCCTCTGGGCTGGTGATGGGAGTACAGGCTCTGGGTTGCGGGGTGTGGGCTTGGGGTGAAGCCGGGGATGAGGGCTGCGGGGTGCAGGAGGATGCTCAGGCTGGGGTGGGGGGAGGTCAAGGTAGGATGGAGGTTGGGGCTCAAGCTTATCCGGCTGCTCCCTGCTGGGGTTGGCAGGGAGGAGAACTCCCTTTGCCGGCCACGGCAGCTTTGGAGTTTGGGGTGATATTTTTCCCCACTGGAGCCCTGAGTCCCTATGTGGGCTTAATGTGAAGATGCACAGCCACACAGCTTAGGGCAGGGGTCTGCAACCTATGACGCTAGAGTCAAATATGACGCTCTTTGGTCATTCAAAAAATACGCACAACATAAGAATGGCCATACTGGGTCAGACCAAAGGTCCGTCTGGCCCAGTAGCCTGTCTGCCGACAGTGGCCAGCTCCAAGTGCCCCGGAGGGGGTGGACTGAAGACAATGATCAAGCGATTTGTTTCCTGCCATCCTTCTCTAGCCTCTGACAAACAGAGGCCAGGGACACCTTTCCTACCCCCTGGCTATAACCTTTTATGGACCTAACCTCCATGAATTTATCTATCTTCTCTTTAAACTCTGTTATAGTTCTAGCCTTCACAGCCTCCTCTGGCAAGGAGTTCCACAGGTTGACTATGCGCTGTGTGAAGAAGAACTTTCGCTTATTAGTTTTAAACCTGCAACCCATTAATTTCATTTGGTGTCCTCTAGTCCTTATATTATGGGAACTAATGAATAACTTTTCTTTATTCACCCTCTCCACACCATTCATGATTTTATATACCTCTATCATATCCCCCCTCAGTCTCCTCTTTTCCAAACTGAAAAGTCCCGGTCGCTTTAGCCTCTCTTCATATGGGACCCATTCCAAACCCCGGATCATTTTAGTTGCCCTTTTCTGAACCCTTTCCAAGGCCAAAATATCTTTTTTGAGGTGAGACCACCACATCTGTATACAGTACTCAAGATGTGGGCGTACCATAGTTTTATATAGGGGCAGTAAGATATTCTATGTCTTATTTTCTATCAACTTTTTAAATTAAAATGAAAAATTAATTCAACATTTTATAAACACATAATTACTCATGTCAGGATGATGTTTTGTCTATTTCATCTTTAACTATTCATTTTAACAACCATCATGCTCTGCACTAATGGGGCCGGGGGGGTTGTGCATATTCTCTTTTTATTTGATTGGTCAAGAAATCTTTCCATCACCACATGATGGTGAACTCTAACCCGCTAACAGTAAAAATAGTGGAGATAGAGAGATGATTAGTACCAATTTTTCAAAAGGAATGGACAGACTTGTAATAATTTGTGGATAGGTCTGGATCTCCACACTGTCTCATTTGTTTTGTTCTCAAACAAAAAAAAAATGAATTTCATGACAAAACATGCAGCATTTGCTACAAAATAATCCAAAGGTGATGCTCGAAAAAAACCCTGCAAGGAGCCGCAGCAAAAAAATGAACATTGGACAAAATAGCCTGCTGGCATGGTCAAAAAAAAAATGGGGCTCATTCAGCATTATTCAAGAGGGGAAGCCTTTCACTGATGGAGATTACGTGAAGAGCTGCATGCTAAAAATTGGTCATGAACTATTTGACAAGTTTCACAACAAGGACAAAATCTTACAGAAAATTCAAGACATGCCATTATCGACAAAAACAGTTCATGACAGCTGTAAAAATGGCCCATCAAACTGACAAGGAACAAATGCAAAATCTGAGTACAGCTAACTTAGGGTATGTCTACACTAGCCACCCTAGTTCGAACTAGGGTGGCTAATGTAGTCATTCGAACTTGCAAATGAAGCCCGGGAATTAAAATATCCCGGGCTTTATTTGCATGTTCCCGGGCGCCGCCGTTTTTAAATGCCCATGAGTTCGAACTACCTGCCCGCGGCTACACGTGGCACGGGCTAGGTAGTTCAAACTAAAGCCCCTAATTCGGACTACCGTTACTCCTCATTGCTGGGTTTGTGTCTGAGCTCCTGATAGCATTCAAGTGTTTTTTTTTGTTAACTTTCACAAACATAGTGCTCTGTTTAAGTTTATGATTCGTCCACATAAAGTGTCCATTGAAGAACTGGATTTGACAGTCATTCCAGGCATCTCAGTCAGTGATTTGGAAATGAAAATAGCAGATTTCAAGGAGTTGGATATCTGGGTGGAAAATTCATCAAGCTGAATTCTTGACAATGTGCAGAATTGGCAAAACTGCACAAATGGGCTGACATGAAGAAATTAGAGCACGATGATAATCTGATTCTGCAACCTTGGAAAGAACTTTGTCACAGACAACATTATGCAGAATGTCAGCTTGGCCTTATTTTCAGTGTTTGGATCCACCTATATGTGTGAGCAGGCTTTCTGTCATTTGAATCACATCAAAGGGTATTTGTGCTCAAGACTGCCTGAATGCATGCATGAAGCTGAATTTGACCAGTTATGATGTAAACTTCAAAGAAATGTGTGAAAAGATGGCAGCAGCAGAAGTCCCATTATATAAAATCCCTGAGTACAATGTTTCATTTATGCTTTTATTAATCATCATGTCAATTATCAATATTAAGTTGTATATTTTCAGTCATGCAAATGTGCATTCTTATACTGCTCTTTGTTGACCACTTGTTCCCAATTTTGATGTAGTTTGGCTCTTGGGTTTGAAAAGGTTGCCAACCCCGGCTTAGGGGGAACTGAGGTTAGGGGGCAATGACTACAACATCCATCTGCCTTGGTGATCTGGGACAAGATACTATCCTTTCCTTGTGATTGGGGACAACTAGCATAGAGTAGAACAGGTGACTTTGCACCTTCTTCCAACCCATAGCAGCACCAAGTACTCCTTGATGGCAACTCTATGGCTGGACTGGTAAACCCTGTAATAGATGCCTTTATTGAACTAATAATATTCAAAATTATTGAAATATACCAGATCTAGATAAAAGATGCTTAACAGGATAACATGACTAGGCATAGCCTGGTATCGGTATTAAACCAAGTCTGTCTACTTGTTTTCCTACACAAATTCAGACTAACAAGTTGAGCTTCTGCATTCTCAGCAGGTGCAGAGAGAAACCAATCACAAGATTGTTTTTATTCCATTGATAGTACGGCTTTGAAAACTGCAGCATTTTTCTAGTGTGTAAACTGTGTATATATATATGTGGCAGAGGGAAACATGCCATCCTAGTGGTCTGCAATGATTCTGATTATATAAAAACAATTAACCCCTCGTAGATTTTTTAAAATGATTTAAAGATGGACAAAGAGGTAAATTTAATGCAGGAGCTTTGGATCTGGTCCTGGTCAGAAAGGACTCAGCTGGAGCGATGAGGTAGGGCATAGGGGTGTTAAAATGTGTTTAATTATGCAATCGTGTAACTGCGAAAAATTCAGCATTTACATGGTTATACGAGGAAGGGCTAGTGGCTCCCACTTGCTGCCCATGCTGCTGCCAGTGTATTAGTGGCAGCAGGGTGGGGAGGAGGGAGCCAGTGTGCGTGGGGAGCTGGGCTTTAAGCCAGATCCCCGCATGTACTGGCTTGCCCCTGTTTCCCCCCCACACACACACTGATTCTGATACACTGGCGGCAGCACGGGGGACTGCGTGTAACCATGCATGCTAACCGATGAATCCACTCTCATTGGTTAACCATGTAAATGGTGACCCTTTCACATCCCTAGTAGGGCAGTGGTTCTCAACCAGGAGTACCATGTATCCCAGGGGGTATGCAGAGGTCTTCCAGGGGATACATCAACTCATCTAGATACTTGCTTCATTTTGCAACAGGCTACACAAAAAGTACTGGTTAAGTCCGTACAAACTAAAATTTCATACAATGACTTGTTTATACTGCTTTATACACTATACACTGAAATGTATGTACAATATTGGCATTTGAATTGATTTATAAATATATTGTAAAATGAGAAAGTAAGCAATTTTTCAGTAATAGTGTCTGATTTTGCAAGCAAGTAGTTTTTAAGTGAGGTGAAATTTGGGGGTGCACAGGACAAATCATTCTCTGAAAAGAGGAAAGTAATCAGAAAAGGTTGAGAACCACAAAGGTAGGGTAACAGACAGGCATGCACCGTTAATTTTTGTTGGCCAGTTATCTTCTCTGGTAGGCTACGCTTCCTCTTTTGGGAGACAACTATCTGGTAAGGGGAGAAGATGTGCCTCAATCCCTCCCCCCTTTTTAAGAGGGAAGTAATTTTAATGGATTAGTGTCCCTTTGCCTTTAATCCATCTCTGACTAAACAGGTTTATATAGGATTGTAAGTGTGAATAGTGCTTTATAGGCTAGAAGAAAAACGAGGGCTTATAATCTATATAAATATGTAAGGACACGTATTTCTTCTGAAAAAAGAAATAAGAAGAACACTGAAGTTATTCACCTGAGGTTAGGTTTCAACATGTCTGTCAGAAGCTAAAGGGATGAACTCAAAGATTGCTTAGACTAATAATGTGTCATTCCAGACTTACACTTTAGTTCCTGATACTGAATATTTAAATAAAAACCAAAAACCGAAATGAACTAATGTGCATCTGATAGCAAATAGCACAGGTATATACTTTTCTATACTGTAAATTAAACCTCTTGTTATGTTGTTTATATTTTTCATCACTGGCTGCAATCAGCTTTAAATAAAAGAAAAATGAAGCATTGACAATATTGGCAACTTTGATGATAGTATTATGAGTGCAGCATTATTTGATGTTTTACTTCTATCCCAGGACCCAAGAGTTGTATGATGACATACGAAGAAGTTGATCGTACACATGGTTGTGAAGAAAAGCTTAATATGACCCGTGTGCAATCTAAATGCTGGAAAGCTAGAATGCAAATAAAAAAGAGGGATTCTTTTCAGTCTCATGATTTTCGATCATTTGGAATTGGCAGTTCTAAACAAACTCTCAAGCAACCTATCGTCCTTCCCCCACTCTACCTAGGTTTTTTAAATGTAGACACATGATTATAGTGGTTTTGCAGAAGCAGTTGAAGCTGATTCAGTGTCTTATAGTAGGCTATCCATACTCCTGTATTTTATTTACAGCAGGACAGCTAGCATACACGCCACTGACTCAAATGTTAATTTAATTTAAATTCTCATTTTCAGATACAACGCCCAACATGTTCTTACTTCTTTTTAACTTTCAGATTGCTGGGCTAAAAAAAAGGGAATGTTTCCTTTAAAGAAACCTACAAGA
Organism: Rafetus swinhoei; assembly: GCA_019425775.1. Classification (NCBI taxonomy): domain Eukaryota; kingdom Metazoa; phylum Chordata; order Testudines; family Trionychidae; genus Rafetus; species Rafetus swinhoei. The sequence continues at coordinate 45,980,036 of CM033442.1, read as the reverse complement.
AAGATGCCTTAATCCTCTGCACATAGGATGTAGTAAAAAGATAGTAGGTAGCTGTTTGGAGGTAGAGGGTGAGTAAATTGTGTTATTCCTTCTATTATAATTGGGAAAGAAAAGATTGGTCACCACATATCCAGTAAATATATATAATCAAACTCGAGAGATGTGTCTTTTTGTTATGAAAAATATCCTGTGTGTGGTACAAAAGAACAGAACGTGGAATGGCAGCATTTCCTGGCATCAGACACCCATCAGCACTATTCCAGAAAGCAAGTTATGTGGTCTCTTTAACACTAGAGAAAAGTAGATCCCACTTGGAGACATTGAGCAAGGATCATCGTCTCCTTGTACTAGGGCAACGTAAAGACATCTAGTATATCCGTATACAAAGATCTGAACACACTTTTTTTAAAAGGCCCCGTTCAAATTAAATGGAATCATAATTTTCTTTTATCAGAAAGGGATTAGAAAATATTTGTGTACAAACAATGGAGAACTCCTAGAGCATCTAATCTGAAACATTAAAATGTAGCTATTGCATTCAGAGCATATTATACAATTGGCAAAAATGTAGAATGTTGAAATTTTAAGAAGCATCCTGGTCTGGTGTTTCATCTTGTTTGGGAACATAAAAGCAGTAAATAATTTGGAAAAGCCCATTTTCCTTTTTTAAACATTTCACTGGATATCAGTGCAAGACTTACACCTACAGCTGGCGAGAAAATAGAAATGCTTTCATTTTCATATTTTTGAAAAAAATTAATCTTGAATGGGATGAAAGGGTGAATGTGTTTGCATTACAGAATTTTTACAGAAAATTCCTTTTGGGAGTACAAAAAGGGAGGTTGGTTTTTGTTTTCCAGTTGTCCACCTGGAAGGTTCTTGACAGTTCCACTGGCAGAAAGAGAAACTGACCAGAACCTAAGTGGTTGCTGGCTGCTGAATGCTCTAGCTTTCTCCACCTTCTCTCCCATCCCTGTCTGTCTCTCTGTCTGAGTGGTAGCTGGGCTGTGGAGGGAACAAAAAGCTGGGTTCTTTAGCTCCCTACCTCCAGCCTGCCTGCTGAAGAGTATCCAAATGGTAGGAGGCAGATAGGTGGACCACTCTGTTAGATTGGTGTAGCCTATAGGGCTAACCTGCTTGCTTTCCTATGTATCTTTTATCTTATGGATTTCTTACTTCCTTATGGTTTTGATTATTTGTTTTATTATAATAGGTTTAGATGAAAGTTATTTGGCTGTAATGCAAGGAATTTACAAGCCACATCCAGTATGCTGAGCTAAGCAAAGTTAGCATACATGGGACCTTCACCTAGACAGATGGTGAGTTAAAGCATAAGGTCCATGTATGGTTGGGATCTTTAACACAGAGGATGTGTTAAAGCAGATTGGCATAGGGGCTTTCCTAAATTCATATCTTTTAAAAACTTAACAGGTAAACTACAACCTGTAACTTTGAAATAACCGAAATAACCTGTTACAACAGGAATAACAAATGTGTTACCTAACCACAAAAGGTCCATGGTAACAAATTGACATATATGATAGTAAGTTGAAATCATTGATACACTATCCTATATGAAGAAGAATAAGCAGTCCAGTGGCACCTTAGAGACTTAAGAAATACATTAGGTCAGCGTTTCTCAAACTGTGGGTCCCGACCCCCTGGGGGGGCAGGAGCAACTTAGGGAGGGATCGCAAACAAATTAGAGGGGGGTTGCGAGCAACTGAGAGGGGGGTTGCGGTATCACAAGTTTAAGAATCCCTGCATTAGGTCATGAGCTTTTGTGGGCTAAACTCACTTCATCAGATGAGTGGGAGTGGAAATAACAGAATCCAGGGTATATATAACAGAAAAAAGAAGTTACCTGTCAATGGTAGGAGCAGTGTTAATGAAGATAATTAAATCAGGCTGGCTGTGTCCTGTTCATAGCATTTGATGTGGAAATGTGAATATCATAGATGGAGAAAATTGCTTTTGTAGTGTGTTAACCAGTTAATATCTTTATTGAAGCTTAAATGGATAGTGATGAACTTGTAAATGAACTCCAGTTGAACAGTCTCCCTCTGTAATTGAGTGATAACATTTCTTTGTAGAAGGATGGCTACTTTTAACTCCATTATTTAATGCCCAGGAAGGTTAAAATGTTCTCCTACAGATTTGTGTGTGTTACCATTCCCAATGTCTGATTTGTGTCCGTTTATCCTTTGTCACAGAGACTGTCTGGTTTGGCCAATGTAGTATCTGCCATGTATATTGTGTGATGGCCATTGGTGATGATGGGAAAGGTGAGGGTGATGAGGAAGATGATGGCTGACACTTCAGGTTCTTCTACAGGAGATGGAAGTGCAGATGTACATTCCGTAGTATCACTATCTTGCTAAGTTGGAGTGTTTGTGACTGTGTTAAATGTATTAATAAACTACATTTGTAAATATACAAGAGTTCCTATAATGTGAATGTTGCAACTGTGCACATCAGGGTTCCCAACTATAAAATAGTTTGAATAATACTGGGCCACGTTTTGGGACAAGGACCTGTCAACCCTCAAAGTGACAACTGGGGTTTAAGTAATTTATATAATTAATACACAATCTAAAGTTTGGGCAACAGATTTAACAGTATTAGTAAATCTAGTTATACCAGTAAAACTTTAAATTGTAGATCAGGTCTTAAGTCATTTCTGCTTTTATCATCACCCCAGTCTAACACTTTTGCCTACGCAGGGCATGAATCAGTGAACATTGAGTTCACTAAATTGCACCTTATTTCCTTCCCAACAGTTAAATTAGCATCAAACTGTGTCATCTTCTTACTATATATTTTAGAAACATGCATCCGTCTGAGAGACCATTTGTTTAAGAACTCCTCCTAAACAATAAGACCTAGAACCGCCAAATGTGGTATACAGCTTCCTGTTATAACTTAAAGCAAGGTAAGGTTTGGTTGTACAGGGAGGGGGGTGTAATGATCCCTACCCATTGCCCGGGGGCACATAAAACCATATAGAAGAGAATCACCAGGTATGTGAAAGAGGTTGGCAATTGGAGTGCCTCCTCAATCCAGGACTGCCCCAGCCCTGAGCCTCCCATGCCCATACACCCTTAGAGAAGACTGGGGGGGCCTGAGGCTCCCCTCCCCCAAATTCATTTGGGAACATTGATGGTTGTTCCCCTTCATCAGGGAGTGCGGGGAAAGTGCACAGTTTGTTGCATTCCTCACTGTGGCTGGGGAGAGCAGGGGGGTAGACAAGCCTGGACTTGCCTTAGCTTGGGGACATGCACCCCTCCCCCATGTGTACCCACAGAAGCTGCAGTGGCCATGGAGAGGCGCTTCTCACTTGGCTCCAAGCTGCTGCAGTGACAGAGGGCTGGGGTTATCCTCTTTCCCTGGGCAGCCTGCAAACTGAACCCTTCATTCCCAGCCTCACCCCCGAGTAAAGATTTAATTGAAGCATGGACATTTTCATTTTATTTTCAAAAAAACCCAAAAATCGAGTTAAGGACCCAAACAATGGTGAGTAAATCTAGATGTCAATAAACAAGAAAGGTTGCGATTTCCTTTCACTGCCATTTGGAAGTTACACCTCATACTGAACATTGTTTAAAAACGAAAGAGATTTTGGGGTTGTGGTGAATGGTCAGTTTGATCACAGGCTCACCAACAGGACGGATTAAGGGAATTGCTGGGCTCCGGGGCCCCTGGCTGCTGCTGCAAATAGGAAATACATTTTTAACGCTGTGAGTGTTTAACCTTGGAAAATTTGCCACGGTTTGTGGTGGATTCTCTATCACTGGCAATTTTTAAAACAAAGATTTGGTGGTTTTTTTTTTAAATCTGCACTAGGAATTATTTTGAGAAGTTTTATTTCCTGTGTTATACAGGAGGTCAAATTAGATGGACTCTATTAATCTTTATTAAACTTCTAAAACTTTGGAAAACCCTGTGTGTCTATTTTTATCATCTCTGGGAAATCCAGAAAATTTAAGATTTCTTTAATTAAAAAATGACATATGTGCTGCGTAGCCGACAACCCTGCCAGGCCTGGGAGCAAAGTTTGGGGGGCGGGGTGGGGTCAGCTCTTGGCTCCCAGAAGGGGTGGGTCCTCAAGTGAAAGGGGCGGGGCAAGTGCACCACAACAGCCCCCCATAGTTTTCAACACTACCCGGAGTGCAACACCTTGTCCTCAGTCCTGAGAGCCAACCAGAGCAGGCTGTGTAGTGCTCCAGCAGCTATTTAAAAGGCCACTGCTCCAGTAGCACTGGCTGGGAGACTTAGATCCTTTAGAATCGCTGGCTCCCTGTGGGCAGGCCTGTATGTGTGTCAGTCATCTTGCTTGACTCCCTTACTGTAAACATTTCGGCTATGTCTACACTGGCGGGTTGTTGCGCCAGAAGAATGCAAATGAGGCTAAGCGTGGAATATCGCTGAGCCTCATTTGCATACCTAATGAGCCGCCATTTTTGCGGAAGAGGCTCTTGCGCTAGAAGGAGCTGTCTACACTGCCCCTTCTTGTGCAAGAAAACCCTCTTGCGCAATGCCGCTACGCTGATTATTTTCAGGAATAACGGCATTGCGCAAGAGGGTTTTTCTTGCGCAAGAAGGGGCAGTGTAGACAGCTCCTTCTAGCGCAAGAGCCTCTTCCGCAAAAATGGCGGCTCATTAGGTATGCAAATGAGGCTCAGCGATATTCCACGCTTAGCCTCATTTGCATACTTCTGGCGCAACAACCTGCCAGTGTAGACATAGCCCTAATGTTTACTGCCACTAATCATTCAACATGTACAACCAGTCTCCTTTGTAAGGCTCTTCACATTAGCAAGGGTGCTGTGACAGCCGCATGCTATTATTTAAGGGATTACCAGCGATAGAGAACTTGGATGTGCTGATGCATTAAAATAGCTCTTTGTTTTTTCTCTCCTGCTAGGAGCATTGAAATCACTTCATACAATTATCATCCAGCTACTATCCAGCAGGATTGTGGATAAGTGGCTCATACTGCAGCCAGCTTGAAAACTCCTCTTCAGATTGCCTAGCGGGTTGCTGTGAGAGAGACCTGTCAACTCTGCAGTAAGCATAGCTGCTTCTGCCAGAGGCCTTAAAAATGAACTAGTGTATTGTCATTACTGTGATGGCGCATTGGGGTTCCCCCCGATCCTGCACCCCCGTAGCAGCCAGAACAGACTCCGCCAGCCAGTAGGATAGAGGGGGTTTATTGCTTCTCCAGGGTATAACACAACATAGACGTGATGTGGCTACAGGAGTCAGGGCCAGGATGCCTCAGACCCCTTGGGATGGGGTGTCTGGGCCCCTAAACTCCCAACCCTCTGCTCAGACTGTCCCCTTCATGGTTTCCCCCAGCCGAAACTGACCCTTTCCCCGAACACTCACTTCCTTTGTTCAGTCCCTGCCCTCAACAGGTAGGACCGGTTGGGTCTTTGTCTACATGACCTCAGGTGGCCCCCCCTGCTGGGCAGTGCTTACAGACACAGGCCAGCAGGGGTCACCCACAGCCCAAACACAGCAACCAGTGAATGCCTGCCCAAAGAGAGTGTACTGCCTGCCCACTACATCACAATTACATCTTCCCATTAAACAATATACCGTTGACATGAAGCCATTGTTTTATTCCTGTTCTATCACGGTCTTGAAGTAGAATGGGCTTCCAGCATTAGTTAATCTGTTGTTATAACTCCAAATTGTTTATTAGCAAATCTAGTGTTCATGAATGGTGCCAGGGAGACAGTTTTGGAGAATGAAATCCTTCATTTATGAACACAACACACATCCCATAAGCAGCAGCCATGTAAACATTGCCATGCTGCTGTGAGCTGGAAGTAATTCAGTCTCCATGACTGTTCACCAATGGTCTCTCTTTTGAGACTGCAAATAACTATGGTTGGCGGTGCTCTGCATGAAATGGACAGATGTCTGGCAGGAATTAGACTGACATTCCCTGAGAAGTTAAGTCAATAGAGCCAACTTCCCTCTCCCTTAAAGACAAAGAATCAGACCCAGAGAACTATTCTGGACTGGAAATTCAGAATGCTTTCACTAAACCACAGGACCTAGCACCTTGTACCAAGAATAATTATCAGCCTGCTGAATAGATGGTATCTTTGCTGGACATCAGCAAGAAGCCAAGCACTGGACCAAAGACCAAGGTCAGACTTTGTCAATGACATCTTTATTTGCCATTATCCTAAATCCATCAGACGGTATTCAAGTCAGGGTAATGAGTAGCTACCAAAAAACTAACTACTGTGGCAAAGCTCTGGCCACAGGGTCTTGCATTTCTAGCCAGTTGTTATTTGCCTCAGAGGCTCGCTGTGACCCTGCACACTAGAGGGCCTTTTCTAGAGGCCAGGGTCACAGTTTACTTGAGCCATCCTCATAATTGGCAAAGTTACAGGATTGGGGTGAAACCCCTCCATAATCCAGGCCTCCCTTTCAAGGAACAGACCCCTTTAGTGGTGCGGGGAGGGTTCAGGGGAACTCAGGTCCACCCGCTACTCTGGATTCTGGCCCAGGGACCCTAGGTAGTGGCTACTGTCAGGGTTTTATTCTCTAGCCGCAATACAGCAGCCCTTCCCCTGGGCCAATTCCCCAAATGCTCCCCTAGTACCTTCTCCCTGGTACTGAGCTAATCTTTTCTGCTTCAGCCCAAATACTCTTTCCTTTTTTCTAGGAATGTTAGCATACAGTTGTTTAAAGATTAACTGATAAACCTGGGCTTATCGGTTAATTCAAACAGCTACACACACACACCCCAAAGGGGGGCCGGCAGAAGCCAGTGCCTGCAGGGAGTCCCCATCCCCACTGCCTCCCACAGAGGCAGCAACGCAGGGGGCAGGTGGGAGCTGGAGCTCAGGAATAGTCAGCTTAATAATAAACCTTCACATCCCTAATCTATAGAGGTGCTGGCTCTGGCTAGCTGCCCAAGTATGCACTCAAGGACTCAGGTCGGACTTTACAAACTCAAAGCTAGCCGCTACTTGTGCTGCAATCACACCACCTGACTGCTGTAGATAATAAAGGAGAACACGCATGAAGCTACGTTGTAGCCTATGCTTCGCAGCAGCCTGTGTGCCTTGTCTCCAAACTTTTCTGCCATGCTAATCAGAACATTTTAGTGAATGTGCTCGGACATCGGACCTTTTACCCTAGTCTAGGCAAGGCCAGAAGAAACCCACCAGAGAGAACCCTGCTGCTGCCGCCTTCCCACATCAGGCAGGGGCTCTCTCTCCTAGCCCCAAAGCACTTGTCAACAGAGGGACCCAAACCCAAGGAGAATCCCCCCACACAACCAGACACCTTTCCCTCTGGAATCTCAGTCAGAGAGACCCCCTTAGCTTCCCTAGAGATCTTCCCCTCAGTCACCCAGCCAAACAGGCCCGAGGTGGTTCCCCACCAACCTCAAGACCCACAAAAGCTCATGATCCTAGATATGTTAGTTTCTAAGGGTATGACTAGAATACATTGTTTTTCCAAAAAAACTGCACCTGTGGCCACACTACAATCGCGTTCTTTCAAAATTAAATCAAAAGAACGCAGGGGTTTTTCAACATCGGTAAACCTCAAATTATGAGGAAGAATGCCTTTTTTGAAAGAGCTCTTTGGAAAAAAGGCATGTGTGGACGCAGAACGGACATTTTTCGAAAGAGGCGGCAATTGAAAAAAACACAGGCGCCCTGGTGGCCATTCTGTGAATAGCAAACAGGGCTTTCTTCTGAGAGAGTGTCCATGCAGTCTGTTAGATAGTGTATGGCATAATCTCTCACTGTAGTCTGTGCAGTATGTAGATAGCAATCGATTTTTCACCTTCAGTCCATTGGGTATGATGTCCATCCGTTTGCATTTGGAGAGAAAAATGATATCTGTTTGTACTTGTGCAAGTTTCTTCATGAGGTTGATAGATTTCCACTCCATACGGCTAAATGCAGTGCCTTGCATGGTGTCACGTATCAGAGGGGTAGCCGTGTTAGTCTGAATCTGCAAAAGCGGCGAGGAGTCCTGTGGCACCTTATAGACTAACCAAAGTGTTGGAGCATAAGCTTTTGTGGGCAAAGACCCACTTCGTCAGATGCACATAGAGAGTCTACATGTACATGACGAAGTGGGTCTTTGCCCACGAAAGCTATGCTCCAACACTGGTTAGTCTATAAGGTGCCACAGACTCCTCGCCGCTTTCAGATCAACAACACACGCAGTCTGGATACTCTTTTGAAAAAGATCACTGTTTCCATCCGGCTTTGTGGTCTGGATGCTCTTTCCAAAGAAGCTTGCAGTCTAGACGTATCCTCTGGTACCACAAGACTGGTTGTTGTTGTTTAAGTAATGCCACGGGCAGTTAACTGCTTTTGCTACTTCATCTCTCTTGGATTCTGTTACTTCCACTCCAACTCATCTGAGGAAGTGGGTCCAGAAAGCTCATGACCCCAGACACTGGTTGGTCTCAAAGGGCTGCCCCTTGTTTTTAAAGTTACAGAGTAACAGGGCTGCCCCTCTGAGCCTCCTGTCCGGACTCCCCACCCAGAGCCCCCCTTCCCCCATGTTCCCCCTCCAACCACGTCCTCCCTCCCCCATGGCCCCCAGCCACCCACAGCCCTCCCCATGTCCTCCCTCCCCCATAACCCCCACCCACGCAGAGCCCCTCCCCTTGTTTCCTCTCCCCATGTCCTCCATCCACCCAGAGCCCCCTCCCCACGTCCTCCCTCCGCCCACAACCCCCACCCACGCAGAGCCCCCTCCCCTTGTGTCCCCTCCCCCCATGTCCTCCCTCCCCATGGTCCCCACCCACGCAGAGCCCCTCCCCTTGTTTCCCCTCCCCATGGCCCCCACCCACGCAGAGCCCCTCCCCATGTCCTCCTCCGCCCATAACCCCACCCACGCAGAGCCCCCTCCCCTTGTGTCCCCTCCCCATGTCCTCCCTCCCCATGGTCCCCACCCACCCAGAGCCCCTCCCCTATTTTCCCCCAGACTCCCGCCCTCCCCGGGTCGCTCCCTCCCTGGAGCGCGGGAGCCCAGGCGCGGCCCCGCGCCGGCTCCTCCTCGCGCGCTCACGCGGAGCCGCCCGCGCGCTGCGCTGCGCTGCCCCGCCCTCCCGCGCGCCTGGGGCCGGGGCCTCGCCTCCCCGTCCGCCGCTATCCCGGCGTGCCCCGCGCTCCGGCCGACTGGCGGGGACGCTCTCGGCGCGGCGCGGCTGACTCAGCCCGCGGGAGGCTCCTGTTCCGCGGGGGCAAGATGGCGGCGGAGGCCGATTCCTGGGGTAGGTGCTGGCCGCGCTCGCGGCTCCGGCCCCCGTGTGTCCCCGCCCGGCCCTGACGCGCGCTCTCTCCCCCCACAGACGCGGACACCTTCGAGGCGGCGGAGCCGGGGGCCACGCGGCTGGTGCCGACGCCGGGGGCCGCGGGCGACCGCTGGGCCGGGGAGGATGAGGAGGACGACGTGAAGGTGGGGCCGGGCCCTCCGCCTGTGCGGAATAAACGTGTCGCGTGCACCGAGGCGCGCGCTAAGGGGCACCACCCGCGGACGCGCAGCGCGAGGAGGGGGGGGGGCCTCCCGCGCGTGCGCCCTGCTCACGGCCACGCCGCCGCCGGGGGGGGGGGTAAACGGCCGCGAGCGCCTCCCGCACCCCCCGGCGAGCGCCTTAGGGGCGCTCGCCGCCTCGCGAGGTCGGAGGCTCGGGGAGTCTCCTGCCCGGGGAGTGAAGCGTGTCGGGCGCGCTTGCCCCGCGCGGGGGAGCCGGGCCGGGAGCGGTGGGCGCAAGGCTGGGCAGCGATGTGGCAGGTTTTGGGGCGCTCGAAGCCCCGGCCCCAGTGCGCGGCTCTCACACGTGCGCTAGCTCAGTCCGCAGCCCGGCTGGCGTAGGAGCGCTTAGCAGTCCCGTGTCGGGCCGTTGCCTACCCACTGGCACCTGGCTAAACTGCTGCGCTGGCCGCTCAGAGGTAGGAAGGTCAAGTCACCCAGGACTAGAAAATTCTCTAAATGGGCTGCTTAGCCCCCACTTGAGAACTGGACTTGTGCTTCGGCTTCTCAGTTAAATGACTGTGGTTTCCCATCTGTAACTTCCTTCCCAGTGGCCAGTCCGTCTCCTCTCCAGAGCAAAGCCCCTGTCAGTTAAAAGATGTCTATAATCCCAGTAAATGGAGCACCCTGTGTGTTTTGCCCACTTACCACATTTAAGTTGCTGGCAGGCCTCTCCCTACTAAACTGCTCTGGGATCTGCCAGCATTCAACTTTTGGACTCTCCTCTGGAGATTGTCTGTATTCCCTGCCCCCTTACAGGTTCTTAGCCTGATGCAGCAACTGGGGAAGAGGTGTGCACTGAGGGAAGTTTGAGAGGTTGAACTTTTTCCAAATAGTCCCGTCTTGGCATTCCTTATCTCCTACAGGGCAGAAACGTGTCTACTTTAGTGGTGTCTCCTGTAAACCTAGGCAGTCCTTCATTGTTTCTTTTAGGATTGGCTAGTGCTCAGAGGGTTACAATGGCACTGATCTATTAGGGTGTGTCTACACTTGCACCCTCTTTCGAGAGAGAGATGCAAATGTAGACCCTCAAAATTGTAAATGAGGCCAGGATTTAAATATCCCGTGATTTATTTGCATATTCGCGGATGGGTGCTATTTCGAAATACTTTATTTCGAAATACAAAACTGTTTAGATGCAGTTATTTCAGGAGAAAACCCTTCCCTCAAAATAACCCTTACTCATTTTTTGAGGAGTAAGGGTTATTTTGAGGGAAGGGTTTTCTCTCGAAATAACCCCCTCTCCCCTTTTTTTCCTGCGAAATAGCGCCATAGTGCGATTATGCATATGAAGCATGGGATATTTAAATCACCGCTACATTTGCAATTTCGGGTGTCTACATTTGCATTCCTCTCCTGAGAGAGAGGAATAAACTGTAGACATACCCTTAGAGAATCATGGAGCTGGTTTTGCTGTCTTTCACATTCGAGTTTGAACTAAATGCTCAACTTTAAACCTATTCTGTTAAACAGAAGCATGTTAATTGCCTAAATGCGATGCAGCATAATTCCCTAAACAAGAAAGACAAGTTGAGGGATACCCCAAAAATTCTAGGTCTTAGACCTTGGGCATATATCAGCAACTGGCAATGACTACTGTACTAGGGATGTTAAATATCAGTTAATCAAATAGTCGAGTAATCTCAAAAATCCTTATCGGTTAGTTGACTATTCTGTAGTCCTTGGGGGTGGGGCTGGCAGCCAGTGTGCTCCAGCCCCACTCCTGAAGAGCCCCCTGTCACTTCGCGCTGCTACCTGTATCAGAGGCAGCAACGCATGGTGCCAGGCGGGAGCTGGTCCACGAGAGGAGGCAGTTTAAAAACCAACTCATCTTGCAGACAGCTGTTGCCCTGTGCTACTACCTTTGATAAAGAGGCATCAGGACGGGATGGCAGCAGCACCTGTCGGTGGGGTCTGAGCTCCTGGACCTGAACCAGGCTGCCTGGCTCCTAATACACTTTAAATGCAGAGCCGCAGCAGGGGGTAGGTCTCAGACCCATTTCAAGCCAGGACTGAGCCAGACTGCTGGCCAGCCTGCTAAAACATTTACTGGCAAGTTGGGGGGCAGGGGGTGCGTTTAGTCTATAGCAATGTTTCCCAATTTTGTTTGGCCATGGAACCCTTTTAAACCCTGAAGAATTTCAAGGAACCCCTTCAGCCGGGGGGGGAAGCTCTCCAGGAAAAATTTGTCGAGCACAAAATAAAAGGCGGGCGGGGTGGGGGGGGTGGACCAGGGAGACTTGCAGGCTTTGGAAACCCAGAGTGGCAGTGGGGGAGAGGAGGTGTCTGAAAGCCGGTGGGAAACCAGCGAAGCAGCCGGCGTCTTTGTGTGCTGATTCCTCTCTGTCTCTTTGGGGGGGAGGGGGAGGGGGGGGAGAAGTGATGGAGTTCACGTGGAACCCTTACTTTTGCTTCCCAGAACGCCAGGATTCCGTGGAAGCACCATTTGGGAAACACTGGTCTATAGCATTAACCTATAAGCTTTTGCTAATTGGTTAATCGACTACACTATTACATCCCTATTCTGTACAACTATATCTAACAGACATCAGAATGACGGGAGGGTATATACTATCTCTGGAATCTAGGATTCTTCAAAAGGGTCTTTGGTTTTGTGAAAATATTTAAAAAAATGGGTAAATGTAATGTTGAATCATGTTTTTGTTTCAAATCAGGACACTGAGAGATTGGCATAGACCATCCTTGGTACTAATCACTAGATAACTGAAAAAGGTTCATAGTTAAGTTTCTGACCCCAGTAGGAGAGCAGTTCTGAACTGATGAGTCATTGATTCTTGCTGATTGAAGACTCTGGCCATAGTTGTTCATACTGCACCAAGCTAGTGCAATCTCTGATAACTAGGGATGTGAAAGCTCCCTACTGTGGGTAGGGAGATGCTCCAGCCCTGCAGGGCCCACTGCAAACAGGAGCTGCAGGCAGGGGCCTTTCTGGGCATCCAGAGCAGCCCCTGGCTGTGGCAGCAGTGCATGGTGCTCCAGCCTTCCTTAATTGGTTAACCAATTAAATGTGAAGTAAATGTCACGTTTAACCAGTTATATGGGATTTCACATCCCTAGTGCTAACTATTTGTGCATGCATTGTATTTTAGAGCACGAGTGGGGATGGGGGGGCTTGGGATGGCGCTGTTCTATGTAGTATAAAGCTAAATAGATACATTACTTGTGTGATGAAGACTTTTGAGAACATAAGAACGCCATACTACATCAGATCAGTGGTCTGTCTAGCCCAGTTTCCTATCTTCTGACAGAGGCAATGCCAGGTTCTTCAGAGGGAGTGAACAGAACATGTAATCATCAAGTGATCCATTTCTTGTGCGTTCAAAGGGCACATCTACACAGCAGGGCTAAACTCAAAACAAGCTACGTAGCTTCAGCTATGCTAATTTCGTAGTTGAAGTCGAAATAGTTTCTTTTGACTTGGCACTGTTTACACAAGTTATTTTGAGTTAGTGCGCTTTTCCCTTGACTTCCCTTACTACTTGTACAATGAGGGTTACAGGAGTCGGAGTAAGAAGTTCTCCAGCTTGAAATTATTTCGAAATAACTGCTTATGTGCCTTGGGCTAATAGAACATAAAGGGGTGGGGAAGTGTGGCCAGATGCCAAAGAGTTCCTCTTACCACCCAAGATGCTTGCTGAGACCAATTAAGACTGACCTGTGGAAGGATCGGGCCCAGGCTAGAAGGCTGCTCATCTTGTGAAAGAGATGATCAAAACACCCGTTTAGGGTAAGAATGTGCCTGTAACAAGTGTTTTGGTTTATTAGGTTAGGTGGCGTGTTTTCTTTGTTTTGGCTTAGTAACTTATTTTGGTCTAAGCAGCGAGGAGTCCTGTGGCACCTTATAGACTAACCAAAGTGTTGGAGCATAAGCTTTCGTGTCGTGGGCAAAGACCCACTTCGTCAGATGCACGTAGTGGAAATTTCCAGAGGCAGGAATAAATATTATTTTTGGTCTGACTGTTTTCACTGGCAAACATTTAAATCCTACATTTTATACTTGATAAAAACATTTATTATCAATCCCTGTGTAAATAATTGTTACCGGGGCGGGGGGGGCAGAAACCACTGTGCATATCTCTCATTGATAAAGCGGGGAGAACATACTAGCTTCCTTTGTGTGATCTTATATACAGAGTAAGATGGATTTATTTGGGGTTTTGGTCCCTTTTGTAGGTTGCGTTCCTGGGTGCTGAACTGAGCTGGTTCAGTGTCTTTGCCCTTCTGTAGGGCAGTAATCCCCACTGTGCTTTCTCCAAGGAAGACCAGAGGACCTGCCCCAGTAGGACAGGGTGATTGGGAGCCCATTGAGCTTGTCACACCTGGTACTTGGCTCATCACATCACAGTTACAAACAGATTGTCTGTCTCATACTGGCAGTTGAAGTGAGGTATTGATGTTCAGTTCCATAGTTGTCAGGGCGCTAAATTAACACTAATTTAGCAATAAGAATGTGAACCTTGACTTTTACAATTGCTAAGGTTCCCTTCATGGGTAACATAGGTCGGTTAGCTTGACATTGGCCCCTGGCAAAATTATTGAAAGGCTGATGCAGGAGGAAGCAGTAAGGCAGCGTCTACTTTGCAGGTTTGAGTGACAGCTGAGCTAGTAGCAGTTTGAAGGTTGTGGCTCAGGCGGTAGTTTGGGCTCTTCAGCCGGCTTGACTCCTTGAGTCTGAGCTTGGGTGACTAGTCTATGTCTCAGCTGGAGCTTCAACATACATGCTGCTATTTTCAGTGTGCTGGTTTATGCTGAGCTAATGCAAGAACGCTCACACTAGATCCGACCAAAGGCCCATCTAGCCCTGGTCCTTTCTTCCAACAGTGGCCAATGCCAGGGACTCCAGAGGGAAAGAACAGAACAGGCCAAGTGATCCATCCTGTATTACCCATTCCCAACTTTAGGCAGACAGAGGCAAAGGACACCATCCCAGCTAATAGCCGGTGATGGACCCATCCTCCATGAATTTATCTAGCTCTTTTTTTTTTTTTTAAAAACCCTGTTATAGTCTTGGCCTTCACAACACCCTCTGGCAAAGCGTTCCAAGAGTTGACTGCATTGTGTGAGGAAATACTTCCTTTTGCTTTAAACCCACCGCGTCTTAAAACAGATGAAATGCATTTAAACTGTTCAGAAAATATAAAATCATGAGTGGTGTGGAGAGGGTGAATAAAGAAAAGTTATTCATTAGTTCCCATAATATAAGGACTAGAGGACACCAAATGAAATTAATGGGTAGCAGGTTTTAAACTAATAAGCGAAAGTTCTTCTTCACACAGCGCATAGTCAACTTGTGGAACTCCTTGCCAGAGGAGGCTGTGAAGGCTAGAACTATAATAGAGTTTAAAGAGAAGCTAGATAAATTCACGGTGGTTAGGTCCATAAAAGGCTATTAGCCAGGGGGTAGGAATGGGGTCCCTGGAGACGGATGGCATGAGACAAATCGCTTGATCATTGTCTTCGGTCCACCCCCTCTGGGGCACCTGGTGCTGGCCACTGTTGGCAGACAGGCTAGTGGGCTAGATGGACCTTTGGTCTGACCCAGTACGGCCATTCTTATGTTCTTATGTAAAATAACTGTAAATGAGCATCCCCATCCAGTGGGGCTGTTCTGAGCAGAGTCCTGGCCCCATCTATTTAATATTTTATGATCTGGAAGAAAGTATAAAACTACTGCTGGAAAAGTGTGTAGCTGACACAATTTAGTGAAGTACTGAATATTGACAGGTTGACAGGTTAGTTCTAGAGAGCGATTTGTCTCTCTTGGTAAGCCGGGTTTACTTGAACAACATGCATTTTAATGCATGAATCACATCCCTAGGAATAGTATCTTGGTCACAATTATAAAATGGGAAACTGTATTTTGGAAAGCAGTGACTTTGAAAGAATCTGTGTAATGAGTGCGCTGGCTAAGAGCTAATGTGATCTTTTGTAGGGATGTAAAATCCTTTTTTAATTAGTTAACTGGTTAAACTTTGTTTAACCGGTTAATTGATTAAAGGGGGCTGGGCACCTCCCTCCCCTCTCCACCATTGGTTAACCATAACTGGTAAGCCTCACCCATTAACCATTCACATCTCTATTTTTTTGAGGTGTAAGCAGGTAAACACAGATTAGAGAGAGGGAGGTATTTATATGACTCTGGACAGCTTTAGTGTGACTATTAGTAGAGATTGAAAAATTACGTTGGAAAAAAATGGAAGGGGTTCAGGAAGACCAAATGAAAGATTTGAGACTGGGAAAACATGGCTTTTTGGTAAGAATTAAGAATATCAATCTACTCAATTTATCCAAGAGAAGGTTAGGAGGTGACTTAATTATAGAGAAGAGATTTGAAAGCAAACATCTCTCATTTCACATGGAGAAAGGCCTAACAAAATCCAGTTGTTGGAAGTTGAAGCTGAGCAAATTCAGACTAGGCAAAGTGCAAATTTTTAAGGATAGTCTACCATTGGAACATTTACAGAGGGACATGGTGGGTTCTCCATCATTTCAACTCCTTACATTAGGATTGAGTGATCTTCTAAAAGAGAAACTGTAACAGCTCAACCAGAAGCTATGGGCTTGATGCTGGAATTACTGGGCAAAATTCTATTTTGTGGTTTGCAGGAGGTCATTGTGACATGTCAGGGCTGGAGGTGTAAGGAGATCAAAGAACTATTGACTGTATAGACAGCAACAATTTGGGGGACAATTAGTGTTAAGTGGGGTTCCAGGGAGTGGTTAATGCAAATTATGCAACTCCGGTTATGTGTAACACCAGTCCTTTTGAAGCTTTGTCCTGAGGAGAGGGCCATTGACCAATGATTCACTAGACTGCAGATCAAAGGCCTGAGCTGTATAAAGAAATATTTTAACTGTCCAGTCAGCGTCTGATTCCTGATTCCAAAAACTTATGTGAATGTGGAACCAAACTAAGTTGTGGAGTTTGAGAGGCTTCTGCTGCAGAGCCCCGTGGTGGGGTGGCAGTGACTCTGCTAAGTTTTTAGTATGAATGTAGATTTCCCCCTTCACCACAACCACCTGTAATGCTTTTGCTCCAAGAATAATTGCAGTTGTGGTGGCTGGCTTGGATGTTGGATACAGTGTCATAGGCCCTGACGAAAGCGTTAACAGGTGCTGGACCCTGGGCAAACCTGCTGGAAAATTGCAGTGAGGGGCAGTGGGACTTCAAGCCTAAATCCCTAGTCTGAAAGGAGAGAGAGACCGGTCTCTGTCATGAAAGCGGTGATGGCTGAGAAGCCTAAAATCTAAGTGGGTGCCCTCGAGAAAGACCAAGAAGGGGATCAAAGGTGCAGTTAACTCTGGAACTGGCAGATTAATTTATCATAATTGTTCCTTCTGCCTTAAATCTGAGGCTCTTCCTACACTTGCGCTTGATTCACAAAACTTTTGTTGTTTACACTTGCTTAACACCCCTCCCATAAATGACAAAGTTTTGCTGTGGCAAGTGCGAACGCTCCTTTGTTCTCTCAAAAGGGAGTGGAAGTATCTTGTCAGCAAAAATGACAACAAATAGCGTTCACACATGCTGACTTCTAGTGACCAGGGCTATGTCAACACAGCTTCAAAGTGGCAGCGCTGCCTGGAGCCTGGGGCCAGCCCCCGGGCTCCATGCGGTGCTGCCTCTTTGAAATGCTGCATGCAGCCTGGGGTTCCCAGCTGGCCCTGGGCTGCATGTGGCATTTCAAAGTGGCAGCGCTGTGTGGAGCCTGGGGTCAGCTGGGAACTCCCCCGATGACCCTGGGATCCACACGGCGCTGCTGCTTTGAAACACGGTGGGGAGCACTGGGCCAGGGGGGACTGCCGAGTCCCCCACTGGCCCTGTGTTCCCTGCAGCACTTTCACCTTTCAAGTGTAGCACCACCCCTGGGGCTGCTTATTGACTAATCGAATAGTCGATGCAAATTGCATCGATTATTCGATTAACCAAATAATTGAAATTTTATATCCCTAACTGCTATCAGGCAATGTCTCCTATCAGAGCTTTCAGCCCTGATTCTAATTTGACGCAGTGTTCTCTGTTTTCATCTTAGCTTGGTTTGTTTCTGGTGATAGATATGCCATAGAGAAAAATCAAATCATTCTAATGTTATCAGATAATGTCTATCATCAATTATTGTCTTAACACTGAATTTTTTACCCTGCAAATTGTGAGTTTTTTGTCTTGCTTCCGGAACTGTGTTGAGCATGAGTTTTGCCTCTTACCATGATAGACACTCAGGCCTTGTCTATACTAACCCCCTCCGTCAATCTAATATATGTGACTTCAGCTGCGCAAATAGCATAGCTGTGCAAATAGTGTAGCTGAAGTCACCGTACTTACCACGGCATCTTGTGTGTGGTAAGGTCGGCGGGGACTGCTCTCCTGTCGACGCTGGCTACTCTTCTCATCCTAGTGGAGTACTGGTGTCCATGGGAGCGTGTTCAGAGATTGATTTATCGCATCTGCTTAATTGCAATATGTCGATCAATCGCTACAAACTCAATCCCCAGCATAGTAGAGACAAGCCCTCAGTCTATGAATCTGCTGGGGATGTGAAAGTGTAACCATGTACGCGGTTAACCGGTGAGCCTGAGCACATCTGTTAACATGCATGGTTCCACGCAGGCTCCTGGTAAGCATAGGGAGCCAGCAATTTTCAGCAGTTACACAAATACTTAAACGCATTTTAACATCCCTAGTCTCTACACTGCACACTTTATAGTGGCATCTCTGCGTAAGGAGAGCAGCGTAGCCACTCTTTGTCAATTGAGAACAGCTCTTGCTAAGACAGTGCTATCCACGCTCACATTTTTCATCTTCAAAATATTGTCATTCAGGGTGATGCCCCATGCAAGAAAGTTTTAACGACTAAAGTTCAGTGTAGATATTTTCCACACAGATACCGTTAGTGGTTCAGAAGTAAAGTAAAAATACTGATACTTATACTATTTCCTGTTTGGTAGGATAACTGGGATGATGAGGAGGAGGAGAAGGAGGAGGAAGAAGAAAAAGAGACAGAGATAAAAGCAGGTGAGGACTGTGGGAAGAGCACACTTCATTGTATATAGAACCAAGAAAACCATTTGATTCTGTGTTCCAAGTTTACAAACAGTAATTTTGGGACACAACAGACTGTGTGTTGGTGACAATGCATGCTTTTTACAGTAGTTACTTCTGGTCTCCGAATAGAATCATAGCTGTAGCTGCTTTTCCCTCCACGTCGTGACAATGTTCTTTATGCACTAGATGTCTTAAAGGCTTTGTCCACTCTTTTACAGAATCAAAAGTTTCAGAGAAGAAGAAAATAGCAGAAAAAATAAAAGAGAGAGAAAAGCAGCAGAAGAAAAAGCAAGAGGAGATTAAAAAAAGAGTAAGACTTCACTGTCAGGATTTCAGTTTTTGATGGGAGGAATAAGATCTGCTTACCACTTTTTTAGACTACAAAAAAAGTAGTGTCAGAATTAAAGGCCTGATGTGTATGATTTGCCCCTACAGTGAGTTATCATCCTATTCTTCTGGGGAAGAATGTTCCTGATACAGTCTGCAGAACTCATATTTCATCCTTTTTCTAAGTGTGTACATTGAGGTTCTAATACTCGCCACTTTGTGAAATTACTTTTGTTGAGGATTTGGTATTTTTCTGCCTGTAGCATGCTTGTGGGTATCCATATTTCAACTTGGAATGTTTAAACACAAGTGTTAGGCTTGCTGGTAAGAACAGAATGCTTGCGCTTTGGGGATAACTAATTCAAATAGAAGCATACTATTGCGATAGCTTGATGAAATCACTACTCTTCCTGCAACCGCTCCATTCATGGGCAAGAAATGTTATTCACGTGCCACCAATGTAAACTGACTTTGTGGAGACTTGAGTAAATTACTGATGCATGGTTAGCAACAATGACCAAAACCAATCAATCTACTTTGTCTTTTTAGTTAGAGGCACCAGAGGAGTCTAAAGAACTTACACCAGAAGAACAGGTAGCAGACAAACTACGGCTAAAAAAATTACAAGAGGAGGCAGATCTTGAGTTAGCAAAAGAAACGTTTGGTAAGTGTGGACACAGCTAACGTAAGCAAGTAGTTGGTGGTGTCACATTATAACAAGTAATGCAGAAAGTTAACTACAATCATCCTAAAACTAGCTTTCAAGTAGAGCGGAATATTGATCATATAGATGTAGGACTGCTGTGATATTTCTCTTAACTGTTATAAACAGGGCTTGCTGAGCCGCAGCGAGCCCAGCTCGCCAGCCGCGCTGTCCGGCGTTCTGCGCATGCGCAGATCGCCCGAACCCGGCTCTTCCGGGATGTAATCTACTCACCACGGGCGAGTAGATTACATAGATTGTTGAGTCCTGGTTATAAAAATCAGGCTGAAACTTTGCATCCAGCTAATGCTAATCCATAACCGTTTCTCTTTTTTTTTTTTAAAGCACTTTAGAGTTTTCAATATTATTTTTATACTGTGACACTTGTACGTAAGAATTGATGCCTTTGGTATTGAAAACCTTTAAGACATGGTATGTTTGGTAAAAAATCCTATAACACATATAAATATCAGTTAACTTCTGTTAATTTGGATTCTAGTGTTACCAGTGGATGTGAGTTACGCTGATATAGACCAGAAGTTTGTGATCAAACCATGTGTCTCTTTGTATCTGGAAACATACATCATAATGACTCTCTAATTTCAATCACTACACAACATCTTTAGAAACTAAACTTGTCTTTTTACAGTTTTGTAGTGTCTGCTTGTAGAAAGCTAGTTGGGGTGAGAGAGTAAGCAGTTTTTCAGTAAGTGTGCTATGACATTCTTGTATTTTTCTGCCTGCCTGAATGAGGTGAAACTTAGAGATCCGCAAGACAAATCAGATCTCTGAAAGAGGTACAGAGATCTGGGAATGGGAGAGCCACTGAACTAGGTGTTGAAAAAGCAGTAAAGTTGGTGAAAGAGTTCTTGGCTTCTAAGAGCAGTTACAAGAATGGTAAATTTAACTTGGTTGGGGGTCTCACTATTGTCTTGTCAATTCTGTCAGGAAAGCACAAAATACTGATAAACTCCCCTACAAACAGGAATGGATTTAAAATCAAGGGAGTTTAAATTGAGGCTTTCCATTTGGTGACTCTAATCTATTTTAATCAACTTTTTCCACTTGGATTTGTTTTCTAAAGCGAGGTGCGTTCTCATTTGTTAATATACTGTTAAAACATATTGATTCACAACTAAATGGAGTTTTCACAATAAATTTGGTACATCTTGATGCTATTTAGGAGAGCATATGTTTATCTAAGCTAGTATATAATTTAATATTTTCAAATTCTTATTAATTGTAAATTTTTAGTATGGGATAAAATCGTGACGGATGTATTGCTTATTTGACAAATTAACTTTTTGCTCATGATTTGCATCAAGCTGCATTAGGATGGTGACTGAAATTTAATTGATCACCCTACAGTATAAAACTTACTTTATTAAATCAAACAAGGCCTCAGTATAAATATGGCACAAGAGGTCATAAACTACAAAGTTTGACCTTAAGAGATTAGATATTTTCCCACTGATTCTTTTTACAGTAAACTTCCGATAATTCGGCATCTTTAGGACCCAGGGGGTGCCGGATTATCAGATATGCCGGACTATCGGAAGGGGGGGCTATGAGGGGTCTAGGGTGGTGTGTGTGTGTGTGGGGGGGGGGGGGGAAGCCACCCCAGACTCCTCATAGCCCCCCCTTCCAATTGTCCGGCTCTGCCCCAGGCGTCCCCAATTCAGCCGCTGCTGGTCAGTTTAAGCAGCAGCTGAATCGACGCCTGCAGAGCAGCTGGGGTGCTGCTGGGTTGGTCGGTAGCGCCGCCCTTGGCGCTGCGAGACCAACCCGGCAGCACCCAGCTGCTCTGCTCAGGTGTCTCAAGTCAGCTGCCGCTGAAACTGACCAGGGCTGACTCCGGGAAGCCGGGGCAGAGCACCTCTGCCTCGGGCTTCCTGGAGTCAGCCGCTGGTCAGTTTCAGTGGCGGCTGACTTGGGACAGCTGGGTGCTGCTGGGTTGGTCCTCAGCGCCGAGGCAGCGCTGTGGGACCTACCGGCAGCACTCCAGCTGCTCTGACCCCAGCTTCCCGATTCAGCTGCTGGTCAGTTTTGCAGCGGCTGAATCGGGGAAGCTGGGGGCAGAGCAGCTCCAACGGTCCGGCTGCCCGGAGCACTTCCGGGTTCCTGATGGTGCCGGACCATCAGGAGTGCCGGACCATCAGATGCCGGACGAATGGAGTTTTACTGTATATAGAAAAGCAGCCTTTAACTTAACTGTTTCTGATGGAAGTTCATGGGTTTCAGCATATTTATTTATTTATATTTATTAAATTATAAATTTGGGCCTTAAAGTAGTTTATAAATTCAGATTAGATTTGAACAGGTTTATTTAAAAAAATATCATTCAAATAACTAAAACAATTTTTTCATCCTTCTTACCAACTAAATTATGTATTGGGTTTAACAGTGCTTTTTTTTTTTTTGGTAAGAAAAAAGGTGCTGATACTCCAGGGGAAAGTTGTTGAGCAAAAAAATAAAGTTGCACGGGGGACCAAAATGTGGTCGCAGCCCCTTTAATACCAGCGTATCCTGAGCGGGCTTCCCTCGGGAGCCAAGCCGCCCCAGGAAAAATAAATGCCAATAGGTGCCGGTGCGCCTGAGGGGAATGCCATTCATTTACGGTATGCTGGGAAAATAGGGGTGTACCATCACAAAAAAAGCACTGCCAGGACCAAAACTGACCCCTCCCTCAGAGCCAGGCATCTTCAGCGCCCCCCCATTCCAATGCTCCCACCTGTCCCCCAGAGCCAGGCACCCCCAGCTCTCCCCTCCCCCAAACCAAATTCCCCTCCCGCAGAGCCAGGCACTGGAGGGACAGGTAAGGTCATCCTGCTGGCTGCCTCTGCTCACAGTGTGTACAGGGAGGCAGCATGTGGCCCAACTCCCAGCTTTCTGCGTCACGTGGGCCTGTGCGGCGTGTGATCCAGTCCCACCCCAACTAGCGTTGGGCCTGGGGGCAACTGTCTCCCCGCTACACTTCTAGTGTTCATTGAGCCCCCCAGCCCAGCTGAGCTGCCCGCTGCTTTTCCGCCCTGCCTCCCGCAGCCCAGCTGAGCCATGCACGTTTTTCCACTCGCACAGTCCAGCTGAGCCATGTGCTACTTTTCCGCCCCAGCAGTGGAGCCGCATTCTGCTTTTCAGCCCACCCTGCCAGCCCAGCTAAGCCGTGCACCCCAGCCGTCTCTGGGGAAAATGACACAGTGCAAGTGCTCCAAGGGCCAGGGGCTGTCCCGGGGTAAAGTAGCATGGCACGAGTGCTCACAAAAAAGGTGCTGGTATGCCGTACTGGTGTGTACCATCACAAAAAGAGCACTGGGGTTTAATATACACTTCATGTTTCATTTTTATTTTGTCAGTGATTTTCTCCAAAAATAATCCGGTCTGCTTTCGTTTGGACAAATCGCAACCCTAACGGTCAGTTTAAAAAAAATCCCAACTAAACCTAGCACTTAGGCCTGAGGCCTAGAATTTGTCAGGAGAAAATACTCTCCCTGGTAGTATTCCAGAGAATAGATGGTTCAGTAAAACTCATGGGCTATGTAGCCTTTCACTTCAATCACTGTGTCAAATGCAGCATATTGTTAGTAACTGAAGTTGTTTGGCCTCTGCCATATAAGAGCTGCTTAATCTGAACTGAGCTGGCAGATTCAGTTCAAGTCTTGGTGTCACTGGCTGCCTTGATCATTTCACCCCATGTGAGGAACTGAAGGGAGGTAGAGAGAAGCTACCTGATCTGTGGCTAGGGGGCTTTTGTAGTGAGGTCAGTCTGACTCCCACACAGATGACAATTAAATGCACCAGTGTTTTTCCTGAGACTGTGTTTTTCTTTTCAGGTGTAAATAATACTTGTGGAATAGATGCCATGAATCCATTGTCAAAAGACGACTTTACAGAATTTGGCAAATTATTAAAAGAAAAAATTACACAGTATGAAAAATCTCTACATTATGCCAGTTTTTTGGAAGCATTAGTTCGAGACGTATGTATTTCATGTAAGTCTTTACTTCACGTGTCAGATTTCCTAGCGCATTCCGTAGAGGGCAAAAGTAGCAAGCATATTAATCAAGTAAATCTGAGTTGGGATTTATGCACTCCTACATTAAATGATGCATGATACCCCTCCTGGAGATGTTTTTGACTAGTACCTTACTGGGAATCACTACCTGCATGCTCTTCATCTTTTAATGCAGGTGGTGTTTCCTCTACATGACTGATCTTCACTGCATGGTGCTGTCAGGTCAGGATAGCTCACTTAAACATACAGACAAACTTTGTATGATCTAAATCTTGCACAACCCTGTAGAATCTCTGCTCAAGAAGAGGAAAAGGCTCCCCAATTTATGTAATTCTAAATAGCTCAGTAGGGGAATGAGATACAAAACTGAGTTCATGCAACACTGGGAGATTGAAAGTGTTTTAAGTGTTTAATTCCAAAACAGAACTTACCTGTTGAAATGAAACTGCAGTTGACTTGTTTTCACTGCTTTGGCTGGCTGAGGTATTTGGTGCATAATTGTGTTTTGAGGTTTTCCTTTTTCCTGTGCTTGTATGCTAAGTCCTTTAGCATAGTGGCAATTTGATATTGTGGCTGGTGCCATATAAATACATTGTGAATGGTTGGCCTAATGATATTGAACTGTTAGATTGGAGTCCAAATCCTCTAACATGGACTGTCAAATTGAGCATTAAATGCATGTAACATCCCCCTCCTCCAGAAGCCTTCACAACACACATTTGAGGCAAAGCATTTAACTTTTAGGCACAAATAGTTGACCATATTACAAATCTAGCAGCTCATCGTAGAGTTTTAGGGCCAGGAGAGGCCACTACACAACTTTTAGTCTGACCGTCTGTTTGTAATGGGGCACCAGAACCTAAAAGCTGTACTGAACAACCAAAATTAGACCAGGTATTAAAAATTAGACTAGGAGACTAATGTGCTGCAGAGAATAAATAGGTGGTGCAGTTGCACTAGGGTGTGAGGTCCCCACAATGGAAGAAAAATGATTAGGATATACCCAGATGATCCTGGGAAGTGACCAGACCTCCAGGTCACTGCCAGTCTGACCTGGAGGAAAGTTCTTTTCTGACTGCATGTGAGCAAGAGCCAGCTAGTCACGTGAGCGAGAATTCTCAGTGCCATCTGAGACATGGCTGCATTTGCCCACTGTCCCATCCTTAGCTCTGGCCATTCCTGATGATCCAGAGGAAGATTTAAAAAGGGGTGGGGGAAGAGAGAGGAGGATGACCAGTTGCTGACCCATGCTGGTGGTGGGCTGAAACCTTGTAGCAAAACTTTAGAAATGTAAGTTGTAAGTGGGTTCATATGTTGGCCTCCTAAATGTATCATTAAATTGACCATCTGATGCTGCTCATCACACAAGTTATCAAGGGGATGTGAAATCCGACCTAGACTGATGCTGAGAACCATCATTGCCCTGCATGTGTTTCATCATTAACAAGTATTTTGGCTCCAATCGAAGGGGTAAACTGCCAGATATAAATCTCCACTGACTGGATTTTAGAGGATTCATTGACTATTTAAAGACTTTCTGAAAACAATAGTGGTAGAAGTCTAATTTTCTTCCTCTCTGTAGTGGAAGTGGATGATTTGAAAAAGATCTCAAATTCTTTGACAGTGCTATGCAGTGAAAAACAGAAACAAGAAAAGGTAAGACTTGCATCTCTTTCTATATTGTCTTTCCATAACTTGCATGATACCAATATTCACCAAGATATGCACTTTTTATAAATCTAAAGGGTTCTAGGTTTTTCAAATGTGCTTTTGACTTAGTAAGATTTGTTATCAAGAAACAGTTGAAATGGAAACGCTTGATTCAGGATATTATCTTACAGCTAAATTTGGGAATGTTCCATAAACTTAAAACAAATGTACTCATGTAAAATAAGCACCATTTTGTCAGTAATATTTAACTTACTCCCCTCCCCCGTCTCTGTACTGATTTGATTTCATTTTTTTTTGGGCCACTCTTCTGGAGTAGAAATAGAATAGGAGGTATCCAGTTGTTCTGGAAGGATAGGAAAAGCGCAGATATTTTAGAGCCAGAAAACTAAATGATACATGTATTTATGGAAGCAATTTAAATCTTTGTCCTCAGCCTTTAATAAAGCTAAGCTAAATGTGATCAGGATGACTTAGTAGCAGAATATAGAACTAGATGTGTTAATGTACCTCTCTGGTGTGCCATTCAACTCAAGTGAAAAAGGCACACAGTGAATTTGATACAATGTTATCACTAAATTGGTGCTTTTTGTGATGATACGAATTGTGTGGAATGTGTTTTTGGTGCAAAAGTTACAGCATTAAAGTTGAGGGAATTGTACCATTAAATGCCAATGGTACCAGAATGCTAAAAATCAGTTTTAAAAAACAGCTAACTGAATATTTTAACTGGCAAACGCAAACCCAAACCCTACTGCCCAGCAGAAGACGGCGATAAGATTGGTTTCAAAACTTGTACTAGGGAGTTCTTGAAAGAAACAAATTGCTTCTGTGCCTTCAATACGAATAAGAGCTCTGCAAATGCACAACTCTGCTACTTTCCACCCCAAATCGTGGGTGATTAGAAACACTTTCTAGGCATGTTGAACTAAACCATTTATTGCAAGGTCTCAACTGCTTTAGTGGCAAGAGAACATAAGTACGGCCATAGTGGGTCAGACCAAAGGTCCATCTAACCTCGTGGTGTCCAACACGGTAGCCACAAGCGGCTATTTGGCCAGTTGTGAGTGGCTACTGCTTCAGAACTGGTTGGACACCTGACTGTGGCCAGTGCCAGGTGCTCCCAAGAGAATGAACAGAACAAGGAATCAAGGATCTGTTACCTGCCGCTCATTCCCAGCTTCTGGCAATCATAGGCTAGGGACACCATCCTTCCCCATTCTGGTTAATAGCCATTGATAGACCCCATCCTTCATGAGTGTGTGTGTGTGTGGGGTTTGGTGTGGTTTTTTTTTTTTTTTTAAACCTGTTCATTTTAGCACTCAGAACATCCGCTGGCAAAGAATTTCACAGACTGTATCTTCCTTTTGTTTTAAATCTGCTGCCTATTAATTTTATTTAGTGGCCCCTTGTCCTATCAGGATTAAATAGCACTGGTCATGATTTTAAACACCTCAGTCATATTCTCCTTAGTTGTCTCTTTTCCAAGCTGAAAAGTCAGTTTTATTAATTTCTCATATAGAAACTGTTCCCTACCCTGATATTTTTTGTTGCCCTTTTGCGAACTTTTTGTCCAATTCCAAGATACCTCTTATGAGATGGGACCACTACATCTGCCCACCATATTCAAGATATGGACATGCCAGGGATTTATCTAGATTTAATATAAATTTATATTTATATATTTTCTCTTTAATGAATCCCAGCATTGTTCGTTTTTTTTGACTGACACTCTAAATTGAGTGGATGGTTTCAGATCACTATCTACAATAACTCCACGGTCTTTGAGTGATTATAACCATCTTGGACTCCATAATTTTATATGTACAGTTGGGATTATATTTTCCAATGTGCATTACTTTGCATTTATCAACATTAAATTTCATCTGTCATTTCATTGCCTAATCACCCAGTTTTGAGAGATCTTTTTGTAGCTCTTTGCAGTCTGCTGGACTTAACTATCTTGAGTTGTTTTGTATCCCCTGCAAATTTTGCCACCTCACAGTTTACCCGTTTCCAGATAATTTATGAATATGTTGAATACTGGTCCCCAAACAGACCTGCTGGGGGGACATCAGTATATAGCGCTCTCTCTCTCTCCTGAAAACTGACCATTTATACCTACCGCTTGTTGTCTTTTAACCAGTTACCAATCCATAAAAAGACCTTTCCTGTTATCCCATGACAACTTACTTTAACAAGGTCCCTCACCAAAGGCTTGTAAGCAAAGCTGTTCTGGAAATCTAAGTGTACAATATCCACATGCTTGTTGACCCCCTTCAAAGAATTCGAATAGATTGGTGAGGCATGATTTCCCTTTAGAAAAACCACATTGACTCTCCTTCCCCCCCCCACCCCAACCCCTCCAAAAATTTGTATTCATCTAAGTGTCTGACAGTTTTTCATTACTGTAATGTCAACCAGTTTGCCTGGTACTGAAGTCAGGCTTACAAGCCTGCAGTTGCCGGGATCTCTTCTGGAGCCCTTTTTAAAACTTGGTGTTGTATTAGATGTCTTCCAGTCATTTGGTACAGTAGCTGATTTAAAGAATAAATTACAGACTAGAAATGTGAATGGTTAACTGGTAGGGGCTAGAGCAGCCCCCCACCAATCCCTGTTAGCAGGTTAAATATGTTTTAACTAGTTAACTAAACAAACAGATTTTACATCCATATAAACAGACAAGAGTTAATAGTTTTGCAATTTCACATTAGAACTTAGTGAACACCACCTGGTCCTGGTGACTTGTTACTGTTTAGTTTATCAATTTATTCCTAAACCATCTCTAGTGACATTTCAGTCTGGGCTAGTTCCTCAGATTTGTCACCTAAAAAAGAATGGCTCAGGTTCTTGGAATCTCCTTCACGTCCTCAGTCATGAAGACCAATTCAAAGAATTCACTCAGTTTCTCCACAATGGCCGTATCCTTCTCGAGTGCTCCTTGAGCATCTAGAAGACCTACTGATTGTTTAGCAGATCATAGAATCTCTTCTATAGAGTGATACTGAACTAATTCTGCATTTCTAATAGAACTAGACTCTTTTACAGCTTCCCCATCCCTTTACAAAGCTGAAAAGAGGCCAAAAGTGCAAGTGTGGCTGAATGTAGTTGGGCTATTGTGCTTCTCTGTTAGTTTTATGAGTTTGGTAGTTGAGTTTCATCAGGAAGTTAAACTTGACATAACATTTCCAATTTCCGCATTAGGTGCTTCTCTGTGGTGTAGTTAACATCACTTTTATTAATCTTGCCGTGCCTGACATCTTTGCCACCTCCATTCACAAAGAGCACACCAAAGAAGTTAATATTCCTGTGCAAGAAAAAACTTGCTCCTTAATTCAGTAACTCATAGTGCAGCTCTTATGCCAATACTGTAAAGTGATATTCCAAAGCTTTCAACACATCACGTGCAAGCGATTTTGACTGAACTCGGGTTTGTGTGTTCTTTTAAAATCAACCAAATGAAAAGACCATAATGCCCAAGCAGAGTTTTTATCTTCACAGAGCCAGAAATTATATACATCCACTAAGGATTTTGCTAGTGCTTTGATACTGTGGTGATGGGCAGCACTATACAACTCTAAAGATTCCCAACTGAATCAGTAAGAGTATGAAACTGAATTTCTGTAATTTTGCACTTTCTTCTCCAGGAAAGTAAACTTTGGGCTGCAGACAACCAAACAGGTTTAGCGAAGGGTGTTTCAGTGTACGACAGAGTACGTGCTGCTAGTCTGATTATGGTGATGCAAGTGTGCTTGAAATAGAGTAGCTTTGCCATGAAGAGGAGTTGTACTTGAACTGAAATTCAGTTGCCTTTAGGGGAAAATTCAACTGCAATAGTGCAAACAAATATTACATGATGGAAAGGGAATGCTTTTGCCAACTAACAGATCAGAAGTGCAGGGGAACTTAAGTGTGCTGTATTTCAGTACCCAGACAGGAAACAGACAGGATAGTCAGGAAAATATCCTTCATATATTTACCATCTCTTCTAGGAAATTAGCATGTTCTATTGAATATTGACTCTGAAGTAAACCAAAGCTTTTTTTGGTCTTTCCTCAGCAAAGTAAAGCCAAAAAGAAGAAAAAAGGGGTTGTGCCTGGAGGTGGTTTAAAGGCCACTATGAAAGATGATCTGGCAGATTATGGAGGATATGATGGAGGCTATGTACAAGATTTTGAAGACTTCATGTGACATTTATCTTCCCTAGTGTTGTCTTTCTGTTGCCCATAAACCTTTAAACATGTAGCACAACTTCTTTTCCTTTACATTCTGCCAAATGCTACAACTGAAAGTGCAGTATCTTTGTGCTGGTTATTTAACTCTTTGATAGGGTGGTGCTAAAGCATTGGGATACCTGTCCGTCAAGGGGTTAAAACGATGAAACTCGATTGCTATATAAATCACAGAAAAAAATAAAATTCTAATAATGTTTTTAATTGTTGCTATCTGGTTTCATAGTAACAAAACCACTAAATTGGACATGGATTTCAAAAAAGCTGAAGTTGTATTCTGACCAGCACATTAGTAATACAGCCTTAACTGTACCTCCTGGAATGATTTCTCTTATGAACAAAAGCAATTTGCTGCAAGGGCATGGTGTGCACTTATTAAAATTGCTTTGTCTGAGTTAGAGCTTGGTTTTTTTTAAATAGATGGGGACTGCTACCTTCAAAGGATACTTGCACCTGAGAATTAATCACATGATAGCCACACCCATTCTTTCAAAGCTTGACATATTTTAAAATAAAACTTATTTTGGTCAAAGTTCCTTATTGCATCTGAAAAATGACTTGTGCTATCTTCAGTATAAGCAGTTAGTTTACATTTATGTGGATCTTTCTACTAAAGCAGCTGCACAGGTTGGTTATTCTCTAGCAGTTAACAGCCTGGTTTAAGAGTCTGCAAACCAAATTTCTTTTGTTCTCCTAGGCTGTGATAGAACTTTCACAGGACGTTACCGTCTTCTTTCATTTACAAAAACCTGCTTAGCAAACTGCAGCAGTTACTACAGTTGGGCAAATTGTTATGTTAACAATTAAGACATCTGCAATGTTTTATAAAGCAACTAATTTAATAAAATCACTATTGTGAGGACTTCAGAGCGTGTGTATTGGCAGTACTTTTTGAGTGTTAAACTAAGCTCCAGAATAGTGTTGCTGGGCCACGTAGGTAAGCTTAAAAGAGGATTCTCTCGAATGTAAAGAGGGTGGGTTAACTTTCCCGGTTCATTGCCTAGCATGAGCAAAACATAAACCAAAGGCTAGTTACCAAGTAGCTATAGTGCAGTAGGGTAGCATTTACCCTTCAGGCTGGTTAAATGTCTGTCTTTACCTGATTTTTCACATGTCCCCTAAAGAATCTTTCCTATGCCTGAAGTGGCTTTTGGCTCCACTGAGGGGTACTGTCAGAGCAGCTTGTCCCTACAGTAGGGATGTCCAGTTGCTTGGTGTTGCTTGCTTAGTACAGTGAAACAATTTTATGCTTTATCAATTTGAACCACTGCCAGCCTTTGGGCATTCAGCATTGAGACCCAGGGTTTGAAATCTGTTCCCACACTGTAGCTGTATCTAGCACTTTACACATCACAGGGCTGAAATTATTTTTAGTAAAAATGATATAAAACACTTAAGACTTCATCCTTTGCTACATGCAGCACAAAATTTTGTTTAGGTTTTTAACATGGGGCTTGGTGTGGACCCTGGGTGGGAGAGAACCAGAATTAAGCGTGCTCCCTTAACGATAAAGGGAGAAACGCTGTTAGCTGTGACACCTCTGCTAGTGTGAGGTGCTGACAAGACAGGTAAGTCACTGTCATCTCTCCTCATTCAAGTTCTGCATTACACAGGGCTCCTGCTTAAAACTGGAATTCTGTTAAGGGCCAGACTTGTAGTCTAAAACTCTTTAATGGAATGTGATGGGGCAGTCTGTAACTGGGGACAGTGTGGGAATATTTAGTTTGTTTTAATAGCAGGGGATGTTTGAAACATCCCAAGAGGCAACACAATGGCTCTAGCTAAGCCATCTCCTGGGAAACGTGAGTGTGTTCAGCAGGAGGGTTTGGCAGAGGACAGTGTCTGAGCATTGTGCATCCTTAGTGGGAATGTTACTGTTTCCAGGATTCAGCCACTATTACAAGGTGTGTTTTGCCAAAGCTGGACTTGTCCCCTAACTTCAATAAAGTTAGCACTGGTTTGTCATACAAACACTGGATATAAGGTGTGACTCCACTTCCTAACTTTTATATTAATTAAACCTCAATTTAAGAATGGAAGCAGTTGCAGAAGTTAAAGTACACAAGACTGTCAAGATTATCTAGGTAGATGCAAGAGCCATCAGTCATAGCATGGACTGCCTGACTCCACCCATCAATGACTGGGAGGACAGAAGCTTCGGGGGTAGCCGAGTTAGTCTGTACAGGAAAAAACAACACATGGCCTGGTAGCACTTTACAGACTAACCAAACATGTAGAGGGTATCATGGGCACAGCCCATGTAACTAAGAAGCAGATTACCAGAATCTTAATCGTACAACTACCTTATCCTAGTAACTGCACAGCTAAGGCAAAACTGGCTAAAGCTTAGTGTGTGTAGGTGAAGGGGGTTAGAGCTGGATGATTTTCCTTCTTTCTGAATTCTCTGGATGATGGAAACAAAATACTCCAACCTCCAAGAACTAGATCTTTGCTTTTAAAACAGCCCAAGATAAATAGCATTTGAGTCCTACTGAACATTTAAACTTAACCATACCCAAAACCCATTCACTGAGACGCTCTTCTGAAAAAGTAAGGCAATTCTGTGCTCAACCTACAGGTGAGTCAGCAATCTACTCCCATGAAGCAATTCTTAGCTAAGGGTGAGGAAGGAACTCCTGAAACAACCCTTCCTTCATCTTAGCTGAGGTGCCACTCTTTGGAGCTATGGCCTGTCACACTGGATCTAGTGCAATAGACACACAAAACAGCCTACTGCACTAGAAAGAGGGTTACTTGGTCTCCTCCTTTCAGCTCCCCTATACACCAGTTAAGAATGAACCTTCCATCAGGAAACACTTAAGCAGCCTGTTGAAAGACACTCAAAAATAAATAATTTGGTATTGAACAGCTGGGCATGCCACTGATCGTACTGCAGACATGACTTGGCAGAAGACTTCAAGGGAAAATGTCTTAAGTATTATTTGCTAGCTGTCTTAGGAACTATTCAGAAAACTGGAAACAGATTTACCCCCCCTTTTCCAAACGCTTCTGGGTAAGTTTGCCTTAAACAACTAGTGCACATGAAAAATGACCTCCTCCCCCAGCCTCAAGGCATCAGTGATTTACTTTTGCAGTAAGACAAGATTAGGAACTAATATTTAAACAATAGTTTTCCAAAATGCATGGAGCTGGAAAGAGGTTTATTCCCAACCAGTCAGTACCTATGTTAGAGGTGAAGATTTTATAATACAAATGTAACAGCAAACAAAAGTATATGGTGAATGTTAACACACTTTGCTAAAACTTGATGCTGACTGTGCACAATAGAAACTCACTTTCATGTAAAATTCTGTGTTTCACTAGTGCAAAAAGGTACTCTCAAAGCAAAGACCAATATCTGAAGTCTGTTAAATAGAAAGCTGATTGTTAATGCAGAGGTACTCCAGTCTTGTCACTGACTTACAGTATTCCTCTAAATCTTACATCAGGGCAGGTTAAAATAAATCTCTCACTTGCATAAAGTGCTAGAGAGGAGTATCCTAAGAACCCAGGTTCCTCTGAGGATTTTGAGAAAACAGACTTTGTAATAGGTTTTAAATATTCTACCAGCATTAGTGGTCTACTGTGAACAGAACTACTTCGTCTGATACTCAGTTAAGTTACTGTAAGTAGCACACCCATTAATTGTGCAGCAGTAAGATTCTCAGCAGTCGTCAGTTTTTTGCTTTTAAGGAGGGTGCTGAAGCCATCCATGTCCCTGAATTAGCCAAGGGAGCCATTTTAGGAATAAGGCCTAGCTGAAATCCCAGCTGGGTAGTCAGAACACAATCTCCTAGGCCCACGAGGTTTTCACAAAAAATGTGTTTTAATATCCAAAACAACTTTGAGTCTGCATTTGAGGGAAGATCAAAATGGTGCTGGACTTTTATGGAGAGTTTCATCTACTGCAACCTTTTTTAAAAAGGCATCTAGCCGCGTACACGGTGTTAAACAAGAGACCAGGCCCTGGATTAGAGTAAGTTCTGGTTTTTTTTTTAAATCACAGAACAAGCCACAGGGCTGCCTCTTATCTGAACTAGAATCTTCATGTCATTGAGACTGGAATCTAATTTGCCAGCATATCATTTAGACAGCAGCCAGTCTGCGCATCCTTCAAAAGCATATTTACCACATCATAGAACTTGTTATCATAAGCCAATTTGTAGTACATGTAGATGTCTTCACAGTAGGTTAGTAATGTCTTCAGATTTTTCAGAGCAGTCTCAGTAGGCTGGTGCTGTTTGAACCTGAAACAGAATTGTGTGTTACACCAAAGGGGGAGAAAGGGAAAGCTTACAAATAAGATTGGCAAAACTGAAGGATGTCATATGAGATGGGAAGAATTTCCAGTATCTCAGAAAAGAAACCAAAACAAACCCCACCGACTGTGGGACAGAGGAGCTTGTTCTGGGGCTTGTTCTGCTGCTGTTAGAAGGGAGGGACAGGCGACTTCATAGGCTACCAGAAGATTTACCCGGCAATGCTCAGGTCCTGAACTCAATTTTTGTTTTTTGGAAAATAAAATGAACGTGTCCATGCTGCATTTCAACCCTTGCTCTGGGGTGGGGCTGGCGTTCAGCTTGCAGGCTGCCCCAGGGCGAGAGGACCACCCCTGCCTCTCTCACCGCAGCATCTTGGGCCCAGGTTCATCTGCCCACTGTGCTTCCCAGCGAGAGTGAGAAATGCAGCAAACGGTTCACTTTCCCTCCCTCCCTCACAAAGGGGAACAAGCGGCAATGTTCCGGTATGAAGGGGGGGAGGAGGCTTCAGCCCCTGCCCTCTCTAAAGGCCACCTAGGGGTGGGAGGCTCAGAGCTGGGGCAGTGCCAGACTGGGGTGGGGGACAGGGCACCCCCAGCCAGCCCCTGCCACCTGCCTGGCGATTCTGTCTTTTCTGTATGGTTTGTGAGAAGCAATCCCATTCCAGGCACATCCCATTTTCCTGCCACACCCAAACCCTTGCAGTGCTTTTAGTTATGAGGAAGCTGCATACCAATTTTGGTGGGCCTAGTTCATACCATTTAGGAGTTCTTGAGCAGATGGACACACTCAGCCAAACGCTCTCAAATAGATAGGAATCTAATTGTAGATTCCTGAGGGCCAACCTCATGGTCTCCTGAACATGCTTAAGAGGGGGATCTGGGGCAAGAGTTCCAAATCTGCACTGCTCTCCCCATGCAGTGGACTGTGCTGACACCAAGGCAGAAAACGGATACCCTATAAGCAAATAAGAATAACACCACACTCTTTGAAGTCCTTGCCAGCAAACTGAAAAGCACAGCCACTTTCGGCTGCAGGAATACTCACTTCTTTGCAATCTCCTCAAACACACTAGATTTGAGTAACCTTTGATGTTTAAATTCTTCCAGGTAATTGAAGTCACTCTTAATAATCACTTGTTGATACAGAACTTCAGCCCAGTCTGGAACAAAGTTGTAAGCCTCAGCCACGATCGCAGCCTAGAAGGAGAACGTGCCAGAATTACGCACAAGGATGAGCCACACTCTGGTTTAACCGATGAAGCTTTTCAGCCATGGACTTTGTCCACTCCTGTCTGCACTTGGGCAGTTCTCAAGCATTTCCGGTGCAGGCTGCTACAGCCTCTGTGGCTCAGCTCCTTATGCTGGTGTCTCGAGGCCAGTCTCAAGGAGGAATGCCAGGGTCACTGGCGCTACAGATAAACCAGCGCCCTGTGCAATGGGGATTAAGCATGATGGAGAGAGAAGAGAAACTGGAAAATGAGGCGGGGGTGGGGGGAATTCAAAGCCAGACGATTCTGTGCTTATTGGAGTGAATGGGAATTTGGAGCCAATTGGGAGAGGAGAGAAAGGAGAAGGCAGGAACTCAGATGACTAACATATAAACATGCAGCGGCAGGTCCCCTCTGACATTTCTTTAAAAATGAAAGAAAGGCCAAGAAACAGCACAGGAGGGGTGTCTGGACAGTCAATGAAAAGGTCCAAAGCCACACAACTGGAGAACAAATGTCTGGAGAATTCATCTCCATGAAAACCAAAGAGGCTGGAATATTCTCACACCCACTCGCTATAGGAGGGAGGTTCCAGCTCTGCTGTGGAAGGGGTTTTGTTCTCTTACAAAGTCTCTGTTTCTGTCGGAGGGGGTTGCCTTGAGTGAATGACAGAAGCAGAGAAGGAAAGTGCCTTTTCCCACTGGCTTCCCACACTGCTGGGGCTGCCTCTAACGTGGTCATGGCCACTGTCACGTGGCTTTACTCTCCAACACATTTCCCACTTGAAACCCAGGGAGCGGCGTTTCACCTTGCGGGCGGGGCGAGATGGCTGCAGCACCGCTTTACCTGGTAGAATCTGGGCAGGGACATGATGCAATCCATCAGGTTCTGTCTGCTCAGGTTAATCAGCATCGTGCTCTGATTGGTGTTCAGAAAATGTAGCTGGAGGGTTACCAGCTTTGTCAACCGGTTGCAGCGTAAAGACTGGCGGACACAGGAGTCCTAGTTAAAGAGTCAAACAAGAAAAGCAAAAGCCAAGTGACATTTCTACAGGAAAGCAGGAGCACCTGGTCCCAGCGCCTGGCTCTGGAGGGGTCAGATCTACGTTAGTATTTGCTCTTGGCTATCACTGCAGTTTCTTTGATTAATTGGTTTCAATGCACGTATATATATGAAGCCCCACTCAGCAACTCACTTTTATAGCAATCAGTGGAGGCCCGTCTGTAATCACACCTTGAATACTGTTCTCTCTTCCCTCATTCCTAGATTTAAACTGTTAGCTCAGCACCAAAGCCAGCTGATTCCCTCCTTCCCGTGAGATTAAGGGTTCTAAATTTAAGCCCAGATACTAAAAGCTGAGCAATAAATGACTCTCATTCAGTGGCTATGTGGATAAGCAGGCTCAGGTATTATGCTCTGGCAGAGGGATTTTCTTGCCCCTGCACTGCAGTATGGCACATCATTGGTGGCTGCTTCAAAAGCACCTTGTCCTCCCCAACCAGGCTGGGCCCTGCCTGCTGGTCAGCCGTAACCCATCTGTAGGGCCCTACCGAATTCACGGGCCACTATGGCAGGGGTGGGGAACCTCTGGCCCACGGGCCGGATCTGCCCACCAAACAAGTTAATCCGGCCCTCGGGGGTCCACCAGCTGTGAAACGCTGTGGGGGGGAGGTCCTGAGGGCAGCTTTAAAACCTCCCCCCACCCCAGCCTGTCCTGCAGTGCAGCCGGATACTTCCAGTTCCTCTCCAGCGCATGGGAGAGGTGCGCGGGCGGGCGAGAAGGAGGGAAAAGCTCCACTTGCTGGAGCTCTGTAGCGTTTCTGCTAGGCAGCAGCAAAAAAAGGCTGGAGCTGCTTCCCAGGCTCAGGAAGCTGCAGAGGCTGCCAGCAAAACACCTTTTGCCATGAGCAGGCGTGCGGGACCAGAGGAGAGGACGGGTGGGGGATCAGTCCTGGAGTGGGAGGGAAGAGAGGCCCCCGAACCCCTACCTTCATGGGGTCCTTTTCAGGAAGAAGGGGAGGCCACAGTGGGGCCAGCTACTCCCCACCCCCTTCCCTGAACAGGCTGCTGCAGGGAACAGTGTCTGGCAGACTGGAGCCACACGCTGCCACCTGAACAGTTAAGGAGGCCACTGGGACTGGAGGGAAGGGAGCGGAAAACCACGGGGGGCCTTTAGGGAGGAAGGGGGGACACAGCTGGGCAAGCTCCTGACCCCTTCTCAGCGTTTGTCTGTGCAAATCAGCAAGTTGCAAGAGTAAATGAGGGTCAGGTGCCCCCTCCACCACCAGAGCCGTTTGTAGGGGAGGGACCGGTCCTGTCCTCCTGCCCAGTCAGAGGTAGAAAGCCTCTTTGATGGGGCATTCCTAGGAACAAGCCGACATCAGATTTCACAATCCGTGACACGTTCTTCTGTGGCTGTGAAATTGGTAGGGCCCTACCCATCTCTATTCCTTACTTGGCCAATGCTGATAATTAATACTTGGTCAACAAAGTTCAAATTCCATCTCAATTTACCTTGGAATAACTCTCCGCAGCATCAATAAAGAGTGTCAGAGCTTTCATCA
Organism: Rafetus swinhoei; assembly: GCA_019425775.1. Classification (NCBI taxonomy): domain Eukaryota; kingdom Metazoa; phylum Chordata; order Testudines; family Trionychidae; genus Rafetus; species Rafetus swinhoei. The sequence goes on along the minus strand of CM033442.1, from coordinate 45,942,472 downwards.
ACAGCTTCTTTAAGTTAGGCACGTCACTGAGACAGTCTTCTGAAACAGGAAAGGCACTTTAATGCAAGCACCCAAGGCATTCACAGCTGCAGCCGCAGAAACAACGCAACAAACACTTTTGTAACTCGGATTGGAACCTTTCTGTCTAAAGACATGCCAGAAGACAGCAACATGCCAAAACACCGTGGAAAGCATCTCATGCGCTAACTGCACCAAGCTTACGCAATGCTGCTCTGCTGGGTACAGAACAAAACTCCGAGCAAGAATTCAATCAGGAGTTTTAATGGTGATTTGAAAACAAATACAAAAGAGTCACGTGTGCTGACGGCCCGCAACAGATCAGAAAAAAACAAACAATGAAAGGTCCTATAGCACCTTAGAGACTGGCAGAAAAATACAGGTGGTCTCTGAGGTGCTACAGGACCGTGCGTTGTTTTTTATGTTCTTTTAGTTACAGACTAACTCAGCTACCCCTCTGACTTCTCAACAAACCAGGGGAAAGGAAAGCACTCGGCAGCACTCAAATGTTTTAGTTTCCTTCGCATCACTGGGTCTTCTTCCACAGCGACACTCCTACGTGCTCCATTCACTCTGACAGCAGAGCTGCATGCCCACTAAGTGGCGGCTGGTTAAAATATACATTATTATACCCAGAAAGGTAGAAAATACTTGGAAAACTGCCAAATGTCCTGGGACGCACTTGCTTAGTGGGGTGTTCCACCAGCACAAAACTCAGGAACACCACAACTTTCTGGAAGGCAAGAGCAAGCAAATAATACTTTTGAGCCCGGCCAGAGGAACCACTTAGCGCATCCTGCTGATGTGAATGGACCTTTCTATTTTTATTTGTGCAAATTAACAGGAAAGGCGAGTGGAACCAGCCACAACTCACTTGAACAACATTGCATCTGACAGGAAGAAATGCCTTGCATTTTACCACAGTCTTTTAAAGCAAGCGAGTTTTTGATTACCACAGCAATGCAACACGCGTATACAAGAAGCTATATTCAAACACACTTAGTCTAGGTCCCGTAATTCCTACTTACCCCATGGTTGAGATTCAATGAGCTTAAGCTGTATACAGGCAGCAGCCTCATGATTCTCTCCAATTTCTCGACACATGCTAAAGCACAGGGCGGTCATGTTGTGCTTTTCACTGTCCCCTGGCCGACAGCGCTTTATGTAATCTAGCAGAGCTGTCTTCAGAGTTCCACTCTGGTTATGAGACAGGGCATCAGAATAGGCTTTCAAAAAGTTGTGGTTTTGGGTTTTATTAGAGAACTTGCAAGCAAAATCAAAGCCAGGCCAATTTTCAAAAAAATTGTTACCATGCCACCTTACATTTCCCCTCTACATTTCAACACATAATGGCAATATGATTAAAGTACTACTGAGAATAGGAGACTCCTCATTACACTTAACAGAATTGATAAAATCTGGGAGGTAAGAGCTTCCAATGGTTTTGGACCTTTTGGATTACCAAAGTTGAGAGAAATAGCTGTTTTCCGTCCCTCCTGTGCTGATTCTGACTGTGTCTAAGACACCATGAGACAATCTAGGCTGTTAAAGTAACCATATGCGTCTCTTTATAATTATATGCAAGAAAGAAGAAAACATGGTAAAGTGCTTCCTAAACTGTGACTTGTATTCCTCAGCCATATGAATATCTTCACTTTGTAGAGTGAGGTTTTAATTCCAATACTCATAAATTATTAAACTTCCCAGATAACTCAGCTAGCAGTGAAGGTACTGGTCTCTACAACACACACTCGTCAGTTAGTGGGTTCTTTTCTTTTTGGCACCTACCGGGTCTAACTTTTTTCTCATGAGTACTTCAAAGTAATGTTTCTCGTGCAGCAGGTCAAATACGTACGTCATTTCATTATAGCGTCCAATACCAGTAAGAAGCCGGACCTTTAGAGACAACAGCATAAAGATCAGTGGATGGTGAAGAATCTCTCATAAGAGGTAGCCATGTATATTAGGTTTAGTTTGTTCCTTTTTTGAAAAAATTGATTTTTTTTTTTGTTACGAAAGGCAAAATGATCAACAGCCCAAGCAACCAGCCCTCCACAAAGAAAACTTTCCATCAAATGCAATCCATGCAGGCGTTTCCCAGTCCCTCACAATTCCCACTTGAAATGATGTCTCGTGTCACTAAGTAGGTATGTCTTAAGTCTGGTGGGGCCTTTTCTTCGCAGCAACAGAAGATGCAGGTTAGCTTGGTAATACGAATCATTGCATTTCACCAGAAAATGTCTGAAATGCATTGAAGTCCCCAAACCAAGATACTGCATTGCTCTCCACCTCTGCCTTCTCCTCACAAACTCCTCTCATGGACTTGTTGTGACGTGGGAACCTGGCCAGTAGCAGCTCTGATTATCAGGCCACAAAATACACATCACAAAGGTGACAACTTTTGGTTTCTATAGATGTGGGCAGGGAAAACACCAGTGAGCTAGAGGTGACGGTTTTGTATTTTAATTGCAATTCCATGAGCCATCTCGTTCATGGACTCATTTGGTTTGCTACCATTCGCATGGCGCTGTTTAGAGAGTTTGGTTGATACATACGACGATGGACACTTACCACAAGACCATACTCCTCATTGGGTGCCAAGTGTTCCTCAGTGAGCAGTCGGGCAGTTTGCAGGACTCTACTAATTCCTTCCATGTGACATGTCAGGCTAAAGCATTTATGGGCCAAAATCAGCAGCTCTGTAGCTGAAGAACGAGAAAATGTGAGTGGTTCAGTTAATAAGCTGAGGAAATTAAGTCACTGCGTCTCTACTGAACACGGTGACAACTTCTCATTTTTCAAATTAGAAGCTCTAGAAGTGAACTGGAGGCATCTGGCTCTTTAAAGCTTCCGTAACTACTCACATTCGGTCCAGTTTTCCAGTTGGTCCTAGAATCTGCTCCTTCAGATTATTCTCTGCAAGGTGCATATAACCCTTACAAGGAAAGAAGGCTGCTCGGCAACTGCACAGCGTAAAGACCAAACACCACCAGGCCAGGTCGGTTCTCAATGGGAAAAGGTTAGTGCGATACAGGTCTACCCTACCCCAGGGATGAAAGGGTTAATGTGGGCCTGACTGGCCAAACAACACCACCTGATTACACATGGGGGATGGCCAAGGCTCAATTAAAGATAAGTCCCAGAGGGGAAAGTGGAGTAGTTTCTCTAAAGACAGGAAACGCAGAGTAGGAGGCGGCTACAGTGAGAGCAGGAAATAACTGCAGTCTCTCTCTAAGCAGCAGAGAGCGGAACCTGAAGAGAGAGAAAGGACCACGGTAAAGCATGTTTGGGTGATAATTGTTATACAAAAGGGCAAGACCTGGGCCTACAGAGAAAAAAACTGGAGAGGAGTTTCAGGATGGGATCGGGCACGGGGGTGAAGGAGATTCCTGAGCGGAGGCTGACAACCTGGGGATAGACAGAAGTGGAGGATCCAGGGGAAGGACCAGGCTCCCAGGAGGCAAGAGTCAGCATTCTGCAGAAGAATGGAGAGATGGGGGAAGAACCCAGGACGGATTAAAAATTTAAGCGCAAGGGAGGGGGGAAGAAGCTGCTTCCATTATAGTTTGTGTTTCACTTCTGAGTTCGGTGAGGAGACTCCAGAGGAGCCACGGGGCTCCTGCTCTGAGTGGAACAGAAGAGGAGGCCCGGGGGAACAGGAGACGTTCTCTCAATCACATGGCAAGTGGGACACTGATACTGCAGAAGGGAGAGACTGCAAAGTGACACAGCCCGAGGGCCAAGTCATGAGAAGAGACCAGAGAAAGACCAGAGCAATAGAGGGGAAAGAGCTGCTACACTCTGCCCAATCACAAGAGGGTGCTGCAGCAAAAAGGTGACTTTCCACACCAAGGTTCAAAGTCTTGCAACCAGATTTGAAAAGACTGTCCATAAATTGATCACAAGGTAGGATTTGATCTGGAACAAGCTCACTCACCCACAATTTAAAATGGACTAAATATATCAGTTTGCGGATAAACCACTTTACTAGAGTACAGATGACAGTTTAACATTGGCTGATTAATAGGGCAGGGTCTGGAAGCAGGGTGGGAAAGTTAAGATTTTGTGTGTGTATATCTAGACTCTGACAGTGCCCTTCACTGTTGCGTCTGAAACCAGCCAGCAGGGAAAGGATTAACCAGGGACTCAGTACAGCGGGGTTATGAAATGGTGGCAGGGAAGAAGATGCTCTCCCCAGGGAAGAGGAGAGGTAACAAGGTGCCCAGGCACAGGCGGCATAGTAAATGGGAAGCTGTTTTGCTTATCCACGATCATTACTCTGCAATTAGTCTGGTGACCCAAACGTAGTGCCACCAGGGATGCCAAAGTGTGTTCAAAAAGTTAAAACACTAAATTTACTAGCACATTATCAAATCCCTTTTTCTATACGGAATCAGTTTTAACATACTATCCCAGCACCCCAGAACAATGGGCACCTGCCCCATGGCAGCTCCAATGCAAACACACACGTACACTGCATTGTTACTCATTCCAAAACGTTAGCTACTACACAATACAAAGGACAAATACTCTCACATGCCAGGGGCATTGTAATTTGCACAAACCTTCACCACCACATAAACAACACATTCCAGAACATCGAACTAATCACTAAGTCTCATTCCATTCATAAAAAACATTGTTCGACTCCAACACCCAGACATCACACTGGAAAAAGCTACAGAACTCCGGCCTCACTGAACGCTCCCTGGGACTTCGCCTTTCAAAAGGCTGTACTCCATGCTTAATGAGCAGTATGTGTGTGTGAAAACAGCATTTGCCCAGAATAAAATAAGGGGCCAAAGTTAAGGTTGGGTGACAGTGCAAGTCCAGTGGGATAAAAGCGACTGGTGAAAGATTATAATGAAGTAGAAAAGTGTCTGGATCTTTTAATTGTTCAGTCTCAAACCTGAAAAAAGTGGGTTTTTTTGCGGAGGGTGGAAATATTAACTGGATTCCATTGTAACACTCTTCCAACCTTAATTTTAGCTAAGAATTTGTTTCTGGATAAAGCTCTCTTCAGGGTGTAGGTTATCCCAACATACAGAGGATATGAATGCAGACCTTCCAGTTGCACCTGTGTGTTAAGTCTGATAATCTTTGGGACAGAGAACTCACTAAAATCCTGCCCTTGTCCTTTTTCTCAGATGGGTATTTTCAATATTTACTAAGGACCTTACTTAGCCACTGCTGGTTGGCTGCCAAAAGCATCTTGGCTATATTTTCCAAGAGTAATTACATCATTTCCATGAATGGACAGCGATAGAATGTGAATGAAGTTTTGGCCAAAGACAAACTATAAACATTTAACAAAGAAATATGTAAAATACCAAGCTGCTAAATCATTTTCCTAAGAATTTGGCCAGAAGACCTTTCTAAATACACCCACAAAACTTTAAATAACATGCTGACGTGAGATTTCTAAGCTATCAGTACAAGAGCTCCTCTTGAGTCTTAGAGAGAATGAATTGATATATACTTATGTGCCTATGCTTTGGTCTATTTCAGATGCCCACATTTTGAAATCTTTAATAATTTTGGGGGATTTTAGAAGAAAAAAAATCTGTAGTGAATATGCCCCCCAAGGTATTCCAAACTCTTAATATGATACAGAGCCCCAGATGATCAATGGTATTATAATGCTAATTGCATACAGCATTATTTGCTATTACTTACTGCAAGATAATTCCCCACGGGGTACAGATGAAATTTTATCCAATAACTTCATGCCAACCAATGTATGATCCTGGCACAATTTAGCCAACTCTAGGAATGCTTGAGTCTCATCTGCTGGGTTCACAATCTGCTTTTGCCCTGTGGATACGCGAGAGACAGACAGACAGACGTACAGTTATGTCATAAACACTAATTGTTCTTGGAGGAAAGGTTAGCTATGTTTATAGAGAACATGGTGCATACCCTCATCCTGCATGATGTAAGGACTGGAACTAGAGAGTACAAGAGAGTCCTTTTAATCCAAACATATATGGCTAAAAGTCACATCTTTTCTTTGCCAGATCAATCCAATGCAAACCAACTGTACTGCCATATTATTTCTTATAAAAAACACTGACTTTGTTACTGCAGAAAAAAGCCTACCCATTTACAGAAAACAATTCAAACTGATTCACGTTATTTTGAGCAAAATAGCCTTTTTTTTGCTATAAAAAACATATTTAAAATATGAGGCCACTCTCCCATTCTTGCCTTTGTAAGAAATTAAAAGAATCTCGCTCACAAGTTGGATGGCTGGTGTTACAAAGGCCATGACTTTTTATTTTACCGAAACCCCAGTTAGCACATTTTTTGCTCTTAAAGTCTTGTTTGTAAGAGCCTTAATTAAAACAACAAAGCACTGGATACAAGATAAACAGCTAGGAACACTTCAATGAACAGAGCTTTAAAGTTTCAAAGTATTGCATGAACACTGAATACCACAGTTACCACATATACACTGTCAGCAAAGTGTTTTTCAGACTGACACACAATTTACAAGCTACAAGTTTTAAAAAAAGGACTTCAGATGCATGCAGAAGTGAAACAGATCACCATCACCTTTTCTTGCAGATGACACCAGTAACTCCTTCATAATTTCTTCAGCCACAAGTTCGGCCACAGTTTCAGACTGGAGACCCTGGGTCGTGATGAACGCCTGTGCTTTCTTGCATCTATCAGGTTGCTGGGATGAAAGGATCGCTTGAAGCACCTTTTCAGAATCACAGGCTGATATTTCACTGTAGGAGCAATTCAATTCCTAAGACACATACAGAATACTTAGAGAAAAATGCACTTGGCAGAGCAGGTATTCACCAACAAAGCTCTATTAGATTGAAAACTCAATGCAAAATTATTCAAAATTGTGTGTGAAAAAGCAGACCTAGGTCTGACCCATCTTTGTACCAATCAATATTGCATTGATTTGTATGTTGCTATGGGTTTTAGAAAGCATGTTAGTGCATGGCTAATGTTTTATTCAAGTTAAATGTGTGCTGAACAGCTGTCCTGTGTCTTAACTGGGGACTGTATCAAAACAGATCATGAAAAATTAGAATTTCCTTGTTTTATTATGGATTGTTCCACAGTATTTGCTGATCAGATTTACCTTCCCCACCTCCAAATAATCCCAAAGCCTCAATACAAACTCTAGCTTTAAAAGAATACATGCAGAAGTCGAAAGCTCCTCGGAAACAAGGAGACACTGATGTGTTCAGGATACTAGATGAGATACACAGCTGGTTTGATCCAGCAGAGCAAGCACTATGGGAACTATGGCCAAAACTACAGGCCAAATCCTGGGAAGGGACAAAGAACGTGTTTAGTGTTTTTGCTCCGTGAGAAAAGTGTCTGGAACAGAATCCCCTACCCCTAGCCGTGCAGCTGGGCTACAGCCACACAAGGAGATCACAGAAAAGGAGCAGCAGCAGATGTAGTCCACTACTTCTGCCAGACATGGTGTTAGCCCAGTAGCTCCACAGTCTTTATGGCCCCATTAGCAAACATCCCAGGCGTAAAGCTGCCACAGAACAGAGTGTTTGCAGACTCTCTCTGTTGCTGCTGCCATCCACTCAGGTTTTAAACTGACATGTGGCCTTCTGAAGGCAACACATAATTTAGACCTAAGTTACCCAAATGACTAACAATTTATTTCTAGCACATTATAAAATAGGCCATATAAAGACAGGTAAGAATTCGGCATAATGAAGTCAAATGACAGATTGGAAGGGTTTCGTCCATTTAGATACTTGATCACATCTAGGCCTTGACTGACTAATGGATCATGTTACTATTTAATAATATCCCCCTTAGGTTTTGTTTCAGCTCTCACGAGTGTTTAGGAATGAGAACCTAGTAAATTACGGTGTGGCCTCACAATAGCGCCACAACTCTGTAGGTTGGCTTGAGGCAAACAATGTTATAGTTCTGTAAACTTTGCCAGATACACACCTTGGAAAGCTCATACAAACAGAGCACTTGTCTGCAGTAGTTTCTCCCATGAACACACTCATCTATCAGAGTCCTCAGACTGGTAATAATCAGATCATCTGGAGATGGAGCCAGGACAAGTGACCAATTTTCTAAGCTTGAGGCTGAAAGCAAAGTGAATACTGAAAATGTACATCTCAAAGGAAAAACACGCTGGTAGGGCTTGAAAAAACAAAGGCTCACGCCTAGAAAAGAATAAAACTCCAGGCATGAATGAAAATATTATGTGTTATAGTTTTTCAATCTTTAAAAACTGAACTCATGGTATCTGTGAAGAAAGGGGGAGGTACCCTAACAAGGTTTTAGGAGCTGAGCATCATTAAAATAAAAAATCACGATACAAAACAGTATTATCAAATACAATATCAACTGCAAAATTTTTAAAACCATCTGACTATACAAGTGCATAAAGCAACCCAGACAACATCCAGCTATTTTTCTGCAGCCTCAAAATAGGATTAGTCCATTGAATTTAACTAATGAGGAGAGATTAAAAAGACTGGGACTTTTTATTTTAGAAAAGAGGAGACTAAGGGGGGATATGATAGAGGTCTATAAAATCATGACTGGCGTGGAGAAAGTGAATAATGAAAAGTTATTTACTTGTTCCCATAACACAAGAATTAGGAGTCACCAAATGAAATTAATAGGTAGCAGGTTTAAAAAAACAAAAGGAAGTTTTTCCTTCACACAGCACACAGTCAACCTGTGGAACTCCTTGCCAGAGGATGCTGTGAAGACCAGGACTTTAAAAGGGTTCAAAAAAGAACTAGATATATTCATGGAGGATAGGTCCATCAATGGCTATTAGCCAGGATGGGTAGGAATGGTGTCGCTTGCCTCTGTTTGTCAGAGGCTGGAAATGGGTGACAGGAGAGGGATCACTTGATGATTCCCTGTTCTGTTCACTCCCTCTGGGGCATCTGGCATTGGCCACTATCAGCAGACAGGATACTGGGCTAGAAGGGCCTTTGGTCTGACCTAGTCTGGCTGTTCTTATGTTCTTAAGAAACATTCTAGTTCTAGCTAACAATTATATATTTTACTAAAATTGTACACACCCACCCATATACAGATAATATGTCTACGTATAACATATTATCCATTTTCACACCATTAATAGAAAGCAATCTCTTCTTACAATATGCAAATATTGTACACAAATGTACTAATAAAATAATAATCCCTACACAGTCAAGAAACTACATTCAAGCTAATCTAAAATTTGTATTTTAAAAGCTGGAATATAGATGACTACAGGACAGCAGAATGGTTTGGCTGAAGAGAACTGCAAATCTATTAAGAATGGGTATTTAAGGGATGACATGAGATTGTTTATTGAAGAATTTTGCCTGAAGTATGTCAGTTCAGTGTGGGATGTTGTTCGAAATTCTCCAGAGATTTCAGAGGAAATTAATTTTGTTACACAAAGGAGGAATCTGTAGAAATTCCACAACAGCAATGCTTGTCACGTCTGCAGCTGAGTGCTAGGATTACTTACTACTTTGTAATCTTCGGGGCTGAGGTGTGTCTCTCTCATCCGCTGTATCTCCCACTAGAAGAATAGCTTGAATGTCCGGGTGTAAGTTGTTTAGATCAGTTTCCCCAGAAGCCAGCGCTCTGCAGTGCAATACTAACGAAACATCTCTGCTATAGAAGTGAAAATACCGGCAAACACGGCTGGCTTCATGTATGCTTCCTTCATCCAGAAGACGTCCAATCAGAAAGCTAAGTGATTCTACCTCAGCTTTATCCAGTGTGTTTTCAGACACATCTTGGACTGCAAGACCATCAAGTTGTAAATATTTTGATGTATTCAGAGCAGTTAGCTTTGAAAAGGAAAACTCCTTTGCTAATTTATCAAAGGAAAGTTCACCACTCACTGAAACCTGGTGAGAAAATCCTGACTTGACCAACCCACTCTCTCTATTTAAGGTCTGTTGTGCTATGCAACAACGCCAGATCCTTTTCTCTATTTCTTCTAATTTGTCCATTGTTGCAGGGTCACTCTGCTCTAGCCAATGGCCAGCCAAGGTCAGCAGCAGGTGTTTCTCCATAATGTTATTTGCCTTCTCATCAGCTGAAGATTCAGACAGGATGTTTGCCTGAGCTAAGAAAAAGTCAGATGCTGCTTTGTTGGAGATGGAATTTCTCATGAAACTATCATGACATTTTTTCCAGAAGTCAATTCTAGTTTGTTCTTGATGCCACTGTCCAATGTGCTTTAAAAGATGTAAATCTTGAAGTACCTGCAAAATTCATAAAAGTCTTACCATCAAGTAACAAAACATCAACATTGTCTTCAGCATCGTATTCTGAAAGGTCAGATGACTAGCAGATAAACTGAATAATATTTCAATGTAAGACAATTTGTATGTGCCAGTTCTAGGTACTTCTGGAAGGCATGCACATGTTGGTGAAAAGGAACACTTTCGACGTCATCAGAGGTATGGGCGTTTAACAACCACAAAAGAAACCTGACCGTGTCAATATTTTACTTAGAAGTAAACAACATTAAATAACTATACTATATACTGTACCTCTTGGATAACAACACCGTCCACAGGCAGCTCAGCTAATTCTGCAACTTTCCTCGCCAGTGAAAATAATCCTCGCTCTTGCAGCTGCTCTAGAACTGATCTGCATTCATTCTGAAAATTTTCTGAGTCATTACTGGTCAGGATGGAGCGATTAATTGATATAGATGAATCCTTCAAAATCTGACTGAGGGCACACAGTTTCTTCACATCTGGGCCTGTTTCAAGAGAGACAGTACAAATATGAAGGCAACTATTCTGTAACTTAAGAAGTCACTGATACATATGTTCAATAACATGCAAGCTATATTTAACATACTAAAGTTTTCATATGATCACAATGCATTTTCAGTTTTCTTTTCATTTCCCATACATTTCTCACTAGTTATACACTGGTCCCAAAAACTGGTTATATTGTCTCCCAAAGTTATCTGTAAAAAAACAATTCTGGTTTCAAAAATTCCTTCACATTATAGTACAATACTACCTGCAGATTTACAATAAAGAGTTTACCACATTCTCCTCTTTCCATAAAACTAAATAGTAACATAATCCAAGCTATAAGTATTGTAGTGCAATCTCTTTATCCTGGAATTGCAACTTAAAAATATAGATTTTTTTTTTTTACATAACTACATTCAAAAACAACACAATATAAAACTTTAGGGCCTACAAGTCCACTCAGTCCTACTTCTTGCTCAGCCACATTTTGATTACACTTACAGGAAATAATGCTGCCTGCTTCTCATTTACATCATCTGAAAGTGAGAACAGATATTCAAATGGCACTTCTGTAGTTGACATTGCAAGATATCTACATGCTAGAGATGCTAAACATTCATATGCCTCTTTATGCTTCAGCCACCATTCCAGAAGACATGCTTCTGTGCTGACAGTGCTTATTAAAAAACCAATGCATTAATTACATTTATGACTGAGCTCCTTTGGAAAGGATTGCATCTTTCCTGCTGCTTTACCCACATTCTGCCACATATTTCATATTATAGCAGTCTCAGATAATGACCCAGCGCATAGGGTTAACAGGTAGACCCCACCAAAAAACCGGACACATTTGACCATGGGCGGGGGGGGAGGGAGCAGGAGGGGAGGAAGGGACTGGCCAGGAGGCGGGGCAGGAAGCAGAGCTGGCGGGGTGGGGGGTCCGGAGGCCACGGGGCTAGTCGGGAGGAAAGGGGGATGGGAAGCAGAGCTGGGAGCTGCGGGGCTGGCCGGGAGGAACAGGGGTGGGGCTGGGAAGAAGGCGGGGCGCCGGGAAGCAGAGCTGGGGAGGGTCGGTGGCCGTGGGGCTGGACGGGAGGAAGGGGGGCGGGAAGCAGAGCTGGCGGGGGGAAGATGCAGCCAGAGTCCAAGGGGCCGCGCTCCCGGCAGGCACTCCCTCGAGTTGCTAGTAGAAGCCGGGCGGCTCCCAGTCACTCCCCCCGCCCGGCTTCTGCATGCAGCCAGAGGCTCCCAGCTGAGAGGCGGGGCTGCGATTGGCACTGGGACCCTCTGGTCACATGCAGAAGCTGGGCGGGGGAGTGGCTGGGAGTCCCAGCCCCTGGCCCCCAGCTTTTGCACGCAACCACAGGGCTCCCAACGCCAATCGCGGCCCTGCCTCCCAGTCACTCCCCCGCCCCCGCCAGGCTTCCGTCCGGCGCCCAGCCGGAAATTCAGAAAATACCGGACACTGCACATGTCCGGTATTTTCTGAATTTTTCTACTGGACAGACGGTGCAAATACTGGACTGTCCAGTAGAAAACCGGACACCTGGCAACCCTACCAGCGCATGATATTCATTTTAAGAACACTTTCACTGAAGATTTGACAAAATGTAAAGAAGGTACCAAGCTGACATTCCTACAGGTAACTTCTACAGAATCTGATGTGCCTCCCAAAATCTGAGAGGGACAAAGTATGTATCATGCTTTCAGAAGTCTTAAAAGTACAACACTATGACGCTGAAACTAGAGAACCTAAACCACTAAAGAAAAATCAACCTTCTGCTAGTGGCATCTGACTGAGATGATGAAAATGAACATGTGTCAGTATGCACTGCTTTGGATAGTTATCTAGCAGAATTTGTCTTCTGCAGGATGCACATCCTCTGGAATGGTGGTTGAAGCATGAAGGGACATAAGAATCTTTACCACATCTGGCACATAAAATATCTTGCGATGAGAGCTAAAATGGTTCCATTTGAATGCCTGTTCTCACTTTCAAATGATATTGTAAACAACAAGCAAAAAGCGTTATTTCCTGCAAATATAAACAAACTTGTTTGTCTGAATTATTGGCTGTACGAGAAGACCGAGTGGACTTTCTAGACGCTAAAGTTTTATATTGATTCACTTTTAATGCAGTTGTTTTTAATACATAATTCTACATTTGTAAGTTCAACTTTCATGATAAAGAGATTGCACTACAGTACTTGTATTAGGTGAACTGAAAAATATTTATTTTATAATGCAAATATTTGTAATAAAAATAAATATAAAGTGAGCACTGCACACTTTGTATTCATGTTGTAATTGAAATAAAAATGTATGAAAATGTAGAAAAGACCCAAAAATCTCAAATAAATGGTTTTCTATTATTAACAGCATGATTGTGATTAATTTTTTAAAGTTGCTTGACAGCCCTAGTAATTTTTAAAGTACACATCTCACAGGGTTAGTTTTTTTAATCATTGTAATACATTTAAAGAAGTTAAAGCATTAAGACCATCTAATAGAAAAAACTGTCCTTACCATTTGGTAAAAGTTTATCTATATCTGCAAAGAGCTCTAAGAGTTTTCCTAATTCATACTGCGTTCTACATTGCTGCATCATCAGTTCAAGAAGAAACAATGCCTGTGACTCCAGCCATGGTACTGGTATTACTGAAGATGTTGGTTTATCTGCAGTTTTAAGCTGTGAGAACAAAAAAGATGTGTAAGTTTCTTACAAGCATATTCTGTTGTGAATATAAATACAAGTTTGTTTGTAGTTAATTGAGGTCACACTGAAAACCAGATAATACCAAATCTAAAATACAATATATGGCTCCTAAAAGATGGGTTGCTCCATCACCAATATCTTGATTTTAATCAGGAAGCAGTTCACTTTCTTGGCTTATAGACAAGATTTCTGGTAATTTCCCTTGAAAATCTGTATGAATAGTTAAAATTTTGAAAAGATCATGGATAGGTAGGGGGAAAAAACGTAATTAAAAAACTTAATTTACAGAGTAGCCCTTATGCATTCCATCCGTTTTACAGACACACCCATGCAACACGTTACAGCATGATGCTCTGAGAAGGAAAAGGAAACGGACCTAGTCTTGACTTGAGTCACAAGGAGGAAAACAACCAACTCCAAGGACATGAAATGCTAGTTGCCAGGAAACCAAGGAAACTGGAAGAACAAAGAGATAGAGGGGAGAGCAGGAGTAACTGCTTGTATGTCTAGCTCTGAAAATGTAAAGAAAACAAGTAGAGACATGACTCCAAATATTCAATCTATGAATTTGAGTCTCAGCAACTTTGGGGCAAAATTCTGTCTCCAGTTATTTGCTGATCTAGCAAAGCACATGAGCATAGGTTCAACATTACAGATGTGCTTCAGTCCCATGGACACCAATTACCAAATCAGGCCTTAATGGGGTTGCTTATGTGTAACTTGGCCTAATTGTTTTCAAAGAATAAGTCAACATGGTCTTTGCAAGATCACGTTGGTGTCAGCTGTCTCAGCCGCTTCTGAAAAAATTCCCTTCTTTGCAGAAAGCCATCAGTATATTCAAGAGTAACTGTTTAGCCCAAGACGATTTTCTCTGAGAGTCACCACCTATCAGCACCATCACTTTATTTTTTCACTTTACTATCAGAATTAGTATTATTGACTACGTCCCAGAGACTGTGATACCACTATTCACCCCGAATAGGGCCTTACACCATAAGGAATCTGAGAGTCTAGGAAACCTTTGATGATTAAAAGCTGGCTCCCCATGCACCTTAGCTCCCCCATCCACCCCACAACCGTGCTGCTGCCTCTGTGGGAGGCAGCATGGGCGGGGCAGGTGGCTCCCCTGAAATCAAGAAAATGTTGACTGAGATAAAACGTACTGAAGACTAAAGGTTAGCCTTTTCTGTTAAGCTTCCAGGAATTATATTATGATTTTGTTTTATATGTAGCCCTTCTGTTTCCATTATCTTAACTCATTATCTCCAAAACCTTGATCTTTGATATTAAACTTAACGATTGTTTTCACTAAAAATATCTCTCAGTGCTGTGGTATTGTACAAGGAACCGATCCTGAACCAAATCAAGCAGGCGTGTGCACTGTTCTCTTGGGGACAGCAGACCTGATGTTACTATGAGCACACTTACTACCAACCTGCAAGGCAAAATAAGGCCTGGCATAACTCAGACCAGGCTGTGTGGGTGATTAACAGACCTGAGGTATCAGGGAGATAACACCCAAATGGGAAACAAGGTGACTCTCAGTCCAGAGCACCCTACGAACCCTTGTATAATCCAATGGAAGTCAATGGGATTGCTCCAGGAGTAAGATAGTGCTTCTTGTAAATTAGGGTATCATAATTTGGCCCTAAATAACTAAAATGTACTGACTTAAAAGTGCATGTGGCTTAGTCAAACAACGGGTTCCTTTTTAGACCAAATTTCAGGCTGTTCACAAAATGGAAATGATGGAGGAGTTGCCTGACACCGATTACTCCAAACTCATCTCCTGAACTGTGTGAAGCAGACTCCTTTTCTTTGTTTTAACCTATCACATCAATAAACATCAAGCTGTAATATGACGGCATCAAGGCAAAGACATTTACAAAACATCTGCTTACATTTGCAAGACTTGTCTGGAAGTTGTGGAGTTTTGTTTTGGCTTTACTGTATTTTTTGTCGTTCATGCACAGTTCATACATCTCCAGCATATGTAATAAAGGGGAATCCTTTAAAATAAACAAAAAGGTTTCAAAACTTCACTAAAGATACATTTGTCTAATAAATGGAAAGTTTGTATCAATCAATGCAAGAATAGTAATAGTTTTGGTTTATTGTTTACAAATTTGTGACAAAGTATTTGCAAGTTTGTTTATTTTCCAAGACTAGTATTTTCTCAGAGGGCTAAATTGCACAGTGGGCTAAACAACATTTATCTTTTGATAACTTGAAAGACACTTCCTCTGTGCAAATAAGAAAATCTCTCATACAGGAGATCTAAGCACAACCAAAAAATATAGGCTAAAAATACCTAGGTAAGTCATTAATTACCTTGAGAAAAAGTTGGAAACCATTCATGAGAGTTTTACTTTTCTGCCTTCTTAAAAACATCTTCCAGATGGCGGAAAGGTCATGAAGATCCCATTCATGATTTTCTACTGAGCCTTCAATATGGCTTGTTGCTTCTGCAGCAGTACCATTATCCACAGAGGTAATTATCCAAACACAGAGACAGTGAATAATGTCAGCATCCTGTCAAATGAACAAAAATTGCACACACAAATGAAAGTAAAAAATCAGACACTCTCTTATTACTTAGTAATCTAGTTAGAGAGCTATCAAACACCACGTGAAATGTGCCATGTGTCAGCCTAATCAAATTATATATATTTGCACTTTGACATAAGGATGTGAAATAATTTTCTGCACTGTCACCAGATGGGTAGATGTTTCCTTGTATTGCATCACACCTCTAAAAGAGAAACACTTTTGAACAACTCTTACCTGAAAACACGCTGCTAACACACTCAAGAAGGGAGCACGGTGCCTCACTCCTTCAGCCAAAAGGTAGCATCCAGGGTTAGGACTTTCTTGACAGCACAACAGAATTTGAAAGAGGTCACTTGTATGTTTGCTCTGCCTGTGCCCAGTCTTGAAAGGCCTGGTATTGTTGTGATAACTCCCTGCACCTGGACAAGAACGCTGTGAATTCTCAAAGGCCAGCATCAAATGATCTTGCAAAATGGGAGTGAAATCTTGAACAATGGAAACAACCTAGAAAAGATAATAAAGGCATCTCTATATAGAAAACTTTCAGATAGCTGGTGTGGGTGTGGGAAGCGGAACTACTGTGTACATGAAGAAACAGTAAACACAGAAGACATTTTCGCAAACAGATTTTATAAGGAATATTTCTGCAGATCTACAGATGCACACACAGTATCACAATAAAATACTGAAATTCCTTCCTTTACGTAAAACATGCACTCATTTTCAGCCCCAATGACATCCTTGGCGTAGATGGTATATCATGGAAAGGAATTTTTCAGTAAGTTGCTACCTGGGTTTATTTGCAGATAACTGCTTCTATTTTGAAAACATTCAGGGTAGGATTTTCAAAGAAGCCTAAATTAAGCTCCTCACTGGCAACAGGGTTTGAGAGCTTAGCTCTCTTAGGTTTCTTTGAAAATTCCAACCTAGGAATGTTTCCATAAGACACAACATACTCGCACTTGTGAAAAGATGCTTTAGAGGCTAATTGTGCCAGATGTATACGTTCAAATCACACTAATTTCAATGGGAGTTACATACAATGGTTCTTATTACACATGGGGGCTGCCAAAGCAATGCTGCAGAATGTACATAGTGTCAGAAGATTAATAAAATTCTACACTAAGTATGTGTCTTCTACATAGAGTAATAATTGCAAGTATATTTATGAATATTTCAGACGTTCAGGCTATATCAATTTAACCTCACCCATTACTATGCTAATTGTACAACAAATATTAAATTAAGCATATGTATTTATCTTAAACTATTCCATATTTGAAGTGTATTTGTGGTTTACAGCTATGTCTTAGAAGGGAGTCTCTTGTCTTCCAGAGAAGCTTTTTAGCAGGTCCATTTTAATCACTGCTCACCTATTTGTACAAGACTTTACTTAGATCAGAACATATTTTTACAAATGGAAGTGGAAGACTTATGGAACTCTCCCAAACACATAATATAATTACCGCATAAATACTTGCACCCTAACGACATCATCAACTAATCATTCTATATGTGAAACAAAATACTTATTTTATTAATACAAATGAGACCATTCCAAACATTAACATATCTCCAGTACAGAACTAGTAGCATTCATTTAATTTTAAAAAATGAACTACACCGAAAAATCCAGGATGAATATACCATACCCATAAGTAAAATAAACAGAATTAAGTGCCATTTTACCAGGTATTTATTTAGAGCACCACCTCAAAGGACATTTAAAAAAATCACTTCTGTTTGAAAATGTTATACAGTAAAATCTCAGAGTTATGAATTCGTTGAGAATGAAGGTTGTGTAAACTCTGAAATGTTCAAAACTCTGAACAAAACAGTATGTTGTGCTTACAAAAGTTTACAACCAACCACTGACTTCATACTGATTTGAAACTTTATTATCCAGAAGTAGGGTTGCCAGGTGTCCGGTATTCACCCAGACAGTCCGGTATTTTTGCCTCCTGTCCAGTAAAAAAATTCAGAGAATACCGGACACCTGAGATGTCTGGTATTCTCTGAATTTTTCCCCGGCCAGGAGGCGAAAATGCCGGGCACCTGGCAACACTACAAACACTCAGCGCCCAGCCTTCCCCCCCCCAACGCCAGCCCCCATGCTTACCTGTTCCCCAAGGCTGCTGGCACAAAATGGCTGTCGGCCAAAAGACCTAGGGGAAGCTTCCCCTGGGTCTTAGTGCTAAACCGCTCCCCTGTTCCTATCCCTGCACTCACTCTTAAAAGGGACATGCTGTTTTAATGCTGTTTTGTTTTAATTTTTTTTTTTTTTTGGCTTAAGTCCTTGGAAACCCCCCCGCCCCCTTTTTTTTTTTGCTCAAAACTTTGGTCTCCCCCCCCCTTTTTTTCCCCGGTGGGTTTTTTTTGGGGGGGGGGGGGGGGAGTGGGGAAGAGGGTGTTCGGTATTTTTGTTTCAACCATCTGGCAACCCTATCCAGAAGAAAAATGTTGCTTTTAACCATCTTAATTCAAATGAAACAAGCACAGAAAGTTTCCTTACTATGTCAACTTTTTAAAAACCTTTCCCCTTCTTTTTTCTTCAAGTAGTTTACATTTAATAAGAGTACTGTTCTGCAATTGCTTTTTTTGTTTTGTTTTGTCTCTGTTGCTGCCTGATTGTATACTTCTGGCTCAGCAATGAGGTGTGCGTCTGACTGGTCAGTTCATAACTCTGATGTTCGTAACTCTGAGGTTCTACTGTACCTACGTACTACTCATAGAAATTAACTTCTCATATTAATATAATTAAAAGGCTAGAAGAAACTTCTATTTTACCAATTTGTTCATGTGCATTTGACAGCATTTTGAGTCTAGTCTTTACTGTGTCTGCTATAGGACCTGCTGCCATTTTTTGTGTCAGCTTTTCATACAGCAACAGGCAGGACAGAGAAAAATATTATGTAAAAAAAAAGAAAATATTATTATAAAACAAAAAGAAATGACAGGGACATTCATGGGCAGTTTAGGAGCCTGAAATAATTTCTAACACATCATCAAACAGACTAGATTTTAATCTGATGTTGTTTCTATAGAGACTTATGCTTAAATTAAAAAAAAAAAGACTATACCATTGACAATGCTTGTTGTTTTAAACATCTGTCATTTTTAAATTAATCACAGTAGCTCACCTCATCTAGTTGGTAGCTGTACATCTGGGTCTGGATGATAAACTGTAGCCAATCATTGGATCTAGCACATTCCGTTAGGTAAGATGTGCTTGGTTTGATATCATGGAGCTTACAGAACTGCATCACCAAAGACCACTGTTTTCTAGCATCACTGGATGTTCTGTATAGAAATGAAAGAATTTTACTAAAAAACCTGACCACTTAAGTAGTAATTGTCCTTTCATCTTCATGTATTTAACAACAACAGATGCAGGCAGGTCTTCCAATTGTAACGAATCGTGTGTCCTTCCTGCATCTTCAGAAGGGAATGGTTCAGATTGCATCTTGGGAGTCCACCCCTACATTCTTTGCCCATCCAAATTCCCAATTTTCATAATAGTTTTGCCTTTGTGAGAAATTCCAATTTACTCTTTGCTCCTAAAACAGGAAGTCCCACTAGCACAGTAAAGATAGCACAGTCAGCATTATACATTAGCTTCCCTTTCTAATTAGGAGTGCAGATGGAGGTCTATTGGTTATTGTATTAGATATATAAAGAGGACTTATTTCTTACCTCCAACATGTGGAAACACTTGTCGCTCATAGGTTATGTTTACTGCACTTGCCATGCAGAGTAGCTGTCTGTATGACACATGGACCACACAGGGGTACAATTCAGTGCTTTCTATCAGGCAGCCAGTACAAAGAGCATTAAAAGTGTAGTTCACTCACTTTTTTATTTCTTGATGTTTAATTTTATTCCAAAAAGCTTCTTCCAAGGAGATAAGCACTTCCGCTGCTGCTGTTTTTTCACCATCCACCAATTTTGTTAGCTTTTCAACTATTTAAAAAATTAAAATAATATTACCCAGGATCTATTTTCACATTAGAGTAAGGACATTTTTCAAACATGCTTAGGTAAATTGTCCTGAATGCCTACATCACTTTTGAAAAGGCTCCTAACTCAGCCATTTTGAAAAACTTGTCTTGTATTAAATAAACATACTCTTAAAAGCTTTATCGCATAAAAGCTAAACAACCCAAAACACTAGTTAGGTTTCCCAAATGAAGGAAAAAACTACATCACATGGAACCCTGGTTAAAAATCTAATTTTCTTAATAGAAGTTCTTCCTAGAAAAACTCCCATGGTCAAGTTCAAATATCTAATTTCTATGTAGCTTACAGAATTAATTTCAGCAAGGAAGGAGAAATTTGGCATGTTTCTTTTAATCACCTTATGTTAGAATATTAAAGAAAAACTGACTACCATTTTTGGAAGATTACTCTATGGTATGCTTCTGGGCAAAAAATATGCAACACCTCAGTGTCAATGGGTCTTGTAAACTATTCTAGTTCCAGCTACCATTTGACACATAGTCCCTTTGCTATTTTATCAGTAGGTTAAGTCTGGATTAACTATGGATAGGTCAGAGAGGAAAAATTCCTAACTCCTTAAAGGAAGGGGGCTCTTCCACCATTTCTTGGATATTACTCATACTGCTCGATAATGATAAAATATTCAAAAATATACTCTACCCAAGGATTCTCTTATTAAATTGTGTTGAGACTCTTCATTTCTAGACTTGAAGTTCCATATTAAATTTGCAACTTTAATATCAACCCGAAGCTTGAGGCTGTCAAGACCAAGTAACTCCAGAAAACAAATGCATGCTGCTCCTACTGATGATATATTAAAGAAAGAAAGAGCTAGAGCGTAGGCTTCATTCCCTGCTTGCTGAATCCTAAAGCAAAGGAAATGTTCAAGTCAGTACAATAGAAATGACGACCGAAATTTCCGAACACAGTAATCCACAATGTAAGCTTACACCTACAATTGCTGGAAAATATAATCAACTGAATTTGGAATCAAGTATCAGAGGGGTAGCCGTGTTAGTCAATCTGCAAAAGCGTCGAGGAGTCCTGTGGCACCTTATAGACAAACAGAAGTGTTGGAGCATAAGCTCTCGTGGGCAAAGACCCACTTTGTCAGATGCATCTGACAAAGTGCGTCTTTGCCCACGAGAGCTTATGCTCCAACACTTCTGTTTGTCTATAAGGTGCCACAGGACTCCTCGCCGCTTTTGAATTTGGAATAAGTTTAATTGTGCTAGAAAGACATTAACTACCTATGATAAATCTGGATCTGAATCTGGGAAAGAAAATAAAGCACCCCATGTGAAAAATATTAAAAGGACATACCTTAAATTTGGGCCAGAATTTGCAATTGGTTTCAATAAGCTTTTATAAAACACGGAAGCCAAAGAAAATGATTCCATACTTTAGAAAAATAATTCTGATATGCAGGCAATGTTATTAGTAACAATGCAACCAGGCCATACTCAGAAATGTACCTGAATACTCTCATTGAACATATAAAATACACTTTATTTCAAATACTGAGTGACAAAAGTTTAATTTGTTACATACAGAGTTGTGTGGGTAGTCAGATAGGGGTGAGATTTTTCTTATGGTCCTATGGCCTCCAAATACCCTACCGTGACTACACCCATGGTAAGTGGATATCCGGCTAACTAAAATCATGCCAGACCATGGATGTTGCCGGACCAGAGAGACTCAACTTGTACTGAAGATGAAAAAAGCATCCTCTCCTATTGTTTTAGTTAATAAACTTTAAGATTGATTTCTTATTTGTGTGTCAGATTCTGGGATTGCAATTTATATTTAACTTCTATAAATTAAAAGTGAGATAAAATTCACACTTGATTTATGTTTTCTTTAGTTTAAACAGGGAAATTAATATAGTTAGTGAAAGAAAAGTTTAGGAGAGAAAAGAAGGAAAAAATAACAGCCATTTTTGCTTTATCTAATGTTAGTTTTCAAGTGTAGGCCCAATCCTGCAAACATTATTAATATGAATACACCACTCAGGTAAAACAGATGTGGCACATGCATGAAGAAACTGGATGCCCTTTGTTTCACAGAGCAGACTATGTATCAATCACATACCCAACAACTTATTAAACATACAAACACTGTATCCTAATTTACTTACATAAAGTGATTTTCAAAAATCAACTTTTTTCAGTCTCAACCTCTATCATCCAACCAACTTGATCTATACTTTTCATATTCACCTCTCTTTACTCTTTTGTTTGTAAAATGTTTTTTGTAGTGATCATCATTTATTATGATGCACAATAAATAGCATTCCAAAATCAAAAGCTGGGAGTATTTCTAGCAGGACATTCCTGCTTCTCATTTTAATTTTTTTCCTAGCATGGCTTTGTACATTTATATGGCAACAATTACTTTTTAAATACTCACAGCTGCTTTGGGGACTTGCTCTTTACTAACTGCTGGACCAAAAAGGTACCAAAAGCAAATGATGGGCGTCCGTGGTGTAAGTAGTAGGAAAAATCCAGTCGTTCCATTATGGCATACTTGTTTACCAATTCAGGGGACGAGAAATGAGGGAGATCACTTGAGATGTCTGGAAAGAATGACAGAATTTTTTAATTGAATAAACATTTGATTTAAAAACTGGAAGATGTTTTTCAGCTACTCAACAGCTTTTATAGAAGAGGAAAACAAATACCATACTACCCCTGCTTTAAACTGGGACAAGGAGGTTCTCGCGATCAGAGAGAGCACATTACTTATCTACCTCACAGTAGATGTATAAAGATTATTGTTCTAAAAACATGTCTTGGGGAAAAAGCTCCATTAATAATCAGATATTCCCTATTCTCTCTTGCAGAAACGAGGTGCTGTACCCAGACCTAGTGACACTATTATAAACTACCATTTTAAAACTAGGGATGTAAGCGACTAGTCGACTACCCGTTCCTCCTAGCCCGTTCCTCCTAGCACTGTCTCCGTGGGAGGTAGGGGGGACCGGGCGGGAGCTGGGAATCAGCTGATTCCTGGCTCGTGCCCAGTCCCAGACGCCACACCTCTGCCTTTTAAATGTATTAAGAGCCTGCTGGCAGGCTTGTAACACATTTAAAAGGCTAAAGCGCAACAGGGAGGACCCAGCGCGAGCCAGGAGTCAGCTGTCCCAGCTTGTGCCAGGTCCCCCCTGCTGTGCTTCAGCCTTTTAAATATATTAAGAGTCTGCCAGCTCTTAATACATTTAAAAGGCAGAGCCGCAGTGGGGTTAGCTCCCAGGGCGGGTGCTAAGCCTGCTGCAGCTCCCGGGCTTATTGACTAATCAACTGTCGATTAAATTAAATGTAACACCCTTATTTAAAACATAACATTTAGTAAAATATAAAAAAACATTTTCTGCAAAGGGACTAGGGATTCTGGGGGTGCTGCAGCTCCCCCTGGCTTGAAGTGCTTTCCATTATATCCAGGGTTTACAGTTCGGGTCCATGGCTCTAGGCAATCGGTTCCAGCCCCGCTGTGGAAGGTTGCTGAAAGCTATGGTTATGTTATGTTCACTCTGCTCAAATAAAAGCTTAGTGGTTTTTTAAACTCACGGTGAGAGGTGTAGTCAACTGGTGAGTGCTGAAGAGGCCAGAGTTAGGCAAGGCAGTTAGGACAGTCGCAGGCAAATGTCCCGAGAGGAAAGTGAAGAAGTAAAAAGGCTGTAGCACCTCAGAGAATAAGGCTTGAACAAGGGGCGTGCCCAGAAAGGGCAAATTGTGACCATGTTCCCTCTAATTGTGTATGTCCACATGCAAGGAATGACTTTTGACGTCACCCCCATGCTGGTGCACATAACAAAAGTCATTCCGCATATGGGCAGTGTGTGGGAGGGGTGGGGCCAAGAAGTTGGGATGTGGAAGGGGGATCGGGGGTGGAGCAGACAGTGGGGTGCAGGAAGCTGAGAGTTCCAGTTGAAGATACAGACTCTGGGGTGGAACCGGGGATGAGGGGTTTGGGTGCAGGGTGAGGGCTCTGGCTGGGGGTTCAGACTCTGGGGTGGAGCCAGGGGTGCATGCTGTCCCTGGGAGAGAGGGCTCCGCTCCCAGCCCTCTCTCACCACAGCAGCTTGGGGCCAGGTAAGATGAGCCTCTCTACTGCCCCAGCAGTGCCAATGAGCATGGCTGGGGAAGGGGCGCCTGTCCCCCTGCCAGGGCAGGCTGGGGTTATGCTGGGTGATGGCTAGGGAAGGAAAACTTATCCCTACGCCACCACTGCTCTGGGGCAGCTCTATGCAGGGGCTGTCGGGGAAAGGTGCCAGGAGGGAGAGGAACTTCTCCCCAGGCTGTGGCAGCTTTGGGGCTTGCATAGAGGCATCTCTCCCAACTGCAGCCTTGAGCCCCTGTGCAGGGCTTAATAGGTAGTGCCTGGGTCTTAAGAGGCAGCTGTACAGACACGCATTTTAGAGGGAGCTTAAGATTAGGACATCCACTGAAAAGTACTTCATCCTAAGTCTGCAGCCTGAACACAAATATTTTACATTTGAAAATTCATTACCTGCTATGGCAAGAGTATTTGAGGACTGCCAGCCAAATAATTTAGTGGGATCAAAAGGCGCTAAAGACTGAAAAATTAAAAACAAAATATATTCAGAGAAACAGTTCAAAGCCCCATGATTTCAAAGACAACTAGAACAAAACATACTTCAGGTAGCTACAGTAGTTGATAATGACACACTTGTGGATGCCGCAGCGACAAATATCTCAGGCAACTCTTTCTGGGACGCTCGTATTTCCAACTCCTATGGGATCTGCCTGTAGCTTAAAGCATACGCTGAGTGGAAAAGTATTTATGTGAACGCTTTGCTGAATGGCGGGCCTAGTGTGGCTAATACTTTTCTAGTAGTCCAGTAGACTATTCCCAGCAATTAAGGGGTCATTTCATCACTTGCCTAACATGAGTCAAGGATATCTACCAACAAAGGGCTTTCATAAGACTGTCTGTATGGGGCCCCTGTGTTTTAGGTGCCTAAATATGGATATAGGAGCTTCCCTTGAGACACCCACTGGATAACCTCAGCCAGCCTGCTTAGACTGAATGACTGAAAATGGCACCAGGGAATTCCATGCTTATTATCTCACTGAATTTCATGCCAACCTTGGCCTATAGCCTAAACGTCAGTCCCGGACCAGGATGTGCAGAGTAGCATGTGACAGTACATTACTCTATGTTCAGTTGTGAAATCAAGCCTGCCAGAGAGACACTGAAGAGTAGTGAAGGCTTTTCCATAAATGATCGGGTCTGAGCCTTTACATACATTTAAAAATTCTCTCTAAAATTACAACATAGAAGATTTAATACAAGTTTCATAATGATTGTTCTGATTAAGTAAGTGCATATTCCATGCTGGCAGCGAAAGACTTAACAGAAACCTGGGGGTTCGATAAGCCCATTTATGGCAGAAGAACCAATGCATTATTAGATGCAGTTGAAGAGGAA
This sequence comes from Rafetus swinhoei, assembly GCA_019425775.1. Taxonomy (NCBI): domain Eukaryota; kingdom Metazoa; phylum Chordata; order Testudines; family Trionychidae; genus Rafetus; species Rafetus swinhoei. The sequence goes on along the minus strand of CM033442.1, from coordinate 45,916,999 downwards.
CTAAGACATGTTCCTACAGGGAGCACTCAGAGCAGTGAGAGGCGCTGGGAGACAGGAAGCCAGGGGAAAGTAGGTCTTGGGCTCCCCTCCTGAAGAGGGAACACCAGGAAAGGGCTAGGAGAGATGCTGGGAACCCACGAGGGTGGAGCAAGTGCTAGTAGTAAGTCTTGACAAAAGGGTACACCCTAGGGATGCAAAGGAAAGAGACACACACAGCCTTGGGAGAAGCAGACAGGAGCTGGGCCATCAAGGTAAAAACCCTGGGAGGCATCACGCAGTAAAGAGCCAGAAAGGGCTCTGCAGAGACTGGGAAGGGGTGAATAATTTGTGAAGGAGTGTTCCCAGGAAGAGGCTGAGGAAAAGGGCCTGCCCTAGAGACAGGTTCAGTAGTTCACGGAGCCGCCAAGGGGTAAGAGGAAGCCCATGCTAGTTGGGCCTGGAAACTAGGGTGAAGGGAAGGCCTGGGTGCCTTTACTGACCACTGAAAAAGGTGATGAAAGTCCCCAGAGATAGAAGGTGAAAGGACCACTGAGCCTAGAGTTGGCTGAAGACCTGGTGTAGAGGGGGTGCCCCAGCCAGCGAGTCATTCCTTCACACTTGTAATAAACTGCGATGGGAAACTCGCTTTCAAACGGTCTGTAGCTCAAAATGGAAGTTCTCTGAAATTCTGCAGCTTCTTTTTTACTGCATGATAAATACCTGCATAAGATGGTAGAGTGAGATATCAGATGGCAAAATCCCATGGGACGTGTTCTGCGGAAAGAGAGCCGCTCTGAGTTTGGGGTAAGGAGTCAATGCCATTTTTAACAACTGTGGATCCACCTTTTTCAGGGGCTTTTCAGCATCTTCATTATGAAGAACCTAGATTGAAAGAACATAAGAACAGAACATTTCACTAATAAAAAAGTAACTGTACATGGACATGATCCTGCATTCCTGGTATACCCCAAAACAATAAACCAAGCAGCACAATATTTTCTATGCCATGATTCATTACTTGACAATTGAAAAGTGGAAGCTGAATCCCACCTATTCAGAGCAAATAGCGCACCACCTAAGTTAAACATTACCCACTCGCTGCTTAATCAGAGCACAGCCTTTGTATTACCAACCAAATCTGAGCAGCTATAGGATGAGTTCATCTCAATTATCAGCATTTAGATGTTGCTGGGGTGTGTGTGAAATATCTAGCTTTATGCCATGCTAGAGCCACTGAATGAGTGTACAGGTCGTAGTAAGTTGAGGGTCGGTAACATGGAGTCCGCAGGCCTGAATAAAGGCCTGAAACATGAAAACAGCAACAGGCCTGGAATCTAGTGAGCAAGACTTTGGTTCAGTAACACAGGAGCCAAGAAAGAGGCCCTAGTGATAACTGTGTGATTGTGTAGGTTAGGTGGAGCATGGAAGGACCTAGGGAGGCACTGGGTACAGGTGCTGGGAGACAGGAAGCCAGACGGGAGTAGCGGAACATCTTAATAAGAAATGTCTTGGTACAAAGACTCCCCAAAAACTAATGCACATACCGACCTAGGTTCAGGACCAGGTCAAAGTTGACAGCATGAAGGACAGTAAGTAAGCCCCCCTGCTGCAAGGTGAGGGGTAGTAACTCGGCAACAGAGGGTGGCAACCTGATACGTAAAGAAGTGATGTAAGTTGTTTGTACATGTCTATAAAAGGGCACTGCAAACGGTGAGCGCTGACCAACCTTGGGGGGGGAGGGAGGCGGTGCACTAGGAACCTGAAATGGCAGGCGTCATTGCAGAGACTTACAGAACGCACAGTGGCTTAACACTGGCTAACCACTGTTAATATCTGTCATTTGGCAATAGGCCTGCTATGTGTTGGTACATTGTCAACGCTTGCAGAATGCACAGTGGCTTGGCGTTGAGACCTTCTGCTGACAACTGTTAATGCATCGCATTTGGCAATAAACCTGCTCAATTGGTTTCATCCTTGCCTGAATCTGTCATTTCCAGGGAGCTCTCAGAGATCTACTGTGCTGGCCCAAGAGCACGGGGTTTAACGCTTTAGATAAAGGGAGCACACGCATGCATGCAGCCGAAAGTTTATCATCACCGACGGAGTAGAGCACCTTTCAGGAACGAACTGGGACAAGCCCAAAACCCTGACTGACGACACAGGTCAAACCTCTCTAGTCTGGGACACTCTGGTCTGGCAACATCTGGAGTCCAGCATCCTCGGGGACCCCATGGTGCTCTGGGGTTGGAGCACTCATGGGAAAAACATGGCAGCAGGACTACGGATACTGCTGGACCACAGAGCCCCAGCAGCTGGGTACGGAGCCCAGTGGCAAAGGGCCCAGCATCCACGACCAGCCAGGAGCCCGGCAGCTAGAAGTAGAGCCCAGTCAGCGGCAGGGGGCCTGGTGGTCGGGGTGGGGGAGCAGAGCCCAGTAGCTAGGGCTAGTGGCTGGGGCCCGTGGCCAGGAGAGGAGCCCGGGGGTCCAGAGGCCGCTCCAGGAACAAAGCCCTGAGACTGGAAGCAGAGGAGCCTTCACTGGCTTCCTCTGGTCAGGGAAACTCCCTCATTAGGGACTGGTCAGGTCCCAAGGGTGCCAGACCAGGCAGGTCCAACCTGTACAAAGTAAGAGGTTTTCTCTAAATGGAACAAAGGCAAACATTTGAACACTTACAACAAACTTTTCTATGATATAAAGGTTAAGTGTAGAAAATAACCTGCAAATATCTATTAACTGCAGCTACTTTTAAAAGATGTTCAGGAAAAGAGTTTAGAAACAAATTCTATCACCTTAGGAGCCAATCCTAACGACTTCTGTACTTCATTGTTATTTGCGTCTAAAACACTTCCACTCAAGTATTATGAAAAGTATTAGACTCATCAACTACATTATTTTGAAGTTTAGAGTAACCTTTAGTGAAATTTTCCTTATTTAGTGAAATAAGGAACAGCCTCATCTCGGAAAGAAAGTTATGTGGTTGCATTTGTGTATTTCTTTGTACTGAGTTGAGACACCATCCCATTTTGTTTTCATAATCTATGTAAAAAGAGACCAGAATTATCATACTATGTTACCATGAAGCCTAAACGTCTGTGTCAGTGTGATGTAATAGATGCAGCTACAAGCATGGTTGAGACCTCTCTGTTCGAGTTCAATCATCACCGGGATTTGTGGTCTCTTACTGTCCAAATTAAGTTCTTGTTTTGACTTTACAAATTAAACTCGCATGTTATACAGGTACAGTAAGGCATATATCTCTGCCATGCAGACCATTGTGATATCAGAGATAACCAATTACCTTACTACACATCTAATTTGCATGCGACAATTTCATTGGTTGTGACAGACTGTACAAATAGTGGATTACTCAGCCCAGCTGCCACCCACACAAATCAACACAGCAGTATATGCAATAATTCTAAACACACATAGCCCCATACCGCAGCATACACCCCTGATTTGTCACACACACACACACGTCCCAGCACAACCCAACCCGTGCACACATCAACTACTCACACAACACAGCACACACAATAACCCGTCATTACTCTGAAGCCCACGGAAATAAAGCAATGGAAAAAAAGATACAGCATGGCGAAGGGCTCCGGGTTAAGAATATTACCAGCTCAATCACTGCTGGGATTTGTAGTCTGTTACTTCCAGCTTCTTAGTTCTCAATTATTTTCTGCCCCCTCCCCCCCCCACTTTTTTTTTTTAACACACACATGATTTTACAAATTACACCCACGGGACAGCACACGTTTTTAGCCCCTAGCAATAGGAGTAAATTTCCAGAAATGGCTGACATAGTATTTGTTATCTCTTCAGTACCTGATCAATACCGCCAGGTGCATACATTGTGGTTGCCAGTGCTAACAGCGTATGTCCTTCCAACAGCATGCTGCTTACACTAGCTTGATTACTGGGAATCAAGATCTGAGCATTTGCAAGACTAGCCTGAAAAATCATCTTTGGATCTGTAAAAGGAAAAAAAAAAAAAGAGATTTTTCTACACTGAAAAAATATATTATTCAATTATTCATATTTTAAAATTGATTCAGGATTAAGAAAAAGTACATTTTTTAAAAACTCATGCTGATGGCACACTATATAGATGGGCAGACAGGCTCCTAAAACCCTTCCAATGTATTGACAATGTCCCTATTGAGCTTAAAAAGGAATGAGGCCCATAGAAAGAGTATGGGATTCAGGTCCCATATTTTTACAATACATTACAGATCAATTCTTTATCCTATAGTGTACGTTATTTTCTGAAATAATAAATGCAAGCCTCATGCAAGGGTTATTTGTTGAGCCAGTGCTTTTTTTGTGACGGTACTGCCCGGTACACAATACCGGCACCTCCAGATGCAGTACCAGCACCTCCAGTCTTTTCCCTTGGAGTACCGGCACCCCCCCCCCCTTTTTTTTTTAAACAAAAAAAGCACTGTGTTGAGCAATGAGGATATGCTTGGCTCTGTAAAGATGGATGGGATTTTCAAAAGGCTCTAACTGACTTAAGGGCACAAGTCACTTTGATTTTTAATGACACTGATTAAAAACCATCTTGGGCAGGGGAACATCTAATCTAAGACGCTGATAAGCCAGGGCGTACCAGAAGACCCAGAGGAGGTGTTAGCTGTAAATTTATGTCTACGTGGCTGCTTGTTCAGACTTTAACTAACTAAGGCAGTCATCGCTACTTTCAGCTGATGTTACACACAATAAGTTTATCCAAAGAATGTGCAATGAATGAAAGCTGGGATCCTACCTCTTGGGTTACTGGCAACCCCTCGACACTGCACTAGAAATTCAAACCAGGGGTGAGCCTCATGCAATTCCTTTTTATCCAAAATAGGACAATTCAAAGGCGTTAAACTGAAAACAAGGCAAGAACAGTAGCATAATGAAAACATAAAATGCATTAATAAAAAGCAGCAAAGTACAATCACTAGCCCCTTCTCTAAACAGTTACTATGTTGCACTCTTTGGCTATGTCATTTTTGAGGCGTACGGGATCTTTCGAAAAAGGCTTTTCTTTCAAAAGAACTGCGTCTAGACTGCAGTTTCACTTTCGAAATAGCTGAAACACCCCAAAAACCCGCCATGATGCGATTATTCAAATGAAGCACAGGAAATTCAAATCCCGGCTTCGTTTGCAATTTCAATATGTCTAATTTACATCCCTCTTTCAAAAGAGGAATGTAGTTTAGATGTACCCTTTGGATCAAGCATTTCTAAATGAATTCAATCCATGGACTCTCTCGCTTGTTTCAACAATCACTTGCTCTCTGGGTGTGTCTAGAGTGAGAAGGGAGTGTCACTCCCATCTTGAGGGGACAACCCTGCATGAGTTCTCATTGCGGTGGCACACTGAAAACGGAATGCAGCCCCACTGGCATGAACAGAAGGAAGAGCTAACTGCTCCAAGACATGCCTGTCTGAAACACCAGGTGCTTATCTGAAACAGCTTTCATGGCTTGTACCTCCATGACTGTGCTCTGTTATTAGTGAACTAGCTAGATAAGTGTTACACCTCCCAACTCAAAAGGAGATATTCCCTACCAGTTGCCATTAGGGCATTTTCATTCTTCTAGGAGAAGATAGAACAGTAATATCAATGACTATGGCCTGCTATCAAATTACTATTTTACTCCTTAGCCAGAAGGACTGGGTAGGTGAAAGCAAATACATTTTATCTTCTCCGAGAACCTTAACTAGTTCTGATTTAAATGGAATCTTGCAATGAATTTAGCAGTCAGCATGTGTCAAGAGTCTGGCCATACCTGAGCCTGATCCAGACAGGCTGTTTATATTATTATTATATAATTATAAAAGCACTAACCTATCAAAGATCAAATTGTTTAAATCATTGCTCCATTTCAAATGGTCACAATTATAATGATTTCCTTTAAATCCCCAAAATGGCATGAAAACAGTAGCCACTAAGGAGGACACAAAGGAAACGTCAACATCTGATGGCAAGAGGAACTCGAAAAGTGGTAACCTCTGGATTACATTTGAGCGACAAATCTGCAATTACAATGGCAGGCTACTACAGTGCTAGTTATGGAACAAAGGTGCAGTTCAAAGCATAGTATCTCTCTCAAAGCTTTTCACAGAATCAGCACTGCACTGACAATAGCCACCTTTAAATAATCCTCCCCAAACTGTACGGACCTAAATTGCCCCGGAAAATTCTCATCGCCAGCTATTTAAGCAGTGCTTTACCAGCTTCCATTTTTATAAAGATCCAAATATAAAACCCTTTTTTACACTGATGTATAATCCAAGTACTTGTACCTGTAATAGTCTAAATACGTGTATAGCAAATGCTGCAGGCTACGTTCTAAACAATACAGGATGAAATGAGTATGGAAATCCAAACCACTCGCGTCGTATTTTGGAACAGGATGTGGACTCTGCATCACACCTCCAATGTGGATCAATCTTAGGAGGAGGAGTTCAAAGTCTTCTTGTTCAGATGGGACAAAAATTCCATTTCTACCAAAAAAACCCCAAACAAACAAACAAAAAAAAGAGAAACCACATTTAAATTAAGCAGTTGCCTCAGCTGAAATTTCTTCACTGAATGGCTAAGTAAGAGGTCTTCTGCTGACATTGAATTGTTTTATTGCAGAAGTGAACATAACATGCAAAAAAAAAAAAAAGTACATGTCCTTACAATGATCTCACAGCACTATATATTAGTGTTGCTTTAACTGTTGGAATTCACTGTGAGAAAGTAGGAGAGATTACATTACATTACAGGATTTACGGTAGCAAAAATAGGTAGTAGAAATTTAACTGTTGTGTGCTAAGGGGTCGATAGAATATTTTCTTATGTTTGTAAGACTCAAATTACATTTAATGGGAATTTTGGTCATGCAAAGAATCCAGGACTGAGCCGCACTTTGCAAATGGTTAAAACTATTTTCAGAAAAATACAGCATCATTAAAGATGAATCTTTATCTAGGATTTTACATGCATACACTTCTACATCAGATTCTGGTTCTCTAGAAAATGTAAAGTTAGTATTAACACAGTGAGGACACCTACCTAGCCAGCTTGTCTAATATTTCATTTCTCATATAGCTGCTGCATAATGTATTTTTGTCAATAATATCTGGTGTCAGAGAAGGCCAATTAGTCTGTTGAAACGAGATACGATTATGTGGCTGGGATTCTTCAATCCATGAACAGATGTTAAGCCAATTGTGCTGGGATGTCAGATATATCCAAAGAACCTCAGGACTACAGGACTTCAATTCTGTGTTAAAAAAGGCCCCCGCACACACAAAACTTTAGGGTAACAGTGAAACCCTTTATAATTACATAAGTACACCTTGAGAATGAATACAAGGTTTATTCTTTTGCTAATACAATGCTGAATTTAATACACTGTCATAACTAGTTAGAACTTTCATGGTGGAAAAACAAAATGCTACAGTAAGCTTTCTGGAACAAACTATTATGTAAGTTATTCTTAATATAATACATTCTTTTGAGAAGTCTTTTTAGCTAGTTCCTTTCCTCTCTTCCCCAAAGCAGCAGAGGACAGACAGATTTTCTTGCCCACATTCTGAAGGCTGGTTCAGATAAATTTTATAATTTATCTGAATTTTTCTCCCAAAGCACAAGTTAACCTTTCCTCATAATGGAACTGCAAAAATAAAGTGACCCTGACTCTATGTAGCCTCCCTTTTGCTCATCCTGGACTCACTATATGCTCCACAAATCCAAACGGAATTCACAGCTACAAAGTCACTTTAAATTGTTAATGATTAATTTATTCAACTACTTAATACTGGAATACTGACCTTCCTGTGATCTTTTGGGAAGAAGAATCATTTCTTGAACATGCTGATCCCACCACTGACCCCAGTTTAACATAACTCTGTGTTCCCTGTTGTGAATTTCATGTTTGCCACAAGTCAAGAATGTATCCAAAACAGCTGTGTGACTGGACAGATCTTGTTCCTTTCTCCAATTCCTGAAACTGGCAGAAATGTTTACGCATTAAGATAATGAGGAGTTCTGTGGCACCTACAGATTTATTTGGGCATCAGCTTTTGTGGGTAAAACCCACTTTATCAGATGCACCTGTCCCCTCTAAGACATGCAGTCTCCTCCAACTTCTACCCATTCAGATGTTTTACTAAAACTTTGTATAAACTGTAGTTTACAATATTGATAAGTTTAACAAATTCATTAACACTTTGTTACTTTTAATTTTTAGTGGTGCCTACAAGTGATACCAACAAAATCTGTATCTTCAAAAAAGATTTTGGGAATGCCAGCAATGTATTAGTACTTGCATAATAAATGAATGTAACAGGGAAAAAAAGGCTAGTTAATTGCTAGGCACGGTAATAAATATTCAATGCTGTAAAAACTGAACTGATATACCATGCACATTACTGTAATAACTGTGTTTTATAAGGACTAGCCTATGCATAAAGCCTCCTAGTGTGTTCTCATTTCAAAGGTCTGTAGTCTACTATATATTTTAGAGTTTGTCAGTCTGTTTGATTAAGGGCTCCTCCTAAACAGTAAGAGCTAGGACCACCAAATTCGGTACACAGCTTCCTCTTATCATAACTTAAAGCAATGTAAGGGTTTGGTTGTGCCAGGAAAGTGGGATGTGCCTTGAATGAGATTGCTTCTCATAAAACCAAACAGAAATGAAACAATCACCAAAGCAAGTTCAGTCCTCAAAATTGACATGACATTGAGTGAATATTAAAAAAAGACTGAACCAAGATGAGCCAGAAAAATAGGATGAATCTGGAATAGGATTGCTTCTCAATAAACCTTATAGAAAAGAGAGAAAATGGAGAAATCTGCTCTTTTTGGCACAGCTAAATCAATGATTACGGTTTGAAATCTAGAAGAAGATGTTATTGGAAACCAATTACAGATCCAAGCAACACTGGGTAAATCTGCTTGTTTGCTATATTATAGAATACTCATAGCATTGAAATCAAACTGATTCACCTGAGCAGCAACACTAATATTTGTTTTACCCTTAACTGAACATTTTTTAAACTTCAGAAAAGTCAGTTATTCCCACTTTATAAGCTCTAGTAATGGGTGCACCATGTGATTCCAATGTTGCTTGGGCATCTATAATCTGTACCGGCTGGGGCCTCAGCTCTCCTGTGTCTACTGCAAACAGCAGTTTTACAGGAAACTGCAGACCCCTGGTTTTAGTACAAGACACAGATGGATAAATGTTTTGCAGCACACACAGACATTCACTGAATGTTACAAGCTTGCAGTTAACTGTGGAAGAGTCCTAGCAAGTCACTGAGTTTATCTCCCTGCCCATGCAGGACTGTTCCACATGGTAGTTACTGGTCATGCATAAACCCACAGAAGTAACTAAAAGCCAAAACACTTTTTTAAATTAACTGCCATCTATTGTGCCTCAAACAATGGATAAAGAAATGCCATATTGTAAGCCATGCATCCAGTAGGCCTTAACATGTCATCAGTTTGGTTTCATATACCTAGTTAAATGATGCAGAATCCACAATGACCCAAGGTAAATTGTTCCAATGGCTAATCCTTACTGTTAAAAATGTACACCATACTTCCAGTCTGAATTTGTTTCATTTCATCATTTAGCCAGTAGATCCTTTTATATCTTTGTCTGCTAGACCTTACATTTCATTTTCAAATATCTGTTCTCTATGTAGTTACGCAGTCCTTAATTTGATGTTGAAGATAAAGAGATAGACTCAAAGAGCTCGATCATTATAAGCTAGGTTTGTTAATTATTTAATTGTTCTCATGTCTCCTGCCTGAACCTTTCTTCAGTTAATCAACATCCTTCTTGCACTGCAGACACCAGAACCACACTCAGCAGTGGTCCCATCAGTTCCAAACAGAGAATCTCTACTCCTACTCAAGATTCTCATGTATGCATCCATGGATTACATTAGTCTTTTTTTATTAATATTTTAGCCACTACCAGCATAAGCCACTGTTTTATTTCCAGTAGCGGTGCCATAAAAAGGACTCCATTAAGCTGACAGTAAAAAGCAAGCGTGGCAGAATTCCTTCTTTTTATTTAAATAACTGACAGAAAATATCAATCTGTTATATATATTAAAGGGTGTCTCTGTCCTAAGAATGTTAAGTACTAGTCGACTATCTGATAAGCAAATACTTATTGGATAGTTGAGTCGACTAGTCAATTCCTGCCCTCCCCCCCACTGCCTCTATCAGATAGAGGCAGCAAAGAGGGGAGGGAGTAAGAGGGGATACTTCAAAGCGGCAGCGCCGCACAGTTGATCCCGGGCTCAGCTGTGCAACACTGCCCCTTTGAAACACCGCCTCGGCATTTCAAAGCAGCGCTGCAAGGAGCTGACCCTGGGCTCGGCTGTGCAGTGCTGCCGTTTTGAAACACTGAGGCGGTGTTCAAATGGGCAGTGCTGCACAGCTGATCCCCGGCTTAGCTGTGAGGAACTGTCCCTTTGAAACGCCGCCACGGCGTTTAAAAGTAGCAGTGCCACGTGGAGCCCAGGATCAGCTGGGTAGTCCCCAGCTGACCCCAGGCTCCGAGTGGCATTTCAAAGCTGGCACACCTGCATGCAGCCCGGAGTCAGTGAGACTTCCCACTGGCCCCGGGCTGCACACGGAGTTCCGCATTCCTCCTTTAAAATGTACAAGAGCCCCAATGGGGTTTTTTGTACATTTCAAAGGAGGAATGCGGAAGTGCCTATCGACTAGTCGAGTAGTCGATGGAAATTCCATCGACTACTCGACAAGTAAATTAACCGATATTTAACATAGTTAGTTTGTCCGTCCAGCTGCCTGTTCAAGAACTCCTCCTAAATGGTAAGAGCTAGAACTACCAAATACGGCATACAGATTCCTCTTATCATAACTTACAGCAATGTAAGGATTTGGTTATGCCAGGAAAACGTTATATGCCTGGAATGGGATTGCTTCTCATAAAACCAAACAGAAGAGACACAGAATCACCACACAGGTAAAAGGGGCTTGCTGGGGTCCATGTCCCCTCCCTACCTGGGACCGTTTCAATCCTGAGCCTCCCAGCCCCAGGCACCTTCTAGGAATGTGGGTCAGACCCTTCCCCCCAATTCTGACAATCAAACAAATCTTTATAAACCACTAAAATACTAACTGTCAACATGTTAAAAGATAGACAGTAAATATCTTTAAAACAACAAATCATACCTAGTTTTATTATTCACGTACTAAATCATTGGATTAACCCTAATAAATTCTGAGGAAAAGAAAGAAAACACTGCTTATCTGAAATTTTCTGTTATGATTGTGATCAATGGAAATATTTTTCATTGGTTTTGGTCTACAGTGAAATTGACATTTACCGATCATTACCCGTTAAATAAATCTTATTGTTAGAAGACCAATAGTAGACCAAGACTAATCTGCAAAGATTTTACATTACGTTCATGATAATAAGAGACCTGTCTGTGAAGAAAATGACCAACTCGCAGAGCTCTTTAAAGCATTTTCAACTATGTACCAGGAACCCTGTGACTTTGTAGATGCAAATTACAGAAGCCCATAAAGCACAGCAAAACCTATAAAATACAAGTCTCAGATTGCTATATTCTTTGCATATTTAAAACTGAATCAATGTTATTCATTTAAGATAAAAACGCAGTTAAACCATGTTACCTGGAAAGAGGTTGAATTTCTTTTTTGGTTTGGAAGGATCCTGAATAAAAGTATTCAACCTGATGCACAAAGTCTATCACTGTCTTCTCTTTTTCAGAAAAATAGTTTTCTTCTTGCAATAATTTCACCTTCAAATAAAATTAAAGTCGTACCTTTGATCACAAATACATTTCACAAATTACTGTCAAGACATAAAAAAGGAATTGAATCTTTTTGCAGACTTCTTTGATAACAAAGCACAAAGACAGAAGTGATCCACAGGGAAGGATCCTGAGGAGCTGTGAGTGCGGTGTGTAACAGACGAGGTGAAATCCTGGCCTCACTGAAGTCCCTGAGAGTTTTGACAGCTACTTCAGTGGGGTCAGAATTTCATCCTGTCTATAAAGCCATGCAAGAAGCATGCCGGGGCAGGGTAAACTGTCATTTCAACCAATTTTAACCTCAACTGCTGATGTTTTAAAAAATAGGCCATGACAAATCCAAGACCAGTGCCTGCTTGCAGGGGACACAGTAGAGTTTGTAACATGGGTTTTGGAATAGTGAAGAGTGTGCATTCCACATAGAGATGTACAAAATGTTAACTAGTGTAAATCAGAGAAATCTTTTTTCCACTTACCAACAAGTCACGTACGTTTTTATCAATAGTGTAGAAACATATCTTGTGCAACTGCTCTTTCACATCAAAACCCTATAAAAAGCAGATTTCAATTGCAGATCACACAGTGTAATAAAAATTCTATATGCAAAGGCAGTTTTCACCACTCAAAACTGAGCACATTATTTTCTTTCACAAGTGCAGTATCTTCATTGTGTGCACCATAGTATTTCCCTCTGCAGATCAGAAGAGAGGGAATTCAGTCTGTATAGAGCCAACAGAAGTACTGCATATGACTTGGGGCTGTTTGATCCCTCTGGATATAAAACGTATATTCAGCTGTTAGTGTACAAGTCCAGAAAAAGCATGTCCCTATGTATACTATGCATGGGTAAACTGAACATAAAACATGAGGCAGTAAGTAGAGACATTTCTTATGCCATAGTATTCTGTTAGCAGCTTCTTTCACTAATGGATAACGATGCCTCCCCCACACACCCACCTGTGGAATTGGAAGGCAGGCCACTGTTTGTGCTGGGCACATCAGGGCTAAACCCTGCTCTTCAGCTCTGGCCATGAGAAAAAGTTCTCCAAAAGGGGGAGAAGCACCACAGCAACCAATAATTATTATTAAAATAAGAGTTCTTGTGCATTTCACTTCTCTAGAAAGTCTTTTAGGGACTCCAAGACTAAAAACCCACATGGAAACCAGTAAGAGTAAAGAAAAAAATAAGATAAACTGTTTCCTTTCCCCCTCTGGTAAGGAGAGTTCTACCCAGTTTCCTGCTATGACATCTGGATTGAAAAAATTACACTGGTAACTTTCACTTCTTTTTCAGATGTGTTTTAGACTTGAATGTCTAGGGTCTTTTTTTAATTTTGTTTTTTTACTCAAACAAAATAGACACTGAAAGAGCAAGCAAAATATAAAGAAAACCATTTTACTTCACTTCTATACAAAGCAGGTGGCAGCGAACTGTATCTAAACCAGGGTCTCAAACTCCTGGCCTAGGGGCCATCTACAGTCTGGAGCATATTTGCAACTGGTCCTGGGGAGTAAGGGAGAGGGGGGAAAGAGCGAGGGTAGGAGTGTGTCCACACCCACCCTCAAGCCCTGCCTCTCCCTGCCATGGTGCCATATCCCCCAAGGACCCCAGCCTTGCAGATTACTGGGGAGGACTGCCACCGGTTGGCAGCAGCAGTCCCCTTCTTCCTCCCCACACTTCCTGCGGTGGCAGGAGCTGCGGGGAAGCAGAGCGCACTTGGCGGGCACACTCGCTCCCCTTTGCTCCACGTCCATGTGGCTCCAGCCACTGTGTGGTGTGTGAGAGACAGAAGAGACAGTTGCTGCTATCCCATGCCAGGCTCTCCCAGTAATCCCTGAGGCTGGGTCCCTTGGGAGCCAGAGTGCTGGGGAAGGGGAGGGTTGGTGGGAAGGGGCTGCATTGCGAATATGCTCTGGCCAGTAGAATTCCCACACGCTGGGAGTCTGAGACATCTGATCTCAACACTGCAGGTGGAAAGCTAGATTAACTGTGCTTAACAAGCCATCAACAATTCCCCATTATGTAATTGAAAGTGTCTTTATATTCTTGCCTAGCCATTTATCTGTCATGTGTTCAAAGCATACTACATACGAGTATTCAAGGAATGTTAGTGGACAATTTTTCCTAAAAATAATGTTCATTTGTGAAATCATAACAGCTGCTAGGAAGTGAACCCCCCCCAGCTTGACGTACATTTGTTTGTCTCTTAGCCATTTCGAAATTCTGTCAGATTTATCAATATTTTAATCACACATCACTCACCATATTCCTTATGAGTTCTGAGGCCTCTTTGACATTGCCCTTTAGAAGACTGTCATAAACGAGTTCCAAACCTATTTGAATCAGCTTTTGAAGACTCTGAGCAGGACTGTGATTCACTCGAAAGAATGTCTGAGCCTCTGGTATTCTGTTGTTTAAAATGGCCTCAAAAATAATTTGCTACAAGAAAAAAAAAATTAATGATCTGTTATGTTCTCTAAAAGATATAGCAAGCTACGCTGCTTACGATCCATGTGCTCTTCGTTTTGAGCGACTATTTGACTAGCAAATATAAACCAAGTTCATTTAATATTTGCTTATTTTTTCAGCAGTTTGAACATAACTCCATGCTAATTCCCTGAATACATGGGAATTTAATACCCACAAACTGATTATTTGTTTTTACCTCTGATGTGAGTTTTTCCCACATTTGGTTTTCTTCTGTTCTGGGAATGTCTTCATCAAGATCACATCTTATATTTAAGAGATTTATCTGCTTTCGAGGAAACTTTATCATAAATGTTCTAAGTTCAATAATGTAGGTGGTTAAAATATCCACACACTTCTGCAAGCACTCATCAAGTTCTGTAGAGGATAACAATGGGCCACTTTAATAGAAATAAAATGAACACTACAGCACTAACCCTTACAGCTCATTAAAGTTTTAGCATTTATCTATGATCTCAACCAACACAAAGCACAGTGGTACAGACGGAGACCCCAATCTGTTTGGACAAGCCCATGATATCAGGGTTGTTCTCCATAGACCCACTTTGTTGTAACGACTTTAATAGGGTTCAAAAAAGAACTAGATAAATTCATGGAGGTTAGATCCATCAATGGCTATTAGGCAGGATGGGTAGGAATGGTGTCTCTTAGCCTCTGTTTGTCAGAGGCTGGGAATGGGCGACAGGGGAGGGATCACGTGATGATTCCCTGTTGTGTTCCCTCCCTCTGGGGCACCTGGCACTGGCCACTGTGGGCAGACAGGGCCCTGGGCTAGATGGATCTTTGGTCTGACCCAGTCTGGCCATTCTTATGTTCTTATACAGGATCAGAGCTATATTTTGTAGCAATAAATTTATATTCAAGTTACCTTTAAAATATACAAACATTTTAACAGTCAAGTGCTATTTATAGTAAAGAGTACTACGATTTAGTCATAGGTATTTTTAGTAAAAGTCACAGACAGATCACAGGCAACGAACAAAAAGTTACAGCCCCTGACCTGTGCAACAAATACCCATAAATAAATCTTTGGTGCTGGGGGGCAGGGGTGTGCTCTAGCAGATGCTGCTGCTCCTGGGGGGTGAGGCAGCCCAGGACACTGCTGTGGCTCTGGGTGTGGTGGGCGCAGGTACCTACAACAGCAGCTACTCTGGACAGGGGGCAGCCTGGAGCCATGAGGATGCTGCTGCTCTGGTCAGGGGGAAGTCCAGGGCAACACCCCTGCTCCTAGATCACTGCTCCAGGACAGCACCTGGAAACAGCAGCAACTGATATGGCTGGCCCCAGGGCCACCCCAGATGCTCTGCTGGCTCTGGGGTCAGCTACACTGACACTGCAGAAGTCACAGAGGTCCTGGAAATCTGTGAAAGACTCGCAGCCTTACTTATAGTGCGTAAGAGGTTACAATGACTCTCATGGCCTCCTGGTGGCTTTGCGTCCTCCTGCCTGAGATCCGAGTTTCCGTTTCTAAGTTATAATCTCTTTTTCCCCAGGCTGGCACGGACTAAGCACTCTTGAGCAGCAGCTCAGCCTCGGAAGAAGAGAGAATGAGCCAAAGCTTTGGTCCAGGAGCTCTCAATCTTTTTCTATCTGGGGCCCTGCCAACATGCTACAAGAACCCCGTGGCCCAGCTGTGCCACAACAGTTTTTCTATGTAAGCAGTAAATTAAAAGCCAGGCTGGCATTAGATGGTAGCAAGCAGGACAACTGCCCAGGAGCACACACCCCACAAAACTAAGTTCCTTGGTTTCAGCCCCAGACAGCAAGGCTCAAGCTTTGGCTTTCTTCCCTGGGCCCCAGCAACCCTAATGTTGGCCCTGCAAAACTCTTGTAGGTTTGGGCAGACTCCCTGGAACCTGTTTGCAGCCCCCTATGGGGCTTTGAGTTCCAGGTAGAGAAGCTCTGTGTTAGTCCACAACAATCCTTCTGGTTGATATGGGAGTAGCATTTACAGGCTTTAAAGCATCTTCTCTGGCCAGAAATATCATGCCCCAGGGCTTGTAACCTGGGGAGTGGGGGAAAATCTTCCACAGAGGAAGAAAGGGGCAGGAGAATACTTAGATACTTTTTTGGAATTCAGGCTTGAGAGTTTACAGACATATATCAACTCTTACGTTACACATTGGTCCTTTTCGGATGTGGCCTTGTCATCCTTGTTTATGCAGATCTGCTATTAATTTTAATGGGGGGTTACACCTGAATTAGGGCTGCATAAACAGATTCTTAGTGGCCTCACTGATCCTAGAGTTTATATTAGTTATTTTGGCAGACATGTAGCTTATTCAGCTTAACTTCCTCTCCCTGTAAACATGATCTCTGATTCAATCTAATTTCCATCCCACGTTCATTTGTGAGAGTGAGAATCCTAAGGGAATAATTTTGAAAAACTTAGAACCTGTGAACAGAGTTTGAGAATCTTAAAAATTAAGATGTGCTGTTTAGTTCTGAATCACGGAAACAGGGACAGACGTGTGCTATTACATGTTATCCATGCTAGTAATCTTACCTTCTGTGTGGACAAAAATCTCTCTGACTTGTTTGTTAAGAAAAGCCAAGGTAAGGTTTAGCAGCTGCTCAGAGAAGTGTTTACTCTGAGCTTCCAAATCATTTTCTCTGATTGCTGAGCAAAGTAAATCTAAAGCTGGCTTCAGTTCTTCCACACCTATAATCATATAGGCAATTAAAACCACACACACAAAATAAACAATGATGGAGGTAGTTACATAAGAATTAAACTAATTATGGGCCTTAAAGGTAAAGCACCTAAATCTTTGACAGTGTAATTAACCCAGTCACACTTTGCAAATACAACACTTTCTTTTCATATAAAAATATTTAGAGTAGCACAATATCAGAACACAGCCAAACGCATCCTGTGCAAATTTTATCTCATTCACCTTTTAACTCATTTTATCTAGGACAAGCCTAGATGAAACATTACCATCCAAACATCTACCAGAGTGGGGATAAAGAGGCAATTTGACCTCTAACAAAAAAAATACCTATTTACAAATAAAAAAAGCAATTGAATGTAAATATTAATGTAGCTTAAAGTATTTTACTTACTTCTCAAGTAAAATTGGGATGTCATATTGGTAGATTGTTCAGGTAAGGAACACGCTGAAGTAAGATTGAAAATATTCTCTTTGCTCTTTAAAAAGAAGTCTACTGTGTCTAGCTGACGGTTCTCCAAGCCAGCCTAAACAAAGATGCAACCACACCATCATGAATATTCAAAAAAAGATACACTGGAGAATTACTGCTAATATTTTTAATTTAAGTTCAGTGAAGATAAAGTGGAAGCACATGGGGCAGAAAGAAAAACAACAAAGCAATTTAGACATAGTGCCAATTCAGCAATGAATAGTAGACATCTCATCAGGGTATAAAAAATAAAGCTTATTCAAGATCCAGGTCTGACCAGTCAAACACTTACTAAAGAACTAATGTAGGTTGACAGTTCTAAAGGCCCCACATTTTATAAGCCTTCAGGACTTTTAACCAATGTCCTCATCTAAAAAAACAGAACTATGGAGCACTTTAAAGACTAACAAGATGGTTTATTAGGTGATGAGCTTTCGTGTGCCAGATGGAAGTGGGTCTGGCCCACGAAAGCTCATCACCTAATAAACCATCTTGTTAGTCTTTAAAGTGCTACACAGTTCTGTCTTTTGTTTCAGCTAGTCCAGACTAACACGGCTGCATCTCTATCACTACTCATCTAAAAAAATGGAACTGCAGTCTTGAAAAATTCTATAGAGAAAAGCCATCTGTTTGTTTTGCCAGGCAAGAAAATGTTAACATTGTGCCTAAGCTTATAAATTTTCGTAATCTGGCAAAATTAGCAGATGATACTAACCTGCTCAAGATATTTAAGACCAAAGCAGACTGTGAAGAGCTTAAAAAAGATCTTACCAAGTGACTGGGCAACAAAATGGCAAATGAAATTTAATGTTGATAAATGTAAAGTAATGCATGTTGGAAAAAATAATCCCAACTATACATACAATATGATGGGGTCTAATTTAGCTACAACTACTCAAAGAGAGAGATCTTGGAGTCACTGTGGATAGTTCTCTGAAAACATCCACTCAGTGTGCAATGGCAGTCAAAAGGGCAAACTGAATGTTAGGAATCATTAAAAAAAGGGATAGTGAATAAGACAGAAAATATCCTATTGCCTCTATATAAAAGCATGGGACGCCCACATCTTGAATACTGCGTACAGATGTGGTCGCCTCATCTCAAAAAAGATATATTGGCGTTGGAAAAGGTTCAGAAAAGGGCAACAAAAATGATTAGGGGTTTGGAACAGGTCCCATATGAAGAGAGATTAAAAAGACGTGGTCTTTTCAGCTTAGAAAAGAGGAGACTACGGGCGGATATGATAGAGGTCTATAAAACCATGACTGGTCTGGAAAAAGTGAATAAGGAAAAGTTATTTACTTATTCCCATAATATAAGAACTAGGGGTCACCGAATGAAATTAATAGGCAGCAGATTTAAAACAAAGAAAGGGGAAGTTTTTCTTCACTCAGCACACTCAACCTCTGGAACTCCTTGCCAGAGGATGTCGTGAAGGCTAGGACTTTAACAGGTTTCAAATAAGAGCTAAATAGATTTGTGGAGGTTAGGTCCATCAAAGGCTATTAGCCAGGATGGGGAAGAATGTGTCCCTAGCCTCTGTTTGTCTGGAAATGGGTGACAGGAGAGGGATCACGTGAGAATCCCTGTTGTGTTCCCTCCCTCTGGGGTATTTGGCATTGGCCACTGTCGGCAGACAGGATACTGGGCTGAATGGACCATTGGTCTGACCCAGTATGGTCATTCTTACGTTCTTAAAAATCTAGTTCTAGCGACTTGTAAAATATCAATTATTAAAATCTTAGGAAAGAGATAGTTGTAAAGTTGTTGATTTGGCAGAACAGTAAATGCTTTCAGGATCAATATTTTTCCATATGCTCTTCCAGGCTCTTGATCAGGAAAAAAAAAAATCTCTCTCTCAACAATATGTTAGTTACATTTCCCTATTTTCTTAGATTTCTAATGTTTGGTTTTTTTTTAATAACTACAATATTCTTGGACTTGCTTTTAACCCTTAAGTTACTGATTCACACTCTTAACCTTAACTCAACTTGTTTGGGGTTTTTTGGTTTCTTTGTTTTTTGGACTGGAAAAAACTATTAATGATGAGAGACTAAAATCCGCTTTAAGGACATACTCTCCTGTTCTATAATAGATAAACAATATTTTACTTTACCTCTAGTGCATGTATAGGAATCGAACATCTTCCCCACCCATTGAGATGACAAAGAGAATCTACAGTGCCAGCACTTCCATGGATTATCAGTCTATTCAAGAATTCCTCTTGAGTTAAACCAAACAGAATCAAGAAGAGTCCATGCTCTAAATAAAAGAACCAAAATGACAGTCAATATAGTGTTTAAATGTAACATTATTAAAACTGGACTTTCCATCTGTGATGCCCCTTTATGCCAACCGGCAAAGGGTGCATCCAACACACCGCTGTCAGAACATGTAGCCAAAGACCTCTAAGGTATGATATAACTGGTGACACAGTCGTCGCAAACCCGACTGTGTGATATGTGTTTGGGTGGTGTAAACAGAGTTATGTATGTGTGCTGGAAATACATTCTTTAATATGTTATGGATGCGGCTGTTAATTAAGTCTGCCCTAGTCAAAAAAATGTGGATTTACCAGTCTGCACAAATCAAGCCAACAAGCAGATGAGGAAACAGCATGGCTTGATTACAAGCCAAGGACAATGACAGACATTTATTTACCTCTAGGGCAGGGGTGGACAAGATGCGGCCTGTGAGCCCGCCAAACCGCTGGATCCGGCCTGCAGCCACCTTGCCAAGACCCTTAGGCACAGAGCAACTCACACTGCTTTAAACGGCCGGCTGCTCTCTGCTCTGGATATTGGGGAGGAATGGGGGAGGCTTCATCCACAGCCCCTCCTTCCCCCAGCAAAATCTCCAGCTCCCACTGGCCAGTTTCTGGCCAATTTTGTTCATCACAAAGGGACCAGCACACTCTGGTCTTGTGAATGAAAGATCCTCCTGCCTGAGACGCTGGAGATGCGGATAACTTGATGCAAGTGAGAAAGCTGCTTAATCCTAACCCTGAGCTTGTTAAGATGCAAGTGAGTTTTTGTTTTGTTTGTAACTAGACTAGGGATGTGAATGTTTAACCAGATAACCAGTAAGCCTCTCCCTTAATGGGTGAGACTTACCAGTTAAGATTAACTGGTGGGGCTGGAGCAGCTCCTCATCTGCCATAGGCAGGGGCTGCACTGCGGGTAGGGGCTGTTCCAGCTAGGATGGCAGGGGGGAGGACAGGCTAACCCAGCCGGCCTGGAGACACACCCTCCACTACCTGCCCTCCCCTTTAATTGGTTAAACAATATATTCAACCAGTTAACCAATTAAACAGGATTTTTCATTCCTAAACTAGGGATGTTAAATTGCATTTAATCACATAATCAATGGAATTTCCATCGACTAGTTGATTAGTCGATGGGAGGGGGGGGGGGACTGCAGAGGCACAGGGGGGGGTTAGCTCCCAGCCCCAGGAGATAACTCTGCTGCAGCTCTGCCTTTTAAATGTAGTAAGAGCTGCTGCAATTTCAGATACTTGCAAGACAATCAAGTGTGCCATTCCTGAATGAAACCCTCATGTCCAAGCATAGCAAAGAAATCCGTCATAAAAGTCCTTATCCTCTAAAATAGATGATTACATGTGCTCATGTCCCAGAGAAGCAGAGAACGCAAGAAGGTAGTTTGAGTCAGAGAATCAAGTAACGCTGCAGGATAGCGATGTTAGCATGTAGTCATTCACACAATTAACTGATAAGCCCGGATTTACCATTTAACCCTAACTACACACACACACTCTTGTTGCCTCTATCAGATCTAAAGGTTAGGGTGTGGGGCGAGGGGCGCAGGAGGAGGCAGGCGGCTCTGCAGAAGCCTGTTACACACACAGAGCCAGCTTTGGGCGTGTACCAGCCCCCTCATGCCTTGCACTGCTGCCTCTCCATCAGAAGCAGCAGCGCAGGGTGGGGGAGAGGAAGAGCCAATATGTGCAGGGAGCCAGCTTTCAGGCCGGCTCCCTGCGTGTAAGAGGCTTCCACAGAACTGCCTGCCCCCTACCGCACTGCTGCAAGACAGCAGCGTGGGGGTGGGGTGTGGTGACTCTACGGGAGCTGGTGCTTGTGGGGAGCCAGCTCCCTTCTGACCCCCGGGGTAGGGAGGGGGCAGGCGGCTCCACAGGAGCCCATTATGTGCAGGAAGCCAACTTGAAAGTCAAATTCAGGTATCCAAAACATAAGATTCGCCCTCAGATAACTAGTTTGTTGAACGTATTCTTTTAATACCGATGTGCACTATATTAAGAATATCAACTAGTATGCAGATTCAAGTTTCATAATGAAGATTGATGGAGCAAGGAAACTCAATAAGGAATTTGCACGTGTGACTTATGAGGAAAACATGAGCCAGCTTGCCTGTGCGGAAACTACAAGAAGCCCATTCCTAGATCAAGAGAGGCTGCCACTTGCTCTCTTTGCAGCTGAAGTAAAAACACCCAAGCTGCCAGTGAGAACGTAAGGAGAAATATGTGGGAAATAAAGTGGCCAAAAAGAAAAATGCACTGAACAGAAAGACCCCAAACTGCTTCAGGTTTAGGGTCACAGGCCATAAGGAAGGACCCATATTCATGGGCCGAACTCTGACTTCAAGTATAGCATACACAACTCCCAGTGGAGTTTATGTGAGATGCAAATACATAACTCAAGGCGGGATTTGGCACTAAACTTTTAATGAAGCTCTCACTTAATACAAGACATACAATGAATCGCTATCTTTGAAACTGAACGTTCCAAGTGACAAGGTTTAAAATAAAGCACAGATTTAGCAAATGTATCAGTACATCCTATCTAAACCCTGAAAATAAAATTGAATGGTTACAGATTTTTCTATACAATGTAATTATTCACCATGATTGGTGAAATCATACTAAATCAGTATGTCAAAAATTACTAACTACGCACCAATTTGTTTAATTTACATATACTGAATTTCTCTTAAAAACAGGGCCACAAAGCTAAGGTACGGTCCTACATGGCACACCCCCTGCAGAAAAGCAATATGAATTGGGAGAATCATATTAGATAGACAGAGGAAGCAGACTGTTAATACAGACCAAAGACTTCATCATATTAGGTAAAACCAAAAATCTCACCTGTCAAAATGACACACAGCTGCTCCTTTCCACTGCAATCCACATAAGTACAGTTTTTGCCAATACAATAATATGTCACATCTTGCGTCTCTAAGTCCCACAGAGCAACAGTCAATCCTTTGTCACCCGCTGACAATGCAAACAGTGCACTAAATCCTGTCACAGATTTACACTCAAGTGTCATCATGTCTTCTCCCCCTGGATGGATTTTTGTCCATTGTCTTCCTGCATCACTGATCTTTGCATAATCTTTCTTTGCTGATTCGGAAAGGATGTAGACAACGTCGTGTGGAATGGAGGACAAGATCTTCTCTGACGTCTCACTGATTTTAGAATCAAACTGTTCAAGGTGGGGAAGATAGCGGTACCAAGGTAAGCAAACATTAGACATCAAATTGGAAGAGTCAGGTGTCTTTGATGTATTAGATAATGAGGACAAGTGTGCTTTCCATGACCTGGCGAGAGAGAAAAACTTACAACCACCAAAATCACGATAATGAAAGTCTTTTACAGGCTTCAATTTTAAAAGGTAACTTCGACCGAAAGCCAAAATGTAAATTAAGATTTATGGACAACATTTAAAATCCTGCACTCTAGCTTCAAAATGCTGGCAAGGTAATTCTATCTAAAATTATTTTAATACTGAGTATTTACTTGGTGCAACTGAGTTGTTTGCTTACAGCTAGATCCATTAAATCATACATTTCACTAAGTTCAGTACTGGCCTTTATATTTATTTAATGTTCTCAAATCTACTAAAGGACTTTGTGGGTGGTTTTGGTAAATAAAACATTCATTGAATCAACAAAGAGAACTATTTTGACTATATAAAGCTGTTAAAAGCTTTAGATTTAAGAAGTTAATAAAGTTTTGAAGACTGGGAGTGGTCTGATTAGAAAAGAGATGCCTACGAGAGATATGACATGAATGGTATGGAGAATGTGCATAGGGACATGTTATTTATCTTTGCATAGAATACAAGAATTGGAGTCACCAGATGGAATGAATAGGCAACAGGTTTAAAAAAAATATTTCTTTCACACAATGCACAGACAACCTGTGAAATTCATTGCCATGGGATGCTGTGAAGAGCAAATGTATAACTGGATTAAAAAAAAAATGTTTCTGGAAGATAGGTCCATCAATGGCTATTAGCCAGGCAGGGATGCCACTCTACATTCCAGGTATTCCTAAATCTCTGACCGCCATAAACTGGGACTGGAAGAAAGAGAATAGATCACTCAGTTATTACCCTGTACTGTTCATTCCCTCTGAAGCATCTAGCACTAGCCCGTTGGAAGACACGATACTGGTCTAAGTGGTCTGCTCCCAAGGATCCAGCATATAACCTGCAGTGCAGGATGGGGGGGGGGCAGGCCCACCATGGACAGGGGCTGCTCCAGCCAGGTGGACAAAGCAGCCCCTGCATGCGGTGGGCCCGGGAGGGCTGGAGCAGCTCCCAGGCCAGAGCAGGCGGGAAGCTGCTTCAGCCCCTATCAGTTAACCATAATGGGTAAGCCTCACACATTAATGAAGAGGCTTATCAGTTAAACCATTTACATCCCCACACCACAAACAGATTAATGTACAGATGGCAACAACTTTATACAATGGTATAGAAGCTTAACAGAAATCCACCAAAAGGCACAGTGTCATAAATTATCAAATACGCAGACAGGGCCGTATGAGGAATCAGCTTTGCCAGTTATTCATTGCTGTGGGTAAAGTGTTCACAGGTTTTTCCTAAAGCTTCTTATGTCCTCTGAGATACATTCCATGCCTTCCCTGGTTGGTCTGCCCTCCCAGTTTGAGAACCTCTGACCTAGATTATGATGCAACAGGAACTCTAACAGCTTCATATTTACATACCTGTCTGTCTGGAAAGAAAACCTCAGAAATTTCATGCTGCAGTCAGAGCTAGCAAGATCATCCTCATCAATTCCTTCCAGTCGTGTCACAGGAAGATTTTCAAAATATTTCTTACAAAATAAATGTCCAGGGAATTCTCTGTAAATAGAAATATTAAGAATAATTCAAGTTACACCATCTCCAAAACTTCTTAATGAACATTTTAAAATTATATATGTTCTTATTTATTCTAAAAAGACACAAAATCATTTTGATGAAAAACTGGAAGATAAAATTGCAGAGAAGTGGTTCTCTCTCTAAACTAACAGCATTCCCTATAAATGTATTCACGTAATACAAACACAATGAATGGTTCTGCAATCCTCTTTCAAGTAAGCAAGTCTTTCAAGATCAAATCTCTGGCAAGGAGTCTATAAAATCATGAGTGGTGTGGAGAGGGTGAATAAAGAAAAGTTATTTATTAGTTCTCATAATAGAAAAAAATAGAGGACACCAAATGAAATTAATGGGTAGCAGGTTTAAAACTAATAAAAGAAAGTTCTTCTTCACACAGTGCATAGTCAACCTGTGGAACTCCTTGCCAGAGAAGGCTGTGAAGGCTAGGACTATAACAGAGTTTAAAGAGAAACTAGATAATTTCATGGAGGTTAGGTCCATAAAAGGCTATTAGCCAGGGGACAGAAATGGTGTCCCTGGCCTCTGTTTGTGAGAGGCTGGAGATGGATGGCATGAGACAAATCGCTTGATCATTGTCTTCGGTCCACCCCCTCTGGAGCACCTGGTGCTGGCCACTGTTAGCAGACAGGCTACTGGGCTAGATGGACCTTTGGTCTGACCCAGTACGGCCATTCTTATGTTCTTATATAACACCTGCAGAGACTTCAAGGAGTGGCTACTACCCAATGCTATCACAATATATCTGTTGCCTCCTACAACAATGGCACGCAAAGACTATTCTTCTGCTTGCCCAAATAGAAGAACGCATATTGAAGCAAACTGAAGTGCAAAATCTGAGGAAACGTGATTCTTTAATATATTTCAGGCCCAGTCCTACCCAAATGGACACTGATGGGAATTTGGCTTCTGACGTCAACAGGTGCAAGACTGGCAAAAACTTAAAACTAACTGGTCTCATAAAAAATGCATTTAAAATTCTGCAGCAAACCTACCTGAAATACAAATTTAGATCAATAGAAATGGCACAATTGGAGGAATTAATGATCACAGCAACATTGAGATCGTGCGACACCTTTATCGAAGTGAGGGGAGACATGACGGTTGAATTCTTGTTCTCATCCTGCACATATGCTTGGAAGAGTGCAACGTTAACATCTGCGAGATGCGCGCCGTCTATTGTATCAAATATGTCTGTACAGCAACGTCAAAGAAAGCGACAAGTTTCACATTGTCCAGCAAGGAAAAACACACATAACAAAACATGACAGTGAATTTATTTTACTTTGTTTCCCAAGGCAGGTGTGGATGTAGATAGTCTTCAAGTTCTTGCACAGTGAAGTATTAAGAATTAATCATTTATGTATTATTTTTCTTAGTAGCACTAAGGCCCATTCAGGATCAGAGCTCCATTGAGTTAGGTGCTGTACAAATGCCAAGTAGAACATGGACCCTGCCTTATCAAAAACTAACTGTCCCATTTGATTAAAAAATTCTATGCCAATAGAGCACATATTGAACACTATCCGCACTCCCTGATGCCCCAAACTTCACTCTTGGACAATACAGGTTTTTTATTTATAAATGCAAAACTGTGCAATGTAGAGTTTTAATTAACAAAGAGTAGAGAAGAAGAGAAGAGGTCTTTTTTAAATGAGGACAGTACAAATTGCAAGGTAGTTGGAATAACAGTTTTAGACTGAGTGAACTGAAGCTGAAGTAAAACAATCTCTCTGACTAGTAATTAACATTATAAATACTAGAGTATTGATGACAGGATGCTTGAAAAATGTTCACAAGCAATCGTTTTGGATGCAGCTGTTATCTGTTTTTGAATTCTAGATAAGAACATGGAGTAGAAGCATTAACAAGAAGCCAGCCACCAAAAATGATGCAACAGATTCCAGTCTCATATGAGAACTCGTACCACTGGTGACGGCCTGCTATTTAGTGAGACGACAGGCTACAGAATTTGATCAGATTTCAATGACCTCATATAACTGTCTTAGAAAATACACCCTATAAATTGCTTTGAAGAGATATTCTGAAATTGTTAGAATAAATCTATAAAACCATTAGGAATGTAATTTAAAGCAATTAAAATCTGAATAGTTATTTAAAAACCCTGGCTTCTCTTCACATTTTTTTGGCAATTGCTTATTCCCAGACACAGTTAAGAGAACAAAGTAGTGGGATTATTACACAATATAAGAAAAATTAGCTGGTACAGAGATAACTGAACAGTCTGTGAAGTAAATGGCTATTATCCTGCTCACAAGAAACCAAAAAGTTAGCAGCTACAGTGTAATAATGAATCTCCGTAGGTCTGGTGAGATCAGTATTGGGACCTGTAGTTCAGCTTCTCACACTGCAATGATGGGCACTGAACTATGCTATTATATGGACTAGATGGATAAAATAACTTCAAAATAGCAAGGCCTGAATTTCCTTCACAAAAATTGTATTTAATCCTGAAAGGGTTTCAAGAAATATTTTTCCCTGATATCCATGTTTTTCTTCAGAATATGATTTTACTCCTCCTGATCAACTATATTTGGAAACAGTCTCCATTGCAAAGGATACATATCCAGCCAGAATTATCCAACAAAAATAAAACCCCTCTACAAAAGTTCACATCTGTTATTCTTTCCAAAGCTTGTGGAGACAAGTCAAGGACAAAGCAGTCAGGTGCCTCTACTTCCGTATCTTCTTCAGGAAAATCAAGGTGCACAAGAATAAAGTTATTCAGCAGTAGCAAAGATGTGCTCTTTTTAAATGACAGAATCCTCAGAGATGATACTGAAGAAACACCTGTAAAATTATTTGTAAATAATCAGTGTTTACATATCCAAAATAATAGTTTGTTTGGTGAGACACTTTATTAACATTATTATTTAAATTCAGTGGCCAAGCCTTTTGATCAAACTAGGTGCCAAGATCACGGAGGTCAGAACAGTTCCAAGAATAGCATTACTATGTTTAATCAATTTCTATTGCACAAAGGCAACAGGATAAACACAAACAACATTTTGGTAAGCACTAAAAATATTAATTTTGAAAATAAGATACTTCGGAAAGGTGACTTTAGCACAGGGGATATTAAATATATTTAATACATCCTGCAAAATGTACATGTGTTTAACTTTATACAAGGACTTCAACAAGCTAGTCACAGTAGAGTGTAAAGTTAAGTATATGCTTAAGACTCTGCAGGATTGGAGAGGATATTCTCAACTATAACATTTTTTGACATTCATTTGACTAGGTGAAGTGCATGCCCATCTGTAATATTTATATCATAGCCATGCGGAAAATCCATTAGCATTTCAGATGAGAAAGCACATGCCTCATCAACACAGGCAGTCCCAAACCCACAACATTAAAAACTTCAGAGGGGTAGCCGAATTAGTCTGTAACTAGAAAAACTTTAAAAACGACAAATAGTAGTCTAGTAGCACCTTAAAGACTAACAAAACATGTAGATGGTATCATGAGCTTTCATGGCCAAAACCCACTTCTTCAGATGACTGGAGTATTAAAAGTCCAGATCCAAGAATAAATAAGGGAAGGGGGGAGGGACGAGGGAAAAAAAAGGAGAAAAAGGACTGTGAATAGATTATCTTTTTTCTCCTTTTTTTCCTCCTCCTCCCACTTCCCTTATATATTCTTGGATCTGGAGTTTCAACACTCCGGTCATCTGAAGAAGTGGGTTATGTCCACGAAAGCTCATACCAGCTACATGTTTTGTTAGTCTTTAAAGTGCTACTAGACTATTCGTTGTTTTTTAAATATTAAAAATGACAACAAACATATTTTACACCTTACTAGGGCCTAATCCTGCAGCCCATTCACGTTAGTAGTTGTTGAAAGATTTGGACTAGGGATGTTAACAATCAGCTATTGATGTAAATGTGTAACCGCTGGAAATGTTAGCAGCTACACATTTATACACAAGGGGTGGGCAGGTGGAAGCTGGTGCTCGCGGGGAGCCATCTTAAACACTGGCTCCACGCAAGCACTGGCTCCTGCCTTCCCCACCCCCACTGCCTCTGAAAAAGAGACAGCAGCATGGGGGGGAGGGGGGAGGCAGGCAGCCCCACAGCAGCCAATATGCATGAGGAGCCAGTTTGAAAGCTGCTTCCCGCATGTACCGGCTCCCACCTGTCCCCCCATACTGCTGCCTCTCTATCAGAGGCAGCAGCATTGGGAGACAGGGGGGGGAAAGGGGTACACAGCTCTGCAGGAGCCAGTGCTCATGGAAGGCAGCAAGGGGGACAGGCAGCTTCATGGATCTTTTTGTGCATGCCAGCTCCCGCCTGCCTCCTACCCGTTGTCTCTGTGGGAGGCAGCAGGAGGTGGCGGGAAGGGAAGGAGCAGGCGGCGCCACGGAGCCAGTACGTTCAGGGAGCTGTATTAAAAGCCTATCCCGGCCCCCTTGCTGCCTCTGTGGGAGGCAGTGTGTGGGAGGGGCGAGGAGGGGCAGGGGAGATGGATCCACAGAGCCAGCACATGTGGAGAGCCATCCTAAAACTGGCTCCCACCTCCCTCCCTGCCTTGCAACTTCTATATCAGAGGCAGCGAGAGGAAGTGTGCGTGTAGTCAACAGGAGTAAATGCTAGGCCCAGGCATATCGGTTAATTGTGTAGTCGACTACCCATTGACATCCCTAATTTGGACTATAATCTCCAAAGAGTAAATATATGGAATATACATTGAATGTACTCACTAATATTTTTAACTTCCAGAAGTTTTTTAAGTGTTTCTTCATTCAAACTGTACAAGGCAGTCGTGTCAGATTTTCCATCCTCTCCCTTGAGTGCATAGACAAACAGTTCATTGTTTTTACTAAGAGCCAGTAGTTTTGACTTGTCTCGTTGCGGATCATTATTTTCTGCATCCTCCCATATGAAGCTATATTTAATAAAAATACTTAATGTTACATTTATTCACATTATTCTCTTTTCAACTTCAAGTCGATTCCAAAGTTCAGAAAACATACCAAAGCAGCGTGAAAATATCCAGCGTGGTGTTTTATTCAGGGGCATACCACAGTGAGCCTGAGTGGGCCGTGGCTCACCCACTTTGCACCCAGGCCCATCCACCTGCAGCCTGTCCAATGCTCCAACCAGGAAGTGGGATCGGAGCACAAGGGCTTACCTGGCTCCACCTGGCAAGACAGCCAGGGAATAAGGCTGGGGCACTGCAGCTTACCGTGCTTGACTCCCATCCCTTCTGTCCTGCTCCCCCCATTCTTGCCCATCTACCCAAAGTCAGGGCCCAACTAACTGGGCCCTTCTGTCTACACCACTGTAACTCACACAGGCACAAAATGGGGACATGGAGAGAACACTAATGAAGTATACTATACTGCAAAATGCTATCAAACGTCCAAACTAAACACTAAAAAGGAAAAATATTTTCTTGCTCTTATCTATTTTACTTAGAGTGATCATAAGTGTTACTTGTAAGAATAGGCACACCACTTTTAAAGCATAATGCGATTTTTAAGCTGACAGCAATGCTTCAATTTTCAGGCAGTTTGTGTTACAAGCTAGAGGAGACTCCCCTTCTTCAGAAAGGTGGGTGAAATATCTTTTATTGGACCAACTTTTATTGGTAAGAGAAAAACTTTCAAGCTGCTACACCGTGACAGAGAGCTCTTCTTCTGGTCCGGGAAAAGTTCTTCCAGGGTCACAGCAAAACGCAAGGCGGAACAGATAGTTTAGCAATAAATAGTTAGCGCATATTGGAAAGGGCAATTCCCGGTAGACTGGCAGGCTAGCATCTCTGCAGTCGGAGATCAGAGAGTGGGTTAGGCGGCACAAAAAGACATTAGGGATGTTAAAAACGGGTAATTGTGTCACCATGTAACGGCTGAAAAACTCAGCGGTTACACACACCCACGGTGGCATCCAGTTCCCTGGCAGCTGGTGCACGCCAGAAACCGGCTTTTTAAGCCGGCTCCTGGCGCATACTGGCTCCCGCCTGCTAGCCCCGCTTGCAAGGAGCCAGCTGCCACCCAGCACCAGGGCCGGCCTTAGGCCGATTCGCTGGCATGGGGCCCCGCGCCCAGGGAAACGACACGTGCGCAGTGTGCCAGGAGCACGCCGCTTGCACGGGGCCCCCAGGCGCACGCATTGTGATGTCCCGGGCGCATGCGCCCGCGCACCCGGAGGGGGCCACGCGTAGGCTGTACTCCCGGGGCACTGTGCATGCGTGGGCCCCCAGGTGCGCTGAGCCTGCGCCGTGCCACCCGGGACCCCGCAGCTCCGTAGAGCCGGCCCTGCCCAGCACCGCTACCTCTGATACAGACACAGCAGCGCAGGGTGGCTCCCTGGGACCAGGGCGGGCGCCTGAGAGACACTGTGACGGTTAACGGATACGCTCGGGCTCAGCACGGGCCACTCCCAGCCCACTCAGCCTCACCAGGAACCCACCGGCAGGTTCCGGCCCCCCCGCCTCTCCTGAGGCCCCCCAGGCCAGCCCATCGGCAGAGGCGGGCTGCGCCGCGACGCTCCCCGAGCCCACAGGCCCACTGGGGCGAGTCTCTCCGGCGCCCCAGGCTGCCCCGCTTCGCGCCCCCAGCGCCCGCGCAGCCCTGAGGCGAAGCGCCCCCCGGCCCCGCCCCGCTTGCTGAGGCGACGGGCGGGCCGGCCCCACGGCGCCCCCCGGCTCGGGCCCGCCACTTACTCCGCCCACGGCCCCGGCAGGGGGCTGGCGCGGGCCCGGCCCCAGGCCAGGGCCCGGAGGTGGATGCCCCCGGAGAGCAGCAGCGTTCCCAGGGCGCCCTGCGCCCCGCTGAGCTTGGCCCGCGCGGTGTCCCCCGGCCGGCTCCGGGCCTCCTGCGCCAGCGGCACCAGCAGCACCCGCAGCTCCCCCGCCATCCTGCGGGGGGCAGCCCGCGCCCCTCACACCCGACTTCCGGGGGCCGCTACTTCCGGCCAGCTGACCCACGCGGGAGACCCACGAGGCTCGCTTGGCCTGTGGAGACCCGGAAATCTCCCTCTTCGCTTTAGGAAGCGGGCATTCTACTGAGACTACAACTCCCAGAACGCCTTGCGGCAAAGACGCGCGGCGCTTGTAGCCAGAGGGAGCATTGCATGCTGGGATTTGTAGGCTCCGTGCGTGCTGGTTTTACAGCGTCACCAAGGCGCAGCTCGTGGAATTGGTCTCCGGATGGGACCAAGCCCTACTGAGAGCTGTGTCTGCTCAGTCCAGACGGGATCATCGGAGAGGTTATTTGCTAGCTAGTCCATGTTGGATGGTCCATTTTATGTTGTGACCTCTGTTTTCAATGGGCTCCCAACCTCAGATTCAATCTTTTGTCACTGAGTTTGGGGACATAGTTGATCAGGCAATTGGGACTCAAAGAGTTTAGGAGTCTAGAACCTGGACCAAAACGTAACCCACTATAACTCCCATTGTCCAACCATCCATATTTGTTAGTCTGTAAGAGCATGTCAACGCTAGGAAATTATTTTGAAATAACCTATTTAAAAATAATAACTCCCAAAATAACTATACAGAAACAACTCCTGCTTTCCTTAGGGAATAAGCTCATTATTTCAAAGTAACCAGCACCTTATTTTGAAATAATGGGCTTGGCAGTGTGGACGTTCCTACCTAACCCCTCTCAGACTTTTTCACTCATGTTCTGATCATTTTGTAGCTCCTAACTGGTTTGACCTTAAAAACCAAACTAATTACTCTGTAATGGGAGATGAAATCTAACGCTTTATTGGGTGCTCTTTCAAAATCGTATAAGGCACTAATATTTGAAACTAGTATGATTTTGCTGAGCAGAGCGGCATAGACTTTTACTCTAATTCTGTGTGTGTCAACACCAGAGTTTACCTAAGGAAAAACTCTCAAATGTAACAGGTTCACAATATTACACTACAACATTCCCACAACTCCTTCCCCCACAAAGATACAACGTCCTTATGCATTTATTTCCTGAAAATAAAACAACAGCACTTCACGGACCTCCAAAGCAAGTACTACAACACTATTGAAACTCCGGCAGCTAGGCTGTGCACCTCGCCAGCTATAAAACCAGATGACGTGAACTGTACCGATGAGACCAGGCTGCTGCCGAACTCACGCTGCGGCGGATAAGTTGCGCGCTGCATTGGCACCCTGTGGGCACGCGCACACCCCTTTCCCCGGGACCACCCACCCAGCTCTACTCAGCCGCCGCGCAACAGCCACGTGCCTTCAAAGCCCCGCCCCCTCGGAACCCTGCCCGGAAGCTGCCGAGCGGCGGCGGGACGGTGGCCGCGCGGAGCCGCGCCCCTGCGATGGCGGAGCGGCAGGATGGCGCTGGTGTCCGGGCTGCTGTCGCACGCGCTGGGCAGGCTGCTGGGGCTCCCCGGGCTCCGTAGCGGCGGCCCGGCCATGGAGCAGGACAAGGCGCTCGAGGTGTACGGTGACTATCGGGGCCGGGCCCTGCCGCGGGCGGGGCCGGGGACCCGCGGAGTGAGGCGGCTCCTCCGCCCTGGGTCTTGCCCCGGGGAGCCCGAGCGGGGGGGGAGCCTGAGCTCTGCTGGGCAAACCCGCCTCCCTGCTCCGCTCCGCAAAGGGCTGTGCCCTGGCAGCCCAGGGTACCCGTGTGTGGGTGTGTGTGTGTGTGTACACACGGGGGTGTGGGTGTGTGTGGGTGGGTGGGTGTGTGTGTGTACACACGGGGTGTGTGTGTGTGTGGGTGGGTGGTGTGTGTGTGTACACACGGGGGTGCGTGCGTGTGGGGGTGTGGGTGGGTGTGTACACACGGGGGTGCGTGCGTGTGGGGGGGTGGGTACACACGGGGTTGGGGGTGTGTGTGTACACACGGGGGTGCCACCTTTACGTGAATAAGAAAATTATCGTGGCTGGGGCTCTTTTCAGCTGCTATGGATAGATGTAGATTAGTGCCTTGTTTCTGCACTTGGGTGCTAGCTTCTTTAAGATGGTTTCAACCTTTTCCAGGTAGAGCCTACTTCAGAAATTGAAGGGTAAAGGAGATAAAAATGTCTTTTTTTAAGTGGGTTTATTAGCAAAACCAGACCCATCTGAAATCATCCAAGAGAACGATAGAATGAGTAATTCCAAACAAAGTACGGAGTGAAAAAGTGAAGCTGGCTGCTCCTTTCTGTTTCGTTTTATGTGCACTGGGTATGAGTACAAAGACTTTTCACTGTCCAATGGAATCAGAATAACTTCTTTGTAGGTTAGCAGAGGGTTCATGCAAAGTATCTGAGAACTCTTGGCATAGTTGTACTCTTGTGGTGCTTTTAGACCAGGGGTGGAGGGAACCTTTTTTTTGGGCCGCGGGCCACTGACCCACAGAAAAATCAGTCAGGGGCCGCACACCAGTGAGAAGAAAAACAGTGTGGCCTTCGACTCAGAAAAAGACCCTCCCCACATCCCCTCTCCCACACCAGAGGCTGGGGACCCCAGCCTAGTAGATTTTGTGTGCTTCAGCCCCACAGTGGGTAGGTGGGAAGGCTGGAGCACCAGCACAAGCTTCCCAATACTGGAGGGGCCCTGAGCCTCAGGGGCTGGATCCGGGCATGCCAGGGGCTACATCTGGCCCCCCCGGCCTGAGGTTCCCCACCCCTGTTCTAGACTTTGAAGAATGTCATAATTGCTATAATACAAGATCACTTGTCCCTCTACCGTATTATCCTGATTTTAGCAGTTCCCTGTAACTACCAATCATTAGGGCCAAGAAAAAGTTTGCCACTGATGACTTCTGTTGCATCAGAGAAGTATATGTGGGAGACCACAGTGCACTTGGGCAGTTCAGTTCTGAACCATGGGAGGCAATAGTAGAAGGATTTCTTCCTGAGCCACCTGGCAAACAGTATGTACTCTCAATATGATTCTTGAGAACTCCTATAACTTCTATCCTAGTGGCTGCAACTAGTAGAGTTTTTTCTGAGGTGTTAAATAATTACCTAATTTTAAGGTCCTTTTGACCCCTTTACACGAATGCTACCTCCTTTGAAAATTCCATCCTGAATCTCCAGTACCCCAAGACAACTGTAAAACAATGCAATAAAAATTGTGTATCTGTATTAATATTTTCGTGTGATGGCTTGGAATTACTCCAACGTTAAGTCATCTAGTCTACAATCTCA
Source organism: Rafetus swinhoei (assembly GCA_019425775.1). NCBI lineage: Eukaryota > Metazoa > Chordata > Testudines > Trionychidae > Rafetus > Rafetus swinhoei. The sequence goes on along the minus strand of CM033442.1, from coordinate 45,882,281 downwards.
ATATTAAAACCAAATCTGGTGGCAAAAGCATTTCTTCCGCACATTACAGATCGGGATATAAAATCCCATTTAATTGGTTAACCGATTAACGGGGGATTAGCCCCCTGCTGCAGGGTGATGCTTATCAGTTAGCCTTTTACCTCTCTAGTCACAAATCAAATTCCATTTTAGTTTTTAGCCAGAAGAGCAAAAACCAGTAAATACTGAATCGGAGGCCAGATTGAAGCCTTGTGCACACCATTCTAGAGCCACTGTGGTGGTGTGGTAACTGACGGAGAGGGGGATATTTGAGTTAGCAAAGATGTTGCTGTAATCAGGCCTCTCCTGGAGAGGAGTAGAAAAGGCCAGGCTGGAAAGATCTTGTTAAAAACCTATGACTTCCTCCTCCCCCCATCCTCTAATTTATAACAGGTATTTCATTTCTGGTTTATGTCCTTCTGCTTTAGATATAATTCGAACTATCCGGGATCCAGAGAAGCCTAATACTTTAGAAGAACTGGAAGTAGTAACGGAAAGTTGTGTTGAAGTGCACGAGATAGGGGAAGATGAATATCTCGTTATTATCAGGTTTACGCCTACAGTACCTCATTGCTCTTTGGCAACTCTCATTGGTAAGATTCATATTTCCTTAAATGGCCAAATAGTTTTCTTCTAAAATGTGCAACAGTAAACCAAACACAGTGGAGGTTCAGCTGAGTAACATTTTTAAAAATAAAGTATTTTTAATTTTTATTTTTTTTTGGCCTGGACTTCTATTTCAGAAAGCATTACACAAAGCATTCAAAAATAGTATAATATTTCTTGAAATTAGTACCTTTTATATAAAGCAAAAAGATCTCGTAGGTCTTGTTTAGGGATGATGGCTTTCAGAAATCCTTTTCATGACTGGGTAGTTCCAAGAAGCTCTGAGTTAAGAGGAAGAAAAGGAATTGTGAGTAATGTGTATTTGATTGCTACTTATTAGGCCCTAGCCAAACTAGTTTGAGTTGTATTTGGCTTAACAGCAGTTTTCATAAATGGCTGTCTCAGACACAGACCGACCACTTTTATAATTTCTACATTTGGTAGAGCAAACTAGGATATCGGACTGGTCCCTGTGGATAATCTACACAGCACAACTTCTGAATACAGGTGCAATGTGGTATGTTGTGGAAATAAACCATTTAACAGCCTAATGTTGCTCTGAGTGTGTTTAAAATGTTTAACACCTCAGGTACAGCTAGGGCATTAGTATTTGCCTTATTGCTTCAAAGCTAAGCAGTCCAAGGTTGCCTTAGATGGCTACTGCGGCCAGACTTGAAAAATAATAGGGAGAGAGGAAGTATTATTGCTTAAATGAATGTGGAGCAGCGATTGGTGAGTAATACTGTGTCTTGGTAATCTAGGATGAAGAGAGAGTAAAGCAATGTGGCTTATGGTATAGTCTTGTCTCAAGAATAGTCTGTACTGATTTAAGAGAAATAACAAAATGGGCTGTCTTCAGGAGTTCTTACTCATGCAAGAAAGTACACTGGGATTAGATCTGTCATGGGTCCTGTGTCCAGGCCTGTTAACAACTGAAGTTCCACTTTTAATTTTTGTGGATTACAATCTAGGGAGTGCACATTTACCCAGCTCATACCCTCCTGAATATGAATAGCTGGTAGAGTTGATTTTTTACTCAGGCTAGAACAGTGGTTCTTAAACTGTGTTATGCGGCACACTGGTGTGCTGCAAGGCAGTTGGAGGTGCGCCGCGGAGAACAGAGTTCAAAATGGCCACCCTTAAAGGGGCAGGCGACCTTTTTTCTCAATAACTTTTCCCCGCCTCCCCCCTCCCCTTTTTTTGTGTGTGTTTTTGTTTTTGTTTTTTTGCTCAACAAAAAATCTTTGGTGTTCCTTCATAAAAAATATTATTGTTTGGTGTTCCAAGAAACACTGGGCTAGAAGGATATGTTAAAAAAATGCTGCATGATTCTGCATTACTACAGCAGTTTAAAGAAAAGCAGTTTGTCAGATCTTGATAAAAACAAACCAGATTAGGGATGTAAAATCCCATTTCATAGACTCTTAGAACACTAGAACTGGAAAGGACCTTGAGAGGCCATCAGGTTCAGTCCCCAAAACCAAGCACTGTTTAATTGGCTAAAGGGTCAAATATAGTGATAACGTTACATTTAACAGATTAAAGGAGATAGGGACAGCCCGCCTCCCACCTCCAGATGGGGCTGGGCTACAGCAGCCCCCACTGCAGGCAGGGGTCTGTTTCAGCCCAGCTGCTCCCAGCCCCCATGGAGGACCTGGAGGGCAGGAGGCTGCTCTCAGGTACCAGTGTTAACCGTTACCCGGTAAGCATCACCAGTTAAGCATTACCCATTGACATCCCTGTTAGGGACTAATAAAAGGTAACAAACTAGAACAGGGTTCTATACTCTTGTTTATTTTTTTTAACTATGTGCTTAGTTGGGATGTCATTTAAGGATGTTGCTACACTTCAAAGGCGAAAGCTCCGCATGGAGCCTGGGGTCACTCCCCAGCTGATCCCAGGCTCCACATGGCGCTGCCGCTTCGAAATGCTATGAGGCGCCTGCTGATAGAGGCAGCAAGGGGTAGGGGGGAGCAACTAGTCGACTATCCTGTCAAGTATCCGATAAGCATTTGCTTATCGGATAATCGACTAGTCCTTCACACCTCTAATGTCATTTAGCCTGTTTCCTTCCTGTGATGAAACTAGACCTCTGCTCTTTGAAGTTATGCTGCTTAGTTATAACATAGTAAGATTAGCAAGCTTTAGAATTCTAGGGTAACACCCACAATGGATTCTTACTTTAAATTTTAAAAGCTTTTTTCTTTAAAGCAAAATAAACGTTCCGAATTTAACCAGAAAGCAAATCATGCTGAAGTATCACTCCACTTCTTTGTATGGGAAAGTGAAGTACAAATGGCCTATTTTAGGACTGGCAGCTACCTAATCATTTATTTAGAGCTTATTTACATAGGGATGCTATTCTGAAATAAGGGTGTGAATTTGAAGCTCAGTAGGTGGTCCATGCTATCTCACTGTGTAAAAACTCTTCTAGTCCACACATAATGCCCTTGTGTAGAATAAGAGTATTCGTATTGGAAGCTAGTATAAAGCCCTTACAAAAACCAGATTTGATGAGGTGCAAAGCACCCTCAAATTGTGGTAGAGTCAGGCTCATGTACAATAGCTATTAATTACAGTGTGTGGTTTTTAAAGAGTCTGAAGATTTTTACTCTGATGTTTAAAAAGTAAAATAGGTGACTAGTAACGTGCTGTGAACTTGATTGCCACAGCTAGATCACAGGCAAACAAAGCTTGTGGAAATCAGAGTGACCTCTGTTTCTCCACAGTTCCTCATTCTGTGAAAGGAAAGGGCAATTATGATTAAGCAGCTATGTAGCCTAGCGCATATAAGAGGACAAGTCTCCCCCTCCCTCCTTCCCTTACTTATTTTTGGATCTGGACTTCCAACACGCCTGTCATCTGAAGAAGTGAGTTGTGCCCACGAAAGCTCATGATACCATCTACATGTTCTGTTAGTCTTTAAGGTACTACTAGACTAGTTGTTGTTTTTTAAGTTTTTTCATAAGCAGTTAGTCGGAAGTCCTCTCGTGCACAGATTTCTTGATTTTAAATCAAGGTCTTTTTACCTACTGGGCCCTAAATAGCCTGGAACTAGTCTACTCAGAGTTGTAATCTGTGGAGGTGCTGAATTCTTATCCCCCTTGATAGCACTGGGTTTGGCAGAAATAATTTTTTTTAATGTTGACAGATAATATCAGTGCTTATTTTTAAGCTTTTTAAATTTATCATTTTTTAAATTTTCAGTTATGGAACAGTATTGGCTGGTTTGATAACGGGGGAGAGTCAGATACTTGTTTAATCTCATGATGAGATTCAAAAAGCAAAAACTTTAACCATTAAAACACAAATATTGAAAATCACATGTCGAAGTATATGAAGTTAATATTCTTAAGTCTGGCTCTAAGTTATCGAGCATCATTTTCCTTATTGTACCTATTTGTAAAATGTTATCAAATTTTTCATTGCTCTGTGTTTGTATAGCAAGATTAACATTTACCACTTGTATATCTGATCCTTCCAGGCCTGGGGAATGGGTATCAGGATATTCTCCATGAAGGCCTTAGGGCTCTCCAGTCCCTCCTGTCCCTGCTCTGAAGTAGCGCAGATGTGTTGACTTACAGGGCATATTGGAGGGCCTGTTGGTTTCAAATTACTTTTGAGGCATGGGCCAATATATTGAGGTGTTGGTATTTCTAGAGCTGCTGTTTGGTGGAAGGGGGGAGCTGATTGTATTGCAGTTTGTTGTCACTAATTGGCAGAATGCTCAGAACCTGTGCACGGGTTCTCCTTATTTTCATTCCGCTTAGAATAAACAAACGTGTCTGTACGCGAGAAAGTCTACACCTGACTGGACAGACCAGGAGACAATGGCTAATCGGCAGATGGCTGGAAATGGGTCACATAGATGCAGTGGTCTTCTGTCCCAAAGAATTACTGAGTGCTTGCTTGGATCTGACATACTCTCTAGTTAGTAGATTCAAGCATCCTCTTTATCTGCCTGCCCTGTGCTAATGATTATGAAGATAAACAATTTAGATTTCAGATATTTCTCTCTAGGTTAGTTGCATGTAATTTCCCAATGCAGTCACTAAAACCAGATTGCTACTGCAGTGATGAATATGATGGAAAGGCCTAATTTAGATAATACTTCAGAGGGGTAGCTGAGTTAGTCTGTAACTAGAAAAACAACAAATAGTCTAGTAACACCTTAAAGTCTAACAAAACAATAGCTAACACTGTTTGAACATTGCATAGAAACAGTCGGGTAAAAATTAATATTAAGTTTCACTTGCTGCTTTTCAGATTAATCCATGATTTAAATCATAAGGTTCCTAGGACAACGACTGTTTCCTTTCTGTGGTTTGTATGATACTGAACACATGGTCAGAGTTTTACAAAGAACTTCATATATATTGGAAATTAGGCCGGGGTGGCTACCTGGGGTAGATGATACACTTAGGAAACAGGAGGATTCCCTGCTCCCCTAGGTTGTTCCAAGATCATGTTCTATGCAGACTGTTTGCTGGGCTTGTAACAAAGAGAAATCTTCGGAAAGAAATAGCTGCATTGTATATTCAGCAGAGGTTAAATGCAGCCGCAGGCCTCTATTACAGGAATGTAGACTAAAGGGAGGGGAGGAGAGGAGTGATTAGTCAGTAAGGTGCTTGGAGGCTAAAGACTCTCTCTAGGTCAGGATTTCCCAACCTATCGGTTGGACCCAAATATGGGTCGCCATTACATTTCAAAAGGGTCGCCAGGTGTCTCCCCAGGTGGCTCTTAAGGAGCCATTCACACATTTTTTGAATTGCCCTGGGTCACCAGGTCTCCTGAATTGTCAAAATGGGTCCCCATCTGGAAAAGGTTGGAAACTGCTGCTCTAGGTACAAAGCGGGAACAGAGCAGGCTTCTCCATTATCCTGCCTCAGCCTCATTGTTCTTCCAGATCATCATCTTGAGCTCAGGGGTTTCCTTTGTCATTCATTCATCATCTTTCTGCTGAGACTGCTACAGGGGTGACAGTTGCCAATTGTATTGGTGACGTTTATAATACATGCCTACTGGATTTTCTGTGAAATTGCCAATCAGAAACTGGTTTTTATTTGTTTTTAAACAGGGCTTTGTTTGCGAATAAAACTTCAGAGATGTTTGCCTTTTAAGCACAAGGTAAAGTGTTAATTTCTATCCTTATATCAGACTATGCGTGGATGTATGCCCTATACCAAATGACAAACACCAAACAAACTGCTGGATTGCTTACTTGGTTGTAAAATTGTGGTCAGAAAGATGGTGTTTTTAAATGGTGCATAGTAATTTGCATATGGAATAATAGGATTTCTTGCTGCACAGTCCAGCATGTAAAGGAACTTAGAACTCATAGTGATTTTTCTTGTTCTTCAAAGCATTTAACAACAACAACAACAACAACAAATCCTGTTTGTTCTTTCCATGTGAATCAGTTATTGCTAAACTCTGGAAAGGAGAAATGTGCTAAGGGAAACCTCCTGACCAGAGCCATTCCCCGGGTACGGCGAGTGGAGGTGACAACCCTGCACTCCGTGCTTTGGGGGCCCCCATGCTCTGGGGCTGGAGCAGCCGCCGGCAGCCATGGTACTAGAGCCTCCCACCCTCTCCCATCTCCTACTGCTTGCCATGGATCAACTGTTTCGTGGCTCCAGGAAGTGCTCCGGGAAGGGGAGAAGAGCAAGGGTGGGGCATGCTCAGGGGAGGAGAAGGGACTGGGCCAGGAAGAGGTAGGGTGGGAGTAAGAAGGGCTGGGGCAGGGCCTTCTGGGAAGGGGTGGGGTTGGGCTTGGGCAGAGCCAGAAAGAGCACCGCTTAGCACAAGAAACTTGGTGTCTATATCCTGGGCCCTGCACCCCCGTAAGGACGGCCCTGCTCCTGACTCTTTCACAACCCATTCCCACCACCATGTGTCTTTTGATTTTTGACACATGGTAGGGATGGATTGTGGAAAATGCAGGACATTTAAAAAAAAAAAACACGCACACAACCCCATGTATCTATGTCCTCCTAATGCCTTCAAGGGAAAGAATTATGAGCCACAGGAGAATGTCAAAGCACCCAGGCACTGTGAATTTCATTAATGTTTAACTAGTTACTGGGGTTGTTTGTATCTTTGAAATAACTGATGGCTGTTCCCAATGGTTGCTGAGTGCGTACGCGAGACAAGGCTGCCTGAGGGTAAGGTGGTGATTAACGGGCCAGTGTCCCTTCGAACTCGGACTCCAGCTAAGGAATAAAGGTGCCCTCCACCGTGCTCGTGAAGATTCTCTGCAAAACAAGAAAAAGGGTGATGAATGGGATCTGTTAGTGAGTTTGCTCTGAGAATTTGTAAGCACTGCAGAGGTAGTGGGGTAGAACCAGCATTTGAAATGAGATGTCTTGTTCCTATAACATAAATAGGAACACAGCAACTGCCATGTGGGATCAGGCCAGTGGTCTGCCTAGCCCAGTATAGCCAGCACCAACCACTACAGTGCAATGTGCAGGAAACTGTGTAGTAGGCAGTTATGGGTTAGCCTCTATTTACGGCATTTTCCTTCTGACCCCAGTAGTTAGAAGCTGGCTCATGACCTAAAGTGTGTGGGTTTGTAGCTCTTCTAAATCTCACTTAAAATGCTCGGCTCTGGACTTAAACACGTTTCACGTTTCTTAGAGTGTCTAACATCCTACCTCTAAGGCTTGGTCTTCACTGCCAAAAAGCACGTGTTGATCCTGTGAAATAACTAGTGCGTGTTGGTAATTTTGTTGCGGAAAAAGCCCAAAGGCCTGCTTTGGCAGCGAAGACCTAGCCTGAGTGTTGGTGCCTTTGTGTGGCATAGGTCACATCACCATAATGTGGGTGATGTTACATATATTTGCTGCAATACTTTGAGCTGATGGCCTGAGTCATTTCCTTGTACCAGAGTTTCAGCACTGGACTTCCTTGCTTTTGTAACTGCTTGCCAGTGACTTCATGCTTTTGGGAATAGTCTCACCTCAAAAACTCAAACGATATTTATAGAAAATTGTGTTGGTGACACTGTGCACAACCAGCTATTTAATCATAACCAGTTGCTTTAGCATCAAGGGTGTGCAACAAATTAATATTGTTGGAGCTTTATGTGAATACAATTTTATTTGTAGTTCATTTCCTTAATTTTTACAGCAGAGAACTTCAGTAATTAACGTCACTACAAATAAGCTAGCCTTGACGTTCTAATGTGTGGCTACCATTCAGATGCTTCATGAGAATAGCCTTTTTTTTGAGACCTGTCATACGTAATATTAAAGCCAGCCACGTTTGGAATGGTAATGTAATATTCTAGTTCCATGCAGGGGATCTGTAACAAGATGCTGAGCTCAGACTTGCCACCACTAAGTCACGTGGAGGCAAAATGTACTTCCTGAAGATGGAGAAACCCTTTTGGCTTGGACTGCTTCCTCATGTCCCCTTCTCAGCCAAATGACAGAACTGCATTGACTCTTCCACAGAAAGCCCGCTTAGTCCCCCTCCCCCCAAAAAGCTGAGAGTGATGTGATAAGGAGCTTTTAAGGAATAGGGGCAGGGAGAGATGGTAAATCTCTCTTAGGATTTCCTCCTCGAAAGGATCTTATTTTTTAAGTGTTTAAATCAGCCGTTTAGGAAAGTGACAGTTGCAGTCCTGTAGCCTCTTCTAGACAAACAGCTCCTACATCAGCACCTACCAAACACTAGCTTGTGGTTTACAGAGAGCTGGCTGGCAAGATAGTGCTGCCTCTCCTCCCTGTTTCCAGCTGCTTAACGGTATTACCAGAAAACTGAACATACATGTGGGTATTTTCCCAGTAACAATGTGCTGTGCAAGTCATTGATATGCCCATCTTAGTTTGATCAACAATAGGAGGAGTGATGGGTTATAAATGGAAGGGGAGATATTCATAGGACTTTTTCATTAAAATATCATCCAGACGAAAAAGTTTGAGACCTGCCTGCTGTGGACAACAGTGATTGGATAAATTCACAAATGTTAATTGTCGAATCAAGGTGCACACAGATAGGAGACGTCTACATGGTGTGGTTTTTTTGGCAGAAGATATGCAAATGGGGTGCTCATTTGCATATCCCACGTGCTCATTTGCTTATCCTCTTCCGATCCTTTTTGCGGAAGAGGTTTTAGTGATAAAAAGCCCTGTGTAGACGGGACCATTTGTCGGAAAACCCCCCTTTTGCACAAGAGCCTGTAAACCATAAGGGCTCTTGCGCAAAAAGGGTTTGATCTGACAAATGGCCCCGTCTACACAGGGCTTTTTATCGCAAAAACCTCTTTCACAAAAAGGATAGGAAGAGGATATGCAAATGAGAGCATAAGATATGCAAATGAGTGCTCCATTTGCGTATCTTCTGCCAAAAAAACACGCAGTGTAGACGTAGCCATAGTGTGTAGGAGAAAAGCTACTCACGTGTGACTAATATTGTTTATTTCTTATCTAGCTGGAAATTTATATATCTGAAGGTGCCCATACCACTGAAGAGGACAGTAAGTGGCTTTTTATTAACAGAATGACTCTGGCTTCAGACTTTGTGACCCATCACACCTGGAATTAATGCTAGGGATGTGCAAGGTTAATGTTAATGTTTATTAACATTCCTAAATGGGTGATGCTTACTGGTTCCCGTTAACCAGTGGAGGCTGGAGCAGCCACACCCGCCAGGGACAGGGGCTGCTCTCATCCAGAGCAGCCTCTGTCCACGGGGAGCCCCAGCCCCAGCAAGGGGCTGGGAGCGGGAACCCCATGGTCTGGGAGCTGCTCCCGACGGGCTGGGGCAGTCCCCAGTCCAGATCTCACTTCAGTCTGTTAACCAGTTAAACATTAGGCTAACCCAGCGTTTAACAGGTTAACTGATTAACAGGGATTTTGCATCCCTACTTAATGCAGTATCAGTGTTGCAGGGGCGTGCCAGTTGGGAAATCTCAAAATGTTGGGTTGCTGCATTAAAATTCAAACTTGTTCGTGTTGATGCAGATGTCAGACAGTTATGACTTGATGGAGGCTTTTTTGTTACAAGGAGGCAAAATATGTTTGTTCCATATTGTCCACTTGCAGTGAGGGGTTCAGGAGCGTAGGGTAGGCTGTGGCTTCACAAATTTTACGTTACTTAAGATCTGTGGAGTATCTTCCATAAGCGGGGTGTTGCATGTTCCTTTTCTGGACTAGAAATACCATGCAAGTGATAGGCCACGTGCAGTCACTTGCAATCACTTTCTCCCACTTGCTTCTCTGCCCTTTTTCTCCTTCTAATTCCTCTTTGTTCTACCTGATGTGCCCTGCTCAACACTCTACCATGTCGTTTTCCCACTTGTGTGCTATTTCCAGCATACCAGGAGCAATGTCCCCTCTAATTTTTTCCATCCGTGTGTGGAATCAATTTTGTTATGTGTACTGATGCATGTGTGGATGTTAACCACCAGTATAAACAGATGCTGCTGGCTGTGGGCACTCAGCTTACAGGAAGAGGTAGGCAATAATTTTTGCAGGGAGGGGCACTTAATGAATTTTGGGGGAAAGATGCCACAATCCATTTCTTATTCCTTTGTTGTCTCCCATTCCCATTTCTTGAGATTGCTATTGTCTTCAGAGACTGCAGGGACCTCCTGCAGGCTCAAATACCTAGCACAGTGTGATTATCATATAAGAATTCCTTTGTAAAATGTCTCTGAATTACTTTTCATCTGATATTTTTGCAGTCAACAAGCAAATAAATGATAAAGAGAGAGTAGCAGCTGCGATGGAGAATCCAAACTTGCGTGAAATTGTGGAGCAGTGTGTTACGGAACCTGATTAGTCTCTACAGTAGCCACAGAGCTGTGATAATTTTGATACATGAGTTTAATTATTTGTAAAATTTCAGGACCTTGAGTTTAATACTTATATTGTTTGTACCTTCCACATGACTTTTAAAGGAAACCATTTATAAAGCCGATGTAAATTATAAAAAAGTAGCTGGCAGAATATAAAATGCAGTGAAGCATATAGTGTTCTAAAGAATTTATAATAATCAGTGATCAAGGAGAAATATTTTACTAGTTATGAGCTAGCTGTGTTGCCTTCTTCTGATGCAAATTGTGATACAAAACCAATTTTGCAGGTTAAATTTCTGCTGTGCTCAAGTGGCATACGTTTCAATCTCAACACTGTAAAAAATTAAAAAATTGATTCTTGTAATGAAAAGCCACTTCCTGTGTTGACTCTCTGTACTCTTAATTTAATTAACGTTCCTGACCTGGTAGCCATTAGAGAAGGAAACGTTTTGCTCAAGTGTTTTTACTGTTGGTAAAATGTTTTGTCATAAAAACTGAAACTAAATGTAATTTAACAAGTTGACTTGCTAAATTTGAATATATTGTGTGAATGGTCAACTAAATTAGCTAAAATGGTAGTATACTCAAAGTGTCAAGTGAGTACTTCTGAATTTCAGATGTTCTTTAACCTTTAATCTTCTGTCAGCAAGAAAAGTTCTTGTACTGCCGTGATGTCCACATGATATTAGTGGACTGTCATTGTGAATTTTTTCAGAAGATTTTAGCAGCAAACAGAGTGACACATGCTAGCCACTTCTGTTGTTTTGTTTGTTTCCTAATCCTTATGCAAATTGGAGGCATGTTGATTTAAAATCTGATTAGAATTGTGTCATGGGACTAGCAGATTTGATAAAACAGGAGTTGACTGATTTTTCTCTCTGCTAATCTTCAAACCTAAAAGATCTCTCGTCCTCCCTTTTTCAAAGATTTAAGAGTGCTGTGGTAATGTTTTACTAACGTAACTTTGTCGCTTTTATATAATTTTAAATTAGACTTTTTATAATAAAAACAAATGAAGTTTATAACAGTATGGCTGACAGTAACTTTTTACAAATTAATAAATTAACCAACGTGAATACAATCTCCCAGTTATTAGTGTCAATTGGAACTTGTGTTTTTTGTGTTTCTATCTGGGATCAGTTATGGCAAAATGAAACAATTAGAAAACAGCAAATCTATCCAGGTATGATTATAGCTGATAAATAAGTTAAAATCTAAAGTTGACCACTTTTAAATTTATGTATGTAATCTAATATATAAAGGAGAATGTTTGTAACTTTGTGCACTAATAACTTGGACACTATAAGAGCTTCCGCAACCAAACTTTGCATGGGGTAACCTTTCATCCAGGAGAAGGTTTGAAGGTACTTTTGGACCCAATCGGGCCCGAGCTCAAGCTGTAAAAAAAATCAAAAAGTAATCCACTGCACTGCACTGCAGGGGCCGCCCCACCCACACTAGGTCCCATGCCTGCCACCTCCAGCGCTGTCCGGGACTCGCCCCCTCCTGCCCATGAGGTTACATAAGCAACCCTCTTCCCTGCCTCCCGCTCCCACTCCTTCCCCCCGGCATGCAGTGCCCCGACCCCCACGCGCACAACGGCTTGGGCACCTGCCCTGCCCCCTGTGGCACCTGCAGCCCCGGGCACGAGCTAGGGCACCCCTCCCGCATGTAACCTCCCCTCCACCCAGGGTTGCACCCCCCTCCCCGAGGATGACGCTGACCTATATTTTAATCCCTATAGAAATCAGTGCAACTTTTCTACCATTCAAAAAAAGATAATAGACTACTGTTTTTCTACATTTTGTTCCTCCGGTTTCCCAAGCAATGCCAGGTAACTCCAGCTAGTTTTACATAAGTTTCATATCCTGAAGCTCCATAGACTGACTTGGTGCTGAGATGGAGACATCATGTCTCCACTTGTCCAAGGATCAACACAGAAAGGAGCATAAACTCTGTCAAAGTAAGTGTAAAACTATAGTAAGAAAAGCCAAAAAGGCGTTTGAAGAGCAGAAAAATCCAGACGTAATAACAAAATGTTTAAGTACACAAGAAGCCGGCTAAACAACCAGTGGGGCCCGTGGACGATTGAGATGCTAAAGGAGAACTCAAAGATAAGGACATTGTGGAGAAACTAAGTGAATTCTTTGCTTCTGTCTTCACGGCTGAGGCTGTTAGAATCCAAACCTGAGATTCTTTTTAGGTGCCATTAGAGGAGGCTTTAGAACAAATTGATAAACTAAACAGTAACAAGTCAATGGGACCAGATGGCATTGTGGCGTAGAGGGGGGGCTGTCTGCTCTGTAACCCGGTGTGCCCCGGCCCCCCCGCGCTGTGATGTGAGATTCTCACTGACTCTCCCAAATGTGTATTAACCCAGACACCTAGGCTCAGCCTCCCAGGGAGAGAGACTAGGGCGGGGGCTAGATTTGGAGGGGCCCGGTCTCCCACCCCATCTCAAGGGGGGGTTGAGGCCTCCTAGCCCTGGTTACTGTGACCAGATGACATCTGTGCTGTGCTGTACCCTGGAGAAGCAATAAACTCCCTCAATTCTACTGGCTGGCGGAGTCTGTTCGTGCCACTACGGCGGTGCAGAAGTCGGGGAGACCAACACGCTGTCACAGGCATTCACCCAAGAGTTCTGAAAACTCAAATGTGAAATTGCGGAACTATTAACTGTGGTTTGTAGCCTATCCTTTAAATCAGCTTCTGTACCTAATGACTGGAAGGGTGTGTCTACACAGCACCCTTGCTTCAAAATAAGCTACGCAATTTGTGCTACACCTTCTGAGCTGGGCAGCAACAGAGCTGTGGCCGCTGATGCTTCCAAGCTGGGTGGGCAGAGGGAGTGAAAGCCCAGCTGTGAAGTCAGGGCCACCAGTAGCAGAAGTAAGAGCAGCAAGCTATGGTATCGTCACCCTTCCTTCTGAGCCACTGCTGGCAGTGACAATGTGTCAGGTTGGGCAGCAGAGAGCAGCTGCCCCTCCAGCCACCCAGCTTAGAAGGCCAGGAGAAATCATGGACGTTTCTTCCTGTTTCCAAAGTCTGCCTGAACAGAGACCTGAGGCCTGAAGAAGAGGCCATGGCTGGGAAAACCCAAACATTTGGTGCCCCTACGAGGGAGTCACCTTGCCACCCCCTTTTGGGCTGGAACTCCCAGTGTGAGACACACTGCGCTAGGGGATTCCTCTACAACCCCGAGGGCCAGCACAGCCAGTCGTTCTTGGCAAACCTTTCCCACAACTTCCCTGGAAGCGGTTGTAGATTCTCAGGAAAGTTTTCCCTAATTCAAAGATCTGGATGGAGATTGGAGGACCAAAAGGAGGCCCTGGCCAGGAAAGCCCAGGTACACAGCATGTCTCTCAGATGTCAGCGGCCCCGGCATTTAGTGGGCAGATACTTGTTTGTACAGACTCGTGTATAAAGAAACATGTTACTTACCTAGGAATAAAATATCATGTCTACTTGCCACTGGTATCAGCCAGATTTTATCCAACCTTCTAACTCTGTAGTCTTCTGCTACCTCCCCCTTAATTTCCTGGAAGAGCAAAAATGAAACTTAGATGCTATGGCAATGCAAAAATCTTCATCCTGGGAGCACGGCCAACCTCAGGGGGACCAACATCATGAGATCATGAGTATTTTGGCAAAACCCATCAGCCAAATGCCTGGGAAAGAATTCAGAGCTAAGGAGACCAGATTTCCTTATACTGAATACGGGACAGCTGGTAAAGTTACTCCTACTCCAGTGAGTTCAGTGGCAATCGATCAGAAGTGTGCAGGAGAAACATTCAAATTAACATCAAGTTGCCCGAGCCCCTGTGTCGAGGGGTTACCTGCCCCTCGGTAACCCAGATGTCCCCTACGGCTGGGTTACAGCCCCCTTCAGACCGGGCTGTCCTTAGTTTCACCCAGATGCCCCACTTTTAGGGTGCATTCGGCCTTGCCCTAACCCTAACCCTAGGCCGAGTTCCCTCATAGTACAAGTCCCTCTACATGGGTATATACCTGTAAAGGGCCCTCTAGGCCCAATCCCAAAGCACAAATCCCTGTAGGGTTGTAGAGGGCCTACCAGCCTAGCCCCTCAGCGAGCTTCTATCCCACCAGCTAGGGAGCACGGTTGTGGTGGGGTGGGGAGGTAGGGGGACCCGGGCCCTTCCCCTCCACCGGGTCCCACCCCAGGGCCCTGCTCTGCAGGGATGCTGCCGGAACACGCCGAGCTCCCGGAGGTCAATCCTCCGCCCTGGGCTCCTTCCGACGCTGCACGCCCTCCTCCACGTGCTGCTCCACAGGTCAGTGGCAGTCTGACGGTCCCCCTCGTCCAGTGCTGAGGCTACGGCAGCGGGCGCTGGTCAGGAGCTCCTGCCCCTCCGGCTATTCTCCCCAGACTGACGGCCTTCCCGGGCTTTTATCCCTAGCCTCGCTCTGGAGCATGCCCAGCAGGGACGAGGGGGTGGGGCCTGTTCGGTCAGCTGGGCCAGGGGAGCTCCTGGGGCGTAGCTGGAATGTTTTTATTTACCTTCTTATCTTCCAGGTTTGCATGGGGAGAAGTGACAGACACAGACTCTCTCTGTCTCTCTTCCATGCTCCTCTCTCTCACGGGTTTGGTTTCTAAGCACGAGGCCGGCTGCACTCATTGTCCTCGACGCACCCAGCCCCGCGGCCCGACTGACCCGGAAGGGCTCCGGTGGCGTCTCTCAAGGGCCTGGCTAACCAATGCCCAACGCTCAGCCGCTCTGGGCAGGCACCGGCGCTGGGCAGACATTTCCCCTCCCAGCAGCCCGGCCGTGAGGCATGGAGTTACCCCGAGGGGCAGCCAAGGCCGAGAGGAGCCCAGGCACACCCCGACCACCCAGAGAGTCCAGGCCGGTGCTGGGATTAGCCCTGAGAGCCAGCGTATAGCAAAAAGCGCGCCAGCTCCCGCTGCCTGCAGCGCCCACCCAGCATTGGTCTAACGCCACAGGGCGACCCCCCCCTTCCCTCCAGGCTCCTTGCGGCTCGGCCCATCTGCCCCGGAGAAGCTGTACCCAGCGGCACAGGCCCGGCGGCTGCCTCAGCGCAAACGTGCCTGTCCCGCACTGAGCAGGCAGCGTGAGGAGAGCAGGGAGCGCGTGAAAGCTCTGAGCAGCCCCCGCCCCACAATCTCCGCTCACGCCTGCTCCATGCCCAGCCCCGGTGGCCTGGCTTCTCCAGTCAGACACAGGCAGGGAATCGACATCCCTTCCCCTCACCCGCCCAGCGCCTCCCGTGTGTCTGACGGGCCCTCGCTATCCGCCCCTCGTCCGGCCTGCCTTATGCCGGCCAGTGGGCAGGCTCCCCGGGGAGCAGGCTGGGGCTGGGCAGGCTCCTGCATGGTCTCTTCAGGCCCCGTGTGTGAGGCCACTATCAGAAAGGGTGTCCTCCCCGTTCCCTGGAGGAGCCTCTGCCCCGACAGCCCCTAGCGCAGGGGTCGGCAGCCTTTGCAAACCAAAGAGCCAAACTACATCAAAATCAGAACAAGTGGTCACCAAAGAGCCCAGTAAGAATGCCCACTTGCATTATTATTGCTAATTGACTTGATGATTAATAACAGCATCAATGAACCATTGTTCTCACAGACTTTAGTTAATGGGAGTTCTGCTGCTGCATCTTTGCACACGTTTCTTTGACGTTCACATCAAAACTGGTCAAGTAGAGCTTCGTGCAGGCATTCAGGCTGTCTTCTTATGGCAGGGGATGGGGGATGTGGGGTATAAGGGGCTCGGCAGGGGGTTCAGGTGTATGATGGGCTCAGAGCACATGGCTGGGTTTGGGGGGTGCAGGAGTGTTATGGCAGGGGACTGGGGATGCGGGGTGCAGGAGTCTGTTGGGGGGCGAGGGGCTCAGGGCAGATGGTTCAGGTGTATGATGGTCTCAGGGCTGGGGTGTGGGGGTGCAGAAGTGTTATGACACTACGGCCAGGTGGGGACTGGGCCCCAATTGGGGGCTTGTTGGCCAGGCTTCATTTTAAAATAAAGTACATTATTATGCCCACCACAAAAGTTTTTAACATGGTCTTTATTTTCAGGAGTGGGGAACCTTTCTTGGGCCAGGGCCCACTGACCCACAGAACAATCAGTCAGGGACCCCACTGAACTGAGATGCATAAACCACAGTGAAGTCCAACTAACCTCAAACATGTGAGGAGTTCCGAACTGTCTTTGGGTAGCTTTAACTTTGCCTCTAAATCCATTACAGTCTGTGAGCGCCTGATGCAATTGCTGCCAGTCGTGGTCAGCTTGGAGAAAAGAGGAGCAAGGCAGCTCTATAATTTAGTGCTGGATGAAGATTTCGAATCCAGAATTCTGTGGTCCAGCAGCATCCGTGGGCTGGCACAGGCAGCAACTCCCTGGCCACGCCAGGGCTGGAGCACTAACGGGGAGAAATTAGTGGGTGCTGAGCATCCGTGCCAAGCTTACTCCTCTGTCCCTTTCCTACGCATGCACTGGTGGCTGGGTACCTCTTCCCCCTTGCATTCCTACTTCCCATATCTATGGAGACCCTCTGGCGCTCTACATTGACCTTCCCTAGTTCAAGAAATTCTCTGGTTTTGCATGGCCACATGGGGCAGCTCTCAAGGATGCCAGACCAGAGAGGTTCAACCTGTATACGCTTTTGAGCAGCTCATTCATTTCCATTTCTCATGCCTTTTACAGCTAGGCTGTGCAGGCGAGGGAAGAGCATTTCTTGCTTATTACATGGAGGGCAGTGGAGCTGAACTCGAACTGTGTGAATAACGGATTTTTAGGCCTGCTGGCTATTTAAAAAAATAGTGTGGCAAACATTTTGGGTCAAATAAAATGTTTTATTTGGACCATTTAAATATTTTTATTGTTAATAATAAACAAAAGGAAAATTTGAAAAGTCATTTTGAACTGGAAAATGGAAGTGCTTTTGAAAATGTCACTATGAAACACTTTGACATAGTTGGAATTTTTAGGGTTCTTTTTCTTTTTCCTGAAACAATTTGGCACCATGTGATTTCCCCAGAACTTAGGACCAAAAATTTTGCTCTGTCCTGACTCCCAGAAGTTATGAGCAGCTGCTGCTGCCATGGATTTGATACACTAAATCTTGAGTGTATGGAGATTCTTTGCACATAACTTGTTGGGATGAGTTCTGCAACGGGGTGTGGGGGAGTCACCGGGCCCTGAACCCCCCATCCACAGCCAGATGTGACTCTCAGCCAGCAAGTAGAACAGAAAGTTTATTGGTTCACAGGGATACAGTGTAGCCCAGACTTCTTGTTACAGGAACCAGGAACATTCAGTACAATTCATCTTGGGGACAGGAGGGCTCAGAGCCGGGGCTCTGGGCCCCTGCCCAGCCCCCCAAGCCAGCTAGATTTCCCTCTCCCCAAGCCAGCTGAAAAACTAACTCACACACCCAGCAACTGGTCCCAGCCCTCTAGGCAGCCCCGCCCCCTCATTTGTTCTGCTTCCTGGGCCCAAGGGTCCAAGGTGTTATCTGCTGTCACCTGGTCCTTGGGACGTGAGAGACTGACCACCCTATACCGGAAACCCACCGACCGCTACACTTACCTCATGCCTCCAGCTTGCATCCCAGACACATTTCTCAATCTATTGTATACAGCCAAGCCCTAAGATACAACCGGATTTGATCCGATCCCACAGACAGAGACAAACACCTACAGGATCTTTATAGAGCATTCCTAAAACTGAAATACACACCTGGAGAAGTGAAAAAACAGATTGACAGCGCCAAAAAAGTACCCAGACATGAACTACTTCAAGACAGACCCAAAAGAGAAAATAACAGAATTCCACTTGTCACTACCTACAGTCTGCAACACAAACCCCTCCAACGCATTATCCGCAATCTACAACCTATCTTGGAAAATGACCCCTCACTCTCAGAGGCCTTGGTGGAAAGACCTATTCTCGCTTACAGACAACCCCCCAACCTGAACAAATTATTTCCGGTAAGCACGCTACACAACTACATCATAAACATCCAGGAACCCAGCCCTGCAATCAGCCGCGGTGACAACTCTGCCCACATATCTATACTAATGAATTCATTACTGGAGCCAACCACATAAGCCACCAAATCAGAGGCTCATTTAACTGCGCATCCAGTAATTTAATATATGCCATAAAATGCCAACAATGCCCCACTGCAATATATATTGGACAAACTGGACAGTCTCTATGGGAAAGAATCAATGGACACAAATCAGATAGCTGCAAAGGGAACATACAAAAACCTGTTGGAGAACACTTTAATCTCCCTGGGCATTCATTAACAGATCTTCAAGTAGCTGTTTTGTTACAAACCAATTCCACAAGCCAAATACACAGGGAAGGACTGGAACTACAACTCATTCACAAGTATTGTTCTCACACCCATGGACTGAATAAAGATATTGGATGGCTGGGTCATTATCAACCTACCAAATAATGAAGGCAACAATGGTTCTTTGTCTATGTAGAATCTCATGATACCAGCTACATGTTTTTAGTCTTTAAGTGCTACCTGACCATTTGTTGTTTGCTAATTAATGGTTCTAAGCTGCCGCTTTTGACTATCCAGCCTTTAGGTACTTAGAAACTATTTGTTTTTCCTGTTTGGCTTTCCCCTTGATATATTTTTTATCCACTGCCTCTTCTTGTCCCCCCTCCCATTTTTTCCTTCTTCCACCCCCCCCCCTTCTCCCCTATTTATTTTGGTCCTGGACATCCAACATTCTGGTCATCTGAAGAAGTGGGCTGTGCCCATGAAAGCTCATGATACCATCGAGGGCTACGTCTAGACTGGCATGATTTTCCTCAAATGCTTTTAACGGAAATGTTTTTCCATTAAAAGCATTTGTGGAAAAGAGCGTCTAGATTGGCATGGATGCTTTTGCGCAAAAGCGCTTTTTGCAGAAAAGTGTCCGTGCCAATCTTGACGCGCTTTTGCGCAAGAAAGCCCCGATCACCATTTTAGCCATCGGGGCTTTTTTGCGCAAAACAATTCTGGGTTTTGCGCAAGAGGGCTTTTGCCCGAACGGGAGTGTCGTATTTGCGCAAGAAGCACTGATTTTGTACATTACAAAGTCAGTGCTCTTGCGCAAATTCAAGCAGCCAGTCTAGACACAGCCTACATGTTTTGTTAGTCTTTAAAGTGCTACCAGACTATTTGGGTTTTTTTAAGTTTATACTTCCACAGTGAGTTATGCCCAGCCTTCCCCTCCTCATCCAACTAAAACTCCAGGTAAACTGAGGCACACACACACACACAGAGTTACTACAGAACAGCACAGGACAGTAGAATCACATACAACACAGCAAAGCAAACAGTGAATACAGAATGAGTACAAGAGTGAATACAGTCTCCACTACGTCACAACTTCTGACTATTCCACTCGTAAACTTAACCGATTTACCCTTTAAAAGTGTGCTTCTGATTTGCACAAACGGCAGTTTAAAGTCTCCGCGGGTTAGACAGTTTTGGTATAGGAAATGTAGAGTACATGCGCTTAGAAATGGTTGGGGAAGATAAAGTTACCAGACACATTCCTCAGCACAGTCGTTTTCAACCTACGGGTCGTGACCCAGGACTGGGGGGCGGACTGGCCAGCCCTGGGTCTCCTTGCTGCAGGGGGATCAGGTGAGCAGTGGGGGGCTAAGGCAGCTCCCTGCCTGTTGTGGCACCGCAGGCTGTGCTGTGCCCCAGAAGCAGTTGGCAGCAGGCCCAGCTCCTGGGAGGTGTTGGGGGGGAAGTGCACAGGGCTCCGCGCACTGCCCCTGCCCCGAGCACTAGCTCTGCACTCCCACTGGCTGGGGACCTGCTGCTGGCTGCTTCTGGGCACAGCATGGCCTTAGCCCTCCCCCCCCCACCCTGGAGCCACTTGAGGTAAGCCCCTCCTGCCTGAGCCCTGACCCCCCAAGCCAGAGCCCCCTCCTACGCCCCAAAGCTCCTCCTCAGTCCCATTCCAGAGCCCACACTCCAGTGTCTTCAATGGGATCATGGGAAAAGAAAGTTTGAAATCCACTGCCTTAGCATGAAACAAAAGACAGGACGATGCAGCACTTTAAAGACTAACAAGATGGTTTATTAGGTGATGAGCTTTCGTGGGCCAGACCCACTTCCTCAGATCAATTTGTGGAAGAAAATTGGCACAACCATACATACCAAAGGGATACAATCAAAAAAAGTGAACACGTATAAAATTAACGAATCAGATTTAAGAAAAGAGGAGGGGTGAGGGGGGGAAGGTTAGTGTCTGTGAGGTAATGACATTAGGGGTGATAATTGGGGAAGCTATCTTTGTAATGGGTGAGATTTTGTTTCAGCTAGACCAGACTAACACGGCTGCGTCTCTATCACTGCCTTAGCATGTGGCTTATGATTTTTGACTTCAGAAAGCAGTGCTGCCAATCCCTCCTCGAGCCATTGGAGGGTGCTCCTGCACTGGCCAGCAGCTCTCGCTTGACTAACAGGGCGACATTCTTTAGGGTTTTCAATTGAGTTGCGTGATGCTAGACCTCCTGAGACAATTGGAGAGGTTTTCTGTCTGTCTGTGGGTCTGTCTTTCAAGAGAAGGGCTTGAAAGACAAGTGACCTTGTATTTGCAGGAATGATGACTTGTACCTTGAGCACCGTTAGTGCCACTAATTCAAAAGGCAGATGGGGTGCTGTCCCCCCAGACTGAGGGTGAGTGCGAATGCACATATGTCTAGCAGGGATGTCGTGGGTCTGGAAAAACAGTTTTCTTTCAACAACTGTATACATGAGAAATTTTTAAAAAAGTATAGACTACACCCAAAATGTCTGTCTTGGAATTAATTTTATAAACACAACCAGTCTTCCTCTCATCTTGCTTGTAAGCAATAAACTGCCCCAAAAGGATTTATTTTATGGCCACACAAGCTGATGTGATCTTATTCAGAGATGGGCATGGTGTCCTTATGGTAGTACCTGAGTACCTGACGCTCCACCATTAATGGATCTTATTCTCTCTATGCCTCGTGAGGTAGGGAAGCTGTTCTCTTTGTTTTACAGATGGGAAACTGAGGCACGGCATATATAAAGTGATTTGCCTGATGTCACACAGGAAGTGAAGAATTGAATCCAGCAGATCTCTCAATTTCCTGTCCACTGCTTTAGCCACACTAGACCATCTGTTCCTTCTTATAGACGGACACTTGCCATTTGGCTCTAGCTACAATTAAATAGATTATTTACATAACTGTAACCTGTGGGACTACAATCTATGCACCACTCTAGAATGAGTAATTGCAACCGAGACCTTGACTTGCATGTTTGTTCTGCAAATTTGCTGAAGGGAAGGAGGGGTCACTTTGGCCAGCTCCTAGTAATGATTTGCCCAGTCTTGCCTGCATCATCTCTTTCTGTGAAACCATTTAGTTGGACATTGTCTTTCAAACAGCAGATTTTCCAAAGCACCTGGCAGTAATGAGTGAGGCACTGCAAGGTGCGTGCAAGTGCCAATGCATGTCTCGATAGTTGCTCTCTGAAACCAATGGCACTGGAACCTGTTTAGTGGGGATCTTTCTCTCCCCTCCCTCCCTCCAGAGGGCTGCCAAATCTAAAGGGGCATCACTGCTATTTTGGGGCCAGTCTATCAGAGCAGAAATTGAATTTCATAGTTTTCCTGCCACATTTGCTCTTTTTCCCCCTTTCATACTAATTATACAAGAGTAACTGCATTAAATTGTATGGCCTTTTAGATGAGAGGGTCTAACGATCCTTTCTGGCCCTCAGCTTTATATATTATGGCATCTGCTTGGAAAGAAATGGGAAACAGTAAAATCTCTGATTTCCACATGCAAATGCAAACCCATTGAGGAGCACTGAGTGCTGCTGAATATTGAAAATATAATTAATGCAAAACTAGCTTACTCCACTTACTCAAATGTGTCGTCATATTTTAATGACAACATTTCCAATGCTGCTGCATGTTGCCAGCTTGGAATGCTTGTTTTGGGGTAGCTGTCCCCTCCCAAGAAACGCATACAGCTCTCCTGTGCGGTCCAGCCAGGTGCAGTAAGAAGGGGGAGGGGCTACCCTGGGAGGTATAGATGGGGGCCAGCCCTGGGTGAAGAGAATTCCAAACCCAGGGAGGGGACTTCACAGCTCTGAGCTGGATTGGACATCTCAGGGTGGGGCTGCCCCAATGGATGGACCAGTGAGAGTTCCTAGATGCGTGGTGGAGGGAGACCAGGCTGAAGAAGGGAGCTGGGGGGGAGGAGGGGCTGGCTACACATTCCCATGGCTGGAAAGGACTGAAGGCTGACAGCAGCCTTTGGGGGGGGGGGTCTCTGAGCTGGAAGGCTGGAAGCTGGGGAAAGACAGAGGGGTGAGGCTAATGATGTCTCTGGGTAAGAGCTGGAACCACAGAAGCAGTGCGAAGAAGTACCCCTGCTAGAGAGACTGCAGTGAGGCAGGGTGAGAGATGCTAGCGCCGCGCTGGGGTGGGGTGTAAAATGCCCGAGCTCCACTCGGTTTTGAAAGATTGAATGTTCCCCGTTAGGCTGTGCTGGGGACTTCTGGATTCGGGAAGTGGACCCTTGATATGGGACTTTGGTAATAAATTAACCCTGCCACGGAGAAGTGATCTGTGGAAAGCGTGAGGGGAGTTAATGGGGACACCGAAATAAAAGGGGAAACGGAGGCAGGCACACCAGTTGTGCTATCAGAGGACACACCAAGTGGGGGCTGCTCCATCACAAAGCTTTTCCAGCGGATCAGCTGAGACTTAGATTGTAGGCGACTGCTGATCTTTATGGTCACCAGACACATTCATCAGACCTTGGCTGTAGAGCTTCAGGGGTGGGAAGGGCACACACAGCTGTCCAGAAACCCACGAATGCTGCAGGCCCAGATGAGCTGTGACTGCTGATCAAACGATAGCTTTCTAGTCGCAA
Source organism: Rafetus swinhoei (assembly GCA_019425775.1). Classification (NCBI taxonomy): domain Eukaryota; kingdom Metazoa; phylum Chordata; order Testudines; family Trionychidae; genus Rafetus; species Rafetus swinhoei. The sequence continues at coordinate 45,858,941 of CM033442.1, read as the reverse complement.
ACTTTAGAAGAAGAGGGGGTTCCTAAGTGTGCACAGCTGCCCCACAGAGGACGCACCATCGATAACCCACCTTGCAACAGACCTAACTTCGAATGCTTTGTATTCACTCCTCTTCACAATTGAAATAAACCAGAGTGGGGCCCCAGGAGTGTCAAAAATGCCCCTGTTTCTGTAGCTAGCTTCTCAAATATAGACTAAAATGTGTTTCTGTATTTCAGGCAACTTGAGTACTCTCTCAATATGTAGACTGGAATATTCACCCATCAGCCCAGGTGTTGAGAACTCTCCTTTCTGCTACTCTTACATGTTTGCAACAAGAGGCTACTAAGTCTGTTAGTTTGACTGGAATTGTCCTAGGGCAGAGGAGAGGAAAGTTTCTCATGGCTCTAATATCCTGAAGCCTGGATATCTAATGTGAACACTCTCAGGAAATACCGGAGTCAAGTCAAAGAAATTTGGTCTTGAAGAGACTCATTAACTTTACTGTTTGCTGTAGGGTCTGATTAACATGAGAAACATCATGTCGTCATAGTTTGTCTGTAATTCTACAAATGGTAGGAGTAGCTTCATGGGAGAGGAATTAGAAGATTTTTAAAAATTCAAAAGACCCATGGGAGACGAGTAGAGAAAGAGGAAAAGGAAGAGAGGCTTACTCAAGTTCTTCAAGATGGGTGTCCCTGTGGGTGCTCCACCTGAGGTGACCATGAAGCAGTGTGTCCGCTGGAGGTGGGTGCTTCGGTCGGTATGGTATCTCTATGGACAGCCATCAGGATGGAGTGGCTGAAAAGGGTTCCCCTTGAAGGGTATGTGACGAGCGCATAATGGGTCGTGACAGTGTGCGTGGACGACCAGATAGCTGATTTGCAAATATCTAACAGGAGGACGTCCTGAATATATGCGGTTGATGCAGCCGTGGCTCTGGTGGAGTGCGCACAGAGCTGTGAAGGCGGATCTTTGCCAAAGGCTGAGTAAGTCAGTCTTATTCATTCCACTGTCGATTTGGAGAGTCTCTGAGAGGAGACAGGAAGTCCCAGAGATGGTTCTGTAGTCAAAATGCACAATCTGTTGGTTTTGCGGATTCGTGTGGTTCTGTCTACGTAGAACACGATGGCCCTGCAGAGATGGAGCGTATGGAGCGTTGCCTGCATCTCGTTGTTGTGAGGTTTGGGAAAGAAGACAGGTAAGTTGATAGGCTCATTGCAGTGTTGTCTTTGCCTGCAAGGTGTGAGGCCATCAAGGTTATATTGTGTGATATGCTCCAAGTCCAGAGACGGACTGCTTCCTTGCAGAGGGGGTAAGATCTGGCCCTTCCCTGCCTGTTGATGTAAAACATTGCAGCTTGGTTGTCTGTGAAGATTTGCACTGTGGAATTGGAGCTGTGGTCTCGGAAATTCTGGCAGGCGTAGAATACCGCGCGGAGCTCGAGGATACTGATGTGCAGAGCGGTCTCTGCGGGCGACCATCGGGGTTGTGTTGTGCGGGTGACAAGATGGGCTCCCCGGCCTATTTGGGATGTGTCCGTGGTGATCATGAAGGAGGGGGCTGGTTTGTGGAAGGGGACCCCAGGGCACACGTTTTGTGGATCTGACCGCCATTGGAGCGACTTCCTGGTGGTGAGTGGCACCGAGAGCAGCTTAAGGAGGCTGTTTCCTTGGCCTGTAGACTGTGCCGAGCCAGTGTTGTAATGGCCTCATATGCCATCTGGCATGAGGCACCACCATGGTGGCTGCTGCCACGTGGCCTAGGAGCTGGAGACATGCCCTGGCAGGTGGTTGGGGAGCTGTGCAGTGGAGTTGGATAAGTTCCTGTATAGCTAGGAACCGGTGGTGGGGCAGAGATGCAGTGGCAGTGGTGCAATCCAATCGAGCGGGAGCAGTGCGGGGCAGATCAGCCCCGGTGGAACGGGGTCACTTCTACCTGTCACAGGTATCATGAGCTTTTGTGGGCACAACCCACTTCTTCAGATGACTGGAGTATTAGAAGTCTGGATCCAAGAATAAATAAGGGAAAGGGGACGGCGGGGAGAGGAAAGAAAAGAGAGAAAAGAAGAGATTTCTTCACTGGACCCAACCACAACAGCCACCAAATCAGAGGCTTATTTAACTGCACATCCACGAATGTGATCTATAGCAGTGTTTCTCAACCAGTGGTACCAGTACCCTTAGGGGTACTTGAGAGAAGTCTGGGGGTATGTCAACACAACTGAAATTTGGAGAAAACTGAATTCTTGTTTTAAGTTTTACAGCACTTTATTATTTTTGTACTTTTTACACCCAAAATTTCATTGCCTGCCTGGCTACAATTAAGTTGTTTAAACAAATGTATTGCAGTAGTAGAAAACATTTTGTGTGTCTGAAAACTGTAGGTACTGAGGGTACTTATAATGTTTTTTTAAAAAAGGGGTACTTTATAAAAAAAGGTTGAGAAACACTGATCTATGCCATCAAATGCCAACAATGCCCCACTACCATGTATATTGGCCAAACTGGACAGTCTCTATGGGAAAGAATTAATGGATACAAATCAGATATCCGAAAAGGCAGCACTTGGAGAACACTTTAATCTGCCTGGACACTTATTAATGGATCTCCATGTCACCATGGGTATGTCTAGACTACATGCCTCTGCCGACAGAGGCATGTAAATTAGACTACCCGACATAGTCAATGAAGCGGGGATTTAAATATCCCCCCGCTTCATTAAAATAAAAATAGCCACCATGCTGTGCGGCTCAGCTGATCGTCGGCACGCGGCAGTCAAGACGGATTGGTGGACGAGGAACGCTTTGTCGATCGCTCCTGTAAACCTCGTTTCACGAGGCATAAGGAGCAGTCGACAAAGGCATTCCCTGTTGACTGAACCGCGTCTTGACTGCTGCGCTGTGCCAACGATCAGCTGAGCCGGCACAGCATGGTGGCCATTTTTATTTTAATGAAGCGGGGGATATTTAAATTCCCGCTTCATTGACTACGTCGGGTAGTCTAATTTACATGCCTCTGTCGTCAGAGGCAAGTAGTCTAGACATGCCCCATGTTGTTTCAGGCCAATTCCACAAGCCAAATACACAGGGAAGGGCTGGAACTTAACTTCATTTACAAGTTTAATTCTTATGAAAATGGTATGAACAGGGGCATGGGTTGGCTGGCACACTACCTTCCACATCCTAATGACTTAACCAACCAACCAACCAACCAACCAACCAACCAATGGAGGTGCTAATTGTTCTTATCAGCCTCTTGTAACTACTTGAAACATCTACTCACTGTCTCTCTTCTCCCCACCTCCTTTTTTCTCTTTTTTTTTCCTTCCCCCTCCCCCCTTCCCTTATTTATTCTTGTATCCAGACTTCTAATACTCCGGTCATCTGAAGAAGTGGGCTGTGCCCACGAAAGCTCATGACACCATCTACATGTTTTGTTAGTCTCTAAGGTGCTACTAGACTATTTGTTGTTTTTTAAGTTTTACCAAAGTGGGGACGTGAGCCTTGAAAAGCAGCATAGTGGGGCATGCGTGAGAAAAATGCAAGTGGTGGGGCTCGGTGCCTCCCCAGCAAGTGATTGGCGGGTGCGGTGGGGAGCTGGCAGTGCTGGTGGTACCATGTAGACCAGTGCCCACTGGGGCGGGTGGCTTGGGGGCCAGGGCCCTGCGCTGCTCCTGCGCCCTGGGAGTGGCCAGTTGGGCAGGTGGGGAAGGGGGAGGGGCAGCACAGTGCGGCAGGGGGCAGCACCTCACTGTCCATCGAGCAGCTGCTGCCGCAGCATGACGACTTCTGCAAGTGGTACATTGGACCCTGGGACAAAGAGAAGCAGGAGATGCTGCGAGCGGTAGGGCTGGTGGTAAGTCTCTGCCTACGGCACTCTGCCTGTCTCTCCCTTGGCCCCCCAAGCGGTGCACCCATGGCCTCCCCTGTGCCTGCCCACCGTGTCCCTCTCAGTTTTCTCATCCAATATCAAAGTCCCCCAAATGTTTGGCTTTTTCCCACCGAGTCTGTCAATGTCACGTGATGTTTAAATAGATTTTGGACTGTAATAAGACAGGTGAGTGTGAAATGTCTATCACCTGGATCCTTCAGTGAATGAAGACAGCAGGTGGCTGTTTAATGTCGTGTATCTTTTTCTTGGGACATGCATCTAGATGGCAGTTGAGATAGCTGCATACATGGTGTGGTTTCTGGTTGTAGCTTCCAGCTTCTATTGTATAGAGGAATTTGAGCAGCTATACGTACGAATTGCCTTTTAGATTGTCTGTAATTAGGGAAAAATTGATAATGTAGTGAATGAAGAGCAAAAGAGTCAAAGGTTTTCTTCAGTTACTACTACTACTAAATACCTAGCATGCAATATTTTTCATCTGTATAGTTTCAAAAACTTGGATAAGTACTACAATTCCCATTTTACATGGGGAAGGGAGGGCAGGAACAGGGCAGAGAGATGTCAAGAGACTTTTTCAAAGCAAGGCAGTAGCAGAGTAAAGAATAAATTTAGGTCACCTGATTGCTAGTACATGGCTCTAACCACTAGACATAACTCCTTCCCACAGATCTGGATAATACTTCCAAACTCTGTCCAATGTTTTGGTCTAGAATTTGCATTAGAAAAAAAGCTGGTTGCCAAATTTAAAAAATGCAGCAACAATTGTGAGAATGGGAATTTCCTGTATTATGTTGTATAAATACTGTTTGTGCCTCAGTTTCCCCTGTGTGCTGCATAATTAAGTAAGAGGTGGGAAAAGGTTATTTACTCTTTGCAGTGTCCCAGAGTTACGGGTCTGATTGATCTGTAGGGGTATGTCTAACACGGCACCCTTAGCTCAAAATAAGGGTGATTCTATTTCCCCGATTCTATTTCGCTTATTCCCTTATTCCCATTGGGTCAAAAATCCTTCAAGAACAGCCTTTCAAATGATGTTTGACACATCTGTTTCTTGCTGAGCTAAGAAGGGGGGAAAGGCTATCAAAAAGACTTATGAGTTTCCAATAGCAGGCTTGGGTTTTGGGTGAGAGTATTGGTTGGCTTATGCTTTAATGGAAATGGTTTTCCTAACCCTTCCACTTAGATAGTTATTGGAAAGTGTTTTAGAGCCAATTACTTTTATAAAATAAGGGACAAAATTGCAATCTGAAAATAAGTCTGTACAGCTGTCCCACTTTGACATAGGAAGGGCTAAAGCAGGCGGGGGGAGTCTGTGCAGGACCCAGCCAAACAGGGATGAGCTTATTGACAGCCAATAAGGAGAATGCTTACTGCAGCACCCCGTATATAAATGGCTGCTCAGCAGAGCAGAAGGCAGTCTTTCCTTGAAGGGCAAGGGGAAAGAACTGGCTGCCTTCCGAGCATCCTGGAGTGGACTAGACTGGACTCGACTCAGCACAGCACGAGGGCTCCAGCCTGATGATAACCCTGATACAAAGGGCCAAGAGGGTGCGAGAGGTACAGGGAAGTGGCCCGGGGAGTGCAGGCAGTAGAGGGCAGAGGAGGAAGGCAGTAGGTGGCTGCCATTCAAGGGTCCCCACCCTGCCCCACTGGCCACTGAAGGAAGTGGCCAGCAAAGGGCTGCAGTTTGCCCCTGTGGGCGGTGCTAGCTTACATGCTGCAGCCTGCCACTGAGGCAGGGCCGGACTGAGGACCGCCGGTTGCCCCAGAAGGGTGGAGCTCAGAGATGGGGCACAGCCAGAGGGCTGTGCCTCAAAGAGGATGCCGAGGTCCCGTGAGCGATGTGGGTCCAGAGGGTTGAGGCAGCCGACGTGAGAGGGACGATGGGTGGGAACCATAGAGAAAGGTGCACTTTTGGCCAATTGAGCTAATTCCCAGAGCGACCAGCAGGAGGCACCACAGTGGTGAGTCTGTGCTCCCTTATGAAAGACGGTTAGTTGGGGCCTTTATTGTGCAAATGAAATGAAAAGTCCTTGATTCTATAATGGAAACAAAGCCCTGTTACCTTTTCCTGGCAAATGCCATTTTTTCTCTTTTAAAAGAAGAGCAGGTCTATTTTAATTGATTAATTCTAGCTAAAGTGGACTTTCTAAATGAAATTGTGGCCTCTGACTTCCATATCAATACACGTTATTTTATATAAACTTCATGTAACAGAGCTCTAGCTATGCTAACATGCATAGCTGTAATGAGACATTTGGAAGAGACGATGACATTTTTCTTAACAACTTTGGTGTCTGTCTCTAGGATTTCACTAACGGCCAGCACGGAGTACTGTTACTGTACTGCACCAATATAAAATGCACACACTTCATTCTAAAGTCACACTCATAGGCGTCTGAAGCAGTATTTTTCTTCAAGCGATGAAGTTCCATCGAAAAGAATGAGAAGAATTCAGATACTCTGAATTGGAAAGGGTGCATATAGTGATTGCTGTCCGGTATTAAAAACACATGGAAGGATTTCAAGGAGAATCTCATGAATAAAGGCTGCATAATCCCATCTCTCCAAAAAGAGGTTTATGGTGAGCTAACATAAATACTGCCTGAGAGTACACAAGAAACTGTGGTTTGCAAATTCTTGGGAGTTTGCAGAATGTTACAGGGGGGCATAAGGGGAAAACATTCCACAATGGCAGAAGAAAAAGGGTTTGTGTGCCAAACCGAAACCACGATCACTGTAGCCAATGTAGTGGTGCTAACATCCCTCTGTTAGTCGATACTCAGTCATTCTCTCTGGCATGCTGTTTTGCTTCAGTGAGACGTGAGTGTATCTTCTCTCTTACTAGTTTGTTTGCTAGCTTTCTCAGTGTGGTGGAAAATGTAAAGACACAAGAAAACGAACGTTCAACATCAATTAGTGTTTCACCAAGTCCAAAAATGTGGAAAAATCAAGTCAAATGATTCTGATGGTCTTGAAAAGTTGCTTTTAAAGAAAAGAAAATATAAAATATGGCTTTATATGCTTGCACTGGTGATCAAGACTGTCAAGTGAAAGCTTGGAAGAGTATTGTTGTTTTCATGTTGTAATACAATTAACAATGGATAGTTATAATAAGTTATAATATATAAGTTATAATATAATAATAATGTGTCATAAAAACAACTTTTATATTTTCAAGATCATTTCTTTTATAATTTATGCTCAGATGAGGGAGAAAATCCTTGGAATTATTCCATTTTAGGAGGGTGTTTGTGAGATTTGACATTTTGGTGAAAGGGGTTTACTTCTAAGGCAACCACTTCTGTGTATATTGCTCACAGGAGTCAAAAAGGTGTCATCTGAGCCGAAACAAAGTCTCTATGAATTTTTTATTGATAAGCAAGTTTGTCTTATTGCTTGGAAGCCTTTTGAAAGACAATTTAAATAAATGTGCGTACTAGCACTTCAGAGCTAGACATGTATTCTGCATTATCAAAACAGTTGAGAGAAGTTCTTATTGACTGATAAATATCCTAAAGATACATTTATTTAAACCCAGAAATGTCAGATGAAATTACTGTTTAGCTAGTCCATTGAAAGCTCATGCCTATATTTTTCTAGCAAGATGATAGATATTTTCCCTCCGGAATAAAGACGTTTAATAAGAGCAATGACATTACTTGAGGTGCTATGATTGTGTGGGACTTGTTCCTTGGACTGACTTGGTATTATGTGGGTGACTGCCAAGTGGTGGGCCTCAGATTACATCATGAAAAGAAAGGTTTAAGCTGATTTGCTATCTCCCCTCCCCTCGCAGGAGTCGGTTTTGAAGGATGCCAGATTTAATTCTATACTTTACTGATAAAGTTAGACAAGAAATTCTTCATCAAAATGAAGTGAAGTCTGTAGTCCCTAGCTGAGGGGGGCAGAGGAGGGGTGTATTTTGGTTTGGCATCTCCTCCTGGGTCTGTTTTGTCTATCTAAATATACAATTAGCTAACAGTTTGTGACCTGGCCTTTCCTTAGTAGCCTAATAGATTTGTGTCTGTAGTGAGGGTGTGTGGCCTCTCTCCCGGTGGACAGCTGTGACGGGGAGAGTCAGGCCAACCATACCAGTCCCACCAGAAACAGAGGGGCGGGACAGGAACCGGATATATAAAAGGCAGGCCTTCCAGCTCACTTGGGGGAGGAGTAGAATGTCTCCCAGCTGCTGCTGAAGCTCATAGAGTGGACTATTGGAGTATGTCTAGACTACATACCTCTGCCGACAGAGGCATGTAAATTAGACTACCCGACATAGTCAATGAAGCGGGGATTTAAATATCCCCGCGTCATTAAAATAAAATGGCGCGCGCTGTGCCGGCTCAGCTGATTGTCGGCACTGCGCGGCAGTCAAGGCGGATTGGTCGACAGAACGCCTTTGTCGACTGCTCCCTTATGCCTCGTGAAACGAGGTTTACAGGAGCAGTCGACAAAGGCGTTCCCTGTCAACCGATCCGCGTCTTGACTGCCGTGCTGTGCCGACAATCAGCTGAGCCGGCACAGCGTGGTGGCCATTTTTATTTTAATGAAGCAGGGGATATTTAAATCCCCGCTTCATTGACTATGTCGGGTAGTCTAATTTACATGCCTCTGTCAGCAGAGGCAAGTAGTCTAGACATACCCTTGAAGTGCAGGGTCTTCTCCCAGATCATTTCTTTGTGCCATGGAATGTCTCTCAACCTCGTGCTGCTCTATGGGAAGATGGGTCCCTAGGGAGCTGTCTGTCCAGCCTATGCCTAAAGCCATCACTAACATGGCTTACCTACACTCTCCTCCTTTGCAAGGAGACACATTTAATAGCACTCCATTTTTTGTTTATTTCCTTCTGTCACTGAAAGTTTTCATCAGATTTATGTGCCTAGAGATGTTCCCTTCAATTCTTTCTTCTTCACGTCTTTCACGCCCACATATTTTCTTCCTCCCAGGGTTTCTATTCAGAGTTGGAGCCCTCCTTTTTCCAGGCACACACGGAGCCGATTTTGGTATCCTAGACAGTACATGCATACAAACATGCACAGTGTGCATCGATAGGAAGGTTTCTGAAGCCATTCTAAAAATCAGGCACAGCAGAGAAAAGTTATTAAAATATTGGCCTGATTTTTCAGAAGGGGTCGTTCATTAGCTACACCCAGAAAGCTGATCTAATTTTTTTTATCTCCTTTTGAACTGTACAGACTAGGGGGAAAATACATCCTTGGTGCCCTTCAAGCGGCCTATTTCAGACAATTGTATCATTAAGTAATCCATACTAATTGCTTTGGTTTAAATAGTATCATAGCTGGATAAATTCACTGTGGGTAGGTGAACTTACTTCATGTAACCTTGGGCTTGCACTATTGCAATAGAAAAAACAAATGCTACTGATTATACTAAGATAGTCAGTAAATCAACCACCATTGTCTAAATAAGAAAGTAATGTTTATCTCAGAAATCATTCTATACTTGGCTATGCTGTTGAACGGAACCTATAAATCGAATGTGTCTCGTGCTCATATGCTTTTGTCTTGTTTTCAGTAAATGTTTAAATCTTCTGTCTATGTAGCCTCCAGCTTTTTGCCTGAGAGAACTGGTCTTGCCACGTAATCTGAAAACCAGATGTTGGTTGTTTGTTTGGTATAGAACAGGCTCTCCGTTTTCATAGTAACCGCAGCCACCTTCTGACAACAAAAGTGACTGCATGGTCCCAGAAAGGGTGTGGGGGACCGAAGCCTGAACTCCATCGCTCCAGGGAGGAGGGCCAAAACCAGGGGGCCTATAACCTGAGACCTGTTGCCCATGGTTGTAGCCCTTAGGTTTTGGCCCAGGGTTTTTTGGCTCAGGCTTTGGCTTTGGCTCCAGACCCCAGCTACTCTAAACCAGCTCTGGCAATCCCATTAAAATGGGGTTGCATCCCACTTTGGGGTCCCGACCCACAGTTTGAGAACTGGCAGTTTGTAGCTGGAGAAGGGAACAGTGCGGCAGAGGCAAAATGGCCAAAAGAACGGGGATGTGGGAGACAAGAGGAGGAGTAGTGTTGACCTAAAATGGTGTCTGGGCAGTTCCTATTGTACTTCAGGTTTGCGAGTTTCTGCCACAAGGCTTCTAATGCAATGGGATATCTGTGGGTATGAGAACAAGATGGCTGCTACTGCATGCGGGCAGGCTAGGGACCGAACCCTGGGAAATGGCGTGTAGTCCAAGTGCAGTGAGCAGAGCTCTCATACAAACGTGGTCGAAAGGTGGAGGGGTTGGATCCTCTGTAGCCCACAGCTGGTGCGCGGCAGAACCCCAGGCAGTTTAGCTGTTCTGTTTTGCAGGAATGCTACTGAACGCAGCCCGATGGCTTCCGCTTCCCCCTGGCGAGGTCCCCGGCAGGCCCGCTGGAAGTGCTGCCAGTTTCATTGCCAGGAACCACCATGGCATGACCACGCGCCTCCGATGACTTTGCCTCCAAAGTTACACAGGATTTGCTGGTATGCAGGTTTGCCCCTACATGCAGGCCCGCTGACTGGGGGCGAGGGGGCAAAGAGGGCAACTGTCCTGTGGCAGCCGGGAGCTCCAGGCCCTTTAAATCACTACCCGAGTCCGAGGTGGAGCGGCCAAGAGGCTCTAAAGAGCTGTGGGGAGAGGCTAGCCCCAGCCCCGCCCCTTCTGCCTGAGGCCCCACCCCTTCCAGGAGTGCAGAGCCGGCCCTGCCCCACCGGGCTTGGTCTGTCTGTCCCCTGCCTACATGAGATGATTTCTCTTTTAGCTCCATTAGGTACAATCACATTCTAAAGTTCTGGCCTCACGTCCAAGTGCCGGAGCTCACAAGAATGCTGCTGCACTTGCTGTCTTGCTCTAGCACGTAGTTCACATTTATTTTAATTTGAATAAACCCACCATGAAGTAACAATTGTATCTTGTAAGTAGAAGAGCCTTTTGCATTCCCCCTTATGGAGTCATTCAGGCAACACTGACACTGACACAAACTCCGCTCCAGGGAAATGTGATGTCCCAAGAAACAATTGCAAGAGACTGCGTTCTTGTGGCTTGGCTGCAGAGGGACCCGTTCCTTCCGAGTAAGTCAGAGCTGCAAAGGTTGTGCCAGCGACAGTCTGGCAGGCGCGTCCCTGCCAGCTTTCCATTGTTGCTATTGCAGCATGATGTCACTGAATGGAATCTTTTCTTACCAAAAAATATTTGGAAGTTTGTCTTTCCCCAGGAAGAAGATGGATGTGAAAAGGAAAGAGAGCAAAGGCTTATCTTTTATTATCTCTATATAGGCTGAACCTCTCTTATCCGGCATGCTCCAGTCCAGCAACATCCATGGTCCGGCATTTCAGTTAGCCGGGTGTCCACTTATCAGGGTGTGGCCAAGTTTCCCACGGTCTCATAAAGTTTGTTACAGCCCCGAGTCCTGGCTTTCAGGGTCTGTGCTGTGATTTAGCTCTAATTTACCCCTAAATGTCTTCTCAGAGCCCAGCAAGCAGGGGAAGTGTTGGTGATGCTGCTAGACAATATCGACCTCCCGTGGTCCATTAAATTCTCTGGTTTGGCACCGGTCAGGTCCCGAGGGTGCCGGACTAGAGAGGTTCAACCTGTAATGAGACATTGGAGCCTGGTACTACAGCCCATTGTTTCATGTCTCCTGACTAAGTCTGCTGAAAGACGACTTGCCGTTTTTGCACTCTGTTTTCCTGAAGAGGAGCTGGCATTCAATGATCAGTGTGTAGCCGTGATGCACAGATCAGCCTTCTTGTTCAATCTGATCTTTGTTAAAAAATGCAGTGGTCTTTTTTTTTTCAAAGGGAAGATGTTCAGACAAATGCAATCCGTCCTTAGCAGTAGTATGTCTCAGAGGGGCAGCTGTATTAGTTTGTATCTGCATAAGAACATAAGAGCGGCCAGACTGGGTCAGACCAAAGGCCCATCTAGCCCAGTGTCCTGTCTGCCGACAGTGGCTAATGCTGGATGCCCCAGAGGGAGGGATCACAACAGGGAATCCCCATGTGATTCTCCCCTCTCACCCACGTCCAGAGAAAAAAACAACAAGGAGTCCTCTGGCACCTTAGAGACTAACAGATTCATTTGGGTATAAGCTTTCGTGGGCAACAAAGTGGTTTTTGCCCACAAAAGCTGATACCCAAATAAATCTGTAAGTCTGTAAGGTGCCACGGGACTCCTCTTGTTCTTAGCCATAGTAATTATTTCACAGACGATTTCCTAGATATACTTATGCCAAGTATATTGCAGCTGCAGAAATAAAATATTTACGGTGCACTCCATGGGCAAAATTCACTCCAGCATGCAGGAGAGCACTTCCGTAGAGATTGGCCTCCATGGCCTGTCTGCAGGTAACTCTACTGAGTGACTGTCCCATACAGTCGCAAACATGACTAACACCTGCCTCAGCTGGTACCTACACCAAAAGGACTCTGGACTGTTCCCCAAAGATACCTGCAAGATGCCACGCATGCCAGAGGGAAGCCTGAGACAAACTGATGTCTGGTGCGATTCCTCTGAAGTCATATGGAAGCCATGGAGTCACTTGTCCCATCTTATTTCATTAGCAATGAGAAGACATTTTCAATCACAGTTCTAGCAGGAGAGCAGGGAAACGCTTCTCGATTAACCTAGCATCGCTATCGCCAATGGGATTTTTTTTTCTGTTGCAAAACTGGACTGATTTGTCATGACAATTCGAATCAGCGAGAGTTGACTGAATACAGCCAGCTATTCCTGGCTCTATTTTTAACTGCCTATGGGGGAACCTCTTTTTCTGTGCAATTCCCAGGAATATTCCAGTCAGTGAATTAATTTACTGGCAGGAATAGTTGCCACTGCAGCAAATTTTAAGCAACTATTGCAGAATATTTGTGGAGAGTGAATTTTGAATTTGTAATTATAATAATGTGTATGTGGAATCTGATTCTCAGGGTTATAACCATGCAATTAGAACAGAAATATACTCAGTGGCCCATTTCCAAAACAACTGGAATTACAGATGGGGAATATTTGCACCAAGGAATGAAGAAACTTTCTCTGTGGAGAGATTATCCCATAACTGTTCTGTGGTTTCTAGCATCTTCCTGTGGTGCTGGAGACAGGACAGAGGAGCGGATTGACCTCGCCTGGAAATCCTTATGGACCGTGGAAGGTACAGATCAAAAACTACTTGCAGGATTATTCACTGACTTCATTTGAAAACCGAAATCATCTGTGAATATTCTAATTTATCTGCAAACAATTCACCGTCTAAACAAGAGGCAGAACTAATTATATTTATGGATTATGGCATATTGGGGTGCATTAGGAGGAGCATTGCCAGCAGATCTAGAGAAGTGATTATTCCCCTTTATTCTGCACTGGTGAGGCTACATCTGGAGTATTGCGTCCAGTTCTGGGGCCCCCACTATAAAAAGGATGTGGACACATTGGAGAAGGCCCAGCAGAGGGCGACCAAAATGGTTAGGGAGCTGGAGCACGTGACCTATGAGGAGAGGCTGAGGGATTTGGGCTTATTTAGTCTGCAGAAGAGAAGAGCAAGGAGGGATTTGAGAGCAGCCTTCAACTCCTTGCAGGGGGGGTTCCAAAGAGGCTGGAGAGAGGCTGTTCTCAGTGGTGACAGATGGCAGAACGAGGAGCAATGGTCTCAAGTTGCAGTGGGGGAGGTCTAGGTTGGATATTGAGTAAAACGATTTCCCTGGGAGGGTGGTGAAGCACTGGGATGGGTTCCCTAGAGAGGGGATGGAATCTCCATCCCTAGCGGTGTTTAAGTCTCAGTTTGACAAAGCCCTGGCTGGGATGATTGAGTTGGGGTTGTGGGGCAGGGGGCTGGACTCAATGGCCTCCTGAGGTCTCTTTCAGCCCTAGGATTCGATGATTCTATGATTATTCACTAAGTTTTGCTTCTAGGATAGGCATGAGAGAAATGGCCGTGTCTTCTTTTTTAAAAAGAGTTCTGGGTAAGTCACATAACGCTGCTGTTCAAAGCAGCCATTCTAGCAGTAGAGTCTAGTCTAATAGAGAGGGAATGGGTGCATTGTGATACTCCTGTCTTACTCGTTTTCAATCTGGACCTGTGCTAATGCAGAAGAAGGTGCGAGTCTGGTTTAGAGTAAAGATGGGAGAACCTCATCTATTGGAGAACCTCATAATGTTCTTAGGCTTCGCTTGTTTGACAACCTCTTCTTTTTCCCTGTAAATTTAAAGCCATGTTTTGTCAATGAAAACTTGAATTAGCCAGCTTTTTCTTGCTGAAAAGGAAGCCTGTTGTCTGCTTAGGAACTCACCCAACCCTAAGCTGGCACCTGGAGAGGCTGATTTTTCATGAGATCTTATTTATCACTGCCTTGTCTCAGACCTTTTATTCAGGCCTTTATGCTATCCCACGACGCTGACTGTCTGAACCACTCACGGTTGAGTCTGACTTGCACCGGCCTATCTCTGTGCTGGAATTTGTACAAGATGGTAGCTCAGATTCTGCAAGGTTTCTCTGAAGGGGTTCATTGCCCCATAGAGTGGGCCCATCACCTGGCTTTTCAGTGATTTTTTCTTCCTCTGTTCCAGTGAATGGGGCTTCCCTCCTTCCTATCACGAGGGCAGCCCCTGGAGCAGAGCCCTCATGAGAGATGTGGGGTGGGGAGGGAGGAACCTGAGGACCTCTGTCAGAGTGGAGTGGCTTGTATGAAGGCCAATGCCCATCAGAGATTGTCTCCTGCTAGTGTTGGAGGGACGTATTTGTTTTCCTTTGCTGTCACTATCCCTGTCTTTCTGCCAATGGGCCAGATGCAGTAATGCTCCTGGCAAAACTTTCAAGGGAGAATGACTCGAGTTAGGGCTGGGCGGCCAGAGCCATCCCTGGGCATACGTGAACTATACGGCTGCGTGGGACACCTGAAGTTTTGGGGCACCCACGCACAGGGGCGGCCCATCCATATAGGCAAACTAGGTGGTCGCCTAGGGTGCCAAACTAAATGGGGCGCCAAATGGTGGCGCAATATTGTTGAGGGGTTTGGAGGAGGGGCGGCGCCGATTGCATGGTTCGCCTAGGGCGCCAGTTGCTGGCAGCTAGTCTAGGGCCGCCCCCACGCAGCTGTGTGTTCCTGCAGGTATGAGGTGCCTCTGCCGGCCCCTCCCCGGGGCTGCCCTCTCCTGTCTGCTGCGGGGCCTCTCCTTCCCCCACGTGCTCCCGTCAGCCAGCAGCAGCCAGCTAGTGCCGGCTCCCTGTTGCCAGGCTGGTGGCAGAAAGGAGCCCTCAGCTTCTGCAGCTCTGCCCTGGTCCCAGGGAAGCCCTTAAGCCCAGAAGAAGCTGTGTGGGAGGTAAGGGATGCAGCCCCAGGCCCCCAGCATAAGCGACAAGGGAGGGAGAAGGGAAGCTCCACACCTCTGGCAGAAACTGTGTAGGGAGTAGGGAACCCCAGGTCCCTGGCAGAAGCTGCACAGTGGGGGCCCTGTGTTGTGTAGGGCCTCATAATTTGTAAGCACAGCCCTGTGTATGGAGACTGAGTTCATTAAGAACAAGTAAACTGACAAGTTCCCATGGGCCTGACGTGCTGACCTCTATCCACGTCATCCCATAGCTCCACAGGCCTTCCGAAGAGAACGACTGTGGGTGGTGCCCTTTCGGCTGCTCAGTTACATAGAAATAAAATCGAAAACTTTTGTCCCCTTCCCTCCAAACCAACTACAGGTTTTTCTTGTGTTCTTCACAAGGGAAGTCTCAGGGTTGGGAAGACTTGTTCCCCGTTTCTGCTGGCATAGTTGACTCAGAAATGTGCGGGGGCATCTTTCTCAGACTTTTCTCCAAACACTGACCAGTCAAACGATCCCCCAAGGAGGATTAGTCAGTCTCAATCAAACTCACTTCACTTCTCAATTAGTCAGTTTCACTTCCATGTTCCTCTTGTTCTCCAGTCATGTTCTTCTAGGGCAGACGAGACTCAAGGTTTGAATGTAAAAACAAGCAGAAAATAAGACTCCAGCTGTTTTTCAAAAAAGTCTCTTGCGTCTTCTTTATAGATCCAAAAAATAAAAACACAACAAAAGGAGGCAAGTCAAGGTATATTTTCCTTTGCTCAGCCTTTAAATCTGTGTTCAGTTTGCAACCCAATGCTCCACACCCTTGCGGGAATTCAAAGGGCAGGGGGACCTTTGCTGCTAGGCAAGATGTGCAGAATCTCTGGCTCTTTGTCTAATTTGCTTTCCAATCATTCCGCTGTATGTCGAGTGGAATCTCCTGGAATTCTCTGTTGCAGAGAGATCTGTGTACCGCCGTGCGTGTGGTCGAGCATAGCCGGGCCATGTTTGTTGCTCTGCTTCATGGCAGCTACGGAACAGGAGGGCTGGTCTGCTCACTGAGGCTACGTCTAGACTGCAAGCTTTTTTGAAAGAGAGCGCCCACATGGATTGGACGCTATCTCGCATTTAAGTTGTGATTACTCTGGATGGAGTGGCCACCAGGGCATGTCTGTTATTTCCTGGAGGCCTCTTCTTTCAAAAGAACTCCCTCTTCTGCGTCTACACATGCCTTTTTCCGAAAAAGCTTTTCTTTTCTCGTAGAATAAGGTTTACCACCGTCGGAAAACCCCTCCCCCCATTCTTTTACTTTCTGTCAAAAGAACTCAATGGCAGTGTGGATGCAAGTATTGTTTTTCCGGGAAAAACAGCTGGATTTCTGGAAAAACACTGCAGTGTAGACGCACCATGATGTGCCACAAAATTCTGGTTCAGAATGAGCCTGGCTTTTTTTACAGTCTCATGCCTATATAAAGCAGGAGAGAGACGCTTGTCAGGCTTCTTCTAGATCAGGGGCAGGCAATACAAAAATGGCGGCCCCGCTGCTTCTATATTTACCTGTGGAGGGGCAGGTAAATGGCAATCACATCTCTCGTTGGCCACAGATCTCCATTCCCAGCCAACTGGAACAGTGGGAAGCGCCACAGACCGGGACACCACTTCCCATCACTCTCACTGGCTGGAACGGTGATCCATGGCCAGCAAGAGTTTTACCTGACACCTGTGGAGGTAAATGTAGAGGTGGGGGCCCACCAGGGACGAACCCTGAGGTCTGGATCCGACCTGTGCACTAGAATTTGCCCACCCTTGCTCTAGATGTTGGATCTGTACCCACCATAGGTACAAAGAGGAGTATCTCCATGTATAATGTCCTTAGTTCATTGGGAGGCCAGGTTTCTTATGGCAACTGCCATGATTCTTTCCTACTTCAGTGAGCCTTTTCTTACCAGACTGCAAACTTTCTATCTGTACCTGATGTGGGAATGCAGAATGGCCTGTTGGCTTTGGAAGATTATAGAGCAGGGGGAAGGCAACAGATCTGCCTGGGCGTGCAGCTACTTAAGACTCCTACCTGCCCCATTATATCCAGGCTAACTGTACCCCTGCACATAGAGGATGGGTTCCAGCCTCACCCTAGAAAATGCAGGTATCTGCCTAACTAGTAAGGAATGAAGTGGATCAGCTAGAGGAAAGAAAGAAAGAACAGTCTAGTGGCAAGTTTTCCTCCTCAATGTTTTTTCTTGAAGTTTTCAAGAGAACCCTTCCTCCCACACAAGGTGGTTTCACAGTCTTGGAAACAAAGAGGAACAACCCCCTTCTGGATCCATGCCCAGCCTGTGTTTCGCTCACCTCCCATATCTCCAGCAGGCGGCACCGTTTTATCGTGTTTCTTGTACGTGGCCAGGGTGCTCTGCCTTGTACATTGACAAGATGCAAGCAGGGCGCTAGCTAGTACATTCTGGATGAGATTCCACCTGGGTCTCAACACTCTGCCACGTGAGTGTTGGGCTTTTTCATTCTCTTGGCTTTTTTTGGATCTTTAAAGTGTTCACCAGCCATGTCTTGGTTGGTAAGGAAAACTGAGTCACTGCCCAGTGCAGCAGGTCAGCATGTAATTGCTCAAGGCGTACGCATTATTGATTGTGTTGTAACAGGGGCTGGAGACCTGTCCATGTGCAGTGCTCTGTCTCCATCCAGAAAGAAACGTCTTTGCCCCAAGGAACTTACCATCTAAAAATAAGGCGAGAGAGGAGAGGTGGATGCAAGACACATGAGGGAAGAGGAAAAGGTAACTGATCACAACCATCTTGCTCTCCTTTTGCACACTGTAGCCAGACAGAACCCCCCCCCCTTGCTCCCCTCCTCCCTCTGACATCCTTGGGAGAGAGAATCCTTGAGAGCGAAACTCTGTCTTCAAAGGCTCCAGGGCCTCCAGAGGTGCTGGAATAACAATGGCCCTGGATGCTAGACAGGAACCAGATAACAGCGGCAATTGGGCCAGCAGGCGGTCGGGGCCTTGGGCTACCTTTGGCTGGTACCAGTATTGATACGCCTACACACACCGTCCCAGAAGAGGAATCTGCCACCCCATCAGAAAAAGGATGTCTGGCCCTAATGATTTAGTTACCTCCACCTCACAGGTGCAAATTAAGCTTTGGACCCCCTGTGGGAATGGGCGTCACAAAGACTTTCCAACTTAATTGGCATTTTAATGACAAGAGAAGTGTCTATGTGACCACAGGGGTATAAAGTGGGGCCCTGTGCCCCACTCTAATTGGAGATCCACCCATATACCTGCTGGTCAGGCGGTCTTGGACCCCCAAGACTTTAGGGACGCCTTCGTCTCATACCGACTGCTTCCCATTGGGATTGAGAGAAACGCTGGCTTCACCGGAGTAAGGATCGCAGGGGTGAGAATATACTTGCTAGGTGTCTATTTTTGCGCGCATTCAATAAGAGCTCAGAGAACCAAAAGGGTTTCATGGTACCTTTAAGTGACTTTTCATTGTATTTTCTGTCTTGCCTTTTGTAGTGGCTGTGTTATCTGTAACACAGCAGTAACATTTAACAGCTAAGCTTGCCTTGTAACAATAAAATAGTAACTGTTTAAGCTTTAACCTGACTCCTCCTGTTGCTGTAACAGAACCAAACACAATCAAAAGAACTATAGCTGGTCAGGGGTAAACGCAGTAAGAGCTGAGCATTGAGTCGTGCCGCCTCCACGGGGCAGACTCTTTGGGGCACCCGTCAGCCTCCCTGGCTGCCCGCTGCGAAGGGACTTTTGTCCTAGCAGTTGAAGACTTGGGTGTAACGAGCTCTCTCTGCACCACCTTGGGGCGCCCGTCAGCCTCCCTGGCTGCCCGCTGCGAAGGGACTCTGTCCTAGCAGCTAAAGACTCGGGTGTGATAGGGCTCACAGACCACTCACTACCCCGGCCACCGGCTAACACACGCCAGACACAAGCACCTATCAGAAATTCCTAATTCAC
The DNA here is from genome assembly GCA_019425775.1 of Rafetus swinhoei. Classification (NCBI taxonomy): domain Eukaryota; kingdom Metazoa; phylum Chordata; order Testudines; family Trionychidae; genus Rafetus; species Rafetus swinhoei. Next base: position 45,839,798 of record CM033442.1, on the reverse strand, counting down.
TCACAGGCCATGTCTACACTACACGAAAGATTGGTGCTGCCACAGATGATCTTCTGGGGTTCGATTTAGCGGGTCTAGTGAAGAACTGCTAAATCGAACTCAGAGGGCGCCTCCTCTGGCACCGGTACTCCTACTCCTCATGAGAGTAAGGGAAGTCAATGGGAGAGTTTGCTCCTGTCGACCTCCCGCTGTGTGGACGGCGATTTACAATAGGTCGACTTCAGCTACGTAATTAACATAGCTGGAGTTGTGTATCTTAGGTCGACCTTCTCCTCTTGTGTAAACCAGGCAGTAATGTGGTAATTAGCAGCCAACACCCATTGAGTGTTCAGTGGGTTCCCAGCTGAAAGGAGTTTTTGGAGGAGATCCGAAGGGCAGGCTTGTGGAATTTGACGAATTTACATTACAGGGATCTAGCAGGGAGCGTCTCTATCTCCAACTGCTTTGTTTAAAGCTCAGTGCTGGGATTTTTCTGCTTTTCTCTGCCCTAAGGAGAGCGTGGGATGGAAGTGCAGAAGGCTAAAAAAAGGAAATGTTCAATTTTGTGCTCCTTTTCTCCTGTTTAAATACAGTATTTGTATTGCTGCCTGGCTGTGGATAGTTACCCCCTTGCTGGTCCTGCCAGGGCACTGCCTCTCTGGCAGCGGCAGCATGCCGGTAACGGGCTGGTGAATTGCTAGCCGCATCTGTTACCCTCGTTGCTGAGGTGTCATTTATCTGAGCTCTGCCGCTGCTTCCATTGCTAGGCACTGCTGTTCCTGGCCTCTGGCCTTACATCCCAGCCGGGGACTGCGCGCTTCTTGGTGGAATGTCTTCGGCGTTTCAGTTTCATGGTGTCCAGATTTCATCTGCTTTTTTCTGCCTCTTCCCTTTGTGGCAGGACAGTGCTCCCCGGTGTGATCCACGAGCGGGGGTGAGACTGAGCGGGAGCCCGAGGTTGTCTCTTTCCATTCATGATGAGCCGTGTGATGACAGGCACGACCTTGGGCTTTGTTTATAGAGATGCCCGGTTATCTCAGTTGCATTTACTAATCCTGCATCCTGCATGTCCTCCCAAGTCCTCCTGTGCCCCTCGGCCAGACCCGACTGTACCAAGAGATAGTAGAGCTGCGAAGGAGACCAGCCACAAAACCTCAGGAGCGGGAGCTCCGTTTGCAGTCCTCCTGGCCACTTTCTTACAGCGCTGTAAGGGGCTTGGCGGAAGGTTTTGTTTTCCTTTTGCGCACCGGACACAGGCCCCTTTCAGAAATTCTTGATCGGATCATCCTGTTTTATTGCCATTACCCAGTAGGGAAGGCCTGGGAGGAGAGAGCCAAGCGTGGGCTTGTGTACTCACACCGTTAGTGAGAACACTACAAGGGGAATCACATCTATCACATTGATCTCTAAACCAGTGGGCTGGCTCTGGTTCCTGTTGAAGTCAATGAGTGTGATGAAAGTAGTGCGGGGCGATGTTCCCGCTAATGGTTTCCATCCATGTGCAGAATAAATTTGTGGTGCGCACCTAGGCATGTGTGGATGTGCACCACCCATAGAAACTCATGCTGTGGGCGCTCAATGATCAGCTGGGCAGCACTGGAATCTCTCCCGGGCAGCTGCCCAAGCGCTCCTATTACAGGGAACACTGGTGCGGGACCCAGTGGTTGTGTCATCCCCCACGCTGCCTCTGAGTGGCACAGCGAACGCCATAGAGGAGACAATCACCGGATTTAGTGCCTGATCATGGGGGATGCTTAGCACCCTTAACTCCCACTGATGTCACGTTTGGGTTGAGGTACCCCCTTCCCAGTGGGCAGCCAGCACCTTGCAGGCTCTTCTGGCTAAATTCTGCCTTCATGCCTTGTGCATCCCACGGTGACGTCAGCTGGGTGGCAAAGGGCATAAAGAGGAGCGGAATCTGGCCCCGAGGACGCGGCTGCAGCGCGCCAACGAGGCTGCTGTGTGAGCAGAGCTTCCAGGCTCCCCATCTCTTGGAGAGCAATTTTCAGGGATTTCAGTTGCGTGTGCCAGAGGGATCGGCGGCCTGCCAGACGACATTTGATATTTAGCAGGCAAAACGGAGGCCAAAGGAGTGTGCTGATTCCCCAGCTAATGTTTCTAGTTGCATGGATGTTTCCACTTTATTGGACAGTTGCTCTAGTTCTAACCGGGTTGTTTACGTTACCAGGTGGTTAATAGATCGGAGAGACTTTGCAGCCTCTACGCTTCCTCCTAGAAACCTGCCTCCTGCTCTGTGTGTCAGTCTTTCCCCTCACAGCACCCTCCTTGGGCCAGTGTTCAGGGGGTAAATACCTTCTTCTCCTCACCCTCCAGCCTTCTCCTTGCTCCACTGACTACGAAAAGGCCAAGTCCCCTCATGGGGTGACCCATTGTTCAGTCATTCCATTCAGGAGCCCCTCGCTCCTTGTGCAAACGGCAGCCGGGGGCGTCCGGTGAGACACAAGCTGCAGGCTGTGGGCGGACAGGCCTCGCTATGGTTTGTGCCACATTTGAATGATGGCAGCGGCTGATTATGAATTGCTGTGAAAAGGACAATTTCAAGGGATGGTGTTTCTCCCTCCCGCCGCCTCCCAGCTGTTCAGCAATGTCTTTCATTCTCCCTTCCTGGGGAATGGGAAAAGGAAACCTGTTTCCTTCCTAGCCCCTGTTCCCACCAGCATGCACAGAGCTAGTTGCTGCAGAGTTGCCCTGCAGGGCAGGGCTTTTGCTGCCTCCCATGGAAAAATCCACGGGAGAAACAAAATGGAAATGCTCAAACAACTCTGAAGCCAGGGCTAGCTAGAGCTAGATTTTCCTTTGTGGGGCGAGGTGAGCAGTCTCCTGGGAACAGTAGAGGGGTCCCACCTTTTCCCCTTCCCCCAAAATGCACACTTACCCAGTATGTCCAGCAATGTGATTTATGCCATCATGTGCCAACAGTGTCCCTCTGCGATGTAAATTGGACAAACTGCTCAGTCATTCGCCAAAGAATTAATGCCCACAAATCAGACATCAGACATCTCCACACAGAAAAACCTGTTAGTCAACATTTTAATCTAACTGGCCATTCCCTTCAAGATCTGAAAACATGCATCTTACTTCAAAGAGACTTTAACACCAGATTACACAGGGAGACTTCAGAACTTGTATTCATGCTTAAATTAGACATGTTGCAAATGGGTCTTAATAAAGATGGTAATTACCTTGCACATTACAAAGACAGCCTCCCCACCTTTTGATATTCATAGTAACTCCAGATTAGACACTTATAGACTTACAATAAGCTATTTCCTCCTTCCTTGCCTCTTCCTTGCCCTTCGCCCCCACCTTCTGATTTGTTAGTTCATAATCTGTTTACATTCTTCATTGTGTTCCTTTGTTATATATGGCCATGCCAATTCACTTCCAGAATATGATCTGAGAAAGTGGGTCTGGCCCACGAAAGCTCATCACCTAATAAACTATCTTGTTAGTCTTTAAGTGCTACGTAATGTTTTTTCCTTTAAACTTACACAGTGTGCTTGGAGAGCAGGGACATGTCACTGGGTCCCTAGGTCTGTGTGACTAAGCTGCCCTCGCTCTTTCTCTTGGCAGCGAGCCCCCTGGTCTGCGGTAGGAGTTCTGCTGCCGCCCACAGCCACTGTCCTCATTCAAATCCCTGTAGGGTCCTGGGGGAACATGACCTAGCCCAGCGGGTTTCAAACTTTTTTTCTCATGACCCAGTTGAAGACAATTGTTGATGCCGCGACCCAGCATAATGTGACTGGAGTGTGGGCTTCAGGGTGGGGCTGAGGATGGAGCTTTGGGGTGCAGGAGGGGCTCCAGCTTTGGGGGAGGAGTCGCGGTTGGGGTGGGAGGGACTTACCTTGAGTGGCTCCCAGTCAGCGGTGCAGCGGAGGGAGGGGGGGGCGTTAAGGCAGCTTCCTGCCTCTCCTGGCACCGCAGACCATGCTGCACTCAGAAGCAGCCGGCAGCAGGTTCCCAGCCAATGGGAGTGTGGAGCTAGTGCTTGGGGCAGGGCAGCATGCAGAGCCCTGTGCACCCCCCCCCACACACCTAGGAGCTGGGCCTGCTGCCGGCCGCTTCTATGGCGCAGCGCAGTCTGTGGTGCAGGACAGGCAGGGAGCTGCCTTAGCCCACCCCCCCCAGCTCACCTGATCCCCCTGCAGCACCGAGACCCAGTGCCCGACATCCCACCCCCAGTCCTGAGTTGTGACCCATCGTTTGAAAACCACTGGGCTAGAGCGCAGCCTCCTACTATACTGCTGTGGCCCCACAGAAGCACTCGAGCTTGGAGAGCAGGGAGTGTCCCTTCCCTCTGTCAGGTGTACAGCACCTTACACCCGACCTGCTATGCCTTTGCTTGCGTCCAGGCTCTGTAATGGGCAGCATGGGCCCATTGGTCATGTTGTATCCATTTGTTCCAGGGAAAAATAGTTTGCAGAATTTCCCCCAAGAGAACAGGTGAACTCTGCCTTGAGATACACTACATGAATGGGCTGAGTCAGCCACAGGCTAGACAAACCTACCTTGGCAATATCCTTGGGTATGTCTAGACTACAGGCTTTTGTCGACAGAGGCTTTGTTGACAGATACTGTCGACAAAGCTTCTGTCGACAAAGAGCGTTTAGACTACATCCAGTTCTGTCGACAAAGCAAGCCGCTTTGTCGACATGACAGTGTAGACGCAAAGGACAGCGTAGATGCAATAATGCCTTCTGTCGACAGAACTCTGTTGACAAAATGCATTATTCCTCACAGAATGAGGTTTACCGCCGTCGACAAAACTGCCGAGTTCTGTCGACATTATGTCAACAGAACTCGGCGGTAGTGTAGACGCAGGTATAGTTTTGTCGACAAAACCCTGTAGTCTAGACACACCCCTTTAGCCTCAAAATCATATAAAGCATTAACGCTGTCTCATGTGCACACTCCTTGGCTGCACGGATGTCTTGGGACCTGGGGTGGGGCTAGAAGCTATTACATATAAACCCAATCATCTAGGAGTCTGCACAAAGAAATCCGCCGCCTTTCTGAAACAGCCTTATGTTTGCACCGGCAGCTGAGCCCCTGGGACTTCAAAGAAGCCAGGATGTGAACTCCAAGTCTTCCTGCCATGGCGCAGTTAGCTGGATACAAGAGACCGCCATCACGAAACCCTCTTCAGGGCCACCCAGGTCAGATGTGGATCCCAGCACTGCAGTCCCGGCCTGCCTCCGATGGAAGCCAATTCTGCCTGCAAACGATGCTGCTCTGTGTTCTGCGGGAATGGAATTCTTGCAGAACTTTAAAGTGTTCATCTCTCTCTCTCTCTCTCTCTCTCCTCAGTTCCTCACAGTTTTTACTGGTTTAGGTGTTGGCGTTTGTGGAGTATTTTATAGGACACGTCTACACTACAAAACTAGTTTGATGTTAATTCATTTGACTTTGAGGATCCAGTTTAGCCAATGTCATTTTGCATGTCGCCTCTAGGTGGCTGTGGTCGACAGAGCTTGTCCTCACTGCCCAGGGTTGCCTCCACGCATGGGGTGATGCATTGTGGGTAGCTATCCCTGCAGGATGCTGGAATTCTGGGTGAGGGTCCCAGTGCCTCATGGGATGAACAAGTTGTCGGTTGTTACAGGTGCCTATCATCAGCCTCCACTGTGTGTGGCTCAGACCCGGCCTCCTCCTGTGAAAGGCTTGTCTAAGCTTCTTTCTTTTCACGTGGCGCTGCTGGGTGTCCCTGCCTGGCATAGCCCCTCCCCACCAGGCCCTGTGCGATTTTGGCACAGATGTCAGCATTTCTCTGGCTGGTTCAGAGTGCTGCCTGTCCCATCTCCCATTAAAATGATGCCCTTTTGCTTCGTGCTGGAGGCGTGTGTGAGCCTGGCCCAGCCTGCGCAGCTGTGCTGTGATTTCTCCACGCTGCTCCTGGGGGAAATAACCATTCACAAGTTCCTGGGGCTTTTCCTGCTCCCCTGGCTGAAGCGCTGTGGGGTCCAAAGTGCTCGCCGGAGCGTTCACAGCAGAGGAGTCTGGATCATCACCTGGAGACCAGCAACTCCGAATTACAGCGTTTACACTGCCCTTAATTGGAGGTGTGAATGTCACCTCAGGCTTTTCTCCACTCGCTGAGTGCAGGGAGTTGTGGAGTAGGGGGTTGAATCTAAAAGCCCTGTCAGCTGACGGGAAGGACTGGGAATAGACACTTTCCTGACAAATTCACTGAGTACATTGAGCTGAGCTCGTATGTAGAGCAGCTGTTCGCGTGTACCCTTCAGTGGCTGTTTGGCCCGTGCCATGTGAATAGCAGCAGGTCCTAAGCAATGTTCCCTCTAATTTTTTCCATCCATGGGTGGAATGCATTTTGTTGTGTGCACCAAGGCATGTGCAGATGTGCACCACCAGTAGAAACACAGGCTGCTGGCTGTGGGCACTGTGGTCGCTCTGCTAATCAGCTGGGCGGCATTTGAATCTCTCCTGGGCGGCTGCTCAGCTTACAGGGAACATTGGTCCTAAGAGACAGAGCTTCGCTCCCCACCCAGCAAACCAGTGGCTGTAGATTAGGCTGGCTTGCACTCCGCGGTGACAGTGGGCGGGTGGCCGTGGTGTGCTGCACTGGTAAGAAGGGGCCGGCGCTGGGCGCACTCTGCTGCAGGTGGGAGATGCGAGTGCCCAGCTGGGCACCCAGTCTGGCTTGCTGGCCCTGTGCCGCATGGCTGGAAGCAACAGCCCCCGTTTGTGCTACGAAAGGGGCCGGCTGGGGCGGTCCCAGCCAGGCTCCTGGTGGGGCTCCCAGCCTGCTCTGCTGGCCCCTCATTGCTCTGACTGGATGAAACGCATGTGTGGGCGCGTGCGCACACGCACACACACGCACACGCACACGCACACAGAGCATGCGGCCTCTGGGGGGAAGGGAGCTGTGGGGGTCTTTGCACGTTGCTTCCACTGCCTGCCTGCAGCGTCCCCACAGCCACTGCTCTCTGTGGCCAGGACCAGGAGCAGCGCGCGGGGCAGGAACCAAGTAACCGACTGCGACTGGACTGCCCCACCCCAAACCCCCCATCCCTCTGGACTCCCCTCTACCTACACACACATCAGCCCCCTGCCGTGACTCCCCCACACCCCTAGCCCCCTGTCCTGAGTCCTCCCCTTCCAGGTGGGTTGCTATCCCACAGACTCTATAAGAAGAGTATTACTCTCACCCCTGCACGCAACACCCTCTGTTCAGTGACCTCTGCATCAGAGGTGAAAGGAAGGGGGACGCCCTGGTGCGCAGCCCCAGCGAGAGCTGGCTGAGCTGCGGCAGAAGCCAGCAGGGAGCTGTTGAAAGAGCCGTCAGGGACCCAGGTTGTGATAGGACGGGACCTGTAAGAACTTTAAGTTCCTTTCACCCTTTTCCGAATAGCACAGAGTGCTTCCCCTAACTCTGTGCCGGATGAGGTTAGCTAATCCTCATGCCTCAAAGTCGCGTCCAACCGGCCGACTCTCCGCAGTTCTCAGTAACTCTCCAGACTCAGAGAGGTTAAACCACCTGGCTGCCTTCTCTTGGCTCCTGTCCAGGGCATTCAAGAATAACAGCAGTTAGGCCATTCCCATTCTGAGTGTTCTTTCTAGTCCCACTCGCTGGGCTTGAACATCTCATTTTGTGAACGCTCATTTTCTCATCTCCCAGCTGTGCTGTGGGGCTGACTGATGTGCTTCTTTCACTCAGCGTGTCTTTCTCACTAGAAGACCTCGGCTTCATGGGAGCTCTGCTCATGGAGTGGCTGGAATTGCTGGGACATCCCTGGGCCAGACTAGCAAAATTCAGATGTGCATCTGAATGGATGCAAGGTTTGCAGAAGTGGAAGGTTTCAGACCAATGTTTCCTCTAATCTTTTCCATCCTTGTGCAGAAATGCATTTTGTTATGCGCACCCAGGCATGTGCGAATGTGCACCACCCGTAGAAACACAGACCTAGCTGTGTTGCTCTGCTAATCGGCTGGGCGGTAGTGGAATTTCTCCTGAGCGGCCGCACCAGCGCCCAGTTTACAGGGAACACTGGCTGTCAGAACCTGTGCAATGGGATGTGCCTGGAATGGGATTGTGTCTCATAAAGTTAAGCAGCTAAGAGAGGGAATCACCAGATCAAGTACAGTCCTCAAAACGGACACAACTGAGCAAATGCTGAACTCCAGGGGCTCAGGGCCGGTGCACAGAGTGCTACTCAGCTCTGTTCTGGGCTGGTGGGGGGGGCTGTACCTCCCCTCCCCCCAGCTGTGGCAGCTCTGCGCTGGGACTGTGGGAGGGAGCGTCTCCCCCACCACCAGCTGCATCTGCTCCATGCTGGTGCCAGAGGAGGGGGCTCCCCCCTTCCAGCCATGGCACCCAACTTGGAGCTGCCACTGCTGGGGGACAGGTGATCCTTCCGTGGCCTCCACCTTCCTAACCTGGACCTGCCCCCGTGGGGGAACATGCACCCTTCCCCCTGGCTGTGCCTGCTGGAGCTACAGCAGCCATGGAGAGGCACTTCTCACTTGGCCCCAGTGGTGAGAGAGGGCCGGGGATGTCCTCTTTCCCCAGGGCAGCCTTATACTGACCCCCTCTTCCCCAGCCCCACTCCAGAGCAATGATTGAAATGCAGCCTGGACATTTTCATTGTATTTTCCAAAAACCAAAAGTTAATTGAATTACGGACCTGAGCAACGCTGGGTAAATCTTCTAATATCTTGGGGTACGTCTACACTAGCCCCCTAGACCGGAACTGCAAATCAAGCCCAGGATTTAAATATCCCGCGCTTGATTTGCATGTTCCCGGAGGTCGCCATTTTAGAAATTGACTAACCTGAAGTAACTGCCCGGCGTCTACCGCGGCAGTGAAGCGAGATTCGATTTAAACCCCTAACTCGAATTAGCTGGTATTCCTCCTGCAATGAGGTTTACCAGCTAATTCGAATTAGGGCTTTAAATCGAATCATTCACTGCCATGTGACGCGGGCAGTTACCGAGCTAGTCAATTTCTAAAATAGCGACGGCTGTATGCAAATCAAGCGCGGGATATTAAATCGAGCTTGATTTACAATTCGTCGCCTTCATTAGCCTCCCTAGATCGAGCTAGGGGGCTAGTGTAGATATACCCTTGTATAGCTTGAAAAGCCTTTGTTGTTGTTATTGACAAAACTTTAATGAAAACATTAAGCGAGCTCTAATTGCGATTCATTTATTTCTTATCCATTTATTTATCTGAACATACTTATTCAGAGCTCTACATGGCAGATTTTTTAAAAAGCAAAATTTTATGTTTTAAAAAAGATGCTTTGTTTAAATTAATGCATTTCTGTCATACGCATAAAACAAATTATTCACAAGTAGCTTGGATCATATGGATAGTTTACTGTACATTGCTGCAAATCTCTTGGTGCAAATCCAGATTTTGTCCCCTGGCCAGTAAAGTGCACTGTTTGAATAAACGTAACTGTACCTCTACATACCCAGTCTGCTGATGCAGCCCACACAGGCCTAACCAAGAACCATTGTTTCTTTAAGGAAATAATTTAAAACCTGTTATTTATGATCAAATTATTACAGAGCCCAGTTATTCCCTGGAATAATTTGCCTTTATTATTAGTTGTTTATAAAAGGTGCTATGGAGCCAGAAATATGAAGGAATTTTTCTCACATCTTTAATGATGCCCTTAATTAGTGGTGGTCTGGTTATGTGCATCTGCTAGGTTGGGGGTAACTGTGGGAAAGGGTCTTGGAATGCATCTTGGCATTGTGAAATATGCATTGTGTGAGGCTGCTACACCAAGCTTGTGTTGCCTACAAGGAGACTTGTTGCATTATAAAGGTAACAAAGACAATTTAGTCTGCCCGATCTGATCCATTCCAACTCAGAGTGTAACTCTAACCGCCTGGAGGGATTTCTCAGTAGAGCAGTACATAGATAACAATAGTTCCACAAAAAAGAAACCACTTTGCTACGACAGTTTTTCCTTGTCCAAAGCCTTTAGTTTCTAATGTGTTACTCCAAAAATGGCATGTGACGTTCCTGTGCAAATCCCATGTTTGATAATTAGCTGCCCTGAAGCACAATGGATTTTAGGAAACTTTGCTGAAACACAGTTTAAACCCCCCATTTTGTTTGCTTTGTTTTCTCAGTGGGAAATATAGGAAAAGATGACTTATGAGTATCTATTTCAAATCTTAATGCTCAGCTATCTAAATAGCCTTAAGGTCGGAGAGATAGCTATGGGATAGTGCACTGAAGAAGTTAAAAAAATAGCTTAAATATGCTCATGGTTTTATATTAATCAGGGAGGCCAAAGTGCACTGAATTTGTCTCTGATCTTTGAAGAAGTTGGGATGGGAATTCAAGGTCTCCAAGAATTTGGAGAAGACTCCAAGGTGATATTAGATGCCAGAGTTTTACAGCAGGCCAAATTAGAATACTTTGGGGTGCTGAATTGTTTTGAGGCGGGGGTGTAATGGGAGGTGAGGTGAGTAATGTGAGTCTCTGAAATGGAGAATGTAAGTTTTAAAAGATGCATGAAGGCTGGAATGTCTCAGCCTCTTGCAGACTCTTGTTGACTGAAGTAAGATTCTTCCTCATTTTTTCACTTATGGATATTTTTGGTGGATTTGGACTTTTCAGTCCTGTGGCACCTTAAAGACTAACAGATTTAAGGTGCCACCGCACCCCTCCTTGTTCTTGCAGATACAGACTAACATTCGCCCCTCTGACACTTCTCTGGCTGTGTGATTTCTCTGGTGTTGGAAAGGAACTTTCCCCAAATCAGCTCTTTGAAATATTTCTTATTGTTTTTAAAGTTTAAAATGTGAGAAGGCAAATTTTGGAAACCATCAGAATAGAAGCGCTGAATGTTAAATCTAGCTCCTCCCCCCCCCCCCCCCCCGGACAGGAACATCAATGATTTAGGATGATATGATGCATCTATATAATCCTGGGTAAATGTCAAATGTACACTGACACAAAGAAATGGCCTATGAAATCCTTAATTAACATTTTGCTCTTTTCCATTCACCTTGAATTTATTTGTGAATGTTGAAAAGATTTGCCATTAAGTTCCAGCTCGACACATGTAGACCCCTTACTATGGCTATATGCATTTGATTCATGGACTGGGAAAAGAGAACCTTCTGTTTGTAAGTCTTCAGTTTGTTCGTTCATCCCTGGAAGTTGTTTATGGACGACGTCTACATAATTTTTTTTGGCGCAGAAGTCAGAGCATTTATAGGATCAGAACTGATTACGTCATTATATCATGAAATTCCCAGAACCATCAGACCAGCTGTTTCACAATAAAAGTTTCAAATTGACTTTTCGAAAACATTTTGTTTAAAGCACCTGTACCCACCCATCAAAGAAAAAAACCCAAACCCAATCTCTTCCCCCCTCCCAAACTCATAGAAGAAACTCACTCTACACTGAGTGGTGTCCAGTACACAAACTTACATAACTGGAAAAATAAACAAGTAGCTCTGTGGTGGGTAACCTGCATCCCAAGGGGCACATGCGACCCATCGGGGTTCTGTCCGTGGTCCACAAGACATTTTGTTTACTGTTCTCCACGCACAGGGTTGCCAGATTCTGCTGGTTTTCATCCACATTGGTTTTTTTCCTACTGGTATTAAGTGACACGCATGTAAAGCAAGGGCATGTGAAGCAAGGTGAATGCTGATTGCACACGACATTGTGAGAGCTGTGTGCTCCCTCTGCATCCAATCAAAGTGTTGCTACAGTTCAGTCAGCCCATCCTGCAAATTCTAGGTACACAAGCGCAGTTAGCAAAACCACCTTATGCCCTATGCCCACTGAGAGGAAGGAGGGCTACTCATGAGGCCCATTCACTAGCCTAGGTTGCCCATCCCTGGCCTAGATCTTCTTTCCCTATAGCTCGTAAGAACTCCCGAGGACATGACAACTTGGCTGCTCAGGTTGTGTGATGGGGATTTTGGGCTACTATTAAAATTCTTTGTGGCTGTAGGCTGGCTTTTTTGACTGGGTCCAAGCATTAAATGACAAAGCTATGCCAACTCATTGTCAATGAAACAATGAATCTGCTACAAAACACAGCACATGAGAAAGTTGCAGTGTTCAGTAGCTTGAGGATTTGCTTATTTGGAGTTTGTGAGTCTCCGCTTTGCGGTTTGAAAGGTAGTGTGTTCTTTTCTGATCTCTCATTCAGAGCTGTGGGGTTATTTTGGGATCACTACCGAGTCAGGAACCCATGGGACCTGACAGAACTGTATTCATTAGAACAATGATGCGTTTACTACATGGCTGACCTCTGGAAAGGCCGATGAGTTTGAAATCACTGCCCACTCACAGAGAATTGGGCTGAGTGTGAGCTTTTATTTCCAGCTCTGATAAGTGCTGTGATAACTGTTGCCTGAAAGTGATAAGTCCCAAACATTTGGACAAAAAAGGTGCTTGCTGTCTGGCTCCGAGGCTATATTTGGGGGTGGGATTGAATTTTTAGGGCTTGCTGTGGTGTCATCATCAAACTCAATGAAAGCCAAGCCCAGTAGAAATACCCGATAGAAAAATGTCTGCGATCAGATTTGCGGGTGATCGAGAGGTAAATGCAGAGCCAGCTTTGCCTCATGAGCACTTACCCAGTACAATATTTGAATTCATGTTTACTGAGACTCATCTGAGGAAACATTGAAAAGACTCGCTGTGTACGCTTGTCTCTTGTGTTTGCCACACTTTCTATTTCCTGGACCAGCCGTGTGTAGTTTCAACTTCTTCAAAGCCTCTTCCAGCTGGGTTGTTCCGTTTCATTTACAGTTTCCTTTGTGGAAGCCTGCCCAATCATTTGTCCTTCTGCGGTTCAGAGGTACAGCAGCAAAAAGAGATGAGGAAATATCCTTAAGGCCTGATCCAAAGCCCTTTGAGGTTAATGGGAGTCTTTTCATTTGGCTTTTGCTCAGGCCCTCTGTGAGTAATGAGTTGTTTTTTGCTACCTAGTGACATTTTGGCACGTTGCTAATAATGTAACAATGCAGCCCCACAAGTGTACTGTGAACAATAGTAACAGGCTACAGGGAGCAAAGGAGGGAAGAGCTGGGTCCCCTAAGACATAATAGGAAACCTAAATTTAAAACTAAAAAGAACTCAGAATGTCTCAATGGCCCTGGACATTTGCTGTTGGATTTCCTCTGGCCCATGGGAAACTCAAGGGTGGTGCTCATACAATTAGGTTCTGAATGTGATATGAACATACTAGCTAAGGAATTACTGGTTTTTTCATCCTCACCCACTGCGCTACATCCTTTTACAGTATGACTATGGCCACGTCTCCATTGGCAGGAAGATCAGCGCTGCAATTGATCTGGAAGATTGATCTTCTGGCATTCGATTTAGCAGGTCTAGTAAAGACCCACTAAATAGAACGCTGAGGGTGCCTCCATTGGCGCCAGCACTCCTTGCTGTTGTGTAGAGTAAGGGAAGTCGAAGACTGCATTTCTCCTGTCAACCTCCTGCTGTGAGGATGGTGCTAAAGCTCAGCTTAAGGTACGTCGACTCAAGCTATGTTTTTTACATAGATGGAATTGTGTATCTTAACCCGACCTTCTCCTGTAGAGTGGAGCTGGCTTCTGTCTCTATTTGCCGGGCTGGCTGTGTTCTCCTCCAGTGGCCCAATCTATTTTCTTTTTAATACCGATGGGACACACCCATTTCTTTCAGTGTGTACACTGTAAAAGGATGAGGCCAAGGCTCTGACCAGAAGACTGACAAGGAGTTTTACAAGCCTCCTTCTAAGGCTCCCTCTTTAAGCCCATTTCTCAGAGCTGACCCAGAAAATAAAATATGCCTCAGTGGGTATTGAACCAGAATCTCCTTATTTACTCGGTGGAAGGGGTCAGATGAACACAAGGAACTGAGGTAGGAAGAAAAAGGAAGGGAGGATAAAAAAAAAATGGAGGGCCGAAACTATCACATATCAGACCATGGCTAGGCAAACAGATAAAGGATGGGAACGTTCTGTGTTGCCTCACGGATGTCAGTGTGTGGGCAGCCGGTGATCACTGCCTCCAGGACGACGATCCTGGGCTGGAACAATAGAAGATCAGGATTCCCTAGCTAGCCCCCAGCCTATCCCCTTTATGCTCTCCCTAGGGTTGCCAGATGGTTTCAACAAAAATACTGGACACACTTGACATTACATCACAATCTACATTACGTCTTATTTAGAAAATACCGGACAGTTCTGTTTTCTCATTTATATTTTCTCAATTTGTTTCCCGAACAGAAAGCTCAAATATTGGACTGTCTGGTTCAAAGCCGGACACCTGGAAACCCTAGACATCCTGTGTGCAAGCGAGTCCCAGCTTAGCAAAATAAATCTGTGAATATGTGTGGGCTCCCCAATAAAACAACAAACACTGAGATGTTCTGCTTCAACTGGTGAGCAGCTGCCTCAGGCTGACAGCTACTGCGCCCATCGAAGAGAGAGAGAGAGAGAGCTTGCCTCAGGGAGGTGGCTACCTCAAGCCCACTTCCTCTGAAAGGAAATCTGGAGCGAGCCCCTGAGAGAGAGCAAGAGTCCCCTTTTAGGGATTCCCATCTCCTAGCAACGCCTGCCTTCTCTTTCCCGCTCTTTCCAACCTTCCTGCCCTTTTTTCTCCTCTGGGAGGAATAAGAACCCTGCCCAACATGGCGGGCTCTTGTAGTTATAACCAAACACAATGGCAATCACATCTAACAGACATAATTGGACCCCCTTTGCAATGGGCATACCTCAATGTAAACAAGGGAATTGAGCTGTTACAAGCAGATAGCTTAGATGCTAACAGTTTTAGTTGGAATGCCCTTAACTTCAATGGCGCCAGGATTTCACCCTTTAATGCTTTGTACAAAATGTACTAACCCAGTAGTTGCTCCCCCTCACCCCCCCGCTGCCCCAAAGAGCCAGTTTACGTGGGTTATTGTTTTACAGAAACAAGAGTGCCGATGCAGAATGTGTACTCTGAAATAACTCACCTGGAATAATGATTCTGGAATGGCTAGTTCAGTAAATTTTCCAATTTAGGCAAGCCCCGATAGGTGAGAACGCAATACCCCAAACATGGTTTGTGACTCTCCTACGAGAAAGCCCAGGGTGTATCTTTTTTAGTCAAGCCATCTATAGAGGTATTTGTGACCTTTTTTCATATGTATTTTCACTGGACTCTGAAAGAAGACATTACTGCAGGTCCTCCAGCGGCCTGCTCTACCAGAGCATTTTGTTGAGGGCATGTTCTTCCATGGGTAAGAAATAATGTTTTGAACACCATCCAGTGGGATGAAAAACTGTTGCTTATTCTCTAAAACAGGCAGTGAGGCAAAAGTGACAAAACTCTATGGGACAACAGAAACCAATTCCCACCTGTGACTTAAGAAAGACGAGACACTGCGCACCATCACACAGCAAGCGTCCCCTTCACTGCACCCACCTTCTCAGAGCAGGAGTTCTTGTCCAGTAATTTGGGGTTCTGATTGTCACTAAACTACAACAAAGCAGAACCAGGGTGGTTGGTGCCATCAAGGAGCTGACTTATGGTAGAGATTTAAAAAGCTGTTTCCCAACACTGCAAAGAGCTAGAACATGCTTGCACAGAGGGTCTGGAGACAGGGAAGATTAAGCTATTTCAGTAAAAAGCGGAGGCCTGGGGTTTAAAAAGAAAAGGGAAATATTGGACTTGGAGCCTAGGACTAGCTGAGCAACATGCCTGCATTTCCAGGAGGCTGGGAGAGGATTTTACATTGGTCATAGCACCTCTTCCTTTGGCTATAAGATTTCCTTTGCACAGGAATTTTGTCTTCTGATGCAACATTTTTTTAATTGTTTTTTTTTAAAGTTTTATAACGAGAGGCTGGAGAGAGCAGAGTTGTCATCATACCACTTGGCACAGAATGGGTCCCTGGGCTGCCTCTGTTCCTACTCTATTCTGTAAGGGCCACCTAATCCATTTCCAAGCAGGAAGCAAAAATGTGTCCCACCCCTTCCTTGCCCTGTCCCAGACCTTTATATAACAGCCTCTGGCTCCCAGTAGACTGCAAAATTCCTGCCTTAGAAGTGAGAGACTACTTTCCATTCATGCTCAGTGCCCAGTGGGAAATGTCAATGAATTGCAATCCAAGTAAGAATACCCCAAACATATTCACAGTATTTTCAAGTGTGTGCAGGTACTAAGAAAACCTCCCCCCCTTACAGCCTTAACCTCAGCTGCTGCAGATGCAATATTTCAGGAGGGGAAGGAAAAGGAAAGAGCTGAGGAGTTCTTAGTGCCTCTTAGACCACTGATTGAAATGGAAATAGGATGAAGCTCATTATTGCAGTAGGCTTCTGTGGGCAGTGAGTGCTCGAGAACTTTCCTTTTCCTCTGCCCAGTAAGATCACTGGAAGTTTTGCTTACTGACTTAAATTTCATTCTTGTACAGAGGCATCAGAACCAACCCTCCCTCGCATCTTTGGTGCTTAGTATAAAATGGAGCCAGGATCTGACTGAATCTGTATTTTTGCCACCCGGTTTTGCCCCTTACAGAGCTAAGAAGACAAAAGTGAAAACTTTTATCCAACCCAAAGTGTCATTCCCCATAAGCTGCTATTTAACTGAGCAAAGCAAGTTAATACATGTATAAAATTTGCTCCCAGTAAAACCCTTGGCTTCTCTTCAACAGGAAATGGTGAACTTTGAACTCTTCATGCATGGACATGTTTACATTTCAATTTATTTTTCATTCTTGTTTAGATAGAAAAGCTCCCCTTCATTGCAACAGAAACTTAAGACCTGATTCAGCAAAACATTTAACATTTACTGGACAAAATCTATTCCTTAAAATCTTCATTAGAATTAAATGACACACACAAAAAAAAGAAAAAAGGGTCGGGTCCTGAGACTCTTCACAATTAGGAATCGTTACTGATAAATCTTATATCTTTCACAGAAAATTATTATCTAGAAATAGAGAGGCCAGGCCAAATCAGATTCTCTGCCTCTCTAAGGTTACATCTACACAGCAGTCTTTATCCGAAATAACATCGTCCCGCGTGTAAACTACAAGCAGTTATTTCGACATAATGTCAAAATAGTGTCGAGCTGGAGGACTTCTTACTCCGACGCCTGTAACCCTCATTTCACGAGGAGTAAGGGAAGTCAGAGGAAGAGTGCTGTCTCTTGGACTTCCTGCTGTGTAGACAGCGCCAAAAGCTGAAATAAGCTATTTCGACGTAAGCTACACAATTGAAGTCGCTCAAGTTGCGTGTCTTATTTTGGCTTTAGCCCTGCTGTGCAGATGCGCTCTAAATGGAGGAAACTTTGTCAATTTTGACGGTGTTTGTCCAAAGCCAAACAACGAATTTGGGTCACATTGTTCAGCTGCTAGGGGGCCACTCCCCTAGGCTTTGCTTATTTCTTACCATGGCAAAGGAGGGCCACACAGTGGTGGTCCCTGCCAATCTTAACATTTGCAAATCCTGCTAAACCCCTTATACTGCAGCTTTCCCACTTATTACCGCATGCTACAAAGCAGAGGAAGACGTCATTGACAAGAACTTGCATCTAAGTCTGGACACGTGGGGCCCTTCTTGGGACCAGCACCAACCATTCTCTCCAGAAACGTCGAGGATGTCATGTCCTAAACAGGAATTGGTTGCTGATATTTGCACAAAACACCAGTGCCCAGTTCTTGGTCTACAGCAGATTCACCGAGGATTACACGACAAACCAACCAGGGTACCAGGAATGCTGCTGGCTGTTGATGTTGGCTGTCAGTGCCATATGTGGTCAGCCAGGCATCAGAACCGCAATCTATACATGAGCAAAGTTTCTGGCCCTCTCCAAAGATGTTGACATGGCTGTCAGACGTACTGAGCCAATGCCCGAGAATGTTGGCCACTTTGCCAGGGTTTTCCATCTGATCGCTAGAAGGAACATACCTTGTGGCTGTTGCAGAGAATACATCCCTGGACTATTACCACAGCCAGCTCTACTACATGAGTCACACAGGTGAAAATTCCAAGAAGACCCCGTTAGAGATGACACAATAGCTGCTGGCAAATATCTACTGTCAGAAATTGCTCAAGAATACATAAACTTCTTGGAGAACTTGATAGAATCCATGGATATGACCCATAATTACAAAAAAAGCATGGCCAATCATTTATAGACTCTCCAACAATGCAAAGACCGGCAGACCTTTGAGTAACTTGGCTGAGCAGATTGCCCACCAAATGCTACTCAACAGGAAGATCAGGTGGACTGATATTAGTTAGTCATCACTTTGGCAAATACCCCGGGATACAGCCGGCAATCTAGATCCTGAAAACAGGATAAACATCCGCTCCAGATGTCAACCAAACTAAACAGGTCAAAGATTTTGGCCCACATACAGAGAAGTTGTTCCAGAGTATGTTCAATACCTGTCTCATCCAGCTCAAGATGCTGAAAATCTGGCAACAAGTCAGACTAGTGGCTCTTTTGAAGCCTGATAAGGAACCAGCTGATCCAAAAAACTTTCCACCTATCTTGCTGGTGGGTGGTATTTTTAAAAAGGTTTGAGCACCTATTGGTACTTCACCTCACACCAAGTATTGAACCACTTCTTATCAACAAACTGGCTGGATTTTGCCCGGGTCAGTCGAACACTGGACAGATTCTGAATTTGACACGAGAGCTCCAAGCTGGATATCAAAGTGTGCTCTGTCTCTCCCTAGTCAAGCACCTTCTACCTCATGCAGATCAGCCTTGGACCTCACACTATTTCTGGTACCTCGCATCACCCCAGGAATGTACTAATTAGGATGACTGAGGCGAGCTGTGAGGTCATTCTAAGGCATACCAATCACCAACCCACCCAAAGCTTTTGGAGTGTGCCATGAAAAAAAACTCCACCCTTTCCTGTTGACATTACTTAGTTGGCTGTCAAAGCTCATAGGGGAAAGCATCTGTAGTGCAGGCTTTGCAGAAACATGTACCAAGTGTCTCTGCATTCGTGTCAATTTCATGCCATTTTGAGAGACGGCATGATCTACTGGCTTCTTTACAAACTCAGTGAGGGAGTAAATGAGCATCTACGGAGATACCTGGGTGAATATATTGCTGCAAGACTAGACTTTCACTCACCAAACTAATAATGATGATACAAATTCCTGCTATTGATTCTCAATGTACAACATGAATTTACGTACTTGGAGGACTGGTTAACTTTCATTCCTAAACCAATTTCCGTATGCTGTTGGTTTTCACGGGTTCATTTATTTAATCATTGCCTAGGGTGCCAGTTGAGACTTTTTTGATAGTTGTATTGAGCAAAAACATTAAGGTACCGTTCTGCTCTGAAAATGGACCCTCTGTGAGCAATGTCATGGAGCTGTGTGTCTGTGACTGCCAGTCCTGATTAGAGATGTAAAACCTACTGAAATCAGTTAATCGGGGGCTGCTCCGGCTCTGGTCCTGCCATGGCTGCAGGTGATGAGGGCTGCTCTGGCCCTGTGGGATGGGGGCTATTTCTGTCCTGCCGGTCTGCAACAGCCAGGGTCCTGTTGGCTGGGCCATGGTGTGTGTGTGGGAGGGGCAGAGGGGGGCCCAGCCAGGCCTTGCGGTTAACTAGTTACCTGGTAAGCATGCCGGTAAGGCTAACGCTCACTGAGTAACCAGTTAACCATTTCTCCTTTCACATCCCTGGTTCTGATATGGTAGGTTTATGATTAAGAAGATATTTTTTCTAGCTACCACCCCTGTAAACTCATCCTGTTCTTTGAGTCAGCCCCTCTCATCCATCACCTGACAAAGAGGCTCTAAAGGGGAAAACGTACTTTTAGTGCCCTTGTGTGGCCACATTGGCCCAATGACACCTGTGCACTGAAAAAATTTGCACAGGAGTTATTGGTTTGCCCTGTAATTGGTAACTCGGTAAACAGTGCTGCTCTTGTGCAAAAGCATCTATTCTTTCAGCTGCGTTTGCTCTGCAGCGGTACCATGGATCGAAAGTAGTAGGAAAACGTATTTGTGCCACTAAAGTTAATTGTTCTGACGCTGCACATAGGGAACGGATCTGTCAACTATAAAGGTGCCATCTTCCAGTCACTTTTCAGAGCAGGGATGAAATTAAAGTATCTCTAGACTCTGGAACATGATGTGGACCGGGGCTGCTGGTGACCAAAGACCGTAGGCTTAAAATAGTAGGTCAGTATCTGTACATTACAGTCCACTTAGGATTGCAAATTAAATATATTAAGGAATGTCAGACTCCTCTAGATCAGTTCCACATGTAGAAATTTTCAGCCTGTGGAAATGTCTGCACTTGTGGAGCATTGTAAGCCGATGAATTGTCATGACCACCACGGAGCGAGAATGTTACAAAACCCCTCCCCTGAATAGATGATTATAAATGGCCGTGCAGCACTGATGATTATGTGGGGGAAAGAAGGGGACAGTAACAAAGACTAAGGAATGTGAAGGCCGGCAGACTCTGCCAAAGACGTACGAATGGACATGTGCTGGCGTTAGGAACTCGAAACAGAGGATTTCAACCAATCTGCTGTAATTCTGGAATCACAAAGATCAAAAAGAATAATGAGGAAAGTGGATTCTTTGTTTTGTTACTTTAAAATTAATGCTTATTAATTAGGAGGCTTATTAATTAGCTTCAGTGGGATGTGAATCAGATGAGACCCATGGCGTGATTAGGGAAATTGCTCAGGGCAAGTACTCGACCATGTGGTTAACTTTAAGTTCTGAATAAGCAGGAACTGTGGGGGTTGAGTGAGGGGGAAAGGGCGGGGGCTGGAACACTTTGTACTGTGGGAGGTGCTGAGAGCCATTGACCCAGACTGGGGACTCTGGATGTGATGGGAACCACTTTAAGCCAGACCCTTTAGTTCCAGACTTCTGGGAAGGAATCACTCTTCCCTCAGTAAAGTACTGATATTTGACATTTCCAGAGTTTGTGAGGCAGGCTTTTAAGAGACAGGATCTGAATAAATTGTGCACTGTGTTTTCCCTTCCTGAATTGCAGTTCTTAGTTTACTCGATATTTCAGATCACTACAAACATCTCACAGTACTTCCTGTGTTACTATACGTTTTTATTTGGATGCGCCTGGGATGTATACCTTGTTGTGTGTTTGGAAATCAAATGAAAATCCTGTACATTATGGAGCCCTCCTACAGTAGTTTAAAACAGATAAACTGCCTTGCAGCATCTTAAGTACCCACTAGGAATGTCTACTGGGTTTCTAGCATGGTTTTGATCTGTAAAGCTAGATTAGTAGCTGTATTTTTTGGGGGGTGGTGGTGTTAAATTAGTTCCAACTGCTCACAATTTGAGTGCCTGGAATTTGACTTCACCATTTTTTCCCCACTGAAACCACACAGTGGGCTCCAAGTTGAGTATTGTGACAGCTGGAACTAGTTGTATTTCTAAGGCGCACAGCTCCAATCTGGATATACAGAGCCTCTAAAACATTTTGTGGTTTACAGCTCTTGAAATATTCAGCTAAATTAGCTTGGAACAGATCCCTACAGAGGGCCCGGGTTCGATTTTTTGAGCGAGGCAGGAGTGAGGTTTGATTTACATGGTGCTTCTGGGAGCGCTTGTATGGGATGAGATTACTAGAGGGAGATGAGGGAGGAGCAGAGGCCAGAGGCTAACCGCCTTGTAGAGAAAAGGGGGGTGAGGTAATTTCTTTTATTGGCCCAACTCCTTTTGATCCTCATTCCTCATTTCTCCTCTCGCCCCTGGAGAATGTAGAAACAGTGCCCCTCCACGGGGAGGCTGCTTGGATCTCTAAACCCTTATTTAGTTGATAAGCCCATATCAACCCTCCAGCCTCACGAGGCACAATTTGGACCACAGCATGGAACTGGAGATCTACAACGACACTGCTTCCAGGGGCACGGCCATACCTCCCCACTCACGTCCCCAGGTAGCAGCAGCTGGTCAAGACGGTGCAATGGGAGTGTTCACCCTGACATGGGGTGGCGGGTATCATGGGGGGAAGGCATTGCCTTCCCAAGCCGCCAGCCTGCCCCACCCATTCACCACCCTCAGAATGCCTGCTGTAGGCATACTGGGGGCAGAGTGTTGCTGTTCTCCAGCGCCCACCCTCCCCGTGGTCTGGGCCAGGGAAGCTGGGACCGCACCTCCCCTTCCCTCCCCATGGTGTTGTGGGGGCAGCTTGGCTCTTGTAGGGCAGGGCCTGGGCAGAAGAGGGGGAGGTATGGCCGTGACCCTGGAAGCAGTGTCATTGTAGATCTCCTTCACCTACCGCCCATGACAGCTAGTAAGCTGCACCTCAGAGACAGTGCTAGCCTATTAGGGGCCCTGAGCAGGAATATTTTGTGTCCCTCTCCTGCAATATATACTAAAAAGTGGCTGGGGGGGTCCCCTGGAGCTGCTCAGAGCCCCATGCAATTGCTCACTTTGCTTATGCCTACCGCCGGCTCTGCTGGACCCACACGTTTTCCAGCTGCGTTCACTGATGTAACACTAGTTTAATTGTTTAGCAGTCTCTCTCTGGAAAGGCAAGCTGGGTCTTGTGTCAGATTACCAAGGGACACCTGATCGCCCCCTACACGGCTTCCATCTGTGACCAAGCGCACAGGGCTAGTGAGAGTTTTGCTGCATGAATAGTTTTGTGAAACTCTGCCAGAAGGATGCTATTGCGCTGGAATGCGTGGTGCACAAAGCTCTCCCATGTAACCTGCCTCTCCTGTTGTCGGGGTGCATTTTGTCATCATGTCCCCCAGAGGCGTGAACATAAGAACAGCCACACTGGGTCAGACCAAAGGTCCATCCAGCCCAGTATCCTGTCTACCGACAGTGGCCAATGCCAGATGCCCCAGATGGAGTGAACACAACAGGTAATCCTCACATGATCCCTCTCCTGTCACCCATTTCCAGACAAACAGGCTAGGGACACCATTCCTACCCATCCTGGCTAATAGCCCTTGGTGGACCTAACCTCCATGAATCTATCTAGTTCTTTCTTGAACCCTGTTAAAGTCCTAGTCTTCACAACATCCTCTGGCAAGGAGTTCCACAGGTTGACTTCCTTTTGTTTGTTTTAAACCTGCTACCCATTAATTTCATTTGGTGACTCTTAGGCTAAGTCTACATTGCGCATTCTTGCACAAGAAGATATGCAAATGAAGTGTGGCGATGAATATCGCCGTGCCTCATTTGCATACCTAATGAGCTGCCATTTTGTGTAAGGGGCTTTTGCACAAGAAGGAGCAGTCTACACTGCTCCTTCTTGAGCAAAAACCCCCTCTTGCACAAGAACCGTTCTGCCTGAAAATAAGCGGCAGAACGGCTCTTACACAAGAGGGGGTTTTGCGCAAGAAGGAGCAGTATAGACGCTCCTTCAAGCACAAGAGGGCCTTACACAAAATGGAAGCTCATTAGGTATGCAAATAAGGTGAGGCAATATTCATCGTCATGCCTCATTTGCATATCTTCTTGTGCAAGAATGCGTAATGTAGACATAGCCCTAGTTCTTATATTATGGGAACAAGTCTTAAACTCTGTAAGACCAAGGCACGTGTATGACTTTACATCAGCTGCTGGAGCGTTTCTGTAGTGCCTGCTCTGCCAGTGTCCAGACAGTTCCACAGCTCTGCCTTATTTCCATGGCTGAAAAATTACAAACATCACTGGCAACACAGAGTGTTAGCGTGAGCAAAGTCTTTCGCATGACTTTTCCCCCCCCTTTCATAGGCCTGGCTGAAAGAGGCATCGGTGTCATGAGATCTTGATCCACGGTTGCCTCTGGGCACAGCACAAATGTTTCCAGTAGAAAAGAACTATGATCTTTGTAATATTCGGGCCAGACGAACAGCCGTTATGCTCATTGTAGCTGCGACAACCAGCTTAGGCTGTTACCACCCAAGGGGTTCCCAGTGCCTCTTCACTCAAGTATGTAATGGACCCATTCGGCACATGTAGTTCATACACTCAGCACATGTCATTCTCAGGCATTTAAATCCTTCTGGATAGCTACAGGCTAGCACCTGAGTTCTTAGGCTAAGTTTAGCACCAAGATACTGCTGTCTGCTTTGACAGAGGTGTGGAATGGTTGAGGCTAGATAAGGGGAGGCCTATACAACTCTGCATGCTAAAGAAGTGCCATCTGTGTGCTAGCAGAGATACCAAATTGCTCTAGCAATCTGCTCTACCTTGTCGTGAATGTGAACTGACCTCCAAAAGGCAACAAAGAAGGGCAAACAATTAAGGCATACACACCATGCCAATGAGTCTGTGATTTAACAGGGAGCTCCTAACTGTCTATATACAAACAAGAGTACCTATAGCGGCACACATCACCCAGAATTAAATACATTCCATAGTCTGCTGGTTTCACTCTGAACCCCAGTGGTGTTTTCTCTATACTGACGTTGAATTGGAATGTGCTGTAGGAATAATTTTGTAGGGTGTACACAGTCATTTCTGCTGTAACTCGGTGCGCAGGTGTCGGCTGGTTTGATACTATGCTTCAATGAAATGTAATTGAATTAATACTTCTGTTCCAATATTTGCTTATACAATGCCCTTGTCAACTGAGTAGCCCAGAGTTTTGAAGGCTGCCTTCTTGATTCACTGAATCTGCTCACATATTAAGGAAAATAAAAGGATAATCATGTAACGGAGCATCACATGTGGAAAGGCAAGTTTCATAGCTCTCATGGAGAGGATCACTGCAGCTTTGTGAGCACTCCCCAGGATAAATAAAAACAAAATGACTATGAAGAATTCACCATGACGGGTTCCTTCCTGCTAGAGGCATGGGATGTGGGCACCATTGAAAAAAAGGGTCTTTTTTACTCTCGAATTCTTTTCATCAACAGCAACTTACAAATATAAGTTTCATGGCATCTTAATTACCTGAACCAGTCACAACTAATATCAAACCTTCTTTTCACCTTCAAATACATAGAAATGCACCTGTTGTTAAAGAAGAATAATTCTGGAAGAATAATTCCATAATTCTGTTGGTGTGTGACCATCTAGATTCCAAGTAAGGCGCTTATGCTCTTCGAAGTATCAAAATTAGCAAATTAGCCAAATGTTAGTCATCTATGTTTTGGACACCCTGAGTCACTTTGAAATTTGGACCATCTTGGAAAATAAGCTGTCTGGAACCAGAATAAAATGTGTGAAAGCACCTAAATTACTTTCAAGTTAAAGAGAGTCCTAAGCCACCTGGACATTTTAATATTTGTACCCCAAATGGGCACATATCTGCATGCTTTATATTTTAATCACAAAATTAATAATGATTTCTATCAGCAGCCTCAAAGGAGTTTTAGAAGTGTCCTGATTTGTTATTTTTTGCTACAGATCAGAGGACTGTTGCTAGGTAACTAGCGCTATCATAGTGCATAAACTTTCTCTATGGGGTTTCTAATGAAAAATTATTAGAATAGAGAGCGAACAGAGAAATCT
This sequence comes from Rafetus swinhoei, assembly GCA_019425775.1. NCBI lineage: Eukaryota > Metazoa > Chordata > Testudines > Trionychidae > Rafetus > Rafetus swinhoei. The sequence goes on along the minus strand of CM033442.1, from coordinate 45,814,399 downwards.
GCAAACATTAAATTTCCTTTTGTAACAGTTTAAATTAACATACTTTTGAGCTACAGCCATTTAAAAACCAACGAACATGGAAACTATTTCTTAGTAAAATCTTAGAGCCCTGATGAATGCAGCAAAACGTTGCATGGGAGGGAAGGTGCTATTGCTGGGAAATCAAACAGGAACGTACACAGTCTCTTTAAATATAAAACATTTACATCTGCTTGGAAAGAAACAAAATGCAGCTGGTAAAGTGATGGGCTGCAGTTTACATACAAATTATGCACAGGAATTCCCTTGTCCTCTTGGCAATTGTAGTGAAAGTGGCTTCACACAGTACAAAAGAAGATGGCACTAAAAAAAAGGGTTACTTGTTCTGAACTGTACAATTGTAATATCATTTAAGTGATACGGGGTTCAATCCTACTTCAATTAAAATCAATGGCAAAATCTCATTTACTTTAGTGCAAGTAGGATTTTATTCATTGTCTCCAATTATTTGGTCTTTCCTTGTATCCTAAAGAGTAACATACAAATTAAGTTTTATCAAAATGTTTTGGACCTTGTTCTAGGAACCAGGATAATAAGTCCTTCCTAATACACTGGGGGCATGTCTACACTACACAGAAGATCGACACTGCCGTGGTCAATTTTCTGGGGTTCAATTTAGCAGGTCTAGTATAGACCCACTAGATCAAACTCAGAGGGTGCCTCCTTTGGCGTTGGTACTCCTGCTCCTCACGAGGAGTAAGGGAAGCCAATGGGAGTATTTGCTCTCATTGGCCTCCCACTATGTGGATGGTGCAGAAATGAAATTTAAGATACGTTGACTGCAGCTACATGTTTTACATAGCCGGAGTTGTGTATGTTACTTCAATCTTCCACTGTAGTGTAGAGGGATTAACATACAGTCACTGTTGGACCACTGACAGATTAGAACAATGTCTGCCTTGCTAATGAGGTACCCTTTCCTTGTACAATATTAGACAGTCTAGTTAAAAGAATCAACTAACTTTATCAAAAGTCAAGCTAAATAAGCAGAAGGAAGATTTTTAAATTTGTAGAAACAAAGAAAAAATCTTAACTAACCACCAAACGTATACAAAGTGTTGTAATCACATGCATGAATCCAATTGTGCCTTTAACAATCCCATTTGTCATTCGTGCCTTCCAGAGGAATAATGTGAAGAAAATAAAATAGCAGTAGATGCTGTTTTAAGACATTGTTCATGAATGGCCTCTTTGCAAATTATATGCGGGGGCAATGTCATTTTCCCTCCAATGTAAATTTGTCTCTTCATTCATGGATTTGGATGTCCTCACCCCTCTACCTTCCTTCAAAACACAATCAGAGGTTCAATCACTTTTACACAGAAAATCAGAATCAGCATCAAAAGGGTAAGGAATACCTGGGCAGTGCCCTAATCCCCTTGGTGATAATGACTAGTGCAGGTGTTTTTCTTCCTTGCTCACTCTGATCTGTTTCGGTTTCTTACATTATGTAGAGCTAACGTAAATTTGTAAACATTTTTATGTAAATTATAAAAGGGGGTTGCCAGCTTCGCGTCCCTCAAGAAAAAAAGGAAAAAAGGAAAAAAAAAGAAGAAGCAAAAGCTACACTGTTTGGAATGGTAGATGCTCATGTATATAAAATAATAATAATTATTAATAATACAAAGTCACTTGGTCAAGAGTTTTGTGCTGGCCTGCCAACACCAACCAAAAGCCAAAAATGTCACATGATAGCACCATAAACCTTTTAGAGAGAGTTTCCAAAAATGTTTGCTATTCTACATTTCTGTTTCCTAAAATGTTCTCTTGTAGACTGTTTACCACTAGGCATAACATGAGATACGGAAAATTGTATCTGTTTTCATCTACTTGCTAAGAAACAGTACATTTCTTCATGGTAACTAGTAGGGCTTTCGGTGCTGTCTAGTGAGAGTCAGGTGCTGAGTTTCAGACTGATCATTTGAGCACCACGTACTGTAGTTTAAAAAAAAAAGAAATCCCTGTTTTTTTAAAGAGCACCATACAAAATCCCCAGTGTAGGAACCTGTAGCAACATTCTGTATTGCAATATGAACAGACCATGTGGCAAAATCTAGTTTCATGGGATTCCTTTTGCTCACTGCATGATGTATGTTCTCTTAAAGCTTCTAAAGCTCTATTTTCCCCTTTCCTATAAAGGGTCCTTCGACTTAAATGGTTTCACCTCCTGGAGGCACGTTCATTCCCACGATCCCGAGCACTGTGGCCATGCTGGCGGCAGGTTCGGCAGCATTGCACATTGACAGTTGGAAGGTGGCATCTTCCCAGAATCCTTAGGGTTTGACAAAAACTGAATGTGAGGCGGTCCCGCTCACAGATGAAGGCTGCAGGAGAGAGAAGGGAGACACAGAAATAACATGACTGTTAATACAAGCTTTGAACAAAATCTGTATTCGGCTGACACGATACAAAGTGCCTTTGGGTTTTGTGCCTCCCGGGCTGCTTGCTTAAGGAAATAGGCTCCACAGGCATCTTGATCCAGGTCTGAGTCAGTCAGCTCCGCCCTGTGCTGAGATATGTAACTTTACGTGTTATCTCTCTAGCAGGACAGGACTCTTCCTCCCCATACAACTGATGTACAAAAATATGCATGCTGAGTAATATTTCCCAGAGCTCAGGTTCTCTGTGAGCCAGAATTGAGTTTTGTTGTTTGGATGTTTGCACGACACCTGCGGGAAATGATACTCACAACCCAAAACAACATCAGTTAATCACTTTCCAGTGTCAGTGGACGGAATTAAAACTAATAGTTTGGGAATATATGAGGTACAGAGTGGCAGAGTTACTAAGAAGTTCCATTGGATTGTGTTTCAAATGGCCATCCGAATATTGTCAACAATCCGTCATCTCAGAACCAGCATGCCCTGTCTGTCCCTAGTGTGAGGCTGTAGGTAGTGAAGATTCTGTTACTGAGTTGTTGGTTTTTCTGGGGTGCTCATCACCACAGACTCTGAGCTCCACATATACACTCCTAAGTAGTTCTCATATAGCAGTCTTCAAGCACCTAAAAGGATGTTACAAGGAGGAGGGAGAAAGATTGTTCTTTTTGGCCTCTGAGGACAGGACAAGAAGCAATGGGCTTAAACTGCAGCAAGGGAGGTTTAGGTTGGACATTAGGAAAAACTTCCTGTCCGGGTGGTGAAACACTGGAATAAATTGCCTACGTGGGTTGTGGAATCTTCATCACTGGGGATATTTAAGAGCAGGTTGGACAGACACCTGTCAGGGATGATCTAGACGGTGCTAGGTCCTGCCGTCAGGGCAGGTGACTGGACTTGACCTCTCAAGGTCCCTTCCAGTTCTAATATTCTATGATTCTATTCTATGATTCTCTCCCCACTTGACAAATGGGGACTTTGAGGCAGGAAAATTAGGTAATTTGTCCAAGATGACACAGGCAGTCTGGGTAATTCCAGGACGAGGAAAAGACAGCTGCAGAGTCCCCCCTCCCCACCCCCACCCTCTGTATCCATAAGATTCTGATTGTAAACCCAGTTCTCACTCTCATTCTCTCTGTTCAGGATCTTACACCAGATTCATCACCTTTATATCCGAGCATCTTCCAGAGTTAAAACTAAACAAAGGGACTAACAGCTGTCTGCTTGTGATTTCCATTTTATACCTACCCATTCTGGCTAACAAGTATCAATGGATCTATCCTCCATGAATTTATCTAGTTCTTTTTTTGAACCCTGTTCAAGTCCTGGTCTTCCCAACATCATCTGGCAAGGAGTTCCACAGGTTGACTGTATGTTGTGTGAAGAAAAACTGAATTCCTGAAAAACTGAAGACTTCAAGATTCAGAGAAGCCACCATTGACACTAGTTTAAACCTTCAAGTGACCCAAGACCCACGCTGCAGTAGAAGGCAACTCCCTCCACAGTCTCTGCAAATGGGAAAAAAGCCTTCCTGACCCCCAATATGGTCCTAAGTTAGACCCTGAGCATGTGGGCAAGACCCTCCCAGCCAGATGCCTGGGAAAGAATTCTCTGTAGTAACTCAGAGCAGCTCCCCATCTAGTGTCCCATCACTGACTGCTGGAGATATTTGCTGCTAGCAGTCACAGATTGGCTACGTGCCACTGCAGACAGGCTCCTAAGCCCAGCCTCTCCATAAACCTATCAAGCTCAGTCTAAATTTCAAGTCTAAACTGGTTGATGGTCAGTTTGTATCTATTTGTTCTTGTGTCATTATTCGTCCTTGAATAACTCTTCTCCCTTTGTGGTATTTATGCTTATCAATCAGATCTCCCCTCGGCCTTCTCGTGGTTAGGCTGAGCAAGCCACGCTCTGAGTCTCCCCTCATAAGGTAGGTTTTCCATCCCTTGGATCATCCTAATAGCCCTTCTCTGCACCTGTTCCAGTCTGAATTCATCTTTCTGAAACAGGAGACCAGAATTGCAGATGAGGTCTCACGCACTAGTGCCTTGTATAATGGTGCTAACCCTTGCCTTCCTCTACTGGAAATACTTTGACAGATGCATCCTAGGACTGCATTAGCCATTTTCACAGATGAGTCAGGCTGGCAGCGCATAGTCATCCTGTGATCAACCAATACATCCAAATCTTTGTTCTCCTTTGTTCTTCTGACTGACATACCCATTGCTTATAGCAAATATTCTTCTTGATAATCTCTTTCATCCCATTTCTATTCATCCACTTTACAAGGTCCTCCAGGTCTTCTCATGTGATATTCTGGTCCTCCTCTATATTGGTAATACTTCCCAACTTTGTATCATCTGCAGATTTTGTTAGCACACACCCACTTCTTGTGCCAAGGGTAAGTAATAAAAATGTTAAATAAGATGGATGCTAAGATTGGTCCCTGAAAAACTCCATGAGTAACTGACCTACCTCCTGCAGAATTAGACACTCAGACAAGTCTGATAAACTCAGAAGAGGTCTGATTACTGAACACAAGTCTGCTTGTTATTTACACAGTCTGCGACAGTAAAATGAGGCTATTTGGTACTGAGTTGGAGGGACACAGACCACTAATCGTTAATTCATGTGGCCTCCACCCAAGGGTAAAAGGGTTTTTGTAGGGAAAGGCCAATGCCCCGCTTTCCAGGAGAGAGAATTTGATCATCGGTAGATAATGGAAAGAAGACTGTGCAATATGGACTGTTGTGCCCATTTCAGATTCCACACTTGGCCTCCCAGCCTATCACTAACAACACCAAGCTGCTTGTTAAAGTGCATTTCCTATTTCAGTGGGGATCTTTCCTCTCTCTCTTGCTCTCCTGCAATTAGTCCTGCTTGGCAGTAATTCTTTGTGGCTTGAAAAAACCTGTTTACAATAGACTAAGCCCCTCAATGCCAGGCATTGTCTGTTAATTCATTTTGCTGGCTCACTGGTGAAAAGCTGTTTAAACACCTACCTCTCCTATCCCTCCCCTCAGGGCATCGACTTAAAGAGAGCCCCCGTTCGCCATAAGCTGGCTGCTTTGCATGGTTACAATTTCCAGCCCAGTCAGCAGAGCTGTGGAATCCATCCAAACTCCTTGAAAGCCGAGAGGGACTAGCATCACTGCCTGGCGGGTGGGAGAATGTGGAAGCCAGCCCAGGCTGAGGTTTTCAGGAATGCTGCCTCAGTGTGTGTGAACGGACCTTCCTGAGAAATCTGACTGTGATTTCTACACCCAGAGAAACAGGTGGGGTGTGGCTCTTGCCTACGTTTTCAGCACACCCCGCGTTGCCCACCGCCCCCATTCCCATTCCATGCAAGGGCTATATATTGCTATATTGGTAGGGTAGCAAGGGTGACAATATAATGTCCTGGTGGAACTGAGGGGGTTGCTTTCAATCTATCCCCTACGTGGCCTGTGCCTGGCTACCAGGGCCGTCTCTAGGGGGACATGGGGCCTGGGGAAACCTCCCCACAGTGCCCTAGATGCAGGGCCCAGGGCAACCCCCCACAGCAGGCCCCACACCACTCCACCCTTTCCCCCAAGTCCCACCCCTGTTCTAGCCACCATGCCCCTTCCCACACCTGCTCTACCCGCTTACTGGAAGCCCCCTCCCCAGAACAATGCAATCTGGGGTTGTGCAGGGCAGCCGCAGGGATCACCCCTGCCTCGCACTCATGGCAGCAGGAGCCGGAGTGACCCAGTAGCCTGCTCCATTCTGCCCTGCTATCCTCCCAGGCAGCTGTGTTCCAGTTCACCATGGTGGCGGGCGAAGCAGAGCACACAGGGCTGGGAGAGGGCGGTGGGGAGGGGCAGAGCAGGCTGCTGGGCCCCTGCTGCAGTGAGTGTGGGGGTGCTGACCCCTGCTGCTGCCCTGCACCGGGCCCCACAGTAATCCCCCAGATGCCTGTGAACCCCCAAGTCTCATCCATAGGACGACTGAGGCGGCCATCACAGAACCCCCCATAGCACAGGACCTGTGGAGCTGCCCCAAACCGTCCTATGGACGGGACGGCTCTGCTCTCTACCAGACGACATGTCAGCGTGTGATGGCATTCAGTGCCTGCCCTTTGGACTGGTCTTTCGAAGGTCAGCTGTCCTGATAACACATCAATGTCCTAAAGTTGCTTCATGACAACATGAAAGTGACTGTTCTGAGCAGCTCTGGCTCCCAGAATGAACCTTTCAAAGTACATACGGGTCAAACTGGGCTGTACCATCGCCCTAACCATGTTCGCAGTCTTTCTTGCCATCATTTTCGACCTAATTGCTAGGAAGCTCTCAGCTGGCATTGAAATTGTCTACAGAATGGATGGAAAGCTGATTAAGCTCAGCAGGCTGAAAGCTAAGAGTAAGATTTCTACCATGTCTATCATGGAAATTCAGTTCAGCTGATGACAATGCAGTTTTTGCCCACTCTGACAAAGATCTTCAGGCTATCTTGACTGTATTTGCTGATGCTTATGCATGCCTGGGACTCACCTGCAACATCAAGAAGACCAAAGTGCTCCATCAGCCCTCTCCAAGTGAGATAACATATGCCCCATCTATTAAAATCAATGGAGAGGCACGGGAGAATGCCGATCATTTTCTCTATCTTGGAAGTTATCTTTCAATCAAAGCCAGATATTGATGTAGCAATGCAACGTCATCTGAGCTGTGCCAGTGCAGCATTTGCTTGTTTACGGCACAGGGTTTTTGAAGATGACGACTTTCAAACAGACACCCAATTTCTAGAGTTTCTAGAGAGGGTGCCATCTGATTTTAAGACTGCTTTCAGTTAAGCCTTTTCATTTATTTATTTAGGCTCCTAACTGATGATCTGGATGCAAATCCCAAATTAAAAAAAGTTTACTCCAAAATTTAGTCCACAAGCAATTGCTTCAAAAAAAGCCAGGCTAAAGAAAGCTATACTCACATGCTAAGAACGGAAAACACCACCTTAATTTTGTTTTGTTGTTTCAAGTTGGTATTAAAGTTGCTTTAAATTTCATTTAAACTGCTGTCATTCAGCATAGGCATTTACTTTTATGCTGGAGGGGGAAAAAAGCTTCCTAGTACAGGTTTTGTAAAAACAAGGAAAAGTTTAGCATGGAGCTGAGTTGGCAAAAACCAGAGAATTAAGCTTCTGACCTCTGGCCTTTGTGATTTTTCCGAGCATCGGTTCTGACTTTAAAAAGTATTATCTCAGTCTACTGCCTCTTACAGGGCTGCCCACACTCTATTTTCATACTAAGATAAGCTGTAAAAACTTTATCACAGAAAATGTTATATATCTATGTATTGTGTGTGTGTGTACTAATACAATAGATATAGATAATATATAACATATATGAAAATAAAAATGTATACATATAAATTTATTTGTGCACATGCATCTATCCATCTCATGCAACACATTTTCTGACCTATGTGATGGTAAAATTGTGATGGGTTTTTCTAATGCCGAAGCAAGTGGGTTGTGCCCGTGAAAGCTCATGATACCATCTACATCAGTGGTCTCAATTTTTTGAATTTAAGTGCAATGTAAGATCTACCTCAAACCCAAATACCCTTGCCCTACTTCCTTCCCGGCCCCTTCTCTGAGGCCCTGCCCCTGCTCCACCCCTTCTCTGAGGCCTAACCCTGCTCACTACTTTCCGCTCCTTCCCCCATCCTCACTCACTTTCACCAGGCTGTGGTAGGGATTGGGGTGCAGGCTCTGGTCTTGGGTCAAAGAGTGGGAAGGGCTCTGGCTTTAGCCTAGGGTGGGGGATTGGTGTCGAGGTTGGGTTTCAGGGTGCAAGCTCTGGGAAGGAGTTTGGGTGCAGGGGGACTCACGTCTGGGGCAGGAGGTTGGGTGCAGGAGGAGGTTCAGGGCTGTAACAGGGGTTCAGGAAGCAGGCTCTGGCTGGGCACTATTTAACTGAGATGGCTTCCGGGTGGGGGAACAGTTGGGTTAAGGCAGCTTACTCCTACCCTGGCCCTGCACCACTCCTGAGAGCAGCTGGCACGTACAGCAGTGGCTCCATGGCGCCATGTGCTGCCCCTCATCTACAGGCACTGAGCTCACAGCTTCTACTGGCCCCGGTTCCTCATTACTGATCAATGGGAACTGCAGGAGCGGTGTCTGCAGGCAAGGACAGCATGTGGAGACCTCCTGCTCTGCCTCTCTCCGGGGCCGCAGGGACATGCCAGCCCCTTCCAGGAACAGCAATTACCACAGGGATAATGACTCCAGCCACGACAGGTTCGGCGTTTTAGAACTCACTGCTCAAAGAATTACATTTAAGCGTAAGGGAGAAATGAAAGTGATGAAATGCACGGACCAGTCAGAACCCAAAAATACCACTTTGCAAGCAATAGCAGAAGTAACAACAATCCCCCACAGATGTGTTGTGTCAGGAGATGAGTGAAGGACAGTGTGTGTTTGTGAGAATGACAGAGACACACACAGTGTGTGAGAGTGACAGAGATTTGCATTGCCACGCTCCCTCCAGCCCCTTCTCTCTGTGTGGAGCTCAGGTACAGGAGTGGGGGGAGGAGGGACACCCTGACATCAGCACCCCCCTCTTCTCCCTCCCACACCCTGCACAGCAAGCAGGAGGCTCCCGGGGCGGGGGGAGGGAGGGAGCTCCAAGGCAGAGGGCAGGAACAGCATGATATTGGGTGGAGGGGCAACTGAAGTGCCAGCCTTGATAGCTTCCTGGCCAAACCAGTCAGGATCCCCCGTCAGAGGATCTAAGATCTACAGGTAGATCCCAATCTGCGGGTTGGTGACCACTGGTCTCCATGCTTTGTTAGTCTTTAAGGTGCTGCTAGACTATTTGTTGTTTTTTAAGGTTTTCCAGTTATACACTAACTCGGCTCCCCCTCCGAAGCTTTTTTCCATCTCAGAATGTCAGTCTAGCAGCATTGGGTCTTCTGCTGAGTGATCAGAAGGGGGTTGGTGTGTTTGTTTTTAAAAAGCACCTTCATAGCTCTCTTCAGGCACGTATCCAGCGTGAGCTGCGCCGACAGTAACAGAACACCCCCCGCCCTCTCTGGCACTGAAAAGCATGTCTGTGTGCTGCGATCAGCCCATTAGTAGGCTTCTGGGAGAGATTCCATGCTCACTTTGTGCCAGGGCTTGGAAGTGCATAGCCCTGGCACCGCTGGGCTGGCTGTATCAGTTACAAATGGAAAAAAAATGCTTGAGCCCCAGCACCTCTTGCAATACAAAGGAAGCCCTGGGCGGATCCTACTCCCATTGGGATTCCTGTCCAAACTCCGGCTGGTTTTTGCAGGAGCGGGATCGTTCCTTGCTGGAGCTCGGCTGGCTCCTGGTTTACAATCAGGGTTTTCACGCTGTCGGGTAACGGCTCCAGAGCAGTCATTAGAACGCTGCCTCTACAAGTGACTCTGGGAATTCAGGCGGTTGTAGATCAGCAGTTCTCAGCCAGGGGGCTGGGCTCCCTGCGGGGCCGCAAGCAGGTTTCGGGGGGGCTGCCAGCATTGGTCTCATTGGGGCCCAGCAGAGAGAGCAGAAACCCCACAGTGCAGGGTTGATGTCCCAGGATGTGAGCTCTGTCACCCATGACCGAAGCAGAAGCTCGAGCAACTTAGCTTTGTGGGGTCCTGGCTAACTGCCCTGCTTGCTACCCACTAGTGTCAGCCCGGGCTTTTACATGCAGAACACCTGTCCTTGTGGCTTAGGCGGGCAGTGGAGATTTACAGCATGTTGGGGGGAGGAAGGCTCAGACAGAGAAAGGCAGAGAGCCCTGTTGCAGGTTACACAGCTTTCAGACAGCGTACCCCCAATGCATTTCGGTTTTCACTAGGGGTCCAGTCCTGCAAAGGACGAGAGCTACTGAGTGTTCTCAAAGGCCATGGCTGCCCCCTTGGGAAAGCAAGCCCCAGCTGGGTGGGGTTTCCAGGAGAGGATCCGGGGGAGCCTTTATGATGCAGAGTAGTTAGCTCACCTTCCCAGAGTGCAATGGGGTGACTGGTGGGCCCTACCCATGGGACCGGCCTGGCTCTTGTGCTGTTGTCTTTGGCTGCTAGATGGGTGCATCTAGGCTAGCCAGTGGAAAGTCAAATGGACCAGCTTTCCTTGGTAATTATGATAAGCGGTTGAAGCAGGCTATTGCAGTGAAGTCCATTCGTGATTTCACCTCACTTAGAGATACAACACAGATGAAGCTTTTCCCCAGAGCTCCTTGCTCGGTGACCTGGTCTTCTAACTCCCTTCTTCTGGGATTGGCCTGTTACAGAGGAACTTTATTCCCAGCATGCCTTTCCGGGGACTAGCCCTTTAAATGTGGCAGAGTCCTAGCGTGGCCACTTTCTTTCTTTTCCTCTACTCTGAATCCCTTTCACATTTCTTCCAGTTTTCCCCTTCTTCTCCCTGAGAAGGGACCATTCTCCACATGGTCCTTTGACCCGCTAAATCGTACAAAAGTCATAGCACTGGGTCAGCAATGGCTGCACGTAAATACATCGACCATCCGAACCTTGGCTCTGATGTTGTACAGCTCAGGAGATCTGGCTCTTGCCACTCCACGCTGAATCCTGACTTCCCACAACTGAACAAGTAACCTTTTTATTTTATTTGGTAACCTCAGCGTTCACACAGCTTTACCCTTTCCTTTCTGGAGATGCTCATTTGGAGGGAGAAAGGGCAGCAGTAAAATTGCAGACAGTGTATAGCTGAGAGAGGGGAAGCCATCAAAGGGTTAAACAGAGGTACTATTGTAAACACAGATCACTAAGTATGCTTTTAAGCCGGGTTACACATTAAAAGACCCAGCCCCTTGATGCCCAGCGTTTTCTCCCTTCAGCGTAGAACTAGCAGGGAGATGGGCGGGCAGGATGTCACACACTGGGAGCCCCAAGATAATAGTGTTTTCATTGGGAGTGCAGAAGCTCTGATCCCATCTGGGCAAGGGATGACTTCACCAGGTCAGAGGTGACTGCTGTCCCATTCCACAGCTAGTGCTGAACTAAAGCACGGTCCAGTTACGCAGCCTCCCTCCAACACTTCCTAAGTGTCTGACTGAGAGAACTGTAGACAAAGGGGAATCATGCCTCTGCCTTTGGAGAGGTCAAGAGGGATTATCCATTTTGCAGAGTCGGTGGATCTAATGACAGAGAGAATTTCTCTTTTCCCAAGAGCTGAGGCAGCGCCAGAACTGAAGGACTTTTCTCAAACTCATGAAAAATGAATGCCCTTTCTTTCGCTTCATTCTCTACGAACAATAGGGGGACAAAGAGCCAACTATGGCTAAATGAGTCCCTTCATGCAACCCTGTGGCTTCCTACCCAAAATATGAAACCAATTTAAATACATGCACTAAAGGAGTCTCAAAACTCTGGCAAGTTGCCTCAATTCCAAAATGAGCAAATCATCATAATCTGATTGCAACAAATAAATCTTCCTGGGCAGCTATTTTGCATAAGCAACATTTTTTACAATATAAAGGTTAAAGGGGATGGTGATATTTAGGCCTTCGCTATTGGTGCCATGTACTCATCTCACTGGCCTGATGGCAACAGGAGTTGTACACACAGCTGGCCTACCGGATGCAGGATTGCTTTACAGGAGGGGGAAATAGTCATTAAAGTTGGCTGAATTCACCACATTTGGAAGCCCTGTGTAAATCAGTGGTTTGTAAACTATGGCTCTGACCCAGGACTGGGTGGTGGAATTTCAGGCACTGGGTCTCATTGCTGCAGCAGGATCAGGTGAGCAGTGGGAGTGCAAAAGCAGCTGTGCCCCAGAAGCGGCTGGCAGCAGGACCAGCTCTTAGATGAGGAGTGGGGACAGGGCACAGTGCTCTGCACACCCCAAAGCTCTCATCCTCAGCCCCACTCTGGAGTCCTCACTCAAATTATGTTGGGTCATGTGCATCAGCAATTTTCTTCAAGTGGGTCATGAGAAAAAAACTTTGAAAACCGGTGGGGTAAAGCATGATTTCTTAAAACTTTGGGGCGGGGGGAAAGGTGAGAAACAGGGACGGAGAAAAGTGCTTTGAGGAGCATGACTGTGTCTCCCAGTTAAAGGAAATGTTCAGCAGTGGTTGGATTTGTTCTGTGATCACATTACTGGCCAACCTTCTTGGTTTTTTTTCTTTATCTTTTGAAAGCTATTTTAATAGATAATTGCCCCCAGGTGTCGCTCAGAACACAGATTTGATCTCTGCCACTTTGGGGATACAATACCTATTTTTCATTGTAAAAGTCCTTCTACCATTCCCCAAATTTTCTAGGATCGAGTTATATACAAAAATCTGGGCAGCGGATTAGCCAGGGGCTATAGCAATGCCTGTCCCTACAGTTTCATCTCTTCTTTCCTAAAAATGCCACAAAATGGAGCAGAAAAATGCCTTTGGTACGTTTTGAAATAGTTAAGGAAGGGTTAATATTTTGTGGCTCAGATTAGGTCTCACTTCCTCATCAAAGGGTTTCAAGAGAGGCTCCTTTACAGAGCTATTGAACTGGCCAGCAAAGGAGCTCGATCATTGTCACAACTGAGATTCCTTTTAGGATGAGCCTTCAGAACACTAAAGCTCCTTATGCATTCATGCTGGTGCGAGGCAAAGCAGAAGATAAACAGAGAGGTTCTTTCAGCTTTCTAATTCGTTGCACTGGGCAGGGAGGCCCACTGGGATGGAGGTTTTAAAGAGTTCTTTGCACAGACGTTATTGTAGGTGATGATGGGGGGAATCTTCCAGAGGCCTTGGTCAACAAGCATGGTCACGTCAATACAAACAACACAAGAAGTTCACCCTGCGATATGAAAAATTGACCGTTCCAATTAGGGAATGAAATTTCCATCTAAAGAGCACTACTTGATTAATTTTTACATCTCAATAGCTTACCTCTTGATGGGGACCCTCTTGTGCTATTTGATGTTGGGATTGGCAATTTCCTGGGAAAAACTAGTTTAGGCCAGGACACTGGGGCTCCGTCTATACTGTCAGGTTTTTGCAGAAGAGGAAATGCAAATGAAGTGCTCATTAGCATTTCTTGCGCTCTCATTTGCATATTCTCTTCCAATCCTTTTTGCGGAAAAAAACGCAGTGTAGATAGGGCCATTTTGCACAAAAAACCCCTTTTGCGCAAGAATCCTTATTCCTCATTTTTTTGATATCTCAGTGTAGATATCAGTTAAACTTGGTTTAAACCAGGAAACTGGGAGAAATGATTGCCTCAGTGTGCTGCAAGCACAGAATGAATCTTTTCAAGCGTTGGGAACATCCACAGAATCCTGCATGGTCAAGTGGACCTGCACTAGGAGTCTGCAACTTTGCAGGCTTCTTATTCTGTAATGCTTCAAGCCTACAACTCTGCATTATTGGCATTTTCATATAGTTGACTGTTTTGACTTGATTGATTAGGGGGCTGGAGCATATGAGGAGAGGCTGAGGGAGTTGCGTCTGTTTAGTCTGCAGAAGCGAAGAGTGAGGGGGGTTTTGATAGCAGCCTTCAACTTCCTGAAGGGAGGTTCCAAAGAGGATGGAGAAAGGCTGTTCTCAGTAGTGACAGATAGCAGAACAAGGAGCAGTGGTCTCAAGTTGCGGTGGGAGAGGTCCAGGTTGGATACTAGGAAAAACTATTTCACTAGGAGGGTGGTGAAGCACTGGGATGGGTTACCTAGGGAAGTAGTGGAGTCTCCATCCCTGGAGATTTTTAAGTCTCGGCTTGACAAAGCCCTGGCCGGGTTGATTTAGTTGGGATTGGTCCTGCCTAGAGCAGGGGGCTGGACTTGATGACCTTCTGAGGTCTCCTCCAGCTCTATGGTTCTATGATTCTATGACTTTTGTTTATAGAATATTGAAAATGGACATGTGTCATGCTGTGTGTAACTTCCTTGAGAAAATACCAAACCAAAATGTATTCAGACATTCCGATAATTCAGTATGACTTTCTTTCTTTCTTTCTTTCTTTCTTTCTTTCTTTCTTTCTTTCTTTCTTTCTTTCTTCTGTGAGTCTGTCTGTCTGTTCAAGAACTCCTACTAAAAGGTAAGAGCTAGGACCGCCAAATTTGGTAGGCAGCTTCTTCGGAACCTAACTTAAATGAAGGCCAGGGTCTGGTTATGCCTGAAAAATGGGAAGTGCTGGGAATGGGACTATTTCCCATAACATGGAAAGGGAGGGTACAAAGTGGAGGGGTGCGAAAGGCAGGGGTACGGAGAAGAAGGATGGGACACTGAGAGTGGGCACTGGGGGCAGCTGCAGCACCAAGAGAGTGGCCAGCAGGGCTGAGGCTTCACCATCTTGCCTGCCAGACCAGGTGATTAGCTGCCCTGCCCCAAACACAGAGCCTGTTCTCCTTATGGAAAGCCTGCAGGATGCGGGGGGAGGGAATCTGCTGGAGGAGCGGGCAGTCTGCAGGCTGTGTGTGGGGGGAGAACTTTGGAGTGGGACAGTTGGAGGGGGGAAGCCCCTGGAGCCTGACCCCACTGCAGACAGCCTGCATTAATACTCTCCTTAATTGCTAATTAGTACCAAGTGGAACACCACATACTGTAAATAGCCTCAAGTAGAGAAAGGGACTAAAACTGGAAAACAGTATGTGTGTTGTGATTCCACCCACCCCCTTTTTTAGAGTAACACCACAAGCAGCAAGAGCATATGTACACTGTGTTGCACACTTGCACAGGAGATAGACCCAAACCTTCCACTTCCCACCCCACAATCCAAACACACACAGATGCTGAAGAGATTCAGCATTGGATCCCAACATGCCCAGACTATGGGCAGATTGAGTTCTAAAGGCCACCAAACCAGAGGAGGAAATTGCACACCTAGGCTATGTCTACACTGAAAAAAATGCGGAAGAACAGCTCTTGCGCAAGAGGGGGGTTTTGCACAAAAAGGAGCCGTCTACACAGCCCCTTTGTGCCCCAAAGCCTCTTGTGCAAAAGCGACGGCTAATTAATTATGCAAATGAAGTGCGGCGATATTCCACTCTGCACTTCATTTGCATAAGCTTTTTGCAGAAGAAGGCTACAGTGCAGACGTAGCCCTACTGTGCACTTGCTTTGCACCAGCGTCCATGGCTACCCACGGCACAGGGCAGTGGAGAATCAGGCCCTGTAAAACATCTGGAACATGGGGATAATCATTCTTGTTTTCTATCTACACTGTCAGTCATCCCAGGGGATGGTTATCTCTGTGCGTAAGCCCAGCACCTAGTACACTGGGCTTTTACACTAGATAAGCTACCGGAAATGAACATCGTGGGGGGAAAATTAAACAAAAATAGTGTGAAAATAACAACAGAATAAAATACTGCGCCAAACGTGCCCCTTCCTGAGTGCGACCCACTGCGGTGTTACTAAGGGCAGGTGCCAAGCTCTATAGACTGGCACCAGGGAGGGTCGCTAATAATTTTACCCCTCCAAGAGAGACTAAGAGGGACAGAAAACGTAAACCCTGGGGGAAACATTCCCTTTGCAGCTGGAGTGCTAGTACTGGCTGCCAGGGAGAGCCATGCAAATCTCAGCTTGAAAGCCCTTGAAATGTGCCAGGCACTTTACAGACAAAAACAGAGACAATTCCTGTTCCAGTTTCTGCCCTCTGGGGCTGAAATCCTTGCTCTCAGAGTGGAGGCAGACCACCAGCTCTGGTTCAACCTTCCACCCCAAAGCAGATCTGAGCCTACTTCCTCAGCTCATTTCTAATTCTGAAAGCTATTCTCAGTGCTTAGCATGTTCTAAGCCAGGGGTAGGGAACCTCAGGTCCGGGGGCTGGATGCTGCCCCCGGCTTGCCTGGATCCGGCCCCCGAGGCTCAGGGATCCCCCCACATTGGGGGACCTGCGTTGGCACTCCAGCCCTCCCGCTGCTCCACCATGGGGCTGGAGCACACAAAATGTACTAGCCTGGGCCCCCCCTAGACTCTGGTGTGCGAGGGGGATATGAGGAGGGTCTTTTTCCTTCTCAGTCAGGGGCTTCTCTCTTTGCTTCTCTCTTGTGCACGGCCCCTGACTGATTTTTCTGTGGACCAGTGGCTCCCCGACCCGAAAAAGGTTCCTCACCCCTGTTCTAAGTAAACCTTTCCTTTCCATGTTATGAATAGGCACGGCTGGCCATCCCCATCAGCTCTTCTACCCACCTGAATTAAATCAATGCTAGCAAGAAAAAGGGCCTATGAAAAAGCAGGTGGCAGAATCGGACAGAATCAGGGAGAGGGACTCAGAAGTTGATGACGACCGTTAGGGAACGGAGTGTTTGGTTTTAATGGTACAGCGATCGACAAAGATTTGCATGTGCACACTGCTCATTATCCAACATGTTTGTATTCCCGCGCAAAGTAATAATGCTGACAGATCCCAGCTGCTAAGTTTAGCCTGTAGGCCACAGCAGGTCTTTTCCTCCTGCTGCTATTTGTTAATACATTTTGTACTAGATCCTAATTAGCTTTTGGACTCAAAAAAAATTATTTTAAACTAATAGGTGCCCAGAGCAGAAACTCCACCACAGAGTTACATATAACATGTAGAGTAATTTGACCCATGGAAACCATCTTTTTCCATGGCTCATGTACAGATTCAGTTTGGACAGGCCCTGTACATACAGCTGTGGACTCAGGTGAAGAGGTTTAAGGCAAGAAAGCCTCCCCCCCCCCGAACACCTAACTAATGGAAAGCCAAGGAATCTGGATTAGTTTAAGATGTCGACACAACCTGACTTCTCCGCAGCAAAAAACAGCAGCTGCAGTATCGGTCCACACTAGGCCAGAGGTCTTTGCTACATGCCTGTTTGCAGGACCAGGGTCTCGGCAATGCACTGTTTCCATTTAGTTGATACTGAACTGAAACTGTGTCCAGAACAGATGCTCACTGGTAGGAGTGAATGAGATAATTAACGGCTATTCTTACCGCTCTGGGCAATCATAATAAGGGTCATTCGATCCTTGGCAGATGAGGTCTGAACAAAAGGAAACACACACACATCTCCTGGCATTTACTGTGGCATGAGGACAAGCAACTTTGATTACCCCTGGACATCTTGCTTCAATATAAAGTAGCTGCTTGCTGCCTTTGTGCTCCTGCCACTTGGGATTCCTGCCATGGGATCTCTTTCCTAGTTTGCTTCCAAGGCTGTAATGAAACTAGCTGCCCTGCATAGCTCTCATCCAATTTTCTCCCGAAGTGTTTGGAGTAGTTCTTATCTGATGATGGAGCAGTTAATGTGGCTGAGATGATATTCTGCATAGCTCTTGGGCTCAGAAGGGTGGGGCAGAGACAGGGCATGGGAGCAACCAGCTTTCCCAGATACTTGCTGGCTCTCTTGTCTCCCTGGCAGCCTTATCCCTATTTCAGCAAATCTGCTCCCGCTCTTATCGTCTAGGAGCTGAGCGTGACAGCCAGATCATAGTTCTGAAAGTCAGCGAGAAATGGTGGGTTTTCATGTGAGGGCAATGCTCAATGCTGACTGTAAGATCCCATCCAGCAAATCAATGGGAGAAGCCAAACATCTCTGCACACCCTTGGCAGAAGGAAGTGGGAGATGGATTTTGTGACTGGAAATTGAAAAGGCTTCCAACATTTGCAAACTAAAGTTTTCCATTTACCCATGGACAGCTGCACAGTGGGTGTTTTTCTACTGCCTTCTTCAAAAATGTAGCTCAATCTCGGGGTGAAAGGGGATTAATTTTTCATGCTGCTGTAGTTCCAAGCATTCTTAAAGCAGACACTCCTAGTCGCATAAGATTTACAATAAAACCCATGTGTGTTTTGCCCAACTGTAATACAACAGTATGTGAACAATGTGCTAAGCCACACAGCTCCTGAACTAGACTTGGAAGTGCACAGATTTTGGATAACAACCCACAAACAACCTCCCATGTGGCTCTTCTAGCATTTCAATTGTTTCTTTGGAAGAGAAGCTACACAATGTGCACAACACACAATACTGATCACTAATGTTCCCTCTAATCTTTTCCATCCAGGTGTGAATTTTTTCCACCCTTATGCAGAATAAATTTTTATGTGCACCAGGGCATTTATGAATGTGCACCAGCAGTAGAAACCATAAACCTAGCTGTGGAGGCTCTGCTAATCAGCTGGGTGGCATCTGAATCTCTCCTGAGTGGCTGCACAAGCGCCCAGCCCACAGGGAACAATGCCAATCACCCATAAATAAGTGGAAATCTGGGGACCCGGAATCAGTGATGAGTGAACCCCAGAAGGCATTAGTGACTTAGGGCAGTTTGGGGATGTTCAGACCCTTATTGGAAGCTCTGGACACTTTAGAGTTGTTGCCCTTATGGTCATGATGAAAACCCTCTGAGTGGGATCTGATGCAGAGCTGTTGGAACAAGATAATGCTTTGTGGACTACATTTTTATCCCACAAGCATTACACTTCTGCCCACCGTTGCAATGTGCAGACTCTAAATATCATGGAGGGACGGGGAGAAGGAGAAACAAAGGGCATTTTTGGTAAAGTAATGGAGACTGGAAAGATCTTAGTTCAGTTCTTAGCTCTGCCCCCCATGTCCTGTGTAACTTTGGATCAGTCACTTCATTCTCTACACCTCTGTAAAATGGAGTAAAATATCTTTATTGCCTCAGAGAGGTGCTGAGAGGGATAATTCAGTGAAAGTGCATGTGGTTCTCCAATATGTCTGTTCTGTGGGCCATGCAGGGACACAGAAAGATACGATCATCTTTGCCCACAGCTGGATGAAGATGTAAAATGAAACAGACTTAAAAATAACTTCTATACAATCGTTAATTAGTTTATCCCGTGGAAATGGAATAGGATTCTGACTTTAATTAGTTCTGACTTTCTTTAATTAGAGTGGAGATGATTAAAAGTGAGATGTTTATTTTTGATCTATTTGGCATGGCTTTTAAAAATAAGAATTATGTTTTTAACCTTTCAACTCTGCTGAATTTATTTGCATTTTTATGACCAACATATGCATAAAGAGGACTACATTGCTGATCTCATGCAAGCTTATTTTACCATTGGAGGGGATTATCTATGTTGTTCTAACACAAACACACAAACATTGCAGCTTTTATGAATCCTGTTCTATAAAGGCTCTTTAAGGACAAAAAGGAGAACACAGAATTTATGTTCATGCCTTTTTCTGGGAGCTTTTGGATTTACACAGTTCTCCCTTCCTGCCATACGCAGGTTTTGTTACTCATCAGAGTTTGGCAGGAAATGTTTGTTTCCCATTGACATTTCCTGCACTGAGCTGTATTGAACATTCATGTCATTTTAAACCAAGAACTTTAGGATTTCTTTGTTTTTCTAGATAGACAGGTGTGTGTTGAACACGTCTCCAAATGGTTATTCTGGTAAAACCGGTGGCTATATAGCTCAAGTCTAAGATGTACACTTTCTCATTGTTTTTTCAATTAACAAAAACATTTCCTTTCTGACCATTACTAGTGGAATTTAATGGAACATTCTTTAGGTATTACAGTGCCTTATAGAACTACAGACTCTGTACAGACAGGGATGCCTACCACTAAAATGCAGCCAGCCACCTGTGATGTGGAACATGGCAGCTATTATTACCTTGCCAGTAACACTACATGACAGTGAACGGACAGGAAGTAATGAATAACCCTTCCTGTGGTTGTGTTTAATTGAAACAACACAGGACATTCAGAAAGCAG
Organism: Rafetus swinhoei; assembly: GCA_019425775.1. NCBI lineage: Eukaryota > Metazoa > Chordata > Testudines > Trionychidae > Rafetus > Rafetus swinhoei. The sequence goes on along the minus strand of CM033442.1, from coordinate 45,794,350 downwards.
AATAGAATTATTTTCCCTTTTGAATCTGGACAGAAACCCTATGCTGTTGGAAAGGAGATAATTAATGACAAATCATCAGGGCCATGGGTTATGTTTTATGTGAAAGACCTGATTCAAATCCATTAGTCAATGGAAAGACTCCCATTCACTTCAACAGGTCCTTAGAGGAAGACTGTTACCTAATTACATCACAAGCACACCACTTCTCTAGATCAAGTGTTTCTTCTCCAATCCAAATACAGTATTAATCAGATCCAAAGGTACTTATCTTAATTACAGATCTAATTAGATTAAACCCGAGGTAGCCTACAGACCACGATTTAATGACAAAACTAATCTTAGGCCACGTTTCCACTTGCTGCGCCGGAGATCAATCTTCTGGCATTTGATTTAGCAGGTCTGAAGGCACTCCCGGTCAGTGCCGGTACTCCTTGATTCACAAGGAGTAAGGGAAGGTTGATTTCCTACTGTGAAGACAGCGCCAAGCTTGGCTTAAGGCAGTGGTCACCAACCAGTCGATTGGGATCTACTGGTAGAACTTGGAGCCTCTGACAGGTGATCTTGACTGGTTTGGCCAAGAGGCTACCAAGCGCAGCACTTCAGCTGCCCCTCCCCTCACTGCTGTGCATCTCCTGCCCTTTGCCTTGGAGCTGTTCCCCTCTCCCACCCTGCAGGGCCGGCCCGAGCCATTTTGGTGCCCTGGGCCCCCCGGCACATGGCGCCTCCTCCGGGTGCACGGCGCATTCGCGGGCCCGCCCCCGGGACGCATGGGCGGACACACGGCGCATGCGCTGCCCAGTCAGCCCGGCCACCGCCGATGGTGCGCAGCCCGGGGCCGCCCGGGGCGGGCTGCGCCTGGCCGTGCAGGGCCCTGCGGCCGTGGGGGGGAAGGCTCTGCAGGCCGGTGCTGCAGGGGTTAACACGGCCCCCGCCCCGGGCAGCCACTGCAGCCTGCCAGGAGCCGGGCGCCCCCCGTAGGTTGACGCCCTGGGCAGCTGCCCGGCTAGCCCACCCCTTAGTCCGGCCCTGCCACCCTGTATTCTATCTCCACAGAACGGGGGGTGGGAGGCACAACAGGGCTAGGGATGGAGGGAGTTTGCTGGCTGCTTTTGAGTGTGGTGAAGGGCCAGGGCAGGGGTGAGCCTGACTTAGCCCCACTGCACCCCCACCCAGGAGCCACCTGTGGTAAACAGTGTCCAGCTGGAGGCTACATCCTGAATCCCTGTCCCAGTCATGAACCCTCTCCTGCACCTGAAGCCTCTGCCCTAGCCCTGAGCCCTCCTAGACCCAAACTCCCTTACAGAGCTTTACCCTGACCCCCCTCCTGCACCCCAACTCCTGCCCCAGGCTCAGCTCAGAGCCCTTCTGACACTCCAAATCCCTTCGCCCAAGACTAGAGCCTGCACCCCAGCCCTCTGCCCCTGCCTGATGAAAGGGAGGAAGGATGGGGGAGGGAGGAAGGAAGGAGTGAGCAGGGGCAGGGACTCGGAGAAGGGGCACGAAGGAGGTAAGGCAAAGGTATCTGGGTTTGAGGGAGATCCTGGATTGCACTTAAATTCAAAAAGTGATCTCATCCTCTAAAAGGTTGGAGACCGCTGGCTTAAAGTATGTCAACTTCAGCTATGTTATTTATGTGGCTCAAGTTACATACCTTAAGCCGACCTTCCAGGTCTAGTATAGACCTGGCCTTAAAAGTAAGACACTCCTCTAGAAGTACTTCTCTAGTATAAATTGCATCTATGATGTAAACATGAATTTGAACTTACAATTACATGCCGCAATAGTGAAATATCATTAGAATTTCTAAAATATAGAAGTTAATGTTCTAATACAAAAGTTATTCCATTCAATATGAAATAACTTTAATTTATCTTTATCCATCATGTTGTGTTCCAAAGTAATCACTGGACTGTGAGCTGGAGGTTGCCCAAGGAGCAGTGATCATGACTTGATTACATTCAATATGGGCAAAGAGAAGATTCTGAGTGAAATGGACCCGGGGGGGACGACGAGGGGGAATTTAGTCAGAAAGATATGAATGAACATTGGGAGTTCTTTAAGAACTCTTTAAGAAGAGTTTATTAAATGACCAAAAGTCATGACTGTACAATAAATAAAAAGGATATCTTTGGTTAAAACCTTATTCTGGTTCAGCCATGAAGTGAATATAGCAATTAATAGTTAAATATATAACAATTTTTTAAAAAGGGAAAGAGATAGGAATCAATATACATTCGAAATTTATTAAGTATAGAAAATTGATAAGGGAAGCAAAAACTTCAGGAAAATCTCCACGGCTAGCAGGATAAAGGACAATAAGGGAGAGGTTTTTAAAGTATATTAGAAACAAAAGAAATCCTAGCAATATTGAAGGCCAATTACTAGATAGAGATGGTAAAATTATTAATAATGATAGAGAAAAGGCAGAATTACCCAGTAAATATTTTTTGTTTTGTAGTTAGAAAGAAGGAGGATTATGTGCTGGTACCACATGAAGATAATGAAGTTCTTCTCAGTCCATTAGTAACCAAAGAGGACATTAAACAACATCTAGTAGGGATAAAGATTTTTAAATGCAGCAGGACTGTATAACCTGCACCTCAATCCTAAAAGAGCTGGCTGAGGAGATATCTGACTCTCTGTTAATTTTTCATTTATTGTGGCATATCAGGAAATTCCAGAAAATTGGAAGAGTCCAAAAGTTGTGCCAATTTTCATAAAGGACAAGCAAGATGACTTGGGAAAAATAGATGGGTTACCCTGACATCAATCATTGGAAAAGATGATGGCAAATTCAATTAATAAATAATTAAATGATAGGACTATCATTAAATGCCAGTGAACATGATTGTATAAAAATAGGTCTTATCAAAAATCCCTGATTTCATTCTTTGATGAGATTACAAGTTTGGTTAATAAAGATCACAGAGTAGAAATAATATCCTGAGACTGAAAGGCCTTTGAGTGAGTATCACACAACATCCTGGGATTAAAAAAAATTAGCTCTCTACAATACGAAGATCACATTAAGTGGATTAAGAACTGGCTAACTGAGAGATCTCAAAGCAGATATCAGTGGGGCTCATGTCTGGAAGGGGGGATGGAGATAGGTCCGAGGGATAGGTTCAAGAGGGATAGGTCCGATGCACTTCAACATGTTCATCTGTGGCCTGGAGGTAAATATAAAATCACTGCTCCGGCTGACATGAAAAAAACCTGGCTGCGTGGTAATTAATGACGATGGATCTAGATTGCTTGATATGCTGGGCTGTTCAAATCAGATGTGTTTTAATGCAGCTACCTGGAAAGTTACGCCTCTAACCTACAGAACGGGGGCTGTTTCCAGGCAAGTGATGACTCTGAGATGGATTTAGGGACCAAAGTGGACAAGAAGCTCACCTGTAAAGGTGATTCCTGGCCAATGGGAGCAGAGGGGCAAAAGCCTGCAGGTAAGTGCAGGGACAGAGCTTCCCTGCACTCACAGTGACATGTCTCCAGCTCTGGGGGAGTAGGGGAGGGGGAAGAAAGCAGCACACAGAGCCGCCCCCATATCTCCACCAGCCCGCAGTAATGCAGCATGCATTTATTCCAGTGACTGCGGCCCCTAAAGTCCTTTTCATAGTCCGCCCTTATCTGGAAGGATACACATTAGCTGAACAGCCATTCTTTGGGCCCATACAGGGGTAACTGGGTGAAATTTAAGGGTCTGTGATACACAGGTGGTCACACTAGATGATCCCGTGTTCCAATGTAGCCTGAAGGCTATGAATGCGAGGTTATTTTCATTTTACAAGTAACTCTAATTTCTGCAAATTAAACTAGTGGTTCCCATTGCTGTGATGACTGTCTCTGGATTGCATGGAAGCAACTCCACCAATCGCCAAAAGTGAGAAAACGGGCAGGCCTCCTTTTTGGGGTGTCGCGCTGCACCAGGGATTTTCTTTGCCAAAGAGAAAGTAAATATGGCACAAGCCTCTTTGCATCTCTTGTGCTCTATTTCTAGCCTTTCTGTTTTGTTCTGCAGTCCCTTCTGCATCCCCAGAGACAGCAGTCTGTGAGCGGCCCTTTCCACCGCAGGCATAGCCTCCTAAATGCCCTCCTTCCACTGAACTTCTCAACTCTAGGCGCAAGGAGCCGCTGCCGCCACGATGGCTGGCACTGAGGGCAGCTGTTAATACCCGCTTTGTTAAGCAAAACTCTGAAGGGTTTAATGTTCCTTTCTGGACAGACAAAAAGCTCCTTTCCAGAGGAATTCAAGTGATAAGGATGGCTAATAAGGGAGGTGCTATTATCAGTGACATCTAATCCCTCTCATTATGTTGCTTTTGCTTTTCAGCAACTTTAACCCTTGCAGCCCCAGAGCTATTGCCAGCAGCCAGGAGACAGGTTGGTTCCATGGCACATATGGATGGTTCTCTGACAGAAGGTGAAAGGAGCAAGAAATAAACAAAGTGCCTGTTACTGAAGAGCTGGATGCCTGTATCCAAGGTAATACAGCCCGTAAACAGTCGGCATTGTTCAGCTTAGAAACAGAAATGCCCGGCTCATCTCGTCCAACATCTCCAGGGCTCAGTGCCGGTCTGTGCTTGACAGAACATTTTCTAGTGCTTAGTCCAGGTTTGTTTTGACCATTTCAAGGGATGGGACGTCACCACCACATCAAGTGGATATTTCGCAACCTAATCGAGATTTTTGTGTGTGTGATACTCAGTTCCTACTTCCCTTTCTTAACTACATTCCATGACTTCTAGTGCTATCTCCTTGTACTAGGGGTGTAAAATCCCATTTAATAGGTTAACCGTTTAGCTGGGCTGGAGCGCCTCTTTCCAGCCCTACTGGTTAACTGTTCACATCCCTACCTTGTACCACACTAAACAATTCCTCCCCGGCCTGGGGCTACTTTCAAACCAGTTCTACCCTGGTGTAACTCTAGAGCCTTCCGGAGAGTTACTCTGGATTTATACTGATGGGAGGACAACCTGGCTGGGGTTTGCACACACCAGAGATGGGTAGGTGATGTCCAGGTTCCCACACCATCGTTGCTTAGCCACGATATCTCTGTTTAGCTGTTGTGCAAAGCACTCCCGCCAGCCGCCTCCGAATGTTTTTCTCTGAACTCCCCCTAATGTCTCCTCCTGTACCTACCCAGAACCGAATGCAATAGTCCACATGCTGCTCGCAGGTTACCGAGGCAGGTTACCACTACCCGGCTTTGTGCCTTTGACAGACTCCCCCAGCAAGGGCGGGGGGGGGGGGGGCAAAAGGAGCAATTGCGTGATTCAAAAGGGCCTAGGGATCCCAGCTGCCACAGCTCCTGCTGCAGCAGTTGGAGCCCTGGGCCCTTTAAATTGCCACTGGAGCCCTGAGCGATGGGCTCTGGGTGATGCTGAAGGCTGGCTGCTTAGGCCCTGTCCCTTTTGAGGCTCTGCCCCCTTCCATCTTGCCCAGGGACCCAGCCAGTCTGTTGGCTCTCCCACCCTCCAGCCATTGATACTTTTATGCTGTAGCCACTATCGCATTAGTCTCTTTTCTCACCAAAGCACAGGGCCTGGGGCAGCCACACCAAATCGTCTTATGGGTGGGATGGCTCAGTCTGGGAGGAAGGGGAAAAAGTTAATTGGTGGGGCTGCTGGTGGGTGGAAGGTGCTGGGAGGAAAGGGGGGACCCTGAAAATCTCTTACAAATCTCTGAGCCCAGAGCACCCACAGAGTCAGCGCCTATGAAGTAAGCCCTTGGTTGGGAATCACCGGCTTACAGTGTGTAGCACCTTATTCCACAAGTGGTCCTGGTAAATGAATAGTATTGTTTCACTGGGTCTGCCCCTACCAAGCCTAATGCCATACAAAAAGTAGGGAAAGAAAACCCCAAAATAGCTGCAATGAATACGCACAAGTTATGTGCAAACAGAGCACAGTCATGCAAGTGACACTGATTGCCACCAACCGAGAATCAGATCCACACATTTTTCCTGGCGTTGCCTGCAGCCGAGCCATTGCTTTCTGGCTGATTTCTCTTTGCCACTGCAACATGAGTAACCCTTGAGAAGAGTTGTCAAGCAGGAGAAGGCTCTGCTGCCCTTCAGCTTACTGCAGGGCTTCATGCACCAGGGTGAGTGTGGAAGAAGCATAGTTTGTCTTTGTGGTGTGTCTTGAGGTTGTGGTCAGTGTTGAGAATTATCCTACTTGATGCCAGTTACACCCACGTCATATTCCCCCCACGTCATAATCCCCATCACCCGGCAACAGCTGTGATGGTTCTTCCGACTTTTCCAAATCTCTGGATTCATGGATAGGCAGCTTGGTATGTTACCATGCCTCACATTCAGTGTCAAAGTAACTCCATCTTCCCTCTAATTTCTCTATTTTGGAAACAAATGTCTAAGGATTTTAGTTTAGCCAAAGCGCCCTCTCCCCCCTCTGGCATCAAGAGATGGTTTAGCTGTAAGCGGGAGTGATGCAGAATTTCCCCTGAATTCACAAATACTGAAAGCTGCTGCTAAGGGAGTGAGTGTTTCCTCCAGGACAGCAATGGAAATACTCCGTTACATTTCACAAGAAGGGCGTTCGTTCTGCTCTGTTTTCTTACTGCAAAACTCTATGGTGAGCAACATTCTGATTCAAAGCTTTCTCCTTAAAGCAGCATTCATCTAAAGGCTTGAACACTTGTGAGGTAAATCCTGATCTACACTCCAGGATAAGAGAGAGAGAATTGAAAGACATGGGATGCAAGCACATGCGTTTGGCATCTGTTCTCGGTCTTGTTTCCATCCCACATATGCCAGGCTTCCTCCAATAAAAAAATCACCAACAAAGCAAGATGAGAGATTTTCTAGACAGGAAAATGGCACATTGCCCTGTGTTTCTTCTTCACCCTATCATACACCCCTATGTAGGGTTAGGTTTTATTAGCACCATTTTTATTTGAAACATTTACCCCTATTCACACTGAGTGGCACCTTACTCTGAAAGAAGCCCCATTGTTTACAATGGCATTACTCATGCTCTATGCCACTCTTCAGTATGGCTACGTCTACACTGGCATGATTTTCCGGAAATGCTTAAAACAGAACAGTTTTCCATTATAAGTATTTCTGGAAAAAGAGCGTCTACATTGGCAGGATGCTTTTCCGGAAAAGCCCTTTTCCGGAAAAGCATCCGTGCTAATAGACGCTGCTTTCGAGAAAAAGCCCGATCGTCATTTTTGCGATTGGGGCTTTATGAAAAGACTACTGTGCTGTCTACACTGGCCCTTTTCCAGAACAGTTTTCCGGAAAAAGGACTTTTGCGAGCGGGAGCAGAATAGTTTTCGGAAAAGCAGCTGATTTCTTACAGTAGATCGTCAGTGCTTTTCCGGAAATTCAAGGGGCCAGTGTAGACAGCTCGCAACTTATTCCGGAAAAGCAGCTGATTTTCCGGAATAAGTGGCCCAGTGTAGACACAGCCTATAAGTATGGAGCTCACAATCAGAACCTCACTCCAGTCCACGAGTCCTAAACAGCGATCTTTACGTTAGTGTACATTTGATGCTCCGCTCCCAATAACTGATATTCTTTTAGTACGTTTGAAAGGTAGTAAATAATATACAAGATAACTTGTTTCTGTGATGCAGGCACACAGCTAAACAAATGATCTATGCCTACGAGCCCCAGCAATTTTCTTGCAAATGCCAATGTGCAAAGGTTGACATGGAACATTTTTTGGAAGCAGCCAGTTGGCATTTGCAACTCTTCAATGATGAGCTTCTACCATTGTTCCCTTTCAAATGGTGAAGTGCCCTGAGCTTTGAAAGATCATCCATGGAGTCCTTGTGGACTGGGAAGAGAGAAGAGAAAATGACGAGGGGAGGAGCCTCACTTCTGCGTGGCAAGGTGCAGCCTCAGCAGCCCATGTGGCTGAACAAATTATGAAGATTTCGTAGAACACAAGTTGGGTCTCAATTCTAACAGCCCAAAGGACCTCCTGCCAGTTCCAAACTTCTGCTTACATTGAGGGTGGAAGAATTTTAGTTTAAAGCCTTAATCAGGTGCGCAATTATGTTATTTGAAGTTTTCATCTACTTTTTAAAGTTACTCTACAAACATTTCAAACCAATGTTTTCCCCAGCCTAACTGTGCTCTAACATGGTAGCATCATTTTGGTGTATGTGGAATAAAGGGGAGGAGACTGGTTCTTGGTTGTGAAGCAGATTGAGTGAAGGTATAACTTTGGTGTGCATTATAATGGCTATACATAATCAAAGGCACTACACAAGATAAAGGCACTAAGAGTTCAAGAAGTGATTTCATGTATTGTAAATGTTCTGGACAGAATTCTTTCTATGACTTACGAACTATATAGTCCAAGTCTACTCATTACGCTACCTGGCTACAAAACACTTTGCATGGAATCAAAAATATAACTTCAGGCACTGAATGATACAGGTTGAACCTCTCTAGTCCAGCACTCTGTGGTTTGGCAACATCCGGGGTCCAGCATGATATTAGTTAGCTGGATGTCCACTTATCATGGATGCGGCCAAGTTTCCCACAGTCCCATAAAGTTTGTTTATAGCCCCCTGTCCTGGCGCTCAGTGTTCAGTGCTGTTACTTAGTTCTAATTTACCTCTCAATGTCTTCTAAGAGCCCAGCAAACAGCGGAAGTGTTGGTGATGCTGCTAGATATTGACCTTCCATGGTCCAGCAAATTCTCTGGTTTGGAACTGATCAGGTTCCAAGGGTGCCAGACTAGAGAGGTTCAACCTGTTCTGCAAGCAGAAACCTTTCCTGATCTTCTTGCCATCTCTCTGTGGTCTACGCCATTATCATTCCTCCGGGAATGGCCTTCCTGCTTCTCCCTCCTACTCCCTCCCTTGTTCAAGCTGCTGCTGGGAATTCAAACTCTGCTGTACAGGGGCAGTACACATCCTCCCGAATGTAAATAGGCACATAATTGCAATTATGGCAGCCCAGCTGCTCAGTTTATTTGTTTATTTAGCGGGTGCGTAGCTCCCCGGTGATGAGGGGCCGAGCAGAGGGTTGTTACATTGTCGTGTAACATACCAGAAGATGAACCAGTTGTTTGTAAGCAGCTCTGACATGACTATTTTGTGGGAAAACCCTGCAGAGCTTCAGGGCTGGCTTTCTGATTTTGTGCGTTCCCAAATAGTGATTATCTGCACGGTCTGACTACCATGGAAGATACTCTTCTCAGCCATCAGCTACCTAATAGCTAGGCTGTTCTAGTACTCTGCTCTCATGTACCGACTGTCTGGAACGAAGTACATTTCTGTCACTCTCAAGTCTTAGACTCCTACCCCCATAACGACACAGTCGTGTTGCCGAGGACTGCACTTTTCTTTAGGTTATTGTAGCACAAACTGATTTGGATTCAGCCCTCAAATGCTGCTGAGAATGTTCCCACAGACACAGGAAGTCTGGGGAGAGAGAAACCAAGGAACATTACAAGGAGGGTTAACAGTCAAAGCCACTTGAGGGAGAGAGGCTCCTTCAGCCTCCCTTCAGGTCACTCTTGAGAGGTTCTCAGGAGTCCAGACTCTCAACTAGGGTTAAAATCCTAGTGGTTACTTGCCGGCTGCTGCGGGCTCTGCAGTAGAAATGAATACACATAAGCATTATACTGCAGAGCCCTCAGTTCAGCCGGCTCCCAGGGAGGAGGGCCGGCATCCAAGAGCCAGTACATGCAGGGAATGGGCTTATAAGCCAGCTCCCGGCCCTGTGTCCATCTCTGCATTATTCATCTGGGGGCAAAAATAACTTGGGCATCTCTCTTTTCACACTGCTGCGGGTTCCTGCTGGAGCTGGGGTGGATATTTTATAGATCAAGCAAAAGACGGCAGAGGAGGGGCGCTATGATTAAGAAAGCAGAAAGGTGTGACCAGCCCCTGCCAGCATTCAAGCACAGTGTGTGCTATTGCTCCGAGTCCGTCAGGGATAGAAGCACAGAGGGCTCCGCGCTCCCTGGGGCAGTACCTCGGCTGGTCAAAGGGGGGTCAGAGGGTTTGCAGCCACTTTCCCACGAGTAGTGAATCTCCTTCCCCTCTGGGGCACTGCATATGCTCAAGTGACTGGCTTTTCCGACAGTGCAAAGCTGCAAGTGGCATGGTCCCTTCACACCATCACGGCTTTCCCAGCTTTGGGAGGGCACGAGCGTCAAGCAATCTCGGCCCGCCGGAGCGTGCGCTGCACAACAAAATGCTACCCTGCTGGCCAAGCCTCTTCTGAGTCCCATCACTTAACCGCCCGCAAACACCAGCACAATCTATCAGGAAACCAGCCGCTCTTTTTGGAACATGAACGTCCACGGCTCTGAGCCAGGGCTGCGCGAGGGAGTGACTGCTCTCTGTGAGTGGTGGGGGTTTTCTTGACTGGACCCAAATGTAAAGAAAATACAGGATGCATCAAAATGCTCAGAGCCTGGGGAAGAATGGACTTTTTTAGGGCTCTCTCACGCCAGCTTGTCTCTTTGGAGAAGCTGTTTTCTCAAGGAGGTTAAGGGACTGCTCTTTTCTCAGACTCAGCAGAAGATATTCTTCATTTGGTGTGGGAAACGCAGGCTCAGTAAGCCACAGTTCTTTGTGCTACTGCCTTGAAGTAGTTCAGCCTCTCTGTGCAATGGGTCGTAGAAAAATCATGGCCTCAAATCCACCTATTTAATCCAGAATGGGAATGGCACTTCTTAGGGGGGCAGCTGGTTTAACACGGCTGGTTGCTTTCAGGTTTTGACCTTAGTTAAAAGGGTGAGAGTTTAAGGGTACTCCTAGTTTGTGGGTAGGGGAAGGAAGGGTGGAGGTGCAAGAGAAGGCAGAACAGGGGTGAGTGTCTCATATTGTACCAGTCATTCTATGTAAGCTCTACTCAACTGCCGCAGCAGTCCTGCCTTCAGAGTAATGATTAATCCCAGTGGTTTTGGGTTTGCTGTATTTCAAAACATATGGCTGTGAACTGGGACTGGTCAACATTAACCCAGCTCTTAGAGGAACCACTGCTCATTCCTGGGTATTAACCTACCATTTCTGGTTTGAAGCGCCACAAGGTGAGTTCAGTCTACAACACAGGTTAACTCCTCTGCAGTTGACTGGTTCTGGTATGTTTAAACCTCATCTAAATGCCTGTATTTTAACAATTCCGCTGAAACCCCATTAGCCAGCTTTGCTCACCACCCAGTTTCTTTCTGGTATGCCTCATCAATGTGACCTGCATCTAAATTCCAGGCTGTTTATTAACCCAGCAGTTTTCAAACGTTGTTTCTCATGATCCAGTTGAAGAAAATCGTTGATGCCGTGACCCAACAGAATGTGACGAGAGTGAGTGCTCCGGGTGGGGCTGAGGAGGGGGCTCTGGCTTTGGGGGGGAGTCGCGGCTGAGGTGGGAGGGGCTTACCTCGAGTGGCTCCCAGGGAGTGGTGCAGCGGGGGGGCTAAGGCAGCTTTCTGCCTTTCCTGGCCCCGCAGACCATACTGGGCCCAGAAGCAGCTGGCAGCAGGTTCCCAGCCAGTGGGAGTGCAGAGCTAGTGCTCAGGGCAGGGGCAGCGTGCAGAGCCCTGTGCACTCCCCCCGCACACCTAGGAGCTGGGCCTGCTGCCGGCCTCTTCTGGGGCGCAGCACAGTCTGCGGTGCCAGGACAGGCAGGGTGCTGCCTTAGCCCCCCTGCTGCTCATCTGATCCCCCTGCAGCAACTGGGACTCAGTGCCCAACATTCCACCAGCCAGCCCTGGGTCATTTGAAAACCGCTGTATTAACCCTTTCTTGGTTCAAATCCAGCCTGGGTGAAGTGAGAATGTGACAGGGACGAAGGAGCAAAGCCACCAGCCCGGCCCAAGGACCCCATGCAGCCTACAGACTTGGCACAGCTGTTAACAGCGGTATCCCATGCACAGCTCTGGTGAGAGACAAAAAGAAGAGCCACTTAAAGGTTATTTTAAGGGGTTTGTCATGTCTCTGACCATGGGGACTGGATCCACTGTTGACTGGAGGCAGTGGGCAAGATGATGGCATTTGCACTACTGCAGTCCTAGGAAAGGCGCATCAAGGAGTCCTTCTCCCGAAGCCAGAGCAGAGCACTTTCCCCAGCCCTGTGAACCATGGAAGGGTTAATAAAAATGTTGCTTGTACAGTCTCCACTCTGCAGGCCCATACAAAGATCCGGGTGACCTGTCCTTTAATCAATGAACCACCTACAACAGGGAGCAATTTGTTAAAGGTCCCCTTACGCTGTTATGGCTCTTTGGCTCACATTTCTCACTCTGTGCCTCTGGCAGGTGGTTTCCCTGGACTTACAGAAATACAGTCCTATTACCGCAGGGAAGCTACTCATCCAAATACGTATCAACAGTGCAGAGATACTCGGAGCCGATTTATTGCGGCGGTTCAGCATGAGAACAAAGGGAGGAAAAGGAAGAGAACAATCCGGGTATATTGCTGTATGATTTTCCATCCACAAAGACTATCAATTGCCTGAGGGTCATTATTGGCAACATTTCTCTCTCTGCTGTTTTCCTTGTAATGACACAAGCCCTTGGAGTACACTGATTGGACCCATGTGCATGTCTGCTGCTTGCCAAGCTAGATATGCCGGTCTAAAACAACTCCCGCCCACGACCCTGCAGACCCGCACACCCATCTGCTAGGCTACTCAGATTTGGGGAGCTGAAAAACACATGCTGTCCGCAGCCTGTTTAAAAAACATGCCCCAAATCTCTGGCCATTCAATTTCACATTGAAAGGACTAAAACAGAGCCGAAAGCTCTTTCTATTAATAGGAGAAAACTGCCTTTAGTCAAGAGTAGTGAGCCAGGTAAAAGGGAACGTTCCGGCTAAGGAGGAAGCTCCTGTTACCATTGTTCTGCACTATATTATTTTAAAGGCCAGACTCCCCTCCCCGCTGCGTTAGCATCCTTCAGAAAGTTACATTAATTTCACCCATGACAACCCTCCCACACACACACGTGAAAATATCCAAACTGGGCAAAACTCTCCCATTCACACCTTCCTGGATCTGAAAGGGGACTAAACTTTTCCCACTAACATGACATGGTTCAAGTATCTCGCTACGAGGAAGGGGGCAGAGAAAGAGAATAAAGTATCAGGGGTTAATAATGAAGGTCCTAGAACTACTTTAAGGCCTTGCATAAAACGAATTATATCTGCTCCTGACACAGTTAACAAAGGAATATAGCTTGGAAAGGCACACATCCTCAGACCATCAACCTGCCAGAGTCGCTGGGCTGGATTCCGACTCGCACTGAAGGGCTGAGGGAAAAAACCAACCTCTTTCCCCTCCCTGCATCTGCAGCAGCTGCCACTGTGCCTCCTCTGCAAGGCAGGCAGGTCTATGTGCCTCTGATCCAACAGCACCACCCCATGTGCATCGCAACGGTGGCAGCCCCTGTTCTGGGCTGTCCATGCCACGGGGCTGCCCAAGCCTTCCTCTTTATATTGCTCCCTTCCAGATTCCCACAGAGCAGCACTGTGCTGGCTCCACTTTGCGGAGCAACATTCTATAGAGCCATGGTGGAGACAGGCTCGGATTTCCCGCTAACAGATTCATTAGGTTTGCCCGCTGTCTTTCAGATACCAGCCACCATCTGTTTGTTCCCCCTGGTTAGTAGTTACCTTGAGGGGCTTCACATGTGAAATGTGGGGATGAGTTAACACGAACAAGGGGCGGCTTTAAGTTCCACTAGAAAAAATATTTATGTTGACCGAACCCAGAAAATGCACCGCGTTCCAATGTGCTTTTCAGTCCTCTTCAAAGTACAGCTTTGTAAGGGCCAAGGAGACCAAAAACCCAAGCAAGTGCCTGCCATTTTATCACTTACTGACAGTGTGTGAAATGACACAGGCAGGATTTCCCTATACTCATTATAGAAAGAGTTGTGGGATCTCAGATCCTTGCGGTTTGATCTCATTACTGGTTTGTTACGTTTAACTGGCTAGTACAGTATAGGTCCAATCTCCGCAGCAGGGGTTCCAAACTGTGGGTCAGGACCAATGTTCCCTCTAATCTTTTCCATCCATGTGCAGATTTTTTCCATCATGTGAGGAATAAATTTTTCTGTGCATCAAGGGATGTGTGAATGTGCACCACCACTAGAAACAAAAACCCAGCTGTGGGTGCTCTGCTAATGAGCTGGGCGGCATTTGAATCTCTCCTGAGTGGCTGCACAAGCGCCCAGCTTACAGGGAACACTGGCCGGGACGTCAACGTGGGTCACCACCCCATTTTAATGGAATCACCAGGACTGGTGTAGGATTTGCTGGGTCCCAGAGCTGATGCTGAAACCTGAGGGCAGTGGGGCTCAAGTTTCAGGCCCGTCCCCTAGGGCTGAAACCCTTGGGGCTTGGCTTTCTCTGGCCACCCTGCTCTAGGCAGTGGGGCTCAGGTGGGCTCAGGCTTCGGTCTCCCCTCCTGCGACAGTGCCGTAATTTTTGTTATCAGAAGGGGGTCACGGTGTAACGAAGTTTGAGAACCGCTGCCCCACAGGAGATGTGGCTGTTGTATTACTGCACAGATGTGTGGAGTGTAAACCTGGAACTTATTTTACTCCTTCATAAAACACAAGATTGAGGGGGCTTCTCCTGTATGTGTGAATCGATACTACGGCCAGTTCACTGCACGGACGTTTAGCAGGCTGTCTTTTCTGATGACCCACTGTGCATTGCACATCTGAAGTGGCATAATGAATCTTCCTCATGCCCTGCCTGATTCCTCATGGAGTGGGGGGAGCTGCAGCTGGCCAATAGTTACACTGTATAAGCCACTAGTAATGTTTATTTTACACACTCACCAGCCTCAGTGAGAGGATGAAGAAAGCAAATGAGACAGCTGGGTGGGGGCCTGGATGTTCAGCAAATGATTCAGCCTGTTTTCTCCCCCCAAGTAAATTCAAATGTCTGCTCCATTTGCTCAGAATCAAATACTTCATCTCAGACACATGAATGAACTGTCATTCATGCTTAAATTCGACACTTTACGCCTCGGTCTAAACAAAGACATTAATTATCTTACCCATTACAAAGATAGCTTCCCCAATTATCACCTCTAATATCATTAGCTCACAGACATTTACCTCCCCCCCCTCATCCCCCTTCTGTTCTGAAATTTGATTTGTCCTTTTCATATGTGTTCATTGTTTTGATTGTATCCCTTTGGTATATATGGTTGTGCCAATTTTCTTCCACTATTTGATCTGAGGAAGTGGGTCTGGCCCACGAAAGCTCATCACCTAATAAACCATCTTGTTAGTCTTTAAAGTGCTACAGAGTCCTGTTTTTTGTTTCATCTCAGACACAGAGGGACAGGGGCCTGATTCAAGACTCAGCAAAGTCAGTGAGGGATTTCCAATTGCTGCTGACCTACCCGCTCTCCTGAACATCCCTGGCCAAATGCCTTTTGATTTCAATCAGAGCAGAGTTACGCTGGTGCGGGAGCACTTGTCAAAATCCCACCTGCCAAGGACGGTTCAGTGGCTACCCTGTTATTAAATACAGCTGAGACAAAAATGGGATAAACTCGGGCAACATCTGCTTTGCGAGTAGCCAGACGTTTCCATGCCCAGTAATACCATGCCTTCATGCTATTTCTAAATTCCGACTTGTGTTGGACATTACCTACAGCGAAGTGCAGGGTCACAAGGAAAACCCTGCAAAGGGCTCAGTCCTCCAAGCTGCTCAGTATTCCGCCCTGATCCAGCCATGACTTAGGCATGGGCTTAAGTTTAAGCATGCGAGCAGTGCCGTTGACTGAAGTGCTTTTGCTGACTTGGCCAGAGAGTTCAGCACCTCGAAGTACCAGCCCCCCAAAGCCAACTCGCCTGTACAGCAAACGGGAACAGCGGAACAGTTTTAAAACCACTCCTATTGTGTCATATAAATATAATTGGCACTACAGCTGACCAACAGCCCTGTGCCTGAGGCCAGACCCACTGTCGGTGTAAATCATCAGGGCTCATTGTAGGGAAGGAAGTTACCGATTTATACAAACTAACGATAAGGCCCAGGTTCTGTGTATTGTGACTGCTAGGACATTTGCACTTATCTGAAGTGAGCCCATTGTTACACGAGTCCACTTACATGTAATCTCCTGTCAAACTTCAGATTATTAGCAATCCTAATTCTGGATGGGAATGTGGTTGCTTACAGCTTTCCTAACAGGTCTCCAAACTGAGAGTCCAGTTGGCTTTTATGGCACCACGTCAGGGTTATACACCGGATTGCATTGGCATACAGAACAACTGTCAGCAAATATGGACTCTGAACACAACCCCCACATTCAGTACAGTTTCTTAACTGAAATCAAAGATGAACCATCTACAATACCCTCAGATCGTAACCGAGCCTCGACCGTGTTTATGAAATGCAGGATTTCTATACTGGAAACCCTGGCACAAGCCCTCATGCAGCATGAGCCGCTTAAAGAGAAAAATGTCACGTGAATTTCACTGGCAAGAGAGTGTTTGAGTCATGACGTTTGTGGGTGGAGTTTTCGAAGCCATATGACTGTATTACCATGTATCAGTATTTCAACACTTACTTGACTCGGTATTGTCACAGTCCTGGGGATTGCACTTCTGGGTGTTCTCTGGCCACTGTTCATGGTCGCACAGGCTGCTGTCTTCTTCTGCTTCTCCAGTTTTTGTGTTCATGCACTTCACCTGTCGCCGCTGGATGCCCCCGCCACAGGTGGCTGTGCACTGCAGGAAGTGAATTAGCTGGGATATAATCAGCTGCATCCGGAGTGAAGGGTTATTTTAGAGAGGTTGCTGTGGGATTGAGACTGCACTTACATATCTATACTCTACATTGCTATTTGCATGTTAAAAGTGGCATCTGAGCAAAATTCCTACATGGAACTTGCTTCTCCTTTATCCCTTGCTCCAGTTAGTTCTGTTTCTAGGGGACACAAAGGGCATGTTTACATCAGGAAATTATTTCAAAATAACTAAAATCGATGTAAAAGCGTCGAGGAGTCTTGTGGCACCTTATAGACTAACCGAAGTGTTGGAGCATAAGCTTTCGTGGGCAAAGACCCACTTCGTCAGATGCATGTAGTGGAAATTTCCAGAGGCAGGTATAAATATGCAGGCAAGAATCAGGCTAGAGATGACGAGGTGGATCCAATCAGGGAGGATGAGGCCCACTTCTAGTAGATGAACGGGAGGTGGGAATACCAAGAGAGGAGAAGCTGCTTTTGTAGTTAGCTAGCCATTCACAGTCTTTGTTTAATCCTGAGTTGATTGTGTCAAACTTGAAGATGAACTGTAGCTCAGCAGTTTCTCTTTGAAGTCTGGTCTTGAAGTTTTTGCTGCAGGATGGCTACCTTTAGATCTGCAATTGTGTGTCCAGGGAGATTGAAGTGTTCCCCTACAGGTTTTTGTATATTGCCATTCCTAATATCTGATTTGTATCCATTTATTCTTTTACGTAGGGACTGTCTAGTTTGGCCGATGTATATAGCAGAGGGGCATTGTTGGCACATGATGGCATATATTACGTTAGTAGATGTGCAGGAGAATGAACCAGTGACGGTATGGCTGATCTGGTTAGGTCCTGTGATGGTGTTGCTGGTGTATATATGTGGGCAGAGTTGGCACCGAGGTTTGTTGCATGGATTGGTTCCTGAGTTAGAGTTATTATGGTGCGGTGTATAGTTGCTGGTGAGAATATGCTTCAGGTTGGCGGGTTGTCTGTGGGCGAGCACTGGCTTGCCTCCCAAGGCCTGTGAAAGTGAGGGATCATTGTCCAGGATGGGTTGTAGGTCACTAATGATGTAGTGACCTACAACCAAGTGATGTAATAAAATCGATGTAAAATCAGATATTAGGAATGGCAATATACAAAAATCTGTAGGAGAACACTTCCGTCTCACTGGACACACAATAGCAGATCTAAAGGTAGCCATCCTGCAGCAAAAAAAAATTCAAGACCAGACTCCAAAGAGAAACTGCTGAGCTACAGTTCATCTGCAAGTTTGACACCACCAGCTCAGGATTAAACAAAGACTGTGAATGGCTAGCTAACTACAAAAGCAGCTTCTCCTTTCTTGGTATTCACACCTCCAGATCAGCTGCTAGAAGTGGGCCTCATCCTCCCTGATTGAATTAACTTCATTATCTCAAGCCTGATTCTGGCCTGCATATTTATACCTGCCTCTGGATATTTCCACTACATGCATCTGACGAAGAAGGTCTTTGCCCACGAAAGCTTATGCTCCAATACATCTGTTAGTCTACAAGGTGCTACAGGACTTCTTGTCCTTTTTTTAAAATTGATGTAATAACTCCCAAAATAGCAAAATCGAAATACTGTGTCCTCAGTATGGGGAAGCCTTGAAATGAGTCCAAGGCAGGTTCTGTTGATGTGGACACACTACCTCGACTTAGTGCCCCAGGAAGCACTGGGGAGTAATCAGTTTGAATGACTCTGGGGAGTCGTTATTTCGAAATAGTGGCACCAGAGCATCCACACAACCGCTATTTCAACGTAACGATTTCAAAATTAGCGTTATTCCCCGAGAAAAGCAGGAGTATCGATTTTGAAATAACGGGCTTGGTAGTGTGGCTCCGCTTATTAATTCAAGCCAAGGAGGGTTATTTCGAAATAAAGCCCTAGCGTAGACCAGGGCAAAGGCATCTGTACTGTACGTAACCCAAAGTCTGTCTGGCACTGCTGTGTACAAGGTTAGCTTCCGCTAAGCGAACAGACCTCTATTAATTCTGCTGACAGAGGAGGTGGGAGGGTTCTTGTTCGCCTGACTATGGGGCACAGTTAGCAACACACATCCATTAACCTTTATTGTCTTCAGAGCTGGTCCCGTTTTCGCAATGTATCTGGTCAAAATAGGACTTGGTTAGAAATAGAATTTCCCCGAGGGCCTTTGCTAAGCATAGCTGGTCAATGAGAAATGCTTTGGTGTGCATTTATATTTTCAATATTCTGTATAATTTATTGAAACTGAGTCACTTATCATACGGCTTTATTCACTTCTCAGACCCAGGGCCCTGGACTGAGCATTGGTGTGCACTGAAAAGTTTTACCACTGTAACTATGTCAAGCTGGAGGTGTGATTTTTTTGGCCACACTGTTATATACGGACACGGTTATAGTGGTATAAGGTGATTTACACCAGCATCATGTGTTTTCCTTTGCCAAACCAAAGTAAGCTAGACTGGTGGAAACACTTTTACGCATCTACACTAGAGCAGTCGGTTTCAAACTCATGACCCAGTGGAAGAAAATTGTTGATCCCGCGACCCAACATAATGTGACTGGAGTTTGGGTTATGGGGTAGGGCTGGGGATGAGAGCTTTGGGCTGTAGGAGGGGCTCTGACCCAGGGAGAGGGGAACAGGACTGGGGCAGGAGGGGCTTACCTTGAGTGGCTCCTGGTCAGTGGTGCGGGGGGGAGGGGGGGAGGGGAAGAGGCTAAAGCAGCCTCCTGCCTCTCCTGGCCCCGCAGACCATGCTGCGCCCCAGAAGCAGCCAGCAGCAGGTTCCCAGCCAAGGGGAGTGCGGAGCTAGTGCTCAGGGCAGGGGCAGTGCATGGAGCCCAGTGCCCTCTTCCTAACCCCCCACGAGCTGGGCCTGCTGCTGGCTGCTTCTGGGGCGCAGTGCAGTCTGCGGTGCCAAGACAGGCAGGGAGCTGCCTTAGCCCCCCACTGCTCACCTGATCCCCCTGCAGCAACGAGACCCAGCGCCCGACATTCCACTGCCCAGTGCTCGGTCATGCCTCCTAGTTTGAAAACCACTGACCTAGGGGGCTTTTGCTGCGTTAAGTAATCCAGGATAGTTAAAGCAGCAAAAAGTTTTCAGTGTAGACAAGGCCTTATAAACTTTACTGCCAGTTGTGTGGGCTTGATTGTAGAAACCAATGCCACTGACTAGATAGCACAGAGGGCGTATACTTATCTGAGATTGGAAAAATGCTGTCCAAAACCAACAGGAGTGATTAATTCCCAAGAGAGATTCATCTGCAGAAGACATTTATTTTCCTTCAGCATTTGCTCACCTCTCCCCATGATCCCACTACCCACTTGGTACATGGGTGAGTGTTGCAGGGTCTTGTGTTATTTGGCCTTAACATTTCGTCACACCGTCCGAATTCTGGACACGTCACTAAACGCTTCTGCTCACCTCCGCCACATGACTCAGAGCACTAAGGAGAAACAAATCGGAATCAGTCTGGAGTAATGGGAAGAGAAAACCACCCCACTTACCCACGTCTTACAGTCTGAAGAGGCCCTCAAAAAATTGCCTCCAGTGTTGAATGCTCCTTTTTGTGATTATAATGATTGTCCCTAGGTGGTTCTTTTGTGGAAGTGGGCATACTACATTGATTTGAAGCTTGGCTGTTAGGCACACACAACTTTGTAAGAATACAGCAGATCCAGTTCATATATATACTCTCTATTTCCTAGGTCCAAATACTTAGAGGGTTAGATTCTTCCACAGCAAAGGGCACACATTACCCCCACTGACTTCTCATCAATGAGCATCGCACAAGCTGAACTGAGTGGGGAATGTGGCCTACAAGCTGTCTAGTGCTATTATATATGTCTTAAATAATGGCCATTACACACGGCACTATGAGGCTACGCAAAAGTAAAATGCCAGCAACATGTATTTGCAGAGAAGGAATTCCAGCTGCCTACTGGAATTTCCATTAGACCGTTCAACACGTGTCTGAGGTTAACTCAGTTTTCATCAGAGCTGGGCAGTTCATCATTTAATAGACACGTGATAGTACCTGCTTATTTGCAAATGGCTGTTAAAACATATTGAAAAGAACTTGGTTCCTCGGTCCCTTCATTTATTCCTTATGGAGAGATCTGCGTCAGGACTCTCCAGACCATGCGTGGTGGGTGATGTAGGCCAGGGAAGGCACTGCCTTCCTAATACCTCCTGCGTTCTCTGCTGGCTGCCCAGGAGGGCTGGGGCTATGGCGCCGCATCCCAGTTTCTCAGCCGCCCGGTAGGGCTGGGGCCACGGTGCCAGCTGGGAAGGATGGGGCTATGCCATTCGCTGGGGCTGGGGGGCAGTAACCTAGGATGGGGGCTGGGCTTGACTCCACAGGGAGAGGAGGTTGTGGAAGGGGGCATGGCCTCAGGTGGAAGGGGTGTGGTCACAGTGGAAGGGGGGCGTGGTCAGAGGCGGAAGGGGTGAGGGCCTTGGGCTTGACCTTCCTAGCTGGGCCTTCAGCCACCACCTATCCTCTAGACTCTAGTGAAGTCTGGATCAGACCCATCTCCGAAGATGCAGTGGGTGCTTCATCTCTCTCTAGAAACCCCCTCACCTCTCTCCAGGATGAGGTATACCAGTCCAGGCAGGACTTGGTTTGGCAGGGAGTTTGCACTGGTGGCTTGTAGAAAACAGCTTGACAATGAAAGGGTCGCAGAAGCCGCTGCTCTCTGGTGTCAACGCAGTGAACATCCCGAACCTTCAGGCCCCCTCCGCAGTTCCTTGAGCACTGGGTAAACAGCACAATGAGTCATGCTGGTGGGGCGGAGGCAGTGACAGTGTCCAGACATGAATATCTCTGGCAAAGTTGAGTTTACCCAGATATTAAAGAAGCTCTTTCTTTCATTAACTCTTTCAGCTTTTGCCTTTGGGGCTCCCCATGATTGTACCTCGTCCAAGCTAACGAGAGTCTTAAGTACTCCCACGAGCACCAGTACTTTCCACTCTGAAATGATTCTATTTGCATTTTCAATGGCAACAGATTTTTGAGGTCATGTCCCCACCTTCTCAGATCCCAAAAGCTAAGGCCTATTAAAATCATCCACAGCAGTCCTGCCATTCCAGCAGCCTTGCCTTCCCTTTATTCTTAATGGGTTTGTCCAGTCGGGTTTTAAAAGTCTCATGCTATGGGGGATTTTTGTGAAACTTTCCAAGAATCTAACACCTACAAGGTATTCCCCAGCCTCCTCCCACAGTTCTCCTTAGTTTGGCTTCAGCCCATGCCTCTTTTGACCACCCTCACTCCCCTCCTACTTTGCTGACTCCCTTCCGATCAGAGCTATCATGTTCCCACTTAGTGACTTTTTACGCTCACTGGGTTCGTAGCCGGGGCTTCAGCCCCATGGGAAATGTTAACGCCGCTATTCCTAGCCCCGCAGCCTGACCTCAGCACTTCTGAGTCAATTGACCCAGGGTCTGAGACGTGTTGCTGTGCTGTGGGCAGGGGGACCGACAGCCTCGGTGGGCCCCCGGGCAAGGTGTGTGGGGGGACCTGGCTCTGGGCTCCCCAGAGCCTCAGGCGGAAGGGGCGGGACCAAGGCAGCCAGCTCTCAGTGCCGTCCGGACAGCAGTGCGATTCCCCCGCCGCTCTGGTGGTGATTAAAAGGGTGCGGGGCTCTGGCTACAGCAGGCCTGGCTCTGGAGTTTCTTTGCAATGCGCCATACCCAGAAGGGAAGCCCAAATACCCTCCCTACTTTTGGTTCGAGGGCATCTATGTATTTACCTTACTCCAGTTTCCAATACGCCAGGATGAACATGGTCTCAGGTAGCACCTTCGAGCTGGGACAGGTTTCTTTGCAGCAACACAATCTTCATCTTTGCCTGTGCTACAGTGCACTGGCCTCCAGCTGGCTCCTAAGCCGCATGTTGTGGAGCACTGCAACACAATACACACCCCAGAGCATGAATTAACCGCCCTGCTCTCCCCTGTGTAGGGTTACCAACCCTCCAGGACTGGCCTGGAGTCCACAGGAAGGAAAGATTAATTTCCAGTTAGAGATTATGTCGTATGATTACACCTCCTGGAATATGTCCCACCCAGTGTGGGAACCCGACCCGCTTGTGAAGCCAACGTAAGAGCTGGTTTAGCCACAGCCTTTGCGCTGGGGGGCACAGGCTGGCTGAGGGGGAGCATAAGGCCCCAAAGGGGGCTGGCATAACTGCACCCTCTGTGCACCAGCCACCTTCCCGCTCATCATCTCCAGCCCTGACCCGCCCACCTCTGTGCATAACCCCAGCCGCTAAGCGCTAGCAACTCCCTCCACCACGGAATGCCTTCTGCCACAGCGTGGAGCAATGCACAGCTGTGAAATACACCCCTTTTCTGCATGCCCAAGACCATGGGGGGTGGGTGAAGGTAGAGCTGGGAGAGTCAAGCCCCCAAGCCCACTCCTTCTGCCCAGGCCCCAGCATCACGGGGAGGTGGGGCAGCATGTAGCCTGAGCCTTCCTGGCCCCGGAGCATGGGGAGGGTGGGTGGTGTGTGGCCCCAGCCTCCCCGGCCCCAGAGCATGGGGAGGGTGGGCGGTGCGTGGCCCCAGCCTCCCCGGCCCCAGAGCATGGGGAGGGTGGGCGGTGCGTGGCCCCAGCCTCCCCGGCCCCAGAGCATGGGGAGGGTGGGCGGTGGCCCCAGCCTCCCCGGCCCCAGAGCATGGGGAGGGTGGGCGGTGCGTGGCCCCAGCCTCCCCGGCCCCAGAGCATGGGGAGGGTGGGCGGTGCGTGGCCCCAGCCTCCCCGGCCCCAGAGCATGGGGAGGGTGGGCGGTGCGTGGCCCCAGCCTCCCCGGCCCCAGAGCATGGGGAGGGTGGGCGGTGCGTGGCCCCAGCCTCCCCGGCCCCAGAGCATGGGGAGGGTGGGCGGTGCGTGGCCCCAGCCTCCTTGGCCCCAGCAGGCATTCTGGGGGTGTTGTTTGGGTGGGGGCAGGTTGGCGGTTTGGGAAGGCAATGCCTGCCTATGCTATCCACTATCCACTGCCCATTCCCAACACAAGCACCTGCTGCCACAAATGCTCGCTAAGGGGATGGGACGGTTCCCGGGTTCCCTTTTCAAGCTGTACTTGCCTCACTCCAGTTCCCAACTTCCCAGCTGGTCATTACTGTGGCCAGTCTGGTAGCAGGGGTCTTCGCTTCTGCCTCCTCCTGCTTCTGCTCTGGCAGGCTGAGCGTGGGGAGAGATGTTCCAAGGTCTCCATCCCCACTGGCGAATATCCTCAGAGCGCCCCATGGTGTGCTCTCGCCCTGGCTCGTGCTTTCGTTTGGGTCTGGTGCAGCAGAAAACACACCCGTTGTATAAAGAGTCGTCTTTCCTTCATTTGCTTCCCTCCCCGCCCACCCTGCCGTGGTTAACTCAGCTGGCAAAGCAGGCAACTTCCCTTCTGGACTGGCCCCGGGGCTTGGCTCGGAGGATATTGGCGGAGCTGGTGCCTGGGTACCTTGACGGGCTAGACTATTTGATGTCCATGTCCTGCTTTCTGGAGTGAATGGCTCATGCGCGTGGGCAGGCATGGACCTCAATTGGGGAAGAGCTGTCATGCCTGCTCGCGGGCCAGGAGTCTGGGAAGCAGCACTGAGATCATCTCGCCAATTCTGCACGTCCTCTGCAGGAGTTGTGTGGTCAGCTGGTTCTCCGTTACCAGGACTGTAAGAGCTCATAGTGGGGTCAATATCTTCACTCCTGACTCCTGCTTCCTGTTTAGAACTGGGGTCAGTGGAGAGCAAAGGGGTGTCGTCAGTTGCAGGAGGCAGTGGCTTTGTTGTTGGCTGGGGAGGCAGGTTATGTGGGGGCCTGTTCATGTCTTCACTCTCCACTGTTGCAGTTATACTGGACAGTGCTGTCTCATCTTTGGTTTTGGAGGCAGCATCACCATCACCAATGGTGACCGAATCCCTTTCACTGGTATCCTCCTGGCCCTTCCGGGCAATACCAGCCAAGCCATCATCTTTCTTGTCATTGTTAACAGGAGCCTCTGTGCTTTGACCATCCTCTCCTCTGCTTCCAGGCTCTGCTGTGCTTCCCCGAATGCCAGACATCTCTTCTCCACCACTGCGGCCCTTGTCAACTGGCAGGGGTGGAGTGGGGATGGCCAGATAAGGATAACCGAGAGAGGGGGTGGTGATGGTTGCATCCTCTTCAGAAATGGTACTTGTCAGCAGGGCTCCTGGGGGCTTATCAGTGGGCAGATAAGCGTGGCTGTTTATAGAATCAAGCCTTGTTCCCTTCTCGGTGGGTGGATCATCTCTGGACAGTGGCGTGTGTGTTTCTTCCTCCTCCCCTCTAAGGTAGGAGGAAGTTATGTAGAGGGCAGTAGTGGCTCTGCTAGCCTCACGTGCATCAGTTACACTGAAGAGCGTTGTATCATGTGGAACCCCTGCATTTTCCTTTTCTTCATTGTGTCCATCGGCTAAAGTATTTGTCTCACTACTTGCTGAGTTTCCTTCATTGGGTTCTCCTGGTTCTGCATGATATGGAATGCTAGGAGGCATTCCATTAGAGTCCCCCAGGTTATTAGCGGCTTCACCAGCAGCCCCTGGTTCAGACCCCTCACTCTTGATGTCTTTCTCAGCAAGCGGGTCATAGGACAGATCTTCATGGAAATTGATAAAATTGTAATCGTAGTAAAAATCATCAACAAACACGTTTCCCTTTTTGTTACTGCTGCCTGGAAAATCCTCCTCAGTGATGACATTCTCATCTTTGGATTGTGGATGATTCGGCATTGGGGGGCTAAAGTGGGAAATGTGGTGAGTGGGAATGTAATTTATCTCATTAAATAGTTCTCTACTGGAAGAGCCACTGCCAGACCAGTCAGTGTTGCTATTTTCTATTTTCTTCTGGCATTGCTTCAGGGAGCAAGTTGTTTCTGAGGGTGGTCTCTGCGCAGGATCACAAGTTGTTTTATTATCATGATTGCAATAAACAGAGCGTCCCCGTGTTCCGTTTCCACATGTGACTGAGCACTAAAAAAGGAAAAGAAATGAAAATATCACAAACGAGAGCATGAGAAACAGAATTCAGTAATCATAGTAGGGGTGTGGGCATGATCATACAATCATGGGTGTGGTTATGCAAATGAGATGATTTAATGGGCACATGGGAGTGACTATGCTAATATCAATGCTAGCTCTCTGAGCCTATAACACCAGAAAACACTTGAACAGAGCAAAGTGCTCATGCACTTAAAAGTTTTGTACCTTCTTGATTTGATTTGACTCAGGAGGGCTTTACTCCATATTATGACACTTAGTTCTACTGGGCAGAGATACAGTATCAGGTAAACTGTATATTATAAAAAAAAAGTCTAGTAGTGAGTCTATGGTTAAAGGTCGTTCATATTTCTGTTACAAACAATGTTGCTGATTGTATTTGTATCTTGGGCTATTTTGCTTCAGGCTGACATTGGCCTACACGTTGGGCAGAAAACATTTCTGGGAGTTGGGGTTTGTGGAGGGTGTGGGCCTGGTAAATGGAAAACCCAGGATTAATAAGATGTTTTGTTGAGGAAAAGCATATAATGGACCCATTGATACTATTCAGTATAAAAGAGGCCCACAAACTGGAAATAAGGTCAGTGAAATTATCCTATACAATATGTAAGTCATATGTCCATTAACATCACATTTGCTCTGAATGAGCCACAGATCGTTATGCTTAATTAGAACTGATTTATATGGCATTAGTCATGTATAACAAAATCCCTTACATAATCAAATCAGAAAAGCAAACCTAAACCCAGGGGATTTCAACGGAAATACCATCTAGTTGGGTTGACAATCTCTCAGTGTGGGCAAGCACTTAATTGACACTGAGCAAAGCGAGGTGATCAGAATTCAAGGGGAATGGCACAGGTTAAGTTCGCAGACTATCCGCAGAGTGTAAGCGGAGGGTCTGTGCTTGGGGACAGACCCATGCGAAGATGTATGGGGATGGGTATGAGTACATTACATACATGCAAAGGCGCGTGCAGTTCCCCATGCTGTTTGGGGCCAAGCTGGCCCTTGGCACATGTTAATAGCTCTCTGAGGGGCCCATAAGGCAGCTGGGGAGTGCAGTCAATGAAGTGGAGAAAACATCCTCTCCTAGGGCACGCACTGTGGGGCTTGGCTCTGAGGAGGTGCACAGATAGCCGTGTATCCTGGAGAAATTCTCGCTGCCCAGTTAGGGCGGTGATATGGACCATTCTTGTCATCAGCTTGTTTTTGTTAAAAACCCAACCTGCGATTAAGCTGACCCATCAAAATTGGCAATACAACCCCACCCCAGGTTATATTTTCATGTTTAAATCATTAAATATATATTTTTAATGTCCTGTGGAAATTTTTAGTGAAAATGTAACTTTGGGGGAATTTATCTCCCCAAGTAAAAATTCTATTTTTGAAAAATAGACAAATATCTAA
Source organism: Rafetus swinhoei (assembly GCA_019425775.1). Taxonomy (NCBI): domain Eukaryota; kingdom Metazoa; phylum Chordata; order Testudines; family Trionychidae; genus Rafetus; species Rafetus swinhoei. The sequence continues at coordinate 45,767,229 of CM033442.1, read as the reverse complement.
GAAAAACACATTACTGAAAGTGAATAGAAAGAGGAATAACATTTACAAAAAAGATTTACCCCACCCATCCCGCTCTTGGAATCTACATTTTCACGGAGAACAACTGTGTTAAATGCCATCTATTAGAAATACTGTAAATCGGCCCAGCTTTAACAAAGCCTGCTTAGAAAAATGCTGGTGGGATTCCTGCTTTCATTTCTTATGCTCCACTTTCCAGTTTATACTCTAAAACAATTATTGTCGAGATGACTCACATGAAAGTTGTGTGGGACAAGCTCAGAACGAGCACTTAACCCCCAGCCTTATGCGAATTCCTCTGCTCCCTTGATTCGGCTGGCTGATCTATCTGTTTAAATGGCCATTAATAGCAGGGCCTCAAGTAAGATGGTCAGTGAACGGTCTGTGCAGCGTACCGAGTGTATAGCCATACACTCTAGCTTGCTCTCTTTTTTAATAGAAAAGAGTCAGTTTCCAAGTCATGGCCACATGTACACGTACGGAGCAGTCAACCACCCATGGATAAGGGGCTGTATACGCGGCAATTAGAAACCAGTGACTGGCTCATGCCAGCTGATTCAGGCTTGTGGGCAGGGCAGCAACAGACTTGTCAGGTCCCTGGGCAAGATGTGGGAGGCTGGCTCTGTGCAGGGCCTCAGGCGGAATGGGCAGGGCTGAAGCTGGCCTCCCCCCACCAGCCTCTTGGAGTGAGCTGTGTGGGGCTCCCGTGGCTATTCAAAGGGTCCAGGGCTCCAACCGTTGCCACAGTAGCAGCAGTGGGGGCTGGGAGCCCTGGACCCTTTTAAATTCCCATGTCCTGGGGCAGCTGTCGGCAGGCTCTAGGATCCTGTGAAATGGGAAGGTCCCAAAGCTTGGGCTGCAGGCTGAACCTGAAGGTCTACGCTGCAATTAAACAGTCTCTGAGCCTGAGCCCCTTAGCCGGAGCCAGGTGGTACAGGCCAGTGGCATGCAGCATGGACAGACCCGCAGCATGTACGCACACACAAACTCTCCGGCTTCCCTCGCCCACTGGCTTGCAATGCGCTCAGAACATCGGCAGGATGCTGCCCACATCTCGGGTGGAAACTTGTGCTGCTGCAAAATATGTCAAGGGCTTTTGAAGCTTTTATTTCTGTTACTCTAGGTCTTCGCACCAAGCAGGGAGCAGTCACTAGACTCCGATGGAGGAACCAGCCAAATTTGAAGAAGGAAAGAGATTATAAGTCTCGGGGAGATTCGCAAACCTGCCTTTCACGTGAGCCAACTTGGAGACCTGCAGCTCCTCCAAAGGACAGCAAATTAAAATGAATTTGAATGTTTAAATTGTCAGGACTCCAGCTATTTCCGGAATGTCTGACAGGTGGTGTTAGAATGGGAGCTAGACACCTGCCCCCACCCTCCAACCTGAGTTTTCTGTCTGAATTCCTCTCCTTTCCCCGCTTTAACGTGCTTTAATCTGAGTCAGCCCCTGCGTGAAGTGTTTCACACTAGATTGTTCTAGGATGCCACGATTGCCCAGGGAATATTTAATGAGGGCCTGTTGTGCTTTGCGAGGGAATGCAGTGGGGAACAAGCCACCTGAATTCAGGATTAGCTGTCTAGATCAGTGGGTCTCAGTTTCATTTCCAAACCCCAAACATGTTTCAAATGGAGGCACAGACCCCTTTGGAAATCTTAGACGTTGTCTGAGGACCCCCACAGGTCTGCGGACCACAGGTTGAAAACCATTGTTCTGTGGTAACAACAACCTTTCGCAGACTCCTTAGCCACAGTTTCTGTGGTTCTCGGTGGTTGAGAACTGCTGCTCTAAGGCTATGTCTTCACTATGGGGAAGACTGAAGCTGCTGTAATCAATCTTCAGAATTCGATTTAGCAGGCCTAGTAAAGACCCACTCAATCAAACTCAGAGGGTGCTCCCATAGGTGCTGGTACTCCTGCTCCTTGCAAGGAGTAACGGAAGCCTACGGGAGCATTTGCTCCCATCGACCTCCCTTTAGTGTAGACCTGGCCTAAAGCCTTGTCTATACTTAGCTGGAAGGTCAAATTAAGAAACACAACTCCAACTACGTTGCCCTCTGAGTTCCATTTAGTGGGTCTTTACTAAATCCCACTAAATGGACTAAAGACCCACTAAATCAAACTCTGGAAGATCGATTGCAGCAGTGTCAGTCTTCCCAGTAGTGAAGACATGGCCTTAGATTCATTGTGTTTCTATTAGAGCCTCGTGTTTCCCAAGGAACTGAGACTCCTTGTACTTTACCCTATGACTTTCTCACCTCAGACCAGTTGCCCACGGCCCATTGAGCAGGACAGAGGAGATCCCTGTGGCAGGGCGCAGCGGCGTCTGGCTTGGAGAGATGCTGACACTCGGTGTGCAGCAAAGCCCGCTGTTCATCGAGCCCCACACTTTGAATGCAAAGGACCGTCCGCTTCATGAGCCCACCTTCGCCACAAGTGGCAGAGCATGTCTGCCACTCACCAACCCACCACCTAGGAAATGAAAGGGGAAAGGTGGGAGCTGATGTGAGCCTTCACATTCGCAGGCTTGTTGCTCACGAGCGGGCATGATCCCTCCTCCTTGGTATCGCGGAACACGCAGCATTACGGTGGCGTTCGAGGTGCCACTCGTTCTGACCCGCATTTTAAACACGCCAATCTGCAAGGGCAGCGGGCTCCTGGCGTGTGGCACAGCTGTAACCACAGAAGCCATCTGTAAAGCTCCGAGGCTAGTTGGGACTTTTGCAGACTCTCTTGCTCTTCTGTCTCTAGGTCCATCTATAAAGGAGGCACTAGGGAAACATGGCTCCTGATCAGGTTTTCGATTTCAACCTCCCCCAAAGTTCAGGGTGTTTGGATTCAGGATCGGTGCTTGAGGTCATCTGCCATACAGTGTGGCACAAGTTGTCACAGGCACAGACTCCAGGGCCGGAGCACCCACTGGTCAGCACCTTCCTTCCCCCCAGTGCCACTGGTGGGCCCCGCAGACCGAGATATCCTGTCCACAGGACAGTTCAGGGCAGCTGCCCCAGGCCCTGTGCTTTGGGGGGCCCTGGGGCAGCTTCCCCAACTGTCCTATGGACAGAATGGTCCTCCACATTGAGCTTTGCTCCAACCCCATCTGTGGGGCCCGGATGGACTGTGGGAGGACCAGGAGTCCTGGGGTTGGCAGCAGGGGTCGCTCCCCCCACACTCATGGTGGTGGCGGGAGCTGCAGGAAGCTGAGTGCTGCAGCAGCCTTCCCCACTCCACGGCCATCTCCCAGTTGGGTCACTCTGCTTTCCGCGGGCTTGGGGGAGTGGAGCAGGCTGGGGCCTGGTCGCCCTATTTCCCGTCGTCACAGTGAAACAGAGCGACCCTGCTGCCGCCCATGCCAGGCCCCCTGCTCATCCCCCCGCTTGCGTTGCTCGGGAGAGGGAACATCGGGGAAAAGCTGCAATGGGGGCAGCAGAAGGCAGAGCACGTGTGGGAAGAGGCAGGCTGGGACGGAGCTGGGGCAGGACTTGCGGGAAGGGGTCGAGTGGGGGCTAGGTGGGAGCAAGGGGGGTGGACAGAGGCAGGGCGGAAGCAGGGCTTAGGGTGTGGGGGGTTTGTCCCGGGCCCCACTTCCCGCTCCCTCTTTAGGGACAGCCCTGCCTGTGGATCAGCACCTCCGCCTCCCTCCCTGCCCCTCCAGCCTGCTGCAATCAGCCGGTTTGAGGCGCTCAGGGAGCTGAGGGGCCGGCGCGAGAACACAGAAGTGGGTGGGCAGAGCAGGGGCGGGGCCTAAAGCAGAGCTGGAGGGTCGAGCACAGCCGGCACTTTGGAAAGCCGGCGCCTGTGTGAGTTACCGTTATCTCTAGAGCAGCGTAAGAGTTCATGGCCTTTTCTAGCAAGGTCTAAACCCAAAGGAGCTCAGACCTGGGTACCCTTAACTTCCATCGATTTCAATAGGAATTAGGCTCCTCGGTACCTTGGAGGCTCCGTCTGCAGGCCCAAGCTGCAAACTCCTGTTCACATGGGACATCAATGAGGCTCTGCAGAGGAGCAAAGGCCCCCATGTGTGGAGCCAGTTGCAGGACTGGGGCCAGACTCTTTACCAGAGGCCAGGGTGGAAAGAGTCAGATTCAGCATCCTGGAGCCCCCAGGCCACTGTCGCTCCGCTGACTTGGGATGCTGTTTTGCACCAGCCCTCCTGCCCCTCCGCTAAAGTCGTGAGAGCAGCCCAGGGTGGAGGAGAATGAGAAGGTGGAAAACCAAAGGAAAGCAAACCTGGCTGGGCAGGGCTCTTCGCTACACGTCCTCTGCTTGTCGTCAGGTCGGGTTAACGAGTCACAGTATCGTTCCTCCACTATCCCAGCCGTCTTTTCAACACAGTGCACAATCTGTCTCTGAACACCTGGAGACAGAGAGAGGGGGCAAGCAGAGGTTCAGTTGGGCAAGCCCGAAAATAGCTTTGCTGTGTCACGTGCGGGGCGTTTGAGCTGCACACCTGTGGGGAGCTGTTCCCATCTGCCCCCCTTTGAGGGGGCTGGAGGCATGGAATGCTGTAATTAAGTGGCCTTGGAATGAAGCAAGTTGGGCCCGAGGTCAGCAGGTGTCAGGTTCAGACTGCAGCACACCGAGGCAGACACATGCACCACACGTACCGTAAAGTATTAACAACCAACGCCTTTGTCTGAGCTTTCCCTTTGCTAGACACCTCTCTCCCTCAACTCCCTATTTTAAATCAGCCAAATATAAGGAGCCTATAAAAAGTAAAAAAAAAAAAAAGAGAATAATACTGACAATGTAGGAGGAATACAATTAACTACCCACAATAGATCCTTTAAAACAGTAAGCTACATTAACATCAATCAGGCACATGCATTGTGTGGGTTTACTTGCATTTCATTAGCTCCCAAGGTGGTTTGACCATTAAAATCCATTGCTAGCAGGTTACAGGAGGCCCTTGTGTAAACCTGACTTACTAAGAAGGAATGAATTTTTTTTTAAATTAAACTACTTGAAAAGTTTGTTTCTGCAGCATTTGTCCATGATGCCTGCCCAGAATCTTTCACACAACTCACAAAACTCACAAACTGTCAACTTTCTGCTCAGCAGCCACTCAATTTTGCTCACTCTTTCACTCGTCTGCACTGGGACAACTTGTTAGCAGAACAATGCTTGCATTGTCCACGTATGTGAAAAGGGCAGGAGGAAACCCAATATGTGACATGTTATCACGGTCAGATTTCTGGAACTGCACAGTGCTGGAAAAGCAGAAAAAAAACCTGGATACACATCTCCCACTAGTCAGTGCAGCATAGAGGCGGAGAGTTAGAAATAGTACCAATCCGTCTCTAAAATAAAAAAACGATAGCAGGCAATATAAAATTTTCCCCTGGGAAGTAAGATGTATTATCTGTTTGGCCGGAATGAGATAAATTCTTAGATTCGGACTTTTAGATCAAAGCTAGGGCACTCCATTCAGAAACCTATAGATCAATGGTGGACAGAGCTTGTAAACTTTTAGCTGTCAAAAGAAAAAAAAAGAAAGAAATGTGTCAGACTCCATGTGGTATGTCAATCCATTCTGAAAGTGTGAGGAATACATTTCTCACTCCTACTGACTTTTTATAGAAGTGTAGGACTAGAAGGGACCAATAGATCATCTTGCCCAGTCCCCTGCACTCAAAGCAGGACTAATTATTTTATTTTGTTAAAGGAAAACAAGGAAGAAAGAACCAATATAAAGTCTCCATAAAAGAATTACCACAGTGGCTCACTCTGTTGAGGTCTGCATCTGCACACAGCCCATTTGGTAGCTGCCTCACAATGGCCTCTGCAGCCATCAGAGAGCCCATTCTACTTTAAAGATCCAGCACACAAAGAAGTCTACTGATCCTTTCTCCTTTTAACTGTGTTACGTGCAGGTTTCACTAATGGAAAAGCCATGTACAATATGGTTTAGCAATCAGGTAAATGGCACACAGCCCCTTCTGTCTGTGGGGGCACAAAGTGACTGCCTCCAAACCGAGCATTTCTGAACAGTGGAGACTGAGAAACAATGCAGGTAGAAACAACAAAGAGTGGTACTTTAAAGACTAACACATTTATTAAGGCACACACGTAACATACTGAAATGATAATTACTCCAATGGAGAGGGGTGGGGTGGGGGGTCGGTGTGTGTGTGTGTGTGTACTTTTCCCCTAGACAAAATACTGGGCCTCACGAAGTCCATGGGAGTTTTGCTTAATTTTTCAGCCCTCCAGGTTATTTTAATACAAGTGTTTGCATGAACAAACATGTATCTAGCCACTTACTCGTAACCTTGACTATCTCAAATAGGAAGCATCTGGTAAAAGGATAAGCAAGATCTCCTGCTGACTCTTCCTGCAATGGGCATGTTGTTCATTATTACCTATGACAACATTGTGTATGACAAACTTCATTTCCTTTCAATTATAAATAGCTGAAACATTACCCCTCCAGCTGTGAACCAATCTCTCAGCAGGTGGAGGGAACCGCACCATTCAGCAAGCTGAAGTGTTTCTTAACTTGAAAGCATTGATAGCTTTTGATCCTTTATACATATTGATTAATTGCCAGTTATAAGAAAGACAGTAGAAGTAATTCTCCTGCTCTACTCTGTGCTGATTAGGCCTCGGCTGGAATATTGTGTCTAGTTCTGAGTGCTACATTTCAGGAAAGATGTGGAGAAAGTCCAGAGAAGAGCAACAAAAATGATTAAAGGTCTAGAAAACATGACATGTGATGGAAGAATGAAAAAAACCGGGGCTATGTCTAGACTACACTGATCTATCAGAAAAAGGTATGCGAAGTGTGCTCTGCAATTTGCGTACCTTTTTCCAATAGTTTTTTTGGAAGAGGCTTTGGTAGCAGAACATTCTGATATCAAGGATGGTACAAAATCTTTTCCCCAGGATAACAGGAACACACTGGCCCCTCCTAAGAGATAAGGTCAGGATGACAGTGTGCAATGGAGATACTCTGATCGAACCAGCATCTACAAGGTGATGAGTGATAACTAGTGACATCAGGGGACAGTAGCTATGTCAGAGGGGCAGATAGTTGTTGTTAACAGGGTATAAAGATGGATGTATGTATGCATTTATTTAAAATATTTTTACCCTGCCCCTCTATTTCAAATATTCAAGGCAGCTTACAAAATTTTTAACACACAATACATAAATATGTATCTCAGAGGGTGTGTCTTTGTCTAGCCTAGGGAGGAATGGAAAGTCCTGACATTCACTGAGGCACTGGTCCATTGTTGTGGGCATATATATATTAACGGTCTGGAGAGACTGCAGGATACTAATACCATGTCTCGTTGACAATAAACCTGGCTGGATGCCTTTGTCCCTTAACGGATCTTGTGGTTATTGGGCAGTTCATGCAAGAGCTGCTGTGCCAAAGGGAACACATATGCAGCCAAACATCCAACAACATATAATCCTAGTTTATTAGTGGAGTTCCAATTTATTATTTTTCTGCCAGTGCTTCTAATTCCTCTAATTTGGCTCAGAAACATTTTCACACTTTCGTTTGTTTATTGAGAACTAGCACGCTCAAGAACATTCACTAATTGGGTGTTTTTTTCCCTTATGAAAAATGTGTTGAAACCTCACTAAAATCCCCAGTATCTGGCAGGGGAACAGAGAGCTCAGCTTAGCATGGGAGCTATGCGCCAGCCTCCCCCCCACCATACGGCTGGATTTGTGAAGCTCACCCATAAATGTCTGTATGCACCAGCACTGGAGACAGTGTAAATCAGCACAGTGATGTGATGGGCACTCTGCTGATTTACACCAGAGAAGCACCCCTCCATCAGTCATCTAGCCTAGCTTCTTCACGCAGCCTTGGTGGCCTCTCAGCTGACAAAGGCTACCACCAGTAAACGCTCATTAGGCCCAGACCACAACTCCATAAACTGCAGGTCACAAAAATGAATAAATAAATAAATAACCCCCCCCTGGTTTGACATCTGCTTGCTTTGTCCTCCGGCAGGCAGCTGGCGGTAACAAAACCTAGCCTAACAGGCAGATTTAATTTTCCTTGGAGGTGACCTTTGACCTATAGAGCAGGACCAGTGAATTTAATAGGATCACAAAATAGTTTCACACAAGCATTCCCGTTAACAGCATGTCTTGCTCCACCCTAAACACTTTCCTTAGCTGGGAAAGGGAGTAATTCATTACTACCCAGGAACCAAAGCCGAACGTATGGCAAGGCCCAAGGCTCTGAAATGCCTTGCAGACACGGATATTGTTTCAGAAGGTCACTGTATATCAACGTACGTGTTCCTGCCAGTCCTTTTCCCAGGAGCTACTAGAACTGGAAAGAGACATGGTTTCTGACACAGAGACACTTCCCAAGTTTGGTGTAAAAGAATAAATAAATCAGCAGTTCATTAGGTGCATACAGAGTAATGAGAACATAAGACAGACCAGGGCTCTGGAGTCTTTCTTGGGTATGTCTAGACTACACGGCTCCATTGACGGAGCCATGTAAACTAGTTTACCCGGCATAGGCAAAGAAGTGGGGATTTAAATAATCCCAGCTTCATTAAAATAAACATGGCCGCTGCGCTGTGCCGACGATCAGCTGATCCAACACAGCGCGGCAGTCTAGATGCAGATCGGTCGGCTGGGGAAGCCTTTGCCGACCGATCCTGTAAGCCTCGTTTCATAAGGCATAAGGGATCGGTCCGGCAAAGGCTTCCCAGCCGACTGATCCGCGTCTAGACTGCCATGCTGTGCCAGATCAGCTGATCGTCGGCACAGCGCGGCGGCCATGTTTATTTTAATGAAGTGGGGATTATTTAAATCCCCGCTTCTTTGCCTATGCCAGGTAAACTAGTTTACATGGCTCCGTCGACGGAGCCGTGTAGTCTAGACGTACCCTCCGAGGCCAGGTCTACACTAGACCCAGAAGCTCAGCATAAGGTATGCAACATAGCATACCTTGGTGGAGTTGGAGCTGAGCTTGGTGGTGTCCTCACAGAGGAAGGCCAATGTGAACAAATGTTCCTGTCAGCTTCCCTTACTCCTGGCAAAAGCAGGAGTACGGGGCACTGGCAGGGGCCCCATCTGAGTTCAATTAGTGAGTCTTAACCAGACTAGCTAAATTGACCTCCGGAAGATCGATCGTGGCAGCGGTGATCTTCTGTTTAGTGTAGACAAAGTTTGAGAAAGTCCTGCTGTGCAGAACAGCCAGGTGGGCAAGACAAAGCATTGGTAAAAACTGGAATGGCCAATGCACCTTGCAGGGAACACTGTCATGCCCTTCAAGTGGCTGGTCATGTTCTGATGGGAGGTGGAAAGGGGTCCAGCACTCTAGAGTTTGAATCACAGCAGCCTGGGTTGGTGATGGAAGCAAGGGATCTGGGAAGCACAAGGAGAGACGAAGCACCATGTGCTGCCTGCACTGGGCTGCTAAGAAGAGGTTAGATGTTCTGTAGGGGTAGTGACAGGGTGGGCAGTTAAGAAGATCAACGTGAAAATGACGGTTTTAGTGATCACGGGTGAGACCCCTCGACCAGTAAGTAACTCCTCGGTGTTCCTTGCACCTTTCATTTGCAGAGCTCAAAGCACTTTACAAACACTCATCAAGGAAGTCTCCCAAGACCTTTTAAGGGGAGTGACTCAGAGCGCCACCCTCCAGACAGGGGACCTGAGGTCCCAGAAGGTTATGTGATGTGATCAAGAGCTGGGAACAGATTTCCACTTCTGCCCCTGAACAACAGGCTCCTGACTTCCAGGCTACCCGATTTCTATGCAACGGGTAGAAATGTTTTAATTGGAACAGCACTAGCTCATTAAACCACTGAAATGCAGGATAAAGATTAAACCATAGACTCACAGTCCTAGACTACTAGAACTGGAAGGGCATGTCTACACTAGGGAGTTATTTTGAAATCACTCCCCTTATTGAGTGAGCGTCCACACTACCAAGCCCGTTATTTTGAAATAACAGGCTTGTTATTTCAAAATAATAACTTCTGTTTGTGAAGAGGAACAGCGCTATTTCAGAATTGTTATTCCGGGAGTTGTTATTTCAAAATAACTTCTTTCAAAATAATTTCCCAGTGTAAAAATGCCTTGAGAGGTCATTAAGTCCAGTCCCCTCCCCCTCACAGCAGGACCAAGCACCATCTAGATAATCTCTGATAGACGTTTAGCCCACCTGTTCTTAAATATCTCCAGTGATGGAGATTCCACAACTTCCCTAGGCAATTTATGATACCATGTTAGGTATTGTAGGGTGAGAGGCTAAGCTGGATGTGCTTGTGCAAACGGTGTGAAACCATCTTGTGATCCTACTAATACCATGCCAAGAACCACAGCGCTAGACTCCAGTATGCTTTGGAAAGGCCAGGTTACATTACTCTCCACTAACAGCAATGAACCTCATGGGCCTTCTCTGTTTGACCACTGCTGTAGATCTGCCTCTGGGTGCAAACAGCTCAGTGCAACAAGCCTGGTGTAAAACAGATGTGTTCTCTTGGCTTGCAAG